>OW964825.1:30250275-32650275 GCA_943142095.1 Ophonus ardosiacus | reverse complement strand
TTTTGTGGCTTTATGTTGGTACTCATGTCTCTCACTTATGTCGACAAGCTCGGCCATTTTGAATGTTCACTTAATTGTTGACAGCTGTTTTGCTTGCACGTGTTTTGGATCGTCTTCGATTTTTACCTATTCAAAAAAATGGAACAAAGAACCTGTATCAAATTTTGTGTGAAAAACGAAATTAAGTGCGCGGATGCATTCCGAATGTTGACTGTGGCATACGGAGAAGCTACCTTGGACCAAAGCAACGTTTATCGGTGGTACAAAATCTTCTCGGCCTTCTGAGAAGATTTTGTACCACCGATAAACGTTGCTTTGGTCCAAGGTAGCTTCTCCGTATGCCACAGTCAACATTCGGAATGCATCCGCGCACTTAATTTCGTTTTTCACACAAAATTTGATACAGGTTCTTTGTTCCATTTTTTTGAATAGGTAAAAATCGAAGACGATCCAAAACACGTGCAAGCAAAACAGCTGTCAACAATTAAGTGAACATTCAAAATGGCCGAGCTTGTCGACATAAGTGAGAGACATGAGTACCAACATAAAGCCACAAAAAGATTGAAATTCGAATATACGTAACCCGCGAAAATTCAAAATTCGCGATAGTTTTTGAACACACCTCGTATACATATATATATAATATTAAAAAAAAAAACAGATAGTAAGTTCGTTTAATTTTGAAGCAATTCGTGGTATCAAAAAGTCATAATTATTTTTTGTATAACTGCATTTGATTTTTAAAGAAACCTGTAGCTATCTTTCTCACACCAGTTTCTGTAGTAGGCTGCACGAGAAACATACCAATAGTGTGAAGTGTGAAGTCAATCTCAGGCCCTGAAAATAAATACAAATATCTGGCAAAGTAAGTACTAAAAAAATGTTTTTTTTTTTGTCTTAATCGTTATTTATTGAGTGGTAGGATAAAGTGAACATTTTATTGTTTTTTGTTATGGTTTATGGGCCCATTCTTCATTATTTATTCATGGTCGATATAATGTGTATGTGTATAGCAGAACATTTAACGTTGCGCTTAAGTTTATGAAGTTGGAGCATACAAGCGTTTATACATATAAATGTATATACATATAAAAATATTTTATTTTTATAAATTTAATTTAAAATGTCATTAAGTTCGAATTCGTGGCCATCACTACCAGTGATTCAGTCAATCGCGTCGCGGTACTGCCTGCTTGCCTCACCGCTTGACCGCATTGGTGTGCGCTAGCCTGAAGAATAACTACTACTATGAGAATAAAGACATTTTATTCATTCGCAGAATTTAGTAGATATACTACACTGCACACGCTTATGTTAAATTTTCCTCTTACGTGTGAAATATGTCTTTTCTTACTTTATTTCCTGATTGGAAGTAAATAAAACTTAATAAGTAGCTCTTATAATTTCTCTGTCATCAAAATTGAAAATTTAGAAAGCATTTTGTTAGTTAATTGGAGTTGAAAGTTGAACTAGTTCACTATCGTCAAAAGTGTGAGCAGTGATCTTGTGTAAGAACATTCCAGCCATTCTTGACCCCAGAGTACCTTGTTCGAATTCCACTGAGGGCGCGCATACCTCTTCTGCCGCTTGTAATTAGCCTGTGAGTTACTCCCACCACTGATGTAATTGGCGCTATTGCACCTTCTCTATGAGAGGAATGCAAATATTTGAAACCTAATCATGTTGTATGTGAACCTATTATTAATTAGATTTATATGATTATGTTTTAATTAATATTCTGTTCTATTACGATGCTAATTATTTATCTACTACAATGAATGTTTTAATTATATTGTAATTTATCATTAATTTAATGCGTGATGAACGTTTGATGGTTAAAATGAAGCCGAAAAGTATACACAATTTATTTAAAATATGTAATTATGTAATAAGTATTATCTTCATACTGCAGGACATTTTCATAATTAAAAACGAAATTATAATAGTAAACATAAAAACTCTGATTAAAAAATTATAACCAGATGTACCGCCCAAACGTATATAAATAAAACTGGAGTAATGAAAAATTTTGTAGATTCACAGCAAAAGCGAGCAATTAAGTAAAAACGGCTCGATGGTAGCGTCATTAAAATAGTACGAAACATTTTGTTCGAAAAGAAAGTATCTATTGTAATGATGTTGCAGTTATATCGGAATTTGTATACCTATTCAAAACGAACGTGCGCGTCAACAGCAGAACAATACATTTTTCCCGTTTTTATTTGCAGAGAAAAACTGTGGAAACCTTTCACGACAAATCCGCGGCTGATCCCTAAAGACCCGCCCGAAAAAAACTTGTCACGTGTAAACCAACCTAAATAAAAATACATCACGAACGAATAACGAGAAGAAAAAGTTGACAGTGGGCGCGATGAGTCGCTGTTCTCTGTTTTGTTGTCCTCATATACCAACAGCAAAAGACTAACAAAAAATAAATACATCCTAGTTGGTCCGTCAATTTTTTTATTTTTCTTTTGTTTTATTTATCTCTTAATTAATTAACTGAATTAAAGCAGGTAATTAGCGATAGGCATATTTTCTCCATGGCACCCGTTGAACGTAGTACTCCTTTTGCCACAGTAATAAAATGAGGGGCTACATTCTTATGTAGGGATATAAAGTTTGAAGAAATTTTGTTAAATTAGTCATCAAATTGTAAACATTACCTACTGGTCTTACAAAGAGGAGAATTTACTTGACAGTTCCACCATTATTTACAATTTTTTTTTTTGAATAAGCAGTCTACAAATAGTGTACTCAATTATAAAGTAGCAGGTTGTTTGGCAGAATTCAATAAATTAAACAATCTGACACAAAACCCCCCGCTATTTAATTTTTATTAATTTAAATACATATCTACGTTTTTACTAATGCTGCAAACTATAATACGAGTATGTTCCATTGTATATAATTATTGCTTTATTTACTATTTTCTTTCAAATGTCACTATTATTAATTTGAAGTGATTATTTTTTTGACAGTGACATTATAGCTACAGGTAAAGTGCCATTTTCGGTTATCCGATTTACACCAAAATCTAATGGTGTCTTTCCATATTAGGATAGGGTAGAAATACAAGGTTTCAGAATTTTCTGAATGATAGTATTTGAGTTAGAGCGTCAACAAAATCCATACACATACACACACATACACACACACACACACACACACACACACACACACACACACACACACACACACACACACACACACAGACATTATCGTGAAAATTTTAAAATTGGGTTCTAGGGACCTTGAAACGTGGTCATTTACTAAAATCTCGATATGTGATTTTTAGCACGATCCCTATACAGGAGGTAAAAAATCTGATGAGGCCAACACAAAACCTCCTGCTATTTAATTTTTACACACATACATACGTACATAAAATCACTCGATTCCCACTTAGGGGGTTAGCAAATACCCGGAAACAATAGTAACAATAAGAAAAGGGATAAGAGTAAGAGCTCAGCTGACTCACTTCACTTTTTAACAACATTCTTCTTTCTCCTCTCCACAATCATCATAGCATTCATACATAAGAACATATTAAAGTGACCGATTTTCGGTAGCGAATAACCCCATCCGGACCACAACAATAGTTACGCGACAATCTTCCTTCGCCACACTTTCCTATCCATTTTTATTAATTTAAATATATACTTACGTATTTACTTACGCTGCAAACTGTTCCATTGCATAAAACAATTGATTTATTTACTATTTTCTTTTTAAAATGTCACTATTATTAATTTGAGGTGATTAGTTTTTTGACAGTGACATTCACCTGTCAGTTACATTCATTTGAAATATGATAGAAATTGTGTTTATCTTAGGCTTCGGGATGTAAAAAAAAAAAGATTTTTAAATTTATCTGTAAATTATATAGAAAAAGTATTAATGTATTCCTATAGAAAATTCAATAATCTTTAATTTTCATAATGACAAAATGCGAAAAATTCGCATTTAATGGTATTTTTTGAAGAAAAACCATTATGAGCTTCAGGTAACGTGCCATTTCCGGTTATCCGATTTACACCAAAATCTAATGGGATCTTTCCATATTAGAATAGGGTAGAAATACAAAGTTTCAGAATTTTCTGTATGATAGTATTTGAGTTAGAGCGAAGACAAAATTCCTACACATACACACACACATACATACATACATACACACACACATACATACATACACACACACATACACAGATACAGACATCATCGTGAAAATCTTAAAATTGGATTCTAGGGACCTTAAAACGTGGTCATTTACTAAAATCTCGATACATGATTTTTAGCACGATCCCTATACCTCCCTTACCAAGGGTAGCGGGAGGTAAAAATGAAACCGAAATATGTCATTAACCTGACTTTTCATTTACTTCGCAACCCGCAATACTCCCGCGTACGGAGGCGTAACGCAAGCAAAAGCAATAACCGTTAAACTAGATCGTAATTCTTGCGTTACGGGCGTGCGGGCTGCCACAGGCACGGACTTATATTCTACGCATAAAGCATCCGCGCACGAAGCAGCTCACGGCTTGCACACGTAACTACGTTACGTAAATCAATAAGATGTAACCACAGTCACGCTGTCTTCCACACTTTTCAATCTCAAAGAAACTTGCAGGGCCGCACTGTGCTGAAAATATTCTAGCAGAGTTATGAGTTTCAAATTACCAAAGATATAAATTTAAAAAATGTTATTTTGCATTAAAAATTCCAAATTCGGAATCTCTTTACTACGCTGAGCCTATAGTACAGTAATACACAATTTATGGACAAAACACATTTATTTATAATTTTTCAAAGCAGTGCGGCTTAAGTCGTGAGCCACTTAGGCACTGGCTTAGGGCGCCTCGCTTATTGGGGTACCCAAAAAGTCTAAAAACAAACTATAAATAAATAAAAAATCATTGTATGGAATATGTACCTTTATGAGTATTATTAAATTTTGGAACCCTTCAAAGTTAATTTTGTTTTATTTTATCACCCACCACTCTGACATGTTTATAGACAGGATAACGAGGTTTAAAAATTTGAATCTGGCATGAAATTCTTTTTCGTATCATGTATTATACGATTTTTTCGGATGAGCGTTTCACGAGTTACTAACAACCTAAACTCAGGTGAAATTAATTAATAATTTAAATAGTACTAATCTGTAAATCGACCTATTTCTCTTTGTTTTTCATCACTTCCACATATATTATCTATGGAATATTGTTTATTTTTAATCGTGTCAAAATTTTGGATGAAAATATGGGAAATGAGCCGATTTACAGATGTTCAAAATATTAGAAGAATTACATGTGAGTTAAAGTTGTTAGTAACTCGCAACTCGCTCATCGGTAAAAATCATATATATGTTCGTTAATTATATTTTAACGTAACTCTGATAGTTCATCTTAGGTAAAAAGTGCAAGAATCCCTTTTTGTATAAAAAATGGGAAGATTCAACTACGTTCTCATATTTTTTGCCTAAGAGTTTTGGAAAAGTGATATTGCCAAAAAACTGATTTTGGTCGCTATTTTTTCAATATGGCGAAGCGAACGCCCCAAGGTCGCAAATTTAGCATTTTATTTAAGATATGAAACTGCACTAAACTGCCAATTTGCAAAACTCCTATATATATATATATAGAATAAATAAATAAATTTAAGGGCATATGGTACTGACATAAATAAGTAAAAAAAGCTTAATCAACATAGGTCTATCTTCAACTGTTTCCGAGATATATGAAAAATCGAAGAAAAATTGACAATGATAGTGATCGAACAAAATTTTGTCCATGTCAGTGAATAGACTATTAAAAAAACAATAAAATTTTACATGAAACATTTTTCTCAATTTCTAATAGTTACGAAGTTATATGAAAATCAAATATTGGCTAAGGTCGCTAAAACATTTAACTTAGTACAATTATTTGATTTTTTTTTAAATAAAAGCACATTTAAGATGACCTCTGAAAGGTAAACAAAAGTCTTATTTTCAAGATAGCAGAGGTAAACCCCGTAAAAACTCATTTTTCACTACCTCATATCTCGGAAACTATTGTAGATCGGACCCATGTTGATTAAGTTTTTTTTTTACTCAATTTGGTCAGTACTATATGCCCTTAAAATTTTTACACTTATGTTGCAACACCCAGTATATATATAATATGGCGACCATCTTTTTGTTTCGTCTTTTGTCGCGGATAACTTTTGTTGTAGCAGACTCATTATCAAATACCCAAACTGTCGACTGTTGCTTTTTTTTCGGGATCATAGCAGTGTACCCATGTTTCGTCACCTGCAATGATATACACCAAATGACACGATCCATTGTCGAAGCGATCAAGTATACATCTACCAACGAGAACAATGCTTACTTACTATCAAATGTTTTGCGTAAAAATGGTGCCAATTGCTTTTACATCAGTCTTTAAAATTGCTTGAATACTCCTGACAGTAACATGGTGGTCCTCTTTAATTATATTCCAAACAAGCCCAATATTTTTTTTCAGTAACTGCCGTTTTTTTGACTCAGGAGCTCAAAAAGTCGCATTACAGAAAAGTCGACCGAATTCATTGTTCCGCCGATATTATGGTAGCTAAGGAAAACGTCGTGTCACCAGACACTCAATGGATTTCCTCAAAATATTCTTTACGACTTAAATTATAAACAATCACAGCCCGATAATGCTTCTTGTTCAATTCCATGATTTCTTAGGGAAAGGATTACTTTAAAAGTATGTATTTTAAAAACATTCAAGTATATTTGAGAACCGTTACTATAATTAAACAAGAAAAGAACTAAATTAAAACGTCAAACAAAATTTATTTATATCATAGCTTGCTAGATAGGATTGGAATTTGTGTGTTTATTTATTCGTATCGAACTACATATATACTATACACAAGTAGGTAAGAAAAGCAAGAGAATTTGTGTGTTGGGAACTTCATATCAATGTTTTAGTTCCAAAAATTCTTTTATTAATTAGACGTTTCATTCTATCATGCCACCATCTTCAGTAGTTCAATATTACAAAGTTAAGATTCCGGAACTCGCATTAAAATTTAAAAAATCTGTTGTGCACAAGACCTTCCGTCAATTCGATGTATTTTGTATAAATCCCATAACAAAAGTTCCTTGGAAAAGATTCTATATATCATGTACACAATGTAAATTGCACTTTACACTTCTTTATTCTTCAGCTTTTCCCTATTTTATTAGGGGTCGCTGTTTCTTCTCTTTCCCTCATTCCTGTCCAACGCAGTTTTTTTTTACACAGTTCTTCCTCTCTCAAGTCTTCTTTCTCATATTCCCGGCATTGAAAGTTTCAATCTTGAGGCGAGGCTACAACTGCATGTCACTTGCAAGGAATACTATGACTTATACCACTTTCTGACTCTATACTTTGCATCTTTGGTTTTGTACTTGACACTGACATCTGTCAATTCGAATTTTTTGAATATATATGCTGTTTCCATGATAAAAAGCAAAGCTGACTGACTTTTGAAAGTTAATCTCTATGTATAATTCTTTAACTCTACACAGAAAAAAAGAATTGAAATTTTGTCTAATTATAATTAGATATTATTTTATTAGGCAATATGTCTAATAATTTAGTATAATTTACAAATCTTAATTTAGCATTTTAACTAACCCGAAATAGATAATAAATATTTTGTAAAAAATCGTTAATTCAAATATATAAATAGTTATTTTAATTACTTAATTTTATTTAATTTTACTATATTTTAGCATCATTATTTTTGTCCTATAATTTTCGGTGATTTATCTAATGAATTAGGCAAGTAAATGGAAAATTTAAATATATATTTAGTTAATTTCTTTATTTATGTTTAGTTCAGTACTAAATGTAGTCATTTAATCTAATTTTGTATTTAATTTTACTATAATTTGTTATTACAAATTTACAAAATTTAACTAAATCAACTTAGATAATTTAATGAAACCATATTAGTAGGCTGAAAATTACAGATTTGTTTAGTTAATTTAGCTACAATTTCAATGTTTTTTTTCTGTGTATATCTGCTGAATATGAAGGAAAATGTATAATCACACCGTATAGAGAAAAGCATTTTCTGTAATATTTATAATAACAAAATGTCAAAAAATAATATTTAACTGCGTTTTTTTTAAGAAAAACTGTTAAAAACTTCAAATAAGAGTACTTCCGGGAAATCAATTATAACCAAAATCTAATCAGTTCTTCATATGGATGTAAAGAAGAGGAATACCATATATGAACAAAATTGTAACAACAACAACTGTACCAGGGTGTTAATTGTTGAAATATAAATTTAATTTGCTTTGCCTCCTAAGATTTGTTATATATTATATGATATATATTGTTATAGTTACGTATTGATATGTATGAATAAATAATCTGATGAGTTTGACATAATCTTTATTTTCATTTTACAACTGGTTATGGGACCAGTTGCCGCATTATAAGAGAAAGAAAGTAAGATTTCATTTTTAAAATAACGCATGTTCTGTCCTCAATCGAAAAACTAAAGGGCCGCGAAAATTATGGTTCGTGGAAATTTGCAGTTCAAACGTATCTTGAACATGAGTTTTTGTGGAAAGCCGTACTCGATGAGGATTCCGATGAAAATAATGTGACGCGAACTAGAACAAAAATTATTTTGTTGATTGAACCAGGTAATTATGTTCATGTACAAAGTGCCAAAACAGCCAAAGAAGCGTGGGACAATTTAGAGAAAGCGTTTGACGATTCGGGGTCGACTCGGAAGGTTGGTTTGTTGCGAAAACTAATTACAACGCGTTTAAATGATTGTGAGAATATTGAAAATTACATAAATCAAATTATTACGACCGCGCACCGATTACGAGAAATCAAATTTCAAGTATCAGATGAATGGATTGGAACATTGCTGCTTGCTGGTCTGTCTGATGAATATGGACCGATGATCATGGGTATTGAAGCATCCGGGATCCCTATCACGGCCGATAGTATGAAATCCAAATTGCTGCAAGATGTCAAGTCTGAAACTTCCGTCGAAAATTCCGCTTTGATAAGCAAGAAATATTCTAAAAAACGTGACCTTAAATCCGCCCGATGTTATGAATGCAATAAATATGGCCATTTTGCGAACAATTGTGACAAGCGGAAGTCGAAAGGGAAGTATAATTATTCAAAGTTTGGCGAGAAAAAAAATCTTCTTTATTTTTATCATTTGTTTGCACAATGAATCCCTCAGAATGGTATATCGGCTCAGGCGCTTCAGCTCACATGGTTCATGAACGAGAAGTTTTTGAAAATTTAACATCGTCTGAAGTCAATGGTGTTATGACTGCCAACCGTTCACCTATGAAGATTGAAGATGTAGGCACAATCAAAATCAATGTTAACATAAATAAGAAAATCGAAACGAAAGTGGCCTCAAACGTATTATACGTTCCAAATTCAAGGCATTTTTGTGTAAATTTGAAATAAAACATCAAACTACTGCACCTTACACACCAGAACAAAATGGTTTAGCGGAACGCATGAACCTTCATCAATAGAGAAAACACGGTGCATGTTATTTGACGCTAAATTGGAAAAATCTTTTTGGGCAGAGACTTTGACGACTGCTGCCTATATCATAAATCGTTCACTATGTCGCATGCTAAATGATGAAACACCGGAAGAAATGTGGACTGGAAACAAACCAAATTTGGATAGAATTCGGGTTTTTGGTTGTAAGGTTCACATGCATGTACCGAAACAAAAACGATATAAACTAGATCCTAAATCCGAAGAATGCATCTTTTTAGGATTTAGTAACGAATCAAAGGCATATCGCGTTTACAACCCTGTAACAAAGAAAATTCACATCAGTCGCGATGTCGTGTTCTTTGAAAATCAGCTCTGTGGAAAACAGGTACGCAAAAGACCTGAAATTAATAATTTTAATATATTTTCAAAGCCAGTTGATTTAGTAGGGGCGAGAATCAGTGAAGAAGGAAGAAATGAAACTGAAACTGAAGATACATCGACATCAACAGTTGCTGACCGTGGACGATTTATTAATTAAAATGGAGAGATAACTTGAAACAAAATTTATTGAACAATTTTAAAATGAAAGACTTGGGTCAAGCTCGAATTGTTTTAGGAATAAATTACGCGAGTTCGTTCAAAAAGAAAATTATGGTTAGATCAAGAATTATACATCAAAGATCTACTTTCAAATTTTGAAATGAACGACTGCAATCCTGTTTCGACTCCGACAGATCCAAATCAGAAGCTTTCTTCAGCTCTAAGTCCTAGCAAGGAAGAAGATCAGATGAAGATGAATGTACCGTATCAAGAAGCTGTAGGATCTCTTCTATATGCTGCACAAGTATTACGACCTGATATTGCATATGCGGTAAATTTGGTAAGACGTTTTAATAATAACCCTGGAACAGCTCACTGGAACGCACTCAAGCGAATTATGCGTTATTTAAAAGGAACCCTTTCTGCCAAATTAGAATTTAATAAATATTCATGTCAAGATCTTCATGGATACTGTGATGCTGATTGGGCGAGTGATATGGACCAGAGACGTTCTATCACTGGTTTCATATTTATGTTTCAAGGCGGTCCAATTTCATGGAATGCGCGCAAGCAACCAACGGTAGCATTATCGACTTGTGAAGCTGGATATATGTCTCTGGCATCAGCAGTACAAGAATCACAATGGGTGAAGATGCTTCAGAAAGAATTACTGCTAACTGCTTTAGAAAATGTAATTATTTACTGCGACAATAAAAGTGCCATCGATTTATGCAAGACTAGTACATATAAAGCGAGAAGTAAACACATCGATATCCGTTATCATTTTATTAGAGAAATGATAGCAAATAAGAAGATAGTGAACTACATATCTACGGATTACATGGTGGCAGCTGTACTAACCAAGGGACTCCACTCTGCAAAACATTATAGTCTGCAGAAGAATGAGAATAACATTTTCAAATAAATTAAATTTAATTGGGGTGTTGAAATATACATTTAATTTGCTTTGCCTCCAAAGATTTGTTATATATTATATGATATACAGTGTTATAGTTACGTATTGATATGTATGAATAAATAATCTGATGAGTATGACATAATCTTTATTTTCATTTTACAACTTTAATAATCCTAGAAATCGAAACACTTTTTTTTAAACATTTTAAAACATTTTAAAAATAAAAGTTTTTGTCAATATTTTCTACCATCTGTTTTTATTTTCCAATAAAAGGATTCAAAGAAATAGTACGTATATATTTCTGCTAACTTTCACTATAATTTATGATTATATCAAGATTGAAGATAGGATAAATGTACATAGTTCTAAATACTGATATGACATTACTTTTACAGAAAATAGCACTTATAAACAACTATCCATTATTACAGAGGTATCCAACTTTTTTCTTAGATAAGTCACTTTTCTCAAATCGGAATGAACGCTGTTCCTTTCAGAATAAAAATTAAAATTCATATTTGTAACAGATTCGGATTTTCAAAGTAGTATATTCATTGACTACTATTGTAAAAGAAAAATGTAAAATCAATAGTATTTAAATATGATAACTTAAAATTACTAAAATATATAGTATTAAGCACTTGATCTAATAGTTTTATTGAATAGGTACTTTGTAATGGGGTAAACAACCATAGCAAAGAAATAGTAAACTTTAATAATTACGTAAGATAGCATACTTTAAACTAACAATTTTAGTAATATGAAAATGATAAAATATTTATCATTGTAATAAAAATGCTTAATTATTGTCAACGCAACGTTACTGGCCTAAATCGATTATTATCGCAAAATTTTGGTTGAATTCGGTGGATCTAGATCTGCTATTCGTTGTTTTTGTTTAACACATTCGCTGCTGAAGAAGAAGTAATTTTTTGTGTGTAGAATTAATATATACAATATTCGCAGAATCATGTTATGCTTAGTCCAGCTTAGCAATTGACATCTGAAAACGTCATGTTTAGTATTTAGGTTATGACGTTTATCAACGTCACGAGCTATGAACGTGTTAAATTCAAATGAAAAACTATAGTAACACTTATCATCCTAACGACATTCTCAATTTTAAATGATAGACTACTAAATCGCTCTAAATTGTAAGCGTGCTTCATAAATTACAGTGAAGATTAATTCAGTTTATTTATCTTTCATCATAAAACTTGCAAATCCTGCTTAGAGATACAACTATGTGCCCTAGATTTGCAAAATTGCTCTTTAATTAAAGTACATAACTTGAAAAGTAGTAAAAGTATAAAATATGAATTGAGTATGATAGAAGTTTGTAAGTTGTAAATAAATTTATTAAAATTGGATTACTTAAGTAAACAACGATAATATGTATAAAGTGTTTCAAACTTGGACAATAACATCTTTGATCAAGAAGAATTATGATTCGACAACTATAATAGTAATATTAGTAATTCTGTTATATATACATAGCAGAAAGCAGAATGGGGGCATTTACCATAAAAAAATTAGTGTTTGTAGTAGTAGTTCACATTTAAATAATGCTGGAAAATACTTACAATCTACTCAAATAAATGTCTTAATATATTTAAATAATTTCCGAAAACAGTTATTTTTGCCCTCCGTATACATACAATGTCCTTGAATGCTGTGACGTCACAATCACGAACATAGAAAGAGACGAACAAAAGAGAGATAGCATGATTAATTTTGATGTTTGACAGACAGATGTTAAGAAACTCAGCTGTGACTGAGTGTTTATTTATTGTGAAGAAATAGATTTCTGCTCTTCTCATCAATATTTTCTAACGTCTGCAATAAGTAATTGTGTACCCGGATATATTTCGACTCGCATTGAAACAAACCATGTGGTTGACAATGAAATAGCAGCAAATGTTCGGCTTTGGTCGGATAATACAGTCATTAATGTCATTTCGTGAATTCTATGTCATCAAAAAGGAATTCAAATAAAAGACACAATTTTAAAAAAATCTCTGTTATTAAAATAAATTTTGGAAACTAAATACTATATATGAAGTAGAACTTTCAGAAAAAACATAGTTACTGAGCGTATTATCAGTTTTAAGGTATGTATATAATTTTTGTTATTTATATTTATCATGATTAATTCCATAAAAATTAACAAACATTTAATTAACAAGCCGGGATCGATACTAACCGAAACCGACCAATTAATTATACAAAATTGCCCTCTGTGAAATACTTTTTACCGTTGCTTACTTAGGTGTCACAATGTAGATTTTGCATAAATCACATTCAAGTACAAAAGAATGGCCGATACCACGAACGTATTTAAAAAACATATGTAACTATAACAAGTTAACAGTATCATCTTGTTATATTGTATTCATTTTACACATGCTTTTTTAAATATTGGACGATTTTCACTCTGTGAACTGTGTAATTTTTTTTTAATGTCCGTTTTGCAGTGGCGGACATAGATTTTTATTTCTGAGGGGGCCTAGGTTGTAGAAAAAATCTTATTATACAGTTATACCGGGTGTTTCATAACACAAGTCACAGGTTTTTTTTTGACATTTGAAGAAAAACTAGTTTTCGCTTTTCTTGCAAAAAATATTTTTTTACTCATTTTGATCAGTACTATATGCTCATGCTTGTGCACGAAGTGGTGAATCACCCTGTACACAATTACACGTTTTTATGTAATTAAATTTTAAACGCTTCTTAAATTGATATCATATGTCAATATTAAAAGTCAAATGAATAATTATACACTGACATCAGAGTGAACTTAGCTGCAGATTCGCAGCAGCGGATTCGAACGAAAAATAGCGTTGGACAACCCTGACGTTCATTGACGATCGCTGCCATTCGTTGATGATCGCTGCCCGTTCGTTTGGGTTTATTTCAATAAAATCAAAGAAAAAATAAGAAATACGTTAACTACCTAATTCAGTAAGCACAGAACATCATTTGGTATATTAATACAGGAGCTCAGGGTACATAATAACAATAATAGTTTGAATATATACATTTTAACAAATATTATTATATTATTAATGAATCATATGCAAAATGAGTTTTACATTAATAAACATTACAAAAAAATCATTTAGTTAAATAATCCAGGAGAACAGGGTGCATAATAACAAAAATTTTGAAAATTTATATCTTAACAGATTTTATTGGCTCCTAGTTATCCTGAAAAGGATACGGACAAAATGATTCATATGCAGAATGTTTGTTACATTAATAAACAATACAAAAATATCATTTTGTTATTATTATTGGCTAATAGTTATTCTGAAACGGATACGGACAGAATGAATCATACGCAAAATGAGTTTTTCATTAATAAACAATACAAACTTTTTGTATTGTTTATTAATGTAACAAACATTTTGCATATGAATCATTTTGTCCGTATCCTTTTCAGGATAACTATGAGCCAATAATATATGTTAAGACATAAATTTTCAAAGTTTTTGTTATTATGCACCCTGTTCCCGTGGGTTATTTAACTAAATGATTTTTTTTGTAATGTTTATTAATGTAAAACTCATTTTGCATATGATTCATTAATAATATAATGATATTTGTTAAAATGTATATATTCAAACTATTATTGTTATATTATGTACCCTGAGCTCCTGAGTTAATATACCAAATGATGTTCTGTGCTTACTGAATAGACACTTAGAAAATTGACGTCACTGCAAGAGAGAGATAGAAGATCATGCATCCAAACAAACCTCCCCTCTTGCGTCCCGTTCCCTGTTCATATCTGTCATTGTGTTCGCATCTGTTATTCAGTGTTAAACCTAATTCTTTATTGTGATTTGTACGTTGTGTTTAATAAAATTGAGTTTAAAACCAGAAGATGTGTCTGGGGCAACTTTTTTGTTTGATAATATTGAAGATCATTCGATTATTCAACTAAAACGATGGCTAGAGTGTAGAGTCTACGGCTGATGAGAGGTCTTTGTTTGGACGGGGTAACCATAGCAACCTTGATTTCTACGCTTTGCCGTTAGAGGCGTTCGTGCAAATTGCAATTTTGTAAGTGTCTATTAGATATTTAACCTATTTTTTATTTTTTCTTCAATTTTATTGAAATAAACACCAACGAACAGGCAGCGATCATCAACGAATGGCAGCGGACGTCAACGAACGTCAAGGTTGTCCAACGCTATTTTTCGTTCGAATCCGCAGTTACGAATTTGCTGCTAAGTTCACTCTGTACTGACGTAAAAATTTCAATCTGCATTTTATTGTTTAAATGAAGCTTCAAATTTAAGACTAGTTGGCGTAACAGGGCATTCAGTAATATTAAATTTTGATGAAAATACACGATATACGATTGTTAAATATAATAACATAATACTGAGTCCATCTAATTCACCGGGTTGGCAGCTATCAGCTGAAATAAGCAATTTTTTACTAATCACTCTTCCCATAACTTTGCCAGTTATTGTTTGATCGAGGGCTTTTGCCGAAAGCCTTCGACGTGCTCTCGTTCCCGCGACGTGTCGTGATTGCCTGATAGCGCCTACCCTACGTAGCGTGTTTTTCCTGCGATGCCTCCGCCCCCTAGTGATGCTGCTGGTGATGAGGAAAGTTTCGTAAAGAGTTCAGGGTACAGTTGAGGGTACATAAAGAGTAATATTAGGTAAAGCGTTACAGAATAAATGTTTAGTAGGTAACATCATGTATGATGTGCTTCAAATAAAGAAAATGTCGGTCATGTATGTGTTCATTAAGACATACTATTCAAAACATAAACTTAGAAAGTATCCAACTAACGCACATCCACAATTAATTCAAGAGTGAAAAGAGATATATCCCTGGATATTAAAAAAATCTGTTGTGGCCAGCACAAGACCTTCCGTCAATTCCATGTATTTTGTACAAATCCCATACCAAAAGGTCCTTGGAACAGATTCTATATAATATCATGTAAAATCGAACACGAACACATACTATTTTTTACAAATTCCATACCAAAAGTTCATTTAAAAAGGTTCTATAAATCCAATAAAATTATAACATAAACTACACTAAGTAATGTCCTTCCATCTTCTCTTTAGCCTTTCTCTGCGTGTCACTTGCGAGCAACACTATGACATCCCAATTTTAGATCCTATATACTTTTTTTCCATATTTGGTTTTGCACTTGCAACTGACATCTGTCAATTAATTTTTTTTGAATAATTATGTCAGCTGTTTCCATGATAAATAACAAAGCTGACTAATTTTTGAAAATTATTTTCTTTATAATGCTTTAACTCTACATCTATTGAATATGAAGGAAAATGAATAATCAAACCATATAGAGAAGAGTATTTTCTTTAATAAATATAATAACAAAATGTCAAAAAATAATATTTAACTGCGTTTTTTTAAGAAAAACTGTTAAAAACTTCAAATAAGGGTACTTCCGGTGGATCAATTATAACCAAAATCTAATCAACTCTTCATATGGATGTACAGAAGAGGAATACGAAAGAATTATAATTTTTAGAATTGTAGTATTGGAGTTATCGTCGGAGAAAAAATTGTCACACACGGACACACATACACACACACGCACACACACACACACACACGGACACACACACACACATACATACAGACATCATCTTAAAAATAGTAAATTCGTATTGTAGGGACCCTAAAACGTGCTTATTCATTAAAAACTCACTACCGAATTTTTTGACCAAAGACAATACCTTCCTTACCTAAAGGTGACGGAAGGTAAAAAAGGTTATTGCTATTGTTAAGTGTGAACAATGTTTTAATATCATTCTTACTAAAAATTATTTGTAATTTTCAAATAGCAAAAAATGACACCAGTGATACTCTCTCCATAATAGTATTTCGAAACGTGTAAACAAAAATGAAAATTGGTACACTCAGAAATGGATAATAAGCCGTGATGATAAACCTATTTATTTACATATACATATATTTATTTTTACTGTCCTGAAAAATGTAATAGTCAGTGAATTACGATTTACGAATTAAATTTGGAAAATACCATTTTACTGGATGAGGTAGGCAATTTTTACGAGCTGTAAAATGACATTTCGAATGCGGGGGTACTGCATTATATCTCCTACAGAAAATATATTCACAAATATTACTGAAAAATTTTATCTATTAGAATTTGCTAGCTATGATTATTGTGTTATTCTCAATTTAATATTTATAACAGAAAATGATTAACAAAAATTAAATTAGTAAAATTGTAACATTAAAATTTACACAAGTTACAGGTTATAACGAAATTTGACAAATAAAATATTAAACATTTTTATATCTTTTTGTTCAAATACCATGGCTATTTCAATTAATACAAGATTGTATTAGATTAGATCTTTATTGATTGTAATCAAAGTACGATAAATTTAATAATTCATTTATTGGATTAAAATATTACATAAAACATGTTAATCTCCTATGTGCACCTTGCGAAAAAAAACACCCGGTATATGTAATTGTATATAAGGAATGCCAGTAAGATATTTAATCAGGACTTGTTGCCTTGTTTAATGCATACAGTTCCACAATATTTGAGATAGTTGGTATGAAATGCGAAATGTATTAAGCTATACAACTGACGGCTCCAAGGAGTTGCAACTTGGGACTGCGCTGCGAGTGAAGTATTCGTACTTCCGTCTGTCTCTTTTCTAGTCTTGCACGAAGGAAGTTTCACGTCGGAAAATGAAACTGTGTTTGACGAAGACACGTGTTGAATACGAATATTTTCAATGCACGAGTTCTTTGTTCTATCTATCCGTTTAATCTATACACACAACTTCAGTTTCAAAACCGAAAGTTACACATTCTCAATTTATTTTTTATGCAGTTCATACAAAAGCGTAAAATTAACTTGTTAAATGGAAAATAAAGTAACAAAGTGTATAAAAAATTCATTAAATGTGTAGGTACTACATTTAGCATTATTGAATTTAAAAATTTTACTGCGTTAGAATTTTATATATACAGGTTGTCTCTTAAATAGGGGTCATTGCTTAACCACAGATTCCTGAGGATAAAATAAGACGATTTAACTAAACTTGCTTCTACCGGAAAGTGTACCATTTAGCCAGAATTCTGCTTCAAAGTTCTTTGAAAAAAATTAATTTTGCTTTTAATAACAGAACGCTTTATACGATTTGGATGAAATTTGGTATGACAGCTCGTATGGCTATAAGTCATCTTTTAAGATGATACTTGTTGTTATTAGTGAACCACTAGTGTATGAGACATAGGTGTTCCAACATTGATTAGACAGTAACTTTTTAATAGCCACGCCGATAACGTAAAATTATTTATTTTCAGAAAGATACATTCAATGGTAAACTTTTTTCTCTCTCTGTTTCATTTGTGAAATCTGTTACGGTTCAGACAGAAAAAAATAAAACCTGAGTGACTGCATCGTGAATTTTTTTACTAGCAGTCTGTCCAAATGCCAAGCATCTAATTTTTAATGATGATAACGCCATTTAAGACAAGTTTTCGAAATTTCATGACAGGTACTATTTAGGTTTGGTATAAATTGTTAGCATACTATAGGTGCAAATTAAAAAAAATCTGTTGTAGCCAGCACAAGACTTCTCGCCATTTCCATATTAGGCTATATGAGTACAGATTGTCCTTACATTTCTGGTACAAACACAAGAATTCTAATTACGTGTACTATTTATATACTTTTAATTTATTTTTAAATTTATTCGATGAATAAGTTTCCTTCTACTCTTCTAAAGATTGGCGATACTTCTGACGCGTATATGTTATATATGTATGTATAATTTTAAATATTTAATTACTAATAAAATAAAAAATATTAAATGTGCTTCTCAGAAAAAGCCTTGAGTAATGTATCTGGATTTTTTTGTCAATTACGAACAATTTAAATTTTCAACTGATTTGTATGGAGTCATTTGGGCTTCATTACAATGGATTATTTTACATATTTATAATTTTCTGCCTCTAAATCTATAGAAGATATAATAAAATGTTTAATGTATCGCATAGAGAATTTTAATAAATATATAAATAATTATATCATCACGGCATATTACCCATGAGAGTGCACCACAGAGATCACTTTTGTGCAATTAAAAGTCTGCACTGGCCGGGATCGAACCCGGGTCACCAGACTGGCAAGCAGACACTTTACGTACCGGCCACGCGACTCCATATAGAGAATTTTATATTCTTTACTATTTTTAATAACATGAACTTCCAAAGACTCATTTTTAGAAAACTTTTTAAACAAAACTACTACTTCCGGTTATCCAATTTTTACCAAGACCTTTTCAGCTCTTTTCATTAATGTCACATTAAGAAATACGTAGTTAAATTGGTCTTTAGTCTTTTAAAATTTGAGAAACAGCCCCCCCAATATACATACACACATACATATACATACACACACACACACACACACATACAACACACATCCACATACAACACACATCCGCATACACAAACATCATTATAAAAATGTTAAAATCTAAATCTAAAATTCTAGTGACATTAAAACGCGCTTATTCATTAAAATGTGGATATGCGATTTTTAGCATGAATCCAATACCTCTTTTAGCGAGAGATAAAAAGTGGTGAGTACCGATAAAAAAATTGTAATATAAATGTATACGATTTATCTAAACATTAACTGAAAATCCTGGTTCTAACTTATATTGTTTACAGTAAATATTGAATTTTTTAAAGTTAACTTCACACGCAATGGCTCGTTTGAATAAGCGGCAGCTGGGGTAATGTCCGAGGAAGCAAGTCTGAAATAAATCAATTTACCGGAGATAAAAACGGGCCACTCGAAATAACTTTTTTATTTATAATTATTTTTTAATTTGTATATATATATTATTATTAAATTAATAAAAAATTCAAAAGAAATGTCAAATCTGTCAAATATACCAGACACAACAAACATAAATTATTGTTTTATTTTTCATAACACTCTGATAATTGCGTGTATTTTCCTTTGCTTCTAACTAGTATAAAGAAACAAATTAACAAAAACTTGGTATTCAATCGATGCAGTTTTATTCTGTTTTGCCTATTTTTAAACTTTAAGGCGGGAACTTATAAAATGGGCACCCTGTATATATATAGGATGTTAATACTAAGTTACACCCGAAAATGGTAGCTACAATTCATAACAAACACTTTTCTTAGTTCCAATTTTTGATTTGGTGTCCCGGTTCGTAGTTATTGCAGTTCTTTTGTTTTTCGAAAAACCATCGTAATTTACTTATTTGAAGGACTATTGAAATATTTTTTTTTCAAAATTACTTTTTGGCTCTCTAAAATATTTGGCATTTACAATTATTTTTCATTTTTTCAAATGACAATATGGCGAACGATCAATAATTTCAAAAAAGGATTTTTAGATTACCACTCCATCGATTTTCGAAATCAAAACATTTATAAAATCCTTAAACTGTCTACTACAATATTTGACTTAAATATTTTTTCAATCTATCTAAAAAAAAGTCTATTCATTTACTTGACTTACATAAGTACAGTGTGTCCAGAAAAAACCCCAATTCGGAGTAGACTATGAACATAGACACATATGTCTGATCATTATTGCATTTAAAAGCCAAGTTGTCACAATTAATCGTGAAATGTAATTTTAAGTACAAATATAATAAAGAAGGAGCTTATTGCCATAAAAAATAATTGTAAATGTCACATGTGTTCATGGAGCTAAAAGGTAATTATGAAAAAAAATCAATACCTCAATGGGGTCCTCCACTCATGTTTTTATTATTTTAATTGAAAGTTCGTTTAATTTTGAAGGAATTCGTGGTATTGAAAAGTCATAATTATTTTTAGTTTATACTGTATTTGATTTGACCATTGCTATCTCTCTCGCACAGAGAAAGATAGCAATACTGTGACGTCACTGTGACACTTTGACACTGAAAACAAATTCAAATATTTCCCAAAGTATTTATTAAAAAATGTTTTTTTTTATCATAATCGTTATTTATTGAATAGTACTTTAAGTTTAAAGTGTACATTTTATTATTTTTTGTTATGGTGGAGGACCCCATTGTTGCCGCAGCCTGTATGATATAATTACATTATATTTCTTTAATAAAAAATACACTCCACTCAAACCGTTGAGTTTGTAATATTACGTAGATCCCAAATGTATAAAAATATGTAGGGTGTCCTATTTTAACCCGGCGTTACTAGAAATATGAGAGATTCTCTCACATTTTTAGAAAAAAGCGCAAATCTTTAACAATAATTGGCGGGGGTACTTGTCGTCTCAGTTATGCTCTTGTCCAATTTTGCGCATCATATTATATTTTGTCATTTGGGGGTAGTGTGCATAGTGGCTGCGTTACGTGAAGTTTTTGTGATTGCTGCAGACTGTGTGAGTACTTCTCTCATCACGCGGGTACTCAAAAAAAGTTTCGCAATAGAGGTAAGGAACAATATATTATTAAATTTCTGTTATCTTTATTACATATTTTTGTTTATAGACACAAAGATAGAAACCATCATCGAAGAGCTAAGTGCGGATGAGCAACTAGATTAAGGTAGCGATGCTGATAGTGAACAAAATGATCAAAATACTGAGACAGAACAATTAAAAAATAATTTTTATAAAATTAAATTATACCCACTTATTATTGTAGTAAATTTTATTTGTTTTTTGAAAATTTTTAACATATTCAAATTTTAATTATATACTTGCTGTTAAAAAATACTTATCCCTAAAAAAAAATTAAATATACCTGCCTATTATTCATGTACATTTTGTTTGTTTTGTTTGAAATGTTTAATAAACATATTCAACTTATAATTATATATCGGCTCTTTCATTTCATTTCGTTTACGCTTTAATTTCAGATGATTTTTGTAATGTGAGAAAAGTTCTCACGCGCGAGTAATGCCGGGTTAAATATGAAAGTTAATGTCACTTCCGGTTAAACCGGAATGTCATAGAATTTGTCTGTGATTTTATTTCAGTATCATGGCTAACACTATAAAAAAGTAACTTTTAAAAAATTTTAAATTTAATTTCCTTGGTTACGAACTAGCAAAAGAAAATGTGATTATTAATTTATATGCAGAATTTAATTCTCTATAATATTTATTCGAAGCATTTTTATTTAAAATTAATAGGCCACTTTTGCGCAAGAAAAACTGGCTTCCCATGTTAAACGCCTATGGCCTGGTTTTCGTGTTACACCCGAGATATACTCGTATACATATATTATATAAAGAAAATTAAAAAATAATTATTATAATATATAATAATAATAAAAAAAAAATTGAGTGGCCTATTTCTTAGTGTCACCCGGTATGGGAACTTACCAAATTACATACAGCCTTGATGTACAAATATACATACATAAGTCCAGATGAGACTGAAATATACTGCAACAATTAATAGGTCTTTTCATTTCGCTTCTTGGCATACAGTTTACTGCTGCGTTCATACAAAGTGTATGAATGTGGCCCGTTTTTCAGCGTCATCCGACATTTGCTTCTAGTTATATTTTAGATTCCGCCAGCTTTCTGTAATTTTTTTTTCCTAAGAAAATATTTTTACAATACCTAATGCTATGACATGGTCCATATCTCAGTTATAGGATTATGACCGTAGTTATGATTTTCGTTCAAATAAATTTTATAATATACCTAATTAATATATTATTTTTAAATTCGGTACTATTTTGGTTTAGGATAACATTAAACAAACCTAATCAAACTTGAAGCAATTTGTTACAAATTTTAGAGAAATTTTAAGAATGTAATTATGTCATCCAAATTCTTGTGAATAAAGCAGTTTCCAAAAGTTAGACAATTGTTGGAGTGAAAAATATTATCACCCTCATTTAAAAATTAGGATTTCAAACGTGATTTGAATGCCGGATGCTAAGTACAACCCATTGATTCGATTAGACAAAAACTCTTCTCATTTGTTTGTTGATGGTGGAATACCATGGCAACTATTCTGGTGTCATCGCTGGATTAATTCGAACAATAACGCGTCGACAATTCATTGCGTCAGCGGCGTATGTCTTTCTCGCCGGAATTTCTTCATCCGTGAAACAAATTCGCATCGCGGGATCGCACTCGCACCTTTTAACTCGCATAAACCCTCGACTACCTTAAAATTCTGTAGGAATGAACGCTTGTTTCGCACGCGAAATGAATATTTACGTAAATTTCTAATTTCGTTTCTCACCCTGATGTCTCTCTCTCTCTCATTCCTGCAGTCATTATGGGACTATTGCTGTCATGTTCCCACAAAAGCCGGAATACCTGCACGAAGTACGGATGCTTGGCGAAAGCAAAATTATTCTCCGCTTATTGGGAAAAAACTTTGGCCACCTTACCTATAATCACGCCTGTGCCTAATTAAGAGCGTCCCGAAGTTTAGAAAGTGGTATACTTCCGAACGTTACGTTACGTGGTTGCGGCGCGAATATCCCGTGACTATTCACTGAGAAATTCAGCTGAATTATTCACGACCGTACTGATTTCTTGCGATAGAATTACGTCTAATGAAAATTTTATTGGAAAATAAGTTGGAAATCTCATCATACTTTTACTCTGGAAATTTAATTCCATTCTTTAATGGCCATAAATCACAGCATCTCTCCAGATTATATAATTTGTTACCCAGACAGTTGATTATACATTATATGTATGTTTTTATGAACAAAGTCCGCTAGATGTGCAGAGCTAGCATTGCACAGTGTTAGTGCACAGCGCTTTGGCGCAATGCCCATTGCAATGTTTTTAACTTGCAACTTTTCTAAATATATACCTCAACTTAACCTAACTTGACGCATGAAACTTTCACTCGCAAAACTACGGTTGTTTTATGACCGGTTGCACTAACGAAACTCAATTTTAAGAGTTCCTAAATCGACAATATAGCATCGAAATAAAATGAATTATTATCCATTGCTGTCATATTTTCGCGACGATGCCATTCCGATAATTCTGAAACCTTGTATTTACCTTATTCTAATATGGAAAGATGCCATTAGGTTTTGTTGTAAGTCAAGTAACCGGAAATGACATTTAACTATTGGAGCACTAAATAGGTTTTCATTGAAAAATAGGTACCTTTCAATGTATTTTTTTTCGTGATTCATGTTATTATAAAATTTAAAGATTATTAAATTTTCAACAGGTATGCATTCATACTTTATCTCTCTCTCTCTCTCTCTCTCTCTCTCTCTATATATATATATATATATATATATATATATATATATATATATATATATATATATATATTAATTTATTCTATAAATTTCGGAGCCTATGTCACTGTCAAATAAAAACTGTTATTAAATTATTAATGGTAACGTTTTAAAAAAAAATTGTAATAGAAAATAACACAATAGTTACTTTATACGAATGCAAAGGGACATAATATAGTTTCCAGCATCAATAAATATGTAGGTATGTACATATTTAAATTAATAAAATTTAAATAATAATAATAATAATAATAATAATAATGACAACACTCTGTTTAGTTTCACAAGAAATGTAAATTTTTACTTTATTGTACAATTTCGCCATTTGCGCTATCATCAGAAGTACTGGTGGGAGGTATAGTGCTGGCCACAAAAGTTTTTTGCTGAAGGGTTGCTTAAAATATAAATTTTGTTGGTGCAACTAGCCATTAGTCGTTTTTGTATTGTATTTTGTAAAATGCAAAAGTGTTAAAAAATTGTTACAATGTAACTCCAAATGCACGTTCTAGCGTGCAGCACGCGGCCAAATTTAAATGACGAACTACATCCCTTTCCCGTATGAATATGAACCCAAGACCGCCTAAAATTAAACGATTATCATTTTCATTAGAGCCTATCTGTGGGGTGCGGGGGTGAAAGGTTGGCATCCAAAGTTAAATGTCATCTTTACACATCTTATGGACTTTGCTCGAGACATAATTAGGTAATAATACTCATTACTTTCTTATGAAAATACTTTTCAAAATAAATCTGCACAAAATATAAGAAACATAATATACAGTAAAATTTTTGAAAGAAGTCTGATCAAGGCCATCTACGAATTGCATCTATGAATTAAGATTTTATGCTGTCAAATTTAGTAATGTCGTTTACATAGTTTTTATGAGGTACACAAGATATTATGTACCTTTATAAAAACTAAGTAAAAGACACTACTAAATATGAGAGCACAAAATCTTAATTCATAGATACAATTCGTAGATGGCCTTGATCGGACTTCTTTCAAAAATTTTACTGTACTCGTATTGAAATTAAATAACTACATTACGAATACATTATAATCATACAAAAATATAACTGTTTTATCTACTAATTTTTTTGTGAGCAACTAATTTAGATCGCAAAAACTTTTGTTATAGTTATAACAGTTTCATAAAAAAATATAAAACAACTTTCATGCTTTCGCTGCGACTACATAGCGTTATTAGAATTTCTGTTCTACATTACTATCCTCTATTGTGATATTCACACTTTCATATTTTTTGTTCTTTATTTATTCTGTACGTGTATTTATTTATGAGCTCTTTGATTAGCTAGTACTTTTCTGGGCTTCTAAGAGAAAAGCATTAACGAAAATATCCGAATTTATACTAAAACTAATAATAATTTTGAATGTAAGATAAATAGATACATATGGTATTACACGAATGTCATGATCAATATCAGATGAATGGGTATAATGATGCGATGACTTAATAGTTATTTAAGTATATAGGGTAGTAAGTGTTTTCTATCGGTTAAGGATGATTTTGGAGATCAAAATGAAGTCGACATCTCCAATACATCCGATAACGGTAGAAGAACACTTACTGACCGCAATGCTTATTAAGCAGAAAATTATAATAAGATTTGAAAATAATTTTGACATATCAAAATTTTTTAATTGTTATTTTTGAAGTAAGCTTTGATCGTTGTTTTATTTACTTACCGCCTCCGTCTCCTGATCGGTAAGTAATTCACATCACTTGCCGATTAGTAAATTGTAAATAAAGCTGATTGTCTTGGAAACCCTATCAGTAAATATTAAAAAAAATCTGATGTGGCCAACACAAAACCTCCCGCTATTTAATTTTTATTAATTTAAATACATACCTACCTACGTATTTACTAACGCTGCAAACTGTTCCATTGCAGAAAACTATTGCTTTATTTACTATTTTCTTTTTAAAATGTCACTATTATTAATTTGAAGTGATAAGTTTTCTGACAGTGACATTTACTGTCAGTTACATTCATTTGAAAAATGAACTATGTAACAAAGGAATAGTTTTTATCTTAGGCTTCGCGACTAATAAAAAAAATTATTTTTAAATTTAACTGTAAAATATATAGAAAAAGTTTTAATGTATTCCTGTAGAAAATTCAATAATCTTTAATTTTCATAAGACATAAAATTCGAAAAAATGGCATTTAATAGTATTTTTTGAAGAAAAACTATTATAAGCTTCAAGTAAAGTACCATTTCCGTTTATCCGATTTACACCCAAATCTAATGGCTTCTATTCCTATTAGAATAGGGTAAAAATACAAGGTTTCAGAATTTTCTGAATGATAGTATTTGAGTTAGAGTGCAAACAAAATTCGTACACATATACACACACACACATACACACACACACACATATATATATATATATATATATATATATATATATATATACATACACACATACAGACATCATCGTGAAAATGTTAAAAATGGATTCTAGAGACCTTAAAACGTGGTCATTTACTAAAATCTCGATATGAGATTTTTAGCACGATCCCTATACCTCCCTTACCAAGGGTAGCGGGAGGTAAAAAACGGTTGTACAAAAATATCATTTATTCGAAATATAAATTAATGAAAATCAATTTTAAAAATTGAAACCATATTTGTTTCGAATTCTGTGGGGATGTACTACTTCATCCACCTCCCCTTGCTAAAGCGTCAATAGAACTTTAATTATAAAAATCTATTGTAACCAGCACAAGACCTCGCGATATTACCATATTAGGCTATATAACTACATTGTATTAAACATTTCTGGTATACTGTACTCACACCAAAGTCTAATTACATCTATTATTAATATGTATATGTTTATATTTTTTAATTCATTCGGTAAATAAGTTCTCTTCTACTCCTCTAAATGTTAGGGATTCTTAAATTCATTGGCAAGATTAGCGGTAGGTATTTCTGATGGGTATATGGAATATGTATCTATAATGTTAAATATTTAATTAATAAAATAAGTAATATTAAATGTACTTCCCAGAAAAAGCCTTCAGAGATGTATTTGAATTTTTGACAACTTTTTTTTTCTGACAATTACAAACATTTTAATTTTTCAACTGATTTCCATAGAGTTGTTTGGTCTGTGAGATTCATTACAGCAGATTATTTTATATATTTATAATTCTCTTTCTCCAAATCTAAAAATGTTATGTATCGGATAGAGAATTTTATATTATTTAATTTTTATAATAATACAAATTTTCAAAAAATAATATTTAGAAGATTATTTTTAAGAAAATTCTACTTCCGGTTGTACAATTGTTATCAAAAGCTATTCTCATTAATGTCAGATTAAAAAATACATGGTTAAACTGGTCTTTAATGTCATAGAATTTGAGGATCCGTCTTTCCAACATCCAGACACACATCCACACACCCACACGCACACACACACACACACACACACATCATTGTAAAAATGTTAAAATCGGATTCTAGTGACCTTAAAACGTGCTTATTCACTAAAATTTGGATATGCGATTTTTAGCATGAATCCCATATCTCTCTTAGAGTTAAAAATTAAATCATAAGCTTAATAAAGTACCAACATATTAGTTGTTCTCGTTTAAATTTAATAAAAATAAATTTTCCCTTGTGACCATTGAATTGAATATTTTCATTTCGTTCAAGTCTTCAGTTATATTAAATTCCTTTCGAACAAAGCAAAAACTGGAAAACAATTACGTCCGTACAAGTCTTTGTTTTTTGCATTCTACATACATGAAGTATCCTCCGTTACTATAGCAACACACAAAAGAGAAACATCGTTTGGAATCAAATTATCATGGTGCATACAAATGCAATAATTATAGAGATGCTACTGTTCCTAGGTTAGATAACATTTTATTGTCTCTCAATAGTTAGATTAATACAATCCGGATGAATTAGCAAGGCGGTATTCTCACAGATAACAAGATGAAAATCGATAGATATTATACAGGGTGATCAAAACCAAGCAACGTGACCCGCAGCTTTCCTGAATGACATCAAAACTACACTTCTAAAAAGAAAAGTTTGGTATCTAAGTTTATGAGTACTCGTATGTTAGTTATTATTACAAAGAATTTTTGTTTTAGTAATTTTATTAAATTCAACAATATAATCAAAAAATAACAAAAAAATTTACAATAATTGTTCGAAATGTTTCCCGTAAACATAAACTAACTCTTAGCTTCATGTTTTCGAATACCTACATTCACCAATTGTTGAGGTGTAATTTGACTTACATAATTTACGATTTCTCCTTGTAACACAATAAGAGTTTGTAAACGATTGCGAATACGATTCTATAATAAATTTGTGGTGTTCGTCCGTTAAAACCATTTCGGGCGATAACCAAAAAAACCTCATTAATTAAGCTCTTAAAATTATATCTGTAACTCATTTACCAAGGAAATAATGAAATAAATACACCAATAAGAGTCTTCAAAAAGACTGTTGTCGATAATGTCATTTATGTAAACAAGTAACGAACAAATATTTGACAGTTGACAGAACAATACACGCCATTGCATGTTCCATGCTACTGCTAATACTTATTTCCGGGGAGTAAAATATTGAGAACCACTCAGATCAGGTATCTATCACTTGGTTTTGATCACTCTGTAGATACTTACTGTTACTGAGATACGTAAGTATGATACATCTCTTGCTCTATTTAAATCATAAACAGATATGTTAATTTTATAACAAGATATATTTATATTACAGTCTACTTAAAACTTAGTAATTTTAGTTAACTGAAAAAATACGAATCAATTTCTATATTCTTATGACATTTAAATCATATGTTCATTACATTAAATTTACTATGGAAGTAAATTTAACTGGACCTTTATAAAATCGATCATAAACATTAAAAAATGTATTTAATATCAGATAAAAATAACTAGCTGTCCATGTTATTGCACAGAGGTATCCATGATAGGATCACGACATAGTATAAATATAAACAGTAGTTGCACTTCACAGTGATTCCTTTGATCTAGCATTCGACTGCACGTCGGCTAAGCTCCGATCCGTGGTTTACTGGGCCAGATAATAAATTACAGTAATTTGCTTTCTGTGAAATGTTTACAGACGAGCTGTACAGGTAGACGACAATATAGAAAAATTAACGGTCCTTGAAAGTTTTGCTATCCCACGGCCAGCTACAAAACTAAAATTTATACACCAAGAGGCGGAGTTAACACACTCGAAGTCAAATATTTCGGTATCCAAATATAAGAGAAGTGCAACTACTATTTTTATTTATACCATGGTCTTGGTATACTAATAACCATCATTATCCTACGGTTTAAGAATTCCAATTGTTTTAGAACTCAGAATTCGTCAATAAATCTTTATCTAAGCAGTTTAAAAGAAAATTGATTATATTTCGTAAATTAGAACAATAAATTTATATTCATTATATTTAAACGAACATAAAAAGCATTCTGAACTAAAATAGAATATAGAATGTTCGAAGATTTATTTCTTAATAACCATGTCTTGTCTTTTAGAAGTGGGTACAGTTTCTTGCGAATATATTATGAATATTAATTTATATTCAAGAGGGCACAAACTAGAAACAATACACTTCATTTCAAAATTACTTCAATAATGAATAAATCATTCCCTTCTAGTATAAATATTTCACAGCAAAACGTCTATTGCTATATCTGTTTTTCCAAGTATCATTATTCATTTTCTCCACACAAACTCGTCCGTAGAATGTAGCACCGTAACAACGCGAATCGAAAATATTACATCGAGCACGATTCCTTCAAGTTCAATATTAAAGTTTATTAATAGAAAGAGGGAGCAAACTTGACGCGAATAAGAAACGACAAGCGAAGTGGGAGACACAAGAACGTCCAAGTCGACGAATAATTAAAACGAGAGAATCCATAATTAATCTGAGGGTTATTAACTTTGGCTTGAAGTTCGAGAAAAAATAATGCAGCAGGTTAATTCCTCCCCTAATATATGAACGAAGTTGGAAATTCCTAAACTCGGTTCAACGGTAGTGATATATGAACCAGGGATAAAATTTATTGAATATATAGGTCCCACGTTATCTCAAGAAACTTTTGTCTTTTATTTAAAATTTATGAACTGCGTTTTATGTAGAAAACATACTACAAAATATACTTTGTTTTCTGTTGTTATAGCTTGTTACTGGCTTGGAAGTTGGAAGCTACTGTTTTTGCATTTAAATTCACACAAATAAAAAGATTTCAGAATTTATTACACTTACAATAGAAGACAGAAATAATAAAAGAAATTATTTATTTACGAGAGAAATAATATGAACGAACAATTCCTATACATTTTTATGGTTTTACTAAAAATTGTATATATGTATATCAAATTATATTCGATAATTAATATATATTTACAAGGACGAATTAACATAAAAATATCAATTTATCTTATTCTAATTTTTAAATATAAGTTTTATAACGACAATAAAATAGTAATAAATAATATTACACAAAAGCGTTAATTGCTGATATAAATTTCATACATTAAGTAGAAATTAAAAAAATAATCACAGATTTTGTTTCAAATACGAGTATAATCAACAAATATAATGGTAATACTACACAACGAATTTTTTACTGACTCAAAGGGTTTTTATTGTCTACTTTATTATACAGCATAAGAGTCGCACACAAAAATTATATGAAGATAATGAAGTTTTAAAATTTATTCATGAAACCTAAACAATTACTTGTTAATGCGAGTCAAGAAGTTCGTAGTTTCCAAGTTGTGAATACCATCATTTATCATTTGTTTTACAATGCACATAACTTTCGAGACATGCAAAAACTAACTTAGCACATTTTCATTATCATTTTAATTCTTTTTAATGCATTTTTTTCTTTTATATCTGCTGTGACATGGAAAAAACGGGTAAGTCACGTTTCCGCGATTTTTTGTTTTTACATGATATTCACGGCCAAAATAAAACTAAATTGCTATGTGACAAAATTGCCACATCTACGATTTGCGTAAGAATACACATATAATGTTCAAAGCAGTTTATTATATGTACTAACGAAACCTCGGCTACGGAGTGTTTTCCTATCCTCCGCCGATAGTATTTTATCGTGTCTTTATATACCCAATCCATCTACGCACACTTTAAACCCTAATTGCTAACGCTTTTGCAAGAAACAAAAGTCGATCGCGATATTTAAATTTTGATACTTCTATACTCCAGCCGTTCAAAAACATTTCATTTGATATTAAACACATGTTTCTGAGTACTTTGTGCGAAAAAAAAAAGCCGATTGAGTTGTAAAATTTTTACCTTTTATATGGTTGGCAACATGTCTTTTCCTATCTAGTTATGTATAAAGTTTACTTTATTAATATTTGCAATACGGATATCAGTGTACGAACTACACATTAATGTGCGTAGGAATATTGTTTTGTTACTTAGTTACTTACTACAAGTTTGACAACACTTTCTTGTCTAGTTATATTAACATTCACTAGATTATTATCGGCAGTATGTAAATTAATGTACTAAATGCAGTTCGGAATGTTTTTTTTTAATGTATACTTAGTTACTTATGGCATGTTTCGTAATTCTTGTATATACAGACCTTACATTAAACCAGTCAGGAATATTTGTTTTTTACTTAGTTACTTACGGCATGTTTGGCAACACTTACGAAGTGTACATGAACCACGGACATGAACCGTCAAAAATTATAATTTTCATTGTTTCAAAGTACCAAATTGCAACGTTTAATAATTTTTTACTCAAAAACTATGCAACGTACAGAAATTTGACCTATTACAAGAGCACAGAAGTAATAGTTTCCTACAACACGAAACAAATTTCACGAAAATCTCTCAACCCGTCTTACTTAAAATTTTGGCAATGCTCGTGATTAGAGTGAGCTTTTACTTTCTAATTTTGTGGCAAAACAAAATATGTCTGACATATATGGTTCCATTTTTTATTTTTTATGGCAAAATAACACATGTCAAAAGAAAAGTGCAACAGAAATGTAAATATTGTTTATTATACATAATTGGGCGCGTTTAGCGAACGCAACAATTGTCAAAGCGGAAACTGATTTTTCGCTGAACGTTACCGCTGAGTATACGCTGTCTCTCAGCTGTTTGTCAGCATTGTAAGTGGTGAATTTTTACGCTGTATACAGTCAGCGTAATATTAATAACTTAAAAAGTTTGACGATAACAGCTTAAATATGTGGAATATTTCAAACATAATTTTTAAATGATTATGTTCTTATGAATAATCAACTCGTTCCTACAGATTCTATAAGTACTGGCACTATTCTTTCCGGAATAATATTTTCAGGAGTCAGCAATAACTACTTGAATTATATTATTCATATTAAAATCATCGTCAAGAAAATAATCAATTATTATTTTATCCATAATGAAAAAAAATATCTTTATCTTCACACGAACACCTCATAAATATAAGTCTGTTCAGCGAATAGCAAGTGCTGATACTAACCATAAGTAAACGTGTTGTAAGATGAGTTACAACTGATGTGTTCGCTAAACGCGCCCAATATATATATAGTGGCGGACAAAAGTATGGAAACTTCTTTATTATCACGTTGTAATTTTAACTAATATATCTGTGACATAAATAACATATACACCAGATTTATTAAAACATATTTAACATTTAATACATATTTTATAACAATACCCGTATTTATTATTATTGTAAAGTCAATTTATTCTTCGACGGATCAGTTTGGTTTATTAATTAATTCTATCATAGTACAAGTTTATATTGACTATTTTATACATATTTATTTAGAATGTGATTAAGTTTTTTTTTAATTTTCCGTCACCTTTGGGCAAGGAAGGTATTGTCTTCGGTCAAAAAAATCGGTGGTGAGTTTTTAATGAACAAGCACGTTTTAGGGTCCCTAAAACACGATTTTACTAATTTGACGATATCTCTCTCTCTCTCTCTCTCTCTCTGTGTGTGTGTGTGTGTGTGTGTGTGTGTGTGTGTGTGTGTGTGTGTGTGTGTGTGTGTGTATTTGTGTATGTATAACTACAATACTACAATTCTAAAAATTATGTCTTTCGTATTCCTCATCTTTACATCCATATGAAAAGCTGATCAGGATTTTGATTATAATTGGTTAACTGAAACTTCTTTTATTTGTAATTCCTAACAGTTTTTCTTGTAAAAGACGCAAATAATTCTAAATGACAGATGTCAGTGTCTAGTGCAATATACATAGCGTATGTTTGTGTTATAATTTTATTGGATATACAGTTTTACTATATATGTAGAATCTTTTCCAAGAAACTTTAGTATGAGATTTGTATAAAATATATAGAATTGATGGAAGGTAATGTGCTGGCCACATCGGATTTTTTAATCATTGTAGTGAATAGTAACCGTATAATGTTTATTCCATTTGCACATCTGAACCACTATTAAGTGATCTGAACTGAACAAAGTGAACTAATCTGAAAGATTGGCAAATGGAATACATAATGATAATGGTATTTAGAATAGATACTAGCGTAAACTCGGCTACGCCGAGTATACCCTAGGGCTCCGCCGATAGTGTTTTATAATAGTTTTACGTACGTCCAATCCGTCTAGGAACAATTTAAACGCAAAGTGCTAACGCTAAGAGTCTTTCAAAATATTTTTTTCTCGCCCACCCAAACAGCCCACGCAAACTGCCCACCCAAACTGCTCACGCAACCTGCCCACGCAACCTGCCCACCCAAAATGCCAACCCAAAATGCCAACCCAAACTGCCGCACGCAACCTGCCCATCCAATCTGCCCAAGCAATTTGCCCAAGCAATTTGCCCACGCAACCTGCCCACTTAATCTGCCCACTCAACTTGCCCACCCAACATGCCTCCCTAAACTGATTTTGACATTTCTGCATGGAAGCCCTCGGCGATACCTCCCATTTGATAAAAAACACGACATGGTTCTGACAACTTTAAGCAAAAAACAAAAGCCGGTCGAGCTGTCAAATTTTTTACATTTCTGCAAAGACAGCCCTCAACGATACCTCTCGTTTCATTCCAAACACGACATGATTCTGACAAGTTTATGCAAAAAACAAAATCTGATCGAGCTGTCAAATTTTTGACATTTCTGTAAGGCAGCCCTTGACGATATCTCTCATTTGATATCAAACACGACATGATTCTGACAACTTTCTGTAAAAAGTAAAAGCCTACCGAGCTGTCAAATTTTTGACATTACTGCATGGCAGCCCTTGACGTTACCTATCATTTGATACCAAACACGACATGGTTCTGACAACTTTAAACAAAAAAAAAGCCGATCAAGCTGTTAAATTTTTGACATTTCTGCATGGCAGCCCTCGACGATGCCTCTCATTTGATACCAAACACGACATGGTTCTGACAACTTTAAGCAAAAAACAAAAGCCAATCGAACTGTCAAATTTTTGACATTTCTGCAAGACAGCCCTTGACGTTACCTTTCATTTGATACCAAACACAACATGATTCTAACAACTTTAAGCAAAAAACAAAAGCCGATCGAGCTATCAAATATTTGACATTTCTGCATGACAGCCCTTGACGATACCTCTCATTTGATACCAAAATCGACATGATTCTAACAACTTTAAAGCAAAAAAACAAAAGCCGATGGAGCTGTCAAATTTTTGACATTTCTGCATAGCAGCCCTTGACGAACCCTCTCATTTGATACCAAACACGACATAGTTCTAACAACTTTATGCAAAAAACAAAAGCCAAGCGAGCTGTCAAATTTTTGACATTTCTGCATGACAGCCCTTGACGTTACCTTTCATTTGATACCAAACACATAATTCTGACAACTTTATGCAAAAAACAAAAGCCGATCGAGCTTTCAAAATTTTGACATTTCTGCATGGCAGCCCTTGACGAACCCTCTCATTTGATACCAAACACGACATGGTTCTGACAACTTTAAGCAAAAAACAAAAGCCGATCGAGCTGTCAATTTTTTAACATTTCTGCATGACAGCCCTTGACGGTACCTTTCATTTGATACCAAACACGACATGTTTCTGACAACTTTAAGCAAAAAACAAAAGCCGATCGAGCTGTCAAATTTTTGACATTTCTGCATTTCACCCCTTGACGAACCCTCTCATTTGATACCAAACACGACATGGTTCTGACAACTTTAAGCAAAAAACAAAAGCCGATCGAGCTGTCAAATTTTTGACATTTCTGCATTTCACCCCTTGACAAACCCTCTCATTTGATACCAAACACGACATGGTTCTGACAACTTTAAGCAAAAAACAAAAGCCGATCGAGCTGTCAAATTCTTGACATTGGAATATTTGTTTTTTACTTAGTTATTTATGGGATGTTTAGCAACACTTTGGAAATGTACATGAATCACGGACATGAACCTCCAAAAATTTTAATTTTTAAATATAATGTTTTAGGCCTTTTAAACTACTATGGAATAACCGCCCATTGCCATAATGTATGTTTATTAATTTAACTTCTTTCAAAATGGCCTTATTTTATAAATAATTCCATTTAAATGTTCTGATTGACATGTCAAAGAAACGTTCTTCGTCTTAAATTTTTCAAAGAAGACTAAATTTTTGATTTCAAATTGTTTCAAAAAGCCAAAATACGACCTTTAAAAATTTTTTACACAAAAACTATGCACCGTATAGAAAATTGACCTATTACCAGGAAATCAAGTTGAGTTATTCTCTACACCTTGGAAAAATTTTCATTAAAATCGCTCTTACCGTTTAGTCTGTACAGGCGAATAAAATTTCCCCGATCGTCTTGATGAATTCAATATAGAAATATATATAGATAGTGAATCTACCCGTTTAGAATAAAAGACTAGCGAAATCTCGGCTACGCCGAGCTCTCCCTAGGGGGATAGTGTTTTATGATAGTCTATACGTCTTTCCAATCCGTCTAGGCACATTTGAAACTCAAAGTGCTAACGCTAACTGTCTTTTCGGATACACAAACTACTTATCTTTATGCATAAAACAAAAACCGATCGAGCTGTCACAATTTTGACATTTCTGCATTGTAGCCCTTAACGATACCTCTCATTTGATACCAAACTCGACATGGTTCTGACAAGTTCATGCAAAAAAAACAAAAGCCGATCGACATGTCAAATGTTTGACACTTCTGCATGGCAGCCCTTAACGATACCTCTCGTTTGATACCAAACTCGACATGGTTCTGACAACTTTATGCAAAAAACAAAAGCCGACCGAGCTGTCAAAATTTTGTCACTTCTGCATGGTAGCCCTTGACTATCCCTCTCATTTGATACCAAACTCGACATGGTTCTGACAACTTTATGCAAAAAACAAAAGCCGATCGACCGGTCAAATTTTTGACACTTTTGCATGGCAGCCCTTAACGATACCTCTCATTTGATACCATACTCGACATGGTTCTGACAACTTTATGCAGAAAACAAAAGCCGACCGAGCTGTCAAAATTTTGACATTTTTCCATGGTAGCCCTTGACGATCCCTCTCATTTGATATCAAACACGACATGGTTCTTACAACTTTATGCAAAAAACAAAAGCCGATCGACCTGTCATATTTTTGTCACTTCTGCATGGCAGCCCTTAACGATATCTCTCATTTGATACCAAACTCGACATGGTTCTGACAACTTTATGCAAAAAACAAAAGCCACTCGAGCTGTCAAAATTTTGACACTTCTGCATGGCAGCCCTTAACGATACCTCTCATTTGATACCAAACTCGGCATGGTTCTGACAACTTTATGCAAAAAACAAAAGTCAATCGACCTGTCAAATTTTTGACACTTCTGCATGGCAGCCCTTAACGATACCTCTCATTTGATACCAAACTCGACATGGTTCTGACAACTTTTTGCAAAAAACAATAGCCGATCGAGCTGTCAAACTTTTGACATTTCTGAATGTTAGCCCTTGACGATCCCTCTCATTTGATATCAAACACGACATGGTTCTTACAACTTTATGCAAAAAACAAAAGCCGATGGACCTGTCATATTTTCGTCACTTCTGCATGGCAGCCCTTAACGATATCTCTCATTTGATACCAAACTCGACATGGTTCTGACAACTTTATGCAAAAAACAAAAGCCACTCGAGCTGTCAAAATTTTGACATTTCTGCATGGTAGCCCTTGACTATACCTCTCATTTGATACCAAACTCGGCATGGTTCTGACAACTTTATGCAAAAAACAAAAGCCGATCAACCTGTCAAATTTTTGACACTTCTGCATGGCAACCCTTAACGATACCTCTCATTTGATACCAAACACGACATGGTTTGGCAACACTTACTTGTCTAGTTATATTTAAAATTTACTATATTTTTATTGGTAGTATGGAAATTATTAATGAACTAACTTCACAGTAATACAGTTAGGAATATTTGTTTGTCACTTACTTACTTATGTCATGTTTGGTAACACTTGTGTACCGACTTCACATTGATCTTGTTAGGAATGTTACTTTTGGCAAGTTTGGCAACACTTACTTGTCTAGTTATATTTAAAATTTACTATATTTATATTGGTAGTATGGAAATTATTAATGAACTAACTTCACAGTAATACAGTTAATAATATTTGTTTGTCACTTTCTTATGTCATGTTTGGTAACACTTGTGTACCGACTTCACATTGATCTTGTTAGGAATGTTACTTATGGCAAGTTTGGCAACACTTACTCGTCTGGTTATATTTAAAATTTACTATATTTTTATTGGTAGTATGGAAATTATTAATGCACTAACGTCACAATAATACAGTTAGGAATATTTGTTTGTCACTTAATTTACTTATGTCATGTTTGGTAACACTTGTGTACCGACTTCACATTGATCTTGTTAGGAATGTTACTTATGGCAAGTTTGGCAACACTTTCTCGTCTAGTTATATTTAAAATTTACTATATTTTTATTGGTAGTATGGAATCATTAATGTCATGTTTGACGTAACACATTTTTGACACATGAGATCTAATAATTACCTAACCAAACTACATATTTTGAAATGTCAAAAAATTACAATTTCTAAAACATTAGTTTAAAGCCATTACTCATAAATGTTATATTTGTTTATTCGTACCTTTAACCAATCGTATTTAATTTTTCGATATCTATATCCTGCTTTTAAAGATACCATTTGTAGTTCATCTTCAACTTGTCAAATTTGATACATGTCACCAATGACTTATCAAGTGTCACAGATGACATCGGTTTTCGTCTTAAAATTTGCAACGAGGACTTCGATGCATTGCGGAATGATTGTTTCCACTTTTAATAATTTTTGAATCAAAATCTACCATTGGAGCCCTTCTTTCTCTTGCCATTTGATCAAAATGTATAGTTTGTACAGATATCTATCGTTATGGCCCTCTCAGCAGATCTACTGTTAACGATTCAAGTTTGATTTATGGGGATAAAAGACAGGTACATATTAAATGGTTTCCTATTTTATTTTACTTTATTTTGTAATAATGAAACACATTTTTTTAAATAAAATAAACATTTCTATTCCTGGTCTACTACAGGCTTAGTAAGGCAAAGCTATAACGGTAGATAATTCTGTACAAACTATAACAAAATTCAAGCAGCAGTTCCAGTGTACATGTTAACTTTTGATTGAAGTTAAAATTTTTGTAGGACATAGGACATGTTATATTTTTCTCGAAACCGATCATGCCATTCTATTTGGATTAGAAGAAATAAGGCGAAAACATGTATAACTTATTTTTCACAAAAAATGGACATTTTTATTATTGTCTTTTAAGATATGCTGTGTATTTAATTTTGCTAATATTATCCCTATGTTGTTACTAACAATACGATAATAATTTGTTTAGGGCCGCTTCGTACATGTGGGCTGGTTGTGCCCAGCACAAAAGCGCCGACCATAACTGACGCTATTTCAAGACAATTAAAAGTAAATTTAAACAAATCTCTTATTCGAAAAGAAAAAGTTAATATACACCTTACACAGTAAGGTAATAGTAACAAACAATATTTTTTTTAAAATTTGTTTGCATTAGATGTCTTGTTATAAGTTATAAGTAAAATAATTATGCCACTAAACGGATATTTTTCTAGTAGTATTTATTGAAATAATAACTGGAAAAGTGTTTATTGCAACAAAGAATATTTATTATAGCTCAAGAATATTGATTGCTAAAGAATCTTGCAATGAATTTTGAATATTGAATTTCCCTGATTTACTATTAAAATTTAGTAGAAGAAAGTAAAAGAAATATCCTCTCAAACGAATACTTTTCTGGCATTGTTCTTTTGCTTACAATAATTGCAAAATTGTTGATTACAACAAAGATACTATTGATTGTTGTAATCAATGGAAATTTAAATTCCACAGGATTCAAATGTAAAGCATATTAAACCCTTACTTTTGTTAAAATATAGCAACTTCTCTAGGTGATACATTAAGCGATGTCTATAGAAATAATATTTATTAGCATTTTAATTAGCTTAAAATACAACAACTATTTTCTATTTAAACCATTTGAAACTCGCAGAACCATTTAAATGTTACCAAACTAACCTAACCTTACACAGAAAGATAAAATTTGGCAATCTTTGGGTTTTTAACACGTTGCGGCACAGTACGTCACGTCAAGTAATAAGGCTGTGTAAATTATCACATATGTTTGTAATGTTTTATTCTTTACGTTATGTTGCAGCACGGTAAATTACGTTACGGCTTAAGACAAAAAACCTGAAAAGGGTAAATGTAAAATTTCAAAAATACATTTTGACATTTTGCGGTAATATATTTTCAATAACTCTATAACGATTAGAAATATTTTCAACACATTCTCAAAATCGAATTTCTTGGCTATTAAAATATAAATACACTGATCTTCATCACTCAAAACTAATAATATAACAGGTTAACTCGATTTCCTGAACCTAAAAAAATATTTCACTCCATATAAATTGATTTTGAATACTTACAACGTAGCTAATTTATTTCTTCATGCCTGCAGTCCATTTAAATGTAATTTAATCCATTTCTTACATTTTTATTTCAAAATTATTTGCATTCAAAGGTTAATATTTTGACACATGTCAAATATGACGTCTCACAGTGTTCAAACTACGGACATGAACCATCAAAAATTATAATTTTTAAATATAATGATTTAGGCCCTTTTAGCTATTGTGGAATAATTGCTCATTGTTATAGTTTTTATTTATAAATTTAACTTGTTACAGATTGACCTATTTTTATAAATATTTCAATTTAAAAGTTCTGTTTGACATGTCAAAAAAACGTTCTTCGTCTTAAAATTTTCAATGAAGACTAAGATTTTTGGTGTCAAATTGTTTCAAAGTACCAAATATCCACTTTTAATATTATTTTACTCGAAAACTATACATTCTACAGAAAAATTACACATGACAAGGGACCTGAAGAAAAGAATTTCCTACAATTTGAAGCAAGTTTCATCAAAATCACTCGCACCGTTTAAGCTGTAAAGGAGAGCAAAAATTGGGCGATCGTCTGATTAAAGAAAATATATATAGATAGTGAATGAAACCGTTTAGTATAAGGATTTTTTTGATGCGCGAGTAATAGCCAGTGATTTCCGCTGATATAAAAAATAACATTATTATATTATTTTTTACATAGAACATAAGTTAATTAGATTTCTTAAATATCTATGGTGATCATTTATCAATTATTAGACTCTGCAATATATGTATAAACTGTTTTTCTATATCGTTAATATTTTCCGGAACACATCTAAAGATACATCGATAATGAGGCACCTATACATTTAACAGCTGGGAAATAATGAACGTATAAAACTGATATTCCATATCCTAATGTTTGTGTTTCGGATGAACATTTTGTATGTACGAGTATACTGTCACGAATTTCGAGGAAGGGATAGCTTTATTGAAGGCCAGAGACCCCGGCTTCTAAAGTGATGGGTCCTCGGGATGTAAATCCTAATGCATTAAAAAAAATAACTTCAATTGTATAACCACTTCTTATATCTTCGAAAATATAATTAAAATAACAAAATTTCATGTTAATATTTCTCATTTACTTGTGAGGGGTTAGTACGGCATGTAGTGACGGTAATATAAATGATATTTTTATGAACATTTATAAAAACTATCCTCTTTTTAAACAAAGTTTTATTTGAAATATAGTGAATACATCTTCAAAGTATTCAATACAGGCATATCCATTTATAATTTTTTTATCCATCTACGCGGTGGCCTATCTTACATGACAATGTGCACCACGGAACAAAACACTTATGTGCACCCAAATATTGTGTAGCTGTCTGTTCATTATTTAAACAAAAATATATATTTACAATATGTATATGCTTAACGCTAAGCATTATGATGATGTGGACCGTTATTTACTGAACTGATATTGGTTCAATATTTTAAATCTATAGAATTGAAATCATCTCGGCTTCAAAATCATGTGATGAAAAGTGTGTAGTACACGACACAATATTTTTCATATTGAAATTAAGACAAGATGTATTGGCTCGTGTACTCCGGGCTTTAGCAATACTTGCCAATACTTCAGTTTTGACATTGCGATATCAATTTCCCTTCGCCCCTAGTGATTTGAACCACATGCTTACAAATGATAACGTACGTATCAACTCTAGGAAACGTACTTTTAATATAAGAAATCAGTTTTTTCTTGCGCTAAACTTCCCAGTTAATTTCAGTTAAAAATGTTTGAAATAAAACTTGTAAAATCTACACCTAAATCGATAAGTGAATTTGAAATTTTACAAATAATGCTCATTTTAGCCATGATATTGAGACATATATCATTTGTGTATAATAATCTAATAATTATATGCAGCTTTTCTTCGTGACAAACGTTTTATGTGTTTTTAAACTAAAACACCACGAATAGTAATTTAATATACAGAATGGTAGCAGTTAGCGGCTCAGGGATTTAACATTGGATTTTAGTTTTATGCAATGGGCCCATAAACCATTTAAAAAAAATTAAATAAAAGTTCGTTTATTTTTGAAGCAATTCGTGGTATCAAAAAATCATAATTGTTTTTTGCATAGCTGTATTTGATTTGTAAAGAAACCTATAGCTATCATTCTCACACCAGTTTCTGTAGTAGGCAACGCGAGAAAGATACCAATAGTGTGACGTCCTCTGTGACCCTGGAAATAAATACAAATATCTCACAAAGTAATTATTAAAAAAAAATATTTTTTTTATCCTAATCATTATTTATTGAGTAGTACTTTAAGGATAAAGTATATATTCTATTAATTTTTGTTATGGTTTCTGGACCCATATCTTGCTCTCATTTTATAGCACAAACTGTAGATGTCCAAGTTGTTTAGAATGAAAAGTTACATACAAAACTATTCTCACATTTTTACCTCTCGCAAGGAGAGGTATTGGATTCATGCTAAAATTCGCATATCCAGAATTTAGTGAATAAGCACGACTTAAGGTCCCTAGAATCCGATTATAACATTTTTAAAATGATGTCTCTCTCTTTCTCTCTCTCTCTCTCTCTCTCTCTCTCTGTGTGTGTGTGTGTGTGTGTGTGTGTGTGTGTGTGTGTGTGTGTGTGTGTGTGTGTGTGTGTGTGTGGATGTGTGTATGTGTGTGTATGCGTGTGTGTGTATGTGTATGTCTGGATCTTGTAGACACGATTCTTCAAAAACTATAAGACTTAAGAACTGTTTAACTATGAATTCCTCAATCTGACATTCATGGGAAAAGCTGAAAAGGTTTTGGTAACAATTAAACAACCGGAAGTAGTAGTTTCTTAGAAAAATTCTTCTAAATATAATTTGTTGGGAGTTTTATATTTATTATTAAATATTGAAGAACATGAAATTCTCCATCTAATACACTTAAAAATTTTATTATATGTTTTATATATTTAGAGATAAAGACATTATAATATACAGAGTAATCTAATCGCAGAGGCTAATGCACTAAGGAAACTAGCTGACAAATCCCAATGTTTATAACATAGTTACATATGTCAGTGTCAAAAATCAACAGTTTTAGTCACATTCTGATAGCTTTTTCTGGGAAGTATATTTAATCTTTCTTATTGTTTTATTAATTAAATATTTGAAATTATAGATAAAGTGCATATATGCATCAGAAATACCGCCAATCTGGTTAATGAATTGGAAGAATCTCTCACATTTAGAAACTTCCTCATACAATGAAAAATAGATATAATTAGAATTATATGTGTGTAGAAGACATGTTAAATACAATAAAAAACAATATTTGGGTAGTTTTTTATTTTTTTGTAATAAAACGACGGTTCGAAAGCGAAGTGCAATACAATACTTATATAGCCTAATATGGAATGGCGAGAGGTCTTGTGCTGGCCACAACAGATTTTTTTTATTATGTTTTTGGTTTCTTCGCAATCTTAAAAATCTGTTGTGGCCAGTACAAGGCCTCTCGCCATTTCCATTTCATGTTATGTAAGTATTGTATTGTTCTTCGCTATCAAACCGACGTTTTATAATTTAAAAAAAATACAGAACTTTACCCAAATATTGTTTTTTTTTTTAACTGTATTTAACATGTCTTCTGCATACATACAATACTAATTATTATATCTATTTTTCACTGTATGAGGAAGTTCCTAAATACCAGAGATTCCCCCAATTCATTAACAAGACTGGCGGTATTTCTCATGGATATATGCATTACCTACAATTTTAAATATTTAATTAATAAAACAATAAGAAAGATTAAATGTACTTTCCAGAAAAAGCTGTCAAAATGTCACTAAAACTGTTGATTTTTGACACTGACAACTGTCATTTACAAACTATGTTATAAACATTTGAATTTGTCAACTGGTTTCCTTAGTGCCTTAGCCTCTGCGATTAGATTATTCTATATATTAAAGTACCTTTATCTCTAAATCTATACAAGATATAATAAAAATTTTAAATGTATCAGATGTAGAATTTTATGTTCTTCAATAATAGTAATATCAGAAATTTTCAAAAAATAATATGTAGAAGATTTTTTTTAAAGAAACTATTACTTTCGGTTGTCCTCTTGTTACCAAAATCTAATCAGCTCTTCCCAGGAATGTCAGATTAAGGAAACTGCAGTTAAATATTTTTTAAATCTTATAGTATTTGAGAAACCGTGGTTCCAACATCCCCACATCCCCACGTCCACACACACGCACGCATGTACGCACATACGCACGCATGTACGCATGTACGCGCACACACACACACACACACACACACACACACACACACACACACACACACACACACACATGGTCATCACCGTAAAAATGTTATAATCGGATTATAGGAACTTAAAACGTCCTTATCCTCTAGCAAGTGGTAATAAAACAAATTCCATGGCGATGGGGCCATTTACCATATTTTTTTTTATTATTTCTTCTAAAAGTTCAACTTCATATAGTATTTGGTCTTTTAGTCCAGTCATTAGGTAGATTTACCCTGCAAAAGGTCGGGTATTTTTGATTTTTGGATATATTATATATTTAGGTGTCCTAATAAAAAATGCAAGTTTTCCCCCTCGGAGGCCTTCGGGAAGCACCGCCAACTTGGGAAAAAAAGGCGCAAAAAACGGTTTTTTCTAAATATCTCTTCACTTATTTGCATTAGGGCAAATATAGTTATTTTTCCATTTATTGAAACTAAAATTCCCTACAACTTTCATCTAATACATTTTTTTCTATAACCAATAGATATCGATCTACAAAGCTTCAAATATAGCTAATTTTTGAAAATTGCCCTAATGCTTCATTTAGATCATATTTTATTATATTTTTTTAAAATATTTTTTTCAAATTACTTATTATTATTCATTAATTATTAGTATTTAACTACTATACATACATATTAGTCATCAAATTCCGGAAATCGGAAAACGGGAGCCTCCCGCCAATTGGGAAAAATGGCGGCATATTTATGTTTTTGGCTATTTGCTCAAAACAATTATGAATGATATTAAAATTACTTAAAAAACAAACAATATAACATATTTAATACATAGTCTAATAGATTTCAATATTTATAACAGTTTACATTCGTAGTGGCATCGAAAGAAGTAAATTATTGATGCCTTTTTTATAATAATTGTCAATATTTTCCTGCATTTTTTTATTTTTTGATCCACCACTCTGATCTTGTTAAAGATACGATAACTCGGTTTGAAAATTTGAATTCAGCATGAAATTCTCTTTCATACCAAGTATTACACAATTTATCCGATGAGCAATTTGCGAGTTACTAACAAAGTACTCACATGAAATTCCTCTAAAATTTTAAGCATCTGAAAATCGGCTCATTTCTCTTTTTCTCATTCAAAATTTCGACACGTTAAAGATAAACAATATTAAGTATTTAATATGTGTCAAAGTGGTTACTGAACACCTGTCTCCCAAACGTCAAAACTAATCATGCTAAATCTCTCTTCCGTCTCTTTCTAATGTATATGATTGGGACGTCACAGCTTTCAACGACATTGTATAGATGGCAAAGATAACAGTTTTCAGAAATTAATTAAATATATTAAGAAATTTATTTGAATGGATTTCTAGTATTTTCTATCATTATTTAAATGTAAACTAATGAATTTCATTAATATAAACACTAAATTCGTTTATGGTAAATGCCCCCATTGAAAGAAGTTTTATATGCAACTTTAATTTTGTACAACTTTATACTCCACAGTTTTTGCCATAAAATGAACAGGAGAGCAGGAAATTTCATAAAAGTAAAATGTCATGTTCACCCTTTAACACCACTACCCTGTTTACGAAGTATCTTTTTAGAGCACAATTAAAAAAACAGCTGTAACAGAACTAATACACAATTTTTTTTTTTATAGTTCAAACGTTATTATTTGTTTGTAACTTTGTTGCAATTCTATGGGTGTCATTAAAAATTAGCTAAATACCAAACTCTATTTTAAAGATTACAAAACATGCAAAATAAAATCTTATTCGTGATTTAGCAATGCATAATTTAAGTGCAACTCCTATTTGAAATATTTTTGTATAAAATTAAATAGGATGTTTTTCGCAAGAAAAAATTGATATCCCGTGTTAAATACCTAAGGGTCCGATTTTTAATAACCACAATGTACAGGCCATCCAGCGAATCAAGCGGTTTACGTCATCGTTTAGGGATTTTTGAAATTTTCTTTATATTTTTAAATATATTTTATTAACGGTATTTTATTGGTTTTTTTATTATTATTATGTATTTGACACCTTTTATAGAAATAATTATATTTGTATATATTATTATTAAGTAAAATTTTGTAAATCTTTGCAAAATGACGTTTGATTATATTTTTTTAATATTGGTAATTCTGAACATGTATATTACTAAATATTATATGTCTATATTATACTTTTCAACCTGTATTGTGATTTCATTTTGTTTTTGGTTTCATTGTTCATTGACAAAATGTCAAATGCTCTATCATGTCAAATTCAAGAGCTTGTAGTTAATTTATTGACTTATTTTGAAAATGAAAAATAGATTGGTGGACTCTTACTTTCACTGAATTGTAATATTGAGGTAATATTTCGTTCTATTTGTTAGTAATAATTTGAAAATTAAATCTATATATACAGCGTGTGGCAAACGCTATACGTAATGTACAGAAACAGTGAGAAATTGTATGGTATGCAGTATTCTGTATTTTTTTAAGGATCTCACATAGTACTAGACAGTTTGTTGCATAAAGAATGAAGTATTTATAACGGCGTAAGCAGTATCGTTCAGAATATTTTAAATAAAATTGGATTTCGCTGAAAAAAAATGATACCAGACGTGTTACCTTTTTAAGAAAGATTTGGATTTATGAAGGAAAGCCACAGATCATATTTTAATCTGTTTTACATGCTCATGTAAACTTTTTAACATATGACGTCATTGTTTCTAGCGATATTGTATTTATGACGTAAACCGCTTGATTCGCTGGATGGCCTATACATTTATTTATTGGCCAGGTCACTTCTATTAAAAATGGCAAATCTAAACCATCTTAGCCCGCTTAGACCGCATTGTACCGTTGACGATGACCTATACATACCGGTGTCTACTTTTTTGTAGGAAATACAAAGGTATAATTTTCCTTTTGCTGCAAATTCTACCCTGTTAATTTTAGAACAAAAGAGTAAATAAAAATAAGTACAAAATGATTGTTTACATGCGTTTCGTTTGCGAAAGAGAAGCAAAATAAAAATAATATATTTTTACAGAGTGCCATGAGCATAAGAAATAGCACAAAATGTTAAACAGATTACTTGAGTTTGGCAAATGAGATGTGTCATAAAGTTTTAATAACAATACTCTTCGAATTTTGTGTTTTGTCTTGCATGTCACTCTGTAAAAACCTTAAAGACGGATGTTTTATTTCACGTTTATCGCATGACAAGAACGTATTATATCAATAAATTTAGGCTCATATGGTACAATTTTTAATTCAAACAATTTTTGTATTTACACTTTACTTCTAAAATTAATTAAGCAGAATTTACAGCAATATTAAAATTTTATTATTGTATATCCTATGATCCATAAAAAAGTAGACACCGGGTATGTACCGTGTGAGCGTTTTTGAGCAGACTTGCATACCTAGTAATGAATATTATGTCGTGATGGTATATTTAGTTATTTTATTTAACTTTATCTTTAAATTGTTTCAAACCTGGGCCTTTAATTTTCATACAAATATGGCATCCCTTTCATAATCTGGAAATATTATAGCATTTTATCTGTGTTCTTTTCCATTTTCAGCCTCCAACTTCCAACACACTGCAACAAGAGCATCCTTTGGGAGCATACGCAGGTTCCGCGCGTGGTCGCTATGGGAGCTGTGCCCTGCGTCCATTCCGGACAGGAACCGCGGCCGGGCCCGATACAACTGATGTCCGCAAGGAATTGCTGGTAACAAGCCGGCCTAGAACTACTCCCACAGCGCACACAGGAATTTTAAGTTAAAGGAGGGAAAAGCTGCGGAGGGTCCTTTCAGAGGGAGCGAATTAATTGATTGTTATTTTTTCAACGTGATTGATATGTGGGAAACGCTTTTGACGTTTTTTTACAGAGAGTAACTAACAAAATTAAAATAATTTATTTCATGTTTTCCTACATAAGCTTTTCAATTTAGAATGTGAGTGATATAGTGTTGTACCAGTAGAAATTATAATTCCTGAAAACAATGTATTTGTTGGAAGAAATTTATTTACTAAAGAATGAGAAGTAGAGAAAATTCACAAATAAAATAATATTTAAAATAAGCACAAAATATAAAACATATTTACATTAAAATTATGAAAATGTGTATATAACATGAGCAAGTATGTGTTTGTGTGAATTAGTGGTACGATAAGAACGTATGTGGATGTAGTCGCCGCAAGGAAATCACATTTTTCTTCGGAAATAGGAACTGGCTACATAATGAAGTACCTAGCAAATATATGAAATATAAAGATCATGTAATACAGTAATTATCATGAAGGTAAATGGAAACTATTTTAGCAAGTGTGGTCTGTAAATATGGGCTATGTTTTCTACTTTATATTCGTAATCTTCATAACTTGCCTTTACTAATATTAATCTTCATCTTCAGTTACACTAAAATTACAACAGCAGCAAATTAATATTTATTTAGGTCTGATATCCTACAACCCCAACCAGTCGCTTATGCTAAATGAAATTTACAATAAACAAAGACCTCAATCATTTTTCACTAATAGTAATAGATAAAATGTTGACTCCATGCTTCCAAAATAATTTCTTTATTATTATACAGAATATTTTATTCTTTTATTATCTTAAATTAAAGAATAGTTACATTGAATTACTTGGGGATATTAGAACACAGAATAAAAAGATACGAAGACAGGGAAGTAATATCATGAAAAGAAATGAATGAATTTATGAACATTATTCTTATATTAAAATTTTTAAAAAAATAGTAACTTGTAACTCTTGCTGACTTGCTGTAATGTTTACCATTTTCAAAATTAGAAATAAAAGGAAAGGATTGGAAACAAATGTACCGTATAGCTTTGGTGTAATGAAATTACAAAACCCTATACATATATATCATAATAAAATTGGGTATTATTATGAAATACTGCGAAATAAAACAAGATTTATTTGTACGATACAATTGCAATGGTCAAAGATTTAATTTATTACATAATGCTAAATTCTTGTATTGGTTAAATACATGTAGCTGTATTTTTATTATTTTCTATATTTTTCTGAAACTGTTTTTATTATATATATATATATATATATATATATATATATATATATATATATATATATATATATATATATATATATATCATACTAGTCAACTAGACATTAGACTTTTAAGTGAAGGGTCGCGGCTGTGTGCGTTAAGTGACAGATTGTGATACCAAAGGCCTGGGATAGATTTCGTTCCGATTTCCAATTTTCAAATATCATAAAAGTTACCCTGTAATTTTCTTTCCACAACAGCTTTGACAGCCCGTGAAATAACGCCTGATGCATGCCCTCTACAGTACAGATACAAATGTAGTCATTACCGAAATGTAAGAATAGAAGCAGATTGTTGCACTTATAAATAAGTTATACGTATTTTGCATTTGTAAAATTATATCAAAAGCAATCTTTGCAATCTGAACCAGTAAATAAAGAGAGGATTTACTGCATAGATCATAGATGTGTTGTGTGTATAATGGATGGTGCTCGAAATCCACTACGTAAGAATTTAACATGACAAAACAGTTTTCCATTGTGCGTTACTTGTTACTTCCCAAATTATTTACAATAAAAATACTTGAAATAAAAGTTGTAGAGTCAAATATTTTTCATATAAATCAGTACACAATAGTTATGTATGAAGGTTCTGAATTTCTAATTTGTACCTCAAATTCTTGAAAATAAACCATATGAGTGCTAAAAAGAAACTTCAGTGCAGATATGCATTTTATTTGAAATAAAAAACTGTTAAAATGAAAGGAATATTTATTTTTAGTCAAACAAATGAAATTATGTTCAGTGTTGCAAACCTCTCAGAACATATCGAAAAGAACACTCAAAATTATGTGTTTTATCTCAAACTTCTTTATCAGAATTATTTAGTTCGTTCTTCTTCCATATATTTTTTGATATTTTACGCACAAATTTAGTAATGTACATCGTACACCTGCCCAAATTACCTTACATGTACAATAATTATCATAAGGTTAGCAACACTGCATTTGTATGAAATTCTAGTATAGGTAATGGTTTACTTTAGTACTACCTTCTGAACTTTCAATGACGATTTTTGTGCACTTTAGTGACGATTTCAAATACATTTTTTTTAGAAACTGCAAAAATTAGATACCCATGAACATTTCGAAAATTACAATTTAATAGTACTATACTTCATTTTACCTAAGAAAATAGTAGTGGCGTTTTTACATGCAATAAATAAATACTTCAAATTCATGAACCCAAACTTTGTCAATTGCTGAATTTTGTTTATTGTCTTTCATGTTAAGGTTAAATGAGTATTTAATAGAAATTTCTACACTATTTCCAATTTCTTGGCTATGCTGAAAATGCTACGTTATGAAGAAGCGGCAACACGGCATGGCAAGGGATACGGTGCGGAGGCGGGAAAAAAATTGATCGGACACTCAGTCATTTAACCATAGAATGGTACCGTGGTGCGTGGTGTCGCGGGTGACACTACTAGTTTTTGATTCCACCTCCTATATGCAATTGAATGATGAGGAGAGCGAGCTTCTATGTCTCAGTTTTTCTTCTAAAGCGGAAGTTATAATTACCGTGACTTGTAATCCTTGTTCATAGTTCGTCATTGTGTTCACGTACGACTTCAGCATACTATTCTTGGTATAGTTTCTCATTTATGTGAAAAAGTAAAGTTTTGACTGATGCAAAGATAGAAGACATTGTACGATCGTATAAAAAAGAGGAAACAGATTTAGGTAATTTTTCTGTTCAATATTCCAGAGCAAGGAGAGCGAGGCGATAAAAGTGAAGATGAGGAGTTTGCAAATAGTTTTTTTTTTATTAAGAATGGTTGATAAGAAACCAAAACTTTAAGTCTATCTATCAACCACTCTTAACAAAGAAACTCTTTGCAAACTCTCCACCTTCACTTTTATCGTCTCGCTCTGTGTAAAATCAAATAAATAGATATTAAACCTTGGTGTCACATATGACATCATTGTGCCAGTTGCGTCAAAAAAAATAAGGGTACGATACTAGGGTTAAATACAATTTACTTCAAAGCTGACGTTTCGACTTCACAGAAGTCTTCTTCAGGGCAAGAAAATTCAGTTGAACACGACATAAAATTCGCATCATGCATCAAACACACATGGACAGACAATAAAACAATAAATAATCTTAAAAACAATTGTAGTCAAAATTTAAAATGAATAAATATGAGAATCTAAACACGTGTATTCTTTTATGTAAGTCTGTTTGATGTATGCTACGAATTTTATGTTCCTTTCAACAGAAGAACATTTCTTGCCCTGAAGAAGACTTCTGTGTAGTCAAAAAGTCGGCTTTAAAAAAACTGACTGCGTGTCCGATTATTTTCTATATCTCATACTCAGACAACAGTCGATCATCAAACTCTGTTCTTTATATGAATTATTTACGCACAGCAGAGTGCACAAAAGGCAATTATTTGTTGCTTAAAATGAGTCCGCAGGTACTTTCTCTTCACATTATATGATAACCAGCGAAAACATTATGAGACAATATAAAAACTCGTGTTTTCATTTATTAACATTTGTGGTTTGTGGTAATCTGACTAATAAAACTTGCAGTAGGGAAAAGCAGTAGTGTTGTCATTATTTAAATGAATATGCTCATAAAGTATTATTAAAGTTATCAAATTAAATGATACTTTACATTTAATATTTACGAATGCAGTTTAAATATTTAGTGAAAAGCACTTTGAAAAATAAATATGTATAAGGATTGGTAATAAAATTCAACTTGCTGGTAAGTAAATAAATTCCGTATACGGGAAGAAGATATATTTCGTTTGCAGTTAAAATTGATATCTACGGAACGTGACCGTTGGATAGCGTTTGGGCGCAAGTAGATTTATAACAAGAGATAAGTTGATCCTCTTTCCTTTATGCGGGGGCGGCGTCTCCTCAAGGATTACCTTCGTCCGCAATCAGATCGACTGGGACCCGATTTACTCGATCGGAGCAGATTTCACTGGATTCAAACCTTTGATATACGGTTCCAGAATATTTTATACACTTTGTAGATATTGCGGATTACTTTATGTTATTTTCCCTAACCTAAAGGACATGGAAATCGAATCATGATAAATGGAAATCTGTTACTGGGTCTCAACAAACAATATGCTTTATTTTAAAGCCGCACTCAGCCCTCGATAGTTGACAGAAACCTAACATGCTTCATTAAAATTTCAAAATGTATTCGTACCCTACGACAAATATGCTACCAAACCAACGAATATACATACAATTATTACCTATCTACAAGAATTCCTTTTTCATTCAATGTACATAAATCCTGCGTTTTCTCTATATTTGCCGGTTAACTACTCGTACCAATAAAGTAAATAGTGATTTTCAATTGAATTTTTAAGTGTCCCATATCAGTAACAATTTAACTTCAATATAATGTCATTAGGAGATGAAGCAGCGAGCAGCGTACGCACCATATTCCATAAGTCATTTTATACAATCCAGAGGGTTTAACCCTTTAGTGCTCGACGGGAGTTTAAAGTGCATTCTATATTTTATTCAACTTATTTGATACCACAACATTTCTTGCTGGTTTCTGCCCATACAGTATCATGGCGGATGCCTCAAAAGTAATCAGCGCAATGTATGCTGGGTTATGCAAATTATAATGGCATTTGTTTTTGCAAGTCGAAGTAGACAGTAAGTGCGTTGTCAAGGTAGGTTTTTCATTCAGTATTGTTTCAGCATAGAAGACGCTCAAAGTGTCTGGTCGCAAACCTGGGGGAACCGGGTTCGATCCCGACAGACGCCAAATATTTCCAATTTTAAATGGCACAAAGGTGACCCCTGTGGTGCACTCTCCACACCAGCTATGAGTGCCCGTGAGGTGACGCCTGGTAAGCGCCCACACGGTAAAATCATCATTACCGATGTCTACATGTGTTGTAGATACTGGCACACCCAGAAATGGGTAATATGCCGTGATGATATATTTATTTTTATATTTATTTATCAACACAACTAGTAAATTAAACTATGTACATATAATAATAATAATAATAATAATAATAATAATAATAATAATAATATTAATAATAATAATAATAATTAATAATAATAAAATCTATTGTGGACAGCACAAGACCTCTTGCCATTTCCATATTAGGCTATATAAGTATTGTACATATTTAATTCATTCTATGAACAAGTTTCCTCGTATTCTCCTAATGTTCAAGATTCTTCCAATTCATTGATCAGATTGACGGTATTTCAGATGGGTATATGTAATATGTATCTATAATTATAAATATTTAATAAATGATAAAATAAGAAATATTAAATGTACTTCCCAGAAAGTCTTCAGTAATATTTTTGGTTTTTTAACACTGACATTTATCTGTTAATTACAAATTTCCACTTGTTTTCCGTGGGCTATGAGATTCATTAAAACATATTATTATATTTCTCTATCTCCAACTCTATAGAAGATATAATAAAAATTTTAAATGTATCAGATAGAGATTTTTATATTCTGCAATATTTGTAATAACCTAAATTTTCCAGAAAATAATATTTAGATTTTTTTTGAGAAACTAGTACTTCTAGGTGTCCAATTGTTGCCAAAATCTAATCAGCTCTTCCCAGTAATGTCAGATTGAGGAAATCGCAGTTAAACATGTCTTAAGTCTTATAATATTTGAGAAATCGGGGCTCCAACATCCACACACACGCACACACACACACATACATACATACACACACACACACACACACACACACACACACACACACACACACAGACGGACATCATCGTAAAAATGTTACAATCGGATTCTAAGGACCTTAATACGTGGTTATCTACTAAAACCTGGATATGCGATTTTTAGCATGATACCAATACCTCTCTTAGCGAGAGGAAATAATAATAACAATAATAATAATAAACCATAGTAATTAATCTTAATAATAATAACAATAATAGACTGTAACCTCAAATTTACTTCACTGTATTACCTTCCGATATCAAATATTGCTTAGCCTCACATTAGAAGAACTGCAGAAGGGATATGTATCTTTAGTTGCACTTCCAATGTATGATAATGCTAGACAAATACTTGTCCAAAAATAGTCACTGCTTAATGTACAATTCACCTAAGTACATAACTGTTAAGTTAATCTCGAAAGAATTCAACATTGAAAGCCATCAAATTTTGCTTTGGATTGAAAAATAAATAATACATAACCCTACCTGGTACTGAACTTCCTGGATTTATTTTCCGCGTAAAGCATACTATATTCTAAACAGATTTCATACCGACCATATGGTAAATATAATAAAAATATAATGCATATTTACAATTTAACTGCCAATTTTATAATTTATAATTTAGGGCTGAATGCAATGATAAAAATGCCTGAAACAAACTTTTAGTTAATGGTAACTTTTATAGTTATTTAACTATCAATTGTGTTAATGAGAGTGATTAAGATTGAGACATTTTAATTGTTGAGGTCATTAACCGTCTATTAACATACGTGTTAGTTACAATATTTTTCCGTTGACCGTATCTTACTGAACAATTTTTTTTTTTTGTTAGTAACGTTTGATAAATTTTGATAATTGTTCAGCAATATTATGCGGTATCTATGGTTACCCACCAAAATCATTTATTAATAAAAATCAAGCATTAATAATGGCCAATACATTTTCTATACATTAACATAACCTAAAATGGTCAACGGAAAAATAAATTATATAACTGTTACTGTTTATCAATATACAGGCTTTCTCATTTTCGATGTTTTTTAGGGTATGTCGGAAAATATTACTGATAGAGCAAAATCGTTTGCACATTCCAGAATCAACTTTTTGAGAAAAGTTTAATAGTCACCACAGAAATTTTCGATCTTCTTTGTTTCTGAGCTACTGGCAAAAACTTTTTTTCGCTTATTTCGAAAATGTCTCATAACTTATTTATTATGGTAGTTAGAAAAAAATTGTTTAAACAAATTTTGTACCGTGTTTTAGTTAAAATAAAAATGTTTAATTACATTTTTTGAAAACTTCATAATTCTCGAAATATAACACAAACTTATGATTTTTTAAATGGCAATCTATATTGAAAATAGTGTTATCTTTTTGCTTATTTTATAAGCTATTTAACGATATGTAAGAAGTCTACATTCTTTTGTTTTGCACATGAATAAAAGATAATTTATTAATTTTTTGGGGTGAAAAAATTAATAAAAAATGAAAAAAACTATTATAGTTCGTCATATGTTTATTTCTAGTATTATTTGCTACAGTTTTACACATATTTTTAATTTATTTAATTTAAAAGCATATTAAAAAATATTTTTTCGAATTGTATCAAAGTCAACTGTGACGTCGATAAATAATAATTTAACAAACCTGAAAATAATTGGTTTTGAATAATTTTGAGAACATAATTAATAGATACGTTAACAAAATAAACAAAAGAGGAACTATTATAGTTTTTTCATTTGCTTCTTAATAATTTTGAATTTTTTCACTCCAAATAATTAATAAATCATCTTTTATTCATGTGTAAAACAAAAGAATGTAAACTTGTTATACATCATTGAAAAGCTTATAAAATATGCGAAATGATGAGACTATTTTCAATATAGGTTGCCACTTAAAAAATCATAATTTTGTGTTATATCTGGAGAATTATGAAGTTTTCAAAAAACCTAATTACGCCAATTTATTTCCTCTAAAAACCGGAACAAAATGTGTTAAAACATTTTTTCTCTAACTACCATAATAAATAAGTTATGAGGTATTTTCGAAATGAGCGAAAAACAAGTTTTTGCCTGTAGCTCAGAAAGAAAAGAAGATCGAAAATTTCCGTGGTAACTATTAAACTTTTCACAAAAAGTTGACTATGGAATGTGCAAACGATTTTGCTCTGTCAGTAATATTTCCCGAGATACAGTAAAAAAAAAACATCGAAAATGAGAGACCTGTACAGTTTATTTGCCAGTTTGTATACTTGCGCAGCTAACTCTATATTAGAAACTGAAACCACAGAATAAATAAATGCAAGTATTTTTATACTGTGCTCAAACTGTAAAAACCTTCAATGATTGGATGTCAAATTTTAAAATGTTTACACATAAAAATAATACAGAACTCTCTCAGATCTATCATAGTAGCACTGGGATAGGATGGATTTTATTGTTAATTATTTTATGAGGAATTATGTATATTGTTGTACAAATTTTACTCTAATTATCAATATTATCCGTATATTATATATACAACGTCTTCCAGTGTTATTTTTTATTAATATAATTATATCATTTTATAATCTATAATATTTATATAATTTTTTGTCACCATCACCAACAAAAATATTTACTGTCGTAATCCATATGTTCAATTTATGTTTTCAGTTTTAATTACTTTATTTATTATTTTAATGCGCAGGGAATGAGTACTTACTTTTTCAAATTAACATTTTTACTTGGTTTACCAATATGTTTCATCGTTATCTAGTGTATAAGAGAGGGAAGAAAGGAGTATCCAACCGGTTGATTATAATAAACTTTTTTTATAATGTTTTCCTTATTTGACAACCATAGTAGGTATCTATTTAATCGTAATTTAATTAACCAGTTAAGATTTTATGATAGTGGTAATTCGAAATTTAGTCGAAAGATTTTTGTTCTGGTGTAAAATTTATAAGAAAAGTTGCAACGCAACGATAAGTGCAACACCAAATGGATTTCAGTGTTATAACTACTTACTTATATTTTACTAATATAATAATGAATCAAACTATTTTATTTTATAATCTATATGATTTGTTGTCGCCAACAAATATTATTATTGTTGTAGGCAGTATGTTTCATTTGTGTTTTCAAGTTTAATTATTTTATTCATTATTGTAATCTACAATGTATAAAGGAACATTATGTTTTTATTTTTAAAATTAACATCTTTATTCGTTTTACCTACCAATATGTTTAAACGTTAACTTTATCTAGTGCCTGTGCGGTGCGGGAATATAGCAATATGCAAATGATACATTACTTATAATAAACTTTTTGGTATTTAATGCTTTCGTTTTTTAAATACCTGTAATTTACTGCTTTCTTTTTACAACGTACATTTATAAATCTGAAATAATATGTATGTACTGTATTTTAGATTAGATAAAGGATATAAAATTGTGTTAATGTTTTTTAGGATATCCTATTATAATGTATATAATTAATACTACATATCTCTTTAATAAATTTTACTGTATATTAATAAATTACTTACCATATTTAAATTAATTAATTTTTATATTCATTAAATTTTAAGGGCAAAAATGATTAAGTAAGTTGACATTTATCTCTCGTAGGCCCGAATCCTACCGAAGACCGAAGAGGAGTGAAGGTTGCCCTTACAAACTTTCCGCTTTATATACATACATAATTAGAATTTTCTTAAGGCCTAATTTTATTTTATTTCTAGAAAAATGTCCGATGAGGACATTTGTTAATATTTATTTATTATTATTTTTTTTTTTGTTGCTGTTACATAATTTATTTACCTTTCGGTTTAGGTAGGTTTCACTTTTATATACACACACTCGCTTTGATACTGCCACATTCAGTGTTCCAACACTAAGATGCTTCAAACTTGTCAGTAACTAGTTAATGTACACGAATTCGCATAAAAAAATCAAATACATGTTGCAAACTTGTGTAAGATTACTGGATGGAACAAAGTTAAATATAGGTTTGTAATTATAATTTTCTGTTCAAGTTGATTTAGGTACATTATTGTGAATATCAATAATAATAAATGGTATTCTTATTCGTACGAAGCACACAGAGTGCTTGAAAAAAGTTAAACAAATGGTTAAACTGTAACACGGAGTACGATTATTTTTTATTTAACAAGTGGCTAGAAATTAGAAAAAATTAAAACTTATGCAAGAGAACAGCATAATTACTTTTAAAGATAGAAAAAAAAATGTTTAGAAAAATTGTTTGTTATAATATTCTTAATTCAGATACGACATATTAAGATGATTGGTATTTTTTCTTGTTTTATTTATTGCATATCACATATCTACAATTATTTACAGGGTGCTCATGCGAGAATGAACCAGCAATTATTTCTGTTATGAAGCGAGATAGTGATTATCTTCATATAAGCATATTTTCTATAGACAATACGAGCAATAAGATGTCTTTTCAAGAAGCGTTTTATTACTTCCGGTTCCAGAATATGTGACACCAACTTTGAAATTTCAAACGGAACACACTATTTTTTATTATATTTTTAAAAAGTACACAGAATTTGCTTTAGAGTTCGTTTATGTTATTTTTCAGGCAAATTCATTTATTATATCGTAATCTGAGCAATAGAACCAATAAAACAAAATTTCACTCATTTGAATTATTGATATTTCAAACACCCGCCATTTTATTTTTAATAATAAAACGTACTAGTTATTTATAACCATTGTAAATCAAATTTTGTATAATTTTCAAAAATATAACAAATATAGTATATTCCGCTTTAAATTTTAAAGTTAGTATCACATACTCCGGAACCGGAAGTAACATAACGCTTCTTGATACGGGATCTTATTATCCATATTGTCTATAGTAAATTTTCTTATTTAAAGATATTCGCTATCTCTTAATAATAAAGATAATTGCTGATTCAATCTCGCGTGATCATGCTGTATGTAAAAAGAACATCAAATTCAGTGCTTTTTGTACTTTAAACAGACTTGTTGTTGAAATTTTTTTGTTTGTATCCGGACATGGTACAGTAAAAATAATAATAAAAAGTGTGGCCATGGCACAAAAAGTCTCTTTATTGGATTTTTTTTATATAAATATATTATTTACTAACATGTCCAACTAGGTCCTTTTATATTTCGAAAATATTTAAAAATTATAATTTAACAAATTTCATACAAAGTTAAGGAAAATGAAACTATACAAACAAAAAAATTTCAACATGTGTATTCATTATCCATTCTTCACAATAAAATTTTAAATGTTTGAAGCAGTTTTTCTCGAAAGTAATATTTGTGGACATGGTTCATTCCAATAGTCGGCCGACGACATATAGAAGTAGACTATTTATAGCATTTATTAAACATTTTCCTTGAATTTAAACAAATAAATAAATAGTGAAATTAGATTCCTTTATTATTTTTTGTTAAATAATGTAGAAAACAAAATAATCTGAACAATCATGGTAAATAAATCTGAACAATCATGGTAAATATTAAATTTATTCAAGTCCTCCGGTCCGGCTTCTTTTATGCATATTTATGCTCTTGTTTATAAACTTGCAATAGGTTTTTTAATATATATATACATATATGGTACAAAACTATAAGTCTGTTTAAAGTACAAAAAGCACTGAATTTGATGTTTTTTTTTACATACAGCATGATCACGCGAGATTGAATCAGCAATTATCTTTATTATTAAGAGATAGCGAATATCTTTAAATAAGAAAATTTACTATAGACAATACGGATAATAAAATCCCGTTTTTTTTACTGTATCTCGGGAAATATTACTGACAGAGCAAAATCGTTTGCACATTCCATAGTCAACTTTTTGTGAAAAGTTTAATAGTTACCACAGAAATTTTTGATCTTCTTTTCTTTCTGAGCTACAGGCAAAAACTTGTTTTTCGCTCATTTCAAAAATACCTCATAACTTATTTATTATGGTAGTTAGAGAAAAAATGTTTTAACAAATTTTGTTCCGTTTTTTAGAGGAAATAAATTGGCGTAATTAGGTTTTTTGAAAACTTCATCATTCTCGAGATATAACACAAAATTATGATTTTTTAAGTGGCAACCTATATTGAAAATAGTCTCATCATTTTGCATATTTTATAAGCTTTTCAATGATGTATAACAAGTTTACATTCTTTTGTTTTACACATGAATAAAAGATGATTTATTAATTATTTGGGGTGAAAAAAATCAAAATTATTAAGAAGCAAATGAAAAAACTATAATAGTTCCTCTTTTGTTTATTTTGTTTACGTATCTATTAATTATGTTCTCAAAATTATTCAAAACCAATTATTTTCAGGTTTGTTAAATTATTATTTATCGACGTCACAGTTGGCTTTGACACAATTCGAAAAAAATAGGTTTAATATGCTTTTAAATTAAATAAATTAAAAATATGTGTAAAACTGAAGCAAATAATACTAGAAATAAACATTGACGAACTATAATAGTTTTTTTCAATTTTCATTCTTGTTTATAAACTTGCAATAGGTTTTTTAATATATATATATATATATATATATATATATATATATATATATATATATATATATATATATATATATATATATATATATATATATATATATTGCATATATTTATTAATACACGCTTTTCATTACATTTGTCGTATATAAGCGGCGGATGATATAAAGTTTCCTTCGACGCTTATGAAGAAGAAATTATGAAAGATGCTAACAACAGCCATGCCTTACCCGGGATTTGAATCCGGGCCCTTTGAAGCGTGATGCGATAGCACTACCGCTACTCCACCTGTGTAGTACGAACTTCGTACTACGAAGTTCCTCGGTGTACGGTGTAACTAGAACCGCTATCTCAGTCAAAATATCCAAACTGAATGAAGAGTACTGAATACAGGTAATATTCAAAATATTACATTCCATTGATTTCAACTTTTTTTTTCTTTTGCAAGAAACATTTTAGAAATTTACAATAAAATTAAATTCTTATAATTTGAATGAAAATTACGAAAGTATTTTGTAATTAAATTCTGCTTATAATTGAAAATAGGTATTTAGTAAATACCATAAAAAATGTCGATTGTATTATATTTCGTATCAAAATTAAGAATACATTTCTAAACAAGTTTTCTAGATTAAATTATTTTCTATCCTTAAAAATAAAAATGCTTAACTCTTGTACAAGTATTAAGTATTTCCGATTACTAGCGACCCAACCACCTAAAGGCATGAAAATCGTATTAATTTTAAAGTTTGGAAGTATCCAAATAATATCTAATTAGATTTTTTAAATTGAAATAAAAATAAAAAAGTTGTTCATTTGTTACTACTTCAATCATTGTATACCACGTTGTAAACAATTCTTCGGATCAGGGTATAATTTTTATTTTTATAAAGGCATTTTTACGAGTATAAATTTAATTAAATAATAAATTCGAATAGACACCTCAAATCCGCTTGAATATCAGCACTATAATCACTGGTAATTTTCTAATAAAATTACGATTAAATATTACTTTTATCACAAAGATAAATAAAGATGCAGTTCAATATGGAGCTATTATTTTAAAATTTGTGATTGGAATATTAAATGTAGAAATATTTTTAAATGATTATAATTTAATTAAATAAGTTACTGAAGTTGACAAAATTTTAAGACCTTAATTTATATAATGATACCCCTCGGTCCTAAATCATGTTTATTAACTAAAGGTGTAACTTCCAAAATTTCTGGAAATCTTTTATTAAAAAGTAATTAATTCCAACGTAAAACTAAATTAAACCCGTAAAATTCATGAGATGAAACTTTGTTCTCAACATTCATTTCATTTGTAACAAAGAACAATGATAGAGAAAAATAAATGTTTCAAGCTCTCGTTCCAACTGTCTGACAGTCAAACTAACACAGAGACGTTAAATACTCAAGGATAAAAAAAATACATATACGAGTATACACATACATATGCGCTATATACGAAACGAATGAAATAACTACAGCTTGCAGCAGTGAATGAAGAATTGCAGAAAAGAAAAGCTCCAGGAAGCAATGAAAGTGCAGAGCGTGGTTCGCTGTCGATGTTGCATTCAATCTCGCGTTAAAGCTCGCTTTAGCATTTCAACGCCGTATAATAAATACACACACTCATTTTAGATGAAATATATATACTTATATATATATATATATATATATATATATATATATATATATATATATATATATATATATATATAGGGTGGTTTTGAACGTAATGTCGTAAATTTAAGGGTAAGTAGTATGACATGTGTAGATTACTAAATAGAAAGATTTTTTAAAAATTCTTATATTTAAGGGTAGTTTTCATTAAACTAACATTTTTGGTACCACTGGGCCACTGGCAATGCATTTACATTCTTCTCTAAATAAAAACATAACTTTAATACTTGAAATTAAATTACGTAATGTTTATGGGTAATCAATCTAATGTAATTTATTTTGAGGGTTCAATGAACCATAGCAAACATTAATACTGACTTTAAATATATTCATACCAAATATATAATCCCTTAATAGAATAATAATACATTTTACTTTTAAGTTGTGCCAAACCTCTGGCCTGTTATTTTATATCTTGGTTCTTCTCCTGCCGCTAACTTCAAATGGCATAGCCCTGGACTCTCTCAATCTGGAGTAATTGCTTGACAAATAAAAACATGTGTACGCTTCTCGAAAATACGAGTAGAATATTATACAATTTTTTTTTTGAAATTTAGTGAAAATGCCACAAACAAATGGCAAATTGAGCTTTTAGAAATGTCAAAAGTACAAGCCTTTAAAAAATTGGATTTTTTACGCCCCTTAATCACCCGATATACTCGTTAGCCCCGTGTGACTTCTTTTTATAGCCAAAATTCGAATCAGTAGTGAACAGATACAGTTATACAACATTCTATTTTCGTGACGAGAGCTTACACATTGTGCCTATTAGCATACCACTTATAACAAAGTAGACCCAGCGCGCTCTGTTTTATCTCACAGTTATGACATCGGAACTAAGGTTATGACACATTCGAGGCGGAATGGCAGTATGTGCAACGCAGTATGCATGCTAGATACTTATAATTATATATTTGAGAAGTGTTAACATTGTTTTCGAACATACGAAGCCTTAATGTTTTGTCGTTTGTAGACTGATACATTTACACGTAAATCTGATCTAACTTTAAAATTGAAAAAGAAAGGATAAGAAGAAAATTCACAAAATCAATTCACTTCAAGACCCAGTAAATATATTCAAACAGTAAATCTCCCTAAAAAACAAAGGTAATGTGCCTCAAATAGTTCCTCAGTCTTTGTTTAGAATAAGATGTGGTGATGTGGAAAACTACCATAAAATACGAGTACATGTTATATTTTTTAGAGATAGTTTTCTGGATTAGAGGTAGGCGCGTGAGTATCTTTTTGTTCACGATCACGCACGCTCACGAAACTAAAAATATAATCACGACCAGTCACGCACGACTTTTTATGTTTGAGTCACGGTCACTCACGCTCACGAATTTATTTTGGCATTCACGAGCGATCATGCACGCGGCGGGTCACGTTCGTGTCACGTAACTTGAGACCTATGTTTAGCAAAATCAGATCTATTTGCATATACATATATATATCGGTCACTTTAATATGTTCTTATGTATGAATGCTATGATGATTGTGGACAAGGCAAAAGAAGAATGTTGTTATATGCGAAGTGAGTCAGCTGAGCTCTTACTCTTATCCCTTTTCTTATAGTTACTATTGTTTTCGGGTTTTTGTTAACCCACTACGTGGGACACGCGTGATTTTATGTATGTACATATAATTTGGGTTATCTAGAAAATATAATTTTAAGCAAAAAAGAAAACAAATACCTACTATTGATTACATATTTCATATTTCGATATACTTTTAATAATAAGAATACAAAGTAAAATATTGAAATTAAAAATAGTTTTTTTTGGTTAAAAAAGAAGATAAAATGTATCACTCACGCCCGATTAAATTTCAATCACGGACGATCACTCACGGTATATTTTAAGTCCCTCACTCTCACGTTCAATCACGGCGCAAAATTTAAAATATATTCACATATACGCGGGTCACGTCGTGACACATCGTGACCCGACAAAATTCACGGCCCGTGCCCAGCTCTATTCTGGATTAATACAAGACAGTGATTTTACTGTACTGTTCGGTCAGCAATTTTTAATAATAAATTATTTTATCCGCTAAGGTTATACATCTGAATATAAGGGTAAAGTACTTCACCCATACGGATTACCCAGCTATTCTAATGTACAAGGGTGGTTAAAAGCGCTAATAGCTTGAGACGATACGCTATATTAATAAATATTATTATTATTCTTATTATTTTTATTGTACGGTATATTATTATTGTTATTGTTTATTGAAAATTTTGCGTAAATATTTATTGTTGTTTTTTTCTGTGTCTATATCACTAGGAAACTAAAAATCCGAGCTCGGCCGTTAAGACGAGATAGTGAAACCACTTGAGCCGGCGTCACAAGGCTGTGTCGCATACCTGCTGCACACATCTCCAGGTCCCTACTCGATACCGCTTTCCAATAGCTTCACAATTTCCACCCGTTCAGCTGCTATGGCTATGTCAGGCACGTCGGGTTTCCCCCCGTTTATCCACCCGTTCAGTTACTATGGCTATGTTAGGCACGTCGGGTTTCCCCCCTTTACCCACCCGTTCAGCTGCTATGGCTATGTCAGGCACGTCGGGTTTCCCCCCGTTTATCCACCCGTTCAGTTACTATGGCTATGTTAGGCACGTCGGGTTTCCCCCCTTTACCCACCCGTTCAGCTGCTATGGCTGTGTCAGGCACGTCGGGTTTCCCCTCTTTTATCCACCCGTTCAGCTGCTATGGCTATGTCAGGCACGTCGGGTTTCCCCCCTTTTATCCACCCGTTCAATTGCTAGGGCTATGTCAGGCACGTCGGGTTTCCCCCCTTTTTATCAACCCGTTCAGCTGCTATGGCTACATCAGGCACGTCGGGTTTCTCCCTTTTTATCCACCCGTTCAGCTGTTATGGCTGTCAGGCACATCGGGTTTTCCCCCTTTTTATCCACCCGTTCAGCTGCTATGGCTGTCAGGCACGTCGAGTTTCCCCCTTTTTTATCCACCCGTTCAGCTGCTATGGCTATGTCAGGCACGTCGGGTTTCCCCCTTTTTTATCCACCCGTTCAGCTGCTATGGCTATGTCAAACACGTCGGGTTTCCCCCCTTTTTATCTACCCGTTCAGCTGCTATGGCTATGTCAGGCACGTCGGGTTTCTCCCCTTTTTATCCACCCGTTCAGCTGCTATGGCTAGGTCAGGCACGTCGGGTTACCCCCCTTTTCCACCCGTTCAGCTGCTATGGCTATGTCAGGTACGTCGGGTTTCCCCCCCCCTTTTACACCCGCTCAGCGGCTATGTCAGGCACGTCGGGTTCCCCCCTCTTTCCACCCGTTCAACTGCTATGGCTATGTCAGGTACGTCGGGTTGTCCCCTTTTCCCCCCCGTGCAGTTGCTATGGCCATGTCAGGCACGCCGGGTTTCCCCTCCTTGTCCGCCCCCGTTTCATCCACGGCGAACTTATTTTGGACAAGTTATAAACAATCTTTTTGTCTTGTTGTTGTCACAATGATATAATTAATTTTATATACATGACCTGATATTGGTTGTCAATCAAACGTAATTTTGTGGTCTGCTGCTTTGCAGCCACCCAAGCTCAAGATGTGTGCCGTATCAGCACCGAACGCTGGCTTGTCCACGTTCACTTGTAGGTACATACGGCGTGGTGACTAGTCACACGTCGGGCGAATAATCCGGCTACATCGGTTGTTCTGCCATCAGGGTGAGGCGGCTCAGCCGCGAACCCAAAATAGTGTTGCTGACCCCACGCTCTTACCACAGGTAGTGTTGCTGACCCCACGCTATTTATACAAAAATCGGCATGTAGCGCCACGGTAACCTCGGAGAAACCGAGCTTACCCCACTTACACACTCCCATTCACTTACACAATTGCGATTGTAATTGGCTCTCAATATAGAGGTCTAATTAATGTCTATTTGCAATGTTGCTCATATTAAATTATTGTGACCACTCTTCATTGTTACTATATTGAATTTGTTATAAATTATTTGTTTCCCTCGTACGTAAGGCGAATGCCGGAGAGCGGACCTTTCCACAGCAGGGTGCTATGGTCAAACCATTTCACTCAGTTGTATTTCTCATATTATTTGGTATTTACTTTCATAATTAATTTTCAATAAATGCACAAGGCTTGACATATTCTGTCTGCTTTTTGGAGAGAACATTATTCTTTAGTTTTGTCAAATACCTGTCCCGATTCCCCCACTTTTAACAGCTACTCTGTATTACGAACGAGGTAAGGGTTACTTATTTAATATAAACACAACGTAGGGTAAGTACAACCTTCAATTAGACGAGTACAGGTATGTCGCGTTACAAGCTTCCTTATTAAATAAATTTTGACGTGTTACAAACAATTTTTAAGATTACCTATACTTCTGAATATTAGGGTGAAGTACGTCACCCCTACGGGTTAGACCGCAATTCTGATGGGGTAGCTCACTGGACCCTAGCTTCCTTACTATATATACTAAGTCGTTACACCTGAAAATTGTAGTTAGAACTCATTAAAACAAACAACCTTTCTTAGTTCCAATTTTTGATTTGGCGCCCCGGTTTGTAGTTATTGGAATTCTTTTGTTTTACAAAAAATCATCATAACTCCCTTATAAAGACTATTGAAAAAAAAAAATCTTTCAAAATTACCTTTCGGCTCTCTAAAACATGTGGCAGTTACAATTATTTTTACCTCTCGCTAAGAGAGGTATTGGATTCATGCTAAAATTCGCATATCCAGATTTTCTTGAATAAGCACGATTTAAGGTCCCTAGAATCCGATTATAACATTTTTAAAATGATGTCTGTGTGTGTGTGTGTGTGTGTGTGTGTGTGTGTGTGTGGATGTGTGTGTGTGTGTGTGTGTATGGTTGGATGTTGGACGGACGATTCCTCAAAAACTATAAGACATAAGACCGGTTTAACTGTAAACCTAAGTCAGCACATAAATGAGATTGCGTATATTTCCAAATTGACGCACATATAAGTAGGCAATTGCTGAATAGATATTTCTTAATATTATTACAAATACCAGACCTCAATTTCTTTGCTGACTTATCTTTACGTGAATATATATAGACGACTGAACGACAGGGAGAAAAAGCTCTAACATTGTAGCCTGTCCGTTACAGTCGCGAGTATAGGCTCTATTTTGTATCTTACATATATTTATTAATAATAAAGTTATTTATATTTTTATAATCAATTGTGTAAATCAACCCTTGGGCGACCCATTTCAGAGTCAGCATCTAAGCACAGTAAGTAAATAATATTCTTTATTACATCACTAACTAATTTGATACAAGACGTAACTGCCAAATCTGGCAAGAACCCTTTCTTTAAATTTATTTGTTTATTCGCCTCATAAAGGCGGGTTACAAATTGGTGGCAGCGGTTTTGGGAAATTCTGCCAGATCAGGGTGACCGGTATATCTGGACCATCCACGGAGTACGAATTGTGTCAAAATAGTTCAGTCATATTATATAAATAATCATGCCGGGTGGTACTGCGGGTAGTTCTAACAGCTCTGATCCAATTAAAACAGAAACATAATTATTGCCTTTAAAAAGTAGTGTTATTGCACAAATACCGGAATTTTCTGGTGAAAATGTAATAGAATTCTTTCGAAAAGTTTATGTGGTAACAAGTGTTAGACAGTTTGCAGACAGAGAAATAGTAGATCTCATTCGAACAAAATTAAATGGGGAAGCATTACAGTTTTATTGTGAAACCAATGAATTACAGCTTGCAAAAATTACATATATGGAATTTAGAGAACTTTTTGTTAAAAGATTTGCTAAACATAGATGTATAGAACAAATAAATAGAGAGTTCAGAAATTGCAAACAAAATTTAGGGGAATCAGTACAACAATATGCAAAAAGATTAAGGAATTTAAAATCAGAATTAATAAAGTCACAAAATGGAATTGAAAATTTTATAAATCAACAAATTTTATGCAATTTTAAAGATGGGCTAAAACATGAAATTAGAAAAGTTCTCAGGCCAATTATGGATAATAAAACTGGTCTAACATTTGATGAAGCGGTGCAAATGGCAGAGCGGGAAGAATTAGAACTAGCCTCAGACAAAAAGGGTTGTTTAGAAGTAGGGTCAGTAAATAAAGTATCACATGCATCACAAAAAATATTAAAATGCTATAAATGTGGTGGAAATGGTCATATACAAAAAGATTGCAAAAGAAATAATTCGTGTGCACGTTGTGGGAAACTAGGTCATTATGCTAAAGATTGTAGAACAAATATTAATCAAAATTGGAGCAAAAATTATAGCAGGTACATAGGACCACCCATGGGCAGTCAAGGAAACAACATAGGCACTATGAGAGCACAAGGACAACGCCGAACTCAGAATTTAAACTAACATTCCCTCTCGCGAAAGCCCCGTCACGGGAGGTATCAGTCTTAGAAAAAACTTTCAAAATTAATCATATTCGTTCAGTAGTGGAATTACATAGAGATGATCCAAATTTTATTTTAGTCAAAATTAAAGACACACCTGTGAAATTATTAATAGATTCAGGGTCAAGAGTTTCAATTCTTAAGAAAAAGTTTGTTAAGGGGCATAGAGTTCAAAGAGATAATATTGGGCGTTTAAAAGCAATAACAGGTGGAACAGTGTCATATTACGGCACAAGTAAAATAAAATTCAACTGCCAAAATTATAGTTTCCGACAAAAAATGGTTATTTGCTCTGACAATCTAGATCTAGATGCAGACGGCTTATTAGGTAGAGATTTCATTCGTAAATTTGACGTGCTCGTGTCGAGAGAGAATGTAAGTTTTGAAAATATGAGTTTCAAACTATTAAGCAACGCTGACCTAGAGAGAGGTGCTAGCATAGCAAAAGTCAACGTCATTGGAGGTAATGTCGCAACACAAGCCAATAACGTCAGCGAGAAGGCGGAGCGAAACACAACTCGGCTTGATATCAGCGGAGTATCAAGTTACGGACAGGCGACCATTACAAGTCAAGATAAGGATGCGGGAATTCAAAATAGGAAGAATGGCGTCGCGCAACAAGAAAAATCAGTCGCACAACCCAGTGGATTGGTTAAATTGAAAAGCGCCGTGAAGATTCCTCCAAATTGCGAATTCGTGTGCCTAGCAGTCCAGGATCTGATCAATCCAGGACAAGATATTGTGGTGGAACCAGTAGAGCTGAGGATCCAGGGGGTTATGGCGGCAAGAGTCATAACAAAAGCCGAAAAAGAAGTGCCAGTGAAGTTAATGAATTTCACAAATCAAGAACTAACATTAGGGAAGAACATGTTAGTCGGCAAATCGGCCGTACTTGAGAAGAAGGGTGAAGAAAATCAATATGCACATGACGCACAGCATTCGCCGACCGGGTCAAGAGGACAAGTCGGGACAGCTGTATGCGGACAGAAGAAGAAGAATTCTCAAGGGCAAAATAATGAAAATCAACAGGCTCAAGACGCACAGCATTCGCCGACCGGGTCAAGAGGACAAGTCGGGACAGCTGTAGGCGGGAAGAAGAAGAAGAAGAAGAATTCTCAAGGGCAGAAAGATGAAAATCAACAGGCTCAAGACGCACAGCATTCGCCGACCGGGTCAAGAGGACAAGTCGGGACAGCTGTAGGCGGGAAGAAGCAAAAGAAGAATTCTCAAAGGAAGAGCGTGAAGAATCAAGTGGCTCAAGATAATAAAGGGCAGCATCCGTCGACCATACCAAGAAGAGGGGAACAAGTCGAGGAGCTGAAGAATAAACCGGGACAAGCCGTGTCCTCGGAAGGAAGTAAACAAGCCACGCCAGCTGTAAACAAAAAGCAGCATGCAGTGTGCTCTGTGAAGGTCCAAGGGAAGAAATGCATCGAGAATCAATTCAACATGGACCATTTAGCAGAAGATGTAAAAAGTAAATTATTAAATTTACTGATAGAGTATGAAGACATCTTTCAATGGGAAGACAGTAAGCTAGGGTGTACGCATCAAGTAAAACACAGAATAATTACTGAAGATGTGCCACCTATAGCCAAAGCACCGTACCGAGTTCCGCTTAGCCAAAAGGAGCCGTTGGCTAAAGAATTGAAGAAAATGCGTGAAGCTGGAGTAATAGAACCGTCCGATTCACCATGGTCAGCACCAGTAGTCATCGTACCGAAGAAATCCGAAAATGGTGAAAACAAAATAAGGGTGTGTATCGACTTCAGAGGGTTAAACAAGATAACGAAGAAGGACTATTTTCCTGTTGCAAACATGCAAGAAACATTGGATCAGTTGGGAAATGCAAATCTATTCACTACCCTAGATTTAGCATCTGGATATTGGCAAGTACAACTGGATGAACGAGATAAAGAGAAGACAGCATTCACAACAAATGGAGAACACTATCAATTCACAAAGATGGCGTTTGGGCTCGTAAACGCACCGAGCACATTTCAACGCCTCATGAACAGTGTGTTGTCAGGGTTAAGAGGTGAACAATGTCTAGTATACCTGGATGACGTCATCGTGTTCAATGGGAATGGAGCAGACGAACATCTGGAACGACTCAGGGAAGTTTTCAATAGACTGAGACAAGCAAATCTTAAATTGCAACCCAGTAAATGCAATTTTTTGAAAACTGAAACAAAGTATTTAGGCCATATCATAAATGGGGAGGGTTGTAAACCGGACCCAGACAAAATTTCAGTCATACAAGACTATCCAAGGCCGAAATCAGTCAAGGACATCAGAGCTTTCTGCGGCCTAGTAGGCTTCTACAGAAGATTTATTCAAGATTTCGCAAAAACATCGAAGCCACTCACGAAATTAACACAAAAAAATGAGCCGTTCAACTGGACAGAAGATTGCGAACAATCATTCGATAAATTAAGGAATGCCCTCTGCTCCGAGTCAGTGTTAGCTCATCCAGACTCCACCAAGGAATTCATCCTGTCCACAGATGCCAGTGGAAAAGCTATTAGTGCCATATTGAGTCAAAAATGCGATGGTTATGAGAGGCCGATAGCTTTTGCAAGCCGACAATTAAACAAAGCTGAAGTAAATTACTCTACAACAGAACAAGAATGTCTTGCAGTAATTTGGGGTGTAAAACACTACAGAGTGTATCTGTATGGAAGAAAGTTCACCATCATAACCGACCATCAACCTCTCAAGTGGCTATTCTCTATCAGCACGCCACAATCACGATTGGCAAGATGGGTACTTACTCTCCAGGAATACGACTTCAAAATTGAACATAAACCGGGGAAGAAACACGTAAACGCAGATGTATTATCAAGAATACCCATAAACGCCGTAGAAGTCGAAGATACATATGAACCAATATGGGACAGGCACATCATAGCAAGTAAACAACGTCAAGATGCAACAATACAACAACTCTCCAGTAAAGAAGGTTATTTCACGGATGATGAAGGTTTAATATTCAAAGAAAAATCAAATAATGAGCGTCATCATCAACTCATAGTACCAGCGTCCATGAAATTCAAGGTAATGCACGATTACCACAATTTACCGTATGCGGGACATCAAGGGTTCGAGAAGACATATAGTCGAATCAAGAAAAATTTTTTTTGGAAATCAATGGCCAAGGACATTGAAGATTATTGCAAGAAGTGTCATTCATGCAATGAGAGGAAAACGTCTCCACATCACAAGCCTGTGCCACTACAAAAATTTAATGAAGTCAGTCGACCAATGGAAAGAGTCGCAATGGATATTGTGGGTCCGTTAACAACAAGTAGGAAAGGGAACAAATACATCCTAACGTTCCAGGACCACTTTACAAAATATCCAGAGGCATTCGCCATTCCCGACCAAAAGGCATCAACCATAGCAAGAATATTGGCTCAAGAAATTATTTCAAGACACGGGACTCCAAGACAACTGCTGACAGACCAAGGCGCAAATTTCACTTCTGAAATTTTTAGAGAAGTTTGTCAAATATTAAGCGTCGAAAAACTGCAAACGACAGCATACCGCCCACAAACAAATGGGATAATAGAACGAAGTCATCGAGTTTTCAAGGACATTCTGTCTCATTTTGTAAATCGAGATCAGACCGACTGGGATGAATGGTTACCATTCGTGCTACTAGCCTATAGAAGTAGCGTGCATAATAGTACAAACGAGACACCATTCTTCTTAATGCACGGTCGAGATATGGAGTTACCGTATGATGACATAACAAGACCTCAAGATTTACGGTATGACTATGCAGACAATTATGCGTCAGAATTAAAGCAAAGGTTGCAAATTGCTTTCGAGGCAGTAAAACAAAACATAAACAAAGCAACAGAGAAGACACATAAACAATTCAACAAAAATACAAAGTCAGCAGTCTACAAAATCGGTGACGCAGTATACTTGCATAACCCAGCTATTCATGCAGGTACGTCACGAAAACTACACAAGCCATGGACAGGACCGTACTTCATAACGGAAATCATGGGCCCCGTAACATATAAAATCAAACAGCGAAATTCCAACAAAATTTTAACGGTACATATAAATCGTTTAAAGCCATTTAGGGATGAAAGCCTTATAAATCAAGAAACGGGAAATGAAGAGCCAAGTAGGGCAAGCACTGAAGAAGTGACTAGCACAAGTGTGAGCACAAATAAAAATACTGTTAACCAACAAACGATGCAGAATATGATTCAGGACAGTCTGTTAATAGACAGTTTGGTGCGTCAAGCACAAAAAGACACCCCTACAACTTCTGGAGTACCCCACTACCACACCCGTAGTAAAGGCCCACCTCCACATCATCCATGGGTTCTTTCTCCAAGACGGGTATAGAAACAGTCAACCACGAAGAAGATGGCAACAAGACGAGATGGCACATCCGGATAACAGAGAAGAGGCCACGTATAACTCTCAATTAGCTACTGAGGGTTTACTCGTGTTATGCCCCTCACAAGTTACCAATTCAAGAGGACATAGGAGAAGAAGAGGGAATACTATCTGGCGGAGTGGCAGAGCTAGACCAACCTGCAGATGTGTCCGGCCGAAAACATCCACTCTCCCAAAAATACCCTACTCCCTTTGTTTTAGATAAAGAGAGCCATCGTCGCATCCATGTCCATCAAGGCAGCATCACATGCCTTCAAAGGTTTCGACTGCAGAGGTCCCTCTACCACTTACATAAAAACCGAATCATCAGAGGAAATCAGGCAAAATATAAGTATAACCGATTCTCCAGTTTAGGTCTTTATGTTTAATTATCAAGCATTCATAGCGTATTCAAAATTATTAATGTTTTGTATTGGTAAATAAATATTGCATAAAATTCCAGAAAGCAACTTGTTTGTGAGATGTCCCGAATTGGTTATTGTAATTCATATAATAAAGGGAAGTTCCAACGGGCATATCATAGACAAGAATTGCAGACATATGTTATGGATGTTAAGTGGAAAAGACGTGGTTGTATTTTGCCACCTGGAAGATCAGTTATATTGTTACGAATGTTGTTGTTTATGTTAAGAAGACCACAAAAATACATCTATTATTAGGCGTCCAAGACATCTTCCATCCTATGGACCAAAGGACAACGACGAAGAAGTCAGTAATCCAGTATCATCAGCGCGCAAATATCACATCACAACAGAGATGCTGTGATCAACTGCCAATCGTCTGAAGCCATACATCCTCCATCAAGTTCAAGGACAGCCGTAGAACAACGAAGTACAGTGTTCCAAGAGGACCAACTCGTGGTCTAGGTAGAGACTCTTAAGGGACCCCATAAAGGAATTCAAGAAAAATTGTGCCCCAAAGGAAGCAAATTTTTAAAGAGGGGAGGTATGTAAACCTAAGTCAGCACATAAATGAGATTGCGTATATTTCCAAATTGACGCACATATAAGTAGGCAATTGCTGAATAGATATTTCTTAATATTATTACAAATACCAGACCTCAATTTCTTTGCTGACTTATCTTTACGTGAATATATATAGACGACTGAACGACAGGGAGAAAAAGCTCTAACATTGTAGCCTGTCCGTTACAGTCGCGAGTATAGGCTCTATTTTGTATCTTACATATATTTATTAATAATAAAGTTATTTATATTTTTATAATCAATTGTGTAAATCAACCCTTGGGCGACCCATTTCAGAGTCAGCATCTAAGCACAGTAAGTAAATAATATTCTTTATTACATCACTAACTAATTTGATACAAGACGTAACTGCCAAATCTGGCAAGAACCCTTTCTTTAAATTTATTTGTTTATTCGCCTCATAAAGGCGGGTTACATAACTATGAATTCCTCAATCTGACATTCCTGGGAAGAGCTGAAAAGGTTTTGGTAACAATTGAACAACCGGAAGTAGTAGTTTTTAAAAGAAATTCTTCCAAATATTAATTTTTGAAAATTTTTGATATTACTAATTATGAAGAACAAAATTCTACACCTGATACATTTAAATTTTTTATTATATCTTCTATAAATTTAGAGATAAAGACGGTGTAATATATAGAATATCGGGATATAACAAGTCGAGTAGGCGAAACTACACTACGGAAACCAGTTGACAAATTCAAATGTTTATAACATAATTTGTAAATGACAGATTTCAGTGTCAAAAATAAACAGTTTTAGTGACATTTTGATAGCTTTTTCTGGGAAGTACATTTATTCTTTCTTATTGTTTTATTAATTAAATATTTGAAATTATAGGTAATATGCATGTATCCATCAGAAATACCGCTAATCTTATTAATGAATTGGAAGAATCTGTGACATTTAGAAACTTCCTCATATAATGAAAAATAGATATAATTAGAATTATATGTGTGCAGAAGACATGTTAAATATAATAAAAGACAATATTTGGGTAATTTTTTGTAACATTTTGTTATAAAACGACGGTTCGATAGCAAAGTGCAATACAATACTTATATAGCCTAATATAGAAATGGCGAGAGGTCTTGTGCTGGCCACAACAGATTTTTTATTTTTTCAAATGACAAAATGATGATCGATCAAAAATTTCAAAGCAAGATTTTTTGATAACTCACAATATTTGTCCCAAACATTTTTTTTCAATCTATCCAAAAAAGTCTTTATTCATTTACTTGACTTACATAAGTTCAATGTGTTCAGAAAAATACCTAATGCGGAGAAAAGATAATAAAGAAGGATTCAGATTATGGCCATTCACCGTTTTCTAATTTATTTCTATTTCTAAAATAAGGATTCAAGAATATTTCTTTAGATAACATTTTTGACAATATCTCGTGTCAAATTGACATTTAATTAAATACTTTCAAATTGATATACGTTTTTTTTGTTCATAGCCTACTCCGAGTTTGGATTTTTTAAACATACTGTACATATTTGTAAGTCAAGAAAATTAAAAACAAAAGGCCTTTTTTGGATAGATTGAAAAAATCTAGTTCTACAGAAAGGGGGTTCACACTAATTGTTGTCAAACGCTACTTTTTTCGCCGAGAAATTGCAGGAAAATTTTAAAAAACCGAACAGTGCTAATATGGTATTTCAAAAACTCTCAATTTTTTACTAGAATGTCCAATGTTTAACTAATAAATGTAATTTAATCGACATTATAAATATTGATATTAATTCTAGTGTGATATGTTTAAGTGAATATTGGCTTAAAGAGAATCAATATAATAATTTATATAATATTAACGGCTACTATAAAGCCTCATGTATTAATAGAACTCAATCAATTCATGGAGGATTAATTATTTTTGTCAGATAAAGAATTAATTCTTTTGAAATACTAGGTATTAAATCTTTGTCGAATCTGACTGTGAAATTGTTTCTGTCTTTTTACGTCAATTCAAATATATCGTGGTATCACTATATAGAACTTCTAAACGAGATTTCAATAATTTCATAAATATATTAAATCAAGCGTTAGAAACGTTAAGTAGGTATAATGTAAAAATTGTTATAGTAGGTGATTTTAATGTAGAGTTTTTGACTACTAACAATAATAAAAATATACTAATCAATTTAATGACTAGCTATGGCATGAATCTCACAGTCAAATAATACACACGTATCACTGATCACAGTAAAACTTGCATTGATAATTTATTCACCAATCTAACATCTGATTTTACAACTTCAGTACAAAAATTTGGAGTTTCAGACCACTCTGCCATTCTTTTTTCTAGTGATTTTGTAACTGTTGAAACTATTTCCACGCCAATCAAAAAACATCGAGACTACAACAACAAGCATAATATTAATTTATTCTCTTATCTTCTACAAAGTGAATCTTGATGATTTGTATGCTGAAATCAATCCACAGGAAAAGTGTAATATATTTATTAATACTCTTTCATATTACAGAGATATTGCTTTTCCAATTTTAACCAAGAGGAAAAATAATGAAAGTAATAAGTGGGTTACGCCTGAGCTGAAATCTATGCATGATCACTTCACACTTCTTTGGGAGATGATTTCACCTGGGTATCACGACTTAAAAGCAAGATACAAAGAACTTAATCAAGCTTATTTGAGGCAGGTAAGCGAAACTCGCAAGTTATTCAATCTCAGCAAACTTTCTCACTCGACAAATAAAATTAAAACTGTATGGTCTTTAATAAACCATGAATCGGGGAGAAATGTTAAAAATAATAAATGTTCAATTAGCGCAGATAACTGTAATGATTACTTTGTCTCAATTGCGGACAGTATTACTAATCAACTCTCTCCCTCTGAGTTTGATCATCATCATTTTCTAAGCAAGACAAAAAATTGTAATAATTCTATTTATTTTGCTCCAATTTATTTTGCTCCAACAAGTACGACCGAAATCTATAATATTGTCCGTGAGATGAAGAACAAGGTATCCACTGATATCTACGACATTAATATTATTTTACTAAACACAGTCATTGAGTACTTGACAGAACAACCTTTATGTAACAAAAATTTAAATCTACTTTACTTAAAAAACTATTAAATAAAAGCTATTATAATGCAGAAGAATATTTAAATAATCAAAATTTCATAAATGCGTAGGTATTGAAAGCAAGATTGTGAATTTCAGGCCCAAATATTATAAATTTAAAACTATGTATTTTCTTTGTATTTAATTGTACAGAACGTGCTGTGCATGTCTGTAAATGCTTTTCAGTCAATAAAACTTATTATTATTATTAATCATTCCTAACACTCTTTCTTCTTAACAGAATAAATCACGTCCTTTGCGTTAACTACCTATTACTTCCATAAAACATTTTTATTACGAAAATACTCTCTTCGCTAGTATAAATATTCATTTGTTTAATAATTTCAGACAAAATCAAATTGTTAGAAACGTCAAATAAGTTAACGTACGTTGTGACAGATAAAACGTCAAACATTTGTTTATTTTTTGTTCAATTCCATGGCAGTCGATATTTTCCACGTAATTTTCGATTTTTCATATAAAAAGTTCGCCCATAAACACCTACATCTATTTTCTGTAGCGTGCAGAAAAAAAAATTTTCATATAAGAAACTCGATTTGTTCCACCTGTACACTTTTAAGACAGATACACGGTATAATATTATACAATGCGATAAATTTTAATTTACGGCCGTGTTGTACAATAGATGATAAAGAAAAATATAAAATAAATAGAAAAGTCGAAATTCCGCTAAAATTTGGCTATCCAAAAAAACTTCATTGCAAGAGGACCGTGTAGATTTGGGAAATAGGTGCGGATAATTAAAATTTAAACTCACAAATGTTCCATGGGTATGAAATCATTGAAACTGACATTGTAAAAAATCGCCTCAAAAGCAATCACAAATGTTCGTTCATTTTCGTTTTCTTTTTTATTTAAATAAAAAAAATCTCCAAATTGGTAAATTATATCTAAAATAATTCAACTATCCATTAATCAAAATTAATGAAATTTGTTGTGTTTCAGAATCAGAATGCGAAATCACTCAACTAAAAAAGTACATGCATGTTTACCAAATCCAATTAAATTACCAAAGAGAGGCAAAATATCATCATAACATAATAATATACTTATATGTATATAGGTATATTAAAAAAAACTTGGGTAGGGTTAGAATATCACTTCTTGTATGGAAGCTGTTTATATATATATATATATATATATATATATATATATATATATATATATATATATATATTCTATATATTTCGTCATTTATAAAATAATGAGTAACCCTAATTATTATACCTGTACATCAAACTAATAATTTTCGTTAAATTTCCTAATTTATAACTTGTGTTGAGACACAAAAACCTAAATAATTTATCTTTAAATTATGCATGTAACAATTTATACACCCAATATTAATCATCGAAGCTGACAACAATATTTATCCGAAAGTTGCTTTAAAGTTGAAAGTATCCTGTTTGATGGTAATATATTTATATGTTGGCCAGGGTTCAAACCAGGAAGCTTTCAGTTATTTGAGACATACGAATGCCGCCAAGATACACACTTATGCAAGCGCAATAGAGTTGCATTCAAGTAGCACAACTCAGTAGAGTAATGCACAAAAAGAATTCAAAGTTTCTGTAAGTGAGATTGCACTTGTCCTTAAATTCTCTAAAGAGAAAGAAAATAGTGAAGTCAGCGTCGCACAATAAAATACTGGAACAAAGTGATACGGGAATTCTAATGTTAGATATAAATGGACGTCACGAATAGAAATTCGTTACAGAGTTACAGCCCTTTGAATTTTGATACCAAAGTGCAGCGGGTCTTAACTTGTGGTCCGCGGACCCCTGGGAGGCCGTGGTGTACTCACAGGGGGTACGCGAAAACTTAAAGAAATTGTATGATTAAATTAGATTGAATGAATGGAAAAAAAAAATCGTAGACCAAAATCGTAATATCCTTTAGGTGTTGAGCAAAATTTGGCATTTCTAACCTAACGCGGGGCATTACACTTTACATATTTGTATTTAATAATTATTTACTTCAATGTATTTTTTATTTTTTGTTATTTTAAATAAATTAACTTATTTTTCTTATATAAAATTCATTTACCTACAACCAACTTTAAATAAATATTTGATGTACTTTACTTATGGTTTAAAATCTTGAATTAAACTTGGTGGTCCGCGACAAACAAAGATTTTTGAAAGGGGTCCGTAACAAAAAGTAAAGGTTAAGAACCGCTGACTTAGTGTGAGGGTACTACTTATATAGATGCATATATGTATATGTACGTTCTTTTGTTTCTGTATCTCAACCAGAGGCGTCTCATATGGAAAGTCATGATCACTTTTTATCGTTATTTTTTTATCGATTAACATTTTTACTTATAAAATTTTACATACAAGACAAAAATACACAAAGGGTTACTCTTGTTAAAGCTTGAAAAATGCAGTTTTAGAGATATTTTATTATTTAGAAAAAATCAAGTATCCAAAAAAATTTAGGTAACAATTATAAAATTCATATAACTTCATTCTTGGATATCAACATCGATTTTCTCTGGACGTACGACAACCATTATCGTTACAATATCCACAAATAAACACCATATCTGCATGCACACCATCACCAACACTAACATTTTCCACTTCTTTTAATGTACAAAATATGAGCAATATTAAAAATAAGGTAATTAACAAAAGTATGATAGATTGTTTTTTTTTATATGTTGTTCTACATACATAAAATTTTACATACAAGGCAAAAATACACAAAGGATTACTCTTGTTAAAGCTTGAAAAATGCAGTTTTAGAGATATTTTATTATTTAGAAAAAATCAAGTATCCAAAAAAAATTTAGGTAACAATTATGAAATTCATATAACTTCATTCTTGGATATCAACATCGATATTCTCTGGACGTACGACAACCATTATCGTTACAATATCCATAAATAAACACCATATCTGCATGTACACCAACACTAACATTTTCCACTTTTTATAATGTACAAAAAATGAGCAATATTAAAAATAAGGTAATTAACAATAGTATGATAATAGATTGTTTTTTTTATTATATTTTTTGTTCTACATCCTATGGTAAGTTGATTGATATTTAACTGTTAACTAAATATTGTGGCTAGTTGATTTTTTCTAAAATTAAATAACTCAAAAATTACTTCGTTTACTAGTTTTAGCAAGAGTACCTTTTTGTGTATTTTTGAATTTTATGTAAATTATTATTATATGAAAAATTGTTAATAGAAAACAATGAAAATTATTCAAGACTTCTCCACATGAGAGACCTCTGGTAGAGATACAGAAACAAAACAAAGCATAAATATAAAACTAATAAGTAGTATCCTCATACCAGGTTTCAAAATTTTAGTGCAACTGGTAGGTACAAGAGTTATTAATAAAAATGTATCTGATGAGGTGCATTTTCAAAGGGCTGTATATCTGTAACGAAAAGTTTCTGGACATACTTTCATATAACATTTTTTACTTAAAATGAGTCCTCTAATATACGTTTTTTTTTTTTTTTGCACACTTTTCATGAATCCTGTATATAGGAGAGCTGGCCAATTAATGGTTCTTATGAGGCAGCCATCTTTGCTCATCGGCTGCGCGGAAATAACGGATCATTATAAATTTACCAGTGTCATATTTAATTTTTTGAAAATTACCCGAAAGAGCAGACTGAGCTTTTAATTCTAGTACTCTTTAGTTGTTTAAATAAAATATATTACTGGTTATAATTTAAAATAATCCGTTGAAAAATGACTTTAGGACCGAAAGAATATATTATTGTTAATCCAATTAATTTTTTCATTAGTCCTTAAAAGTAGCCCTTTCAAAGGAACTTATAATCGATTTATTTTGTATTCTATAACTTTTAGAAAAATTAACTTTTAAAGGTGAATTTGTGAATTGTAATTAAAACAAAAGAAATATTGATTTAAATGCAATGATAATAAACATAATTTGTGTAGCCAAAACAAAAAATACTACATATCTATAAAATACTAAACTTTATTGAACGTAAATACAATATTAGCTTTTACATAGAGATAATTAACAATTAACATTTTATTGAAAGTAGGATGATGTCCTGGCTATTGGTAATTGGTAACTATAATTTTTTATTTATTAATATTTACACAAAAATCAGGTTTGGAAAACTCGAGTCGAGTTTTATGTGTTAGGTTAGGTTATTGTTATATTTACAGAAATATAACATATCTGTTATCAGTAATGAGACGTCATAACTGAAGTCGGGACCAGGCTGCCCTCCTTTTATCATGATGCTAGGTACCTCCTAAAATTGATTCCTTACAGTAGTTAATTCTGTTGTTATTAGTTTTCTTAACGATCAACTTCTGTAATATTATTTTCCTAGCGATTAATTTCACACTCGATCAATTTACGGGAGATCAATTTTCCTTCTGACCAATTTCCGGCGATCAATTCTCTCCTAGATCAACTTACCGGAGATGAATTTTCTATAATCTATATTCTGCCTTTACTATTCAAAAGCTTGATTATATTCAATGAATTAAAACAGTTGTATTATACTGGTCAATTATTTTAAACAATGATAAAGCAACATGATTCCAATTGAATTAACTATTAACATATCAAATGTACTTCTGAATATATTGCACTATTTTATTATTGATATATAAATGCAAAATCACCATAAATTTTTCAATTTAATGAAACTTGGAAAGTTGAAAACAGATATTAGTGCTCCCCTGCGGTAATGAACCCTTTTCATAAATTATTTCAAACATCTACTAATAAAATATATAAAACTGATGAAGATATTTATACACATGTAATATTTTCATTGTAGCAATGAAAACACAAAATACATTTTATAAATAAGGTGAGTAAATTAATTTAAAAATTTTGAAATTGCTTTCGCAGTAATTTTTGTTTTTTTTTCTTTTCGACTTCTTACTGCATATTTTTATTGTTTCATTTCTTCTACTTTTATAATGTACAATAAAAATATAATCTATATTCGAATAGTTTTAAATTATGTCAAATATTTCGAACTTAATAATAATGTGATCTCGTATGCGAATATGCTTTATTTAAGTAATATTTGAAAGTAATCGTCAGGTAATCTGAAGTTGTAATTTACCGATGACAAGGTGATTATGTGTTGTCCAAAGCATATTTTGTTACGATAGTACAAAATTTTAATCTTCTACACTGTCAAAAAACCTGACTCGGAGTAGGTTGTGAACAGAGCTGTGCATGTCTTATTCAATTCAAAAATCAAGTTGTGAAAAGTCAAAATTGAAATATAAGAAAAGAAAAGTTAATAAAGAACAGATATTTTATTTATAAAAGATGTTGAAAATGTCAGTTTTTCTCAATACATAAATGCAATCCGTTTCATGTTTTCGGTTACTCTAATGAGCATTTTAGGTCTGGTATCAATATTTGTTCAAATTAACTATGCATATACGTTTTACTGAAATTCATTGTAATCGACAGCAAAAGAATATTGTCATTCGCCGCTTTTTAAAATTTATTTCTATTACTAAAATAAGATTCAAGAAGAAAAGCACTGATTTTTTAAGTTAATAATAATTTTTGACATCTCTTGCCAAATTGACATTTAATTAAATATTTTTAAATTAAGACATACGTTTCTCTGTTCATAGCTTACTTCGATTTAGTTTTCTTAACACACTGTAAGTATTCCAAGAATATTCCAAGAATATCGTTTAACCCTGTGTTAACATAACATTTATCCCGAGTTTATTCTCGAGTTAAGTCTTATTCCATGTTTATTATTAGAAATTCCAGGGTTAGAAAGAGGCTATTCTAAATGTAACTCTTATCTATTATTACTATGGATCAAAATATATTTAAGCACATTTGTAAAATATGACAATATAACATCTAATAAATTTAGTTCATCCTCATTATACAGAATGAGTCTGGGAAGATGCCCCCCCCCCCCCCCCTTTAATTTTTTTATTATGTTATAGAAAAAAAGGCATATATAAATTTTTTATTATTTTAAATATACTATTTGATGCAGACGTAGATATTTTTTATAAAGTCAGGTTTACAAGATACGACTATCTACTTTTATTTTTCAAATGGCAACCTATAATTATTTTACTAATATAGAAACCGCAATTTTTTTCTCTTTTCAACGATGTATTAGTTTTTATTAATGTATTTGAAAAAAATCGAAGAAAATAAGAAAATTGAGAAATATTAGAAATAATTTTATAGGTGGTTTTGTAAAAATAAACAAAATGTAACAGTGTTATACAACTTAACAAACTAAAACAACAAATTCAGTAACAAAAACAACTTAAAACAAATGTTCAAAATTAGTTAATAGGAGCGGATTTCTTCTAATATTTTCCATCACTCAATTGCAAACTCGCACTCTATTATTAAAATCTTCACTTCTTCAATTCTTGTGTAAGGTTGAAATGATATGGATGAAATTTATGTTTTCTTAAAATACTGGTCGCAGAAATTTGACTAATATCAATTAAATTTGATAAATTCCTGGAATTTCATAAACAGAAACCAAAACCAAAATTTCAGTTTCTTCATTTATTATGACATTAGATGTATTTCGTTTTGGATTTTCAACTGAATCTGTTTCTCGAAATCGGGTAAAACTCCTTCTCAATGTTCTTAAACTCGGTTGTCGACATCGTTGAAAAGAGGAAAAATAACGGTTTCTATTTTAGTAAAATAATTATATGATGCCATTTGAAAAATAAAAGTTTATAGTCATATCTTGTAAACCTGACGTTATAAAAAATATCTACGTCTGCCATCAAATAGTATATTTGAAATAATAAAACTCTTATATGAGCCATTTTTACCTCCCGCTAAAATAAGTAAGGGAGGTATAGGGATCGTGCTAAAAATCGCATAGAGATTTTAGTGAAGCACGTTTTGATGTCCCCAGAATCCGATTTTAACATTTTTACAATGATGTTTGTAGGTATATGTGTGTGTGTGAATGTGTGTGTTTGTGTGTGTGTGTGTGTGTTTGTGTGTGTGTGTGTGTGTGTATGTGTGTGGATCTCGTGGACACGATTACTCAAATACTATTTACCAGAAAAATTTGAAATTTTGTATACCCATTCTACACTAATGTGGGAAGAGCTCATTAGTTTTCAGTGTATATCGGAAAACCGGAAGTATCATTTATACAAGTTTTTAACAGTTTTTCTTGTAAAAAATTCAATGATTATAATTTTTAAGCAACTTCTACTAATTAAAATTAAATATAATGGTACAATCTTCAATTCTACGATAATAGCATTTAGTAAATAACTCTGAATAACATTAAATATGAATACATAATATAATTTATTTTCATGTATCATCTTGCCTATGCGTCAAACAAAAACATAATTTTAATAACAATTTTGGCACATTTAAACAAATGTCACTGTCAGGAAGCAATTACATTAAAATTAATAATGAAACGTGTTAAGGAGAACGTAATGAAATTAAGATTTGCAAAAATAATATATTTTCCATCATACACAAATATTAGATGTACACTTCTGTGCAATAAAAATAAGCACAAGTTTTGCCACTATTTTTTCGCAAATTTTAGTTTTGTAATTCGGGTTTACTTTAATTGCTTTTAGCATCAGTTTCAATGAATGACAAACACCATTCTTGATCTCTATAAAATTGGTAAATAAATTGAAAAACTTACTTAGCACTTAGCGTAAAAATAAAATTTGGTAAATGTATATAAAAAAAATAACGCCTTTATTAAATAACTAAAATAGAAACATTTTGAAAAATGAGCTATTAATATGTACAACACTGACAAGCCAAAACATAATTTCTTTCTAAAATCTTTCATCGGCCCTTGAATTTTGCGGTCTATATACACGAATGATCATCGTTTGTAGATCTGAATACCTTTTTGTCTGTCAATATTACCCGTTCCCAAAATGCTAGATCTCTGTGCACGTAATTTAATAAAAATATGACATGAGCATGTTTATTTTCTTCCGTTAGTATTGGTTTCTTAGTTGCTACTCTATTTCGCAAATCTAACGATTTAATTCACCTAAATACTTGGACCTAGAACCCTTGGACGTTCATCAGTCGAGCGATTTGTCTTTTGGAGAAACCATCTTCTATTCTAGTTATAATTCTAATCTTAGAATTACTGTCTAAATGACGCGGCATTTTGACATTAATAAGAAAATGACAAATTTACATATTTTCGTTGCCAGGCATCTTACCATGTCAACTTTAAACTATAAAATATTTTGTGTGCTTAATTTTATTGCACAGAAGTGTACAGGATGATTTGATTTAAATTTGCTATTTTTGCAGCACTATAAATTAATATTAATTTACAACTACACATTTACGAAATAGATCATGTACGGCGAAGAATTTACAAAGATTGCATTTTAGAGCACCTGGAAGTTGATGCTGATTTGTATAAGAATGTGTGTGTGACGATTTTTCCTTAAAGTCTATTAAAATACGATCCAAAACCTTTCAAATTTGGTATATAAAACTCAGATATAATTTGAAGCAACATATTAGATTTTAACCATATACGATAAATCGTATAGTATAAATAGTACTTAATTTGGGGCCCAACAGATTTTTGAGGAAAAACAAAACATAATCCAAAATTTCGAATTACAGACTTTTCTATTTATTGGACAACAAATTAGATTTTATTTACAAACGATCAGCCGGAAATAATACATTAATTAAAGCTCACTGCTATTTTAAAGGTGGAATTGGCTAAAATACTAAAAAAAGTCAAGGGGGGCGAGCGTCTTCCCAGACTCACTCTGCATTGTATCGCTCTGTATAATGATATACAATACCTATTCCAAATCTTTAGTATTTTTATTTCAATTTTTACAGAGCCAGAACAATTGATGAAAACAATACTCTCACAAAACATAATATATACGAACTCACTTCCACCAAGAGAATACTAATAGTAATAATAATGTGCAGGGCAGCGGGCAGCCAACAAAATGTCTCATAAAAAAAAATCAAATACTATTATTGTCTGGTGTGGAGCAGTTCAGCAGTGTTCCTGAGGCTGGAGAGAGAGAGAACTTTCGTAGGAGAGAGTTCTAGTACCAGACGGTGAAGTTATCTCAACCCAGTGAATTTGAATACGAACGTTGAAATTCAGTTCCGTGTACTATAAAGTGTTGTATAACATTAGCCGAATTTACATAAAGTTATGGAAGAAAAAGTTTTGCTGTATGAAATGTCAGTCAAGAGTTTTTCGTTTTTTCGGTTCCTTTACGGAATAAAATTTTGCAATATTAAGTTTCCTTGCTGTATTTAACTTTCAGTTTTCTACCCGTTGAGAAAAATAAATTTTGTTTTCACAATATTAAATGGACTATATCGTTTTTCTCTATTATCACTTTAAAATCCTTTAGAATATAAAAAAAATCTGATGTGACCAACACAGATCCTCTTAACTATTTAATTTTTGTTAATTTAAATACATACCTACGTATTTATTAATACTGCAAACAGTGGCGTATTAACGCAGAAGCCTGAGAAGCCCGGGCTTCTGGCGCACAATTATAGAGGGCGCAAAATTATGCTAGGAATTGAGAAAGAAAACAAATTTTTTATAAAATATAAATTAGCAGGCGCAGACATGAGTTGGACATTATAGCGTAAAAAGATTAATGCAAAATAATTTTTGTGTCCTACTCGTACGAGTTTGTGCCTATAGTCAATCCCACGCAAAATTAAACACTATGGCTTTTATGTGCAAAAACAAATTTTATATAAAATATAAATTAGCAGGCGCAGACATGAGTTGGACATTATAGCGTAAAAAGATTAATGCAAAATAATTTTTGTGTCCCACTCGTACGAGTTTGTGCCTATAGTCAATCCCACGCAAAATTAAACACTATGGCTTTTATGTGCATCGAAAAAACTCTTAAATGAAATTAATTTTGACGACACTGTGACTATATTTTTGTAATTAAACTATTTTAATTAAAAATTAAAGTTTAGTTTCAATATTTGCTAAATTTTACTAATAAAAAGCCCTACCATGTACCCACGTATGATTGTAATTTTTCGAATCATTGGTTATTACTCTTTTTATGTCAGTTGGTTGTTATATTTAATTATTTGTTATAATTATTGATTCCTTACTAGAAAATTTTGAATATTTGTTTTTTCATTCATTTTAATCAAGTAGGAAGGGGGGGGGGGGGGGGGGGGCGCAAAAAATTCAAGGGCTTCCGGCGCCAAAATACCTTAATACGCCACTGGCTGCAAACTGTTCCATTGCATATAACTATTGCTTTATTTACTATTTTCTTTTTAAAATGTTACTATTATTAATTTAAAGTGATTAGTTTTTGACAGTGACATTTACATTTATTTGGAACATGAAGTGTGTAACAAAGGAATTGTGTTTATTTTAGTCTTCGGGATTCATATAAAAAAATTGATTTCTAAATTTATCTGTGAAATATATAGTAAAAGGATTAATGTATACCTGTAGAAAATTCAACAATCTTTAATTTTCATAATGACATAAAATGCGAAAAAATGGCATTTAATGGTATTTTTTTGAAGAAAAACCATTATGAGCTTCAAGTAAAGTGCCATTTCCGGTTATCCAATTTACGCCAAAATCTAATGGTTTCTTTCCAAATTAGAATAGGGTAGAAATACAAGGTTTTAGAATTTTCTAAATGATGGTATTTGAGTTAGAGCGAAGACAAAATCCATACACACACACACAAACACACACACACACACATACATACATACATACATACATACATACATACATACAGACAGACAACATCGTGCTAATGTTAAAATTGGATTCTAGGGACCTTAAAACGTGGTCATTTACTAAAGTCTCGATATGTATATCTTACATATTTGGATAACTAATTTCTATAACCTTAAGCTTACATACAAAAAAGTCAGATGTTTTACACGTTGCTGATCAGATATGTGTTCGTTACTCACTGTTATCATAAAACTCGTCTAGGTCGATTCAGCGATTTATTATCGCATGCTGAAGAGTGAAAAACTCTTTATCCGTTTCGATATTTGCCCAGTTTATGATGCAGTTGACTTACGAAGACGTAAAATATGCTAGAACTCATAAGGTTAATGATTGAAAATCCACTGAACTTAAATGTATTAACTGCATAAAATTCAATGAACTACATAAAACAAATATTGACATCTCTCATGACGTGTGAGATAAAAACTACCATGTTTATCTTGAAAACTTCAAGCGTTCCAAATCTAATATAGTTGGTACTCAGTAGCAATCACTGCACAAACCTATGCACATTGGCTTCGAATTCTTCAGCTCGGTTGACCCATCACTCCGGAATATTTCCTTACCTGGAATGACAGCGGTGATATGGAATCACACAAATAACGTGCTAGATTTAGTAGACAAACTCGCCAGTTTGGGAAAAAATTATTGCTGAACCGTTGGTGGTAGCGTTCGTATTAAGCAGCGTACTTGAAAGTTGTTGACAACTGGTTTAGAAAGCAGATCAGATGAAGATCTAACTATCGAACTAGTAAAAGGGAAGTTAATAGACAAATACAATAAAAGAAAAGAAAAACATAATGAGGATTCAGTATGAAAAGTCACACAGAAGTTCAACATAGAGAAAAAGAATAAATTGACATATTACTTTTGTATAGGATACATATAACGTGACTTCACAAATTACAATTCCAGGAGAGAAAATAAGTAAAGAAGGGAAATCAAATCATGGAAGAAACAAATGGAAACGAACAAGACAAAGGAGAACTATGCTTCAGCATAAGAAATAATATCAATAATAACTCATGGTGCATAGATTCAGGTGCGACAAATCATTCGCTAAGTCAGTAGGTTAGATGGATAAGTAAGGTGGGCCATATTCAATTTTACTAAACTAAAACCTATAAAAAATAACAAGTACAAAATAGTAATTAAGGTATCAAGGGTTGTTATAAGGACAATAATGCCTGAGGTCAACAGTGTACTGTCGAGGGCCTCTGGCCCGAGGCGAGTACGTTGACCGAAGGCATTATTGTCGTTTAACACCCGTGGTGCCTTCAACGTTTTATGTCTTACTAGAAATTCTTAATAAACATTTTGTCTGACTAGAATTTATCAAACAAAAATAATAAACCGCAAAATTTTAATACAACTTACAAAGTGGCCTGTGACTGCGGTATCTAGGTAATATTTTGTTTCTCTAAACAAAGCATTTTTTCAAACAAAAAATATATTTCTTGCGGTATTTTTCTATCAATATGGACGAGCAATGTTATTGCTAAAAATAAAAAGTATGCTGGTTTGTATTTGTGATGAAACAAATATGTTTATAAACGACTACAATTCACAATGCTTCTTAACCTTAACTGCACTTTATGTTAGTATCAGTATTATTGAGTGAAAAGATCGATTTCTTTTAAAAGTTCAAAAAATCTTTTTAAAACGAAGCCAACTTTGGTGGGCCGCCAGTTTGCGACCCCTGCGCTAAGTCAAAAGGATTTCTTCACAGTTCTAGTGACAAGAAAACAGTTCTAGTGACAAGAAAAAAGATAATGTCTAGCAAATGGAGAATGGCTGATAGCAGAGGAATACGGGCACGGAACATTCAAATGCTATACCTTAAATCAAGAGATTGTGCAATAAAAATTATGTATGTCTCACACATGAAATGTAGTCTACTGTAAGCCAAAAGACGCCTTTACTAGGTTTTATCGTCAGTTTTCAGGACAAAAATTGTGATACGTCGAAAAATGAAAAAATAATAGCTACGTCACCTCATATCGATCATCTTTATTTACTTCATCTTGGCACAATTAAGTACACTTGGCATCATCGTCTCAGTACTAGAAATTCAAAATCAATAAAACGACTTAACATTGTGAGACTGGCAAACGGAAGACGTTTAAGCAAATGCGAAGACTGCATCAAAAATAAAAATAGAAATGAAGGTGAAAAAGAGAATCTAGAAAACACAAATACTAAGAAAGATATTCTAAACTAAAACTAAGATCAGAAAGATTTAATAAAGGAAAAGCACCAGAACGTTACAAAGAAAAAGTAAATTTGAATAGAATTCAATTTCCTTGCTGATTTTGCAGCAGAGAAGTAATAGATTACGTATCGATTTCGGGAAAATAATTATATTTGGCAAGTCAATACTTCATTCAATTATTAGCTATAATGTCCCGAGAATATTGATAATTACAAAATAATTTTATTGCACCAAAAGCATGTTGCTTGGTAACTGCCCGACGTCGGAGGCGGGGGGGTATTATCAAAAAGCAACGTGCTTCAGGAAGATGTGATAAAATTATAAGTATTTATCAATGATCGAAGGTATTAGGTGAGATTTTTTTTTACAGTTTTACTATTAAATTTGTATAGAATTTGTATTTGACAGAATTTGTATGTGTCCAACTTAGCTCAGTAGATGTCATTAGTAGCTATGCACGTGAATGTGGCTATGAATATGTTCAGTGTGAAGTGATTGTACAATGCGAATGAGACCTCCTTGAGTGAAACTACAGAGAAGAAGATAAGACACAAGTATATATTTTTCAAATCTACTTTTTTATTTAATACGGTATTTTTTGATGTATTTTCTTCTACAATTTTGTTCAGTTAATCATTATTTTCATATACATATCGATAAAATGACATTTTAAAATTAAAACAATTAATACTTAATGAACGGACAAAAAGTGTTTGTACTTAGCAACCTAGTGACATAAGTAATAATTGCCCTAGGAAAATTATCAGTGTAATGTTGTTTTGACTGGTTACTTTTGCACCCGTGATCAAAAATACAGGATTCAATTGGACAATTTTTAACCAAAAATTTTTCAATGAAATAATTAAATTTTCTTGTATGCATAACAGATTGCCTTTAATTTATTTGTTGCTGCCAACATAAAAATAAATGATTGCAGTAAAAAAAAAATATTTCTGCAGGGCTCAATAATTCACTTGGTAAAAATTTGAAATGCTTGAGCTGTTAGTAACAATGGAAAAAATGCGAGCAAAAATAAATGACGATCAAAATAAACAGAGAAATAAAAGTTCATAACGTTTATACCAGACGGGCGACTTTTTAATAATACACCGTTGAAAGAAGAATAATGCAGAATAAATTCGAGTTGCCGAGTGGAAAATATCGGGAAATGTGCTCCCATTTTCCCAGGCCTAGGCCGCAACAAAGGCCGTCAATAAAAACCAACAATGCCTAAAGTTATAAATTATCGCCACGTGCTCCACTGAATGTGATTTATTTGAAAATTAGATAAGTTTTGGTCTACAATTTCTATCTAATTTATACTTATATAGTATTTTTTAATAAATTATTCTAACTTACTGCATTTACTTCACTATGTTTTAGTTTACTATGTATAATTCAAAGTTCAAATTACTAATACAACTACATTCATACATAAATAATAATTTGAATGAAAATTCCAATAAAATATTGTTTGAAAATTAAAAATTATATTGTTTGTAGTTCCATGCTAATTTTATTTCCGACAAAAATATTGGAAGAATTTGCTTTATCAGTTTATTTAAAAATATATTGACAATGTTCATTGTATAAATTCCATGCCTTTCAATATTGCCGACAAGGTTTTTATGAAAAATATTTTCAACAATAGTGTCTCGACAAGTGACGTTATTTGTGACATATGAATTTAGGTTAATATCCGAGATTCCCAGTACCGTATTTGGTACAGGATATGATATCCCGGATTCTATATAAAGCGTCTGTCACTTACATGACATGAGCCTCTTTCTTATTTAAACATCTTGCGAATATATGATTACGTATGCACTTGAAACAAATAACAAATGTCGTGTCAGTGTCACTGAAAGCAGCCGTTTTAGTCATTTATTAAGATTCGATTTACTATTATAGAAAAATTCGAAATAAATTAGAAAGGTACTTACCTATAAAATTGTTAGTTTTGTAACAAATTAGTGTTTCTCAAACGAATTCTAGATTGCATATGGAGTTTTTTTTTTGTTCACAATGAACCACAAAATAAAAACATTGTTTTAATTATTTCCCGCATTCATTTTTACCTTCCGTCACCTTTAGGTAAGGAAGGTATTGTCTTTGGTCAAAAAATTCGGTGGTGAGTTTTTAATGAATAAGCACGTTTTAGGGTCCCTACAATACGAATATACCATTTTTAAGATGATGTCTGTATGTGTGTGTGTGTGTGTGTGTGTGTGTGTGTCCGTGTGTGTGTGTGTGTGTGTGTGTGTGTGTCCGTGTGTGCGTGTGTGTGTCCGTGTGTGACAAATTTTTCTCCGACGATAACTCCAATACTACAATTGTAAAAATTATAATTCTTTCGTATTCCTCTTCTGTACGACCATATGAAGAGTTGATTAGATTTTGGTTATAATTGATCCACCGGAAGTACCCAAAGTTTTTAACAGTTTTTCTTAAAAAAACGCAGTTATATATTATTTTTTGACTTTTTGTTATTATACATATTAAAGATAATACTTATCTCTATACGGTTTAATTATACATTTTCCTTCATATTCAATAGATGTAGATTTAAAGCGTTATAAAGAAATTAATTTTCAAAAATTAGTTAGCTTTGTTATTTATCATCTAAACAACTGATAGGTATATTCATAAAATTTTAATTGACAGATGTCAGTTGCAAGTGCAAAACCAAATATAGAAAGTAAAGGATCTAAAATTGGTATGTCATAGCGTTCCTCGCAAGTGACATCCAGAGAAAGGCCAAAGAGAAGATGGAAAGAATGTATTGCAGAAGACTTGAGAAAGAAAGGAATGTGTGAAGAAGATCCATTGAACAGGAATGAGTGGAAGAGAAGATGAAACAGCGACCCCTAATAAAATAGGGGAAAGTTGAAGAAGAAATGAAGGAAGTGTCAAGTGCATTTTACTTAGTGTGTGTTTATGTGATAATTTTATTGGATTTGTAGAACCTTTTCAAATGAACTTTTGGTATGGAATTTGTAAAAAATAGTATGTGTTCGTGTTCGATTTTACATGATATTATATATCTGTTTCAAGGATCTTTTGGTATGGGATTTGTACAAAATATAGCGAATTGACGGAAGGTCTTGTGCTGGCCACAACAGATTTGTAATATTAGTATAGATTTATACATGGAGTGTAAATTAACATAGGCGGCGGGGTAAGTTGCTATTGTTTGAGTTTATAAACATTTGCCATTGTCAAAAAAAATTATTTTGTTCAATCCTGCTATTGAAACATGTTTCTTACTTGAATACGTAACTTGAAGTCTTCTGTTTTGTCCATTCAACTTATTCCTATGGCAATAGGTGGATGAAAGTAGTGAGCGAAAGTGCATTTTCGCCTATTCACCTGTCATTATCGAAGTAACTATGAATATTTATTCATTATATTTCAAAGAAAACATAATTTAACAAAGAGGTTAGTTTTATACATGTTCATAAAAATAAATAGTTGTATTTAATATGAATTTTTAAAAAAACCCGCGTAATTTTAGTGCTAGAATGATAGGGACTTTTTGAATTCTAGAGAGATGCAAAGCATGTAGATGGAAGAGAGAAGTTGTACGAAACATGTGACGAATTTTGTTATTGTGAATATATTATTTTAACAAAATAAGTTGTTTTAAATGTCGTAAGTTTACATTCTGCTTTTTTAATTACTTTTTTGAAGATATCATCTGAAAGAAAAGTGGTTGTACAACTTTACTTATCGGTGAATCTTTATTGCTCGTGCTTGTAAATTGAAGGGCGAGCGTAGCGAGCGCTACAATAGGGGTTTCCAAGGCTACAGCTTTTTAAGAAATACTTATTGGATATCAGTGTTCATCATGTATAAGTAATATTAAGATGAATATAAGCGTTAATTTGCTAATTTTTATTACTCTAAAATCAAAATTAAAATTTAATGCATTTAAATTGAGTGCATAAAATTCAGTATCGGCCATCTTGGTGACGTCAACGGCACTCTGAAAATTCTGATTGGCTAATGGCTTTTCGAGCGCGCGCAGATCATGTCCGCGTTGTGAACTGACGTGACATTCAAGCAAGAACATTTAGTTTGATGAAATTTAAGGTTAAAAGAAGTTTTTACTGAATTTCATGTTAGTTTCTTTGAAGAATATTTGAAAAAACAAGTAAGTGAAGTAAATAACCAATAATGCTGTTTATATTAAAACTGTTCACTTTCTTTAGAATATGGATCCTGAATTTGTGAAAGCAGACAGTCGAAATTTTGCCGTTTTTACATAGAGTCATGTGCATTTGTTTTACAAAGACAATCCTAGTTTTGTTAGTGCAGAAATAAGAAATGTGAAAGCCCAGAGGTATGTAATGTTTTGTACGCAGATTTATGGAATATTTATTTAATACAACAACATATACAGAGCAACTAAAGAAGAGTATGGAGACGAAGCTGTTATTGTAGAAATTGAATTCGACAAAGACTTGTGTCAGCAGTTGATGGAGGAGGCAACAACATTTTGGAAAATTGCAGTATTCCCCAAATTTATGAAGTCAAATAAATAGTTTCATAGTTGTTTGTTATTTTTTTGTCTTAAATAAAACATCATTTTACCAATAGTTTAATTTATTATTAATTAGAAAGTTAAACATGTGCTAATTTTATAATTTTAATGATAACAGGATAGGACAAGAATAAGGAACAGCGGTTTTACTTCCTGGCTGTAAATCAAATACACAAATAATTAAATTAGTAAATTAATTAACATGTTTAGATTTAATACCATTATAATACGGAATATTTATTTTTAGTCATTATAACTTGCACGTTTTTCTTCAATTTTTGGAACCGTTACATATATTTTCTTTGGATTATTTGTTGAGGAATTATAGCAGCCCGGTACGAAACAGTATTTCACCACCACAAAAATGCTTATTATTAGAGCTACAGTAATCAGAATAGCAAATAAACAAATCGTCCATCTCTTAAAATAGAAAAATAATATTTAATTATCTCCAAAATTACTATAAGTACTCAAGTTATACCTGATTTGCATGTACAATCACAATTTCTTTAAAAATATTTTCTATAAGTATTACAAAATAAGCTGAGGAACAGAATTCAAGTGGTTAATTCTTGGGTTATGTATCATTTGTTTACATGTTCATTTGCGAAACGACATACCCACCGTGTTTGTTATATATCCGTCTCACTTAGTTTTAGAAACGTATGTTCTCGCGGTGTCGATGACGTCACACGCACCGATGATTTTTTCGATCCTTATTTATAGGCACTTTAATAATTTTTTTCTGGCTTATTAGACGCTTCTCGGCGAAAATAAAAAACACGGGTCTAATATTTTTATATAGAGATTAACATATTAAAAAATGAAAAAAACTTGGAAACCCCTATTGAGAGTGAATAATAAAGATACTTTACGTTAAAGATGCACACATAATTTTTTCTACATCTTTACCAACCAAAATACAAAAAAATACCTATTTAGTAAATTCAAGTGTCCAAGTAAATAAATAAATTATTCTGTTGTCTATAATTCAGCGAGGGCAATAAAGATACTTTACGCTAGAGATGCACACATAACTTTCCTACAACTTTACTAAACAAAATATAAAAAAAAAATAATACTTATTTAGTAAGTTCAAGTATCCAAGTAAATAAATAAATAATTCTGTTGTCAGCAAGCACATAAATCAAAAATGTGCTCAAGAATCTCCAAAAGTTGTGAACATAGTGATTTTTTTACAGTCCTCCAGATATATTTGAAACGGTCAAAATGTTTCCTTGAGTTTATTACCTGTAAAATCAGGAGCATTATACAAAAAGAATTATAACCCCTTCATTGAATTGTGTAAGTTAAAAAAAAATCAAGAATTACAGTGAAAATGTTTTACTGGCTTACTTTTTGGAAAGTGCAAATGTAATAAAACCGTTTTGTCTTTGGTCCATTTATTCCATGCTAAAATCAATACTAATAGTTAATAATATTGGTATCAGCAAATTCAAGAAACTAACTGCTTTTTTGAAACAAAAATCAGTTGGTTATATACCAAAAAAATTTAATACTTTAACAAGAGATGAAATTAATAAATTCTTGAAGCCGCGACGATCATTTCCTCATGATGTTGCTGGAGCATGCTGACGCAACGAACTAATTAAAATGACTGTAGATGATATTGAGGATAATGAGTCCATTTTAAATGTGAAAATTCCAGACTCGGAAACTAATGTGCAGCGAACATTTACTGTTGATGATCATAATTCAATGAATCTTTAGTCAATGTATAGAAGAAATGTTGCACATCAACCCTTTAATCTTTTATCTCAGCGATTATTCCTAAATTATGAGCGTGGCAAGTGTACCGCGTAAGTAGTTGTAATGAACACCATAGGAAAAATTCCATTTAATACTTAACAATATGTTAATTTACCTGATTCGAAATCATTTACAGGCCATTGTTCCGCAGATCCTCTGCTACATTACTAGCTAATTCTGGAGCTGACATTACGACTCTAATACGTCATGGAGTTTGGCGTTCATCAGTCGTTGCTTATGTCGTTGGTTATGTTGATAAAAGTTTGAAAAATAGTCACAAAATTTAATTTACACTCGTCAGATTTTTTAAGTTCTGGATACACAAAACTGCCAAAACTGCACATTCAATTTTAACATTGTCCGTCAATAATTAAATCCAATAACTTGTTAATAATGAAATGTATGTTATATAAATATTTAACGTTGTAATTAAATGTATATGCACTAATAGAATAAAGTTTTAAGGGCATGTAGTACTGACCAAAATGAGTAAAAAAAAGTTTAATCAACATAGGTTTGTTCTATTGATTCCGAGAAAGAGACTATTTTGTATTAGAATTGAAGAAAAACAGACAAAGATAGCGATCGAACAAAATTTTGTCTATGTCAGTGAATAGACTATAATAAACCAGTAAAATTTTGTATTAAACATTTTTCTCATTCTTAATATATTTATAGGGTGTTAATACTAAGTTGTTACACCCGAAAATGGTAGTTAGAACTCCTTAAAACAAACAACTTTTCTTAGTTCCAATTTTTGATTTGGTGCCCCGGTTCGTAGTTATTGGAGTTCTTTTGTTTTTCGAAAAATCGCTATAACTACCTTATTTTAAAGACTTTTGAAAAAAAAAAAATCTTTCTAATTTTCCTTTAGGCTCTCTAAAACATTTGGCATTTACAATTATATTTTTTTCAAATGACAAAATGGCAATCGATCAAAAATTTCAAATCATGATTTTTTGATAACCATTCCATCGATTTTCGAAAGTAAAATATTTATAAAATCCTTAAACTATCTACTACAATATTTGTTCTAAACAATTTTTTCAATCTATCCAAAAAGGATTTATTCATTTACTTGACTTTCATAAGTGCAGTGTGTTCAGAAAAAAACCTAATTCGAAGTAGGCTATGAACAAAAAAAACGTATATCAATTTCAAAGTATTTAATTAAATGTCAATTTGACACGAAGTATTATCAAAAATGAAATAAAGAAATATTCTTGAATCCTTATTTTAGAAATAGAATTAAATTAGGGAACGGTAAATGGCAATATTCTGGATCCTTCTGGATCCACTTAGTAAGTCAAGTAAATGAACAAAGACTTTTTTTCAGATAGATTGAAAAAAATGTTTAGGGCAAATATTATAGTAAATAATTTGAGGATTTTATAAATGTTTTAATCGAAGGAGTGGTTATCAAAACATCATGTTTTGAAATTTTTGATCAATCGCCATTTTGTCATTTGAAAAAATAAAAAATAAATGTAATTGCCAAGTGTTCTAGAGAACCTAAAAGTAAATTCAAAAGAAAAAAAATTTCAGTAGTCTTTAAAATAAGGGAGTTATGACGATTTTTCGAAAAACAAAAGAACTTCAATAATTACGAACCGAGGCAACAAATCAAAAATTGGAACTAAGAAAAGTTGTTTGTTTTATTGAGTTATAACTGCCATTTTCGGGTGTAACGACTTAGTATTAACACCCTGTATATACCAGGTGTAACACGAAAATCGGGCCATATAGGCGTTTAACATGGGGAAACAGTTTTTCTTTGCCCAAAAGTGGCCTATTAATTTTAAACAATAATGCTTCAAATAAATGTTGTCGGGAATTAAATTTTGCATCTAAATCAATAATTATATTTGAATTTGCAAGTTCCTGTAAATTTTATGACATTTTACCTGTCAGAAATTGTTTTTATCAAAATAATACTATTCAGCGAATTATATCTTCTCTTTCTGAGTATAATTCTCCATTTTCAATAATGATCTCATACAGAGCTTTTCTGATAAGTGAAATGTGTCACAATCTAATAGATAGAGAAAGAATGGCATTATATTTGTTTGTAATTTTACCTGTTAGAAAAGCTTTGTTTGAGTTATCATTATTGAAAATGGAGAATTATTCACAGGATGGGAAGATACAAATCATTGGGTACTATTATTTTGATAAAACTATATTTTATAATTTCTGATAGGTAAAATGTCATAAAAATTGTTTATTTTAAAACAATGGCTGACACTATAAAGAAATAACTTTTATAAAATTTTAAATTGAATTTCATCCCTTACGAAAGGTACAAAAGAAAATATGATTATTGATTTAGATGCAGAATTTAATTCTCTACAATTTATTATTGTCTAAAATTAATAGGCCACTTTTGGGCAAGGAAAAACTGTTTTCCCATGTTAAACGCCTATGGCCCGGTTTTCCTGTTACACGCGGTATATATATATATATATATATATATATATATATATATATATATATATATATATATATATATAAATATATGTTGTCGGTTTGAAACTCTAAGTATAGCCCAAATATTTTATTTTACAATTTACAAGTTTTTGTTTCTTACATTTTTGCGGCGAAGGTCGCTTTGAGCGCTGCCTCTACACGCTCGAACAACCGAGGCGGCTTCAATTTCTAGTAGTTACAAAGTTATTGGAAAATGAAATATTGGCCAATGTCGCCACAACATTTAACTTATTATAATTATTTGATTTTTTTTCAAAAACTAAAGTCCATCTGAGATGACCACTCACAGGTAAACAGAAAGTCTCATTTAATCGTAGCCATAGCTCTTATAGTTTTCGAGATAGCAGAGGTAAACCCCGTAAAAATTCATTTTTCGCTGCCTTATATCTCGGAAACTATTGTCAGTACTATATGTTCTTAAAGTTTATACCTGAAGTTGCGGGACAGCCTGTATAATTAATTAACTAAGTTGGTAGCGTAGCTACCTTCAGGTATGTTGTTTTTTTAGTACGTTTGTAGTGTAAAAGCGAACCTAACCTATATTTTAGATTTTGTAAGTATTGTTTTAAATTAAGATTTCAACAAAAATATGTATTCATCTAAGGGAGCAAAATGAGTACTTTGCCGCGCGTTACTATGGGAGTATTTTTTTGCTCGTTCCTTAGTAACCACCAACTTTACGATGACAAAATAGAGCACTTTTCATGATGGTCGTAAAAAATAATTTTATTGACAATTGCAAATATTTATAAGCACAAACAAATAACGATAGCAACGGAACCCGCCGTCTTTGTTTATTTATATACCATTTACATATAAATCTATTAGTACAATTTTCTATATTTTCTGTAATATTTAATAGCAGGATTGAACAAAACGCTATACAACTCGTAAAGAAACGAAATCGCTCACTTATGTGCCATTCTATACTCGGCTGGCGCCTCTTGTTCAAAACTGACACATGCGTGAGCGAAATTCTTAATTTCTTCACTCGTATTGTAATACCCTATTTTGGCTGTCACATTCCGTACATATTATCAGTGGCGTATTAAGGTATTTTGGCGCCAGAAGCCCTTGAAATATTTGCCCCCTCCCCCCTCCTTTCTTGATTAACATGTATGAAAAAACAAACATTTGAAATTTTCCAGTAAGAAACCAATAATTGTAACAATTAAATATAACAACTGGCATAAAAAAATAATAACCAATGATTCAAAAAATGACAATCACGCGTGGGTTAAAACTACACTTTTATTTTTAATTAAAATAGTATAATGACAAAAATATAATTAAAATAACATTTTTCTTGCTTTGACACTGCCAATAATAGTCACAGTGTCGCCAAAATTAATTTCAATTAAAAGAGTTTTTTCGATGAACTTAATAACCAAAGCGTTTAATTTTGCGTGGCATTGACTACAGGCACAAACTCGTACGAGTAGGATAGATAAAATACATTATTTTGCATTAATATTTTTACGCTATAATGTCCAACTCATGCCTGCGCCTGCTAATTTATATTTTATATAAAAAAAATCATTTTTTTTTTCAATTCCTGGCATAATATTTTGCGCCCCTTATAATTTTGCGCCAGAAGCCCGGACTTCTCAGGCTTCTGCGATAATACCCCACTGTATATTATATAGAAATATTGCAAATATGGAAGATAAATAAGAAAAACAGTTAAAAAGAGAAGTGGACGCAAATGCCAGTAAAAAATTTCACGTAGGTAGAGGTAAAAGAAGGTCCTGTGGAAGAAACTGATATATATGGAATTTCACTTACTGGCGTGTTTCCTCGCCTGTTTTGTTTATGTAAAGACTATTTTCAATAACTGTGCAGGAAATTTTAATGTAAATAAATAAATGTAATAAATTCTGTTGTAGTTGGAAGCCATAATTTTCAGTAGTTTCAAATATCTAATAATAACATGAAAATGGGTCAGTTTGACCAATAGATAATAGGAAGTTAAATTCGAACTGATTATAATTGTACGGCGATTGCATTGCAATTAGATGAATGTATTTATTACTGACAATTGATCATTCGTCCGTGGATTATCCGATAAAACTAAAATAGCCTTTTGATTACACTCGTATTACCGTTTATTATTTCTCTAATTAATCATCCTTCTCTCAATCGTTCCAGACCATTAGGTACTATCAGTAATAAATCGATGAATAATTATAATACAAAAACTGAAGCATAAATTAAATTTATACGCTGGGATTTCAGTGACTTTCAGCATAGTTTTTCAGTGGCGTGCTTGCTATTACTAGCTATGTATATAACATGATGTATGTAGTTGAAACTACATTAACAAGCAAGTGTTGGTACAGCTACATATACATGTTAATATAACAATGTGTGAACATCCCATAATGTTCTCGTATACAAAGCGCTAACAATAGATTGCAGAGAAAATTCATAACCGAGAGAGAGTGTATTCATGTTAGTGAGATGAATGCGTATAGTGTGTCACGAGTACGAGTATGTTCTATAACAGTGATCCTCAATTCTCAAACAGTGGAATAGGGCATACCTACTAGATTTATTTATTATTTCCATTTTCTCATTCAAAATTTGGACACGATTAACTATAAACAATATTAATTATTTAATATGTGTCAAAGTGGTTGGTGAGAAATGAGCCGATTTTTAGATGTTTAAAATTTTAAAGAAATTTCATGTGAGTTTAATTTGTTAGTAACTAGCAAAATTGCACATCGGAAAAAATTGTGTAATACTTGATATGAAAAAGAATTTGAAGCTGAATTAAAATTTTCAAACCGCGTTATCGTATCTTTAACAAGATCAGAGTGGTGGATGAAAAAATATAAAATTGCAGGAAAACGTTGACAATAGGGCTGTTGCAAGAATTTTTATATGACTTCTAAGTATTAAATTTTAAAAGATATTGTTCTTTAAAGAGCCTCAAATTTAAAAATATCACGAAATATCCTTTAGATATTTTACAATTAATTTTTGAAATTTGGATAAAATTTTGAATAAGTCACGTGATCTGAAACAGAATGTGACGTCAGAACACATACATCTTCAGCGGTTCTAATTGGTCCGTTTATAATGTAAAATTTTTTGTGTTTGGTGTCAAGTGTATTGCCAAAGTTGTCAAACAAATGTCAAATTTTTAAGATTGGTTCAAGTTGTATAATATGTAGGTAACAAAAAGTTCAAAATAAAATGAGTAATTTACGATATTGTATTGTGCCTTCTTACAAAAATACTGTTAGGAACAAACCTACTATAGAGTTTATAAATTTGTCAAAAGATGCGATGGAAAGAAAATTGTGGCTAGAAGCAATAGGTTGAAGAGCTGATAATGTCAGAAAAATCGTGTTTTCATGTTTGTGAAGATCATTTCAACTTTAATCCACCTTCAAACTAACAGTATATTTTTGTTGCTTCACTTTATGTTCAGGGCAAAATTTACATCTACTATACAGATATTTTTTCTCGACTTAGATCTGCATATCCTATAGCAGATTCAATTTAAGAATCATAACCAGAACCTTAAAGTAAAATATATTATCAATTTATACAGTAAATTCAGTTCTTATATTTTATTTTATTTCAGATTTTATTCGGTAGCAATAAAACAATCATTCTCTGATATAAATTCAGCCACCATCCAGCTACTGACCTTCGGTAAATTGTCCGACTTAGCTTGAGTGTAATTATTATTCATTTACAATGAGCAATGTCAGCGTCAAATGTCAAATTAAAAGATTTTTTATTAACATGTGACAAACTGTAAGCCTACGTTTATTTATGTAAATAATATGAATAAACCTAGGTGATGGAAAAACTATTTTCCTATTGGCTATTAATGATGTAATGTATGTGCTTCTACGTCACAGGAGTGGGGGGTAGTTTTTCAGGACGCCAATCTTTTTATTCAATTATTACCACAAATAACAGCAAATTATTAAAATAAAAATTATTACCAAGAAAATCATTGCATAAACTTTCATTTAAAATAGTTTTTGAAAAATGTGAAACAGGCTCATTATTATAAAAAATCTGATGTGGCCAACACAAAACCTCCCGCTATTGAATTTTTATTAATTTAAATACATACTTACGTATTTACTACCGCTGCAAACTGTTCCATTGCAGAAAACTATTGCTTTATTTACTATTTTCTTTTTAAAATGTCACTATTATTAATTTGAAGTGATTAGTTTTTTGACAGTGACATTAACTGTCAGTTACATTCATTTGAAATATGAACTGTGTAACAAACGAATTATTGTGTTTATCTTAGGCTTCGCGACTAATAAAAAAAATCTGATGTGACCAACACAAACCCTCCCGCTGTTGAATTTTTATTAATTTAAATAAATACTTACGTATTTACTACCGCTGCAAACTGTTCCATTGCAGAAAACTATTGCTTTATTTACTATTTTCTTTTTAAAATGTCACTATTATTAATTTGAAGTGATTAGCTTTTTGACAGTGACATTAACTGTCAGTTACATTCATTTGAAATATGAACTGTGTAACAAACGAATTATTGTGTTTATCTTAGGCTTCGCGACTAATAATAAAAATTATTTTTAAATTTATGTGTAAAATATATAGAAAAAGTGTTAATGTATTCCAGTAGAAAATTCAATAATCTTTAATTTTCATAAGACATAAAATGCGAAAAAATGGCATTTAATGGTATTTTTTGAAGAAAAACCATTATGAGCTTCAGGTAAAGTGTCATTTCCGGTTATCCGATTTACACCAAAATCTAATGGCTTTTTTCATATTAGAATGGGATACAAATACAAGGTTTCAGAATTTTCTGAATGATAGTATTTGAGTTAGAGTGAAGACAAAATCCCTACACATACACACACACATACACACACATACACACACACACACATACACACACACATACACACATACAGACATCATCGTGAAAATGTTAAAAATGGATTCTAGGGAACTTAAAACGTGGTCATTTACTAAAATCTCGATATTAGATTTTTAGCACGATCCCTATACCTCCCTTACCAAGGGTAGCGGGAGGTAAAAAGTCATCAATAATTTACTTCTTTTGATGCCACGACGAATGTAAACTATTATAAATAGTAAAACCTATTAGACCAAGTATTAAATACATAACATTGTTTGTTTTTAAATAATTTCAATATCTTTCATAATTGTTCTGAGCAAATGGCCAAAAACATAAATATGCCGCCATTTTTCTCAATTGGCGGGAGGTTTTGATATGTCATTCAGCGCATTTTCTGGAAAGGATTCGTTTAAAAGCTTTTCTTGTAATTACTTTCAGGTAAAATCATAAATTTCTTGGATTATAAAACGTCTTTGGACTGAAAACAAAACAATAAAAAATAAATAATATATATATATATATATATATAAAATATACATGTATAGTAGTTAAATAATTATGATTCAAAATAATAATAAGTAATTTAAAAAAATAATAAAATATGATCCAAATGAAGTGTTCATTTCAGAAATTTTCAAAAATTTGTCTTGTTTGAAGCGCTGTAGCTCGGTATCTATTGATTGTACAAAAAAATGTATTAGATGACTTTTTGCAGGGTAAATCTACCTAATGACTGGACTAAAATGAGGCTTTTAGTTTACCTTTCAGAGGTCATCTTAAATGAGTTATAGTATTAAAAAAAAAAAAAAAAAAAAAAATAGAAAACATCGTAACCATTAGAAATTGAGAAAAATGTTTTATATAAAATTTTATTGTTGTTTATAGTCTGTATACAGACTAAAAATTTGTTCGGTCACTATTTTTGTCAGTTTTTCTTTGTTTCTAATGCAAAATGATCTCTTTCTCGGAAACAGACCTTCCCCTTGGGTACGCCACTGTGTTGATTAAGCAATTTTAACTCATTTCGGTCATTACTATACAGAGTGTCCCATTTAGAAGTGCCACCATTGGGATGTCAAGAACTATAAGAGATACGATGTCGGTTAAATGGAACTTTTTGTGCGCGTTTGGGAGGCCATCTCAGATGTGCTTTTGTTTTTCCAAAAATTCTCATAGGGCACTAGATAATGACTAAAAACTGATTATTGTTGATTTTTTCTTTTTCAAATAACTTCTAAACTATTGGTAATTGAGAAAAACGTTTCAAATATAAAAGATAGATATTTTTATTAACTATCAGTGGCGTACGAAACAAATTTTTATATCCGTAAATTTTCGAGATATAATACAAACTTATATTTTTTTAAATGGAACCCATATATGATTTTAGTCTCAAAAATTAACTATTTTTTTCTCTTTTCAATGTTGTAAGGGTTATTATGTTTTATATTTGTTTTGCCTTCAAAATTATTAATTTTTCCTTATCTTGTATTAAATTTACAATTATTTTGAAAATATTGGTAGTTTTCTATTTAGAAATACTCTTTGTATTTAAATAATTTATTTCGTTAGAAAAATTTGCTCAAAACTCGAATCAAATTAAATTTTATAATATTTTGTATCAGGTTACCCTTGGCACATTATAGTGTAATTTGTAATTATGAGCCTAGAATAAAAATATTAAGTAATAAAGGTATAAAATAAATTATATCGATCAAATACAATATAATTAATAAAAATAATATTTTTTTTGAGAAATAAGAAAATTCACAAAAATAAAGAAAAAAATTAAATTTTAGGAGCAAAACAAATATAAAACATAATAACCCTTACATCATTGAAAAGAGAAAAAATCATTATTTTTTTGAGACTAAAATAAGTAATGGGTTCCATTTAAAAAAATATAAGTTTGTGTTATATCTCGAAAATTTACGGATATAAAAATTTATTTCGTACGCCACTGGTTAGTTAATAAAAATATCTATCTTTTATATTTCAAACGTTTTTCTCAATTACTAATAGTTTAGAAGTTATTTGAAAAAGAAAAAAACCAGCAATATTCAGTTTTTCGTCATTATCTAGTGCCCTATGAGAATTTTTGGAAAAACAAAAGCACATCTGAGATGGCCTCCCAAACGCGCACAAAAAGTTCCATTTAATCGTCATCGTATCTCTTACAGTTCTCGAGATCCCAATGGTGGCATTTCTAAATGGGACACACTGTATATCCTCAAATTATTTTACCTTTTTTTAACACCCTGTATGTATACATATACGAATAAGCGTGTATAGTATAATGTTTAGAGATACGAAATCAATATTTTATTTAAGTACGCAATCTTTTCATTTCTTATAGTTTAGGAGAATTCTTTTACGTTTTAAGAGTGCCTAGGAACTTATTGCTTATATACCTGTTAAACACAATGTATAAATATAGAAGGTGTGATAAAGGCTGGTTTATGTAAGCTGTAAACTTATGCATTTACCTTAGCATTAGCATTATGACTTTGCATTAAACTTTGCATTAAGCTGTCCGGTTCATGTACTTCTTAAGGCAAACCAATAAGAGCAGGCAGGTAATGTCACTTCTTGTAAAATCGACAAATCTTTTTCATCAAATATATCTACATTGTTCAATTAACTGTATTAATTGGACTTCTTTTTCAATGACACTCATTTTTAGTCAAGACATGTGACAAAAATTGATCAAAACTAACAAAATGATGACAGATGTCAATTGACTGTCGTAAATATCTCCAGAATCAAGCTATCGTCCACGAACATATAGAAATTGTCATATTCTAGGGTAACGGCATAATGCTAAGGTTAAGGTTATAGCTACATGTACCAGAGCACGCATTCATCTATACTTGAATTATTAATGCAAATCAAAATATGCTAATGCTAAGGTAAATTCTTAAGTTTACAGCTTACATAAACCAGCCTTAACTCATTAAAAATATCGTATTTACGAAGTTGGCATCCGCCAGATGTCTCGGCGTGTAAGGTTAGAAATTTTCCCGACACATAACTGTCATCTATCTGTCAATTTTAATTGAAATTGCTGGTGTCATTTTTTGATACCCGAGACACACTACAAAAATTAATGATCATTAACGAAAATATTATTTTGTTGAGGGTTGTACATCAGAAAGAACTTCCAATAAAGAAAAAATTCTGATTTACCATCTTTCACAAAACATAAAATATACCTGGCGGAAAGCTGTATCTTCTATAGGTAATAAAATCCAAGCTACTGAAGGTGGCATTTGCTAAAAACATTTTAAAAATGAAGAAATTTTACAAAAAATGGAATCTAGAGATGTATGTATTTTAAATAACATAATATATCATGTTTTTTTTTTTACCAATTTCTGGGTGTACCAATCTGCTTCTATTCGCAGGTTTAGGTAATGACGACATATATGTACGGTTGAGAACGTTTACTAAGCGTTACCTCATAGACTCTCAAAGCTCTCGTGGAGGTATACCACAGAATTTACTTTTGGTATTATTGGAAAATCAGAGATTATTTTCAAATATCAGAAGGGATATCATCAGAGAGACATAAAATATTCACTAAATTAGTCGTAATATTGATACGAGAATATAATTCATTAGTCACGTGACATGTTTTCCGCCAATCGACATTCAGAATTTCCCTAGTTACATGTCTGTCACAGCGATGATAAAAAACAAAGAAATTATCACCTTATTTACATTCGTTACTAAGGGATTTTTACAACATTGACAGTTAATTTTAACAAAAATTCATTATATTCTCTCATTAAATATAATCTCGTGATATGATTAATAATCGAAGATATTGCTCGTGAAACCGAAGCAGCACATTCCACTCGTCCTTCGGACTCGTAAAATCTGCAACTCGGTTTCACTCGAAAATATCATCGATGATAATCATATCACTTGTTATATTACGTATGATTATGTACATAGGCCCGGATTATACAATGACATTTCACTTGACATTTGTTATGTTAATTCCAGAATGTTATGTGGTAGAGTACATTGCAGAGGCGCTAAGTGTAAGGTTAGAATCTCGGCCTACTTACCGTCGATATCAATATGTCATCAAAACTTGAGGAGTTGTCACACCTTCTATATTTATACACCGTGCTGTCAAAGTAGGAGTTTTTGTTCACTTATTTTTATTCGGAAATATTCAGCCGAATACCATTTGTGGTAAAATATTACCTTGGCAAAATTTTCCAATTACTGTACTCGAACTTATTGCTTATTTATCTCGTGACATTGATCAAAAATCACTCGCTTGACAGTTCGTGATTCTTTTGTATGCCACTTGATAAATTGCTAAGCAACCAGCAATCTGAAATTTCCTCCAGAAAAAATTTACCACTTATTATATTAGACAGGTGGTTGGTTCTTCATTGTCTAATTTACATCTGCTGAAATATTAAAGATAGGTACAAGAAAAAGTTAAAAGTAATTGTTGTGTAATACAACCTGATTTATAATTTAACATAAACTATTATTTCAGGAAAAATATTTTACTTTGATTTTTTAAGGAACATTCAGTACATTTTCGCGGAATAAGGTTCTAAATCAATTTCTCTTTACAATGATATATAACATTTAGGTATTTTTTTATATTATGGGTAATAAAGCAAACAATAAAATGATAGTCGGCTGTGATATTCTATTTTTTATGACTTTTTAACCCACTAAAACATTACTATCTGATTTATGACAGATGTGTACAGGTATGTATAAATAACAGAATTTCACAGCCAACTGTTATCATTTTATTATTTACCTTATTAGATATATTTTAAAGTCAAACCCTTACTATACATCATTATAAAGAAAAATTGATTTATTGGAATCATATGCCGCGAAAATATGTATACGGATGTTCCATTTAAAAAATCAAAATTAAATTAGTACATACTAAATACACACATGAGCACATCCTCAAGAAAACAGAGCCCAAAATCAGCGATACCTGCTCCACTCCAAATACAGTTAAGAACGTTATGTGAGAATACGCCAAATAAACAATACATGATCTACAGGCTGAAGCACAAATACCATCCACATTAAAAAAGCACTGGGCAACAACATCGACAACACAATCAATCTCATAAATTTCCTATTGGATATAAACCTATTAAATGGAATATAATTATATAACCATACAAACACTCTAATAATATAAATTATTCGAATTATATAGAAGGCTTAGTAACCATAAAACAGAAATCCTAACCTAAATAAAAACACATAACCTAACCTAACGCATAAAACAAACACAATCTAAATTAGGGCCAATATAAACGTTTTGTATTTGTAAACTGTCGTCATATAGCATCCAAATATTCTCATGTTACTTTGTTTTGAGACTGATTAATTTGATATTTGTCATTGTATTATTTTTACCTCCCGCTACCCTTGGTAAGGGAGGTTTAGGGATCGTGCTAAAAATCACATATCGAGATTTTAGTAAATGCCAACGTTTTAAGGTCCCTAGAATCCAATTTTAATATTTTCACGATGATGTCGGTATGTGTGTATGTGCATGGATTTTGTCTTCGCTCTAACTCAAATACTATCATTCAGAAAATTCTGAAACCTTGTATTTCTATCCTATTCTAATATGAAAAGAAGAAGAAAAAAGATTTTGATGTAAATCGGATAACCGGAAATGGCACTTTACCTGAAGCTCATAATGGTTTTTCTTCAAAAAATACTATTAAATGCCATTGTTTCTCATTTTATGTCTTATAAAAATTAAAGAGTATTGAATTTTCTACAGGAAATACATTTAGTTATTTTTTATACAAGACGATAAAATTATATTTTATCGACGAGAGGAAAGTTTAATTCACGAGCGATTTCGCGAGTGAATTATTTTTCGCGAGTCGATAATTTAATTTTATCGTCGTGTATAAAATTCTATTTTTTCTATAGCAGATGTTAAAGAAAAGAATAAAAAATACCAATTATTATTATTATTAATCGAACAGAATTTTAAAATCACAGTACCTATGTATGTGGGTTGTTATGGATTTTATACGAAAATAAATAAGAATTAAAGTATTTTATCTATCCTCTTGCTGTTAAAATGTTACTTTATCTACCTTTGCGGTTAAAGTGCTACTTTATCTACTATTTTGAGTAGATAAAGGCACAGTTTAACATCTGCTATAGAAAAAATACTTTTTCTATATATTTTACAGATAAATTTAAAAATAATTTTTTACCTCCCGCTACCCCAGGTAAGGGACGTATAGGAATCGTGCTAAAAATTTTAGTGTATAAGCACGTTTTGATGTTAGAATCCGATTTTAACATTTTTACAATGATGTCTGTAGGTATGTATGTGTGTGCCTGTGTGTGAGTGCCTGTGTGTGTGTCCGTCTCTCTCTCTCTCTCTCTCTCTCTCTCTCTCTCTCTCTCTCTCTCTCTCTCTCTCTCTCTCTCTGTGTGTGTGTGTGTGTGTGTGTGTGTGTGTGTGTGTGTGTGAATCTTATGGACACGACTACTCAAATACTATCAATCAGAAAAATTTGAAATTTTGTATACCCATTCTATACTAATGTGGGAAGCGCTCATTAGTTTTTAGTGTATACCGGATAACCGGAAGTATCATTTATACAACAGTTTTTCTTGTAAAAAATTCATTGAATATAATTTTTTAGCAACTTTTACTAATTAAAATTGAATATAATGGTACAATCTTCGATTCTATGATAATAACATTTAGTAAATAACTTTAAATATGAATATATAAAATAATTTATTTTCATATATCGTCTTGTCTATGCGTCAAACAAAAACATAATTTTAATAACAATTTTGACATTTTTAAACAAATGTCACTGTCAGGAAGCAATTACATTAAAATTAATAATGAAACCATGTTAAGGAGAATATAATAGTAAAATATTTAATTCTAACGAAATTAAGGTTTGTGAAAATAATATATTTGCATCATACATAAATGTTAAATGTACATGAAGATCTGATTTAAATTTGCTAATTGCTATTTTTGCAGCACTATAAATTAATATTAATTTACAACTACACTTTTACGAAATGGATCATGTACGGCGAAGAATTTACAAAGATTGCGTTTTAGAGCATCTGGAAGTTGATGCTGATTTTTATAAGAATGTGTGTGACGATTTTTCCTTTCAGTCTATTAAAACCAAAACTTCAGATTTGGTATATAAAACTCATATTTAATTTGAAACAACATATTACATTTTAACCATATATGATAAATCGGATGTAGTACTTAATTTCAAGCTCTAACAGATTTTTGAAGAAAAACAATAAAACATAATCCAATATTTCGTATTACAGACTTTTCTATTTATTGGACAACAAATCAGATTTTATTTACAAACGATTAAACGATCAACCGGAAGTGATACTTTACTTAAAGCTCACTGCTTGTAAACATGGAATTTGCGGGAAATCATGTGCTGGCCACATCAGATTTTTTTATTAATCCCGAAGCCTAAGATAAACACATTGGGTGAGATTCAGTGGGTTGTATTAGCGTGTTTTAAGCTAAAACAGTCCTTTGTCAAAAATATTTTGGCAACTTTGTAATACCTGTCAGAAAAAAGTGAGAGACCAAAGGATCAAATAAAGAAAAAAATATTATTAACAGAAGTAAGAAAAAAAGAACAAATGTCAAAACTGATCAAAACGGCGGTTGAGATATTTTAAAATTCATTAACATACAGGTATGAAATATTTGACACATAAAATTTGACATACTTCTAACCTAATTTTGCAATAATGAGTTTCCTTTTACACCTTCCATTTACAATAATACTTCCTCATTTGACTAAAGGATATCTGTATTACTTTTCCCTGTGGTAAAATTTCTAAATCACAATTGAATCTCATTGATACATGTGGAAAATATTACAATGTTGCCATATACTTAATACAATATTTAATACAGACCTTAATACAACCCACTGAATTCCACCCAATTCCTTTGTTACACAAATCATATTTCAAATGAATGTAACTGACAGTAAATGTCACTGTCAAAAAACTAATCACTTCAAATTAATAATAGTGACATTTTAAAAAAGAAAATAGTAAATAAAGCAATAGTTGTCTGCAATGGAATAGTTTGCAGCGAGTAAATACGTAGGTATGTATTTAAATTAATAAAAATTAAATAGCGGGAGGTTTTGTGTTGGCCACATCAGATTTTTTAATATCAAAAGAAGAAATCACTTGTTCTTTATTTAATAATGTATGGGTGAATAATTTATTGGAACCACAAGCTATTTTGGCAATGTCTGTATCTATTAAATGCTCAGATATTATAAGCCAGTTTGACGGTGATGATGATTTTTCAGAATGAGTTGGGAAATTAGAGAAGGTTACAAAACACCAAAATATCACTTCTTTAGAATCATTCCTTCCATTATTGTTAACAAGGGGTGAATTTGCTGTTTACGAAAGTCGAACAGAATTGTGAAAACTACTATTGGTAGCAATGGAAAGTTTTATTTGGAAAAAAATAAGATAGAAACTGTAGCAGCGTCAGCAAATGTTACAGATTCTCAAGACGATTTTTCGGCCTTATCTTCTAATGGAAATGGACAACAGAATGAAAGTGGAAAGCGAGAGACGTCGAGCCTATATTAGAAAATTGCACGATCCAATACCAAATTTCTAAGGAATACATATGATGGTGTAATTCCTATACTGGCCGTAGTTCAAAGCAACAAAAACAAAGTTAGGCCAGTAATGGAATATCGTGAATTAAATAAATATGTGATTAGTCATAACGGTACAAGCGATATTTGTGGAGAAAAATTTAGAAAATCTCGCCGTATGGGAACAAAAATAAAAATGGTTGACCTGCGTAAAGCGTATTTGTAGTTACATGTGGCCAGTAATCTATAGAAATATCAAGTGGTAAAATTTAAAGGGAAACATACTGTTTAACTAGCTTAGGTTTTAGTTTGAACGTATCTCCAAAGATAATGATAGCTATAGCCAATAAAATGTTGTCCATGGAAGAAGACGTAAGAGCAGGTACAGATTTATATATTGATGACATTATTGTCAATGAAGAAATTGTTTCTTGCGACCGCGTTTTATAACCTTTGAATAGGTATACCTCGTCCGGATTTCATTTGCACAAATGACTTTTAATTCCTCTGTGTTAATCCTAATCTTTGCTACTGTGAATATTTTTACGTTTCACGCAAATATAGTTTCTTCTCAAAGTACATTATATGTCTATGAAAGTTGAAAATTGCTTGTAACTATTTAAAAGGGGAAAAGTTTTATTGGGGTTCCTGAGAACCATAGTTGACCTGTAAAATTCTTATCCAAGATGTTATGCTTGCTTTAACAATGAACGCTCATTACTGAATTGAGCAACTGGTAGTGCCAAAATGTAAATATGCACGAGGTACAGGATTATATTGAGTTATACCCCAATACCCCAATAAAACTTTTCCCCTTTTAAATAGTTACAAGCAATTTTCAACTTTCATAGACATATAATACTTTGAGGAGAAACTATATTTGCGTGAAACGTAAAAATATTTACAGTAGCAACGATTAGGATTAACACAGAGGATTTAAAAGTCATTTGTTCAAATGAAATCTGGACGAGGTATACCTATGGACTACAGACTAAATCAGTAGAAACTATAGTTGATGCAAGAGTTTTATGGCTGCGAATTTTTAAAGATAACGAGAAAATATTTCGGTGGTACAGAAGGTGACTGACGAAATGACAAAAAGAAAAGTATATTCTCTGTGTGGGCAGTTAGTGGGTCATTTCTCAATAGAAAATGGTTACGACCCGTAGGTTCATTTCGAGAAATTTGACAGATTAACGATTGGATGAAAAAGCATGCCAAAAAGTTACAACAATGCTCTCAGAAGTTATAGAAGAAGTGGCACTGCGAGATCCAGTCAAACTCAAATGGGCAGTGTCAACGGGAAAATGGGAATGGAACAGGACCACCAGTAGAATTAATAATGGACCATTCGTATCAATAGTGTCATAAATGGTGTATAAAAATGATATTCCAATCGACCCGGTGGAAATGGCATTGTAGAACGAAAACGTCGGACAATCAAGCGAATGGCGGCAAGAACAAGAAAAACTATTCCAGAAATGGTATTAAGGCACAATATTACACCAAAAGAAGCATTAAATGAAGAAACAGTTCCCAGTGCAGGATTATACACATACATGGGAGATGTGCAAGGAGAAGTTATTAAAGATGATCATCAAAGAAACACCGACACATTTCAATATAGGACAAACAGTATTCGTGAAACCTTAAGGGGCTAGGTGAACTACAAGGTGGCGCATGGGTACAATAACAGGCAACGATATTCCTCATCATGACGCCGATATTAGACAGGATGCAAAGTGATGATGATGATATCACGGAGGCGTGTGGTGATATAAAACCCAAAAATTACTTTTTTTGAGATTGGTTCGTTTGAAATAAGTCATTATATTGTATTTAAATATAAAAAAATAAAGCACTTGTTCGTTGTTTAATAATATCTGGGTGAAAATTTTATTGGAACCACATAAACCACGAAAACAAACGCCTATTTTTCAAATTTAGAAAAATCGTACGATATGAACAGGATTAAATCAAAATCTTTGAATAAAATGTATCGAGTTGAAACAGGATCATGCTGAAAAAAACATTTTTTTCTTCTTTCAAGTAAGTAAACAATATTTTTTTTTTGTTTTTACACGAACTAATCGAACAGCCTTTTTACACTGATTAATAATTAAATATGTATAGAAAGGATGTTTAAACTTCACTAGTTAGTATATTCGCGTATCCGCAACACACAGTAAACAGTACACGAATTGATTCAATTCACTGTTCAAAACTGGTAGTTGCAACAAAACTATATCCTCTACTGTAATGCTAAATGGTTGAAATTCAAAATAAAAGGTATAAGTATAGGTACATGCAGTATTGTTCACATACACCTACACTTTTATGCAAATATCTGTGGCAAAATTAGTTTAAGTTGATTGTTCATTTTCGTCCCTCCCCGTCATGTTCAATTACCGATCGATCGATTCATTGCGAGTTTAATTACCGGTAAATGCAATAAAGTGTGCGGCAGTTTCATAGTTTTATAGATTTATTATTGTAGCACACCAATGGGCGGACGGTTTATTGTTACTGCAGCGTCTAACTCGTTCTGCGTTTTATTGTTTACAGAATGTTATAGTTGCGGACGATATGAATTTTGTAATAAACATTTTACGAATACGAGTTTTAGTGATTATTAAATTGTTGAATTTCGCAATGAATAAATTGTACTATTGCACGGCAGCATAAAGTAGAGTGGTTAATAAATTTTAATTTAATAAGAGGATTATACGGTTTAATATGGACACTGATTAATTTTTATTAATTTACATTTCATTAGGTACTTACCTAAATATTGTTACGAAAAATGTGAATATAAAGTAAATATCTGTATGCAAAAAATAATATTACATATACAGTTTACAGTTGTACAGAAGAAGACCTTTACCGCAGATCGTGCAATAGTATATGATATGAGAGATGTAAGAAGCAGATTACGTACGAGTAAAAAGATTGACGCACGAGATGCTTAGCGTCGAGTTTGCAATTTTACGAGTGGTTAATAATTTCTTTACATCTCGAATTATGTATGATATTTTTGCTACGACCACTCATTAATATTTATAAATTAAATCAAAATTAAATACGTAGTTATAAATTGATTATTTGAAATAACAATACCATGATACGTCCTAGTCGGAGGCAAATCAAATTTGATCATTTGACACATTGTGACATTTTCCATTTTATTAACCCACGTAATCGATGCAAATGTAATGTTGGTTTCATCATAAATTGCTTTAGGCAATAAGTGGCTAGGCTCATTATTACTCGTGCATCACCCTGTATTTGACTTGACTATTTGACAGAAGTATTTGACAGTTCAACCTAAATATTTTCAAATTTTGTATACTTTGCTGTATACAGAAAGTATTGTATAACTTACATTAAATGTACCGAAACTTTTCATATTTGTTTCATAAATATTGTTGTTGTATGTACAGGAAATTTTGATGCTAGACATGAGAAGAAAATACTACTCTGTACTCTGAGTAGATATATAATAGTAAATAGCACTAAATCTGAATAATCACCCATATGCTGTAACACAATCGATAACTTAAAAAAAAAATCGTGCAAAATAAAAATTTATCGATAAAATCAGAAGGTCTTGTGATATTACTTCTGATTATTTCATTTATACTTTCACATTTGACATCATTAACGAATAATTTCTGTGGGCGACCTTCGAAATATTTACGATAGTATTAGGTATATATATTTTACTGACGATGATTTACCACAGAGATGAATCTTTCTCGCAATTAATAACAAAAGCATAGATACCTTTCGAATGTCAAAAAAATAAAGTTCTTACATATTTTTTAACTGACAGCTTAGTTGCGTAACATTAATATCATTTGTAACTGTAAATACATAATAAAATTAAAAATAAAACACACTGTTGGAAAACAGTTATAATGGCAAAAATCATCTACAGAAAAATGCCACAAGTTAAAAACTACATTTCTCTATGAAGTTGCCATTATTAAAAATCAAAACAATATTAGAAAATTACTACATAATTAGTTATTAAGTTCTTTTTATCCCTTTGAATTATTATTAGTTGAATAATAATTAATATATTATTTTCATTAATGAACTTATTGCTTTGTACATCTTACTTTTCAGGTGATTTTTTCCTCTTCCTGCGTTTTACTACTACAGTTTATTGACTTGACAGTAACAAAAAAAATTGCAAGCGGAGGTGTTTCTGAAGTAAAAACGTGTGTAGTGACTTACCTCGGTTTTTGGCGCCCCGTTCGGAGCGGATGAGCACCTCACGATCGTCCTCCTCCCATATCTCTCCATCCGCCTCCACAACAGCCAACGCCAGCACGGCCAGTAGCGCCGCCACGCACCAGAACATCACGGGCCACTTCATCGTCAACAGCGGCTGCTCTCTTCTATGTTCCTTTAACCAAAGAAACACTTCCGTATATTGTTATGAAATAAATGAGATTTATAAAAAAAGGAAAGCAATTAGTAACACAAAAGGATATTTTTTAATTATAATAAAATTACAAGCAGTATATTTCCAATAACGAATCACCTCATGCATGCATAGGTACGCATTACTTGTCGAAAATGCACTTACAGAGAATACTAAAACGCACCTGCATGAGGATATCGATAACAATAAGAAATACGAAGTCGGCTAGGTAAGACAAAAGTTGCCCCATTAGCAGACTTTAGTGGTTTATCGGTAATTGAGGAAAAATGTATACATAGCTAAACATGTAAATTTTGCAATCTCCATTTTAGCAAAAAACTTCCAAATGTGAAATAGTGTAAGATTTTGGTATGCACATCTGCAGGACACTTTTCTATGTTCTTTCAAATGGCGATGCTCCAGATTTTTTACCATTGTTGTAGTTATTTCCAGTTATAATTTCAGTTTTAGTTTATATGGACACCATATTGGGAAGTTACAATATTGAAAAAGAGAATCTTTTTAGTTTTCCAGCGATGTATAACTTATCTATGTTTATGTCATATAGCGAAAATACAGCTCTTGAGAATTTACGAAATATGCCGACATTGAATAGTTTACATATTTTTTACTGGGTAAATAGGGTGAATAGTCAATTATGTCACTTTTATGACTGTAAAATATTTTTGATTCATTAAAACTCAATTTTTCTAGTTCTTTCTAAAACGTTTATTGAAATGCTCTGTAGTTAGATAAATATAACAAGTTATGGGCTCAATTCGTTTATAACTAATCAGAGTGGAAATTTATAATCGTTAGTACGTAGTGCTTATTTTTTCTTCGGGTTTGTAATTGTTTTAAATTGAGATGGATTTCAAAATGCAAACAGAAAAATTAAAAGTTGCTGAAAATTGGACCATATGGAAGAGACGAAATGGTTTTACGATATCAAGATGTGCTTGATATTATTAATGGTGCACAAACCCCTATCAGATCTTCCAGAAGAAGACGGGGTGAGGTACGTAATGCACATACAGTTCACATATATGAAAAATGATGCATTAGAACAACTCATGTTGGGAGCATTTTATTGACTTACCATGTATTTTCGTTATATGTATACTTTATGGTTAAAAATATATTTATTTATTTATTTATAAACGAAGCCAAGGTGGAGCTGACGGCTACGTGCAACATAGCGAAGGCAAGTTGGGACAAGCTGTTGTCCATCTACGAGCAGGAGTCTGGTCAGCGTCTCGATAGATTAATGGAGTAGTTCTTCTCCAATGAAAAGGTTCCAAAGGTTGCAACACATATAACACGGCTTCAAAGAAATTTTAGAGAACTAAATAATGAACTACGACGTCTACAGATAAGTGAGTTACAACATGATTTACTAATGATGACTCGCATTTTGCTAACGCTACCTGTAAATACTTCGAATTCAAAAAGAGTTTGGGAATCGGGATTTATAGAAGAGCGAACTCTCAATAAATGAATAGAACATGCAATATTAGCATAAATATACAAAGAAAAAATATTTGAGGTATGCTTGCATCATCTTTAAGTATTATTAGTACTACTGTTGCGGATCTTGTACGTACTGAAGTCTACAACATTGGACAGTTGCAATGGAATAATTGTATTGGACATACAATAAAATAAGAGGTAGATATTTAACCAGCAGCTCAGATATTAATCCATTTAATGTACACGTAAGCAAATCCGCTAATAATTCTTCGGACGCTGGTATTATATCAGAATGATTTTATATTTATTTTTAATTAATAATTTCGACAAGTGGTTCATAGGCCTCATAGGGAAACCCTTCACTTCAAAAAAGGTTAACAAGCTGAAAGCGGTAACTCTTGTGTAGTTCCAGACACCTGCTTTTAACAAGAAAAAATCTCTATTATACTTAATATTAAATATAAGAAAAATAATTTTATCACATGTAAAATTATCAGCAAATAGTGGAATACGGTCCTCAAGTAACAGCATTCAGTGAAACACGAATACAAAAAAAAAGTTTATTTTAAAGACTTTCTACTTTTCGCTGAATGTAATGTTTCAAATTTACACAAATCAGCGATGGCGGCAGAAAATGGAAGCGTCAAATGACGAAGAACTGTCTTCGTAGGCAGTAAATGAAACTGATCTTGTAGATCTACTAGAGAACAAGAGATTGATCACAAATTGATGAAACGAAATAGTGAAGAATGAAGAAAAAAGACCGTGACAGAGACTTTCAAAATCGCATCGGCTCAACAAGAAAAGAATGCCAGACTTCAAGACGCCTTCGACATTAATGAATATTTTGTGGATGGTTTTAGCTAGCCCGACAGGAACAAGCTAGCAAGGAACTACAGGAGAAGCAGAATATTTTAGGCAAGAAACACAAGAAATTAAAATAAAAAAAATTGTTAACGAAAATCTTCATCAAAAGTATATATAACTCGAAAACCGGGCCATAGGCGTTTAACATGGAAAATCAGTTTTTCCTTGCGCAAAAGTAGCCTATTAATTTTTGGCCAAAAATACTTTAAATAAATATTATAGAGAATTAAATTCTGCAACTAAATCAATAATCATATTTTCTTTTGCACGTTTCGTAACCGAATAAATTGAATTTAAAATTTTATTAAAGTTACTTCTTTATAGTGTTAGCCATGGTTTTGAAATAAAATCTCAAACAAAATTTATGACATTTTACCTGTCAGTAATTATAAAATAGTTTTCATTAAAATAATACTACTCAATGATTTGTATGTTCTCTTCCTGTGCATAATTCTCCATTTTCAATAATGATAACTCAAACAGAGCTTTTCTAATAGGTAAAATATGTCACAATCTGAAAGATACGTTTCTGACAGATAAAACATGTCACAATCTGAAAGATACTTTTTTGACAAGGAAAATGTCATTACATTTGTTTGTAATTTTTCCTATCAGAAACGCTCTGCTTTGAGTTATTATTACTGACAATGGAGAATTATTCACACGAAGACAAGATAGTAGTATTATTTTGATGAAAACTATATTTTATAATTTCTGATAGGTAAAATGTGATACTACTATATTGTAATACAAGTGAGGAAAGGACATCATTGTAAAATGAGTACGAAAACGTACGAGTTTTGCAAATGTCCCTTTTCCATGTGTATTACATACTATTTTTTTTTTTCAACATTACATGTGAAAATTACATTTCCACGTGTATTAGATACTATTTTTTTCAACATTACATGTGAAAATTACATTTTTCACATATATTGAAGTTCGTATACCAGTTATTTCAAGGAATAAATGTGGAAACATCTAATAAAAAATTTTCGTCACTTAGTGAGGAAAGTAATTACTGTCCTCACTTGTGAAAGAAGTCGTATACCAGTTATTTCAAGGAATAAATGTGGAAACATTTAATAAAAAAATTTCGTCACTTAGTGAGGAAAGTAATTACTTTCCTCACTTGTGAGGGAAGTGGTTACTATCACAACTAAATTTGTTTGAAATTTTATTTTAATATCATTGCTAGCACTATAAAGAAGTGAGTTTTATATAATTATAAATTCAATTTTCTTAGTTACCAAAGATGCAAAAGAAAATATGACTATTGGTTTTAGATACAGAATTTAATTCCCTACAACATTTATTTGAAGCATTTTTGTTTAAAATTAATATATATATATATACCGGGCGTCTACTTGAAATTGGTAATATAGGGAATACAGTGTCATTATTTTCATTTTACTGCTGTAGTTTTAAAATTTTTATTTTACGAAAAAACAAATTAAAATTCGCAATTTACAGTATATTTCAAAGTGCTATTGAATTACTGATGTTTTATTTGTTTTTATTTGACATTTAACTTTTCACAAATTATTATAATTAAATTTGAATATTATAACTAATAATATACCATTCATGAATCATTCTGTACTTTGTTTTTGTGTTTAATTATACTTTTAATAATTATATAAAATTATTTATTGGCAAGAGTTGAATTATGAGATCTGTCAAATAAAAAAATTAAACATCAGTAATCAACAGCACTCTGAAATTTGCTGTAAATTTCGAATTTTAATTTGCGGTTTTTTTTTTCGTAAAATAAAATGAAATTGTGATTAATTTTGGTCTCATTGTTTAATTTTTAATTCTGAACAACATTTTTATTTTCAACTTTTGTTTAAATTTAATAGGTCAGTAACTATAGCAAAAAGAAAAAAATAAAACTGTGTTCCCTATATTACGGATTTCAAATAGACACCTAGTATATGATGTTTAAAACATTTTCTTTATTCATTAAGGGGGGTCTACGAGAAGAGAGTTAAGCTATTGCATATAAATAAACCTGTTAATTTCCCCATACCAGTATTTCAGTGAAAGTGACGGATGATGTTTTATAATTATTACAAATTATTTATAGTTTTATATTTTGTTTAATATATATAGTCATAATAAACTGTGGAGCTACAATATCCTCCCTCTGAAAGATGTGTACTGACCACAACCACCTCAATATGTTCGGAAGAGTTTTATTTTTAAGAGTGGAAGAACATTTATACCTCTCCCTTTACACTTGAAAAATCGTTGATTGTATGAGACCGTAATAGGTGGAGCCTTAATTAGGCTGCTGTTGCGATATCTATTATTTTCTGAAGTGATCGCCTGAAAATACTCTTTCGCACCTATCATTTTGAGAGCTCGCAAAAGCTCATGGATCACCTCTACTACAAATAAGACAGTTTGCTTCCTTGAACTAATGAATGCGTCATGACTTGGTGGTCTGTGGCATGCATACATAAGTTGAAATTCTGAGTTTTGAAAATAAAAAGGATAAGAAGAAAATAGAGTGAATAATTAAACAACAATTATAAATTCATTTTTAAATAAATTTATAATTACTTTTAACTGAAATGTCACTTACACGCACACTTCTATTTTAATATTTTTGTTTATTATGGATAGTTATTAAAATCGAGAAAAAAATAAGAAAGAAAAGTCACTGGTATAATATTTCAATAAATGTCTATTTACTTCTTCTGCACTACACTGTATCAAACAGCACATTGAATGACAATTCATCAGCATAGTAAATTTCAAAACTATATTCTCAAAAAACTGCACACATCTAACACACTTTAAAACTAAAGGAATTACGAAGTAAGTCACCACTGATACAGTAACTAGGATCACAAATTGTTAAGAATCAAGTTTCCTTAAATCATTTGTGATGATTACAAATTACAATACAAAATATTGCAAAATGTTTTTAATCATCACGGTATATTACCCAATGTTGGATGGTCCAATTTGCTTTGTACGCAAATATCGGTAATGATTCCTATACATATGTATATTTCGTCATGCATGCAGGCAGGTACTTGTATTTTCAGTGTTTGAGCGAAACATATGCGTGCATTTAATTTATGGCTTAGTATGGCAATTCTTGTTCAAATTAAATTATCTTGGACCGCTTAACAAGTATTCTCAAGTGAATTTCAAAGCGCAAACGTCGCTTCGCAAACCATCACAAAGAACTGTAAATAATTCCCTAACTTAATTCGCAACACTTAGATCATATAACTTCACATATTTATATTTAATTACGCCGGAAAAGCGGCACTCTCTCGTGTTCTAAATAAAGTTCCTTCTCATTTAGTTCCCGTTTCATTCCAGTTTCCAGTCTGCAACCACAATTCACGGGTTGCACGAGATGCAAAGTAGGAAAATTGTGCGCATCATTAGCTATGTTCGAATAATGTGCTTCTTCTTATTACAGTTTAATTGAACACAGAAGTTGTCAAGATTCTGAAATTATAGGACCAACCGACTGTTGAATGATCTTTTAAATTGCAAACAAATACTTTTATTTAAAATTCCAAGATACTTATCCATCAGAAAGGAATATATATATATATATATATATATATATATATATATATATATATATATATATATATATATACAGCGACATAAATATTTCTTAGAATCAAAAGTATGGACACACAATTTTCAAACTGAAAATAAATGGTCAACAAAAAAATGAAACGAATCATTATTTCTAGCAGTATTAAGAAAACAAAATACGTCATCTATAAGGCAAACAAATGAAAAAGAGAAAATAATTGAAGCAAAATAACAGAGGAAGCAAATGCCAAACAAAAACAACAAAGATACAACACAAACCAACAAATAAAATGAGGAGGTACATCTCAAACTCAGATTAAAAATATCTGATGTGGCCAACACAAAACCTCCCGCTATTTAATATTTTCTTTTTAAAATGTCACTATTATTAGTTTAGGAATCCCATCCGTCCCGATTTAAGCGGGACAGTCCCGTTTTTAAGAAGCCTGTCCCGCTGTTCCCAGCAATAACTGGGGGACATAAAAATGTTCCGCTTTTATGGCACAATCAAAAGCAAATTCGTAAAAATCTAGTGCGTATAGTAAAATTTACCTTGCAAGATATATGGGATAATACTCACAGCAAAATTTGCAGAACTTAGAGATAGAATGTCTAATAGAATTATTCAAAAATGATGTTACTAATAAAAACGATATAACCCAATATTAAATGGTGGAATACTTGAATAACATATTCAGCTTTTGTAAGTTAAAAATCAATATTCCAAAATAGTTGAAAGAAATTTATAGTAATTTCTAACCTTTTGCGTAGGTTTTGTAATTTGTTTTTGAAAATGTTACCGTGCCAAAACAATACGAGTTTGGGCTCATATTTTAATCATTGAATCTAAACTTAACCTAACTAAACACTGAAGCGTCCCGCTTTTCCGTTTTGAAATTTTGGGATCCCTATAATAGTCTGAAGTGATTAGTTTTTCTGACAGTGACATTTACTTGACAGTTACATACATTTAAAATATGAACTGCCTAAAAAGGAATTGTGTTTATCTTAGGCTTCGGGATTTATAATAAAAACTAATTTTTAAATTTATCTGTAAAATATATAGAAAAAGTATTAATGCATATCTGTAAAAAATTCAATAATCTTTAATTTTCATAATGACATAAAATGCAAAAAATGGCATTTAATGGTATTTTTTGAAGAAAAACCATTATGAGCTTCAAGTAAAGTGTCATTTTCGGTTATACGATTTACACCAAAATCTAATGGTTTCTTTTCATATTAGAATACGGTCGAAAAACAAGGTTTCAGAATTTTCTGAACACACGCACACACACACACACACACACACACATCATCGTGAATATGTTAAAATCGGATTCTAGGGACCTTAAAACGTGGTCATTTACTAAAATCTCGATATGCAATTTTTAGCACGATACCCCCCCCCCCCCCCCCCCCTAAAACGGGGAATAGACTACATTTAGTAAAACCGAAAAAAAAACTAGTATTGACCAGAAAATTAATAACAATAGTTCATTTGTTTTTGAACTAGTCACAGTAAATTCAAAATACCTTATATGATCTATATTTTTGATTAGGTAGGGTTTGTTAGTTATAAATCCAATTTTTTTCATTTCTGACTTTATTTCACCTAATTTATCAGTAAACTATAGATACATGAGCAGCTCAGCCAAGCTGTTGTTGTAGTTAAACTGAAACTGAAGTACCCATTGTAGTGTTAATTCATAAATAATTAATTATGATACAAATATGTATATTTGCAAATCATGCATAAATCCCTTTACATACAGATGTCATACGATATTACAAGTATATACATATATACACAAACCAATTAATTATATTTACATTTTATCGGTTTCAGGGTAAGTTTTGTGCTGTTTGAACCGCTTCTGAAGGTATACAAATTTCTTATCCATAACAATTTCAAACCAATTTTATTAAGAATAACGAAAATAATTGTTAATACTGTTAAACCTACAACAAATTTATTTATTTTCACATCGATATAACTAAAAGCACGTACTGTGTCAAAGATAATATCTTTGCTAATATAAATAGTTTAATAATGAATGTAATACTTTGATCTTTTACACACGATGTCACGATTTTATTAATGTGATACCTAACAGACAATAACTTAAATATTAATATATTCAATATAGAGTGAGAGTAGATAAGTAGAATATTATGCAACGAGTTTTTAATAACAGATATTAATACACCAGCATGAAGTTTACGATACAAGCCATGGCTAGTATCGTAATTAATAAGAGTGTATTAATAGTCATTACACATGAGTTGCATACGTTATTTTTCCTAATACTATTCATGATAATTAAAAATAATAACTATAAACCAATAAATCTGTATTATAATAAGTGTCATTCCAGTACAAATGACACATACTTAATAAATACATTAAAGCATAGGAGTAGAAAATAATAATTTAATAAAAATTTGTATTAAAAACTTTCCATTATTTGCTAAACAAAATTAAATTTTGATATTACATAAAATTAAATGTGTTGCTTACAGAACACAAATTTTCAAAAAAATAAAGAAATTATAAATTTCTCATAATGTCGGAAGCAAATATGTACTCGTGTGTATATTTCATAAGTAATTATTTTTTATTAAAAATCATTTAGAAAACGGAAAGAATATATATTAAATAATAAATATCTTGAAAATAATTTCTTATATGGAGATTTAAGTTGTTTCGTACATAATTATTGTAGGTCTATATTGATGTTTTTGTCAAAGACTTCGAAAGGCTCTCTGCGCAGTACTATCAAGAAAGAACGTGAGTATAGTAAAGAAGGAAGAAGCACAGATAAAAGACAGCCAGAAAATTCCTCGTTTTGCTGTAACAAAGGCGGCGGTGCCCTAACAAACGAACGCTACTTTTTGTAATATTTTTCCACTCGGGTTATCGAATTGATTCGCCATTATTCTCTACCAGCGATTGTTTGCATGAAAGCTTTATAGAATCTTTTGATTAGCGCTTTCTCGTTAAATTCGTTCCGATAGCTATAGCTACTACCAACTAAATACAGTGCAAACTGCAGTTGTTTTCATGAACATTTCTAACTACACCCAGTTTGCCAATGTTCCTTACAAAAGATTTCATTGCATTAAATTTTACTTTATTTTTATAGCACAGTTTTGAGTGCTCTTCATTTTGTACAATGGCCTGACCATTGTATGATAATGATTCAACATAAGTTACAGGTCTGACATATACTCGTATTTGTTAGTACCAACAGATGGCAAAGTTTTGTATGTGTTTGGAAATATTTGCTATATCTTTGACTTCATTTTGTTTATCCTATATAAAATTACATATATACTATAATATTAATTATGGAAATGTTAGATTAGCAGATAAAATAGTGAATAAATATTATTTTATGAAAAATATGAATACATTAGAACGGTGTATATCTATATTCACACCGGCCAAAGATGGCACAAATTCTAGTTCCTTATATGGAAAACTTTCTTATTATGCACGCTATAGAAAATTAATATACGAGTAGGTCTTTAAGGGCCAACTTTTCGAGACAACTTTAATAGCATCGCAGGAATTTTTATCGTCTTTTGTTTTCGAGCTACAGGCTAAAATTTGATTCTAACTTAATTTGAAAATATATCTCGCCTATTTTGAGAATATCTCATATCTCACTTATTATAATGGATAAATAAAAAATGTTTATATAATTTTTGTAAGTTTTTGTACGTAGAATAACACAGCGTAATTAGATTTTTTTAAACTTAATAATTCTCGTCATATAACAAATATAAATGGGAACATATATTGAAAATATTCTCTTTTTCTCCTTATTTTATAAGTTTTTAATGATGCATAACAAATAATTTGTTTTAAAAATGAATAAAAGATGAATTATTAATTTTTGGAATGAAAAAAAAATTAAATTTACTAAGAAACAAATGAATACAAAACAGAGATCATAATTTGTTTATTTCTATTTAATATCTACCAATTAAAATCTCAAAATTACATTCAGTCAATTATTTTTGGATTAGTTAATTAATTTTTTATACTTGCGTTTTATAACAAACTTTTTGAATGTCATTTTCGTTGCTAAATGAAATACTTTTTAAGCACTAGTGTTTAAAAATGACAGTTTAATGCATATAAGTGACAGATTAATGCATAAAAGTGACAGTTTAATGCGTAAAAGTGACAGTTTAATACGTAAAATGTTAACTAGAGTGCTTAAAAGTATTTCATTTTGAAAAATTCAAAATGTTGATATTTGAGATAAATGATCTGTTTTAAAACGCTATTATAAAAAATCTTGTATGTAATACATTGCGAAATGAGTGTTTTACGCACTTGACGTGTTGTATTACTCGCTTACGCTCGTGCCTACAAATTTCATGTAGCTTGCCTAAAACTATCATTTTGCAACTTATTACAGAAATGGCTATTGTATCAGCATTATAGTTGGCTTTGACACAATTCGAAAAATGTGGTTCAATATGCTTTATGAAGAACATAATTAGAATAATGAATAAAAACTACATACATGATAATCTGTAAATGATTTTTTCATTTGTTTCATATTAAATTTCTTTTGTTACCCAAAAAATTAATAATTCATGTGTTATTCAAGTTTAAAACACAAGAATGTAGACTTGTTATGGATCATTCAAAAGCTTATAAAATAAAATAAAAAATAGACTATTTTCAACAAATATTACGTTCCTATTTCAAAAATATTATATTTGTGTGATTTCTCGAGAAAAATCTACTTTTACCCTATAGCTCAAAAACATGTTCAGAAATTCAAGTGGTGCCTATTAAAGTTGCCTCAGAAAGTTACCAATCTATTATATTTTAATCAATGTTAAAAAGTTTTCGTTTGTAATCTTTTGACAGAAAAATTGTTTTTATTATTCTCATAATCTATCACTTTACTTACTAGTGGCGTAAAAATAATATTTTATATTGCACTGATAATCTACCGATTTTGCATAGACCGACTGAATTAGAATAAATCTGTTTCGATGCATGTTTAACGCAAATAGCTCTCATGGAACTTCCACTGTGCTTTTGAATGCAAATATACCTAAGCTGGTTATGATATTACCTACACATTTATTCTAAAAACGTCAAAAACAAAAATAAATATACCGATGATTTAAATGGCACTTGTCCTTACGTATAGATTTTGATGTATGAAATTGTGAGATGAAAGGTTTTCCAGTCGTTGAATATTTGTTTGCTATTTTTCTTTGACTGGTCTATATTAAATTACACTTGAATATCTGACAGAAAATTTTGTATGTTCGTTCATCGATATTTGATTTATACCTATGTAGGGAATCGTTTCAGAAAGTTTATATTTGATTTGTAGTTTTATAATGCAAAGTATCGAGGGAATATTGTTTTGACGTGCGCAAGATTCTTCTACGAGATTTTATTTATTTATTTCTTTTACTTCATTCTTATTCACATACATTTGTAGAAGCAAACATGATCTTTTTCTGATTTCTTATGACAAATAGAAAATGTTTCTGTACTAGAAATATATTATAGATAATCTAGTTCTAAAAGATGTATTTAAATTTAAATTAAATATCACATCATTTTATAATTTCTTTGGCAGTAAATAAAATGAAATTAGTATAAAATAGATTCATTTATTAATTACTAGTGATAGTATACATACAAATGTGAATTAAAATGTAGGTAATACGAATTAATAATAACGATATCTTCCAATATGACGTTTTAATGTTCAAATGATCTGAAAGTCTTCACTTATTATACTTTTTCATTTCATTATGTCCTAACAAAGAATTCGAAAACAATAAAATATGGAAAGGACGTCTTCAATACACAACAAATTAATTTCAATGGAAGATCTAAGGAGAGAAACCATGCTTCATGGTTCCCTTCATTTGTCAAGATATTTTTTACCTTCCGTCATTATAAGCAACGCAAGGAAGATATAGGGATAATGATAAAATCCGATTTGGACATTTTCATGTTGATTTCTCTCTGTGTGTTAGTAAGTGTGATATGGGAGCATAGTGTATATATGTACTTGCGGGCGTGTTTGCGGTAGCGTACGGGTGCGCACAAAATAAGCAGGTGCACGTAAGCGCGTGACTATGCGTGAAAGGGTGTATGAATAACTGTACGGATACGCGTACGTGTGCGTGTATGTGTCTCGATGCTTAACATGATTTTCTCATACATACTTTGAGACTAAATTAGTTTTTAATAATAAACGATCAATCGAAAGTATTATTTCTCTTGACGCTTTTAACAAATTTCTTTAAAAATACGTCTTAATATATCTTTTTAAAATGTATACTTACTATTATAAATACATATAGTATTCTTCATGTCAGAATGACATTGCGCAATAAAAAGTATATGATTTTTGACGACTTATGTAATTGCAGTAGTTTTTTTTTTTTTTGTCACACACGTTATACATTCATCGCTACACTGATACATTGTCTCCATGGTGCAGCTTTTAGCATCATAGGTTGCTAGATTTTTCTTTATAATTATTTTATCTCTAATACCTTGTGTGTGACAAGGTGAGGACAGAACAATAATAAGTAAATAACTTTATTATAAACTCTTCTAAATGATTATAGTTTCAATGTCAATACTTCAAATTTGTTATCCTTGTAAGTCAAAATTCAGTTTAGAAATAATTATCATTTTTCCCACATCTCTCTCTGTTTATTCCAGATGTCAGCCGCTTAAGACATTTAGTGTATTGACAATTAAGTCTGTAAATTATTGCCAGCCTACGTGTAGGACTGATATTTAGCTATAGATGCTGTATGATAACCTTTCACCCTTCACTCATCAGATATGCTTTCCTGAAGATTATAACCGTTTACTTTTAGTTATTCTATCTTAGAGATTCTTGTCGCAAGGACATGGAGTCAGTGATTGAGTCTCATGTCGGAGACATGTAGAGTTTCAGTTTGGCCCGCGATCTGTGTAACGCGAGTATTTTGGCCTAGGGATGCATAAGCATTCATAGGATTTAGTTTTGTTTAGCGTTTTAATGATATTTAGTTTTATCGGTAATAATAAGTTAAGCCTAATTGTAAATATGTAAATAAATTAGTAAAAACCTTTGGGTGTGTCGTGTCAGTGCTCATCAACCATCAATCATCCCTTTAGTGTGTGCATGTATTCGTCCTCAATGAAGTGATCATCCAAGTCACCGTCGGTAAGGGTAAACCAAAAACTTTCGATTCATTTTACTTATTTTCAATAGATACTCCAGGACATATTGAAGAAATAGCAGATAGTTATCAATAATTTATTGCAAAAAAAAAATCGTCGAGTCGGTATTGGAAAGAATATGACTTCTTTATAAATTGGTGCAATGAAAATTCCGTAAGCAATGATTATAATGAATATGAATTTGTCTTAAAATTAATACAACTGATCTAATCAATTTTAGCACAATAATCAGCAATATAGGTTAAAATTTGAATATTCAAATCTGCTTGTATTCATTCAGCAAGAAATCTAACCTCAAAGATGTGATATTTAACAACGATTAATAAAATCGCAAACGCACAATACGAGTATAATATGAATAATAAATCAAAAATATAGTGTTTTTAAATATCGTGTGACATTTTCAAAAAGAGAAATTCATAATTTTTACCTCTCGCTAAGAGAGGTATTGGATTCATTCTAAAATTCGCATATCCAGATTTTAGTGAATAAGCACGTTTTAAGGTCCCTAGTATCCGATTTTAACATTTTTACAATGATGTCTGTTTGTCTGTCTGTGTGTGTGTATGTGTGTATGTGTGTGTGTATGTTTGTACGTGTGGATGTTGGAAGGACGATTCCTCAAAAACTATAAGACTTAAGACCTGTTTAACTATGAATTCCTCAATCTGAAATTCCTTGGAAGAGCTGAAAAGGTTTTGGTAACAATTGGATAACCGGAAGTAGTAGTTTCTTAAAAAAATTCTTTGGAAATTTTTATTATTATTATTATATTATAGAACATAAAATTCTCCATCTAACACACTTTATTATATCTTGTATAGACTTAGAGATAAAGACACCAGAATATATAGAATAAACTAATGTGATACATCGAAGAGGTTAAACTGCACTAAGGAAACCAGTTGACAAATTTAAATGTTTATAACATAGTTTGTAAATGACAGATGTCAGTGGCAAAAATCAACAGTTTTAGTGACATTCTGAAAGCTTTTTCTGGGAATCTATCTTATTCTTTTATTAATTAAATATTTAAAATTATAGGTAAAATGCATATATCCATCAGAAATACCTCCAATCTTGTTAAGGAATTGGAAGAACCTTTGACATTTAGGAAATTCCTCACACAATGAAAAATAGATATGATTAGAATTGTATGTGTGCAGAAGAAATGTTATATACAATAAGAAACAATATTTGGGTAAAGTTCTGCAATTTTTTTTGTTATACAACGACGGTACGATAGCGAAGTGCAATGCAATACTTATAAGACGATCCACCCAACTTTGAAACGAATTGTGATAGACAATACCCGGTTTACGCTAAATGTTTAATAAATACACTAATGTAAAATGCATGTTAAAAACATTAAATTGGCTCAATGTAGAGCAGTTGATTGAATTTAATGTAATGGTTTTATTGTATAAAATAATTAATAATTTAGGGCCTTCATATTTTTTAAGTATTGTTAAGAAAAATCAAGATATTCATAATTATGATACTAGAACAAAGGGTGATGCTTTACCGAATGAATTAAAAAATAGTCAAACGATTACACACTTTAAGAAAATTTTGAAAATTCACTTGTTTACACTAACAGTACAATATATGTATTAAAATTATTGATATTGTTGTGTTATTTAGTTATGCTATTTACTAGCAATGTATATTTATATGTACTGCTAATATTAAATAAATAAATATTATTATTATTATTATTATTATTATTATTATTATTATTATTATTATTATTATTATTATCATTATCTAGGAGGCCACATTTTATTCACTATGTTATCCCCACCACTCTTAACTTTTAAATCTGGCAATATACCCCTTGTGACATATCAAATGAAATACTATACAGGCATGTCAATAAATTGGTATTTGAATAAACCGTTTTAAAGTTAGAAACAATAGTTTATAATATTTTAATGCATGCAGTGTTATGAAAATGACAAAATGAAAAAAAAGGATTGGTCGAAGAGGGTCAATTGATTGGCCTGCTAGGTCCCCTGATCTGGCACCCAACGATTTTTTTCTTTGGGGATATTTAAAATCAATTATTTATAAAACTCCACCTGTTAATCTCCAAGATTTAGAAAATAGAATTAAAAGAGAGTGTCAAGCAATTCCAGAAGATACATTTCGGCTGGTGCAAATAGCATTTAGTGATAGGTTGTAATATTGTTTAGTTGTAAATGGCGCTCAATTTGAGCATTTGTTATAAGGTTTTAAATTAAATTAAAATTACATTATTGTTTCTAACTTTAAAACGGTTTATTCAAATATCAATTTATTGACAAGTCTGTATAGAATTTTTCAAGAGATTTCATTTGATATGTCACATGGGGTATATTGCCATTTAAGATTTAAAAGTTGAGAGTGGTAGGGGTGAGATTAGTGAATTAAAAAAAAAAACAAAAATATTAATAAAATGTAGTCCACTAGATGTTAAAACATTTACAGCCCAATTCACAAAAAAGTTTAAGCTAATCCTCATTTTTGAATTAGTGAATTCTATTCTATTCCGGTATTTAAAATTTAATTTTCATGATATTATCAATGAAGGTAGATACTAGGAATAGATTAGACTATATTTTAAGATATAAACTGTCAAAATTAGAGTAGAATTCGCTAATCCAAAAATGAGGATTAGCTTAAACTTTTTTGTGAATCGGTCTGTTAGCGTAAACCGGGTATGTCTATCACAATTCGTTTCAAAGTTATTAAGGGTGGATCGTTGTATATATATAAGTGAAAGGTAATTACGACTGTAATTAGTTAAAAACTGGATAGTGGGTTTGACAGTCAATTTGTAGGCTTAAGTGTAGTACACTCTTTTTAATTTGTCAAGCTTTCGGTTATATTTTTAACCATCCGCAGGACACTATAATACAATAATGAAATACGTACACTAAAACATAGAAATAGTTGTTTCTAAAAAGTGTGCGTTCAGTAGTTTCATGTTATTTAGTAGTAGATAAACAAAGGAATGTTGTTTAATTTTTTTAAAATTTAACCCGGATCTAGGTGTGGTGGATTGTGAATATTATTCGACAATTTTAACAGGTAAGTGTATATATAGCTCAATCCATCAATGTCTGTCCGTTTGTTTATGGGGTTTTTGGTATTGTTGATATGAATCATTTCTAGAAATGTTCGTTTTAATAAATTTTGTTCTTTATGTAATATTTCAGCTTCATCGTATAACATTTTGTGTTTGTATTTATTGCAGTGTTCTGCCAAAGTACAAGCTGTAGGTTTAAGTTTAGTGTCACTTTTGTGAGATGTTATTCTACTCTTCAGTGTTCTACAATTTGGCCTACATATTGTGCCTGGCAATCAGCACAAGAAATACGGTATACTATATTAGATTGATTTTGTGTACGAGTTTTGTCCTTTAATTTTGAAAATATATTGTTTACTGTTAAGCTACTTTTCAAAGCAATTATAACCGCGTCATGTGTGAGAACTTTCGTTATTTGAGGTGTAAGATCTGGTATATATGGTATAGATGCATATTTGAATTCTTGTGGTTCATTCTGTTGATCTTGTACCTGGTTGAGGTTGGTTGTTAGTGTTAAAAAGTAAGTTGTTTATAAGATGTTTCGGGTAGCCATTGCTCAATAATACATCACGGAGTCTGTGTAAGTTTTTATTGTGAAAGTAAGGTTGGGAAATACGTAAGTTGCGACTTTTAAGACTAAGTATAACATTTATTTTTGTACGTTTAGGTTGTTCTGATAAGTGGTGGATGTACCTTTGTGAGCCTATTGGTTTGGTGTACCAATCTGTTTTTAGGTTGCCTCTCTCATCTCTAATCACCAAAGTATCAAGAAATGGTGTACATAAATTTGCTTCTATTTCAATTGTAAATTGAATTTGGGGGTGATAGTTATTAAATGTTTGAAGAATATGATCTGCTTTGTCTGCAGGTACCGCACATATAATGTCATCCACAAACTTTTTTATAAATGGTAGTTGAAAGTCTAGTTTTGGTACACATTCATCGAGGAGTGTATCCATGACATATTGTGCGATGATGGAGCTGATACTGGCACCCATTGGGCTACCAAGTAATTGTTTGTAGAAGTGACTATCATATGCGCAATAGCTGCTAGAAAAAACAAATTTAAGTAATAATACTTCGTGGTTTTAGTGGATTTTTTTGACAGATAAATTTTCACAAAATGGTGTTGTACAAGTGTTTACTTCGACTTGTGCAAAATTATAAAAGTTTAACATTATTTTTTTATCTTGTTGCAAATAAATCTGGGGTAAAATGCTTTTCACACTCTACGTTATTTGCTGTTAAAAGTTTATCCTTTCTTGGAATGGCTCGGGTCTACTCAACAAGTCGTTTTTCCGTAATACGAAACATGAAGACTTTCTCCTTACAAGATTTGTAACCTGAGATACAGTTTGGGACACAGCACTTACTGTTCACCATTTTTCTAACTAAATAATATATATATTCTCTCAGAAAATCAAATTGACACTGAATTTAATATACAATTCAATGTAGTTTAGATCTAAGGGTGTGAATATGTTGGAGCTGCGATAAAAGCTATAAGAGCGACGATAAGAGCAGCGATAAAAGCGAAGCAAATCTATCTTTCTTTGATGTGTTTATATTGGAGCTGCGATAAAAGCTATAAGAGCGACGATAAGAGCAGCGATAGAAACTGATGTAAATGTTGCTGACAATATTGTTAAAGCTATTTGTGTCCTACATAACACAATCATTGACATGGAAGGTATTTAACATCATTTAGAAGATACATTAAATATTCCAAAACAATCAAATACCACAACTAATAATGGTAAACCAACCCTGGTTGCACAAAATATTCGTGATTTATTTAAAACTTACTTTTGTCACAATCCTACTGTAAATGACATACAATTTTTGACAAAATGTACTGTAACCTACAATTAATATAAATAAACATATCCACTTACTTGTTGAGTTTAAACTACTCGCCACTTCATCCCATAATTTATCCAGCACATATCTGTTGTGATGGTTTTTCTTTATTTGATCCCATAATGTAGATCTAACAAATACTTCGCTAATTAATTTGTCCACCTCCATCTCTAGCGTAGCATCTTGCCTAATGTTGCTGCAAAACGAGATATGGCGAGAAACAATCTACTCGAGGCCGAGATTTCTCTGCATCTTGTCTCGTCATATTTTTCCTTACTTTCTTTCGATCTCGACTCGAGAGTCTCGAATTTATAATTAGAAATAGTAACTAAATTAACATTACAAGCAACATAAATATAATAAACGGGTACCACTGATTATAACATTATTTTACTGTCTGGTGTTTGAATGGTATAGCATTTTCTTCTTACCAAAACCCAATAAATCAAAAATTAATAAATACATATGAATGTAAAAGAAGAGGCAATTAAAATATTTATTTATACAGACAAATATTTTATTTTTATAATATTTATGTAATATATAAAAAAAAAATCGAGATATCGCTGCATCACTTGTCTTGCCTCGATGAGAGCGTAGAAATACATTCAATTCGTTCTCGACGCTCTTATCGCTGCTCAGCTCCTAAGCGTAGCTTTGCGCGCTGCTTCAATGTAAACACCTACATTTAAATGTATGCATCCATTCGCACTGCTTCGCTAGTATCGCCGCTCGTAACGTTTATCGCAGCTCCAACATAAACACAGCCTTACACATGGGAGGCCTGATTGTTGCGCCACTCTGCAGATTTCTTTGTAACCAGTACATTAAACAGCCGCGGTCTGTATTAACAACGGAATACGAAGTCACTTTTCCTTAGTTGTTTTGTTCCGTGGTCGAGTTTAAATTAGAACTGTAATATCGGGCCTAAGTATAGAAACAGCTGTGCAATTGAAAGATTCACAAAGAAATGAAACTCTTTAAAATTGCCCATCTTTAAATTTCAGTGTTATAAGAGTGTTATACGAGTATATTACCCTAATATAAAATAATCTCTCACATTAAACAGAACTAAACGTAATTCTTTTTTTCTTCAAAATATTAACCTAAAATATATGCAATATTCAAACAATTCAAATCATACTGTAAGCAGTAAGTTTGTCGAAGGCGAGAAGAGTCTATAAATAATAAATAAAATATAAATTAATAATTGAGTTATTGAATGTCTTCAATTGAAATGTGTAATGCGTTGAATAAATAAGGTTTTGGGCATGATGGTGATGAATATGTTTGGCGTTTGCAGAAGGTGTCCGAACTCCGAACCACGTACCGATTTGGATTCGCGTAGTCTCGGTCGCCCCAGATTCACATTACAGTGAGTGGACGGCGCTGCACAAATATTTGAGCAGGGCTGCTTTGCAACGTATGCTCAAACCACGCTCAAACATACGCATGTACGCAAACTAGCGACTAGCGAGGACTATTTGTTAGCATTAGAGATGTCATGGATCCACTGAATTACACTTCTGGTCAGAAATGCAATGAGTCATAACCAGCATAGGGCATTACTCTCGATTATGTACCTATTATAAAAATATTACATTGTCATATTTGTTATTCATTTATAGATTTTAATTTTCTTTATATAATAGGTATTTATGTATTAAGAGCGTAAGGAGGCTTTTATGGCCTGCGGCGGGATTTTGAGCCCGAGGCGTAAGCCGAGGGATAAAAACACGTCAAAGGCCATAAAAGCAAGTTACGCTCGTGGTACATACAAAACTTTATGCAAGGACGAAAATTTTCAAATTATGAGTGTTAGAAAAATTGTATCGAAAAGAATTTGTGCTCGTACATCCAGTATCTAGTGTTGCTATGAAAGCGGAGAACAACAGTTTATTGTTTGTTTATTAGTTATGTCAATTGAGAATTATTTTGTGTATCTCCGTGCTTTCCATATAAATATCATAAAATTAATTTTCATTTTTCATTAAAGAATATAAAAATTTTCGATTTGTAATAAAAACTTTTCATGTTGCCTGTTTAAATTGTTTATATTGTAGGTTATAATTTGGTTTGACGTTTCATTATAGCCCGGGGGGCTATAAAATAACGTTTATGTCAAAGAAATTCGTGTATAATTGTTAAATTATGATACGTCCGTGCATAAAATACATTGAGAGCTGGGCAAAATCACTAATGAAGGGCAATAATTTGACAATTCACGAATTAACGATTTTTTTTTTTCGGACAATTCACATTTCCAATTTATTTTCGAAGTGAATTAATTCACGAATAAAAATTAATAGTGATTTAGGTAGATAAGTAAAATCACAAGCCACCTTGTGAATTTATTTATTATTTAATTTTAAAGACATGCAGTTACGAATAATCAATTAAAATTATATTCTTAATTATTAACTAAGATCTCCAATAAGGTATATAATGTAAATTTGAATTAACCATACAATGACAAATCTTTTTAAATCTGGGCCGACACTATTTTCTTTCAAAACTATCAGTTTTTCTAAATTTGTATCAGGCGGAGCATGTTTTCTAGGTGCATTTATTATGGCTGCGATGCCGATGACGGAAGACATTTGTTATATCCAACATTTTTTTTTTTTTTTTCACAATTGAGTATTGATATATTCATGTTACTTCTTCGATCTTCTAGGTATTATAAAATTTCTAATTTTAATTTATGCTTGATCCCTTGTTCCAAAATCCGTATACCGCTGATACAAATCTAAGTAAAATGCCACACAGTAATATATATATATATATATATATATATATATATATATATATATATATATATATATATATATATATATATATATATGGTATTAAAAAGCGGAATCTGTTTTTCCTTCTGCATAACTTCCCAAAAATGTTTGTAGAGAATTAAATAAATTCTACACCTAAATCACTAATCAAAATTTATATTACATATTTAATAGCTGTAAATCCCAATTTTAAATATTATGAATATTGCTCATTTGTAGTGATAGCCATGAAATTTAAACAAAATTATAAAGAAATGCAAATCGTTTGAATTGTCAGAATTTCAATTTTTCAATTAAATATGTGAAGTGATTTTGATGTAGATTATATAAACAAAATATTTGTTTTTTAATTAACACCCTGTATAGGCAGTAAAAGTGACACTTTATAGACTGTTGGCTGTCAAAAAATCGCACTTTTAATATCAATCGGGAAAAAACTTATTTAAATCAATGTACAATTCCTTTTGAATTAAATGATGCCCAGCACTGAATTCATATAAAACAGAGGATTAAACTGCATATTTAATTATAATTATTTTTACCTCTTATCACATGTTGTGTAAGGGAGGCAATGACTTGTATGTGTGTGACGATTTTTTGTCTCTGATATTTGCAATATTACAATTCCAAAAGTAACAATTTTTCGTATAAATAAGCTCGAGTAATAAATCAAAATTTGAAAGATAGTATTGGATTATTGTCAGGGATGCGACAATTAAACATACCAGAAAAAAAAAAAAATTGACTCTGTCGGACCCAACATTAAAACTAAAAATATCGAAATTATGAAAAAGCGACGTATCGCTCACTACTTGTATTGTAATAACATTAACTGCCAACGTGTCATTATTTGCGCCGCTCTATTCGAATGAAGATATGCATCGCATGTTAATTCTACCTTCTCTGAGTGTCCTGTATAGTAAAATAATCTTACTGTTCCTTTAACATAAATGCTATTTTTGTTTGAAATAATTTTTGGAACTACAGTTTTCAATCTCATAAGAAATTATTTTAAACAAAACAGTAACATTATTTTACTATACAGGACACTCAGAGAAGGTAGAATTAGCATGCGATGCATATCTTCATTCCAATAGATTATTTGACTATTCAGAGCATGTTTTCATTTCAACAAAGAGACGCAAATATTGGCCGGTTGGTATCCAATGTTATAATACAAGCAGTAAGCGAAATGCCGCTTTGTTATAATTACGATATTTATAGTTTTATAGCTGTATCCGACAAAGTCAATTTTTCTGATAATAGGGTGCTCATAAAATATCTCCCATTTTATACCTAGACCAAAACTTATGTTTGTAACAATACAACGATCTCAATAAACGTTTGGATAATCCGTTTTGAATAGTTACATAAGTGTGGTTAGAAGTTCTCAGAGGGATCTTTTTATGTATTTATATTATCTGCAAATAAAAGTTCTTTATCAAAATTTTTATTTGTATATATGGGGGTCCCTTGTCCGCGAGCCTGAGTATCTGGTCACCAACCTGGTAACTGGGGTTCGATCCCGACCGGCGGCAAAAATTATTTCGAATTTTAACTGGTACAAATGTGACCCCTGTGGTGCACTCTACACGTCAGCAATGAGTATCCGTGAGGTAACGCATGGTAAACGCTTGCACGGTACAAATATATTCATCATTACCAATATCTGTGTATTGGGCACACCCAGCAATGGGTAATATACATTGATGATATATTTATTTAGTTATTAATATTTATTTCAATATAAGGTGACTTCAGCTGATTTCCAAAACATAATTGAGAACTGAAACGGTCGATCTCTATCTATTTATTATTATACCACATTCATATTCAACATTTTCCCTGGGCCATGTCTATGTACATGGGGTATATCGAAAAGTGGGACACAGGCGTTTATAATGGGAAATCAGTCTTTTTTTGGGCGAACGTTACCTAATCAATTTATGCAAAACTACTTCAGATAAAAGTTGTAGACAGAGATTTAAATTATGCAGCTAAATCGTGAGAAACGATTATTCTAGCTCTCCACATAAACGTAAAAATCCATACTAATATAATAAATGCGAAAGTAACTCTGTCAATCTGTCTGTCTGTCTGTCTGTTATGTTTTCACGCCTAAACCGCTGAACCAATATTGATGAATTTTGGTATAGAGATAGATTGGACTTTGGAGACGGACATAGGCTACTTTTTATAGCGAAAATAAAACTTAAAGGGGTGAAATAGGGATGAAAGTTTGTACCGCTCTATTAGTACAGTTGCCCAAGTGAATAATGAATTGAACGTCACTGACGCATGATGAGTAATTCTTTGGTTAATTGGACAATGAAATTTTTCAATTTTTGTCATTTGCGAGTAGCGCAAGATAAAACTTTCGTGAAAAAAATTGAATTATCAAAATTTAGTAATCAAAATGAATCGAAAGCATAAGTAATGTTCTACAATAAATATTTCACAAAGTACAGTAAAAAGGATTCTAGCTGAAAACAAAATGAAAATTTAATTCTCCGGGAAAGAACAAAATTGAAAATTTTGATTTCCAGGTATTTCTCATATTCTTTCTCACATCTATTACTTTTACAGTTTATTACAGTGTAGTTTTATTTGATTAGAACAAATAAACGTTCAAATACAAAAGATTAAATTTGATTACAACAATGAAAATTTTACAGTTAATAACAATGTAGTTTTATTTGATTACAACAATTTTCACTTACAGTAGACTAAATCTGATTGCAATAATAAAAATAACTATCACACAAATTATTGTCATCATTGTTAACTATATTGATTATTGTAATAAAAAAAAATTAATTGTGATTTTGATTTTTTCTTTATTTAATTGTTAATATTAAATCCATATTAATATAATAAATGCGAAAGTAGCTCTGTCTGGCTGTCTGTCTGTTACGTTTTCACGCCTGAACCGTTAAACCAATTTTGATGAATTTTGGTATAGAGATAGATTGGACTAGGAGAAGGACATAGGCTACCTTTTGTCGCGAAAATAAAACTTGGAGGAAAAGGGGACGAAAGTTTGTATGAAGAACCCATCATTTCTCAAGTTAGGGATATAAAAATTCTTATTTATGCTTTTGGTAAGAAATAGTCTTTTAGCGTTTTAAAAAAATCATCCATCAAGGCGGTACGATAGGGGATGATTTCAATTACTTTTTTTTATCTATAGTAAAGTTTTAACCGTTAGCAGATTTTCGATATTTGTCGGAGAGATAGCTTGCATCATATGTACATAAGTAAAAGTACCCGAAACATGTTTAGAAAAGGCGCTTTTAGGTGCAGTGCGGGGATCGGTCGGAGCCTGTTACATGTACGATGCGAGGCAGGTTGCCGGCTCCCTACGCAGTGCATGTCTCCGAAGTAAATGTGAAAAATTACTGGTACACGTGTAGCTAATCGTTATTTTAGCTTTATCCGTGCGAAGCCGGGGCGGGTCAGCTAGTTAATTATAAAATCACAATTTTTACGAACTTAATCTAGGCAGACATGGATGTATGAAAAAAAGTAAACAAATGCGTTATTTTTAACTGTCAATTAGACGTAAAACAGTTTACCTTTTTGTGTTTTGTGTTAATTTACTACTCTAATAGTAATAACTGACTGTTAAGAACAACGCACTTGTTTATTTTTTGTCACAATTCCATGGCTGCCTAGACAAAAGCTTATAAAAACTGTAACTTTATAATTAATTTTTACGTTTATATGAAGAGCTAAAATCATCGTTTTACATGATTTAGATGCAGAATAACTTTTATTTGTATAAAATAAGTAAGTAACGTTTGCGCAAAGAAAAACTGATTTCTCTTAAACGACTATGGCCCACTTCGATTTACACCCTTTGTATGGTTACAGATAGCAAAATTCACGGGTATATATTTGAAAATTTATGTTATGTATTCTGAGCTTTTTAAAGTTTCTTTTCAAGTGCTTTTATTCAGATATTCAGAATGAGTATTATATCATTATAGCCATCTCATATTTTTAAATTTGTTTGAAATATCTAGGACTATTTTATTAATCTTCTGTTAAATTAGGTACCAGTAAACTGTAAAAAAATAATAAAATTATAATTTTTATAAATTTTGAATTTGTATTAATATTAGAATTAGTATGGTGCGAAATAAAACGCTGACCATGACCATTTCGGCTTTTATTACTTATTTGTTTAAGAAGGACCTGACCTAGTTTATAATTATCCTCTATAACCTTTTAAAGTTTTACTTATATATACTCATATTATCTTCCAGCAGCATTCAAAAGGAAAAATTACACAAGTAAGATCTACGTGGGTATACATGCAAGATATTTAAACAAGTTCTTAGAACGTGTAATATAAATATCCCACCCGTTCTTAGATTAACTATAACGAGGTAGATATGATACAAAGCATTTATCTTCAGCAGAAAGTAAATTATCCATGTCCAGGGTCTAAATACATGAGTAATTTAGCTACTGTATATCGTACATGCTGGTGCACAGAGACAACAGAGAACATTACATAACAGTTGAACAGCGTGCCTATGTATTGTTTACTTGCATACCGAAATTGTTTCATTCGGTTGTTGTAGCACAACTAAGAGAGATGAATTCTACTCAAATGCATTGATCTGATAATCATATTCACAGTTAGTATTTCCAATTCATTATGGTTCATTAGCCAACTGATTAGCACATGACTAGCATTACTAAAACAAACATATCGTCGGCCGACTATTGGAATGAACCATGTCCACGAATATTACTTTCGAGAAAAACTGCTTCAAACATTTACAATTTTATTGTAAAGAATGGATAATGCATACACATGTTGAAATTTTTTGTTTGTGTAGTATCATTTTCCTTAACTTTGTATGAAATTTGATAAATTATAATTTTTAAATAGTTTCAAAATATAAAAGAACATAATTGGACATAGTTCAAAATAACATAGTAAATTTATAAATAAAATTCCAATACAGATACTTTTTGTACCAAGTCCACGCTTTTTGTTATTATTTTTACTGTACTATGTCCAAAAGCACATGACAGAATTATGAAATATGATTGGCTCTGGACTTGGTTCAAAACAATTCTTAGTGTGTCATTTTAAGGGACATGGTACAAAACTATAAGTCTGTTTAAAGTACAAGAAGCACTGAATTCGATGTTCTTTCTACTAACCATGGTACAAAAAAAAAACCGAGAAACCGAATTTAACTATATCTACTTTTTTTTTCAAAAAGTGGACTTGGTACATTCCAATAATCAGCCGACGATCAATCAATGTATTTTTCAATGTTGATTCTTTAAATCAAAATTAACTAAATTAAACCAAAAGTGCAAATAAAAAAATCAAATTTGGCCAGCACATTACCTGCCGTCAATTCTATGTATTTGTACAAATCCCAAACCAAAAGTTCCTTGGAAAAGATTCTATATATCCAGTAATATGGTATCACGAACTATACTATTTTCTACTAGAAGTTCACGGGCTTGGCTTGAAACCTTGGCTTGGCTTAAAAAAGCTTGAAAATTCAAGCCAAGCCTGCCGTTCAAAAAAGTTTGATTTTTCAAGCCAAGTCAAGCTTCTGTTTCATCAAGCTCAAGTCAAACCAAACCTAACATTATAAAAGCTTGAATTTTCAAGCCAAACCAAGCATCCGACTGTCAAGTAGCTTGGTAGAAAACTAAAATTTTCAAGTATTTCATAAGAATTGTTGACGAGGCCGGCAAAACCGTAATTGTATGCAGGTAACGTACTATTAGGTGCGTTAAGGTGGCAGCCCCACCACAAAAAAACGACTTTTCTTATATGTTAATGGAAAATGCTAGGAATGTGCAGTAGAATGCTGTTATTGTTTTGAAAAGTGCTCTATCGACATGAAAATTATATAAAATACAATTTGGGGGTGCCTACTTAACTAATGCACCCCCATCATGGAATTTTAATACTTTTAATATTTTCATTGAAAGTGTTTACAAAATGCTCGTGATTGCTGTAATTATTGTAAGAAGTGCTCTAACGGCGTAAAAATGATAAAGTAAATTATATGGGGCGCCACCTTAACGATGGCACCCCCATCATTGAATATTAATGATTTTATTGTTTGTACTAAAAGTGCTCACGAAGTGCTTTCTGTTTCTATTATTATTTTTAAAAATGCTTCGCCAGTACAAAAGATAAAAAGAATTTAATTTGGGGGTGTCATCTTAATGACAGCAGCCCCATCATTGAATTTTAATGATTTTATTGTTTGATGTAAAAGTGCTCAGGGAGTGCTTTCTGTTTCTATTATTATTTTAAACAATGCTTCGCCAGTACAGAAGATAAAAAGAATTTAATTTGGGGGTGCCTCAAAATCAAAATCTTAATAAAATTAAACCAAAAAATAATAAATCAGAACTTTCATTCTGTGTACTATCATAAAAGTTTGCATTTTTGAATATGTATTTATTTAATATGAGTTCTGAAAGATTCGTTCCTTATGTACAGGATGTTATGTAAGTAAGTGTTCACCGCTTAACCCATGGTGGAACTGACCCCAAAGATAGTAAATCTGGCAATAATTTTTGTTTAACATACTTTCTACAAGAACTAGATGCCTTTAAAACTGACCAATCATGTCATAGTTCAAAACTTTATAAAAAAGTAAAAATCAATGTGTTCTCTGGAAAAAAAATTGATTGTCAATCTGACGTTAAATGTTTTTTTGCATAGACGTACAATTTATATTCTGTTTTTTTGATATTCTCAAAATATCATTTACCTTCACCAATCAAGAATATGCAGACATGCATATGGTTTATGGCGAGACATTACAAAATAGTAGTGCTGCTGAAAGACGGTACAGAGAGTTATTTCCAAATAGACGTATACCGCATTACTCTGTTTTTATCCGAACACATCAACATCTACGCGAATTTGGAACCTTCCAGCAAAATACTTGGGATCTTGGCACTAATCCTGATGCCAACGCTGTTGATCGAGATGAAGAAATTTTGGAATTGATTAATGAAAATCCAAATTTAAGTATTAGACAAGTAAGCCATATGATAGGAACATCTACATTTACATCCTGGAATTTATTCAAAAAAGAAAATTTACATCCTTACCACTACTATCGCGTGCATGCTTTGCAACTAGAAGATCATGTTCGCAGAATGAATTTTTGTCAATGGCTCCTACATAGACATAATCTGAAATTTGTTGAGACGCCAATGATCTTATATGTCATTTGTGACAGGTATCACATTTTTTTCCAGAGAACACATTGATTTTTACTTTTTTATAAAGTTTTGAACTCTTACATAACATCCTGTACATAAGAAACGAATCTTTCAGAACTCATATTAAATAAACACATATTCAAAAATGCAAACTCTTATGATAGTACACAGAATGAAAGTTCTGATTTATTATTTTTTGGTTTAATTTTATTAAGATTTTGATTTTGAGGCACCCCCAAATTAAATTCTTTTCATCTTCTGTACTGGCGAAGCATTGTTTAAAATAATAATAGAAACAGAAAGCACTCCATGAGCACTTTTACATCAAACAATAAAATCATTAAAATTCAATGATGGGGGTGCTGTCATTAAGATGACACCCACAAATTAAATTCTTTTTATCTTTTGTACTGGCGAAGCATTTTTAAAAATAATAATAGAAACAGAAAGCACTTCCTGAGCACTTTTAGTACAAACAATAAAATCATTAATATTCAATGATGGGGGTGCCATCGTTAAGGTGGCGCCCCATATAATTTACTTTATCATTTTTACGCCGTTAGAGCACTTCTTACAATAATCACAGCAATCACGAGCATTTTGTAAACACTTTTAATGAAAATATTAAAAGTATTAAAATTCCATGATGGGGGTGCACTAGTTAAGTAGGCACCCCCAAATTATATTTTATATAATTTTCATGTCGATAGAGCACTTTTCAAAACAATAACATCATTCTGCTGCACATTCCTAGCATTTTCCATTAGCATATAAGAAAAGTCGGTTTTTTATGGTGGGGGTGCCACCTTAACGCACCTCGTACTATTTCATTGCTTTGGGTAGGTTCCAAAAATTTGTCATTGTCCAGATCAAAAATTTTCACAATCTGAACTAACTAGCCGCACACTTTAGTTCGCTCACACATTCAAGTACAAAATAAATTTATAGTTATTGAAAAAGTGTTTAAATAGATAATCATAAATTAATATAAAAATATTTAATTTAAAAAAAAATATTATTGTTAAGATAAAAGTATTTTATATAAAAACTAATTAATTAGATACTTAAATTTTTAATAATTGGAATAAATTATAAACACAAAGTTTTAAGAAATTAGCTTTGATTTTCAAACTAAAAGAATTAATTTTAAATTTATCTGATTAGGCATATTTCACAACTATGAGCTATCCAGCGAATCAAGCGGTTTACGTCATCGTTTACGGATTTTTGAAATTAACTTTATTTTCTTAAATATATTTTATTAACGTTATTTTATTGGTTTTTGACACCTTTAATAGAAATAATTATATTTGGATATATTATTATTACGAAAAAAATTTTTTTTTTGCAAAATGACGTTTGATTCTATTTTTTTAATATTGGTAATTCTGAACATGTATATTACTAAATATTATATGTCTATATTATACTTTTCAACCTGTATTGTGATTTCATTTTGTTTTTGGTTTTGTTGTGCATTGACAAAATGTTAAATGCTCTGTCATGTCAAATTCAAGAGCTTGTTACTTATTTTGAAAATTAAAAATAGATTGGTGGGCTCTTTCTTTTACTGAATTGTAATATTGAGGTAATATTTCGTTCTATTTGTGAGTAATAATTTGAAAATTAAATCTATATGTACAGCGTGTGGCAAACGCTATACGCAATGAACAGAAACAGTGAGAACTACAAGAATGAAGTATTTATAACGGCGTAAGCAGTATCGTTCAGATATTTTTAAAAAAATTGGATTTCGCTAGAAAATTTTAATCCGTTTTACATGCTCATGTAAACTTTTTAACATATGACGTCATTGTTTCTAGTGATATTGTATTTATGACGTAAAACGCTTGATTCGCTGGATGGCCCATAATTTGATTATAAATACCAAGCATCAAGCTTCAATAAATGATATTTATTATTTTACCGATTTCAGGATATTAAACCTTTATTTACGTATACAAATATTCAGCCCTATTTTGTAAGGAAGTTGCTAAGTCTTAGCAACGTTGCTAAAAAAATTTAGTCAATAGAAACAAATGTAAAGCCATTCATTTTCATATTTTTTTCAGTGTTCGCAATTATTATACGTTATCTGCCATTTGCCAAGACATAACTTCCTCACAAAATAGAGCTAATATTATACAGGATGATTCAGGACTAATATTCCAAACTTTAACAGCTAATTCATGAAATCATTTTAAGCAAAAAATTCTATATTATCACAGGGCCTATCTCTTCTAGTTACCAAAATACAAGAGGTAAAAGTTTTATAAAAACGCTCAAAATTTCCAAATTTTTGTAATCAAGATACTTCCAAAAAAGAAGAGTAGGTATTATTGAAAAGTCATACCTTATTTACCGTAGTTAAAAATTATTATACCTTTATTTATGTAATAATGGATGGTTTTAATACTGCTGAATATGCAGATATAATTTTTATTTATGGATTTTGTAATGGTAATGCCCATCATGCGTGCAGAGAATATCACGACAGATACCCACATGGACGCCAACCTTCCCATACCATGTGTGCGCGCGTATTTCAGCGACTAAGGGAAACTGGATCTACTGCTTTACGAAATGACGGTATCGGTGTAGTTAATAACCATGAAGAGGAAGAGAATGTGGTTGACGCTATTCTTGATAGTCCTCAAATCAGCACGAGACGTTTCGTTGCTCAAATGCACATGTCTCAAAGTAGTGTTTGGTGGAGAATTACATCCCTACCACTTTCAGCGAGTTCAAGCACTGCAACCAAGAGATTATGGCCCTCGTCTAGAATTTTGCCGCTGGTTACTCCGTCAAACTGCGAATAATCCAGATTTTATTTCTAAAGTGTTATGGTCTGATGAAGCTCAATTTACGAGAGAGGGAGTAAATGATTTTCATAATCAACATTTATCGAGTATTCAAAATCCTCATGCTATAGTTCAGTTCCGTTTTCAGGACAGATTTAGCATAAATGACCGGGCAGGAATTTTAATACTGGTTTACTGGAAATTATAGTTTTAAATGACCGGCTAACAACTGATAGTTATATATTTGTTATTGAAAACAGATTATACGAGATAATAGAAGATGTTCCACTTCTTGCACGGCAGCACATGTGGTACCAGCATGATGGTGCTCCTCCCCATTATGGTAGACGTGTGACTGAGTGGTTAAACCAAAATTTTCCCAATCGGTGGATTGGACTTGGAAGTCCTACCAATTGGCCTCTACGATCTCGAAATTTAAATCCTCTGGATTATTATCTGTAGAGATTCCTAAAAGAAGAAGTTTATAGGATAGAAATAAACACGCGTGAGCAGTTACTTCAGCAAATTATGAATGTATCTGCTGCCATTCGTAATTATCGTAATGTAATTGATCGTGTCTATCAATCTATGATTCGCCGCTGTGAAGCATGCATACGAGCTCGTGATTACAAAAATTTGAAAATTTTGAGCTTTTTTTTTAACTTTAACCTCTTGTATTTTGGTAAGTAGAAAAGATAGAACCTAAGTTCATATAACATTTTTTGCTTAAAATGACCTCAAGAATAAGCTGTTAAAGTTTGTAACATTAGTCTTAAATCACCCTGTACATTACATATTACATCATACTGACATGTCAACAACAGTCTACCAAATGAGTAAAATGAATGTACAATGCTCACTTTAGTGTATCGTTCATAACACGATTTATTTTATTCTTAAATAATATGAAGATTAAAGCACTACAACACATTATTTGAATATTTGTCATATTGACATAATAAGTCAAAATGATTGTTCCGTGTATCATGGCATTCTGAAAGTATCATATATGAGAGAATTTCAGAATATATTATTTATGAACAATGTCTTCATTTTCTCAAACCGATAAACTATGAACAAACCACGGATGTTATAAATCATATTAAGCCTTAGAAGTTTTGAAATCTTTGCTCTAAGAACTGGGATTTCAAACCGACATGTGTAGTTATGATTCTCATAACAATCCTAGGTATGTTAATATATAGCTATTTTGTACTACTACAAAGAAATAATTTTGGAGCAGAATAAATATTATAAGAAATAATAATACAACACCACAAGGAAAATTGAGTGACTACGTATGATCATGATAAATTTTATAGTTGCATTTTGTTAAATATTTCGCAAATGTTGATTTTTTTTGTCAGCACTGGATTTACAATGTTTTGTTTTTTTAGTATTTCCGAATCATAGAAACGAGAAAGTTTGTGTTTGTCGGAATGTATGTATACAAAGATTGCAATGCTATTTTTAGCACAGCCCCTAATATTACCCCTAATAAAACGGCCTTGTCTGAGGGTAGGATAATAGAAAATAAAAAAGACATTATTCTCTTTTAAATATTTCCTTGATTCCAGTTTCCCTTGCGTATATAAAAATGAATTAAATAAATATATAATAACGGCTTATTACCTAGTTCTGAGTGTGAAAATTTGTTTTTATTTACAAATTTTGGTAATGAAAACATGTCCGTATTGTTGAGGGCACCTTTCCAATTTTCAAATAGCACATTTTCAAATTGGAAATAATTACCGTAATTATATACAGTGTGTTAATTAAAAACCCGGCCATAGGCGTTTAACATGGGAAAACAGTTTCTCTTTGCGCAAAAGTTCGCAATTAATTTTAGACGAAAATGTTTCAAATATATATTGTAGATAATTATATTCTACGCCGAAAACACTAAACAGATTTAATTTTGCTCGTTTGGTAACTTGTAAAATCTAATTTGAAATTGTACAAATATTGTAAAAGACAAACAAGACTGCTTCCTGTCAGCTTCTGGTTTCATCGGCCGTTTTTTATTACCGAAGCCTATCTGATTGATAATTTTGGTCTTTACGCCATCAGCAACTACGAAGTTTATTAGATAAGTATTATATTTCTTATACATTTGATATTACGTTTAATTTTTATATTATATATTTGAATTTCAAAAAATTTGATTTTGTTTATTAGTTACGGTTTTAGCATAACTAGATTGTAATTTATTATATTTTTGACAGTTTGACAGCTATCAAATTACAGACATATATACATACATAAATTCTTTTAATAGTAATTTTCATAAGGATAAAGAAATAAATAAAAAAAAGTACATATTTCCAAATTTTATAGGAAACTAATGTAAAAATTAAAGGCTGAATTAAATTTTTTTCATTTCTTATACTTCAGGCAAAGACGAGTCTGGAAAGCTGCTTTGACTTCTACACTTACCGAAAAAACCCGTTTTGTGTCTACTCTGTCCTTCCTATCTTTTTTGTATGGTAAAATGAAGAATAAATGGAGAATGCATGATGAGTGTAAATTCGGGACGTGAAATGTCAGGAGTGTGAATGGCAAAGAGAATGAGTTGATGAATGCAATGCGAATGTACAGTGTAGATGTTTTGTGTGTAACTGAGACAATGAGGAAAGGTTGTTGTGAGGAAGAAGTGGATGGCACTTTTTGGTTGTGGTTGGGAGTTCGGGAGTTTGAGAATGCCAAGCATGGTGTAGGTATACTTGTGGGTGAAAGAATGAAGCCGTTTGTACGAAGCTATGGTTGTATTTCTTCAAGAATTTCTTGGATGAGATTCAAGGTAGGCTATTTACGAATCTACATTGTGCCCGCTTGCGGTCCAACAAAATCTGAAAATGACCTTGAAAAAGATCAGTTTTGGATGTCGATAAATAATGTAATTGATTTATGTGATCCGGGTGAGAGAGTGATAGTATGTGGCGATTTGAATGGATGGGTGGGTGTTAAACGAAGTGAATCAGAGAATGTGTTGGGACGTTTTGGTGATTTTCGAGTGAATGACATGGTAAGAGAATTGTTTCATTATGTTTGGAAAGAAATCTCTTCATTTCGAATACCATTTTTAAGCATAAGTTAGATCACATATACACCTGGGAAAATGTGGTTCAGAATAAACGTAGTGTAATTGACTTTATAATCTATGATGAGCGTTTAAGGAGTATGATTGTAGATTCGCATGTGAAAAGAGGCGCTGAATTGGGTACAAAAGACCATTATTTGGTTGTGTCGCGAATGCGGTTAAATAAATTTTGGCGAATGAAGGAAAAAGGTTTCGTGTAAAATCCTGTGCGTTTTTAAATGAAGATGTTAGGACAAAATTTGTTGATAGGTTGAATGAATCCATGCCTCAATGTGAGCCTAATTATGTTTGTAATATAAATGAAGTTTGGAAGAAATTTAAAGATTCCCTCCTTAAATGTGCAAAAGAAGTTTATGGTGAAAGCAGATTAGGCTGTTGTCCGAAAAATGCGTGGTGGAACGAACAGGTGAAAGAAGTGATTGCTGAGAAAAAGAGGGCGTATTTAAAGTTTTTAAATGTTAAGGATTCGCCTGGGAGTTTGCGCGAAGAATGTTTGATAGAGTATAGAAGGAAGAATAAATGGGCGAAGCAAGTGGTGAGAGAAAGTAAAAAAACGATTTGACGATTTGTTAAGTGAAAGGTTGACAAATGATTATAGTACAAATAAACAATTGTTTTGGTTGAGTGTAAAGAGACTGTGGGGTGGAAGTGGTCGAGTTGTGAAAGCTGTGAAGAGTGCGAATGGAGAGTTATTGTGGAATGAATCAGACGTAAAGAATAGATGGTGCGAGTATTTTAAGGGTTTGTACGGAGGTAACATTGAGAGGGTTGATAGTAGCGAAGCTGCAAGTGAAAATGATAGTGAAGATGATTATGATATAGATGAAAGTGAAGTATGTGACGCATTAGCGCGTGTAAGGAATGGTAAGGCTGCGGGTTTGGATGGGATTACAAATGAGATGTTGAAGTATGGGGGAGAGAAAGTATTTGATTGGTTAATGTATTTGTTTAGATTTTGTCTAAAACATTGTGTAGTTCCTGATGATTGGAAAAAAACTGTTATTTGTCCTTTATTCAAAGGCAAAGGCAGTTCGAGTGAATATACAAATTTTCGCGCGATAAGTCTGTTGAGTGTGGTAGGGAAACTCTTTGGTAAGGTTTTAATTCATAAGGTGCGAACGTTAACAATTTCAAAAATTAGAGACGTTCAGGGTGTTTTTTTTTGCCCGAGAGGGGATGTGTCGATCAATTGTTTGCTCTTCGTATGATTGCAGAGAAGTCACTTGACAACAACAAGAAGGTGTTCTGTGGCTTTCTAGATTTAAAGAAGGCGTATGATAGTGTTCTTCGAGATACTTTGTGGGGTGTACTAAGAAAGTACGGCGTGAATGGAAACTGGTTGGGAGCGATTCGAGCATTATATAAGGGTAGTGAAGCTGCTGTGAGAATAGATGGTAGGTTGAGTAGTTGGTTTCGTATAAATGTAGGTGTAAAACAGGGTTGTGGTATGTCTCCGTGGTTGTTTAATTTGTATATGGATATGTTGTTGCGGAAGGCGTTGAGTGGATTGGATGGTGTACATATTGGTGAAAGTATTGTGCCTGCGTTAGCGTATGCGGATGATGTAGTTGTTTTAAGTGAAAATAAAGAGCAACTGAAAAGAATGATAGAGAGAATAAACGAAGTTGGAAGAAGTATAAATTTAATGTTGAATGTTGATAAATCTAAGGTGTTAGTATTTGAAAGGAATGAATTGGTGACTGAGTGCAATGTGTTGGTGAATGGAGTAAAACTGGAGCAGGTGAATGAGTTTGTATATTTGGGTAGCATGATGTCGAGGGATGGACGAATTGACCGTGAAATTGATAGGAGGGTGAGTGCGGGATGTAAGGTAATGGGTGCTCTGGGCACGTTTGCTCGTAACGTAAACGTATCTAGAGAAGCTCGGTTAAGTGTATATAATGGAGTGCTGGTGCCTGCTTCGATGTATGGAAGTGAATGTTGGGCATGGACGAGAAAGCATAAAAGAAGAGTGACTGCAGTGGAAATGAGGTATTTACGTAGTGTTTGTGGGTATACAAGACGGTATCGCGTGAGAAATAATTTGGTGTATGAAGAATGTATGGTTAGGGAGAATGTTGTTAAGAGAGTTGGAGTGAGTCAGTTGAGATGGTTTGGTCATGTGGAGAGAATGATGAGTGAACGACTTGTAAAACGCATATATGTTGGTAAAGTTGAGGGTGTTCGATTGCGTGGCCGTCCAGTGTGTAAGTGGATGGATGTGATTGGTAGTGTTTTGAAGGGGCGTAAGTTTCCGAGTGGAAAGAGAAGAAGAGCATGTATTAATACGATTATGAATGTGGCTGAGGCGAAAGAAGTGTGCCTGGATAGAAATGTGTGGCGAAGGATGATTGTTTCGTAACGATTGTGGTGTGAAGGTGTATGGTTAGTAAGAATGTTTTATGAGAATGAACTTTTATGTGGACAAGGTAAACGAAGTATGTTTGTACAGGAATGTGTGGCGAAAGATGATTTTTGTGTAACTATTATTGTGGTCCGGATGCGGTTATTCGCTGCCGAAAATCGGTCACTTTAATATGTTCCTATGTATGAATACGTTTATGAATGTTGGTAAGGTGAAAGAAGTGTGCATGAATAGGAGTGTGTGGCGAAGGATAAATATTGCGTAATTATTATTGTGGTCCGGATGCGGTTATTCGCTAGCGAAAATCGGTCACATTAATATGTTCTTATGTATGAATGCTATGATGATTGTGGACAAGGCGAAAGAAGAATGTTATTAAAGAGTTAAATGAGTCAGCTGAGCTCTTATCCCTTTTTACCTCCCGCTACCCTAGGTAAGGGAGGTATAGGGATCGTGCTAAAAATCGGATATAGAGATTTTAGTGAATAAGCACGTTTTGATGTCCCCAGAATCTGATTTTAACATTTTTACAATGCTGTCTGTAGGTATGTATGTATGTATGTGTGTGTGTATGTATGTGTGTGTGTGTGTGTGTGTGTGTGTGTGTGTGTGTGGATCTTGTGGACACGATTACTCAAATACTATCAATCAGAAAATTTTGAAATTTTGTATACCCATTCTATACTAATGTGGGAAGAGCTCATTAGGTTTTAGTGCATATCGGATAACCGGAAGTATCATTTATACAAGCTTTTAACTGTTTTTCTTGTAAAAAATTCATTGAATATAATTTTTAGCAGCTTTTAAATACAAATTGAATATAATGGCACAATCTTCAATTCTACGATAATAGCATTTAGTAAATAACTTGAAATAACTTTATATTATATTATAAAATAATTTATTTTTGTACATCACTTTTCCTCTGCGTCAAACAAAAACAATACTTTAATAACAAATTTGACATATTTAAACAAATGTCACTGTCACGAAGCAATTTTCATTAAAATTAATAATGAAACCGTGTTAAGAAGAATTTAGTAGTTTAAATATGATTCTAATGAAATTAAGGTTTGTAAAAATAATATATTTTCCATCATACATAAATATTAGATATACAGAATAATTCGATTTAAGTTTGACGTTTGCAGCATTATATATCAAACAGCTCTCAATAAGAACGTGATTTCAAAGTGTCAAATAATAGTTTGCAACTACACATTTACGAAATGGATAATGTACGGCGAAGAATTTACACAGATTGCGTTTTAGAGCATAAGGAAGTTGGTGATGATTTTGACAATAATGTGTGTGTGACGATTTTTCCTTAAAATATATTAATGATCCAAAACTTCGCAAAGTTGGTATTTAATACTCTTATATAATTTGAAACAACATATTAGATTTTGACTATATATGATAAACCGCATGTAGTACTTAATTTGAAGCTTTAACAGATTTTTCGGGAAAAATATAATAAAATATAATCCAAAATTTCGTATTACAAACTTTTCTATTTATTGGAACAACAAAGTAGATTTTGTTTACAAACGATCAATCGGAAGTGAAACTTTACTTAAAGCTCATTGCTATTTTAAACATAGAATTGGCGGGAGATCATGTGCTGGCCACATCAGATTTTTTTTCTATTGTTTTCGGGTTTTTGCTAACCCACTAAGTGGGACACGCGTGATTTTATGTATGTATGTATGTATGTACAAATATTGCTCATTTGCAGCGATACCCATGAAATTGAAACAAAATTATAAAGATATTCGTATCGTTTGAACTATCAGAAATTTAATTTTATAGGTTAAAGAATATGAAAAAAAAAAAAATTATAAAAGTTAGGTATTTAAGTGTTAGATTGTAAAAATAAGTGTAGTAATTTAGGTGCAGAATTCAATTATCTGCAACTTTTAATTGAAAACAGAAATTCTGACAGTTCAAACGATACTCATTTATTTGTAACTTTGTTTCGATTCCATGGGTATCGCTAGAAATGAGCAATTTTTAAACAATTTCAAATTAGATTTTACAAGTTACCAAACGTGCAAAATTAAGGCGTAGAATATAATTGTCTACAACATTTATTTAAAACATTTTTGTCTAAAATTAATTTAAGACTTTTGCGCAAAGAAAAACTGTTTTCCCATGTTAAACGCCCATGGCCAGATTTTTAATTAACACACTGTATACGAGGTACTTAACTACATGATTCCGTTCTGAAAAATAAGCACAAATTTTATTGTGTTAAAAATAGAAAGAGACAAGTTTCTCTCTCACGAACAAACAAAATTTCGAGGAAATCCCTGTCTGAAGGATTTTATTATTTTCAGATGTATCTGAAGTATAAAAGAGGTACTTAACAGGTCAGTTTAATTATGTATTTGGAGTATTGTTCTATTTGATCTATTTACACAGGGTAAATATGAAATTATGAAAATAGATCATATTCATATTAGTTATTAAAATACAACAAATTCAAACTAATGCATAAACCTACTAGAATGACTGCAGTGAAGGTAACATAAAAATTACAAGGTAAAGATAATAAATTTATGTTGATTGTTTACTTTCAAAAATGAAATATCTGAATAAAATATAAATTTTAATATTTTCATATTTTATCATTTTAGTTTATCTTTATGTTAGTTATTTTTTGCACGATCATTTTTTTTTAATGTTTACTGATGGGGTTTCCAAGGCACTAGGCAGTAGGCTGTATTTACAAATTATTGATTGGTAAGTGATGTGAATCAATTACACCGAATATTGATATTCATATCATAATACCGAACAGCCCGCACCGTGACAATAAAATAAAAGAAATAAAAAATATTATATGTGCGTGTGAAAATGAGTTTAAGCATGAGCATTATAAAGCTTGAAATCTTGAAAAAGCTTAAAAATCAAGCCAAGCCTAAAATTTTTAAAGCTTAAACTTTTCAAGCCAAGACAAGCTTTCTTTCCATCAAGCCCAAGCCAAGCCTAACATTAAAGAAAGCTTGAATCATCAAACCAAGCCAAGCTTTTTTATTTCTAGCCAAGTAGAATTATTTGAATATATTAGCTGTTTCTATGATTATAGCAAAGCTGGCTGATATCTCTTTGGGCCGGTTTTTCAATATCTGGTTAAAATTTTAACTAAGAGTTAAATAAACAAAATTGAAAGGAGATGAACTTGCTGTCAACAAAACGACGCAATATTGTTTATTTAACTAGAAGTTAAAATGTTAACCAGAGATTGGAAAACCGGTCCTTTATGATTCTTTATTTTGAATTGAATTGAATATGATGGAAAATGTATAATCAAACCGTATAAACAATAAGATATTCTTTTATATTGATAGTCACATAAAATATCAAAAAATGATATTTAACTTCAAGAAAAACTGTTAAGAACTTCAAATAAGGGAACTTCCGGTTGAGCAATTATAACCAAAATATAATCAACTCTTCATATGGATGTAAAGAACAGGAATGCAAAAGAATTATAATTTTTAGAATTGTAGTATTGGAGTTATCGTCGGAGAAAAATTTGTCACACACAGACACCCACACACACACACACACACACACACACACACACACACACACACACACAAACACACACACACACACAAACACACACACACATACACACACACACACACACACACACACACACACACACACACACACACACACACACACACACACACACACACAGGCGTCATCGTAAAACTAGTAAAATTATATTGTATGGACCCTAAAACGTACTTATTCATTAAAAACTCACTACCGATTTTTTTGACCAAAGACAATACCTTCCTTATCTAAAGGTGACGGAAGGTAAAAAATATATTTAAAATCTGCATTCCATGCAGGTACCTTCTAACTAACTTATTCCTCAATGAAGTCCTCCACTCTTTTTTTTTCATTATTTTAAACGAAAGTTCGTTTAATTTTGAAAAGATTCCTAGTATTAATAGGTCAAATGTTTTTAATTTAACTGCATTTAATTTTTAGCAACAGCTATTGCTATCATTCTCGCAAAGTAATTACTAAAAATTATATTTTGTATTTTAATCGTTATTTATTAAGTAACACTTACTTTAAGTATATATAGTATAAAGTGTATATTTTATTATTATTATTATTATTATTATTATTATTATTATTATTATTATTATTATTATTATTATTATTTTTGGTAGAGGATCCCATTGTTTTATGTCCGAGTGAGAAGCAAACGAGAAATGGCTTTCATATAAAGAAAATTACACATTGAGAGGGGTATAGGTATCTGAAAAAGTAAAAAGTTAACAGAATATTTGACATTAATATTATATAGTAAATTTGAATGTTTACAATAAAAATTATTTTATACCATTTATTTCCACGGCACTTCCAATATGAAATTTTCTTTATAAAAGCCATTTTGTTTGCTTTTTACTACTGAGCAACAAGTTAGTAACTAATTGGATGGAGTTTTTCATTCTAAACATGTTTTGTATTTACACTTTTGGTCTAATTTAACCCGGAAAATAACAATCATCATATTATAAAAATAACATTATATTCTCTTATATATTTCATATTTCAATTCTACGCTCGGCATGTATAAACTGCATAACCTGCAACAGGATGAATGTCTATTTTCCGTTTGTATAAAAGATAATTCTACCATTTGCCCTGCAATTTTATAACATGACTACAATATTTATTTTTTAATGGGTGAAAACACAAACATCAATGTCCTTCCGAAATGTGAATTGGACTTTCAGCGTACCCAAAGTCTCTCACTTCACTCTTCACTAATGAACTACCGACTATGTACTGAGTACAACATTAGTTCACTTATTAATTATACTAGAACCGTGTTCCTTCGGATTGTGATTTGTGATTGTGATTCTCCAAATCATGGTTACAAATACTATCAAGGTAACAACAAACTGGAATAATATGAACGTCACCGAACATCATATGTCAAATACGCAAACTAACTTATTTTATTAATTAATAATAATTTACTCTCATGAAAGCAACGTTAAAATGGATTATGTAGAAACATATAAGGAAATATACATATTTATATTCTTTATTTTCAAAGGTATGCTGGGCCATCGTCAGAGTTGGGCTGTAATTAATTACTTTTGATAATTAAATTACTTTTTTCTCAAAAAGTAATTTGTAATGAATTACTTTTGAAAATATGTAATTGCACTTAAATACTTTTGAAAATTTGTAAAAGAACTGAATAAGTACCTAATTAATTTTTCATATACTAATTGCAATAATTTAGAAACAAGAAGTGAAGGAATCCCCGGGAGTCGCGTCACATCGTAATTTTTGACGTGTAACGACAAATTATAAATAATAATCAAGCGCAATGTCGTTCCTATAAAAACCTCTACACGTATATATTCCGGTGTTATGAAATTTATGCTAAAATAGTAACTTTTCTCTATAGTAGGAAAATACAAAATAAAATGTTTCGGAAAAATATTTCATTCATAATTTAAAATCCTTTATATATCTAAAAATATCCTTGACAACTGTGACGTAGCTTCAATATGTGGTTCCGTATTTCAGATCAAATATATGCCATTAGAAATACAAATGACGCTAGAAGTTACTACGCGCGTGTATTTTCTATTTAATATTTTATTCACATTGTTTGTGTTTATTTTTACGTATTTTCTCTGATTTTAGTCTGTTTATCTATATTTTTTTGTTCAAAATTTGCAAACAGCAAGTATGGGCGAGTGTCTTTATTCAGCAATAATTAATGCGCTGAATTTCATCAGCAATTGAAAATGACGTCATGATGAATAGCTGATGGATCCGATGGATAGTCGCAGCGACCGAATAAAGAAACGGGTTGTTGAAAATTGCGATAAATCTCCTAACCTTAAATATCAACTGACAGTTAACCACCACACTAGTAAACAGATATGGAATGTTTTATAGTTAAAAGTGTGGTTAAAAGGGCTGTCCCTGTATTGCAATCATCAGATTCTTCATCGAACAATGAAGAATCTGATGACAGCAATAGCAGCAGTGATATGAAATTCATAATTATAATAAAAATTATCTACATCTATTACCATTCGTTGTGAACGAGATATGTTTTTTTTTTCTATTTGAATCATGCATTTTTCTGTCCATAATCTTACACCTGCAACCATGAAACAAACGCAAACGTCAAAAATATAACCTAAAATTATTTCGATAGACCCCCCACTATAAATCCATCGGAAATCGTAAAATCTATCGGTAGTCAAAGTCGATGCATACGAAGAATTTACGATGGATAGTGCGCGGTAATTAGAAACGATATGTTGAATATCATCTGCATTTCAGCAGTGAATAAAGAAACAGTGTGATGAATTTACGATTTATGCGTATTAATGAGCACTACTCATCGGTGAATAAAGAAACTCGCCTCATAGCTACCTATGAACACGTTTGTTCAGGCGCTGAAGTTCACTGCAGAGTGCAGATGGTAATATTGAATGCTCGTCATAAATGCACCATGATAGAAACTTTGAATTTCGATGATTTTTTTTTAATTCGTATTTCACTTGATATACATGTTTTCTTACTCGAAGTTATAAATTCAGTCCTACTGGACTGAAATAAAATAAAAATTTAAAAAAATGCCAAAATATCCCATTTCCCCATTTGGAAGTGCAGCAAGCAACAAGTAACAGCAAAATGAAGTTTTTACATTTACATTTTTATTGAATTGGAAGGCAATGGGTCCATAAATTTAATTCATTACACGATTTACCCATGTACTGGTTCACTGATGTCAATGAAATGATTAGACATTTTCTCGTGGCTATATGCTTTAGTGTATCTGAGGACTCGGGTTCAATCTTTCCCGGCGCCAAAATTATATCGAATTTTAATTGGGACATAAATGATCCCCGTAGTTCACTGTCCATGCCAGCAAAGAGTGGCGGTGAGGTGACGCCTGGTAAACGCCCACACGGTACCAATATGCCATCATTAACGATATCTGCGTATTAGCACACTCAACAGTCGGTAATATGTCGCGATGATATAAGGTAAATTCGGTAAACGAGTTCTATTCACTCGTTTCGCTCTGCACATTCCCAGTACCGTTCGGTAATTCCATAAAATGATATGCGTCTTAAAATGGAGTATTCGGCCACAGCATAGGTATATATGTAGCTATGCATACAGTAGTGACAATGTGATGAATTTGTGTAGCCAATTTTTTGTTGAAGTAATCAATTTTTTATGCGTTTGTCTTATGTTTTCAACTTTTTGCGTGCGGTAAGTGCGGTTTGAAGAGAAGGAAAACGGAATTAATCCAGTTTGTAATGTAAGTAAAAGCGGTTTATGCCATTCAACAGTCCAAATGTAAAATAGAAAATTTTATTCTATTTGGTAGTTTGTGTTTCTTTAGTGAAAATGAAAATCCACAAGAGAGGAGGGTTCACATGTTCTTTTGGACAATGCTCTAGCAACAGTAGCAATACTAGAAACATAGGCCCGTATTCTGACATCTTGTAGTAGCGCTACTTCCGAAAAATTGCTATATTAACTGTCAAATATCAACTTTAATGATAGAAAAGGTTCCTTGGCTGGATGTATTGATGAGGTAATAAAAATTTCTGGATTTCAGTCACAAAATTTTATTTACTAAATTCTCGGGTCAACCGGTTTCGAGCTCCACATGAGCCTTTCTCAGGAGCTGAACAATATTTACAATAAACATTACAATTTAAAAGTCAGAAATAACAAAGATATAAATTACTTACATGAGAATTATGATATTAGATACATGGCATAACAAAATATATGAAATATATAAAAACGTAAGTGCAACATAAAGCACATGGATTTCGTCAAAAAGTTAAAAGAATAATTTATATAAAACTTTTTATAAAAAACTAAGAACTAAGTAATGTATTAGCGTGTTAAGACACTTACTAAAGTCAAGGTTTTTTATTGTTTAATTAAGTATAATATTTTAAATTTATTTTAGTGCAATTTGTTTTTTTTTAAATTTTTTTTAAAGATAAGAAAAATGTATTTTATGATTAAGTTTTATCCTTATTTTTTAAGCTGTTTTAAGACGTTGGTGTATATTTTACTAATGTACATTACATAGTATTAGTCCTGAAATTAACATTATTTTTATCCTGCTGTACGTGTAGCATTTCTAGTGTCAAACGTTTATTAAGATTTTTTTCCTTGTCAAGTATTTTTGTTTCGTTAAATTTAAACACGTGATTATTTTTTATAGCATGGTCTACCAGAGCTCATTTCCCCGTTACTTGTTTTGTTCTTTGCGAAGATAACGTTTTGTTTGTCCCGTATATTGGGTCACACAATCATTACATGATATTTTGTAGACCACGCCAGATTGATATTCGGGTGCAATTTTGGTCTTTAGTCTCGTGAATAAATTTCAAATTATTTTTGCTTGTTTGAAACCAACGCCTACATTCAAATTTCTCGCCAATGTTTTTCTCAATTGGTCAGCCACGCCCTCTACGTATAATAATGAATAAAAATCCCTATTATTTGTTGTTCTTTCATTCCTTCCAACACACACACACATACACACACACACACACATACACACACACACACACACACACACACACACACACACACACACACACAACTATTATAGATAATCTACTTAATTTATTCATATAAAATCATAAATACATAACTTTTAATATATAAATTAATTAATTGCATTATTTTTTTGTAATTCCTTGATGAAAAATTTATATATTATAACTGTTTTTATTCGTGAAATATCACAAAAAGAGAAATGAAACAAAAAACAAGTGCAAATTCAATAAGTAATTTGATAACTACTGAGAGTTTGGCGTTTCAATTACGTTTGAAGGTTAACTTGAAATTTCGTCTGGTTAAGAGCGGCTTCTCGAAATAGCGCAGCAGCCAATTTGATTTTCTCACTATAGTTTAAAAACAGATTATAGCTACTCCGACATGAAAGGTGCCGGTGCCGACAACTTTTGTCGCAACTGCATGCGTAGCTATGTATAGTGAAAATGAAATGGCAGAAGATTTACGTCATAGATCTGAAAAAAACTTTATAAAATGAAATATAACTTGTAAAAATTATTTATTTTTAAATACAGAAGAAAGAAAAATACTAGTATTAAGAAAAGTATAAATTAATGAAATAGACAAGTATTTCTAAGTCAATCTCTATTCTTTTTATGGAATTTGAAATTATTTGAAATAATTGTAGTTTATTTTTATTCTACACGTAGGCATGACAATGTTTACATTAAATTTTATATCGATCGAATTTGCATCCTGTCACTATTGTCACTTGGTTGTCAGTTTACATTCATAGTGTTGCCTGTGTTCATAGTAATGCCTAAAGCTTAAAAAAGCAATTTCAGAAACTAAGCATGTCATGAACTATTTCGAATGGGAATTGTGGGCCATTAATTCCGTTGAAAGCCGTTCAAAAGGATTATTTTTTTTTTTCAAATATTTTTCTTGTTATCAATCTTTAAACTATGTATTTTTAGAGAGGAGCAAATGCCCTGCAAATAAGCAAATCTTGACAAGCAGATATGGGCACCCATTTCACAATGACAGCTAGTAATCATGTACATAACTTACAAATGTCATAAATTTTAATTCAAAAGTAAGTTCATGTGGTTTCTTTGTCACCAGGTGCGTGGATTTTACTTGGCGAGTTAAACAAATCACATGAAATTTGGAATGAAAAATAATGACATTTGACATCTATGTACGTGCATGATTACTATTACTGTTCTAAATAATTTTCATTCTTTGACCTCGGATTTTCGCAAAACATTTCCAGATTCTCTTCATGAATAGATTAAAATTCCCCCGATTCATACGACTCTTCAGATGAAAATTCGTCAATCATATATATAACAGAAAATAAGTCTTTCACTTCCAAATCACAAGGTTAATTTTCAACAAAACAGCTGACCAAAATCGTATAACTGCGCAAACTCGAATCATTAGTAAGAAGATAAATCACCTGAAAATGGAAAATATCATGAAATTTGGAATGAAAAATGATAACATTTGTCATTTATATTACTAGCTGTCATTCTGTCAAGGGTCCCCATATCTGCTTGTCAAGAAAGACCAACAAAGTCACATGACTGCTTTTTTATTAATTAGTATCCTATGTAAACTTAGCCGTATATGACGTCATTACTTTAGGGATATTTTTTGATGACGTAAGTCTTCTGCCATTTCATTTCTACCATACCTATACTGTGATTCGGATAATGCAGAATGGAGTCAAGTGAAGTGAAAAGTGTTAACTCCAAATTCCATATGCCCAACCTCGATGTGAGTTCTCGCGCGCAAATGTTTAATTTTGACTTAAACTAATTAAAATGAAAGGTAATTTTAAGTTTATTTATAATAATTGCAAGATCTCCTATTTGCTTTAAAATAAAAGTATATTAAAAAATAATAAAATCAATGCTGTATTAAATAATGATAAGGAAGCAGCATAGGATAAAGTGACAAATAACAGCCAGAACACGCACAGTAGCCCTGTGCTTAACTAAATGTCAAAATTAAGATCAAATTATGGGACCAGATTTTGATAACTAGAATAGCTTGATTTTTAATTAAGAATTTTATTGATACAGGAATCAAGGTTAACCTGAACATTAACTTTTAAGTAAGGAATGATGAATTCGAATAATATAAAATGGTTTATACATAAGGAAAAAAAAATGTAATTTTTGACTTTACTTTTTCCAGGGAAGAAGTAGGAGAAGTGAAACTTTATATATGTAGGTATATGATACATCTTTCAACCTTCGTCTTAAATGTGTAACAGCGTATTTAAATTCGCCTGGTTTCCTGGTTAACCAGTCTCAAATACCTACTTCAGCGTGTACTTATATTTTAAATGCAGTAAATGACATAATTCAGTGAGTATTACAATTATGTAAATAAAGGCTGTAGTGTGCGATGCATGTGTGGGAGGACCGGAAATGAGGCAGGCAAGGCACGCCCAGAGGATGTTGGTGCGTTTATCTTTATAGGTCGGCCGAGGACCTTAAACACGAGTTACAGCTACAAGCCTCCTTTAATCAGTTAACTACTGGCATTGTGCGAAAGAACGTAACGAGACCTTCAAACCAGCAACGAATATGTATGATTGCCTCCATTTTTGATTTCAGGATAGTACAAGATGTGTTATTTTTTATGTTTTTTTACCTCTCGCTAAGAGAGGTATTGGATTCATGCTAAAATTCGCATATCCAGATTTTGCTGAATAGGCTCGATTTAAGGTCCCTAGAATCCGATTATAACATTTTTAAAACGATGTCTCTCTCTCTCTCTCTCTGTGTGTGTGTGCGTGTGTGTGTGTGTGTGTGTGTGGGTGTGTGTGTGTGTGGGTTACATCCAATATTGTGACAGATCAATTTATAAAGGATCTAGACCAAGATCAAGATCTGTTCAACTAATATGTTCTAGAGCAGATCATAGGTCAATTACTGCGATAGGATCTTTTTTTCCAGATCAGATCAGAAATTTGTGTTCTGCTTTTCTTAGATCATAAAATAGAACAGAAACGATTTTCAAATGCTTTTTATTTTTTATTAATTAATAGTTATTTAACTATCAAGTGTGTTAATGAGGGTGATTAATGATTGAGATATTTTAACACGTTAATTGTTGAGATCATTAATCGGCAATTAACACACATATTAGTTATAATATTTTTCCTTTGACCGTATCTTACTGAACTGGAAAAACTAATTTTATTTCATGACAAAAATTTTAGGTAAAACGTTTGACACAAGTTTTGACAATAATTGTTTAGCAATATTATGCGGTATCCATGGTTACCCACTAAAATCGTTTATTAATACAAAATCATACATTAATAGAATTCATTAATGAATTATTTTCATGGGAAGAAAAATTAGGTACATACTTATTTTTATTAATATTAAATTAAGGAATAAAATAGAGCCAAAAATAATTTTAAACATTAGAATTGTTCAAATCTAATAAATTAAGACAGGCCATAACAAATAGACAGACAATCATTATGGTATTCTACCATTTAATTTTTTAAGTGAGAAATAAATTATAACCTTACTTATATTTGTATTTAATTTGTTCTTGGATTTTCTGGTGTCAAATAATACTAGTTTATTGATCTTTTTTTAGATCATAGATTATAGTTTTTAGATCTAAATTCATATCAAGATCTGAATACATAAAAGGATCTAGATCTGATCAAAAACCATACTAAATGAACTAGATCAGTGATTTAAATCAAATGATCTACATCAGTCACAACACTGGTTACATCATTAATAAAAATTGAATAAAAGTAACTAGATGTGTGACGTCATGTACTGGTCCGTTTGCAGAGGTTTTAGAATATTTATGAAAAGAGATACAGATTGCAATCTGTATTATCGGCATGGTCATGAACTGTCACAACTACAAAATAAATAATATATTTTAGTCACTGTCCATTTCTATTTAAATTATTTTATAATACTAACCTTATTTATACTTATGTATGCCATACAAAGGCAATAAATAAAAGTGAGCCGAATTTCAAAGAAATATACCGAATTCTTCTGATTGATTAGAAGTGCTACCTTTGGTAGATTTACAGATTCTGTGTTTGCGTTAACGGTCACGTTGCGTCGTTGCGTTGCGTTTAACATTACTTTATTATAAATAGGCCTTTACAACGCACAAAAATGTTTCAAACACGATACAAATATTTTTCAAATAATAACTTTGACAGTATGAACATACAAATTATCAATCAAATCAATTATTTATATATTATTCATGTAATATACGATAAGTAATGAACTTTACTATTCATCTTACTAATAATTATATAAGGCTACATACTTTTTGACGGTTAAAAATTATTAAAATTTTATTTCGTTTTTCACTATTAGTGATTTTAATGCATTAAGGTTTTTAAACTAAGTGATGACGTGCATTGGCTGCTTAAATGATTTGGGTATAGTTTTTCTCTTAAATAATGTACAATTTCACCCTTTGAATTGCATTTCAATCTCCGCCACATTTCTTTTATACGACCCAATTCTCTATTAAAACCAGTTGTCTCTATTTCAGCTTTTATGCAAATGAGGCTTTTTTATTTTTCATTATTTTAATGTCATTTCCCTTATTTTCAATAATATCTTTCCGTTTAGTTTAGCTTCTATTAAAATAATTATTTCTTAATTAGACCAATTCGGTTCTGTAATTCTTTTTCCTGACATTTTAATATACTAAAATTTAAAATGTAGTTCATAAAGTAGTGTACCATAACCTAAAACAACACAAACACAAAATATTGACGTTTCAAATACCGCCAATTTCGCAGGTTGCCAAGTGTAATTTTGAAACGGAAGTATTTTAACTAAAACAGCTTAATACAAGATCACTGTATCAACTTTGTTTTAAAATGTGTTTTAAGCTGATACAGTGTTTTAGTTAATACAAGTTTTAGTACAGACTTTAATATACCCAAATGAGTCGCACCCATATTTAAAATTTCTGATACACACAAAAATTCTAATTACATTATTAATATATTTTTTAATTCATTCTACAAATAAGTTTCCTCCTACTCTTCTAAATGTTCGAGATTCTTCAAATTCATTGACGAGATTGGCGATATTTCTGATGCGTATATGTAATATGTAAAATAAGAAATATTAAACGTATTTCCCAGAAAAAGCCTTCAGTAATGTATCAGGATTTTTGGCACTTACATTTTTCTATCAATTACAAACATTTTAATTTTTCAACTGGTTTCCATCGAATTATTTAGGCTGTGAGATTTATTACAACGGACTATTTTATATACAGGCTGTCTCTTAAATAGGGGGACATGGCTTAACCACAGATTCTTGAGACTAAAATAAGACGATTTAACTAAACTTGCTTCTACCGGAAATTGTACCATTTAGCCAGAATTATGCTTCAAAGTTTTTCGAAAAAAAAAAAAAATTTTTGCTTACAATAACAGAACGCTTTATACGATTTGGATGAAATTTGGTATGACAGTTCATATTTTATTCTGTCTGAACCGTAACAGATATCACAAATTAAACAAAGAGAGAAAACTTTACTATTGAATGTATCTTTCTGAAATAAAATAAAATAATTTTATGTTATCGGCGTGGCCATTGAAAAGTTACGGTCTAATCAATGTTGTGACACCTAAGTTTCATATACTAGTGGTTCACTAATAATAACAAGTATCACCTTAAAAGATGACATAACCATATGAACTGTCATACCAAATTTCATCCAAATCGTATAAAGGGTTCTGTTATTATAAGCAAAATTATTTTTTTTTTTTCGAAGAAGTTTGAAGCAGAATTCTGGCTAAATGGTACACTTTCCGGTAGAAGCAAGTTTAGTTAAATCGTCTTATTTTAACCTCAGGAATCTGTGGTTAAGCCATGTCCCCCTATTTAAAAGACACCTATCTCTATCTGTGTAAAAGATATAATAAAAATGATCGATGTGTCGGATAGAGAATTTTATATTCTGTAATATTTGTAATAACATAATTTCCCAAAAATAATATTTAGATTTTTTTTAAGAAACTAATATTTCCGGTTGTCTAATTGTTAACAAAACCTTTTCATCTCTTCCCATTAACATTAATGGGAAGAGATGAAAAGGTTTTGGTAACAACTGGACAACTGAAAGTAATAGTTTCTTAAAAAAAACCTTCTACATATTATTTTTTGGAAATTTATATTATTACAAATATTAAGGAATATAAAATTCTCTATCCGATACATTGAACATTATCATATCTTCTCTAGATATAGAGATAGCGAATTATAAAAATATAAAATAATCTGTTGTAATGAATCTCTCAGCCCAAATAACTCTATGGAAACCAGTTGAAAAATTTAAATGTTTGTAATTGACAGAAAAATGTCAGTGTCAAAAATCCAATTACATTACTGAAGGCTTTTTCTGGGAAGTACATTTAATATTTCTCATTTTATTATTAATTAAATATTTAAAATTATACATACATATATTACATATCAGTGCAAAAAGACTTGCAAGTGTTAGGTATAAAAAACTGGAAAGGAAGAGCACAGAACAGAATACAGTGGAAGAATATTACAAGAGAAACCATGGGCCTACACGACGTGGAGAGCTATTATTATTATATTACATATACGCATTAGAAATACCGATAATCTCGTCAATGACTTTAAAGAATCTCGAACATTTAGAAGAGTAGGAGGAAACTTATTTATAGATGAATTAAAAAATATATTAATAATAGATGTAATTAGAATTTTTGTGTGTGTACCAGAAATGTTAAATACAATATGTATGGTCGTATGACCCAAGAAAACCTTGACATAGGCGTTTAATTTCGGAAAACAGTTTTTTGTAAATAAACAGTGTCGGGCAGAAATTTAAGCCATTAGTGAACATGATAATAGTACATATTACATCTTGTATATTATTTAATATTAATTACTTTAATATTATTACATAAATTGCAATAATCTGTAAATATTTTCAAATAAATCATTGTTTCACTATTTTACTATGCAATATAAAGAGATTTGCAAATGTCAGTACCGCTGCCTCTGAATTTTCGGATTGGAGTCCGACTCCCCATGAGAGAATTTATTTTATATTTTTACAAAAAATTGTTGAACTTTTAAAAATCTGTTTTATATTTTCTATTAGTCATTTAAAAATAATAATAAATTGATTACAATAATAAAAATATTATAATGTCGCGTACACCACATATGCAATGAGGAGTTGGAATTTATTACAACATAAATTCACTCAAAAGAGAGAAAAAAGTGGTGTACGCCATCTTAGAAAATTTGTGCTGGCCGACTGATGAAAAGAACATAGGAAAAATGAAAATAAAACATAAAACCCTATTCTTCCAACACGTTAAGAAGAGGTGCCGCGAATTTCAAACACCCATCATAGTCAGTATATGGTTGTTAGGGCATGAAGTTTTATTTAAATTAATCAATAAACATTATTTTATCAATCTTTTGTGTTTGTTTTGTACTTTTGTAAGAATGTTTGGTTCGCTGAAATCAAATGAGTGACCTGTATCGCAAAGGTATTTCACTAACGCACTGTGATTGTAATTTTTGAATTTACAGTGGTATTATTGCTGGTATAATATTTTTTAAATGGCTGAGTTATTTTACCGATGTATAATTTGTAGCATTTCTTGCAACTGGTTTGATATACGAGGTCCATTTTATTTATGAGTTTTGCCTCATCTTTTAATTTGGATAATAGAGATTTTGTGGAGTAATGGTGTTCTAAAATACGAGTAAGACCGGAATTTAATGATTTTTCGTATGGGATCGAAACATATGTGACCTTCTCCTTGGCTGTTTCCATACAATTGTTGTTGTTTTTGTTTTTAAATTGAAGAAGTCACTATGTACAGTTTAAGCAACTATATTAACCATGTCTCCCAATTCTATTGTAGTACAAAATCCAGTTCAATGTTATAATGTACTGCTAATGATGGAAATTTTTGAAGTCCAAAATATGATCCTTCTAGACTGAATTTTTATTTTACGTCACCCCTAGAATGCGGAAATAAGCATTTTTTAAATATAATTATTTTACTAAAATATAAACCGCCATTTTTCTCTTTTCAACAATGTATATGAAAATATGTAAAAATGAGTGAAAACTAAGAAATGAAAAATATCAGAAATTACATTTATTCAAGTATCCTATGTGGCTATGTGAAAATAAACAAAATGTAACAATACAAAACAAGAAAATAAAATAGACATTTAATTGTTCCTTGTTTAACGTGTTTTTTAAAATTAATAAATTAACTATTAAATTTAATTTTTATAGCCACCTAGAATATTCGAATAAATAATTTCCGATATTGCTCAATTAACTAATTTTTCTGGAATTTTTTTATATTTTTGATATACAAACTTTTACATTGTTGAAAAGAGCAAAGAATGACGATTTATATTTTCAGGCTGATTACGCGACAATAAACCAGCAATTATTTCCATTATTAAGGGAGATAGCGATTATCTTTAAATAAGCAAATTTACTAGAGGCAATATGGACAATAAGATGACGTATTAAGAAGCGTTCTATTACTACCGGTTCTAGAGTATGTGATACCAACTTTGAAATTTCAAATGGAACATTGTCGCTTGATCGTCTGTACTATGTTACATTTGATTGTAAGAGAGAGTGATACAAATAATAACGAATTAATATACAGAATGTTGCATGACACCGTACATACTTAAGAAGCATGTTTTGGAAGTAAGTAGAAGTAGTAAGTAGAAAATGTCCTATAAACATGGGTCCAATTCACAACGGTTACCCACATATAGACGTTCAAAGTTTAGAAAATATTAATGTAATAGGGGAGTTTCACTATGTGAAATTTGAATATTCTAGTACTAAATACTGAAAATATATCATATATTTTTAATATTTAAATTTTTAAATTAAAATTATAACATAATTCAAAAGAAGCGGTTGTTCGCCATTTATAATCCGGTTATGACATCAGACTTTCGACAGCGCAAAGTGACTAGATTATATGTGCGCAGTGGGACGTATTTCGTAGTCCAGACTGGATAATCCGGAATAAAACATATTTTCTTCACGTTGCTGTAAAATATATACGTATTTTAAATTTAATCTATTTAAATTTCATAAAAGAATATTTACCGCTTCATGATCTCTTGTTACAACCACACAATAAAATAATATAATAATGGAGGTTATACTCCCTGCGGTGATATTGGGAATGGCTGAACGTTACAGTTATCTCTTGTCTTTGCTACACAATGGTAAACAATACATATCTATCTTCGTTCAACAAAGAACAAATTTCTGGACTTACTATTTTCTTTTATCTCTTTCTATGCACTAGTAGTATAGTATAAGACTATCTTTCTTTTACAGTGAACGATTGTTATGTCGAAAGTCTGACGTATTTCCTCAGCTATTAGCGCTATATTCAAAATTTTAAAGTTTAAATTAATTTTTTTCAGCAATATGGAGTACTTTACTAAAAAAATAAAAAATACGTATCACGTATTTTTGTAGATTAATATATATTATTTTTAAAAATTGTGAAACTCCCCCATTGGCTATAAAATTTTGAACTTTTGTTTGTGACTTTTCAGAAATTTCTTATTAGCTGGCTCTGGTTCGAGCGCAGATCACGTTTTGCTCTCATTTGTAAACTTACCTTTCAGAGTTGTATAATGTTATCAACGCTACTGTAGAAAATGCCCGTGCAATTTTCAAATGAGGAGTACGCCGATATTACACATCTATGAATTTTGAACAGTTTAAGTCATTTTGAATTTGTTTTGATAGTAAGTATTTGTTTTATATGTTCCATTTTCATTTATTTCTAACTATGTATAAATCTTTCTAAAAACTCTTGCAATTACTTAAGTTTATAGCTGGGTAACCTTTGCGAAATGGAACCATGTTTATAGGACATTTTCTACTTAAAATGCCCTCCGGCATATAGGTACTCCTTGACTATGTACGGTATGTCATGCAATACCCTATTTACCTTAGATTTTATTTACAATTATTTAACAAAGTTAAAGTTTACATACCAACGACAGATTTTTGTTTAGTAAGATGCTCATGTATTTTTCATAAAAAATCTCCGACAAAAGAAGAACAATTATAATATAGTAAAAAGTTCATATCTTCACATGGGATATTTACGATAAAAATATAATCTAAAAAACTAAAAATGTCCAGACTGAGCAAAAATTAAAGGGTAGATGATTTTTATAAGGTACAAGTAAAGCAAATTTTATTTTTATGTGCAATAAAATGTTTTGAAATACTTATTCTGAGGTCGAGTACCTAAGTTTCAGGATATTTTGCTACTAAAACTCTGAATTTTATTACTAGTTTTACACTCTTACTTCTGAACATTCTATAACTTTTAGAAATTTCATACGAAATTCCATGTATAAATATATACTTTTGGTTGAGGAAATGTTTCTACTTCATATACCTACAATAACGTGTAACACCAAGACCCCACCAGTTATGTTAAATTTTATTAACATATACGATAATTCATTTCGAATCCATGATAATGCGCAAAAACAATTTATACGAGTATATCATAATAAGTTCGCGATAATTTTTACGTCTAGCTAAGAGACTAGAGTGGTCTCGTCTTGGTCTTGTCGAGACGAGACTTGATGTCAGTCTCGTCTCGTCTCAAGTCTCGACAAGACTCTCAACTTTACCTCCATTAACAATTTTTTTATAATCGTATATAATAGTACATAAAATTCTAAGAACAGCAGTACAATCGCGATTCAAAAATTCCAAATAATATTTGAGATATTTATGTATTATTGGAAAAATACTACCTTTTTTAGTTTATGTTCTGTTTTAATTAATTTAAACCCAACGTTTCGGCACAGAAAAAACAGAACATAAACTAAAAAAGGTAGTATTTTTCCAATTTATAATATGAGTTCTGAAAGATATTTTAATAATTTATGTATTATTGTTTTCTATGAATATCGTCAACTTGATACTTGAGCTCTTCCAACATTTAATATGAAAATATATGTAAATATCGAGTGTTGTTTCTCATTACTAAACATAATATATAATTTCAATTTCTTAGCTACAAAATAAATCACAGCAATGCATTTCTGTTATTAGCAATAGTTAAATAGATATGTATATTATGTTTAAATGAAGCAGTAAGTAAATGGACAAAAATCCCCATAAAAGTAAATTTTTTCGCTATTTTTTTTATATTTTTCTAAATAAATATTATGTATTATTGTTTTCTATGAATATCGTCAACTTGATACTTGAGCTCTTCCAACATTTAATATGAAAATATATGTAAATATCGAGTGTTGTTTCTCATTACTAAACATAATATATAATTTCAATTTCTTAGCTACAAAATAAATCACAGCAATGCATTTCTGTTATTAGCAATAGTTAAATAGATATGTATATTATGTTTAAATGAAGCAGTAAGTAAATGGACAAAAATCCCCATAAAAGTAAATTTTTTCGCTATTTTTTTTATATTTTTCTAAATAAATATTATTATTATTATTATTATTATTATAGAATTTATTTATCTTTATGCATTTCAAGTATTTAAATAAAAATTGTTTAGAAAATGTAATTACATAAATTACAGATTGAATGCTATCGCACATTTCCAGTTTCAATTTTTGCCAATGCTTTATTTCAGCGGTTCTCAACCTTTTAGGGTCTGCGTACCCTCTATAGATTATCCAATTTTTTTCGGTACCCCTCCTTTTATAAAAAATATCATCATAATAAGGAAATACGTAGATAACTAAAATAGCCTTTCGCGTATCCCCTGGTACTACGTACCACAGGTTGAGAACCGCTGATTTATTTAAAAAGTTTGACCTTGAGTTATGTTTTGAGGTAACGGTATGGGCATATGATGATCACACTGACTATAAAACTGAAGGGATGGAGATAGAGGACCAAGTAATGGTTTTTTTCCAAAAATATCTTTACATTCTGTTCTAATCTTTACATTATATGCTTATTTTTATTAATTTTATTTTGCCAACATATTTTATCAACGAAACTGAAAATAAGAAAATATAAATGAGCAAAAAAATAAGATTTACAATCCCTGTACAAGGTTATCTCTAATTCCAGTATTTTGTAATACTCAGTTGAACTGAAGTCTCGACTTTTCTAGTCGAGACCAAATGATGGTCTCGTCTTGACAAGACCAAGACGAGACGAGACGAGACCAAGATGAAGACTGGTCTTGGTCTTGTGGCAACACTAGATTCATGGTGAAAATCGGATATCCAGATTTTAGTGAATAAGCACGATTTAAGGTCCCTACAATCCGATTTTGTCATTTTTACAATGTGTGTGTATATGTGTGAGTGTGTGTGTGTGTGTGTGGATGTGTGTGTGTGTGTGTGTGTGTGTGTGCTCTATCTATTACATTGAACATTTTTATTATATCTTCTATAGATTTAGAGATAGAGAATTATAAATGTACAAAATAATCCATGGTAAAATGCATCAAACAACCCATGCATACCAGTTGAAAAATTATTACCCATTTCTGGGTGTGCCATTATCTACAACACATGTAGACATCGGTAATGATGACGATATATTTTACCGTGTGGGCGCTTATCAGGCGTCACGGGCACTCATTGCTGGCGTGGAGAGTGCACCACAGGGGTCACTTTTGTGCCATTTAAAATTCGAAATATTTGGCGTCGGTCGGGATCGAACCCGATACTCCCAGGTACAGAGACATTACTAAAGACTTTTTCTGGGAAGTACGTTTAATATTACTTATTTTATCATTAATTATATATTTAAAATTATAAATATAACTGCAGTACGTTAAGTTGACAATGTCCTTCAATGCGTAAAATCTAAAGTTACTTGGACAAGTCGAGATATAATAGTAATTATAATATGCTATTGTTGTTAACATCTAAATTAGTATAAAAAAGGGGATTCATTTATAAGCCAAAGTATGTACAGTATTAGATAAAAAAACACACGCGCTTGCTATACATACATATATTTCATCATATACCCTTCAGAAATTCCGCCAATCTCGTCAATGAATTGGAAGAATCTCAAACATTTAGAAGAGTAAAAGGAAACTTGTTTATAGAATGAATTGAAAAATAAAGAATAGATGTAATTAGAACTTTTTGTGTGTACCAGAAATATTAAATACAATACTTATGTAGCCTAATATGAAAATGGCGAGATTCATTGTCAAAAAAAGGTATTGTCAAAAAGGTTTTATTTTTATTTTTTATTTTATTTATTTATTGGCCACAGCTGATTTTTACCTCTCGCTAAGGGAGATATTGGAATCATTCTAATCGCATATCCAGATTTTAGTGGATAAGCATGTTTTAAGGTTCCTATAATCTGATTATAACATTTTTACGATGATGTCCGTGTGTATGTAGATATGTCCGTATGTGTGGATGTGTGGATGTTGGAACCACGGTTTCTCAAATACTGCTCAATCTGACATTCCTGGGAAGAGCTGACTAGATTTTGGTAAAAATTTGACAACCGGAAGTAATAGTTTCTTTAAAAAAATCTTGGAAATTTTTGTTATTACAAATATTGAAGAACATAAATTTCTCCATCATTAATACACTTAAATTTTTTATTATATCTTGTATAGATTTAGACATAAAGAAACTAATATATAGAATAATTTAATATGGTAGATGACAGATGTAAGTGTCAAAAAACAACAGTTTTAGTGACATATTGAAAGCTCTTTCTGGGAAGTACATTTAATCTTTCTTATTATTTTATTAATTAAATATTTAAAATTGTAGGTATATAAAATGCATATATCCATCAGAAATACCGCCTATCTTGTTAATGAATTGGAAGAATCTCTGACATGTAGGAACTTCCTGATACAATGAAAAATAGATATAATTAGAATTGTATGTGTGCAGAAGACATGTTGAATACAATAAAAAACAATATTTGGGTAAAGTTATGTAATTTTTTTGTTATAAAACGACGGTTCGATAGCAAAGTGCAATACAATACTTATATAACATAAAATGAAAATAGCGAGAGGTCTTGTGCTGGCCACAACATATTTTTCCATAACGCGATAACGACTTGTTGTTTATTTTATTCCCCAGTAACGTGTCGTTACTTTTCTTTATAGATATTTGGCGTGATCTCAATGGCTCGTAGTATGATCACGGTTTTAACTAAAACACTGTTTTTGGAAATGTCAAATTCAAATTTTTATTATTATTCTCTGTAACCCTTTTTATTACTTTTCGGTGTAAGGGTGCCGGGCGCACCGAGCCGCAGTGTGATAAATTTTTATTGCTGAGCGTTCACCCATCCAACACATCGCCGCTGTGTAGACTGCTTGGACTTGCCGATCACAAAGTTGACACTCTAACCACACTGCCGTACTGCCGGCGAAGAACGATTTTTTAAAAAAATATTTGTTTGAATACAAACTATGTTCTGCTTTAAAATCATATTTTGATAAATTTGATGTGATTTATTATTGTTATTAAATAATGAAATTTGACATCTCTTAAAACAGCGTTTTAGTAAAACCGTGATCATACTACGAGCCAATATGTCTAGATTTGGTTCAGGCAATTCATTGCAAGTATATTAACAATTACCGATACCTATCTGTGTACGAAGCATACTGGCATACCCAGAAATAAGTCGAGATAATATATTTATTTATATTAATAATTGAATTTAAAACACTTACTTTCCATAGTCATTTTATTAAAACCTAAGCAGGTTGTTAGGGAATGCTTTGACCGAAATTTTAAGCACAGTTTTATATTGAAAGCCCTAAGTCATTTTTCTCTCTGGTTAATAGTTCCTTCAAAAAAATATGTTTTACATATTCCCCAGATTTTGAGAACAAACTGAAATATTGTATGTCTGTTAATTTTTTTCAACTAGGTACGTTACTTAACAACGTAACCAATTACAAGGAAAAGGGAATTATTTCAGCATTTCTCCAAACTTGTTATACATGTTATATAAAAAAAATTAAGAAAATCGAATAATGACTCAGGACCATTTTATTGCATTTTTCATTGTAGAGTTGTCCTTAAATTTTACTGAAAAAGGATATTTTATTGTCCATAGTATCAAGTGTTAATATTTTCACTATAAGTTTAGGTACTTCTACGTCCTTGTATTCCTCGAATATTGCGAGACACAATAAATTAACCTTCCGTCAGTCTGGTGGTGTCTGATGGACCCAGTCAAACCGTAAAATTGATTTAAAAGTTCAAATTTCGCGCTTTAAATGCTATCAGTTTTAGTACCTTCCTCTTTTGCATAACCTCAAACATGGTCATTCCTGGCTTGTCTGACATCGGCTCGAGTACATGTTAATTAGAATATTTAGAACCCTTCGGGTTTAATAGACCCCACATACTACTCACGTTGGTGATATTATTTTCCTAAGTTTGAGGTTTTTTTTATGTTTTTAGTGTAAAATTAACACTGTTTTTATATTAAAAAGGTCTTATTTTAAAAATCAAAACGTGCCCAAGAAAAAACGACGTTGCGATTTTTGTCCTAGAGGGTCAGACAGAAAATCCCAATACTTTTGCAATAAATGTGAAAAAACTGTTTGTGTGTAGCATGCCAATTTTATATGCAACGAGTACGCAGATTGACTATTTATTTTGATTAAGTTTTTATTTTAATTTTTTTCATTTTTTTATTTCTTATTCATACGTGTTATTAAAATAAGTGCAACAATGGAAGGAACTAAATACAGGAAAAATCGTGGTACAGTCATGTGGGTTCCATGGGACCCCAGCAGACCACTAAGGTAAGAAATATTCAGCAGACCAACGGAAGGTTAAAAGAATTGCATTAAGGAAACTTTTTCAACAGTTAATTTGCGTAACATTCTGTTATAGTCCAGGCAACGAAGACCAAAAATGCCAAATAGCGGAAATAATTCATGTAGAAGCCAATTTTGGCCCAGTTGTAGAGGAAGGTGTCCTTAACAATATACTAAAAGTACTGATGGGTGGGAGTGAAGCTAAGGGTAGGGGTGGTCTCTGAAAATCCCTTTTTTCAGTTTTTCGTTAATAACTCGAAAACTACTGCCTCTAGCGAAAAAATGTTATATACTGAATTAATCTACATAAAATTCTCTACAAAACAAGCCTATACAAATTTTTTCTAGGATCAATACTTAAGGAGATATTTTTAAAAATTCGGTTTTTCTTGTAAAAAATGAAATGTTTATTCTTAAAAATGAAATATTTATTGTTAAAAATTAAATAATTCATGTTCAAGGATGTATCTTGAACATTAATTTTGGTCAAAATCTAAATTTTCATCATTATCGGTGATGTCTTCAAACGGGGCTCCGACATGAGCCAAGGCACACGCTGCAGGCACCGGAGCAGGCAATCCCTGCTTTGCGGCAACCGCAGCATTCGCAAAAGATCATGTTCAAAATGGAATTGGGTGCCACCCACAGGGTCGTTCGTGGTAACTGGGTTGCATCCGGAGAAGCTATGGAGAAGGAGGATCATCTTGGCGAATGGAAGCTGTTGAAATTGTCGCACCGAAAACAATTTGGTCTCCACCTTCCCACGGCCGGGCTTCATGAAGTATGTTGATAGAAGGTGGCGCCGCCTATAGAAAGAAGAGGAGAACGTTTGGAATGAGACCAGGGCTCCCCTCCCTGCCCTATTCAGTGCCAGGTAGTCCCGTTATCCTCCGGGGCCTTCATATAGACGCTAGTCCCTTTTCAGTTTACATTCAAGTACTTTGTTGTTCATGAAGCTAGGCCGTTGGAAGGTGGAGTTCAAATTGTAGTTGTTGCGACAATTTTAACAGCTTCCATTCGCCAAGATTATCCACCTTCTCCATAGCTTTTCCGAATGCGACATCATCTCGGCGATACATGGAAAGAGCAAAATGAGAATCGCTGAGCTCTTCACAGTAAATCCTGACCTCATCTATGACATCTCAGCAATATTCACAAATCCCTCAACATCACCTAAAGATATTGAACAGGCTGGCAAGAAGCTTTTTCTGGTTGTATACCAAGCGCCGCACATCAAGACAATCTGAACAAACATCGGTACTCGGTACCTTTGAGAGCGTCAACGAAGCCCAAATAAGACATGGTCTCTCTTCCTCCCACGAGAGGAGCTTCAATGAAACACTCGCTCAGAATATATCTACAGGTGAATCCATTTACATATAGTTCTTAAATACTGGTTTCTTTAAATTATAAATATCAATTTGTGCTAAATACTTACAGTGATCTGACTACTTTTTTACAGATACAACAGCGGCTCGGCAATCCCCTACCACCCGCCAGTGGCGGACTAAGGGGGGCGATAGGGGTGGTTCGCCCCGGGCCCTAGACAGAGGGGCCCCCCATTTCCAGGTTAAACAAATTATAATTGAATAAAAATGCAATGGTCAAATAAACGGAACGGTTCACCCTACGATTTTCTACTAAATAACCATCGCCTTCATAAATAATTAATTTCTCTTTTCTCTCAAAAAATTTTCAGGTGTGGGATATTAAAACTACAAATACTGAAACATTGTAGCTATGGCGCGGGAATCCACAAATCGTATGAGTAATTTGAGTGGTAACAGCGCCAATTTAGTGATATCACTAAATATAGTGAAGTTAAATTCAAATACGATTTATTTTATAAATTTGCGACTTGTTTGAGTTCTAGTGATTTTAATATATATCTATCGACATTTCTAGTGATTTTACTAAAATATATTCGGGTTAGTAATTCACATTTTGCAACAAAAACACTTGTTACTTAAATCACTCTCTCCATAAAGCACAGCGCACCAGCTTCGCATTTTGCAAGCGCCTGCCCAAAAATTCCAAAAAAAAAATTGGTGTAAGGTTTTTTAAAATATATATGCTTCGGAAAATAACCCATTTCATCACCTATTTAAATTAACGTTTACTTAGAACTAATACAAGAAATCAGTTAATTATATTGAAACCAGTGAAAATTTATACTTCATGTAAAGTGCAATATATTTTGTCTGTTTTAAAAATAAAAACTGATTTGTAATTAGTATATCATGTGGGTAGTATCTAGCATTTTTTTATGAAGTACTGAAACGCTATATAGGTTCCAATATAAGGGGCTCGGCATTAGAGACCGCCCCGGAACTCCGAAGGAGTTAGTCCGCCACTGCCACCCGCCCAATGGGGTTGGGCCAGGAGAGAAGATGAAATCCTCAACCCAGTTACCCCGAACGACCCTGTGGCATCCTACTCCATTTTGAACATGATCTTTTGCGGATGCTGCGGTTGCCGCAAACAAAGGATTGCCTGCTCCGGTGCCTGCAGCGTGTGCCTTGGCTCATGTCGGAGCCCCCTTTGAAGACAGCACCGATGATGATGAAAATTTAGATTTTGACCAAAATTAATGTTTAAGGTACATCCTTGAACATTAATTATTTAATTTTTAACAATAAATATTTAATTTTTTTCAAGAAAAACCAAATTTTTAAAAAGTATTGATCCTAGCAAAAATTTGTATAGGCCTGTTTTGTAGAGAATTTTATGTAGATTAATTCAGTATATGAACATTTTTTCGCTAGAGGCAGTAGTTTTCGAGTTATTAACGAAAAACTGAAAAAATGGATTTTCAGAGACCACCCCTACCCTTAGCTTCACTCACACCCATCAGTACTTTTAGTATATTGTTAAGGATACATTCCTCTACAACTGTGCCAAAATTGGCTTCTACATGAATTATTTCCGCTATTTTTCCTTTGTTGCCTGTACTATTACTGCGGAAACGAATTATCTACGAATAACGAAGAAGGATTAGTGAAAATTTCATCTCCTTAATAATTATTTATTTCCTTAGGATATAAACCTATATAGGAAATGTCAATAAGTATAAATTATTTACATATTTGAACACATAATAAAATATTTATGTTGAACGGAGAGGAGTCCACCGCAATTAGTGAAAGTTGTAAAATTCTCATAGACTGTAGAAGATGTTTTTAATGAGATATGATTTTAATACATTCCTAAATATTTTAAATTTAACAATTTTTGTTATAAATGTTGGTAAGTTGTTAAAGATCCTTAATCCATGGACATTAGGGACTCTTTTGCTAATGATATTTCTTAAAAAGGGTATATGAAATTTATCTTTATGACGAGTATTAATCTGGTGAATATCACTGTTCATTGTAAAATTATTCTTGTTTTTAAAAATGTATTTGCAGATTTCGAATAAGTACAAGTTTGAGTAAGCATATGTTGTATTTTTGGACGTTGATTGAAAGGTTTTTGCTAGGCACTTAATGATTCGTTTATGGGATAATCTGTTTTTTGATATTATGAATATGTAGGAACGTTGTTTTGGAGCCACTTTTGTATAAATTATTGTCATTGAACCATCAAGATAATTGCTACATACCTGCCTTGCATTTATATTGCAATTCCACATTATCTCAGTCCGACACAACCATCGAAGTATCATCAGCATAAAGGACTAGTTTAATATTTTCTTGTTGACAAGTGTTAATATTATCAGTGTAAGGTATGGAAAGTATGGGGGCGAGTGCGGAGCCTATACTAAGATTAACGATACTTGAATTTGCATCGAAAATATTATTATTGTTAGTGTTAATAATACTAATATATATTGTTGTCTATCACGTAAGTAACTTTCCAACCATCTGAGTGGTATTCCTCTGATACCGTAGGCCTCCAACTTCTCCAGTAATCTGTCGTAATCCAGACAGTCGAAGGCCCTTGAAATATCATAAAAGATGACGACATGATTATTCTTATGTTCTAGATGCAAAATAATCTTTTCGTATAATAATTGTATTGCATCAGTAGTTAAAAAATTCGGTCGGAATCCAAATTATTATTACTGAGTATATTACGAGTATTATGATCAATAAATTCCTCCAATTTATTTAGGTAACAGTATTCGAATATTTTGGAGGAGATGGAGGCCATGGCATGGGTCCATAGTTATTAAAATTTTCGTTATCTGCCTTTTTTGTTTACTGGAGTTATTTGCTTAGTTTTAGTGAGTCTGTCAAAACGACGGTAATAAAGGTTAAGTTAATGATGTGGATTTATACATAAAAAGAATTTCGTCCAAAAATATTTTTCATTAAAATATACCAGGTACTATCTACTCATTTTGTTATATGAGTGTCTACCTACCTATATGATATACAATGGTAAAAAAAATGCATCTAATGAACAAAATTTATTGATATAAGATATACGTAAATAGATAGACGTAAATTAAAATTTCAATTTTTAAGTAGTTTATGAGAATTAGAACAAAAAACTGCATTATTTTGAATTGTTTAAAATTAACAAATTGTTTGTTTAATTTCTTATCTTTATTTTATATAAATGGTGGTGGCGGTGAGGAGTGAACATAGAGATTTAACATGGGATTCTAGTTTTATAAAATTTCCTGCTGTTCATTTTATGACAAAAACTGTATAGTACAAAGTTGTACAGCATTAAAAGCTGCATAACTGTATTTACATTTTTTATTGTGTTTTTGATTCCTTCGCAATTTAAAAAGAAATTTCAAAATTTTGGTTTATTGGCAACAATAGCAATGACACTAGTTTTCGTTTTTCTAGTTTTCATAAATTATTTATAAAAGTCAATATTTCTTCGAATAAGGAACGTATTTTTATTTTTTTATTTATTATTATTTTTTTTATGAGGAAAGTAAATCCGATACACAACAACATTTCGTCTTAAAAGATCTGTAAAATTTGCCCAAGGACTCATGGGATCGTATATCCAGCCAAAGAGTCGGGAATGTGAATTGTAAATGCCGGAAAATATCAAGACATTTAAGAAAGTTAGCTATTGCTATTCATTTGATTGTTGGTTAAAAATAACGACTTCATATATCCAATAATATGGGGCTAGCTGTCGCAGGGCTTGAAGCATTAAACAGTGGTTACGAGATAATATTATACAGGTTTTAATCTAACCTAGTATTCCTGATCTAAGTCCCAGAAGATCTATGGGGTACAATAAAGAAACAATTAGTACGATAACGGCGTCCTCGAACTAAAGAAATATTTCAAAGTACATTACAAAAAAAAAAAAAAAAAAATGCAATTTATACCAACTTAATAGTGTCAAGAATTATTAAATACAATGCACTCATGCATGAGAGCAGAGTAATTTAGACAAAAGACAACGCAACTCGCTATTAATTTTACATTTAATGAAATTAATTATTAGATTTTAAAGTAGGTACGAAAACATTTGGCGCAGGTAAATTATTATTTAACCGCGCATAAATTATTGTTATAATGGAAAATTATATAAAGAATAATATATTTGCATTCAATACACTCCAACAACATATTACGTTAAAATTTATTCGAATGTAACGGCATTTATAATACGTAAATGATATTTTGATCAAAAGCAAATATTTTTTTTCTACCCCCCTGGCCTTCGGTACGGTGCGGATTGGCCAATGACAAATTATTGTTCGTGTTATAATTTAGGACATACACAAACATCCAAGCCCCTGGTGGGAATCGAACCCACGGCCCCAGAGACGAGCGATGAAGGTCGCTTGAGCGCTACCTATAACCGCTCGACCACCGAGGCGGCTAAAAGCAGATATTAGTAGTGATAATGACATGTTTGTACCGTGTGGGCGTTTGCCACTCGTTACCGCACGAGCACTCATTGCTGGAATGGAGAATACAACACACGGGTCACTTTTGTACCATTTAAAGTTCAAAATAAATTTGTTGTCGATCGGGGTTGCACCAGGGTTTCTAGATTCGCGACCAGACACTCATACACACGGCTACGCGACCCGATATAATAATAATATATATAATAATAATATAATAATGTTATTTAAAATAATGGAATTACTGATGTGAGTAAAAAATTTAAAAAAAAATTAGTTTTAAACTACCACTTCATTATTAATATTTATTTGACTCTATCATTTCTCATTGTACCCAGTAAACAGCTTGAAGAAGTAAATTTTAATTTGTCTTTCGGGACAGTAGTGGTAGCACGCACTTTAGAATTCTATTAAAAAAGGCATTTGTTTTCGCTTTTCGCCACGAAGCGAAAATTTGGTAGCATGCGTGTATCAAAATATTCGCCTGCAAGCGTACGACTCGAGGCGAAAGTGTCAAAGTAACGTCATTATTTTGCCGCAATTCTATTCAAAGCCAATTTACATATAATTTATATATTTATTATATACAACTGTCATAATATTTTTCATTTTAATAGTATAAAATCCAATATTTTCCGAAACAAAAAATGAATATAGAATTCTAAAGTGCATGCTACCAAGATTCGTAAAAGTAAAATCGTATTCGCCTGCTTTCTATGATAGAATTCTAAAGTGCGTGCTACCACTACAGGAATGTATAAATTCGTGCTCATTGAATGCACTTTTAAATTCTTATTTACACTTTGTTCAAAATTAATAGGGAAGAATCTGTCGGCAAATGAAAATATTGAATACGGGGCGTCTTTTTATTTTTCAATGTATACACAGGCATAAAAGATTAACATGGGAAATCAGTTTTTGCAGACTATTGTCCCATGACAGCAATGGATGTGGTACCTATCAATAAAAAGATAAAAAAAATCTCCATCAGATGACATCAAATACTTGTAAATTATGTAGTACTTTAATCCTATTGATTAATTACGTATTAAATTCATTCAATTCCGTATTAATAGCAATAATTATTTGAACAAAAAGTTAATCAATTGTTTGACATTTTTTCTGTCAGTTGTACAAGTTATAGGTTACAACGTATATTATAGTCGGCCATATAAATAGTCAAATATTTGTTTATTTCCGTGGTTTTTGTTCAATTATACATATACTATTATAAATTCAATAATAGCAATAAAATATCACATATTTCATCATTTGAACACAAGAGCTTTAACCTGACCACATGGCTGCTTTAAATGTAGCTGGTTTGGTTCAGTAACAATAGATCTCTGTTGCCGTTTAAATTAGAGTGGTAATCAAAGTGGTTATCACGCAGAATACGAACTCAAACTGCACTAATATGAATAGATGTCATTGCAACTGCTGTGAATTCTGCCTTATACTCTATGTAGTTTTTAAGAGAAGTCATTATAAGTGTAACTATAACCCGTTATACTGCAAATGCCGAACATTAAACAAATATTGAATGCGGGCTGAGAAAAACACTACTAGGTTCAGAAAAAATGTAGTGAATATAAAAATGAATTTAAAGTCAAATATTATTCTTAACAAATTGAATAATTTATTAATACATTTTAATTCGAAGGTGCTTTCCGAACATTTTTTTTACCTGTCGCTAAGAGATGTATTGAACTCATTATAAAAACGCATATCCCGTTTTTAGTGAATAAGCACGTTTAAAGCTCCCTAGAATTTAATTTTAACATTTTTACGAAGATGTCTATTGTGTGGAACAACTAGATAACCGGAAGTAATAGTTTCTTAAAAGAAATATTCTAAATATTATTTTTTGAAAATTTATGTTATTACAAATTGTAAAGAACATTAAATACCAAATCTGATACATATTATTTACTTATTATATCCTCTATAGATCTAGAGATAAAGAATATTATACATTGGCAAAGTGATTTAATAGCGATAGTTCTGTCTTCTGAAATATGACAACTATGTACACAAACCGGCGACATTGTTTTCATTCATTTCTTACAAGCTTAAATTATCTTCCATCACCTGACAAGTCATATTTGATTTTTGTTTGACACTGGTCGCTGGAATACACAACATTTTGCAAATACTTGGCACAAATTATATATAAACGTATTAACTATAGTTAATAATTTTTATAAAAATATATGTTTCAACTTAACAAGTGAAGACCTTGGGGAAAAATGGTCATATACCACAATTTGTTACTTTCGAGTTATTACAAAAAATTCCATAAATAGCTGTGTAGTTATTTCTTTAATCTAATAATTATAATAGTTTTTAATAAGAAAAATTTAATTATTTAGGAGTATGAATCCTTTAAATAACATTTTATTTATGATATAATTAATATATTTTTTTAAAAAATTGAGGCTTATACCATTTATTGTGAAAAAAGTAATACATAATTTGTGGCTTATATTGTTTTTATTAAAAATATTCTTAAATTTATTTTACAAAATAAGTGTTATTCTTAAATATATTTAAAACAAAATAACAATAACAATTGTTAATAACTATAATACCTACTCAAGTTGCTCGACATTTCCTTTTACTTTGTGGTGACACTGAAGTGAGCCATGATTTTTGTATTGAATTATTCTTTATTAGCAAGCGTGGATTGCTATGAATACTAACTTATTGTTCGTTGTTTTTGATTGACGGTGACAGTGCATAATTTTATAAAAATAAAGTGTATTATTGTTCTATTTGTTTATATTATTACTTTATGTGGTTCTAAAAACCATATTTGGTGACCCCGACTCCTGCATTTGCAAGAAACGTAGCTGAACTACGACTGAAGCAATGACTTGTACATAAGAAGAATTCTCCATCTTAACATATTTGGTGACCTCCTACACCCCGATATCGAGAAATTCAAACCTCCAACATTTTTAAAGGCCAACCAGCACTCTGATTCACACAAGTGGAATCACTGTTTGCTTCATTATCCATAGAAAAAGATGATATTAAATTCCACTGCGTTGTAGCCAATCTACAAGCTGATATCTTACTGGAAGTAGAAGACATCCGGTCCTCTCCATTGAAGACAAACATAAAACTGCTAGTGCAGGAACTGCTTCAAAATACTGAGATTGGAGACAAAACCACATCAGCTTTCCTTCGTTATTTCCGAGCCTTCGCTCCATATACCTTAGTCAGCAAATGAACAATCTAGCTTGGTCGGTTGCCGTCCGCCACGCGAGAACTCTTAGCCATCGTTGGAGACGATTTGAACAAACTGGCCCCACTTGCAGATAAAATTCAAGATCAACGCAACGGTAGTGCGAACAATGCAGATACTAGTCCATCTTCGCAGATCGATTTGTTGATGGAACGGATAGAGGACCTTACGAAGAAAGTCGAGAAACTTTCTGCAATAAATTCCCGCAGTGTATCTAGAGGCTTCAAACCTAATCGCTGCAAATCAGTATCAAAGATTCGATAAATTCCAGTGAAGATGAATGATGGTACCTTGACAACTTTGGTCGGAAGACCAAACGATGTCGTCAGCATTGCAAGTATTGGAAAAACTTCCAAGGGAGTCAGTAGTGGCGACAACTGATTCCTGCTCCAAAAGTCGTCACCTGTTCGTTAAAGATTTTAAGACTTTCGACAGGTTTCTAGTAGACACTGATGCTGAGTGCTCCATATTTCTCAAATCAAGCTGTAAAGAAGTTCGACCAATTGCTTCGTAAAAGTTATTCGCTGCCAACAATACTGTCATCAATACATTTGGTGAGAAATTTTATAAATTGGACTTGGGTCTGCGACGTATACTTTTTTGGAGCTTAATAGTAGCTAATGTAAGCTATCCAATATTGGGAGCTGATTTCATTGAGCTCTATAGCCTACTACCAGATTTAAAAAATAATAGTTTGGTGATCAAGAAACACTAGTTTCTATAAGTGGTTGGGTTTGTAAAGTGGAATTTATGGAAATTAAGACTTTTTCAGGTCACTCGTGTTATCACAAAATTCTTACTGAGTTTCCAGAAATTACCCGCCCCATAACGAAGCATAAGGTAACCCCGGAACCGCTCGTCTTTTGCAAACCACGAAGACTTATAAACTAGTCGTCTGCATAAAAAAAAAACAATTCCGGACCGTTATCCAGTGCCGCACATTGAGGATTTTCCTCATAATCTGCATGGCAAGAAGGTGTTTTCGACAATTATTGTCCTTGTGCGTGCCCAGAATTACATCCCGTAGAACCCGCAGATTTTTGAATTTCCGTACATGGGATTTGGTATATGCAATGCCGCCCAAACCTTCCAAAGGTTCATAAATGAAATGTTACCGGATCTCGAATTTGCATATGCCTGCATCAACGATATTCTGATTGCATCAAAAGATGAAGTCGAACATGAGCAGCATTTTCGAACCCTATTAAAGAGGCTGACTAATTTTGGAGTTCAACTTAATGTTGCTAAGGGTAAGTTCGGACTGGATGAGGTCAGTTTTCATGGCTATTTAGTAGGCGAAATATATTCGCCCAATGTCGGACAAGATTAAGGGCATTCTAGAATTCAACGCACCGTCAACTGTCAAAAGTCTCCGTCAATCCTGGGTATGGTAAATTTTTATCGTCGCTTTATCCCTCATGCTGCACGAATAATGCCCAAGCTCACTGAGATTCTCAACAATATCCAGAGCGACAAAGAAAAACTTGTTTGGACTGAAGATAAGAAGAAATTGTACGAAAAGACTAAAGAAGCTCTTGCGAGTGCCACACTTCTTGCTCATCCTTCACCACAAGCACCGCTCTCACTCATGGCAGACACTTGAGACACTGGCATTGGCGCATTGTTCAGCAGTTTGTAGATGGTAGCTGGCAATCACTTGGATTCTACTCTAAGAAGCTGTCTCCAGCACAAACCAAGTACAGTGCCTTCAATAGTTAGCTCTTGGTGTGCTACTTTGCAACAAAGCGCTTTCGATTCATGCAGTTGAAGGCATCGATCAAGTGCGTTTCTACTGAGCGTTGGGTGGACGAATTACTACTCATTTTGCTTGGAATCCGTTCATCTCGCAAGGAGGACATTGGTCATTCCGTTACAGACCTTGTTTACGGCCAAACCTTCGTCTCCCCAGTGATTTTTACGTTTCTACCGAGGACAACACATTGGCTAACTCAGAGTTCGCTCTTTGACTTCGTTTTTAAGAATCTGGCAAATTGCAGTCACGTCTTTCTGCGCAACGACTTTGTTCGACGCCCTCTGCAACCTCCGTACGACGGTCCGTTTCGCGATGATTCTCGTGCAAACAAATGGTTGTCGATTGTAAAAACCGTAAATTAGCCATTTCCGTTGACAGATGCAAGTCCGTCTTCATTCATACTGAAGTCGCTGAGCCGCCTGAGCCAGATGAAGTTTATATCCGAAAGTCTAGACTAAGCTAGACCCACATCTACACCGTCATCTACTTCAGTGCCACCTTCGACCGATTCGACAGTACGAGTAGCTTTTGCTACTCCCACTTTAAAATCTACTATTAAGTACATAGATCCTAAAAGGACGCTTCGTAAATAGTTTCGCTATTATTATTGTTTTTTTTTTTTTCATTTAATTTATTGTAGTATTCTTTCACTTCATTGTCCCCACATTCGATTATTTATTAATAGTTTTTTTTTCTAATAACGCTAGTTCACTCGGACGGAGTTATGTAGTGTAAGGCTAGGACTTCGAACTGGGTATTTAGTTATATGGAAAATACCCACCCACCCGGATCAAATGGAATACGGGTCGGAGCCGATTCTTCACCCATAAGACCCATAAAAACTGCAGACCCATATTACCCGTAAGAACCACAGACCCGTATTACCCGTACGAACCGTATAACTCGTAAGAACCGTATTTCCCTTGAGACTTGACGTTATACATGAAGCGTACGACTGCCTGTAAGGGGCATACTTCGCCGCACCGAGAACATATGTACGTATCTTCTTATTGCATTTAAATTCACACATGTAAATTATTCATAATGGTGTCTGCCTTACAAATAGAGATATTTTTTATTTGTCCTATTATTGTACAAATTACTAACTTTTCTTTTAAAACTAATAGTATTATGTGAAGTGTTTAACCAAATAAATTTAATTAAATTATTTTTCAACGGTTTTATTATTTAAACAGATAGCAACGTAATAATACGTCTTACGGGTAATATGGGTTTATTGTTCTTAAGGGTAATACGGGTCTGTGGTTCTTACGAGTAATACGGCCTTATGGGTGAAGAATCGGTTCCGACCCGTATTCACTGAAATATGGGTGGGCGGGTGGTCTTTTGGATCCACTGGTATTCCCAGTACGGTGACAATGAGTGAGCCATGATTTTGTATTGAATTATTCTTTATTAGCAAGCTTAAGTTGCTAAGAATGCTAACTTATTGTTCGTTGTTTTTGATTGACGGTTTTGATATTTTTGACAGTGTATAATTTTATAAAAATAAAGTGTATTATTGTTCTATTTGTTTATATTATTATTTTATGTGGTTCTGAAAACCATAACTTTACTGATATTTTCAGAGACAACATTATTGTTTGAAATAATTTCTTCATAATTCTGCAACGAAAAATTTGAGAGGATAATGATATAAGCCATAAATAAAAAATCTATAGAGGTCAACAGAAGACCTCTCGCCATTTCCATATTTTAGTCCCCATCAACTAATTATGTACTGATGTTCAACATTTATCCCTTTACGCTTTACCCTTTCTTGTTTTCCTAAACGTGTTTTACAAAAACCAGGACTATTTAATTCATGAGTTTCACTCATTTTCTTTTCAAAAGTCTAAATATAATGCCATTTATAGGATTGGGAATAAAAAGCGCACGCAGGTACTAACGAAAATGACAATATAAAATGACATTGACAGATTACAGATATTTGTACAGCCAGACACATAAAAAAAATTAGCATCAGTGTAGAAATCCCCAGTCCATAATTATTTGACGGCAAGTATAGTCTATATACAGTCATACAAAAAAGTCTCCGTACGACAGTAGTTTTAATGTATTTTAGGAAATATAGCACTCTAAAACCCAATGGGTGGAATTCAGTGGGTTGTATTAAAGTCTGTATTAAAGCTTGTATTAAGTATATGGTAACATTGTAATATTTTCCACATGTATCAATGAGATTCAATTGTGATTTAGAAATTTTACCACAGGGAAAAGTAATTCAGATATCCTTTAGTCAAATAGGAAGTATTATTATAAAAGGAAGGTGTAAAAGGAACCTCATTACTGCAAAATTAGGTTAGAAATATGTCAAATTTTATGTGTCAAATATTTCATACCTGAATGTTAATGAATTTTAAAATATCTCAAACCCCGTTGTGATCAGTTTTGACATTTGTCCTTTTTTTCTTACTTCTGTTAATAATATTTTTTTCTTTATTTGATCCTTTGGTCTCACTTTTTTCTGACATGTATTACAAAGTTGCCAAAATATTTTTGACAAAGTACTGTTTTAGCTTAAAACACGCTAATACAACCCACTGAATCTCACCCAATATATTTAATTTCCATTTAATCCAAAATGAAACGCAGTATATTACGTTATTATAAATACAAAATAAACAAATAATTTACTTAATTTATTTATATTATGGGGTAAACATTGAAAGTATTCATAATTTCATGACAAAAAGTCTCCGTACGATAACCAAAACATTTAAATAATAAACCATTTATTTATGTTTCAAAAAGAAATATAATATTTGGAGAGTTTTCCGTTGGTTCTTCCACCAGTAACTAAGCGATGAGTCATTGAATCTACCAAATTTTTGGTCACCGATGGCATTATATTCTGCCATTTTACTTGTAATTAATTTTAAATTCTTTTTTGCTTTATATTTTTATTTATTTTAAGAATTTTCCGCACTTTCTCAATCCGGTTAAAGTCCGGAGACTGTGAGGGATGATTAAGCATATTTTTAATATTATACAATACGCATTCTCTTATAGACGCGAATTATTTGTCGGATTTTTCTGATGCATGAAATTAAAATTGTCTATTAAGGCCCTATTTTTCGGCACTTTGTTTTAAATTTGCTTTTAAAATATCGAGGTAACCTTTGCTATCCATTGTTGCAATAATTCCTAATTTCCGTACATCCGCTGAGAAAATATAGCCCCAAACATAATGCTATTACAGCCGTATTTAACTGTTAGTATTAAATGCCTTAAATTTAAGGTTTTCTCCAATTTTCTTTTGCCTTCTTTCCAATCTGTATGTATTATACTTACTCACTTACGATACCAGTAAACCTAATAAAGACTTAAAACTTTTAATTTAAAAGTACAAAATCTACAACATTTAAATGTAAGTTAAATGCGCCGATGATAGCATTATGTTTGGGGCAATATTTTCTCAGCGGATGTACGAAAATTAGTAATTATTGCAACAATGGATAGCAAAGGTTACCTCGATATTTTAAAAGCAAATTTAAAACAAAGTGCCGAAAAATAGGGCCTTAACAGACAATTTTAATTTCATGCATCAGAAAAATCTGACAAATAATTCGCGTCTATAAGAGAATGCGTATTGTATAATATTAAAAATATGCTTAATCATCCCTCACAGTGATTTCGTGATTTTAATGAATTACCGGAACTATTACTTACCCTGTAATCTTTATCTTTGATACTATCATCTGAATCAAAAATATCACTTTACAGTCACTTTGATTACAACAAATATTAGTTTTCTCTTAGCTGTCAAGTCTCGCTTGGCATCCATTTTGAATTTGTTGTAGCTTATAACCTTATTGCTCTACATAACGAGCAATATTTCGTTGGGATAACAATGGCCTGTATTCTCTCATCTTGAAGAAGCGCTACTTCCGAAAAATCGCTACTTCAACTGTCAAATATCAACTTTAATATTAAAAATTAGAGAAATTAAAATAAATTAAATTGTAAATAGCACTTATTTCAAATATTATATGCTCCATTTACAAAAATATCAAACCTATTCTTGTCTACTTGTAAAATAAAATAAAATTTAAAAAATCGAGATAGTGCTAGGTACTTCCGAAATAGCGCTACTACAAGATGTGAGAATACAGACCAATGTCACCACAACATGGTCCTGATATTGAGATATTTTTTTGTAAACTAAAATTTTTAGTGGCATATACCATTGTTGTAAATAATAGTACATGCTTAAGTCAATATCTGAAAAATTGTGGCATATTACCTTATTCCCCCTAAGGTCGTCAATTTATAACCTTCGAAAAAAACATATGACAAATGTCTACAATCAGTATTCTATATTCAAAATGGCGACAGAAGAGTTAAATTTTAGATCCACATAAGCGGCGTTTTGTTAACTAACTTTGTCAACAGTTTTCTATTGGCAAAGGTAATTATTGTTTTGTGGTTATAGTGAAAATGAAATGGCAGAAGACTTACGTCATCGAACCAAAATAAACTTTATAAAATGAAATATAACTTGTAGGAATTATTTATTTTTAAATACAGAAGAAAAAAAATAGTATTAAGAAACGTATATATTAATGAAATTTACAAGTATTTCTAAATCAATATCTGTTCCTTTTACGGAATATAAAATTATTTGAAATAATTGTAGTTCATTTTTGTACAATACGTTGGCATGACAATGTTTACATTAAATTACTTATCGATCGAATATCGATCCTGTCACTATTGTCACTTGGTTGTCAGTTTTCTATGCGTTAAGTATTTGCGACATGCTACAGTATTACTTGTTTATTTTAATAAGTAATATACTAATGCATCCATAATAATGCGAAAAGCATGAAGAAAGCAATTTAAGAAACTAACCATGGATGAATAAAACTCGATTTCTGGACTGACATTATCTTTATTGAAGACACAAAATTGTTTCACAACGTTTCGGATGCTAAAATCTGCTTCCGTCATCAGGTGAACTGATACTAATTTACATCTGTGTAATAGGAAGAATTTATACTATGCGGGGGTCATGCGTGAATGGCTTGATTGATGGGTAAAACCAGCAGCTTCATCAAGGATTCCAAACATTTCCTGGACATTGTAAGGACAATCGACCTGGAACCAGAGGACCGTTTTGTGAGCTTTGATGTGGAGAGTCTGTTTACAAATGTACCTGTTGAAGAAGCTATAACCATCATCAAGAAAAAACTTGAAGAGGACCAACAACTTATGGAACGAACGAACCTACCAGTACACGTCATCATGGAACTTCTGGAGTGCTGCCTACATACCACCTATTTCCAGGTAGATACACATTTTTATCAACAAGAAGATGGCCTACCCATGGGATCGCCGCTATCTCCAGTGATTGCCAACATATATATGGAGTTCTTCGAGGACATGGCATTAGAAACTGCTCAGGTGAAACCGAAAAAGTGGCTGAGATACGTGGATGACACGTTTGTTATCTGGAATCAAGGAGAGGAAGAACTTGAAGGTTTCCTTAGCCACCTAAACGGCTTAAGGTCCCAAATACAGTTCACCATGGAGAGAGAACACAACAACCGTCTGCCGTTCTTGGACGCTCTGCTGGAAAAGAGGGACCGCAGAATAGAAACAGCAGTCTACCGAAAACCTACCCACACAGGACGATACCTACATTTCACTTCCAATCATTCAGAAAGCACCAAAATAGGCGTAGCAAACACGCTCCTCAGACGAGCCTCAACCCACTGCAGCACACCAGAACACTATGAAGAAGAAATTGGGATTATCACAAGTACTCTCAAAGAAAATGGGTACACAGATCCCTGCATCAAGAAAATCATCCGAAGGAATCAAGAAAAACCTACAGACAAAGAAGCAAAGGCAGATACAGAAGTACAAATGTACATTCCATACATAAAAGGCGTCTCAGAAAAGATTAGAAGAATTTCAGACAAATTCAATATTCAAACCAGGTTCCAGACAACTACTACACTACGGAACATACTTGCAATCTTGCAAATAGAAAACCAACATCAAAAACTGAGACCGGTGTGTACCAAGTTAACTGCGAGTGTGGCCAAGCCTATGTGGGAGAAACCAAGAGACCACTAGAACAACGTATTAAAGAACACCGACGGCACACTGAGAGGGGAGAGACGTCCAAGTCAGGAATAGCTGAACACGCCTGGGAGAAACACCATAGAATACAGTGGAATCAAGCCAAAGTAATACATAAAGAAAGTCATACATTTAAAAGGAAATTCAAAGAAGCAGCCATCATTATGAAAAACCAAGAAAAGATTTTCAGTCATCCCAGCGTAGAAATCAAACCAGTTTGGAAACAGCTTATTATCAAATAAGACTCACTGAAGATTACGACAGAAAAGCAGCCGACCTATCAGGAACCAGTTACAACACCACCAACCAACCAACGAAACGATACGCCCGAAGAGCCATTCACGCATGACCCCCGCATAGTATAAATTCTTCCTATTACACAGATGTAAATTAGTATCAGTTCACCTGATGACGGAAGCAGATTTTAGCATCCGAAACGTTGTGAAACAATTTTGTGTTTTCAATAAAGATAATGTCAGTCCAGAAATCGAGTTTTATTCAGAGTAATACATTATCTTGCGAGTTAAAGTTTAAAGACAAGTTAACCATGGATGCCGTAATTTTTTCCGAACGGGAATTATCCAGCGGTGGGCCATTAATACCGTTGAAAGCCGTTTAAAAGGTAATTTTTTCAAATATTTCTTTTGTTATCAATCTTTAATCAAATTATGTATTTTTAGAGAGCTACAGATGCCCTGCAAATAAGCAAATCTTGACATGGGAGCCCATGTCAGAATGACAACTAGTAATCATGTAGATACATAACTTACAAATGTCATAAATTTTAATTCAAAATTTCAAGATTTTTTAAGTTCTCTTTGTCACCAGGAATGTGGACTTTACTTAGCGAGTACACATGAAATTGGAAAATTGGAATGAAAAATAATGACATTTGACATCTGTATATAATTACTAGCTGTCTTTCTGACACCCGCCCTTTTATATGCTTGTCAAGAAAGACCAACAAAGTCACATGACTACTCGCCCCTTATAAATTAGTACCTATCCTATCTAAACGTAGTAGTATATAACGTCATTACTTTAGGGATATTTTTTGATGACGTAAGTCTTCTGCCATTTCATTTCTACCATAACGAAACTGGGGGCCAATTCTAATTCACTTTACAGACTTGTCGCAATTAATGACGTCATATTGTTACCATGGTTTTGTTACAGGAATAAAATAGGGATTTAAATTTCTAGTTTGGTATAAGGTGGAATATGACAGCACTTTGTTATGTTTGACATTTTGAAAATTTTATTTGAAATAATTGTGTTATTCGCTAATATTTTAAAAATGACTAAACATAAGGTACGTTTTATTTTATAAAAATAGTGAAAATAGAATTATTCATAATGTACATTATATTTTTAGGAAATGATTCTGTTTGTATCAGAATTATAGGTCTTTTAATGGCTGACGACGATGAATTAATACTATTCACTTTTAAAATAAAAAACGGCGTAAAATTATCCGAAAAATATATCCTGTCATATAATAACCTAGAAAATTAAATCTCTAAAATTTGACGTCATAAATAGAAACTACAGAATAATTAAAATAAATAGGATTTCAGCCTTGATAAAGATGAATTTACTTTTTGTCAACCTTGCGGAATTCTTTTATTCCCTGAAGTCCTAGGTATTTATTTTAATTATATAGTTGTTACAGTTGTTTATTTAAATCGTATTAATAGAAACTATATTCACACACTCTATAGTCTCCATGTGAATTAGAATCGGCCTCCTGAAGTAATAAATCGCACATTCCAAACTACACCAGGGAAACTAGATGACAAAATCAAATCTTTGTAATTGACAGATAAATGTCAGTGTCAAAAATCAACACTTTTACTGAAAGCTTTTTCTGGGAAGTTCATTTAATCTATGTTATTGTTGAGTAAATTAAATATTTTAATTATAGGTAAAATGCTTATAACCGTAAGAAATACCGCCAATCTTGTTAATGAATTGGAAGTATCTCTGACATTTAGGAACTTCCTATTAGAATGAAAGAATGAATATGAAATAATCCAATATTTGGGCAATATCCTTTTTATTATAAAACTAAATTTCGATGACGAAGTGTAATACAATACGTATATGAATAACATAAAATAGAAATGGTGAGAGCTAATGTGCTGGCCACATCAATTTTTTTTATGTATTGTTTCTTTTGAGCTGAATTTTATAAATTTATTACCGTGACGTATAGAATCAGTAGTCAGTATTAGTACCTAAGCCATAATGTTTTCCATGAAAACTACTACTTTTCTAATTTAAAATCAAATAATTTTAATGCAATTAGTATTGAAGTAAAGACAAAAAGCAAGTCTTTTTCATTTATATAAGAATACAAGATCACGTTTTTAACAAATCAGTATAAAAATATCTACGTGATCATGGATAATAATAATATTGCCTAACGTAAGGTAGTACCACTATACTTGCCGTCAAATATGTATGGACTGGAGATTTCTACACTGTTGCCAATTATTCAGGGGCAATGTTGAAAATGCTAAGTTATGAAGAAGCGGCAACACCGCAGGTCAAGGGATAAGATGCGGAAAAGGAAAAAAGTTGAACATCAGTCCATACGGCGAGTATAGTACTATGTACCGACGACAGTTTGTTGCAACGAATTTTTTTTTAAGCAACAAGCAGGAGTTACCTTCGCCAATATTGTCAACATTGTCAAAAGAAAGTCTTTCGCGAATGGTATTTAGTATGACTAACTCCAAGAAAATTATTTTTTTTTGTTTTTCAAAAATGATATTTTTAATATTGTAACTAGATAATATAAATGTTAAAATATTACTGTGGCAATACTGTAGTTTGATAATATTGCCACAGTAATACGAGCGTGATTGGTTCTTAGAACAACAAAATACACCGATTTCAATGGAGGACAAATCAACCAAATCAAACTATGAGTTCAATTTTCATTCTTATCCTGAACAACAGAATATGATTCTTTTATTCAATTTTGACGTTTTAAACTGTCATTATTAACTACATAACAACAACTATAAGTAACACTTTTTTAACATGTGAATTAAAAATAATTTTAAATCACTCTCACAAAATTTTAACTCACTCTGCAACAAATAGTGCATTTAAAATAACATCAGGTACGAAAATAACAATCACCATAATATTTAGCAGATATTATCAGCCATTTTCATTATTTTTCACGGCACAAATGACATGCAATAAAACATTTTAAATACATGACTTGACGTCTATCAGCGACGATTGTCATATGCTCAGCCTACTAACTGATCAGTTTTTTATTTTGTCAAAATTAAATATTATAATGGTTTTTATTACTATTTCGTCAAAATTGAATAAAATATTGTACAAACCACGTGAACTAAGAATGTTTATTCACTCGAACTTTCTTCTCATGAATAAACATTACCTTAGCTCACTTGGTGTGTAAATATCTATTATCTATTCTTGGCACATTAGACAATCCTACGTTTTACAGGGTGTTAATACTAAGTCGTTACACCCGAAAATGGTAGTTAGAACTCATTAAAACAAACAACTTTTCTTATTTCCAATTTTTGATTTGGTGCCCCGGTTCTTAGTTATTGGAGTTCTTTTGTTTTTTGAAAAGTCGTCTAACTCGCTTATATTAAAAACTATTGAATTTTTTTTTCTTTCAAATTTACCTTTAGGCTCTCTAAAATATTTGGCACTTTCAAATATTTTTTATTTTTTCAAATGACAACATGGCGATCGATCAAAAATTTCAAAACATGATTTTTTGATAACCACTCCATCGATTCCTTAAACTATCTACTACAACATTTGTCCTCAACATTTTTTTCAATCTATCCCAAATAAGTTTTTATTAATTTACTTGACTTACAGATATAGTCCAAGGTACAGAACCCTTTTTTTCAAATTATTAACACTCGTCTAAAACTTTGTGAGTGGTTTCATTTTAACGTAACCTACAACTTTTTTATCTACGAAAATTCTCGGAAATGGGCGGTTTTCAATCTGGAAATCGGAAAACACGTCAATTTAACGATTTACTAAAAATGTATGATCAACCCTTTGCTTTCTACTTTAATTGTAAGATAATTTGATAATAAAATCGAAAATAAAATTGGCCTACAAAAATATTGGGCCATTTGCCGAGACCTACACCCCCAACATGTCAAAATAACGAGGGTATGAAAATTTATCAACAACCAGTTGATTTTCACGAAATTGTTTAATAAATATTAATACTATCAAATGGTCATACTGGCCTACAATTTTCATGGGCAGTTTTTTCAGATCTACGGCCTAAACTTGTCAATTTTACGATGACCCTTTTACTGATTAACACTTGTAGGCCACGAAGTACACATGATAGGTGAGCTATTTTGTAATTAAGTAATGTAGTGGCCTACAAAAATATTGGGTCGTATCGCTTAACCTACAAAAAAGGACAAAAATTATATTTTTATGATTCCGTATATAAAAAAAATTATCGTTATTAATTACTTCGTATTAATATTTCTAATGTTAGAAAATAGAACACTTGTTTTTTGATTCAAATTTTATGCAAAAAAAATGTCAAAAAAATAATATGGGTATCATTTTAACGATTTTTTTAATGCAGAATGGAATACCTAAAACTCGATTCTGTTTGAGAGGCGATCCTTAGATATTGATACTTAGGTATCGATTCTTATGCATCTATTTCTAATTCCGTGAGGATTTGACGTAACAAAAACTATATACCGGGTGTAACAGAAATAAGTACATTCAATTTACCCAATGATAACTCATCGAGAGCAACAATATTTCATAGTAACTTTTCTTTGTAAACTAAATTGTGTTAAAAATCTTAAAAGTTTGTCACAAATTTCATTTCCTGTCTAAAAATACTAAAAGAAATTGATAATTTTTAAAGATTACTAAGAAATATTGTTGCTCTCGACGAGTTCTGCCAATGTCACTTACTAATTCTGTTTCACCTATCTATATATGTCACGAAAGTGGAATATTTGTTTTCCAAAAAATAAATTGCGAATTCAAAAAGAAGTTACTAAGGAATATTGTTGCTCTCGCTCTGTCACTGGTTAAATTTAATGTACTTATTTCTGTTACATACTGTATATTCCAAGAACATTACGCGGAAAAATTAAAATTCTTTTAGTTTTTTTTTTATTTATTTATTTCATATATGGCCTATTTATATTGTAGGCCACATATTTCAGTGTGTTCTACGCTTCATTTCAAAAGAAAGAAAAAAAAGAAGAAATGGTTGTTAATCAGTAAAAGGGTCATCGTAAAATTGACAAGTTTAGGCCGTAGATCTGAAAAAACTGCCCATGAAAATTGTAGGCCAGTATGTCCATTTGATTGTACTGATATTTATTAAACAATTGCGTGAAAATCAGCTGGTTGTTGATAAATTTTCATACCCTCGTTATTTTGACATGTTGGGGGTGTAGGTCTCGGCAAATGGCCCAATATTTTTGTAGGCCAATTTTATTTTCGATTTTATTATCAAATTATCTTACGATTAAAGTAGAAAGCAAAGGGTTGATCATACATTTTTAGTACATCGTTAAATTGACGTGTTTTCCGATTTCCAGATTGAAAACTGCCCATTTCCGAGAATTTTCGTAGATAAAAAAGTTGTAGGTTACGTTAAAATGAAACCACACACGAAGTTTTAGACGAGTGTTAATAATTTGAAAAAAAGGGTTCTGTACCCTGGACTAATAAGTACAGTTGTCAAAAAAAAAATCGTAACTCCAGGTAGGCTTTAAACAAAAAAAACATATATCAATTTGAAAATATTTAATTAAATGTCAATTTGACACGAGATATTGTCAAAAATATTATATAAAGAAATATTCTTGAATCCTTATTTTAGAAATAGAAATAAATTAGAAAAGAGCGATTGGCATAAACTGTATCCTTCTTTATTATCTTTTCTCCTTAAAATTACCTTTCATGATCAATGTGACTTGATTTTTGAATTGAATAATGATCAGGCATACGTTTCTGTGTTCATAGCCTACTTGGAATTAGGTTTTTTTCTGAACACACTGCTCTTATGGAAAGTCAAATAAATGAATAAATACTTTTTTTTTGGATGGATTGAAAAAAATGTTTAAAACAAATGTTGTAGTAGATAGTTTAAAAATTTTATATATGTATTACTTTCGAAAATCGATGGAGTGGTTATCAAAAAATCATGTTTTGAAAATTTTGATTAGTCGCCATTTTGTCATTTGCAAAAATAAAAAATAATTGAAAATGCCAAATGTTTTAGAGGGCTAAAGGTAAATTAGAAAGAAAAAATTTTTCAATAGTCTTTAAAATAAGGGAGCTACAACTATTTTTCGAAAAACAAAAGAATTCCAATAACTATGAACCGGGGCTCCAAATCAAAAATTGGAACTAAGAAAAGCGGTTTGTTTTAATGAGTTCTAACTACCATTTTCGGGTGTAACGCTTAGTATTAACACCCTGTATATTCATTCCTTGATATGGTACGGCATTTATAACTATACTACCAACAGCAAATAATCATGCAGTTATAGTACGTCTATTTGATGATATGTTTAAGAGTGCAGTTTATGCAGGTTATCATAGAATGCACTTGTAACACGTTTCCAAAACAGACGAAAATGTAAACCAATGCATAACTGCAGGTAAGATTAAAATAATTTTCAAAATTGATACTCTCATTCGAGTTTAGACTAACTACAACACATCGAACGTTAGTTCAGAAAAGTATGTACTATTTTGGGAATTTTTCTTATCAAACAGACTGCACATTTCACTTTCTTCGCCTAACACTGAAATTACCTAGTACAAGTTATCGAGCAGACTTATAAATTCATAATTGCACTAGTCCTTAGCCAATCACAAACTTGTAAACATAGACACAATAATTTATGATAGATTCAAAATGTCGTGTCGTTGATGTTAAATAATGTAATGGTAATGATTTTCTCATATTTATTTGAATGTCAGAATATGTGAATTAATCCAAACGGTAAAGTGAAATTTTTATTTGAAACATCATAGAAAAGCTGTAACTCTTTCAGACGAATTTCAACACTTGCCTGCGGCTCTTGCTGTAAATTTCGCCCTCCTAAATACAGTCATTATTGCAAGCTTGTTGAATAATATACTGTTATATTCAGACATTGCGCAAAGAGTTATGTAAGTACACTTAAACACTGCAGTTATTTAAAAATAAGTACGGTTAATTTGTATTACGAAAATAAAACTACAAATTCTTTAAAAATAACTAATTTTCATTATTTTATGAATCCACCATTTTAATGACTGCGGCAATTCTCTCTGGCAACATTTTTTTACTGGTATCACACTCCAATGTTGTAGGCTATTAGAATTTCTTTTGAAGTGAAATTTTTGCTTCAAAATATTCCACCGCTGCTAATTTATATTGAGATCGGATGTCTGTACTACTGTATGTACCAATATCAAAAGACTAGCTGTATCCTTATATTTTTATTAAGAATGAAAGGGAATAATTAATAGAGTTTCAGTCACTTTCTGGGTTGTGCCTGTAATCTATGTTACGTAGAATACACCATTGTCTACGCGTAGACAATGTAGTTGTTTAAAATTTGTATATTGTCTACGCACATGTATACTATAATTATTTTATTTTATTTTTGCTTAAAAGGGACAAAAAAATATTACTATTACTGGTTAGTTTACAAGGTGTACTCGTATATGAATGAGCCGTTGATAGTAGCGTACTATGTCCTTCCAATGAAATAATGAAGTGAACCACTAGTTCTGTTGGGTTGCTAATTATACTATTTTGGTAAAAAACTGACATCGCATGCTGATTGCACATATTTTTACAAAAACGGGACCTACAATTAGGGTTGTGCGTCTACGCGTAATCTATGATAGATTACTTACATGCGTAGACAAAGTGTAAACAATGATGTAAAATGTAGACAATATGTAAAGAATATAAATATATAAACTTTGTATATATTGCACATGCACACTAGAGATTTGGTGAAAAACATTTGATATTTTACTCAACCTGGCACTCTAGTGAAAGTCAGTAATAAAAATCTGTTGTGGCCAGCACAAGACCTCTCGCCATTTCCATATTAGGCTATATAATTATTGTATTGCACTTCGTTTTCGAACCGTCGTTTTATAACAAAATCTTACAGAACATTACCCAAATATTGTTTTTTATTATATTTAACATGTCTTCTGCACACATATAATTCTAATTATATCTATTTTTCATTGTATGAGGAAATTTCTAAATGTCAAAGATTGTTCCAATTCATTAACCAGATTGGCGGTATTTCTGATGGATTTATACATTTTACCACTATTTTACCTATAATTTTAAATATTTAATTAATAAAACAATAAGAAAAGTTAAATATACTTCCCAGAAAAAGCTATCAGAATGTCACTAAAACTGTTGATATTTGACAATGACATGTGTCATGTTATAAACATTGGAATTTGTCAACTGGTTTCCTTAGTGCCTTGGCCTCTGCGATTAGTTTACTATATAAATTATAGAGTCTTTATCTCTAAATCTATATAAGATATAATAAAATTTTTAAGTGTGTTAGATGGAGAATTGTATGTTCTTCAATATTTAATAAAAAAAACTCCCAAAAAATTATATTTAGAAGATTTTTTCTAAGAAACTACTACTTCCGGTTGTTCAATTGTTACCAAAACCTTTTCAGCTCTTCCCAGGAATGTCAGATTGAGGAAACTGCAGTTAAATATTTTTTAAGTCCTACAGTTTTTGAGGAATCGTGACTACAACATCCAGACATACATACATACATACACACACACACACACATACACACATCCACACACACACACACACAGACATCATTTTAAAAATGTTATAATCTGATTGTAGGGACCTTAAATCGTGCTTATTCAATAAAATCTGGATATGCGAATTTTAGCATGAATCCAATACCTCTCTTAGCGAGAGGTAAAAATGAGAGGTAGAAAAGCAAATGAAAAATTTAAAATACTTTAAATTATAAAAAAAGCAGTATGCAATGTATTTTTAAATATGTTATCAATCTTGCATAGATTACGCGTAGACGCACAACCCTGGTCACTTGTAGATTTATTTTATTATAAAGTATTTTTTATTTACAATACCGACCACCGACGTTTCGATTCCATTCGAATTATCAACAGGGTTCTGGAAAATATTTTTGAAATATCATACATTATATATATATATATATATATATATATATATATATATATATATATATATATATGTTTGTCGCTTTCTTTTTTGTAATTAAAACAAAAATAATGAAGTTACCTACATGTTAGATATATAACAAATATGAAGATATCGCTATACAAAATTAAAAAATTGTTGAAGTTGAGTACATACATAATAGCTAAACACATTAAATTAAGATGTTCTTGTTTTAGAGATGTCATACAGTTCTATTCGGAGTAAAGAACCCTTGTTGGTGCAAAACGGATTTTTAAATTCTATTTTAACTTTCTTTTTCTTTTAATATTTTTATAAAATATTTAGTATTTATCAAATTAAATATATTTTTATAATGTTTAGTTAGAATTCCTTTATAAATTATGCTCAGATATTCTATGATCTCTTGAAAGTTGAATCTATGTTTGTTAGTTTGGGAATGTTGCACCAAAGCGCATTTTGTGATATTGGTACTTTTCTTTCATGCTCAAAAAGTCTAGTTTTCAAATACCTTCTTACTTACAAAAAGTCTCCGTACGACAATAGCTATAAAGTATTTTAGCAGTCTAAAACCCAACACATTTAATTTTGTTTTAATCCAAAATGAAACGCAGTATATTACGTTATTAAAAATATAAAATAAACAAATAATATAGTTAATTTATTTATGGTAAACATTGAAATTTCATGACAAAAAAGTCCACGTACGATAACCAAAACATTTAAATAATAAACTATTTATTTATGTTTTATAAAGAAATATATTATTTGGATGGTTTTCCTTTAGTTTTTCCCCCAGTAACTAAGCACTGAGCCATTGAATCTACAAAATTTTTGGTCACCGCTGGCATTATATTCTGCCATTTTTCTTGTAATTAATTTTAAATTCTTTTTTGGTTTATATTCTTATTTGTTTTAAGAATTTTCCGCACTCTCAATCTGGTTAAAGTCCGGAGACTGTGGGGGATGATTAAGCATATTTTTAATATTATACAACAGGCATTCTCTTATACCTAAGACACGAATTATTTGCCGGATATTTCTAATGCATGAAATTAAAATTGACTGTTAAGGCCCTATTTTTCGGCACTTTGTTTTGAATTTGCTTTTAGAATATATAATATTTGCTACCCATGATTGTTGCAATAATTACTAACTTTCGTACTCCAGCTGAATAAATCTACCCCCAAAACATAATGCTGTCACCGCCGTATTTAACTGTTACTTTTAAATGCCATAAATTTTAAGTTTTCTCTAATTTTTTTTTTTGCCTTCTATGTATTATACTTACTTACGTTACCAGAAAACCTAATAAATAATTAAAACTTGTAATTTAAAAGTTGAAAATCTAATGTAAGTTATATACGGCAGTGACAACATTATGTTATGGTGGTATATTAAGTTTGCGCGAGTGAAAATTATAGTAATTTTTGCACCAATCATGGATAGCAAAGATTGCCTTGATATTTGAAGGTAATTTTAAAGGATGTATCACAAAATAGGGTTAACAGACAATTTTAATTTCATGCATGAGATCGGTACGACAATTATTCGCATCTTCTAAAAGAATAGCTTTTGTACTCGTATAATGTCGCAAATAAGCTTAATCATTCCCCACAGACTCAGGATTTTAACCAGATTGAGAAAATGCGGAAAATTCTTAACATAAATAAGAATATAAACCAAAAAAGAATTTAAAATTAATTACAAGATGAACGGTAGAATATAAAGCCATCGGTGACCAAAAACTTGGTAAATTCAATTGCTCATAGCTTAGTTACTGGTGGAAACCCAAATGAAACGAATCGAAATATTATATTGGTTTATTATTTAAATGTATTGGTTATTGTATGAAGACTTTTTGTCATGAAATTATGAATATTGCAATGTTTACCCCACAAAATAAATAATATTATTATTATAATGCCTTTCATTTTGGATTAAAATAAAAAAATTAAATATATTGGGTTTTAGACTGCCATTTTATCTAAAATAGATTGAAAATGTTATCGTACGGAGACTTTTTGTATGATATACATATATAGTACAGAATGTCCCAGATTAAAACGGTGTAACTCACACCATGGATTAAACACGTAAAAATAAGGTGACAAGTTCAAACAAATGTCCGTAAATTCAGTATTGAAATTAGGTAATAACCACATCATTTGTAATTAATTTAACTATTATATCACAACTTAATAAGATCATATTTGTTATCTCGTGACGAAGTTGATTTTTTAAAGTAGCGCTGCCAGAATACCTCTGACACAAAGCATTTACGGAAACTTGTCATCTTATTTTTACGTGTTTAATCCATAGTTTAAGTTAAGCCGTTTAAATCTAAGACAGACTGTATATAAAATTTCTGCTTTGAATTGCGAAAAAGTTTAAATATAGCAAAGGAGGAGGTATTTGAAAACTAGACTTTCTGAGCATGAAAGAAACACAAAGAAGGGTACCAATATCACAAAATGCGCATTGGTACAACATGCCCAAACTAACAAATATACATTCAACTTTAAAGAGGCTGAAATATTGAGATATGAAAATAATTTAAATAATTAGATTGACACTGGAGATGTTAGAATTAGACAAACTCAAGAGTTCAATAAATTCACAGACCGACATGCAAAATCTAAACATAATTTGTAAAGGAATTCTAACGAAACATTATAAAAATACATGAAATTTAATAAACAAATACTAAAATTTTTATAAAAATAAAGAAAAAAGAAAGTAAAAATAGAATTAAAAAAATAAAACAAAAAATCACTTTTCCACTAACAAGGGTTCTTATTGAGAATGGAAATGGATTAATCTTGTGACATCTCTAAAACAAGAATATCTTCTAAGTTTAAGTGATTATAGGTATTATGTATGTACCTAAACACCTTTAACAATTTTCTAACTTTGTATGACAAAATCTTTATCTTTGTAATACACTTTATTATATTTTTCAAAATTTCCTGTTCATAATGTAACATCTAAGTAATACGGTACCGATATTTCGTCATTTCCGAAATCTGAGATAAGATAGCTGGCACTCTCAGAAATAGGTAATACGATGTGATGGTATGTTTATTTATATTAAAATTGAAATGTGAAAATATTACTTACTCTTTAGACGTAATGAATGAATCTACGTTTGTGTGTCTTACTTATTGCTTACCTGAAAAAGAAAACTTTAATTAGTATTTCTTATAATAATCACAATATATTTAATTGTCAAAGTTAGATTTACACATTTAAACATATAAATTTGGATTTAGATAAATATAATAGATTTCTCCCATTACTTTCCAAATTAAAAGGTCGATAATTATTTGGATAAAACTCAAAAACTGAAATTAAAAATTGCATTATCACGAATTTAAAATTTAAATTTAAATGTTTCACAAATCAAGATAATAAATATGTACATTTTATAGTTTCAGTCACGATATGCATACCTATTTTATATTTATGAAAGTAAATTTCTAAATTCAAAATATACTTATTTTTATGTTTTAATTTTAAAAAAGAAAGATATATGGTAATGTACTGGATTATAAAAATGTTTTCCAGAACCCTGATGATGATTCATTTGGAATCAAAACATCGGTATTGTTAATAAAAATTACATTTTAATAAAATCAATCTATATCAAGTGACTGAAACTCCATTAATTATTCCCTTTTCGTAAATCGTAAACAATTTACTTCGAGTATATGGAGAGATGGAACACGAGTTACAGGAGTCTGAATAAAGCTAAAATACAAATTTGTACAACAAAAATCCGTAAGACATGTAGATAGTTAGAGCTTTAAAATAAAGAAAATATATTTTTGAATTGTTCCTTTGAATTGTAGGTGAAATAAAAGCTAAGTAGTTCCAGAAGTGAGCATAGCTCTATCCCGTTGGCTGGCTTGCTCCACTACTTCGGTTTGCTCTACTACCTCCGGTATATGCCCGCGCCACTCACTTCAGCTTAATCCTCTTTTTACTGCAGTAGAGGGAAGCTCGTAAAACTTTTTCTTCTCCACGATACATCTACCCCGCCAATTTATTTCCTGATTCACTGCAACAGCATTTCGTCTCCTTTGCATCTGAATTTATACTGAAGTTGCTTGTCAATTAAATTTCACTTACGCATTAGTTAGAGAGGTACCAGTAGGTAGATGATTAAATGAAGTAAATAATGATATCATGTAGTATACTGAATGTTTACGGTAGATTCAATTTTTATAGACAGTTGTAAATTTTCTGTATCGAACTTCTCGCACTTCAATTCATTAAAAATTTCTTTCTTATGACATTGTAAACTTTTCTACTTAGTAAATGATCTTCGGATATACAATGTTTAAAAGGAATTTACTTTGAGATTTTTTGATAGATGATGGTACTGTGTTGATAATTTACTATTCTCAAATATATAAAAAAATCATAATATTAGAAGTAGAAAATTAAACATTATCGTCCATGAAATATGCCAAATTTCTTCTCTGATTAGTGATTCATCAAACCAAGCTACTTGGTTTGAAATAAAAAAGCTTGACTTGAAAATTCAAGATTATTTACCTTCAGGCTTGGTTTGGCTTGGGCTTGATGTAAACAAAGCTTGGCTTGGCTTAATTTAAAGATTTTAAAATTTTAGGCTTTGCTTGATTTTCAAGCTTTATCAAGGTTTTTGAAGCTTTGTAAATGCTCATCCGCGAATTTATTATTTATGCACGCACATAATATGATAGTTCAATTTCGTGTCATTTGTTTTTGCTGCATATATTTAATACATACATATATGGATTTTGATCTCTTGATATATGAAATTAAACTAGCAGTTAGGTATAAGAATTTGAATATTGAAATTCGATGTGAAATTAATATCGATAAATCCGATGTAATGCTTTGTTGTACCAGTGTAACAATATTTTTTTACATAAATTCATTCTGGTATTACTAAAGAATAACAACTTGTAACGATGAAGTAAGACGGTTAAATGTAACAATACTACACATTATTTATATTGATATTTAATTAAAATATTTATGGCCATTATAATATTTAGAATTTTATTTTTGAATATTACCCTGTCATTTTCATATTACTTTTATAAAGTTTATTTTTATGTTTTGCCTTCATAATGAATTCATTACGAATACCAATTGCGTGTCGTAAGAACTTTCATTTTGATACATAATTTTTTGTTCTATAAGGTTTGTTGACATTTACTTAAATTTTCAAACGTCATGAATCTGAATTGAACTTCCAAATAATTGAATAAATGTCAATCCAATGTTACCTACTACATTACACTTACACATACAAATTTCCCTAAAGAACTCTAATTAAAACAGCAGTTTTTAAAAAATATTTTAGTATATAAAAGACTCACTTTATAAGTTTTTACGCATTTGTCATTTAGAAAACTCGTCAGGGCTCATTTTCTAAATTTTGACGGAAAAACAAACATGTCTTATGAAACTCGTTCTTTAATATAATATTACTGCACTCATTCAGGTAGCTTTATGTTTATTCATTAAATGACTTCACAACAAACTGTTAAAGTTTGTTACACTCGTTCATCTGCCATAATTAAAAATCTCAATACTCATAAGACACAGGATTACGACTTATAGTTCTCGTCAACAAAAATCGAGGGACGGTCATTAATAGCTTAACCTTAACACTTTAGATTTTGTCCCATCGAAACTAATGGTGGGAACTGGTTCCGGTTCGGTTCGGTCCCGGTTCCAAAATTACCCGGGTACCCGGTTATTTGAATGTGTAACTACCCGATTCTCGGTTCCGATTCCAAGACTACCCGGTTCTCGGTTCTGGAACCGAAACTACCCGGTTCTCGGTTCTGGAACCCAAACTACCCGGTTCTCGGTTCTGGAACCGAAACTAACCGGTTCTCGGTTCTGGAACCGAAACTCATCGGTTCTCGGTTCTGAAATCGAATCTCATCGGTTCTCGGTCCTGGAACCGACACTCATCGGTTCTCGGTTCTGGAATCGAATCTCATCGGTTCTCGGTCCTGGAACCGAAACTCATCGGTTCTCGGTTCTGGAACCGAAATTCATCGGTTCTCGGTTATGGAACCCGAACAAATTGAGTCTTGAATATATATCGGAATATATGTAAAGTGCATACTAAGTGCATTCTTGCATATTTTTAAGAAAATTGAATAATACATGTGCAAAATAAAACACGTGTGCATATAATATGAAAAATTTTGACAATTTATTATGAATTATAAATTATTACTTTAAAGAAAAACTTTTACTAAAAAATTTATGTTCTGCTATGTGTAATTTGTATTTTGTATTTATATATATTATCAGGTATTTCCACTTTTACCACGGAATTTTCCCATTTCTCTACCCGACTCTTTGGTGTGAATTTGCAGTAAAGAAAATGATACATATAAACAAAACATATAATTGTCTATTACACAAAAATGATAGATTTAAAATTTTTACATAAACAAACAAAATATTAAATGGCTATATTGATTGTATTTAATCGAACTGAAGTCAAGAAATTAAAAAAATTATTTTATATTACAAAATAAAAGAGATCAAAATGTAAAGATTAAAGCAGAATGTATAAGTAGCTCATTAAAATTCTAGGAAATAATTTATTGCTTTGTCCCTTCATTTTATAGTCACTATTGTCATTATGTAGGTAGGAACCAATAGCAATATCTTAGAACATCACTCAAGGTCAAGCTACTGTAATAATCCATATTGAATGAAAATTTATAATATGAAACTGAAAGTGTTAGTTGCAATTATGCGGTTACATTTTCTAATTACAAATTATTATATGCAATTAGTTACGTAAAAAAATTAATATCGTTCAATAATATTTCTCAAATAAAACAGAAAATCTGTTTATTTCTCAAAAATAGGGAGGCTAATTTAAAATTATAATAGAATATCATTGATTCTATAACCCGAATCTCAAGTTCTATTCCAGAAAACCGGTTCCTCTACCCGGAACCGGAACCGAAGATCGGTTCTATTACTCGGAACCGGAACCGATAATCGGTTCCATTACCCGGAACCGGAACCGATGACCGGTTCCATTACTCGGAACCGAAGATCGGTTCCACTACCCGGGTACCCGGATAGTTTTGGAACCGGGTACCCGGTTCCAAATTTTTCCGGTTCTTGACAGCACTAATCGAAACCCAAAGGATCACCATAAAACTTTGGAACACCTCTCACTTAAGTTGAAAAAAGAAACCCCTCGTAAATAAGACTGAATGCTGTCACTGTTGAACACAGAGTTGGGCTCTCATAACATAATTTTAACAATAGTAGTAGAGCAATAATAATTTCCTATTTTTCTAATAAGTATCTTTGCGTCTATGGGTAGGATTATGGATTACATAAGTGTAATCATAAGATATTTAATTTTCCCTTTAATCCAAACTAGGAATTGCAAATATTGAGACAAACCTAACGCAATTTGCGGTATACCACACTAAACTGTGCCTTTGTATTTTTATAGTATACGAATGTTTAAGCTGTTTATTGCGATCCTTTGGATTTCGATGAGACAGAGTATACACAGCAAATTGCTTTAGTTTTTTCAAAACAGTGACAGTATTCAGTTTTATTATTTATGATGGGCAGAAGTTTTAGGTTTATTTTTTTGAAATTTGAACTTCCTCGATTTTTTGTGACGAGAACTATACAGGAGAACACTGTTTATATACATATTTTTAGAATTTTATAATGGGATGTAACGCTCGTGCCTCTTTTAGTTCATAAAACCCTATAAACATGGAAATTTCCTTGAACCATTTAAAAGAGAACTCTGTCGGATTATATATTATACCTGTCACAGATAAGGTCAGTGCATTAGGGGAAGATTAGGAATTTTTCTAAAAATAGCATTGAAATCTTTGTTTACAAAAAGAATTTTGTCTTTTCTATGTTTCGGAAATACAGTAGAGTCGCGATTTAGTGAATACTCTATTGAGTGAACTACCCGATAGAGTGAACACTCAAATTTTATTATTGCGTCGCGATATTGTGAACAGCAGTAAACCCCGATACAGTAAACTGGTATTTCCGTTTCATATTTGTCCAGGGATGCCCCTAAATATCTGGTTTTCATATTGCCGATTGTACATTCACATCATCGGTAAGTTACGTAGTATTACATCCATATTTCAGTGGTAAATTTCGACACAGAGAGACGTTAATTTTTATTTTCCAATTTTTTCGATCAAGATGTCACAAAAACGAAAATGTTTGAGTTTGAACAAAAAGCGCAAGCAATCCAAAATAACTTCATTTTTCTTACCTAAATAACCCTTTATATAAATACATATTCTCTTATTCCATATAATGTATTAAGTACTATATACGTACTATATAACTCTGTTGATTTAGCTAAAATAAATGTTTTTTCCTGTATAAAAGTAATCTAAACAAGAACCCCGAAAAAGTAAACACCCCTAAAGAGTGAACTGGCTTGGCCGTAATTAGTTCACTAAATCGCGACTCTACTGTAATAGAATAACAAAACATTGAGAATCCTTTGCCGACAAAAAATTTGTGAACCATTTTACAAAATTCAACTATGATATCTATGCATTATACTGAATTTTAACTTGCGGTGTTGATTATATATTACCTTTCTTATGGTAATTATAATGAACCAAAATTATCTATTTGCATTAGTACAATAAATAATAAATATAGGTAAAATATTTGTTGAAGCTTGGTTCTTGGTATTTAATATCAAGTGACTGAAATATTTAAATGAATAAAATTTGTCGCATGTGAAATATAATGAAACAATTTAAAAATAATTCTTTTAGTTTGAATATAAAAATTTATTTCTTAAAAATTTATGTTTATAATTTATTCCAGTTAGGTACTTAAAAAATTAAAGATTTAATATTATATTTTTAATCCAGAATACTTTTAACTTAATAAATATTTAATAAAATATTAATATTCCTATATGTGCTGGTTTATATTGGCAATACATTTTGTATTAATATTATACATATTTCGTCATATATTTGTTTTATGGTAGTTTAAAGAATTAAACTATACTATTGAGTTACCATTATTTAAGTGGACTGTGCATAATTATAATCCTTTTTTACAATTTTTTTTAAGTCAAATAAACTGAACAAAAAGAACCCCAGTACTTAAAAGTTTGCAAAAACGTGCCAAAGCAATGAAACAAGAACACGTTACTTCTATAAAATTATAGTTTTGTTAGACTCGTCAACAATTCTTAGCCTGTTTTCAACCAAGCTACTTGACTGTTGAAGGCTTGGCCTTAAAATTCAAGCTTTTTACCCTCCGTCACCTTTAAGTAGGGAAGGTATTGTATTTGGTCAAAAAAATCGGAGGGAAGTTTTTAATGAATAAGCACATTTTAGGGTCCCCAGAATACGATTTTATTATTTTTTTCGATAATGTGTGTGTGTGACAAAAATTTCTCCCATGATAACCCCAATACTATGTATGTAATATAAGAATAAAATTATCTATAAATGTATATAAAGTCTAAAATATTTAAATCACCATGTTCATTTAAAAAATTATGTGAAATATATTTATCACTCAATATACTAATTTAATTAAAGAAGAAATCAAATTTATTCCCATATGAGTTTACAAAAATATTTCACCATGAGAGAAGAACATTGGTATAATCTTATTCATTAAACCCATATTAATTATTGATCTCGGTATGACATATATACATATAGCATTATTTATGTAGAGAATTGAAGTTATAAAATTCATATGTTTTGTCTCAAGCCCATTTGCAACGGTTAGAGTAATTTTGTAATCGTATCAAATAGATTTTAATGATGGCTTGATTACATTTTCATAAATTTTACAATCTATGCTGCTTCACTATGAATATACAGTAAAATTTTTGAAAGAAGTCCGATAAAGGCCATCTACGAATTGTATCTATGAATTAAGATTTTGTGCTGTCAAATTTAGTAGTGTCTTTAACTTAGTTTTTATGAGAGTACATAATATCTTGTGTACCTCATGAAAACTATGTAAACGACACTACTAAATTTGACAGCATAAAATCTTAATTCATAGATGCAATTCGTAGATGGCCTTGATCGGATTTCTTTCAAAAATTTTACTGTAGTTAAAATGTTCAAATATTACTAATTGACAGACAGATATCAGTGTACGTAATAAAGTACGTGCACGTCACATTGACAGTCATGCCAAAACTAGCTGAGTGGAAATAAACATATGCTAGTATGTGATTGACATGTGTAATTTTTTTGACTTTTTACCACTCGCTAAGAGAGGAATCAAGCTTTTTGAATGGCAGGCTTCGCTTGATTTTTCAAGCTTGTTCAAGCCAAACCTTGAAGCTTCAATCCAAGCCCGTGAATTCCTATCTCTGATAGAAATTGATGAATATATTATTCTTATACAACAGGCAACAATATATTTTCAAATTTATATGCTTTCGAATGTTAACATTCATACAAATATCGTTATCAATAAAAAAGAAACCATCAAAATTTTTTTAATATCGTCGTATACCAGTATATATTATATTTCCTTTCTATTTAATTTCATATTGTACTAAATTGTACTTGATATAATTACAATATGAGTACATCAAATATATAAAAATAATAGAATAAAAGACCGGAAAGTTTAATTCAGTACAATAAGCACCCAAAAATGAAATACAAAATTTTGTTGTTATATAAATGAATCGTTTTTCAGTCAGTATATTTTACTTTAGTTAATAACTTTGGAACCAGTTGTAATAAAATATTGTTATTTGATCATGTATTTAACTATACTGCACATTGTAACAAAATTAACAATGTAATTAAAGTTAACAATGTTTTATGCAACTGGACCTGTCTTCTAGATCTAGAAATTTTATCTACATTATTAGTACAGCGATGTATATGAGGATTTTTTTTTATAGTTTTTTGGCCAGAAATTTAAATTGTCAGGAAACAAATGAAATTCTCACTTCAAAACCTATCATTGTATGATTGTAGCAATATTTCTCCATACATATAAGAAACATTAAAACAAGGTGTTCAGTTTGTTTTTTATTTCATGAGTTCATCAGTTATAAAAGAATAAAAAATCTGGATTTCTTGGTTTTTGCACGAATTTTGCATTTATCCGATGAAAATCATGAAAATAAAGAAGAATATGCTGTCTGCTTATAAACGTACAATCGTATTTTTCGTTCTTTGTTTGTTTTTTACCTTCCGTCACTTTTAGGTAAGGAGGTCAAAAAATTCCATGGGGAGTTTTTAATAAATAAGCACGTTTTATGGTCCCTAAAACACGATTTTACAGGTTTTACGATGATGTCTGTATGTGTGTGAGTCCGTGTGTCCATGTGTGTGACAAATTTTTCTCTGATGATAACTCCAAAACCACAATTTTAAAAATTACTATTATTTCGTATTCCTCTTCTTTGCAAACACATGAAGAGCTGATTAGATTCTGGTTATAATTGGTCAACCGGAAATACCCTTATTTGAAGTTTTTAACAGTTTTTCTTGGAAAAACGCAGTTAAATATCATTTTTCGACATTTTATATGATTATTAATATGAAAGAATATCTTATTCTGTACGGTTTGATTATACATTTTTCTTCATATTCAATAGATATGGAGTTATAGAGAGATTAACTTCCAAAAATCAGTCAGCTTTGCAAAAATTATGGAAACGGCAGATACCTATATTCAAATAAAATAAATATATCATCACGGCATATTACCCATTACTGGGTGTGCCAGTATCTACAATGATGACGATATATTTTACCGTGCGGGTGTTTACCAGGCGTAACCTCACGGGCACTTATTGCTGGCGTGGAGAGTGCAACACAGGGGTCACGTTATGCCATTTAAAATTCGAAATATTTGGCGTCAGTCGGGATCGAACCCTGTTCCCCAGGTTCGCGACCAGACACTCAGGCACGCGACCACGGGACCCCATTCAGATATATTCAAAAAATTCTAATTGACAGATTTCAGTGTCAAGTGCAAAACCAAAGTGGAAAGTATAGGATCAGAAAGTGATATAACTGAGAGTGTCTCGCAAGTGACTTGCAGTTGCAGCCGCGTCTCAAGATTGGAATTTTCAATGCTGGTAGTACGAGGAAGGCCAAAGAGAAGATGGAAGGACTAGGTAGCAGAAAATTTGAGAGAGGAAGAACTGTGTGAAAAAAATGCGTTGTACAGGAGTGAGTAGAAGAGAAGAGTAATAAAGAGCGACCCCTAATAAAATAGTATGTACGTTCGTGATGGATTTATAAAATCTTTTCAAAGGAACTTTCGGTATGGAATTTGTAAAAATAATGTGTTCGTGGTACAATTTTACAGGATATATAGAATATTTTTCAAAGAACTTTTGGTATGGGATTTGTGTAAAATACATCGAACTGACGGAAGATTTTGTGCTGATCAGACTTTCTTTTACCATAAAAGTACAAATACTAATATACTTATACAGTTTTACCAAATAATAAAATTATATATTATTTAAAGATATTACTAGCAATAGTAATACGATGCACAAACTTTACTGCATTGAAAAAAAAAACATTGTTGCTGGATAGTCCAGTCAATAGAGGTTTTTACGCTACAAAAGGTGGGGAAAAAACGATTTTAACATTGTTGTCTGGGATCAAAGGTGCATAAATGAGGCTTTTGCTATTATCTCGAAAACAGTGGCCCAGTTCAAAATTTTACAAGAATACATTACTAAAGCTCGTTACTTTTTATATTGTTTATATTTTGAGTGATTAAATTATTTTTCATAAATTGTTGTTCTGGTTACCTATTTTTGAAAATAATTCTTTGAGTGTTCATCCCAGGTAAAAAATGCAAGAACCGTTTTTGTACAAAAAGTTACGAGCTTTAATTTTATATTTTTGTAAAATTTTGAAATGGGACACTGTTTTCAAGATAATAGCAAAAATCTCATGTTTTGCGCCTAAACGACATAATGTTAAAATTGTTTTTTCCCCACCTTTTGTCTTTATATTTTATTGGTCTACATTGACTGGACTAGGATTCAAGTACACTTTTCTTATTTTTAGCGCTTTAGAATTGTCTTCCCATAAAAAAGATAAAGAAAAATAATTGAAATAAACAGTAAAGTTTTGTGCAAAGAAACTATTATAACATATTGCTAGGAAACATAATAAAACATAAGATAAAGTAAATAAACATCTTGCGATGTGAATACAGGATATAGGAGCGGGAAAAGTCGAAACGCTAAAGGCTACAGGATCCGACAGCAGGAAAGAATCGATAATGCATTCGCAACACGGTCCTCTGAGGAAGTAAACCAGACTTTCGCCAAATACTCTTCCATTTCTCTTTGCTCCCTATGGAAGAAATACTATTTATATTTTCTTTTCTTTTTATCATGTCAGTTTAGACCTTGACTGATTCGTGATATATAGCGGAAATAAGTGTAAATAAGATACGGTTCTTCAAAAGACATATCTAATGTTTCATTTGATTCTAGCCCAATTATATGTATACCAATACGAATGTGGCAAAATTCACTGGAAATAATATAGTAAATTATGAGTTAAATTATTCAATATTTAAACGCACTTTTGGGGAGAATTATTCTTTTACAAATATCTATTCAAGATAACACGCATGCGTATCATTTAAACTTAAAGAATACGTTTAGTTTAATTACGATTCGTATTTCTTCAGAGAATGTTATTATAAAATTTAAATGTATAAAGTCCCTAATTTTTGTTCCGTGAAATAATGCTTATCTATTAACAGATGAAATAATTATTATAAATTCTGGACTGTTACACAATCAAAATTTTGGAAAGGAATGAATAAGAATTAATTCAGCTCTTAAAAGCCCCGTGGAAAAATAAATAAAAAAGTCAAGAAAGAATAAGAACCATTCTGAGAGAAAACTGGGGAGGGTCTCCTTTATCTCGTTCGAAAAATCTTCAAAGATATAGATTTCAACTGTATCTCGTCTCCATATTTAAGCAAAATTGGAATATGTACTCTGGGAAGAGTAATAACGACATCTTCACTGATTCAAAAACCATGTATGTAGTAGAATTAGAATCCCAAGTTTTTCTAAACATAACTTAATCTAATCTAACGCACAATTTTGTAATTCTAAACATTTATTACTTTATCGCACAGATATCCGGCGCCTACTTGGCTATCGTCGAGTTGTCTATTGCCCAATTGATCATCGTCCTATTGACCATCGCCCAGTTGACCGTCTCCGGGACCTCGCGTATCTAGGACTTAGTTTCACATTGTAAAAAGCTCTGTTAAGAGAAATCTAGATCTGAAAGCTAAATTTAACAAAGATTTTAGTAACGATATATTTTTATAGTAACGGAGGTTTATCATTATTGATTCAGAGATTGCATCATACTGCAGATAATGTTAAACTTTTGAATACAACATTATTAATATGACATAGAAACATATAATGTGAGAAGGAAAGGTACTATAATAATATTTAATGAAGAAAATTGTATAATAAATTTTGTATTTTTGTATAAAGTTTTCAAACTAATATTTCATCTCACAATAAGAACAAACTGTTGTTGTTTAGTTAGTACAAGTTTTCATGTTACTACGTCTCAACACAATATATGTTGCCTTTAATATTGCAGTGCCCTCCGTAATTTTATTACAAACATTTCAAAATTATCATTAGATCTTTTAAAAATTTGTCAACATAGCTAAAAGAATGTTTTGTGTAACAATTAAGAACTTTTTAATGTACAGAAAATTAAAATAAAATATTATTTTTATATCTGATTTATAATATTTATTAATATTTTAGCCAGATCGTCATAAGTAAAAAATACAATAATGCAATTAATTAACTACCGTCTTTTTACAATTTCTATATTAACAAACAAAACAATTAATTTTTATTCTATTTGCAACACAAACTAACATTTTTTTTTAAAAAAAAGGCTATCAATGTGTATTTAAAAATAACAGCGTAATATAAAATACTAGCCGACCCGCACCGGCTTCGCACGGGTAAAGTTAAAATAACGATTAGCTACACGTGTACCAGTAATTTTTCACATTTACTTCGGAAACATGTGCTGCGTAGGGAGCCGGAAATCTGCATCGTACATGTAACAGACTCCGTCCGCTGCCCTCCCACCCGCACCTAACAGCACCCTATTCTAAACATGTCTCGGGTGCTTTTACGTATGTACATATGATGCAAGCTATCTCTCCGACAAATATCGAAAATCTGCTAACGGTTAAAACTTAACCATATATACAAAGATAAAAAAATAATTGAAATCATACCCTATTGTACCGCCTTGAGGGATGATTTTCGTAACACGCTGAAACACTCCTTATTTCTTAACAAAAGTATAAATATGAATTTTTATATCCCTAAGCCCTAACTTGAGAAATGATGGGTTTTCCATACAAACTTTCATCCCCTATTTCACTCCTTCAAGTTTTACTTTCGCGACAAAAGGTAGCCTATGTCCCCTTCTCCAAGGTCCTGCCTATCTCTATACCAAAATTCATCAAAATTGGTTCAGCGGTTTGGGCGTGAAAACGTAACAGACAGACAGACAGACAGACAGACGGACAGACAGACAGACAGATAGACAGAGTTATTTTCGCATTTATTATATTAGTATGGATGTGTTATTAATGGTTCATCTTTTTTCTTTTTAATAAAAAAATATGTTGTGCCCAGCACAAAACCTTACAACAATTTGATATATTTTGTACAAATCCCATACCAAAAATTCCTTGAGAGAGAAAGATTCTATATATTCTGTAAAATTATAATACGAACACGCTATATTTTACAAATTCCATACCGCAAGTTCCTTTGAAAAGATTCTATAAATCCAATAAAACACGAACGTACATTATGTAAATAACACTTGACACTTCCTCTTTCTTCAGCTTTTCCCTATATTATTAATCCTGTTCAACGCATCTACTTCGCAAAGTACTTCCTCTCTCAAATCTTCTGCTACAAAGTCCTTCTATCTTCTGTTTGGCCTTCCTCGTATTCCCAGCATTGAAAGTTCCAAACTTGAGGTGAGACTGCAACTGCAAGTCACTTGCAAGGAACACTATGACTTATACCACTTTCTGATCCTATAATTTCCATCTTTGGTTTTGTATTTGACACTGACATCTGCCAATTAGATTTTTTTGAATATATCAGCTGTTTCCTTGATAAATAGCAAAGCTGACTAATTTTCGAAAGTTAATCTCTTTATAAATCTGTAACTCTATATATACTGAATATGAAGAAAATGTATAATCAAACCGTATAGAGAATAAGATATTCTTTCATATTAATATTTAACTGCGTTTTTTCAATAAAAACTGTTAAGAACTTCAAGGTTGACTAAATATAACCAAAATCTAATCAGCTCTTCATATGGATATAAAGAAGAGGAATACGAACGAATCATAATGTTTAGAATTGTAGTTATGGAGTTATCGTCGGAGAAAAAAATTTCACACACGAACACACGCACACACGGACACACACATACGCACTAGTAAAATCGTATTCTAGGGACCCCAAAACCTGCTTATTCATTAAAAACTCACCACCGAATTTTTTGACCAAAGACAATACCTTCCTTACCTAAAGGTGACGGAAGGTAATAAATTGTCAATAATATTTTTTTATGTAATTGTTCAATATTTTGAATATATCAAACCATATTCGACTAAACACGAGTAGTATGAAATACTACTAAAAGAAAAGCTGTATTGACAATATAGGTATTGACAAATTATAATGATTACAAATATACTCGTATAACACTGATGTGATTAAACCACTTTTGTCAGATCATTTTAGAATCATTTTCAAAATACAAATATGTGATACACAATCTACTGATACTCAAAAACAAATTTTTCGACCAATAACAAATAACGGTTTACACAAATTTTGTGAAAAGTTAGAACAATGTAATTGGAATCGCATTTAAATACATGTAAAGATCTCAATCTGAACTATACTTTATTTCATAACGTAATATATAATCTTCAAATTTGTTTTTCATTTAAATAAGATAAAGGCGAAAAAAGTTAATAATTCATGGTTTTGGCAATTAAACTTATGTACATCAGACAAACACTTATCTATGATTGTCTTCAATTTTATTTACAATTAATAGTAATTTACATCAAAAGACCTGAAAGTGATACCGTAGGCGAGCTTTTGGAATCTTCTAAGCCTAGTAAAGACACTTTCAGGTCATTTTAGGTTCAATATTTTTTTCGCGGTCATCAAAAATTAATATACAAAAATATATACGTTATGTATCGAAATAAATAAACAACTGATCGCCATGGAAATCGGTCTTGGGATCGGAAAATTACTTTCTGATCACTAATAGATAATTTTCCGAGCCAGCTCAGTAAAGAAGAAATTTCCGGTCTAAAAAGTGATCAGAAACTTTTGTTATATAATTAATCATTTTTCTGTGCTGGTGTTTTTCCTGATTACTCAAAGTTGCAAAATTTATATCAATTTATAAAAAAAGGTGATATTCCAGAAGTAAGATATTATAAACCCATTTCGTTACTCCGTATTATAATTAATTATACTAGAACGTATAAATTACTTTGAAAAAATTATATTATAAGAGGTTGTCAAATCTGTTTTAGGTGTAATAAATCAACTACCGATGCATTATTACAAACTATTACAAAAATGAACAATAGAACACGGCTATACAATTGTCTCGACATTTTGTGACCTATCGAAAGCATTCGATTGTGTTTCACACGAAATTTTAATCAAAAATCTGCTGTGGCCAGCACAAGACCTCTCGCCATTTCCATATTAGGCTATATAAATACATATTGTATTCAACATTTCTGGTTCACACACAAAAATTCTAATTACATCTATTATTAATATATTTTTTAATTCGTTTTATAAATAAGTTTTCTCCTACTCTTCCAAATGTTCGAAATTCTTTAAATTCATTGACGAGGCCGGGTAGCCCCATGGCTTCTCTTGTAGTATTCTTGAACTGCATTCTGTCCTGTGCTCTTTCTTTCCAGTTTTTTATCCCTCACACTTCTAAGTCCTTTTGCACTGATTTGTAATATATGTATCTATAATTTTAAATATTATATTAATAATGAAATAAGAAATATGAAATGTGTTTCCCAGAAAAAGCCTTGACTAATGTATTTGGGTTTTTGACACTGACATTTTCTGTCAATTACAAATATTTAAATTTTTCAACTGGTTTCCTTAGAGTTGTTTGGTCTGAAAAATTCATTGCAAGGGATTATTTTATATATTTATAATTCTCTCTCTCTAAATCTATAGAAGATATAATAAAAATGTTCAATGTATCGGATAGAGAATTTTATTTTCTTTAATATTTGTAACATAAATTTTCAAAAAAATAATGTATAAATTGGTCTTTGGTTGTATAGAAATTGAGAAATCGTCTCTCCAACATCCACACATCTATACACACACATCACACATACACACACACACGCACACGCACACGCACGAACACACACACACGCACACGCACACGCGCACACACACACACACACACACACACACACTCACAATGACCTTAAAATGTGCTTATTCACTAAAATCCGGATTTGCGATTTGTAGCATGAATCCAATACTTCTCTTAGTGGTAAAAAATTAAATTATTGTGGAATTAGACGTAAACCCCTACAACTAATTCGATACTATCGTACTAATAGATATCAGACTATGTAGGTGTTGGTGAATGGAGTTTTTTGATTGAAAAAATAACGGTATATTCTATAGGACCATTTTCCTTTACAGTTACAGTGAAACAAAAGGCATAAATGGTTCACGTGTATTGGAAATTCTTTATTACAGATGTTTCGGGCTTAAGGCAAGCCCATCTACACTATCGATGAATATACAAGAATTATTAAATTTATTATACAAAATCTTAAAGTTGTATCAGACACGATGATCTGTTTGAACTAAGTCAACATTTTAAATACAGCATTTCAGCAAACCTCCGAATCAATCTGGAGTTGGTGAAATACTTTTACAGTGTATAACAACGAATTACCAACTAATAAGCATAATGTCCATACAATTTTATTTGCAGATAAAACCAACTTTTAATAAATTAGAATACTGTAGATTCGGTTCATAATTATTTTCAATAAATAATAGAGAGTGTAGAAACTTGTTTCTCAGCAAATAAACTGAAAATAAATATTAAGAAAACAAAATATGCGAACAATAAATAAACAACGAAATATGAATACTTCAGTACCAAGTTTTAAATTACCAGGAATTACTGTTAGTGCAAATAGAAGTTGGGTATGACATATTGACAAAGTTTGTAAGTTGCAAGTTGTACTTTTGTCCTGAGAAAAGTGACTCAAATATTTCCTACAGACGTTCTGGTATATATTATTATTATTATTATTATTATTTATAACAGCTTACTATGCCATATTTCACTCACACGCAACTTATAGTATCTTACTATAAGGATCTAATCCCCTAACAATAACTGCTATCAAACTACAAAAGAAAGCAGTTAGAATCTTAGCTACTGCGAAGTCATTGCTCGCGTTCAGTCGGGTTATCGCTAGACCAGCAAACTAATTGAACGATTTGCTCGAATCTTGGGGTGACTAGAGATACACGGGCTTGGCTTGAAGCTTGGAAGCCTTTCAAAAAAGCTTGGTTTTTCAAACCAAGCCAAGGTTCTGTTTCATCAAGCCCAAACCAAGCCTAACATTAAAAAAAGCTTGAATTTTCAAGCCAAACCAAGCCTCCGACTGACAAGTAGCTTGGTGAAAAACAAGCTTTTTCAAGCTTTTCACAAGAATTGTTGACGACGCCGGCAAAACCGAAATTTTATGGAGGTAACGTACTTTTTCATTGATTCAGCACATTTTGGCGAATTTCTCAGAACTGAGGTAGGAACAGTTTAGCAGGCTTCAAAAATTTGTAAATGGGTAAGTTTATCCCATCGTCCCAGAGATCACTTATTTTCACAATCTGAACCAACTAATCGCACACTTTAGTTCACGCACACAATCAAGTACAAAATAAATTTATAGTTATTGAAAAAGTTTTTAAATAGATAATGATAATTTAATATAGAACTATTTAAATTTTTAATATTTCTTATTATTGTTAAGATAAAAGTAATTTATATAAAAACAATTAGATACTTAAATCTATAAGTAACTGGAATAAATTATAGAAACAAAGGTTTAAGAAATTGATTTATTATTTTTAAACGTATCTTATTATATTTCACAATTAAATAATATTCATTAAATTTTTTAACTATGTAACTTGATCATAAATACCAAGCATCAAGCTTTTATAAATAATATTTATTATTTTACCTGTTACAGGATATTAAGCCTTTGTTTACATATACAAAATATTCAGTCCTATTTTGTAAGGAAATTGTTAAGTCTTAGAAACGATTAACCAATAGAAACAAATGTATACCCTGTCGTTTTTATATTTTTTCAGTGTTCGCAATTATTTTATTTTATCTGCCATGTTGCTAAGACATACCAACTTTCTTACAAAATAGGGCTGATATATATTAGACGATACTGACATTCAACAATAGTCTACAAAATAAAATGAAAATAAAATAAAATGAAAGTATTATGATCACGTTAGTGTATCGTTCGTAACACGATTTATTTTATTCTAAAATAATAACCTTGATGATTAAAGCACTAAAGCACATAATTTGAATATTATTTTTTATAAATAGTATAATTTTCTCAAACCGATAAAATATTGAACAAACCACGGGTGTTATGAATCATAATTTTGGAGCTGAGTAAATATTATAAGAAATAATAATATAATCAACACCAAAAGGTAATTAAATGACTACGTATGATGATGATAAATATCATAGTTTCATTTTGTTAAATGTTTCGCAAATGTTGAATTTTTTGTCAGCTATGGATTTACAATGTTTTGTTATTCTGGTATTTCCGAATCATAGAGACGAGAAAGTTTGTGTTTGTGGAAATGTATGTATACAAAGATTTCAATGCTATTTTTAGTACAGCCCCTAATATTGCTCCTAATAAAACGGCCTTGTCTGAGGCAGTATAACAATATAATAAAAATGTAAACCGACAAAGAGATTATTCTCTTCTAAATATTTCCTTGATTCAAGTTTCCCTTGTTTATATGTACATGAATTAAATAAATATATAATAACGGCTTATTAGCTAGTTCTGGGAGTGCCAATGTGCTTTTATTTGCAAATTTTGGTAATGAAAACATATCCAAATTGTTGAGGATACCTATTTACTTTTGTGCTATTTGCAAATTGGAAATAATTAGAATAATTATATATACAAAGTAACTTTACATGATTCTGTAATAAAAAATCAGCACAAATTTTATAATGTTCAAAATAGAAAGGACAACTTATCGTCTCACTAACAAACAAAACATCGAGGAAATCCCAGTCTATAGGATTTTATTATTTCCAGATGTATTTGAAGTATAAAAGGGATACCTACTTAGCAGGTCAGTTTTATCCCATTGTATAGGTAGTATTCCAGAATTATGTATTTCTTTGAACACGGTTCTTGAGTGTTTGGGGTATTGTTTTGTTTTATTTATTAACAAAGGGTAAATATGACTATGTATTATATCAAACTTACAGTTTGTTGGGGAGGTCATGAAAATAGATCCTATTCATTTTAGTTATTAGAATACACCAAAGTCAAGTCTAACGAATAAACCTATATAGAATGAAAAAATTATAAAGGTAACATAAAAATATCAGGGTATTTTTTTAATAAGATACTAAATTTTTGATTTTTTACTTTCAAAAATGAAATAATTGAACAAAACATAAAATTCTATATTTTTATATTTTACCGTTTTAGTTTATCTTTTCGTATAGTTATTTTTTGCACGATCATTTTTTTTTTTAATGTTTACCGATGCAGTAGACTTTATTTCCAAATGATGTGAATCACTTACCAATCAGAGCAGGTGGAGGCGGCAAATAAAAAACAACGATCAAAGCTTACTTTAAAAATTACAACAAACAATTTTTAATATATCAAAACAATTTTTTTAGGTCGATCGTGCAAAATACGTAATAAGTATTGCAGTCAGGAAGAGCTCTTTTACCGATATCGGATATTAAAAAAATCTTCCTCAGCCCGTGACTACTACTAACCTTAATACTTAAATAACTATTTCAATTATACCACAAAAAAATTATGTAAACAAAACGTGATTTATTCATCGTTACCACGACAAAATGAAACGTACCGACATATCAGTACATCTGATATATTGATACATAGATATTTCAATACATCGATACATCGGAATAATTGGTTTACTTCGAAATATTTAATATAATTCCATCCAATATTGATATTCAAATCTTAATACCGAACAGCCCTCCTGTACTTACACTAGATGAAGTTCTCAAGACCCATTATACATATGTATGTACCGTGAAAATAAAATAAATGAAATAAAAAAAACATTATATGTGCATGCGAAAATGAGTTTGCGCATGAGCATTAAAAAGCTTGAAAAGGCTTGAAAAATTTTGAAAAAACTTGATAAAGCTTGAAAATCAAACCAAGCCTAAAACTTTTAAAGCTTAAAGTTTTCAAGCCAAGCCAAGCTTTGGTTCCATCAAGCCCAAGCCAAGTCAAGCCTAACATTAAAAAAGCTTGAATTTTCAAGCCAAGCCAAGCTTTTTTATTTCAAGCCAAGTAGCTTGGCTTGGTGAATCCCTAGGGGTGACATAGCGCTAGAAGAAAAAGCTAGAAAGCTAGCGAGAAATATTTCGCTAAAAGCGAAATGAAGGAAGCTGTACGCGTCACCTTTGGTATTATTTTGTTGTGTAGATACGTTTTAATTTCGAGGTTAAGTACTCGACCCTACTTTTTTTCTCAAAACTTCTGTTACGTACATTAGTCATAAGATACGGTGTCCTTTAATCTGCGTTCGCTATTTAGGTTTAACAAAATAAATACCGTTCGGAATATCAGAACGCATATAGCGCTAACAAACAGCGCTATTTTTTTTTTGCTAGGCCAGCGCCATCCCGGCTGAACGCGAGCATTCTGAGCCCTTCTTTACAAACTTAAAATAAAGTCTTTGGCATGTTTTTCCATGTACTTCATGCAGAAAATAACATTAAAAGTTATTTCACTCACAGTGATTTACATAAATATGAAACGCATAATAAGAAAAATACTGTTTCAAAATACATTATCTCAGATTAAACAAAAGTAAAAATAATGCTGACCACCAAGGACCTATATTGTTCAATAAAGTAATTAGTGAATTAAGATATATATCAATAAGTAATTTTAAAAATTATATTAAGGAACTTTTGTCTTCACACTAGTGCGGAAGAATTTTTTAATTGTACTGAAATTTAATTTTTCGTAATACCAATACTATATTGTTATTACATTACGACATAATAGGACTAAAAACAAATATGAAAAGATGGAAATAACGGCCTAGTCCGTTAGTTTTTATAACAGTCGCCTACAATTAAGGATCAGGTGTTCCTAGAAAAATATCAGCATATTGATAGACTGTTGTCTAGGAGAATTTACAAATTAACCAAAAAAGTTGTTCAGTATGACAGATATAGAAGAATTTTATTATTCCTAAATGTTTAAATTTTATGTTATTACGAAAAATCTTGAACGCCACATGGCCGATATGCAAATGACGAACTCGAATGATTATAAACTTCGGCTATCGCCTAGGTTTACAAACCTCAGTCGCGTCCGTTATTTGCCTCATATCATCCTAATGACGTTAATAACTATAACAAATTGCATGTCTCTATATTTTGCTATATTGTATGTATATGTTGACCCAGGTGTACAAGCCCTGTGCGAAAAGAATTGGCCCACATCCTACATCTATTTATTATAATTTTTTGTATAGAATAAAATTGTTTACCCTTATTCAATGGGGCCATAAACCATAACAAAAAATAATAAAATGTACACTTTATTCTTAAAGTACTATTCAATAAATAACGATTAAGATAAAAAAACATTTTTTTAATAATTACTTTGCGAGATATTTAAATTTATTTCCAGGGCCACAGATGACGTCACACTATTGGCATCTTTCTCGCGCAGCCTACTAGAAACTGGTGTGAGAAAGATAACTATAGGTTTCTTTAAAAATCAAATGCAGTTATACATACCACGAATTGCTTTAAAATTAAACGAACTCATTTAAAATTTTAAAAAAATGGTTTATGGGCCCATTATTATTCCTAAACATACTTTTGAGCTATTCGAGTTAATTTATTGCATAAATGAAATGCGTTTAGTATTAATAAATGTGTAATTTCCTTGTAAAAAAATTGGTTGTAAGCCAATTCTTATGGCGCAGGGCTCGTATAAAGTATAAATAAATATTATTATTATTATCAATTTTATTATTGTTATCATTATTTATTATTATTATATATTATTATTCTTAAAATTTATTATTAGATATTTTTATTATTATTATTATTATTATTATTATTAACTTTTTAATTATAATAAGAATAATAAGAAAGAGAAACGATAACTGGATTGGATATATTTTAAGGAGGAATGATATCCAGAAAATTATAATTGAAGGGAAAATATGTACATAGGAAAAGAGGAAGAGAAAGAAGAAAATTTGGAATGTTAACTGAAATTAAGGATGGACCGAATTATGAAAGGTTAAAGAGGGAAGCGCAGGAAAGATTATTATGGAGAAAACATTTCCGATGAAACCTGTTCACGGACAGAATTTACCAAATGATGATGTAAGAAAAATATAATTGGCATTTTATATTTTCTCTCACAACTGTTATCGTCTTATTTATAGATATTTGTAACAGTTGTAGCATAAAATAAATCTGTCATATCTTTCCAAACTTACTTGACATCACAAATACGAATAGAAAACAAAATATAGTGAGGGGAATAGGCAATATACAGTCGAAGATATGAAAGAAACCCGGTCTGAGGAATGTTAAGGCAAGGTTAGCAAGATTTCTGTAAAACGGCATTATGATTAGAAATATTTTGCTTTGACTTTTTGTATGTAATAAGGGAATCACTCCAATTAAGATTAGTAGATTGCACTGAAATAACGCCCATGGTTTATTAGATAATCACGATTACTTGAAATACTCTCTCTTACCAAATCGGTTTTCTTTCGTATTATCGATTGCTTATACGAGTACATATTACGGCTTTCGAGAATGAGATCATGAATTCAAAACTTGCAATTCACATCTAGTAATTATAAAATTCTGCCGTACGCGTATGGTATAGAATCCATCATACGAGTAATTTCTTGAGTTCTTTCAGAAGTTGCAGGCTGAAAACCAGCATTAAAACACATATTTATACAGAACTGAAAAGAAAGAAATTTCTTTCTTAGATGAGTGGAGTAGAGTAGTTTAATTGCACGTAATGTAAGTTAAATATGTACACGAGCTGATTGGCACACCCAACAGTGAGTAATATATTTATTTTATTTAAAAATTAATTAATCAATTTTTTATATAGAAACATCTCAAGTATGTTTGAAATAGATCAATTTCTGGTTCAGTTTTGAAATATTTTAGAAAAGTCTCCAATAAGGTCAAATTCTTTATAGTTTAGAGTATGTGCTCCATGGAACTCCAGGCTTAAGTTAATAATACTGAAATAAAATAACATATATTATTGTTATTGTTAAACATTTGTTAAAGTTATAATACATCCAGCTATAATTTAATATCAGGAGTTCAACGATATTCACATATCACACATATCATTGTATTTTTATATTCGTGTTAAATGTTCTGAAATGTATCGCTTTCACATTTTCCTCAATTTAGTTCCATAACATCGCAAAAACATCAATAACACTCACATTTCTCATCCCTCTACCCACAATTTATCAACAGTTCTCGAATATCACATCACAAATAGAGCTGTTCAGAGAGTCCCATAAACACTTAAAATTCGTCACAGTCATGGACAGCGTGTCAGGCTGCTGTAGGCCACAAGTTAGAATTTCAAACAAGGCGAGCTACCACATTCACATCTGCGGACAGCTTTTGTCTCGCTCTTGCTTCCTGGCCGAGATACGGGAGGAAGCACCCCACTAAGATACGAACTGCTAGATAAGACATGGGATCCTGACAAGATGAAACACTAACCAGCTCAGTTTTCACTCCACGAACCAAGCACAATTTAATGAGTTCCTTCTGTAAAGTACTTTTCGTTGATCTAAAGGCAGTAGCGAAGTAGAGTTTGGCGTGATATCATAAATAATGAAATTAGGTTTGGAGTCTGAGTTCAATAATTATAATTTTTAACTTAATTTATAACATTATCCTACGAATATTACTGATTCCGTTCAATATTGTCAACTTTTGTTTGTTATATGTCAAAATTACATTCTTTTTCATATTATTGCGTTTATTTGTCAGTTTGTCGCGCTGATGCGAAAAAATAATAGCTAAAGTCTATTATGAAAATTAATTATTTTGTTCTTGTAAATGGTGATGTTTAAACGGAAGCAGAAAAAACCTTGTAGGTATGTGATTCACTGTAGCCGTATTTGTCGTAAATAACGTGTACGGTGTATGTCTAGTGCAGTTGAAGATTTATATTTGAGCTAACGTATTTAAATACATAGTTTAAACAACGCAAATTTCTTTAAAAAGTATCATACTTTTATTGGTTTTTGAAAATGGTATTTTATCTGAGCTTCTTTCGCTACCTTTCTTATTGCTTAATGCTTCTAAATCATCGTCGTCTATTTTATTAAATTCAAAATCCATTTTGTAAATCAAACCTCAATATGCGTATGAGTACGGCTTAGCGTTAAAGGGAGGCTTAAGTGACAGATTATCTACCCCTTAACTTAAGGGTAGCTGTTTGCAATCTAAGGGGCCCTTAATAATTGATTCAACGTATTTTTACTTTTAAGGTGTACTTAATATTTAAGAAGAACCGGTGCAAACGGCCATAAATGAAATGTAAATTTAATACATTTTTTTTTCATTAAATCTTGCTACCTGTTAACATTGACAGTTGACAGCCATTTCATTTTTATGTAAATTTCTTAAATATCTCGTACATTTTCAATTACTTTTGTGTATTGATAATGGATTTTTTTGTAACGCTTAAATAAAATTTAATTATAAGTCAGTTATTTAAAGAGGATTTATTTCGAATGTTAATACATCTTCAGACAACTCGTTGAGTTAGAAAATCAGTTTCCTCATCATATTACTTATTTGCAGTTTGAATCTTACATGTATACTCGGAAGTTATTATAGATACCGAAAAAAATTGTTTAAATAAAGTTTTTAGTATTTTTAGTAAGCTAACTAAATCTGTATAAATTTGATAAAAAAAGTTTAATTTTCGTAGATATTGCCATATTTGTACTTTTTTTAAATGGAGTACCCTGTATATTATTGCACTAATTAATGGAAAATAATTTTTGATTTAAAAACAATTTAAGGGTTCTCAACTTCTAGACTTCATAGTTCTTCCCAAAATGAAGTGTGTGTTAAAAACAAAATTACTATTAAAAATCTGATGTGGCCAACACAAAACCTCCCGCTATTTAATTTTTATTAATTTAAATACATACCTACGTATTTACTAACGCTGCATACTGCTCCATTGCATAAAACTATTGCTTTATTTACTATTTTCTTTTTAAAATGTCACTATTATTAATTTGAAGTGATTATTTTGTTGACAGTGACATTTACTGTCAGTTACATTCATTTGAAATATGAACTGTGTAACAAAGGAATTGTGTTTATCTTAGGCTTCGCAACTAATAAAAAAAATATTTTTAAATTTATCTGTAAAATATATAGAAAAAGTATTAATGTATTCCTATAGAAATTCAATAATCTTTAATTTTCATAAGACATAAAATGCGAAAAAATGGCATTTAATGGTATTTTTAAAGAAAAACCATTATGAGCTTCAGGCAAAGTGCCATTTCCGGTTATCCGATTTACACCAAAATCTAATGGCTTCTTTTCATATTAGAATAGGATAGAAATACAAGGTTTCAGAATTTTCTGAATGATAGTATTTGAGTTAGAGCGAAGACAAAATCTCTACACACACACACACACACACACACACACTACACACGCGCGCGCGCACACACACACACACACACACACACACACACACATCATCGTGAAAATGTTAAAATTGGTTTCTAGGGACCTTAAAACGTGGTCATTTACTAAAATCTCGATATGAGATTTTTAGCACGATCCCTATACCTCCCTTACCAAGGGTAGCGGGATGTAAAAATAATGTACGAAATAAACAATTATTTTATTATCATAGTAGCTCATAGATAAATACAAAATAAATGTTATCGAACTACTACGCCCTGCTAATTTGGAAAAGAACTCTAAATTGGTGGGCAAAAATTCTGCTAATGGAGGACGACAGGTTACCTAAAAAATTGTATAAAAGATTGCTACGGTTAGACGACTCTGGAATTAATAAAGAAGAGTTAAATTGGTGTTCTCAAATAAAAAAAAATTTACAATCCTTGGATGAAAGCGAAATATGGGAAACGCAATATATAAATAAAAGTAAAACTAAACAAATTATTACCAAATATAAAACAAAATTAACTCAGAAAGATTTCAATTATTTAAATATTTCGAATTTTGACGACTTTTATAAATTAATAAAATCAAATAATGTGACACAAGAGTATCTGAAAATTCACACATCGATAAATAAAATTCGTATTATAACTCAAATTAGGCTGTCTAGTAAAAAAGGTTTAAAAATAATTTACCGGGGTATAAAATACGAACTTTCCGCAAATGAACAATGCACAATCTGCAATACACGCGAATTGGAGGATCTCATACATTTTTACTTAATTTAACAAAGTATAATATAAGAACAAGAGATGATTTTTTAGAAGTCTTCTTAACTAATATGTCGCTTGACAGAATGAATAGTATTTTCTATTACACTATAAACGCACTTAAACTGAGAAGCTTTTGTATGAACGAATAGCCTTCTAGTAGTTGTTGCCTCTCTCAGATAATACACTTTACTAATTCCAGCCAAATTAATTTAATTTTGTTTTCTCTTTAAGTGTGTTTAAATTTATTGCAATTATCGTTAAATTGTAAATGCCTAGCTGAGCCACCGACTATCAGGATTTGGTTTCGGCTTGGCTTTATGCGGTTAATACTTTCATTTAAATGGTATAAGTTTAGCGGCCAAGGTTGTATTTTTGCATGTTGATGGCGCAACTAGGCATGAGGTCCCATGGTATGATCGCGGTTTTAGCTAGGGTGCTGTTTTCGGAAATGTCAAATTTCAATATTTAATAACAATTATAAATAATATCAAATTTATCAAAATATGATCTTAAAGCAGAACATAAAAAAATCGTTCTTTTAACATACAGGTGAAATTAAATTTTTCAATTTTAATTTGACATTTCTAAAAACAGTGTTTTCGTTTTTGGTTGAGGCCGTGATCATGCTACGAGCCAAGATGTATATCATTTTCATTTTTACTGCCTAGCCAATAAAGATGGCATTTTACAGTTTGTTAGCTGTACTTTTAATGTCAACCGACAATATATATATATATATATATATATATATATATATATATATATATATATATATATATATATAAATAAATATAAATAAATATATCATCACGGCATATTACCCATTTCTGAGTGTGCCAGTATCTACAACACATGTAGACATCGGTAATGATGACGATATATTTTACCGTGTGGGCGCTTACCAGGCGTCACCTCACGGGCACTCATAGCTGGCGTGGAGAGTGCACCACAGGGGTCACTTTTGTGCCATTTAAAATTGGAAATATTTGGCGTCAGTCGGGATCGAACCCGGTTCCCCCAGGTTCGCGACCAGACACTCAGGCACGCGGCCACGGGACCCCATATATATATATATAGGTGAAATTAAATTTTTCAATTTTAATTTGACATTTCTAAAAACAGTGTTTTCGTTTTTGGTTGAGGCCGTGATCATGCTACGAGCCAAGATGTATATCATTTTCATTTTTACTGCCTAGCCAATAAAGATGGCATTTTACAGTTTGTTAGCTGTCATAAAAATCGTACTTTTAATGTCAACCGGCAAATATATATATATATATATATATATATATATATATATATATATATATATATATATATATATGTATGTGTATATATGTATATATTTAAACCTATGTTTATAATAGTTGATTCAATGTTGATGTTGTCAATCATTTGTATGGGGTCCGTTCCCGAAGGCAAATTATATTAAATAATATAAATACCAAATAAATGTTATCGAACTACAAAAAGTGTTCAAAACTACCGCCGTTTGCCTTTTTAATATATTTTGTTTTACATTATTTCCATTTAATTCAACAATAGCTTGCCTTATTCTGTTAGTGTAGCAACTGGTATTAAATAAATTTTATTTTTGATAGCTCCCCATAGAAAAAAAAAATCTAAAGGCGGGCCATGATGTAGGGCCTCTGTTGCCAATCTAGGAATTTGAAAAAATTCTTGATTTAAATAAGCAGTTACATCCAATGAATTGTGCGGAGGTGCGCCATCTTGAAACATCATTCGGAAATAAAAATCTTTGAATCTTGGATTTTGGAAATAAGGCCTGCTTAGTTGGAAATTTATTTTCGTTCACAGTGTGCTAAAATGTTACGAAGAAAAGTTATTTAGAATAAAAAGTTATGGCGTTATGCAATTTTTTTTACTGATCGGATTACTTTGATACATTGAATTATTTGTCAACTTTGTTTTAGGTGAAGTGGCTTTAACGTTCACAATACCCCAAAGTTTTACTAAGAAAAGTTGTTCACAATAACAAACTATGACCCTATACAAAATTTCAGGAAGCTCTATTTACTTTCATTAAACAATCATTACCTATCTAAAAAATATTTTTACATTTCTGAATTCTTTGATAACAACAAAAATCTCAATTATTTGCAAAATAAGATATGAAAGAAAACACTAACCTAAAAAATATTGAATTGCATCAATCATTTTTATTAAATTATTAAAATTATTGGGTAAACAATTTCAACAAATAGAGAGGCCCTGTTTCCGCGTTATATGATTGAAATAATTTAAAAATTAAATAAAGATAAAGCCACAGCTAATTTTTGTTTAAATTTGAATTTCTAAGTATGAATATTTTTTTGCTGTAAAATTAGACTCAGGCCACATCTTTGTATTCAGAATTCAACGTAAAATTCAAAAATATAAAAATCTGTTGTGGCCAGCCCAATACCTCTCGCCATTTCCATATTAGGCTGTATAAGTATTGTTTTTAAGATTTCTGGTACACACCAAAAATTAATTACCTACATCTACTCTTTATGTTTCAATTCATTCTATGAACAAGTTTCTTCTAAATGTTCGAGATTCTTCCAATTCATTGAAGAGATTGAAGGTATTTCTGAAGGGTATATGATGAATAAATGTGTATAGTAAGCACATGTTTAGTTACACTGATACTGTACATACTTTGCCTTATAAATAAATACCCTTTTTTTATACCAATTTTAAATGTTGGCGGACTCTTTTCCTCATTATAACAACAGCATATTATATAACTATTACATTTCGACTTGTTCATGTACGAATTCTATAGCTATCTATAATTTTAAATATTCAATTAAAGATAAGAAAAAGTCTTCAATGTCTGGAATTTTGATAATGACATATATGTCAATTACAAACATTTTAATTTTTCAACTGGTTCCATACACTGATTGATTCATTAGACAATGGGTTATTTTATATATTTATAATTCAGCCTATCTCTAAATCTATAGAAGATATAATAAAAATGTTCAATATATTGGATAGAGAATTTGAAACTCTTTAATATTTGTAGTAACATAAATTTCTAAAAAATAATATTTAAATTTTTTTAAGAAACTACTACTTCCGACTGTCCAATTTTTACCAAAACCTTTTCAGCTCTTCCCATTGATGTCAGGTTAAGGAATACGTAGTTAAATTGGTATTTAGTCTTACAGATTTTAAGAAACCGTGTCTACAACAACCACACACACGTACACACACAAACGCATTGTAAAAATGTTAAAATCGGATTCTAGTGACCTTAAAACGTGTTTATTCACTAAAATCTGGATATGCGATTTTTAGCATGATTCCAATATCTTTCTTAGCGAGAGGTAAAAATATACGGGTTCTTCGTCTGAGAAAGTTGATGCCACTTCCGGTTAAACGGAAGTGTTATGTTTATCATTCATGCATAAAAAAGATAGCACCTAAATTTACTTCACGCATATAAATTTTCAATGTGATATTTTTATAAATAAGAACTTAAGGTTGTCCCACTTTCTGTGGACACCCGATAAATATAAAATTATTTTCGTATGCCACTGAATAGACAATTTTTTTTTTATTTGAAACTCAAAATGAAAAAATCGACCAAATTCAGTTTTCCGCTATTATCTAGTAACCTGTTTAGTTTCTGAGATCGAAATCTGGACATTGTGTATAATACATACACAAGGTGTTAAAACAATGGGTAAATTTTTTTAAAGGGTATAGTAGTGGCCAAACTGAGTAAAAAAGTTTAATCAACAAGGGTCCGATCTTCAATAGTTTCCGAAATACAAGGCAAAAATGAGTTTTTACGGGGGTTTACCTCTGCTATACCAAAAACTATGAGAGTTACGACTTCGATTAAATGAGATTTTGTTTACCTTCCTTTTTTTTTTGATCAAACTTATGTTGATTAAGCGTTTTTTTTTACTCATTTTGGTCAGTACTATACCTTTTTTTAACGAAAGTGTCACACTTATTAAGCAGCTCTAAGGAACGAAAAACAATTGATAATTTCAAGGGACTTGAAATCGTTTTTACGATGACATAAAAACAAAGAAAAGCAAAGTTGACGTTAAGGGTCATAAGTCCACAATGGTTTTCATTGTGTATTAGGCAACCTTTTCTCGATTATTGCTTTAGTTCCACAAAATTATAGTTTCAAGCAATCAGAATCTCGCTTGTGCGCTACACTATTGGGACAAAGGTCACTACGCATCACGCTAAGTCAAAATACGAATGTCATGAGTTAGATTAATAGTTGAAATAAGCTCTAAAATATAATAATACGAATCTTTATATTTACACATGAACCCTAAACATAAATACAAATTTACAACCGATAAAACACTAATTCTTGTACATATATTCCCTAAAATGTTCTGCCTCCAACAACTAAATGCGTTAAATATTACAGAAATTTAATATGGTTGGAAAATTACGAGTATTATATCCAAAATTACTTATTACTAGCAACCTTTAAATTGTCGTTGTTTTTTATCGTGGCATATGGCCATTATACAAAACATGAATAAATAATACTTAATATATTAGGGATTTCTAGTAATAGAGATAGCTAGTTTTTGGAAGAATAATGTGAATGAGAATTTTTATTATCTGACCAGTAACTGAAAAAATAATTTTTCTGTCGCTTAATACACCCAAACGTTAATGTTATATTAAAGTTTACAGGAAGCACAACAGTTTATAATGATAGCTACACGAACATGAAGTTTACGATACAAGCCATGGCGAGTATCGTAAATCATTCGAGTGTATTAATAGTCATTACACATGAGTTGAATACACTATTTTTTTTACGACTATTCACAATAATTAAAAAATAAACTATAAACCAATAAATTGGTTATAAAATTGGTGTGTCTCACAATGATAATCTGTATCATAATGAAAAGAAAATCTGTATCATAAAGATAATCTGTATCATAATGAAAAGAAAATGTAAATCATTATTCAAATAGATGACACATACTAAATAAGTATATTAAAGCATAGGAGTAGAAAACCTAAATTAAAATGTTGCCAATGCAATTTCTTTTTCTTTTTTGTATTCTGTGGGTATTGTTTGAAGAATCATAAAAACTTATTGTGAAACAAATTAATTCTAATTATGATAAAAACATAATAACAATTGATGAGATTGTTGTGACTCAATGCTTGATATTGCAATAATGGTATACCTAATGAATAGTCTTAGAGTCCAGTTGTAACAACGTGATGTACATTGCAGTTTAACACATTCATACTGCTGGAATGTTTAAAAAATCCATGTTTGTTCTTGTCAATTTTTTAATTGAATTTATTTGTTTAATATATCGACATGTATGACAAAGTAATCATTTTCTATTCTTAAATATTTGCAACTTATTAAATATTGTTTTATCTTCAGTATCTCCATGCACATCTTTGCATGAATTACTTGACATACATACTTTCGCCATTATATACAATATAGCATCGAAATTATTGTTTCTATCGTAGCCCGTCAAATTACAAATATTTATTAGCTTATAATTAAATATTACTACGTAGTGTTTATGTCGTAGACTAACTACCCGTATTTTTAATTAACTTTTTATTCTTTTTAACTTCCACATATATTACATATTTTTAAAGTGTGGTTGAAACAGCCTTAACCAACCCCAAGTAAAAATACTAGCTGAGAGTGTCATGATCATTGCTTTCAAATCTCGCGAGGTGAAGAGTCTTAGTTATCTGCTACCATCTACGATTAGTTTTGCTCAGCATCTCTCATTCAAATTACAAAAATACTTGTATTGTCTTTTCTTTAACAATTATAAACATAAATACAAATATATAGTAATAAAGTAATGAGAATAGCTAAAGAAGAGGACCCATACACATATGGTTGAATGGAAAGAGGATAGAACAAGTAAGTTCCATCAAATATCTAGGAAGCTTAGTAGCTTGTAATGGCAACTGTAATGAAGAAATTAGGAGGAGAAATGCATGGGAAAGAACACCACATAATAAAATATAAGAACTATTATAACAGCCAAGTGCATTAATATAGAACTGGGTAAAAGGCTTTCAAAATACTTTATACGGAATATTATTGTGCTGTACGGATGTATATTCAGGAAGAAAGAGAAAAGTACTTGGAGAGTTTTAAGATGAGGTTGTGGCGATGACTAAAGAAGATTGAATGGAGAGATATAATCAGGAATGAAGTGGTGAGAAGGATTGGAGAAGACAGAAGAATTTAGAGAGAAATAAGAAAAAGGAAAGATAGATGGATTGGGCACATTTTAAGGAGGGATTTCATTAAGAAACATAACTGAAGAGATAATACATGGGAGATACGGAAGAGGTAGAAAAAAATTTTAATATTGGCTCATCACATAGCAAAGAGGATGAGAATTACGAGGGGTTGAAGAGAAAGACGGAGTACACACTGGTGTGGAGGCAGCATTTCCGCCGATGTTATTATCTAAATTTCGGTCTCATTTTTTGCTGCAGCAGCATGCTTATGCTAATTGTTTACCGCACATTTTTGTAATAATACTTAGTATATTTTTATTATTGTACCACATTCACAAACACTTAAAGAACGAGTAAATGATCATTTTTATGCAATAAGTGAAATGTAGGTTTGAGTTTAGTCAAATTAATGCCAGAGTTGTTAGCATCTTAACTAGTCATATGGTGCATACGGCATACGGCTATGCACCTCATTGTGAAATTAATTTCTTGTGCTGATAGGTAGCCTACACCATGTCTTTGTTCATTAATGTGAAAATTCGTTTAGCTGGTCATATGAGTGATATTTGTGTGTACAGACCAGGCCATAGCGGGCGAGCAGATGTCGTGGACGCTTTGGTGTGCTCCCTGGGGATAGAAACAAAGGCACAAGAGCGGGCAGTAACGAGATATTTTCAGGGCTCCTAGGGACAAAAGGCCGGAGATATCATCCTATCATAAAATGTAGAGCTGCGAATTTTGTTCCAAATCAAAAAAGAAAATTTATTTGTATCTTTAAATGTAAATATGATGCGAGGCCATAAATTGTTATGTTAAATATAGTAAATTAATTATTAAGCCAAACCGAAAAGGCTATATGACAAAAAATATACATATAATTATAAAGTTAATACAAATAAACCCGAACTTTTTAAATTTTTAAAAATATTTTATTAATAGATTTCGAGAAAAATGGCATTACCTTAATTTATCTCTAATTCTGTACGTATTAAAAATATGGGTATTTTCTTCTTAACTCTATATTAATTTTTTCTCTAAATTTGAATACGGTCGAATACTCTATTGATAATTTTTAAAAGCTAATAAGCACATAACATCGTATATTATGTAGAAATAACAACTTTTATATATTTTCTTTTGTTCATGCATTTAATGCAAAATACATAACGGTCATTATAATAACAAAGCAGAAATAATACACATATAAAAATATCTACATTTTAATTAAATCCATTTTTTCAAAGAGAATTAATTTTCTAGTTTTGACTTAAGTTAATTCTAACTTTTCCCCTCCAGCATATTTGCCTAAAAATATATTTCATATAGGGGTCTCGTCTGTAGAAAAAACTGTTTTAAATGAATTCACCTCTATGCTAGTCTTTGAGAAAATATGGCTTGTGCAATTTATAAATGTTAATTTTTGCCGAATTATGACATGTTATGTTGCTAAAGTTAGTTAGAATTTTTGTTAACTAGGCGGATTCAGTTAAAACAGTTTCTTCGAAAGTTGGAGGCTGTGTGCAAAAATAGTGTAGCGCATGCGCATCGTACCTACCAACTAATAACACACTCATAGATTAAGCGAAACGCTGATGATGAAGGCTTTGGACCGTCAAAACATCAGAAAACATATAATCAACAATAAAGATTTTCCCGAAAAGGGCGACCATAGTAATTTTACCAAAATATAAGGTAGGGAAAAACATTAAAAATAGAAAATCACATAGAAATTATTAACATAATAAAACTTTTACCCAAAAAACAAATATAAAGGTCTCAGCCGATATTTCTTACCTGCTATTTCAGCCTGCCAAAAGCGCCATTTATGTAAAATTTCAGACATGTTAATTATGCATATCTTTTTATATGTTGAATTTTCTGAACATAATTTTCGCAAAATTCGTTAAAATATACAAAACATTGAAATTTCGCTCAACCGTATTGAGTATGAATTCGCGATGATCGAATGCGCGTAAATCGAGAACTTACAATATTTCCATTACACAAAATATTGAAAATAGTCATGTCATATTGCAAAGTACAAAAGACAATCATCTGAAAATGGTAGTTAAAACTCATTAAAACAAACAACTTATCTTAGTTGCAATTTTTGATTTGGTGGCCAGGTTCGTAGTTATTGGAGTTCCTTTGTTTTTCGAAAAATCGTCATAACTCCCTTATTTTAAGGACTATTGTAATTTTTTCCAAAATTACCTTTCGGCTTTCTAACACATTTAGCATATACAATTATTTTTTATTTTTCAAAGTATTTAGTCATTTGAAAAAATAAAAAATAATTATAAATAATCCCGTGCGTGAAGTGAGTACTTCACGTATCAATTTTTATGTGTGAAGTTTGATTTTTTGCACACAGTGCGTGAAGTATTCACGCACCGTTCATTATTTTAAATATTACAAACTGAATTGTATTTTAATAAAACAAAGCTGTTAAACACACGTAACGTTGGTAACCATGGTTACACAAGTCGATAATACAGAGGCTTTACGTTAAAAGAATGACAATGTGAAGAAAAAATATATTTTATTGCAAGGTCATAGAAAAAGTATAGTATGTAACAAGTGTGTGAAGCCTATTTTACATTCGGGTGGTTTGCAACACTCGCCTTCGACTCGTGTCGCAATCTCCACCCTCATGTAAAAATTTCAGCTTCACACACTTGTCACATAATATACTACTCAATAGTGTTTAAAGTAAGGGAGTTATGACGATTTTTCGTAAAACAAGACTACTTCACTACGAATCGGGGCACCAAATACAAAATTGGAACTAAGAAAAGTTGTTCCTTATATATATATACAGTGTGTCCCATTTAGAGGTGCCACCATTGGGATATCGAAAACTGTAAGAGATAGAATGTCGGTTAAATGGAACTTTTTGTGCGCCTTTGGGAGGCCATCTCAGATGTGTTTTTGTTTTTCCAAAAATTCTCATAGGGCACTAGATAATGACGAAAAACTGAATATTGTTGATTTTTTCTTTTTCAAATAACTTCTGAACTATTAGTAATTGAGAAAAACGTTTCAAATATAAAGGATAGATATATTTATTAAATAACCAGTGGCGTGTGAAATTTTTATATCCGTAAATTTTCGAGATATAACACAAACATTTTTTAAATGGAACCCATATCTGATTTTAGTCTCAAAAAAATCATTATTTTTTCTCTTTTCAACGATGTAAGGGTTATTATGTTTTATATTTGTTTGTTCGTTTTACAACAAAAAAATACAGAACTTTACCCAAATATTGTCTTTTATTGTATTTAACATGTCTTCTGCACACATATAATTCTAATTATATCTATTTTTCATTGTATGAGGAAGTTTCTAAATGTCACAGATTCTTCCAATTTATTAACCAGATTGGCGGTATTTCTGATGGCTACATGCATATTACCTATAATTTCGAATATTTAATTAATAAAACAATAAGAAAGATTAAATGTACTTCCCAGAAAAAGCTATCAAAATGTCACTAAAACTGTTGATTTTTGACACTGAAATCTGTCATTTACAAATTATGTTATAAACATTTGAATTTGTCAACTGGTTTCCTTAGTGTAGTTTCGCCTACTCGACTTGTTATATCCCGATATTCTATATATTATAGCGTATTTATCTCTAAATTTATAGAAGATATAATAAAAAATATAAATGTATCAGGTGTAGAATTTTGTTCTTCAAAATTAGTAATATCAAAAATTAATATTTGGAAGAATTTCTTTTAAAAACTACTACTTCCGCTTGTTAAATTGTTACCAAAACCTTTTCAGCTCTTCCCAGGAATGTCAGATTGAGGAATTCATAGTTAAACAGGTCTTATGTCTTATAGTTTTTGAGGAATCGTCCGTCCAACATCCAGCCATACACGCACACACACACACACATACACACACACACACACACACACACACACACACACACACACACACACACACAGAGAGAGACAGACATCATCGTAAAAATGTTAAAATCGGATTTTAGTGACCTTGAAACGTGCTTATTCATTTAAATCTGGATATGTGATTTTTAGCATAATTCCAATACCTCTCTTAGCGAGAGGTAAAAATCTGTTGTGGCCATGACAAGACCTCTCGCCATTTCCATATTAAGCTATATAAGTATTGTACATATTTGACATTTCTAATACACACAAAAACACATATCTTCTTTATTTATTTTTATATTTTTTAATTCATTCTATTCACTCTTATTCTTCTATGTTCGAGATTCTTCCAATTTATTGATGAGATTGGCGGTATTTCTGAAGGGTATATGTGTAATTTATATATCTATACTTATAAATATTTAATTAATAATAAAATAAAAAATATGAAATGTACTTCCCAGGAAAAGTCTTCACACACACACACACACACACACATATATATATATATATATATATATATATATATATATATATATATATATATATATATATATATACGGACATCATCGTAAAAATGTTATAATCGGATTCTAGGGACCTTAAAACGTGCCACTAAAATCTGGATATGCAATTTTTAGCATGATTCCAATACCTCTCTTAGCGAGAGGTAAAAATAATTGAAATCATCCCCTATTGTACCGCCTTGAGGGATGATTTTTCAAAAACGCTAAAACACTCTTTATTTCTTACCAAAAGCATAAATAAGAATTTTTATATCCCTAACTTGAGAAATGATGGGTTCTCCATACAAACTTTCATCCCCTATTTCACCCCCTTTTATTTTTGCGACAAAAGGTAGCCTATGCGCTTCTCTAAGTTCCAATCTAACTCCATACCAAAATTCATCAAAATTGGTTCAGCGGGTGAAATGATGGGTTCTCCATACAAATTTTCTTCCCCTATTTCACTCCCTTCAAGTTTTATTTTTGCGACAAAAGGTAGCCTATGTCCTTTTCTAAGGTTCAATCTATCTTTATACCAAAATTCATCAAAATTGGTTCAGCGGAAGAAATGAATGGTTCTCCATACAAATTTCATCCCCTGTTTAACCCCTTCAAGTTTTATTTTCGCGACAAAAGGTAGCATATGTCCTTCTCCACGGTCCAATCTATCTTTATACCAAAATTTATCGAAATTGGTTCAGCCGTTTAGGCGTGAAATATTTTTATTATGTTTATTTTATATATATACAGGTGTTCCATTTAAATGGGCCACCATTGCTATCTCCAGTACTATGAGAGCTACAAAGACGGTTAAATGGGCAAACAAAACAATTTCAAAGAAAAGTAAAAATATTTTTCGACCAGTGGTTCTCAAAATATAGGACCCAATGTTTGTATTTTAAATGAGAACATATATTTTTTATTTCGTTACACAATTTAATTCTGAATTGAGTGATATAATATTTTTATAGCCTTACACAACGTTTTATTTTTCTTTTTTCATTGAGAAAAATGAATGTAAAAGTTTATATTAATTTGATTAAAATATTGCTATAATAAGAGTGTCATAAATGGAAAAATGAATACGTGTATTTTTTACACAGAATTACAATGCTATGAAAGAAATACGTGAATATTTCGTTTGCGTTGAAATTTATTCACTTCTTTCTGTAATAGTTAAAAATTATGTATATGTCGTAGCTACAAAAGCAAAATAGACAAATGTACGTAAGGATACATACATATGTCTATTATGCTTTAAATAGTAATATAACTACTGTTGCCAGACATTCTATATTTAATAGGAGTCTCCGATATTTTATTGAAATCGCAAACATGGTAAATTCTCCTATATTTTCAATAATTCAAAATATGTCGCCCGCATTACGATGTACCAACATTTATGTCTCTGTATATTAGAGTCTATCTCGTAAGGACGAAAAGTTTTTCGTTTAGTCTTACTTTGTGCTGCAAAATTTAAAATAAACGTACTTTTAGTATTTTTCTTATCATTTTAGAAACAAATATGATATTTTTATTACATAACCACATTCTTAAAACATAAATAAATAATAATCCGAAAAAATCAGACCGAAATCTTTAATAACTATAAACGATATGAGCCGTTAAATTTAAATATTGTGAAAAAATGTAAATGAGGTGAATTTTCGAAGAATGTGAATTTTAAAATGTTCGCGCAATCAGATAGAACATTGCAAATAACACCATCAAATATTTCTGAAAAATATCTATAAGATTACGTACCTTTTAAGTTTACGATAGATAGGATGGTTTGGTTCTCAATCTCAACTAAAATTGTGCCGAAATAAACCAAAAAAATTGATGATATCTTTTCAAAATAACCGATTCAATTAATGAAATAATAATAAATTATAAAACTCTGCTCATTTACATTGTAATACAATTGACAAGCATTACCAATATAATAAAAAGTCGAAATTCAAATTTGTCCATTATTTTTTGTATATTTAATTTTAAAAAAATTGGAAAATATTCGCCATTTTTTATTTTTGTATAATAAATTACTTAATTACGTATACCAAATTTACGTATTCATTACATACACCGGATGGCTTTAGTCCTATTTGAAACTCCATAACTCCGGAGTGCATTGAGGTATCGATTTTATATTTTTATCTTTTTTTTACAAAGGGTTGAAAAGTGTTCCTACAAAATTTAAAACATTTATGTAAGAAAACAAGTGAATAACGAATTTTTAAATTTGCCATTCAAATATACTATTACACGATGATAATTTTCTCTAATTTTTTTCTAATTATCTCTAGATTTCTTCTAATAATGGCAACTCTCACAATTAAATATAACTTGGAGATCATTGTGAGCTGTTATCAAAACAATAATTAGCGTGGAAGAATTTTTAGGGATAGCTGACCACTTCTAACATAAATCAGGCTGATAGATACTGGATGAATATTCAGAGAACCTGGGACAGTTCATGTACCAATCCTGACTTTTCCTCATTTCCAACAGTTACTGTCCTTCCACTCTCAGGTTTTATGAAAATTGATCCAGTTTCTACCAGTCGCTTAACAGCACAATTTAGGTTAGAAAGTGGCCTTCCTAGGAAATTCTTCCGGATTTTTTATTTTTTTTTGACATGACAATCTTAATTAACAAAAATAGATGTGTATTTACCAGGCTTTTTACAGATCTGCAAGACACATATTTGTTCAGAATTGGCCTATAAGTTAGATGTACTAAAGTGAGATGCAATTATTAGAAGCAATCTCGAGATAATTAGACAAAACTTATAGCAAAATTATGACAATATTACAAAGAACTCGAAATGTCACTGATAAATACATTTATTTCAATAATAATAATTATCAATGTGTAATATAGATTTGAATGGCAAATTTAGAAAATCGCTAGACACTTGTTTTTCTATAGAAATGTTCAAAATTTGGTAGGAATACTTTTCAACTCTTAAAAATTTAAGTCGATATCTCAATACACTCCGGATTTATGGAGTTTCAAAAAGAATTCGTTTTCTAATATCCACCCGGTATAAAATGAAATGTTATAAATTGGCCGCGTACCTGAGAGTCTGGTCGCGAACCTAGGGGAACCGAGTTCGATCCCGACAGACGCCAAATATTTCCAATTTTAAATGGCACAAAAGTAATCCCTGTGGTGCACTCGCCACACCAGCTATGAGTGCCCGTGAGGTGACGCCTGGTAAGCGCCCACACGGTAAAATATATCGTCATCATTAACGATATCCACATGTGTTGTAGATACTGGCACACCCAGAAATGGGTAATATGCCGTGATGATATATTTATATTTATTTATTTATTTGAATTACATAACTTTTTGATAAATTCATTTACCATATTTATCTAACATAAAATATAAAACACTTAATTAATGATAAGTTCAATCATTTGTTTTTTCATAGGAATAGAATATTTACGTTCATCGAGCTACAAAAATTATCGGTACTATTGTTGAACGCTGACATAAAAAGATTAGTGCGATTACTCCAGTTGTTTTATAATTTGTAGGCTTACTTTGCGTAAAGGGACAGTAAATGAGTGAGTAAATAAAACGAAATAGCGGTCATTACGATATCATCAATATTTTTCGTAGGCAGCAAAACGTCAGCATTAATCTCCAGTTCCAATCCGTTACCGAACATCACTGCCTTGTCCCCGCGGGCGCTGTCAAATCAACCTGATACAACCCTGTCAGATTTATAGCGGCCCGCCAGGCCCGGCCGACTGCTACATAAAAGATAAACGATGTCATTTAACAGATTTTTTATCATTGAAGCGTCAGCCAGCGACGAAATGAGAACGCACCACTAGTACAAAGTAGAAAAGGAATCGATATGAATCATGGAAAAATAGAATGTCGCCAAGTCTTCCGCCTTAGCGATTTATTGTAGGATCATCATTGTGCAACGTACATCACACAATGTGAACACATAAATCGCCGTCTTTCTAATAATTATTGTAATGGTAAAGTTCTGTTCGATTGCAATATTTTACTTTTCATGCAAGCGCAAAGTGACGTTTAAATACCTCATTTGTAAAGAAGAAATCTACTCCAAATGGTTCAAGCTGAGAAACAGCATCAGCAAGATTTATTCTATTTTCCTGCTTTAAAATTATCAAAATGCAATCAAGAATATGAATGAGTGACACATCCCAAATGTTTTTTGGCTAGAATCTAAAACCCGTACTTAGGAATTTCACATCTGATATCATATGAAACTCATGTGTACTTAAACGGAACATTACACCTGGTGGTCGGAATAGAACTAAAATGTAAATTAGGTTTGATTTTTATATAAAATATTTTAGTTCTGTTGATCGATATAAATGTATTGTGATATTAAAATGCATGTGCACAAATTTAATGTTAAATTATAATTTTTCATTTGCGCATCGTACAATTTTAATTTCAAAATAAATTTTTGTCAAATAATTGTAACGTTTGTAAAACATAAATTTCTTTATATGAACACAAAATTAAATGATGTTAATTATGTTAAAAACTTGTTTAATAGAAACACAGAAGTGATAATGAATAATTAAAGCGCATTAAATACTATCAAAAAGATAAATATTTCAAAATGTCAAATTCGAAAATTCACATCAAATTCAAGTGTTTCCCATCCATCCTTATTTCCCACCCATTCCCACCTCCGAAAAACGTGGACGAATAGTTGTCTAGGAATAAAATTATGTAGGTATTTAATACTACTGGCAAATGCCCGGCACTCGCCATATAAGTTTTCAAAGGTTGCTGCTGTCACTGCTGCACCACCGATAACTGTGTACAAAGTAGATTGGTACACCTAAATCAGCACACCTAGCAATGGGTAATATGCCGTGATATATTTATTTAGTTATTCATATATAAAAGTGAATAAAATATTACATTTGTATTTGTTATAGATTTTATTTGTTTATAATTTTGAAAAACCGTATAACAGCGTTACAACGTGGTTACAATCGCTAAATTGATTTTGTGAAAGTCTAAAAATGACGTTTAAATGACAATGGGAATAGATCGCGTACTCATCACCGGTCTTAAACTAGAGTTTTGGGGGTTTGGACAGATTTTAAAATAAAATTTGAGTTGTGTCCCAGCCTTCTTATAAGAAAATTAAAATCCTTTCTTGAAAATTTTGTTATAATTTGGTTAGAATGCTCACAGGATTTGACGAAAAGGCGTGGCGTCATGCAAAACGAGTAAGAAAGTTGAAACACGAGCGATAGCGAGTCTTCTAATCGTAATGGTTTGCAATGCCTCTTCCCATACATACTATTTTTTTTGAACATCAAATGTAAAAATAAATATAAGATATTATTTCTACAAATGTTCTAGAAAAAGATTAGAAGCATATGGTGCTTCCACTCATGCAGAAAATTGCGTTTTTAACTTTTATAATGACAAATAGATAATTTGTTATTATTGTCTTATTGTCTAAATCACTCTCATCTTCCATAATAAATAATTACAATCTTGAATAAAAATGTAGATAAAAATATCAAATTTCTTTAATTACTTGTGAGGCAAGTGGTTATCATAATTAAATTAAGTGAGAAAATGTCATTTCCGCAAGTGATGTTGAAAAAATTAAGTACCAGGTTAGAAAGAATTTGGATAATAATACAAAAAAATATTTTATTTTTGGCTTGAGTTTTAAATGGACAACCATGACATTTTATTACAATTGATTTTATTTCTTGCATTAAAGTAATATAGTTAATAATAATAGGTATACAAACGAAAATAAAATTCAAATTTTGAGATGATTAAATCTAAAATGGATGAAATTAACAACTTTATGGATTAACAACATAATTCTTTATAATCACCGCCGGGATATCCGTTACCATATTTTATCTATCAACAAGTACGGTGTTACTTCTTCATAGTATCAAATTCTAAAATGTTTCACCAAAGGTTGACTACAAATTTCCTACAATTATTAAAATAAACAAGTCTGCAATTTAATAACTCCCTTAGTTTTTCATTTTCTATGATGAAATATATAATTAAATTGCTTCATAATGTAACTCTCGTTAAACAGAAATAATGTATTAAAAGTAAAGGAGTGCTGCGTGTATAGAACAGGGATATAACAGTACAGGGAACAGGAACATATCGGTTCAACGAAACGGCATGAGGTTCTCATGAATATCTCTTTTCCCCGCTCGATTCATTTTCGACCCTTAAACAAAAACAAACGAACAACAATGGACTGTCGGCTCGTATTTCATAGCCTGCTGATAATTGGAGTGTCCGGGAAATAAAATGCTTGCGATATATTCGCCAAACACAACCTGTCAACTTAACGTAACGAAACTAGTTGTATATTCCAGTTCATGGGAAAAAGCTTTTACAGTTTTTGTCTTGCTTCAACAAATTTACACAAATTATTCCAATTAATTTAACTGTTAAAACCACTTGTCGGTATCGGTAAACTTCAACCCACGGCAACTTAATGACCTACCAAAACATTTATTTGTGAATTCAAAAACATTACTAAATCTTAAAGATTATTATTTGTTGATACAAAATTAGTCCCATTATCGGAAAAATCTTAATTGGTTTACCCCTTCGAGATGAGAAACACCGTAGGGTTAATATAAAATATATGTTTTACAACCACGACCCTTTCTATCTTTGATTACAAATGGGCCAACGTAATCCATGCCAGTTACACTAAACGAAAAGTTCGGCTCCAATTGCTCTTGGTTATGCCATTTTCGGAGAAAATATGTAATATTTCTTCTCGCTGAACATGTGGACCCGTGTGAAAAAGGCCGTTATACTCTTCTTCAAAAATGAGTTTACTTAAATGATCTTATTAACCAAAATGATCGAGAGCCTTTCTCGAAATTAGATTTAGAATTATTCAATCGGTCACCAACACGTAAAAATCAATTTTCCTCCAAAAATGGATTCAATGTACACAGTCTACTTTTATTTCAGAGAGATTTATTCTCAAACGCTTAATACGAAAAAATATCATTATACATAACATTAAGACAATGTGTTGATTTTCGAACTTGTGGTAAATACATAATTACGTCACATTTAAAATTTGGCCCTTCATTTTCAGCATTGCACAACCGAGTTCGAACCAAACCACCACTTCGTTGAATTAACAATTTCACTAGGAAAAACCCTTCAAAATATTAAATCATCGCAAGGTAAAGCCATTGAATATTAGTTATGAACTCCTGGATCTCGAAAACACGATTTCTCACAAACGTTTGTAATGAATTAGGTTGTTTTTTTTTTTTTAAGCCTATTTACAACATAGTTGAATCAGTCCACAAAATAGTATGGTTCACATTTAATTTTAGTGATTCATTTACTTTTTATAATAGCTTAGACATTAAGACCGCACACAACTCTAATTTCGGTACGGTAATAATTTTCCAAGATGCCTTGCTTTTTGCATATAACAAATGTACCTGTACACTATCTGACTCACTTATTGTTTTTACATAGATACATTACCCGTACGCCTGTAACAAAGCATTAGCGAATCCATGAATTTCAACGCGAATTAGATTTTCACCAATCACGTGGCGTCTAATTCGTTCTTAATAAAAACCGATAATTGTTCGTAGAATTTTAACCATTCCATTTGCACACTGTCGGGAATGGGTTCATCCCTAGATAATTTCTCTAACCACAATTTTTGTAATAAAGTTTTGACCAAAATAATAATACATGGTCCTCCCAATCCGACAGAATCAAATACCTGTGATATTATAGATATTACACGTTTAGTTATAATTATATACACATTTATATTATTAGATAAATTACATTTTAATTCATCACTAGACAGCAAATAATTCCGCGAGTTTTAGAATTTTCATTATTTGAAGGCACACCATAAAATTTACCAGTTTCATTACGTCTAACTTTTTTTTACATAATGTTGTTCACACTTCAGTTTTTCTTGTTTTTTACTGTCATTTCCTCAATTTCCCAAACCGCATTAAACCAAAAGACATCAGCTCCAATTAAAATATCTATTCTGCCCGGACGGATCAGCGAGTATCAAATTTCGTGGAATATTTAAATCACTTATATTTATTGCGTTATTTGGTGGGTAACCAGCAATTTCCGGAAAAACAAGAAAATTAATTTCCCGAGAAAAGGTATCATGCATTGATTCAGTTGTTTGCATTACATTTATGTTTGATTTTCAAATTTGTATTTAACGCAGTAACAGCTAATTGCATGCCAGTTTTTTCTAAATTCTTTTTTTAAATACTTTAAGACCTTGAATCAAGTAACGCACGTGCCGTCATAACTTTATTGCCGGTATCTCTAGTAGGTAAAAACGACGTAGACAATAAAACAGTTCTATCAAAACCATTTCAAGAAGATAATATTACTTCCTCCTTCACAGTTTCATTACTTTTATCAGTACAGTCAGCCACCAGTTTTATTTATTCAATTTTAACATGCTACAATGATTTATGTTTCCTATTACATAATTTCCACGCTTTAGACCTGCATTGTTTAGTAAATTGTTCAATCTTAAGACATTTGAACCATAATTTCAATTCTCTATTTCGAGATTGACGTTCTTCAGGGGGATAATTTAGAGAATTCAGGACAGTTGGTTACTTAATGATCCCTTTTGCACAAACTAAATTATAAAAAATGATTTCATATTATATAAAGATTGTTTTCCCTGTCTCCGTTCAGCACTTTTCGACTCTAATGTCCCGAGCAAATATGCTTTATATTTAAGAAAAAAATTTAACGTATATAACGAATATCAGTATCATCTTTGTACTGGCCCCATTCGCGTATAGAATTATTGTCAAATGTTGACACAACCATATTCGCTATCAACGTATCACAATATTCTACAGGTTGCCCTAACTGTTTTAAGAAGTAAGATTTTTAGATATATCATAAATTAATTTTCGTATTTTAAAAGACAATTCTTTATGGACAGGCTCTAAATTAAGCAAAGTTTTGATATGATTGTAAATTAGCAATTTTGTGTTAATAAACCGTTTTTTAACGTATCCCAAACTATTGAATAATTTTTGGAGGAATATTCAATTGATTTAATAACTAAAGAGTTGCCATCTATTGAAGCCCACAGCCCACAGATAATAAAATTTTGGGTATCAATTATATTGTCATTATTGTGTATTAAACTTTTAAAAGTATCACGATATTCGTATTGTACTACTGCCATTAAATTTTGGTAACTGCATTCTGGGTAGTTTAATCTTAGTGATGAGGTAATAAATAATATTAGTATTGCTCGAGGTATTACTACTAGATTTTCTTGAACTTTCTCCGCTACCCATACTCAACGCAACCGGAGGCAACTCCCTCTTTAGTATATTATTTGTTCTATTAATAGTAGCTTTTGATTCTGCTATTATCTGATAATATAATTTTTCAAAATCTTTGCGCTCCTTATATTTACTATCTACATCGGTATGGTGAAAATGAAATGGCAGAAGACTTGCGTCATCGACCTGAAAAAACCTTATAAAATGAAATATAACTTGTAATTATTTATTTTTAAATATTATTAAAGGTTATTGTTGTTATACTTACTCAAAAGTCAGGCTTGGAAAACCTATGTCCAGTTTCATGTGGTAGATTAGGTTATTGTTGTTATATGTATAGAAATATACCAATACTGTCGTTAGTAATGAGATGTTATAGTATTTGAAATATATCGTGGGTCTAGAATAACAAAGTTGTAACTGCAAGAAAGTAATATGGCGAGATGTTTGATTTGAAATTTTAACTCGCTATTATATGAATAAATTATTGTTATCGAATTAACATTTATTACCTATAATAATGGATATAATTCTATTATAAGAATATGGAAGAAAATTACAATAGAACGGTTAGTTACCGAAAAAAATATTACAAAAATAGGCAGTTAGAACTATATGTAGGTACCTTAAATTTCTCACGTATTTCACAGGATAAAAGTTCTATTATCTGCGCCTATTTAAAAAATACTCGATACGACATAGAAAAGTATTTATTTTTATTAATACATGAAAATAATAAATTTATGCGCTACAAGTAATAATAAAAAACAAATTAAAAATAATGAATTTCTCCATTACAAAAAAAAATTAATTTAATTTTAATAATGTTTTATATTATGTTAGGTGGAAGTACCGACGTACTTGTTGATAGATAAAATATAATAACGGATTTCTCGACAGTGATCGTAAGGAATTATATTCTTGTTATTCCGAAAAGTAGTTAACCTTATTTAAATTTCCAATATTTCATTACATATTTTGTAACTTTCAAAATTTGTTAGTGACAAAATAACTTGATTAAAGCAAGCTGAAACAAAAGTATGCAGCACGTTTAAAAATCTAATTACAATTACTATCAATCATTTTTTAATTAGATTAATTAATACAAGAAACAACTGAGCAAGAGAGTAAACGAGAACAAAGAATATCATTCCAAACTTTTGTATTAGTGGATCAAAAACGAGATTCTGCAAAAGTCACCGCAACTCGAATGCTGAATCCCACTCCAGTGTGTGATCAACTCTACAGTAAACATACTGGATTTTTTCGACTCTGTGAGAAAAGGTACTGCTATATAGGCAAATTCCAGAATAAATTACGCATAAATGGACTATGCAGAATTAATCAAGTCAAGTGATTTAAATTTTAAATAAAGCATACTCTTTTTTTTAATCTAATAAAATTTAAACTTGCCCACTTGCATCTGTTTCTGAAAGTAAAACAAAACAAAATTAACTCGTAAACTGTCATTTATATATTTTGTTTTTAATATGATTTAAAACCGTTCATTAATAAAATGAACATTAACTTTTTAATTAATTTACTAACACAGTTCAACTGCATATACGAATATGTATAACAAAATTAGATTCATACATTAATTTTTATATTAATAAAGAAAACTTTATTTAATCAATATGGATTGAATAAAATATTGAGATGCATATTGTTTACGCTGATGGAAGCAACTGTGTATGTGAAAATATTTCTCTTTGTTTTAAAATATAAGGAAAATATTCTGTAACAAATAAATTATTCAATAAGTATTTAACATTAAATTAGAAAAACTATTATGTATACAGATAAATTAAATTATTTCGGATAGATTTTTTAAAACTGTAGGAAAGTACGTCTTTATGTTATAATTAAATATTGTTAACAAATATTCAATATACTCCTATTATTATTTATGTAATTAATAAAAATACAATTTATGTAAATACATACAACATCCTTTCGATTAAACAACATTCATTTAACTGTTTATCATTGCCTCATTATTCGTTATTGCGGCTCTAGGATTCCCCATATTTTGTTATTGTTTTTCTTAGATAAACAATTTGTAATAATTTCTGTCTACTAAAAGAAGAATCCTAAAGTTCCAGAATTTTAGTCACATTTCGAATCTGACTAACGATATGTACATTTTCATGTTGTACTATTGTTATAACTCTTTTGGTTCATTTTACTGTTATATAAATGTTATATACTCATAAATACATCAATTGTGCATAATTGTACTAAGTATAAAAATAAGTTGAATGGTATATAAATTATGTGATGGCTTTGTCCCTATTTTCGCTGTCGTCTTGTGTTATCCTTTGGCACTAGTGGAGCATGATGGATGACACGCGATTTTAAAATGATTGCAAAAATAGAAAAATGTGGTTGCAGCAAGAATAAAAAATAGTTCTATGTTAATGCACTTTGTATGTAAATAGAAGCGTTAGTAAAATGTTGGTCTGGTCACATGTTTTATTGTCGCTTATGCTAGAACTGGTAATACTTGTACATAAGTTTGCTTAGGTACTAAACTAGAATGAAATTATTGCTTATACTCGTATATGGTAATGTGTTAGATATTCTAATAAAACTGTTCTAAACTACAAACTATAAATTAATGTATAATATTAAATTCATAGTTTAAAATATTTGAACTTTATTACACACTACTTTCAACTTTTAGTACTACAAATTTATATTATAAATTTGACTTTAAATTAAAAAGTTATTAAGTACAATGCTGTACATGAGATCTTCCACACTTTTCCGAAATCATGTTGAGAAACCGAAAATATTGCTAGCAATAAATAAAAAAGTAATTACGGGCACTGGGTTCACAAAATTCTCATAGGCTTGTACATTCCCATTCGTCGTTAAGCAGTGTGTGTGTCTGAATGTATGGTCGCGAATTTTCAATGGCACAAAAGTGGCCCTTGTGAGGTGACTCCAGGTATAGAAACGCACGCACGCGCCCCCCCTCACACACATACACACACACAAACACACTTTATGGACCTTAAAACGTGCTTATTTACCAAAATCTCGATATGCGATTTTTAACACGATCCCTATGCTTCCCTTACCAAGGGTAGCGGGAGGTAAAAAGACTATCCAGATGTAAATCAATCTATAACTTATACGTTATAAAGCTCACGTTTGTACTTAATTACAAAAATGTCATTCAAGTTAATTTACATACAAGTTTGCATAGAACTCCACTGAATGAAGTAGAATACAGATAACAAAGTAACCATTACAGAAATCGAATAAGAGTAAAAATAAATGCAAAGCAAAATAAGTAAAAACTAGTCAATATTTGAGGAGCACTAGCATATAAAGGTTAAAACAGAACTGGAGGACGTGGATTGTCGTTTGTTTCGCCACAGCAACTACAACTCCCATTAATTTCTTCTTTTTTATTTTTCTTTTCTAGTGGCATCGCTTTTACGATGAGTGTTATGGAACTTGCAGTAGAGAAGTGCTATAAAATACATTACAATCGTGATTGAAAAACATTAAAACTGCCATTTTTACCTGCAACCTCGGTCTGAATATACAATACAGTGTTCATTTTTCGCAACATGATAAAATTATAACGTATGGGAAATGCGATCAGTTTACCGCAATCCATTTACTTAGGTCTGGTTTCACCATTTGCCGAATAAATTCACAAATTTTATTTATTTATTATAAGTTAATCAAAGTTTCGTTTCATCAACCAACATACCTAGATGAATAGATAGTTATTCGTAGAATTTTATTTTTCTCTCCATTATTTTGCGTTGAGTATACAGCTAAGAAGTTCATCTCCCTGACAAAACTGTCAAATTTGCTAAACAATGTTTCAATTTGTAACATTGAAATCAAATGAAAATGAGTAAAAATATAAATTAGAAGAGGGAAAGAAGCAAAAAGTATCGCAAGGAAGAATAAAAATTGTTTAATAATTGTAGTGGAAGAAATTTGCAAATTACAGAAAATAATAAAACTGACGATGTGTTGTTACACGAAAAAAAAATAAATAATAATAATTAAAGAATGAAATAATTTTGCACAAAAATATGACCTTCATAGAAAATATTCTTTCATTTTAGCTCCAATGATGCCGCAATCATATTTAGAATTTCATAAACTCATTGGGTGGTAGTATGAACAAGTGATAAAGGATTATTAGCTAGGAGATGACTATACTCGCCGTCAAATGATTATGGATTGATGTTCAACTTTTATCCCTTTCCGCACCCTGTCCCTTGCCCAGCGGTGTTGCCGCTTCTAACTTAACATGACCAGGAATGAACGCAAATGTCATATAATACATTTAAAACTAATTAAAATTTTTAATACAACGTAAATGAAGGAAATATTATAACAAATAAGTAAGGTAAGACAGTAATACGTAATATAAAATATAAAAATTGTCTCTGTGGAAAATTTATATTTATATTTTGACCAAAGTTTCCACAGATCAAGCTAAAGTCGCGTTTGCGTTAAAATAGGTACGATAACCGGTGAAATCTAAATAAAAGGTAAGAATAATTGATTATTAAGTGAATAGTAGATCTGCCAACACAACATGCTTCTGCAGTCAAATCCAAAGTTATTTAATAAATTATAATTTTTTTCAGGATGTAACGCAATTTTTTTGAAAAAATTGTGTACATTGGCACTAATTGTTTTTACCTGACCATTTAAAGCTTGTTTTCCTAAAGGTTTTTTTTATAAGAACCAGGACTATTTAATTCATGAGTTTCACTCAGTTTCTTTTCAAAAGTCTAAATATAATGCAATTGGATTGGGAATAAAAAGCGCACGCAAGAACTAACGAAAATGTTAGAATATAAAATAACGACAGATTACAGATTTTTGTACAGGTAGACACTCAAAAAATTTGGCATCAGTGTAGAAATCTCCAGTCCATAATTATTTGACGGCAAGTATAGCAGTGTTTTAGCGCTCACTGTCAATCGTTTATGGTTTATTTTAGAGAGAAATACTTCAAATAGCAGTTATAGAAAAATTAATTGTACATAACTTTTATTTAAAGTATTTTTCTCTAAAATAACCCATAAACGTTTGACAGCGCCAATACACTGCTAGTCATCTCCTAGCTAATCACCCTTAATCACTTGGTCATACTACCACCCAGTTTTTTAATAATCGAAATCGCATTAGAAAATATATTTCCTTAAATTGATTATAGATTACAGGGGTCATTTCTTTTTCCTGTATCGGGCGATGTCAACAATGACGAGGACGACATTCTTAGATTGAAGGAAATATTAATAACAAAGAAAGATAATACTTCATTTTCTATATTTATCTTTTATTCATTTTAGATTGCTACCTATTGTAAATATTCTTTTGATCACCTTAACAATTATAAAATTAACATAATGCGCACAATAAAAATGCCAATTGTCAAACTATTCGTTGAATAAATATTTGACTGGGCAAAAATCTCCATATAATTTAACCAACGATTTATTCGTCGAATAGTTTCTAACTGACGTTGTTGTATCAAAAATATGCTATTTTATTTTAATATGAATAGTTTAACATATGAATAGAATTGGAGTATCCTTTGGGAATTTTCATGGGATTCGTAGTCGAGTGAATTTGGTCTTAATGTTCCATATATTTATTTCGACATTTAATACAACAGTCATATGTACGTTTCGGGCAAAATTAGCCCATCTTCAGCTATATAAAATTAAATAAATTATTTTGTTACAATAATATCAAATAAAAAATATACAATGTTTTCAACTCACCAATGATTATATATAATATTTCACATTTTTGAAATCCAATTATCAATACATTTTTACAGTTTGTGAAAAAAACATATCCATGATTTATAGGTAATCATAACAGGAACGATGAAAAATAAACTGTAACAAAATATTTTATTTAATTTTATATAGCTGAAGATGGGCTAATTTTTGCCCGAAACGTACATATGACTGTTGTATTAAATGTCGAAATAAATATATGGAACATTAAGACCAAATTCACTCGAGATTAATAGAATGTTTATTCGCCAATGGTAAAACCGGAAATTTTAAATTTAAAAATAATATATGTAACCCTTTTTCAAAATTTATTAAATAAGGCGTGACAAACATTTTTATAATCAGTCTCTTTCATTTTACTTGTGAAATTACCAGCAAAAATCGTTCAACATGACATGAAGGAGAATTCCAAACTGAATCAAAATTTTTAAACCGGGGTACCGTATCTTTAACCGGGTCAGAGTGGTTGATGAATATGTGAAAAAGCGCTGACAAAAATTATTTAAAAATCATCGATAATTTACTTCTTTAGATTCCACGACAAATGTAAACTGTTACAAATAACAAAATCTATTAGACTAAGTATTAAAAATTAATATTGTGTATATTTTGAGTGATTAAATATTCTTTCATAAATTGTTGTTTTGGTTACCTATTTTTGAACATAACTGAGAATTAATCCTAGGTAAAATATGCAAAAACTTTTTTTGTACAAAAATTAACGAGTGAGGAGTGCCAGTGACGGATTGACGGCGTTCGAGTGCAGGACAGTTCAGCGCAAGAATATTACAACTACCAGACTAGACTATTAGACATAATGCCGAGTGCCATATATTGTTGCGTAAAAGGCTTTAAAGGTTTAAGTTTTATAGTATTAACATTGATATTAAAATAAATAATCTTTCTTCCTAGACACCTAGGCAGATATTTTAAGTACGCCGTAGCTAGCGCGCAAAGGTTGCGTAAAGCGAGCCTGTTGAAGGTCGCCAGACTCAAATACACACGCACACGGTAGTGTCGTACCAGTGCCACTGTCCATCGCTGCCGTGTTTACAGTTGGTGCACTTTGAGAACGGTCTAGTAACGTTAGCCGAACAAGATGACGGTCTTCTCTCGCTAATGATTTCCGGCGGGCTCCAGACCCTGTCTACCGTCCCTCTGTACTTTTCTGTACGCACTGTCGCCATATGCGTAAAATCGTATTTACACTGCGAGTTACACTAGCCGCTATATCAAGCAGAGTCAATCCGCTTCCCCGCATATCCACGATACGACCCCTTTCAAAATCTTCTACTTACTCAAATAGACGTTACTATCTTCGACGAGGCATGTTAATTTGATAACATTAAAATTTTAATTGTATTTCAATCATACTGAAGAAATATCGAATAAATTAATCTGCTTGATAATTAAGTTTAAACCTGAATATTTTCTGAACGAATCTTCTTACCGATACCAAATTCATCATTTATTCTTCTAATAATAAATAACCTCTATGCTGAATTTCGTTCGTTTATTTCTATTATTTTTTGGTGTTCCGATTTCAAAGACCGCTAGAGTATCTTAACAAAATAGCTGCGCATTGCAGTAAAATGATTAATACTAGTTTTCAAACTTCATGGTTTCCACTGTAGCAACTGAATTCTGAATTTGATTCGGTACATGTACAATATCCACATATCATATACAAAACAAATATTACTCGGAAAAAACCTTCGTGGACGGTAAAAATGCCAAAAAAAAATCCAAGTATTGTATTGCACTTCGCTATCGAATCGTCGTTTTATAAGAAAAAAATTACAGAACTTTACCCAAATATTGTTTTTATTGTAGGTATTGAACATGTCTTCTGCACACATACAATTCTAATTATATCTATTTTTCATTGTATGAGGAAGTTTCTAAATGTCAGAGATTCTTCCATTTCATTAACAAGATTGGAGGTATTTCTGATGGATATATGCATTTTACCTATAATTTTAAATATTTAATTAATAAAACAATAGAAAAGATTAAATGTACTTCCTAGAAAAAAGCTTTCAGAATGTCACTAAAACTACGTTATAAACATTTGAATTTGCCAACTAACCAGGAAACCTCCTTAGTGCCTTAGCCTCTGCGATGTATTACATTAAATTATTCTATATATTATCTATAAAAGATATTATAAAAATTTTAAGTGTATTAGATGGAGAATTTTATATTCTTCAATATTTATAATAACAAAAATTTCTAAAACTTATATTTAGATTTTTTTTAAAGAAACTATTACTTCCGGTTGTCCAATTGTTATCAAAATCTAATCAGCTTTCTTCACAAGAATGTCAGATTGAGGAAACTGCAGTTAAATATTTTTTAAGTCTTATAGTATTTGAGACAACGTGGCTCCAACATCCACACAAACAAACAAACAAACAAACAAACAAACAAACATACACACACACACACACACACACACACACACATACATACATACATAAATACATACATACGGTCATCATCGTAAAAATGTTATAATCGGATTCTAAGGCCCTTAGAACGTGCTTATCCACTAAAATCTGGATATGCGATTTTTAGCATGAATCCAATACCTCTCTTAGCGAGAGGTAGAAACAAATACAAATTCAAACTATTCAAGCCCACTCGATCCCCTTAATGGTGGGGTTAACAGACATAGGCTGAGCTGAGCTAATTTAAAACTGAATTAGCCCAGCTTAATCAAATGAACTATTGATTTTCGTAGGCAGGTGTGTTCAGCCAAACTGCGGCTACGACTACGGCTGCGTTAATTCCAATCCCATCCTACTGTAGAAACTGGAAGATGACCATAATCCTGTTTGAAACTAATAATTATATTCAAGATGAGAATAATCACATTATATCAAACTTAGCATACATCTTCCAGTATAAGATAAGATAATATTAACACAATCAAGGTATAAATTATAAACATTATACAATAACACATATCCGAATACATTCTAGTTATGCGTATAGATTGAAATATACGACTTTCTTACACTTCCTTACATAAAATACTAATATTTATGGTGCTTCATTTAAAAAGTTTCAATACATTGTTTTTGATACAAATTGAATAGTCACCAAAGAAATTTTCTTTCGTCTCTTGCTTTGCTCCCTCAAATATTATCCGAGATACATAGTAAAAAATTAAACGTCCTGTACAGGAGTAGTTTTGTTTTATTCAATATTAATAGAAGCGCTGATGACTTACGAGTAATGTAACAAATCGCTCCATGGCGGACTCGATTTGCGGTCAAAATTATAAAATAGTAAACAAAAATAAATAAGATATAACAAGTTAAATAATAAACAATATAAATACAAATATATTTATATAATATTATAATTAACGAACGATATTTAGCAGTGTATTTCTCATACCTAGGGGTAGACTTCCCCTGAAGATCTAAGGTCTCATCTTCAGCTGAATCTAATTAACATACTATTTATACAAAATAAAATGCAAGAATGCAATAATTTTGCTGAAAAACAAATGCAATGCCCTCGCGCATAGCCAAAAAGGTTCATACATTAAATTGACATAAACTACAAATAATTTTGTTAAAACGAAATATTTAAACAAACCGGGATTGTTACAATTGCCACCCCTTAAGAAATTAAAATATTTTCAAGAAAATATTTTAATTCTCAACCAAATTATTACAATCACTGTACTAATACGAAATACTTGAAAAACAGAATGATACCCATTAAAATTATAAAATAATCTAAAGGAATAAACTAACCCCAAATCAATAAAACACCCAATAAGAAAACATATGCATGCACAATATACTTAATTTTATAAGGCATTTGGGAACAGGTTCTTAACATATTTGCGGGTAGTTACTTCTTACTGTGAAGTTCTTTCGCTCCACCTTCATACGACAAACTTCTTCGCCACCCGCACGCTTAATCTCAACCCGCCATGCTTCTTTCAGCATCTCGTTGACACCTGAATAACAATCAATAATGTCACTCATCGTTCTACCAATTTGACGACTTGCCGCTGGCAACGTCATAGATGGTCTTCTCATGGACGCAATACTCGTCGGCTTCACAACGTAGTTAGCGTTCCATGCCTTGACCTTGACAGCTGTTTTCAATAACATAGGGTGAACTCTTTCACCCCCCGAAAGTACCTCGTACCCGTGGGCTGTCTTCAGTTCCTCGTCAAACGCCAAGACATCAGCCTCCTCGACAAGGAATTTGTTGGCATTTGCAAAAAAGAGACTGCATGCACGATATTCTCCCGTTGCTCTGCCAGTTATAGCGAATTTAAATCAGCCGCGCTGATATTCGCCGTTGGCTTCGCCGAAGTAGAAAGTGGTATGGACGTCATCTGCGTCGGCTTCACCACATAGTCGGCGTCCCACGTAATGACCGTTGTTGTCACTGACATAGGGTGAACACTTTCACCCTCCGAAAGTACCACATATCCGTGGGCTATCTTCGATTCTTCGCCGAACGCCAATTCACCAGCCTCCTCGAAAAGGTATTCGTGGACATCTACATGACAGATTACATGTAAGATATCCTTTCGTTGCTCTACCAGTAGCAACAAAGCGAAATCCTCCGCGCTGATATTCGCTATTGGCATCGCCGAAGTAAGAGCTGGTATGGACGTCATCTACGTCGGCTTGACCACGTAGTCGGCGTCCCATGGATAGATCTCAGATGGTGGTTTCACGAAGTCGTGGGATAATTCTGGTACTTCACCAGATACCATGACTCCAGCCTCCTCCTGAACACATACCTGAGCTGGTATAGACGACGACGTCATCTGCGTTAGTTTAACCACGTAGTCGGCATACCACGGACATATCACACCAGAATCATTAACAACGCTGGGTCTACTCCGTACAAAGAAATACATTGCTAAATTTTAAACGCCCAAAAATAAGTCAAATATCAGGGTTAACTAAATTATAAACCATGACCTCAGGTTCGAAGATCAGTAAGCATAGTTAATCCTTTCTGGAAAAGATAACCTTTCCCTTACAAAGGATAACTAGCAACTAGCAATGTAAATTTACAGAACCTCACCGCAACGGCAGTGTAACAAATCGCTCCATGGTGGACTCGACTTGCGGTCATAGGTTATAAAATAGTCACAAAAGTGAACAAAAATAAATAAGATATTTATTAACAAAAATAAGTTAAATAATAAGACTAATTGAATCTGAATATAATCGACTGCCCCGAAATTATAATTTAACATTCTATTTATATAAAATAAAATACAAGATTGCAATAATTTTGTTGAATGCTAATTGCAATACTGTCGCGCATAGCCAAAAAGGTTAATAACATTAAATTGAGATAAATTGTAAATAATTTTGTTAAAACAAAATATTTAAACAAACCTGATTTATTACAGTAATTTAAAATTTCTATATCGAGATTAATTTCGAAAAGTGTACCAAACTATCTTTGTACTAACATTACTGAGTTTATCTTCATAAGCTACAGAAAGAAAAACAACTTTATGAGATGGACATAACATTTTAACATATTATGTACATGTACCACAGGCAACGCAAATATGAATTCCCGAAACTTAAAACTCTGAAAGTTATACTAACAAATATTGTGAACTGTGTTATGTTATTAATAGTGATAGTTAGTTTATAATAAGAACTTAAAAGTGTTACGATCATTTAAAATGGTTAATTTCAGAGCATATAACCGAAAAAATACTGGTTAACGGTTAACCGATATCACGAACGTTATAATAATAACGGTTTTCGTTTAAACACCGATTTTTAAACTAGTAAACCTGTTTAAACTGGTTAAAAAATTAAAATATTTATTTATTTTAAAAAGTTACACAGATTATTTTCGAAAACTAAAAGTATAACAAATATAAGAATTCAATTTTAGCATTTTTATTATCGATAAATATAGATTACAAAAAATAACATATTTTATTTATAAACAAAACAAAAAGTTATTCTTTCAGTCTTATAAATTTATATAAGAAAAAATAAAGTTTTTTATTAATAAAAAAAAATCATATTATGATTACGAAAAAACATTTACCAATATATAGGTTTGGTATTTCAATTTTCTAACAAAATGGATGATAAATATAAGTTCCTAACATATAAATACATCGAATGGAAAAATGACAACATGAAATTATTATATACTACTTAAACAATCATTTCGATGCGCAGTTTTTAGTTTATTAGATAGATAATTTTATAAGGATCTTTGTTAGGAGAAATACCGGGCCTCAGATTCTTCTTATTGTGGATTTCCTCTTATTAGCATTATATTTTCGAGAACATCTTCTTCTAGTGAAGTTGGATAAAATACTGATTTTTGCTTATCCCAGTATTCAAGAATATTAGTGTCGTGATGTAAACGCTGTATATTATAAAATGAGTTAAAAAGCAGGAAGAAGCATGAAAGAATATATTTATTTTTTTGTACAAAACTAAATTTTGTAAAATACAGGTTATTGTTCACTAAAACCAGTTTAAATTTTTTTGGTTAAAGGTTAAAATAATGGTTAACGTTCTCGATTTTTCGTTCAAAATATCGGTTACCTGTTTTATGCCCTGGTTAATTTTGAATCAACTATCCTAAATAAATGTTGCTACATTTGTTTATTTATATTTGCTTCATACAGTCACAATTTATCATCCATTGTATTTTAATATATTTCGATTTGTTAAGGTTATCTATTTTAATATTGATTAAAATTAAATATTAATTTTCATAAAATTTAAAAATTATATATTACAAAATCTACACAGTAAAAAGTTTTTCGTAATACAACTTCGTCTATGCAATATTTTAATTAATTTTTGAGTTTTTTTTTTTTTATTTAGTTTAGACAAAAGAATAACATAATTGCAAATTGCAATTGCATTACTTCAAGCCTTTCTGTACCTTATTCACAGACACTTTTTTAAAACATTTTAACTTTTCTTGTAAATTTGGGTGTATTAACTTAATATCGGGTTACGTTGTACATTGGTTACTTGGGTGGCAAGTTAATTTTTCCTGAAATCGTCATGTTATCTACTACCTCCCTGCCTTGGTAGGGAAGTAAAATGCAACATTGCCATATTTATTTTCACAAACACATTTTGAGTTTTAATATGAAATACAATTATAGATTTAAAATAAATGGTGCCCAGTATACATTTGTTTTAAATTCTTGTCCAATTTTAAATAGAGTTCCTTAAGTTTTCAATGTGACTAATTCTTTGTTACGCGCCGCGCAATCAGCCGTGATTACGCGCCAAAAAACACTGTCGACTATGTTCAGTTCAGTGTTCAGTTAACAAAAGTTCACATTCCATTGTACACATTGTATGTTGTTTTGTGCTCAAATTATACTTAATCTAATATTTCCAAATGTGGAGTTTAATCTCTATCGCCCCATCCACGTTCCCACAACAGGTTATGGGTCCAGATCCTACAAGGGGCGGCGCGGAAATAAGACAATCGTTTTGTTTGAGATTAGGTTGAACTTTTTTTCTCGTGAAACGTATTGTGTGTATCACAAATATGAGCACGACGGGCGTAAGATTCGAGGTGTTGGGCAAAGAAAATTAAGACACCTGGAAAATCCAGATGCGCGCTGTGTTAATAAAAAAAAACGCTTGGGGGTATGTGAACGGGACAAAGGTGAAGCCAGAACCCGTGGAAGGCAACGCAGCATCGGCTGCTGCAGATCAAGAATGAACGGAAGGCGACTTGAAGGCGCAATCCGACATAATACTTGCCAAGGACCCCTCCGAAATAAAGCAGACGAAGGGATGTGAGACGTCACGCGACGTTTGGAACAAGTTAGAAGAGATATATCAGTCCAAGCCCGGAAAGCAGCTCATCTAAATCAACTCATGTCAATGAAAATGGAGGACGGCGACGAATCGCGCGAACACACTCGGCAGTTCTTCGATGTAGTGGATAAGCTTTCAGAAATGGAGGTAACAATTAATAACGATTTGCTAACTGTTATGTTACTTCGTAGCCTGCCAGACGAGTTCGAGAATTTTCGCTGTGCGATTGCGGCACGCGACGAGCTGCCGACTCCAGAAATGCTAAGGATCAAGATCGCCGAAGAGTTCGACGCTCGAAAAGATGCAGGACGCAGTGCTACCCAGAATGCGACGATTGTTGGGAAATATGCAAAAAGTTATCGTCAGGCACACCAGAATCGACGCTACAGACCGGAGAAGAAAGAAACGAGCAACAAAGACGCAAAATTGAAGTGTTTCAATTGCAGCCTACTCGGGCACTGGGCCCGTGATTGCAGGAAACCAAAGAAGACCGGTAAGAAGTCTGGAGAACAATCTGGGAGTGCAAACAACGTGAGCCTGTACGTATCATCTACAACATCAAAGAGCGAGGTGTTTCAAGCCGGAAATGCCGCTAGCAACTCAGGCTGGTGTGTGGACAGCGGATGCACTTCGCATATGTGCAACGACATCGAAGCATTCACCGAGATAAACGCTGAAGATCGAGGAACACTGAATTTGGCAAGCTATGCACGCGCCAATATTCAGGGAGTAGGAACAAATATCAACTGTTGTAGATGTGAATGGCGATACAAAGGTAATAAATTTTGGACAAACATTGTACGTACCTGACTTGCAGGTAAATCCCGTTTCCGTGAGTAAGATCACTGACAAAGGGCACACAGTGGTATTCGAGAAGACAAAGGCAGATGTTCTTGACTCGAATGGAGCGTGAAAGTGATCTATATTACTTTCAAACCAAAAGTAGCGTTGAATGCAGAAATGTTAACGAAGGCACGGCACCCAAGAAACCAGTGAAAAATTCTCTCATGGATTGGCATGTGAGAATGGGACATTTGAATGTCCAGATCCTGCGTGAAGCCGTGAAGAAGGGGTCGCTCCGAGGGATCGACATCGACGACAATGAGCAAGAACTTGATTACAGAATCTGCTTGCAGGGGAAGATGTCTCGGCCGCCATTCCCGAAAGTCTCCGAGAGGAAGAAAGAAGTAGACGACATCGTGCATTCGGACATCTGCGGTCCAATGCGAGTTTCCTCTCTCGGGAAGAATCGATACTTCTGCACCTTCACCGACGACCGATGGTGCGATGTGAAGTTCATCAAGAATAAGAACCAAGTTATGGAGAAGTTCGACGCACATAGAGCCAAGGTCGAAACTCAGCAGGGGAAGAAGGTGAAATGTCTTCAATCTGACAACAGGCTAGAGTACATCAACCACGCCTTCGACCAGCTACTTCGACAGCATGGTATTTGCCGATGGCTTACGGCCCCGTACAACCCCGAGCAGAACGGGATTGCAGAGCGGCGAAACCGGACACTCATGGACATGGCGAGGTGTCTCATGATACAGTCGGGTGTTCCATCACATTTATGGGTGGAGGCCGTCCATACAGCGAACTACATCCGCAACAGATGTCCTGCCAGAAAGCTGCACGGGAAGACGGCATACGAGCTATGGTTCGACGAGCCGCCGGACGTATCCGACTTCAAGACCTTCGGTTGCAAAGTGTACGTGATGAATAGATCAGCAAATAGAGGTAAGCTGGAACCGAGGTCCAGGGCAGGCATCTTCGTGGGGTACAGCCCTGAAACAAAAGGATATAGGATCTGGGTACCTAGCGAAGGTAAAGTTATCATATCGAGAGACGTGAAATTCCTAGAGAAGACGTCCAGGCAACCAGTTCAAGATTACGAGGAATTTGCTCCAGAAAATGACCAGCATCACAATTTACTACGATCGTTCGATGAAGACGACGAAGTTCAAGCGACAGTCGACCTTCTAGATCACGACGAGACTAATGACGATGGTCTGGGTTCAATTCGGGACAGAGGAACAGCCGAGGATGACTCAGGCGAGGAGGATTTCTTCGGATTTCCAGAGGTGGGCAGTAGTTCTACAAGTGAACATCGTCGCAAGGTTTACACGGGACGTCCAGGCAGACCGCGTATAGTTCGTGGCGGACACTTTGGAGGAGAGCAAGCCAAGGAAGAGGAAGCCAGCATGGGGTTTTTGGCCGAGGTCACCATTAACGAAGCTTTATCCGGAAGAGATTCACTCGAGTGGATGAATACCATGGCGGACGAAGTCAAATCTGTACTCAAAAACGACACGTGGACGTTAGTTCCTAGACCGAGTTCTGCGAAAGCGATTGGGAGTCGCTTCATGTTGCGGAACAAGTATGGAGAAGGCGACACTCTGAAAAGGCGAAAAGCGAGAGTTGTGGCCAAAAGGTACTCTCAGCACTACGGAAGAGATTTCCACGAGACTTATGCTCCTGTCGCACGCCTGGACTCAATCAGGTTGGCAAAAGCACTAGCAGCGCGAGACCGGATGCACATCCGACAGTACGACGTCACGACGGCATGCCTCAACGGTAGGTTAGAGGAGGACGTGTACATGGAGATACCTGACAAAATGGACTCTGTTTTGTAATTTATTGTCCGAAGCAGAGGTCACGACAAAGAGTCTGTTCGAAAAGCGAAGACCATGCTGGAGGAGCTGTCAGCGGGAGACAAGGTTTGCCACATGAACAAGGCCCTGTGCGGATTAAAACAAGCTGGCCGAGCTTGGCACAGGCATCTTGATCAGGAGTTGAAGAAACTCGGGGCAACACCGACGAGAGGAGATTCGTGCGTATACCAGATGTGCGAAGCGAAAAAGCAACTTATCATAATCGTCTACGTCGACTACATATTAGTTATGTCCAAGGATCCTGAAATGATCAGTGCATTCGGGACTCAACTGGCAAGCTTGTTCGAAATAAAAGACCTGGGGGGCTGAGGCGATGCTTGGGGATCGACTTCCAGATGGACGAACACGCGATAACGATGAGTCAGAGAACCTACATCGAAGACATCCTCCGTCGTTTCAACATGTCAAATTGCAATCCGGTGTCAACTCCAGCTGTTGTCGGCTCGAGACTCACCAAGGAAGACAGCTGGAAGGATGCTGACGGCGCACGGCCGCCTTACCGCGAGCTCATTGGGTGCTTGTTATACCTGTCGGTGGCGACACGCCCGGATATAGCCCACATCGTAAGTTCACTTAGCCAATGCAATGACAACTTCGGAGTGTCTCACTGGTCCGCTGCGAAGAGAGTCCTTCGTTAACTGAAGGGGACATTAGACCTGGGGATTTCGTACGAGTTGGGTGACAGCTCCGTGAGAGGCTACGTAAACGCTGACTATGGCGGATAGATAGATGATCGGCGCTTCTTTACGGGTTACGTTTTTGTTATGAACGGAGGCCCCGTCACATGGGACTCGAGGAAGCAACGGACGGTGGCAGTTTCTACCACGGAGGCTGAGTACATGGCTCTCAGCGACGCTACGAAGGAGGTTCTACACCTTCAAGGTTTCCTGACGGAGCTAGGTGTATCAGAGGCAAACGAGTTGGTCCTGTTCAACAACTTCAGTGCGCAGAAGTTGGCCACAAATCCTGTGTTCCACGCGCGGACAAAACATATCGATGTTCGCCATCATTTCGTTCGCGAAGTTGTGGAGTCCAGGAAGCTGAAATTGGAACATGTACCGTCGACTGACATTCCGGCGGACATACTGACTAAACCATTGACAAAGCCGAAGCACGAGCAGTGCATCCAGCTGCTTGGATTGTCAAGGACCGGGACGTAGAAGATAGAGATCGCATCGAGGGGAAGTGTTGTAATTTGAAATTACCGCCATTACAATACGATCCTGAAGACGCGGGCGTTTTCACTTATTCTTCTTTATGTTACGCGCCGCGCAATCAGCCGTGATTGCGCGCCAAAAAACACTGTCGACTATGTTCACATTTCATTGTACACATTGTATGTTGTTTTGTGCTCAAATTATACTTAGTCTAATATTTCCAAGTGTGGAGTTTAATCTCTATCGCCCAATCCACGTTCCCACAACAAATAACATCATTAATAAAAATTATATATTATAGTTCAAGATTTGATAACTATCCTATGACATTCTATATCGTCACTGTTTCGATTAGTTAAGGAGAAAAATTTTGTGGGTGTGTCTGTGGATTTTGGGCTTTAATTAAAGTTGATTCTTTTAAAATCTGTCAAGTTTTCGTGTATTTGGTCTTTACATATCATCAGGGCAGTTTTGGTGAAGATTTTTATAATAAATAAAAACTTATAATAATTTTGTAAATTTTAACCAAAATAATGTCAAAATTCTTCTGTTTTTTATGAAATCAATGACTTATAAACATCTTCACAAAAACTGCCCTGATGATGTGTAAAAACCAAATACACGAAACCTCGACAGATTTTAAAAGAATCAACTTTAATTAAAGCCCAAAATCCATTGACACACCCACAAAATTTTCCTCCTTATATATATATATATATATATATATATATATATATATATATATATACATACAGGATGTAAATTTTAAAACGGGTCATAGGGCTATAACATAGAAAAACAGTTTTTTAGACGCCAAAAGTTTCTATATTAATTTATTAAAAAAGTAATTAGTGCGTATTATAAATAAAAAAATTACAAATTTTTTAATACCAAACACATTACATTTCTGTTTCATATAAAGCCAGAAAATAAATTTAAAAATTTGTACAATTAAGAAAATATATATATACAGTGTGTTAATACTAAGTCGTTACACCCGAAAATGGTAGTTAGAACTCATTAAAACAAACAACTTTTCTTAGCTCCAATTTTTGATTTAGTGCTCCGGTTTGTAGTTATTAGAGTTGTTTTGTTTTTCGAAAAATCGTCATAACTCCCTTATTTTAAAGACTACTGAATTTTTTTTTCTTTCAAATTTACCTTTAGGCTCTCTAAAACATTTGGCATTTACAATTATTTTTTATTTTTTCAAATGACAAAATGGCGATTGATCAAAAATTTCAATACATGATTTTTGATAACCATTCCATCGATTTTCGAAAGTAAACCATTTATAAAATCCTTAAACTATCTACTACAATATTTGTCCTAAACATTTTTTTCAATCTGTTTAATAAAAGTTTTTATTCATTTAATTGACTTATGAGTACAGTGTTTTCAAAAATAATCTTTACTCAGAGTAGGCTATGAACGAAAAAACGTATATCAATTTGAAAGTATTTAATTAAATGTCAATTTGACACGACATATTGTCAAAAATGTTATCTAAAAAATATTCTTGTATCCTTATTTTAGAAATAGAAATAAATTAGAAAACGCTGAACGGCAATAACCTGTATCCTCCTTTATTATCTTTTCTCCTTATAATTACATTTCACGATCAATTGTGACAACTTGATTTTTGAATTGAATAATGATCAGACATACGTTTCTGTGTTCATAGCCTACTTCGAATTAGGTTTTTTTCTGAACATACTGCACTTATGTAAGTCAAGTAAATGAATAAATACTTGTTTTGGATAGATCGAAAAAAATGTTTATGACAAATATTGTAGTAGATAGTTCAAGGATTTTATAAATGTTTTATTTTCGAAAATCGATGGAGTGGTTATCAAATAATCATGTATTGGAATTTTTGATAAATCGCCATTTTGTCATTTGAAAAAATAAAAAATAATTGTAAATGCCAAATGTTTTAGAGAGCCCAACGGTAAATTTGAAAGAAAAAAATTTTTCAATAGTCTCCAGTAACTACGAACCGGGGTACCAAATCAAAATTTGGAACTAATAAAAGTTGTTTGTTTTAATGAGTTCTAACTACCATTTTCGGGTGTAACAACTTAGTATTAACACCCTGTATATGTATGTATATATATATATATATATATATATATATATATATATATATATATAAGGTGTTCCATTTAAGTGTGCCACCATTGCTATCTCGAGAACTATATGAGCTACGAGGTTGATTAAATTAGAAAAAAAAACACCATTTTAAAAAGACTATTACAATGAGCAAATAAAAAAATTTTTCGACCAGTGGTTTTCAAAATACGGGACACAACTTTCTTATTTTACATGGGAACATTTTTTTTAGGTTATTCGATAGAGCATTTTTTTCTGAATTCAACGATATAAACATATCATATAACAAAATAACTGAGAAAAATGCATGTTAAATTTATGTGTATTTCATTTATATCTGCTATGGATAGAAAACAATTGGACATATTGTTCTGTCTAACATTGTTTCATTATTTGTTCTTAATTTTTATGTTCTTAAACTGTCAGTTTTAAGAAGAAAATTAATAATTTTACTCACGATGAAAAAGTTGACATGTTCGAAGTGTACATTTCTATCCATAGCACTCTTGTTTCAGCCAGATATAAATAAAATACATATAAATTTAACCTGCATTTTTCTCAGTTATTTTGTTATATTAGTATATGATATGTTTATATCGTTGAATTCAGAAAAAAATACTCTATCGAATATCCTAAAAAAAATGTTCCCATTTAAAATAAGAAAGTTGTGTCCCGTATTTTGAGAACCACTGGACGAAAAAAAAATTTTTTGGCTCATTGTAATAGCACAGACAAACATACATGTTTGTCTGTGGTAACAGTCTTGTAAAATGGTGGTTCTTTGCTAATTTAACCAACCTCGTAGTTCTTATAGTTCTCGAGATAGCAATGGTGGCACACTTAAATGGAACACCCTGTATATATATATATATATATATATATATATATATATATATATTGCTATTTTCTGCATTTATATACTTGAAAAATAGTGAACATTTGGAGTAGAATAAATGTGTGACCTAATATATCGGGCGGTGAAATGATTTCTGCAGTAAATTCAATGCTAATTTTTTCAAACAACGATATTTCATTCCCGATTTCAAATAAAAGTTGTAGATACTAACTTAATTTTGTATCCAAATCACTCATCACATTTCATTTTACACTTTTTGTAAGCGTAAAATTGGGATTAATATTTTGATAAAATTGCTCATTTATAGTGATAGCCATGGTACAAACAAAGACATGACGTTTGAAATGTCAGAAAAGTTAGTAAGTAGTATAACATAGACAATATTAATGAGAAAAAAATCTGTTGTGGCCAGCACAAGACCTCTCGCCATTTCCATATTAGGCTATATAAGTATTGTTTTGGACTTTGCTATCGAACCGTCGTTTTATAACAAAATATTACAGAACTTTACCCAAATATTGTTTTTTATTGTATTTAACATGTCTTCTGTACACATATAATTCAAATTATATCTATTTTTCATTGTATGAGGAAGTTTCTAAATGTCACAGATTCTTCCAATTCATTAACCAGATTGGAGGTATTTCTGATGGATATATGCATATTACCTATAATTTCAAATATTTAATTAATAAAACAATAAGAAAGATTAAATGTACTTCCCAGAAAAATCTATCAAAATGTCACTAAAACTGTTGATTTTTGACACTGAAATCTGTCATTTACAAATTATGTTATAAACATTTGAATTTGTCAACTGGTTTCTTAGTGTAGTTTCGCCTACTCGACTTGTTATATCCCGATATTCTATATATTATAACGTCTTTATCTCTAAATTTATAGAAGATATAATAAAAAATATAAATGTATCAGGTGTAGAATTTTGTTCTTCAAAATCAGTAATATCAAAAATTTTCAAAAATTAAACTTTTAAAAACTACTACTTCTGGGTGTTCAATTCATAGTTAAACAGGTCTTATGTCCTATAGTTTTTGAGGAATCGTCCGTCCAACATCCAGCCATACACACATACACACATCCACAAACACACACACACACATACACACAGACACACAGACATCATTGTAAAAATGTTAAAATCGGATTCTAGTGACCTTGAAACGTGCTTATTCATTAAAATCTGGATATGTGATTTTTAGCATGATTCCAATACCTCTCTTAGCGAGAGGTAAAAGGAGAAATGGGTTCTCTGTGCATGTTGTGGTAGAAATAATTATATTTACTTTTAAAATGGACAGTTTCAGCCCCAAGGAAAGTTATACAATAAATGATATTATTGTAGGACTGTTGCAAATAAAATATGAGCTTTAGTTATGTGGTGAATATTAATCGAAATCTGGTTACTGTCGAAATAAGATAACTGATATAACAAATTATTTATTTATTTTATTATAACAATAAATGTTCGAACAAATCACCATTTACGGCTAAACAATGACTAATCTATTATAAGTTCAAGTATTTCATTACTTAATTGTACAATTGTTATTTTATTACTTTCTCTTCTCTAGTTAGGATGATTTTCTTGATAAATTTATTGTATACATTGATACATTGTATCAAATAGTGCGCTTACAGATCTTTCAAACGACGTGTTTACAGTGCTTTTATAGACTTACAAGAACACAGAAATGGAAAAATTAATAATTCCAATATTTTATCGTTTTCATGTCATATAAATACCCTGTATTTAAAACTTCTTCATAATTTTATTTATGGATGTCAGTATGTCATAACATATAAAAACTGAGCATGCTAATTAAGTAAAATCAAATTAATATTTATTAAGGAATCATGTTTGTTTTAAACATAAAATACGTATACAACACATTTCTATCAACATTTCCAAATGATTTATCTACAAAATGACGAATTAAGACGTTGTACTGACAAATAAATAAGACATAATCGGTTCATGCGTTCAGTGAACAAGCGAATGTAGCAAAGAAGGCGAGAGCGAGTCGTGATAATTCACTTCAGTATAGCGTAGTAGACTACTCAAACCATTTATCAGCTGCCAAAATAAATCGTGGCTACTCATCGAGCGAATATGAGTGCCAATGACCCGAGCACTGTTGCTGTGTTTATGTTTGTTAAATTTGTTTTATCGACAGATAAATTGTTCTATACAACTTTTGTTATTGGCGAACGGAACAAAAATAATTTCAAGTCCAAGATTAATGTTGTACGTTATGTTTGACAAATAGTGAATGATACTGCGAATAAAATAAGAATTCGAAATTACACAAGCCTACCATATTTGAAGAAATGAAAACATATAGGTAATTATTTAATATTGGGAACAAACTAAACGCACGTAAAAATAATTTATATTGGACAGTATAATTTTCTGGGTGCAAAATTCACTTCACAATTTATTGGTTGTTATTTATTTTTTTTTGCATGGTATGAATAAAATGTCTAATAAAAAAAAATGTTTGGTAAAATTTGTAAACCCAGAGTAAAAAGAATAGACGTTCGGTTAAATTTGAAAACAAAGTAAAAATAATAAAAGCTCGATAAAAAGTTAGTTTACGTTTTATATTTTCACTGGTCATTTAGTATTTCTGACTGCGTTATGTTATAAAATATAAAATAAATAGAAATTATTATTTTTATCGTGCCTACCTACTTAAATATAGAGCATTTCAATAATGCGTGCACAATTTCTTGGTGAGCATTTTTGATTATTTATTATGCAAAATTCAACAAAGTATCTAGCATTTTAGTAGCATCTTTTAATACGGACCAATACAGATATCCCGAACGATAATATGTTATTTGTCTATATTATCCAGTAATTAACGATCACAATCTCAGAATATCATTAAATTGTATATACATACAGTACTGGACAAAAATATAAGGCACGTACAATATGAATGTAACAAATTATCTATGAGCAAATAATTAAGTAAAAAAACAAAAATTAAAGTTATGTTTTAAAAATTTATTATATCAAAGTTTATATTCATATAAAATCTATTTGTTAATAAGAGAATATTTATTTATAAAGCTAATTGAAAAAAAAAGTTAAACAAAACTAATGGACATAATTATAAGGCACCATTTTAAAATTAGTAACTGCTGCCGCCATTAGCCTTCAAAACTTCTTGAACGCGTTTTGGCACTGATGAAATTAATTTCATACAGTAATCCTGACATTTTTTTTCCATATTTCTTCAATTGAGGTCATTAAATCGTCTTTAGATGTAATTGTACTTTTAAACAGTTTTCGGTCAATTTCAGACCATATATTTTCTATTGGATTGAGATCCGGTGACGTAGGAGGCCAGTCTAATAATGATATATTGTTCCTAGAAAATCATTCCTTTGAAAATTTAGCTGTATGGCACGGAGCGTTACCTTGCTGAAAATAAATCTGGTTACGATCAAAATTATCATTTAAATAATTCGGGAGAACAGTTGAAATCTTTATAAAAAAGTAAAGGTCCAGGTCCAGAAGCAGAAAAACAGCCCCATACACTTACAACACCACCACCTCCTTGAGCTTTATTTTGAAAATTAAACGGTAAATGCTTTTCTCTGGGATAACGACGAACGAATAGGCGATTCTTCCTATTTATTACTTCAAAATGTGATTCATCGCTGAAAATAACTTTTTCCCAATCACCTATAGACCAGTTCTGCTTCTCTTTGCACCACTTTTTTACCTCTCGCTAAGAGAGGTATTGGATTCATGCTAAAATTCGCATATCCAGATTTTATTGAATAAGCACGATTTAAGGTCCGTAGAATCCGATTATAACATTTTTAAAATGATGTCTGTGTGTGTGTGTGGATATGTGTACGTGTGTGTGTGTATGTATGTATGTCTGGATGTTGTAGTCACGATTCCTCAAAAACTATAAGACTTAAAAAATATTTAACTGCAGTTTCCTCAATCTGACATTCCTGGGAAGAGCTGAAAAGGTTTTGGTAACAATTGAACAACCGGAAGTAGTAGTTTCTTAGAAAAATTCTTCTAAATATAATTTTTATTATATCTTGTATATATTTAGAGATAAAGACACTATAATTTATAGAGTGAACTAATCGCAGAGGCTACGGCATTAAGAAAACCAGTTGACAAATTCCAATGTTTATAACATAATTTGTAAATGACACATGTCAGTGTCAAAAATCAACAGTTTTAGTAACATTCTGATAGCTTTTACTGGGAAGTATATTTAATTTTTCTTATTGTTTTATTAATTATATATTTGAAATTATAGGTAAAATTGTGGTAAAATTCATATATCCATCAGAAATACCGCCAATCTGGTTAATGAATTGGAACAATCTCTGATATTTAGAAACTTCCTCATACAATGAAAAATAGATATAATTAGAATTATGTATATGTGTGCAGAAGACATGTTAAATACAATAAAAAACAATATTTGGGTCAAGTTCTGTAATGTTTTGTTATAAAACGACGGTTCGAAAGCGAAGTGCAATACAATACTTATATAGCCTAATATGGAAATGGCGAGAGGTCTTGTGCTGGCCACAACAGATTTTTCTCTTCGTTATTTGCTTCTTATTCCGATATGGTTTTCTCTTTTTTGTGTACGACTTTAAGCCCATATTTAGCAAGCGGCGTCTAGTGGTACGGTGGCTAATGCTTTTATTAACTGTTGATGACCATTCCAGTGCTAATTCTTTGCCAGAAAGTGTTCGATCTTTAAGACAAATTCGCTTCAATTGCCTGTCTTCACATGCAGTTGTTATCTTCTTCCGTCCTTGACCTCTTCGATTATTTAATAACTCACCATTTAAAAGTTTTTTTTGACAAATTTTGCACGAAGCATCTCGAAACACCAACTTGCTGTGAAATTTTAGATTGACTCAATCCTTGTAGAAGCAATTCAGCAGCTAAGATTTTTTTTCTTGTGCAATCGATTTTCGACCCATTTTCAAACAAATACACACGGAACTAATTTTAATACCGCAGAAAAAAGATTCAAAATTGTTTAAAAATAAAAACATGATGACTGTGCTAGTATAATAAATTAACTTAAATTTTTTAAAAATATGCCTTATAATTTTGTCCATTAATTTTAATACTTTTATTTTTGTTTATGTAATACAAAGTAACAAGAATAAGTTACATCATTTTAATTTGTTTTAATATGAAGGTAACAAATAATATTTTATTACAAATATTCCAAAATTTATTTGCAAAATATTGCTGCTTGAAAACAAGTTTTTTTTTCTTAAAAATTCACAGTGCCTTATATTTTTGTGCAGTACTGTATATATATATAAGTAGGTTGTGACTACTGACCAGTTAGGTAGAAAAAGAAATGTTCACAAATATGCAGTCAGGAAGATGGTAAATTATTGAAAGAAACTTGTAAGTTGTTATCAAGCTTTTGGAATTATTTTATTCCTTCGTCAGGATACTGCTTAATGAAGTACACATATATTATTTGACATAACAGTAACAAGAACAAAAATTAATTATTTTTACCTTCCGTCACCTTTCGGTAAGGAAAGTATTGTCTGGATTAAAAATTCGGTGGTGAGTTTTTAATGAATAAGCATATCTAGGGACTCTAGAATACGATTTTACTATTTTTACGATGATGTGTGTGTGTGTGTGTGTGCGTGTGACAAATTTGAAGAGGTCATTAGATTTTGGTTATAATTGATCAACCGGAAGTTCACTTATTTGAAATTCTTAACAATATTTCTTGAAAAAACGCAGTTAAAAATAATTTTTTAACATTTAAGTAATTATAAATATGAAAGAATATCTTATTATCTATAGGGTTTGATTATTCATTTTCCTTAATATTCAACAGAGTTAAAGAATTATTAAAAAGAGATTAACTGTCATAAATCAACCAGCTTTGCTACTATTAGGGATATATTCAAATAACTCTAATTGACAGATGACAGTGTCAAGTGCAATATATATATATATATATATATATATATATATATATATATATATATATATATATATATATATATATATATATATATAGTGTATGTTAGTGTTATAATTTTATTGGATTTACAGAATATATTCCAAGGAACTGTCGGTATGGAGTTAGTAGAAAATATTATATGTTCATGGTACAAATTTACTGGATATATAGAATCTTTTCCAAGGAACTTTTGGTATGGGATTTAGATCAAATACGAAAACGACGGAAGATAATGTGCTGGCAACATCAGATTTTTAAATTTTTACCTCCCACTACCCTTGGTAAGGGAGGTAGGTATATAGGGATCGTGCTATAAAAAAATATCGAGATTTTAGTAAATGACCACTGTTTAAAGTCCCTAGAATGTAATTTTAACATTTTCACGATGATGTCTGTATATATGTGTATGTGTGTGTGTGTGTATGTATGTGTGTGTGGATGTATGTGTGTGTGTATGTATGTGTGTGTGTGTGTATGGATTTTGTCTACGCTCTAACTAAAATACTATCATTTAAAAAAATTTGAAACCTTGTATTTCGACCCTGTTCTAATATGGAAAGAAACTATTACATTTTGGTGTAAATCGGATAACCGGAAATGACACTTTACTTGAAGCTTATAATGGTTTTTCTTTAAAAAATACCATTTAATGTCATTTTTCGCATTTTATGTCATTAAAGATTATTGAATTGTCTACAAGAATACTTTAATACTTCTTCTATATAATTCTATATAATTTTACAAAATACTCCTTTTTATAAATCCCGAAGCCTAAGGTAAACACAATTCCTTTGTTATATAGTTCATACTTTAAATGTATGTAACTGACAGGTAAATGTCACTGTCAAAAAACAAATCACTTCAAATTAATAATGGTGACATTTTAAAAAGAAAGTCAAAGTAGTAAATAAACCAATAGTTATATGTTATATGCAATGGAACATAATATAGTTTGCAGTAGTAGTAAATTCGCTATCAAACCGTCCTTTTATAACAAAAATATTACAGAAATTTACCCAAATATTGTTTTTTATTGTGTCACAGATTATTTATTTAATGGCATGTCATCAATGTTTTATTTTAGAATTCTTGTTGTGGTATAATAGTTTTTATTTAATTATCAAGCATTATAATAAACATACGGGGTTACACAAACTGTCAATTATTTATATTCATCGTCAGATATCTTACGTTAGTTCCTGTCTTGCTTTTGCGCAGCGAAGTTGTAGTGTGCTCCAGTAGTGATTAAGTTCCAGTTGAAGTCTGTGGGATTTTTGGATATACTGGTTTTGATCAGGTGACATGTTAATCTGGCGCGTGTATGATTGGTTGTGTGCTAGCAGTTACGTGTACTGTAGTGGCCTCTCGTGTGGACCCGGAGGTCGCCAGCGTTAGCAGCAGGGTAGGCTGTAGTGACTCGCCTCTGTGGTCGTCAGCGTAGCAGCAGTTAGGGCTGTAGTGATCTGATCCAACTAAGTTGGTTAAGAGTATGGGCTCCGGATCACCACCGAAGCGGCAGAGGTTCCGTAGTGGTCACCCGTGTGGACCCGGGGGTCGCCAGCGTTAGCAGCAGGGTAGGCTGTAGTGACCCGCCTCTGTGGTCGCCAGCGTACCAGCAGTTAGGGCTGTAGTGATCTGATCCAACTAAGTTGGTTAAGAGTATGGGCTCCGGATCACCACCGAAGCGGCAGTGGTTCCGTAGTGACCTCCCGTGTAAACCCGGGGGTCGCCCGCGTTAGCAGCAGGGTAGGCTGTAGTGACCCGCCTCTGTGGTCGTCAGCGTAGCAGCAGTTAGGGCTGTAGTGATCTGATCCAACTAAGTTGGTTAAGAGTATGGGCTCCGGATCACCACCGAAGCGGCAGTGGTTCCGTAGTGACCTCCCGTGTAAACCCGGGGGTCGCCCGCGTTAGCAGCAGGGTAGGCTGTAGTGACCCGCCGCTGTGGTCGTCAGCGTAGCAGCAGTTAGGGCTGTAGTGATCTGATCCAACTAAGTTGGTTAAGAGTATGGGCTCCGGATCACCACCGAAGCGGCAGTGGTTCCGTAGTGACCTCCCGTGTAAACCCGGGGGTCGCCCGCGTTAGCAGCAGGGTAGGCTGTAGTGACCCGCCGCTGTGGTCGTCAGCGTAGCAGCAGTTAGGGCTGTAGTGATCTGATCCAACTAAGTTGGTTAAGAGTATGAGCTCCGGATCACCACCGAAGCGGCAGTGGTTCCGTAGTGACCTCCCGTGTGGACCCGCGGGTCGCCAGCGTTAGCAGCAGGGTAGGCTGTAGTAACTTGTGGTACGGTCCGTGGTTGTGTGTGAATGCTGGTTTAACTCCTCACTGAGTTTTTACTTACGGTTTTGTTCTTTATAGGAGCTAAGATATTGCCTTGCTACGTGAGAGAGAACTTCCATTTTCTTTTAGTTAGTGTTATTTATTGTTATTCTGTTTTGGGATAATATTTGGGTGAGTTGGTTTAATATTACTTTCAAATTAGTGCCCCTTCTTTTCACATATACAGGGTGTATCAGGACTAGTGTAAAAAAAATTTATAGCATATTCCTGACATCATTTTGAGTAAAAAATTTCATATGAAGGTATGTCCGGAAACTTCTCGTTACAGAGTTACACGCCTTTCAAAGTGCACCTCATCAAGCACATTTTTATTAATAACTCTGATACTAGTTGCACTGAAATTTTGAAACTTGATACGAGGATACTACTTATTGAGATGCATATTTAAACTTTCTTTTGTTTCTGTATCTCAACCAGAGGCGTCTCATATGGGGAAGTCATGAAGGTTTTTTATTGTTATTTTTTGATCTATTAACATTTTTTCAACTTTATCTATAAAATATTGCATACAATACAAAAATACACAAAGAAAGTACTCTCGATAAAATTAGATACACGCAGTAGTTTTTGAGATATTTAAATTTTTAGAAAAAATCAATTATGCAAAAAAATTAGGTAACAATTAAGAAACAATGAAATTCACACAAATTCATTCTTTGATGTCCACGTCGATATTCTCTGGACTACGACAACCATTACTTTTACAATATCTATAAATAAACACCATATCTATATATACACCAACACAAACATTTTACACTTTTTTTTAATTTACAAAAATATTACTAATATTAAAAATAAGGTAATTAAACAATAGTTATAAACAGATTTTGTGTCACTTTTCTATTTTGTTCTATTTTCTATCGTAAATTAATTGATTTTTAACTGTTAACTAACAATTTTGGATACGTGACATTTTCTAAAAGTTAAAATATCTCAAAAATTACTACGTTATCAATTTTTATCAAAAGTACATTTTTATGTATTTTTGAAATTGTTTGTAATAAAACCTTCATGACTTCCCCATATGAGGCGCCTCTGGTTGAGATACAGAAACAAAAGAAAGTTTAAATATGCATCTCAATAAGTAGTATCCTCGTATCAAGTTTCAAAATATTAGTGCAACTAGTATCAGAGTTATTAATAAAAATATATCAGATGAGGTGCACTTTTAAAGACCTATAACTCTGTAACAAAAAGTTTCCAGACATACCTTCATATGACATTTTTTGCTCAAAATTAGCTCAGGAATATGCTATTAATTTTTTTACACTAGTCCTGATACACCTGTATAATATGCATTTTACCTACAATTTTAAATATTTAATTAATAAAACAATAAGAAAGACTAAATGTACTTGCCAGAAAAAGCTTTCAGAATGGCACTAAAACTGTTGATTTTTGACACGACATCTGTCATTTACAAACTATGTTATAAACATTACTACGTTATAAATATTTGAATTTGTAAACTGGTTCCCTTAGTGCCTTACCCTCTGTGTTGTATAATATTAGATTATTCTATATATTATGGTGTATTTATCTCTAAATACAATAAAAAATTTAATTATATAATTAATATATAATATTTAAAACAATTTTTATAAGAAACTACTACTTCCGGTTGTCCAATTGTTACCAAAATCTAATCAGCTCTTCCCAGAAATGTCAGATTGAGGAAACTGCAATTAAATATTTTTTAAGTCTTATAGTAGGTATTTGGGAAACCGTGGTTCCAACATCCACACGTAAAAATGTTTTAATCGGATTATAGGGACCTTAAAAACGTGCTTATCCACTAAAATCTGGATATGACCTCTCTTAGCGAGAGGTAAAAAAACTATATATATATACTTTTTTGAAATTAATATCTAATATTACGAAACAGTGTAATTTAACTGGCAAGTGCCAAGGCCCAAGCATTAAATTAATTATATTAAATAAAGTAATTTTGTAAAATTGTTTTTGACTTCAAGTTAAATTATTGTTATTTAAACAATAATAGTAATATATAATAATAATAGTTAACACAACTTCTAAAAGTTAAATTAGGTTTGTTTTGTATTCGCGCCACTGAAATACGCAAATAGTAATTTAAGTTATTTATGCCTCTATTTGCTTTTTTGGCGTGAAAATGTTCATAGATATACAAGTATAACATAACATTGTACACATTTTGTATATTACTCAATTCATCTTGAGAATCATTATAAAATAGACCACGTTAGTGTAACGTTCAATTTGTGGCGGCAAATTCAAACTAAAATCCTAACTCGTTTCTGCCGATTTATATTCCCATGTTATTTACACAGGAACAAAAATATGCTATTTTCAAAATATTCAAAAGAACTTTAAAATGCAAATCTTATCTATTAAACTTTATAAATACAAATCTCTAATGTATTGTCTATCTACATATGTCATGTAAATATCTAAAACACACAAAATTATTGAATAAACTGTAATTAAAGCAGCAAGTGCAAATTCATTAAAACGTAGGTCGTAGCTGTTTTCGATTCCATTTAATCCTGACAATTTAGATCGTTAGCAAAGAAATTATTTATTGCGGACAAGTTAATAACCCTTTCAGACATCGCAAACAAGAAAAACGAAAACCTTATACCCACCTTATATTAATAACTTTAAAGACAAACAGCGTCAAATCCAAAACTAACCTATAAATTAAGTTGACCTGATGTCACTGTAGTCATTTCTAATTGCACTGAGTTACGACATATGTTAATATTTGCAATCCTACTTTCTTTAAAATAAAATTATGCTTAACTTATTATTTTGTTTATATTTTTGCTTCACAGAAAGCAAAGAGTATTGTTAAAAGTTAGTAAGAAACTTAAAATAGTACTTAAGAAAGACAGAATAGCTTTAATAATATGAATTGAAAATGCGCTTCCATAAGAACTTCATTCATCCTGATTCACTAATGTGATCTATTTGGTGTTTTTTAAGAAATTCGTACACTTTATAAAACTATCCAGGCCTTTGAGGAACAATGAAATACGAAACTGGACATCTACGATTTTTCTCCAACAATGTACAGAATACTTTTTCTAATATGCAAATGTGCGCCTTAAATTACTAGATGCACCCTGAACAGTAAATAATGAATAAAGGAACATCCAGGAAAAATTTCACTTGCTTCACATACTACTACAATTTTTCTTGAATTTTAATAATGAATGTTGTCCACCCGCAGCCTCTACAATTTCAAAGAACCTACAGCATCTAGTGATTTTCCTTTTATACTATCATTGAATAATTAATACCTTGACGAAAAATCAACGTCACAGTGACATCGTATTAAAGGGTAATTAGACGGCAGTATATGACGTAAATTCAACCTAAAATAGACGTCACATTTGGTCGACCGTTGGTCATTGTTACTTGGGTATATCGTTACATTATTTGCAATTGTCTTAATAAAAATGATGAGTGTTATAATCATAAATTATTCATAATAAAATCATTTATTAAACTAAAACTGTTTAAAACTTTAATATAGAAATCGACAGCAATAAGGCAGAATAGTGACAATACAAAAAATAAAAGAAAAATAAACATTTAAAAAAATATTAATTATAATATTAAGGTTTTAATCATAGAAGATAATTTAAAATTCTAATTTTTTTATTTATTTGAAAATGGGATATATAAATTTTATCTCCCATTGTCGTTTCTTTGGTCATAAATATGACATGTATTGGGTTAAGCGACTAAGTCCAGTTTTTTTTTTTTTCTTCAATACTCTGGTATCATTTGTATTTTTTTTTAGTATTTTAAGAACAAGAATATTTTTTGTTGATTATTCAGTTATTCATATTTTGCGGAATGTAATTTTATTTGTTCTTTAATGTTTTTTATTTTTCTTTCGTTTGTAGTTTTCGTCGTTTTAGGTTTATACTTGCTTTCCAGAATGAATAGTCAGAACTAACATGAAGTGTTCCAAAAAAAAAAAAAAAATTTTGCTTTTATGTTTATACTTTGGGTTTTCAAGATGTATCTGTGTTTTGTTTGCCTTTCAAATTATAGTCAGTTATAATAAAGAACGAATACGTTTGTTTTGCTTCTGTATATAAAACCTCAATACAAAAATAACATTAATCATTTGAACTAGTTGTTCCTATTATTACAAAGTAAACTTAAACAGGCGCACATTGAATTTAATTCATTTCTATTTTATAAATGTTTACATACATTAAAAATATGATTTAAATTTTGTCTTTATACCACCCGTATTTGTTTATGTTATCTTTTAAAATAATTGTTTGCTGTCTTTGTATTTTTTTTTTGTTATAACTGTTGGGAATAAAAAGTATACTTTGTCAGCTGTAGTAGGTTCGTATATAGTAGTAAAAAAGGATATTTAATAGTAGAACAAACAGATTACCAGTTTACCCCTTATAAAGTTTTATGGGACTACCTGAAGCATTAGTTACTTTCGTCTGTCGTGTAATAACATGAGTCCTTACCCGAAATTTGCGTTCAATATTTTACTTGTAAATCCGGTTTATAGTACTCAAATAATAACACGTTATAAATGTATTTCTTCTATTTTCTATTATTAATTTGTATAATTGAATAGAGGTAAAAATATTATACACATTACTAAAATTAATTTTACATAAAGTTCAGAATGATTTTTTTTTATCATTATTTGATTAATTGATTGTAAGCGCAACATATAAATTCAAACGATATTTAAAATAGCCGCAGTTAGCTGTTCCATCTACTGGCATGTAAGTAAATTATCTAGTAAACTATTTATAAAAACGAAGTTCAGATGGCGCAGATCTTTTCGAAGCAAAAATCGCGTTACACATAAGAGCGTATGGTTGCCAATCTTAGAACACAATACGAGTATATGCCAAGTAAGAGTTCAAAATCACAATCTTACGCTTAATAAATGCCCATTGTAACCAATGTGCGTTCTTTGCCCACTGAAATTACGATAAAAACCAAAAATTAATAAATGTTTAGGAGTATGTATTAATTTTAAATTATATTGGTTGGAGTTGAAGGATCAAGTTCAAAACTTTTATATATTCGAAGAAAGGCCTTAATGTTCCCAGACAATTTTTAAAATAAAAATTCGTTTATTCAGGACGTTTTGAGCACAAGTGGCCCATCATCAGCTATAAAAATTTTACAATTGTAAATACATCAATTGTTAATCCAAAATGTAAAAAACAATAAAATTATTAAATTAAATAAAGGTAACCACTCACCTTCACATGGTAAAATAATTATGTAAACATTCTTGTAATAATAATGTCGATGTAAATGTTTAAATATCAAGTTTCAAATATAATAAAACGTGGTACTCCATTATGTTTTTATTATGGAGTATAAATACATTTAACTTGTTGCAAGTTTATAAATGCAATGAAGAAAAAATTTTTTTTATAGATTTTAAAAAATCTCGTGTAGGTTGTACACCTGCGCAATTGATAAAAGCATGGCGGGGGTAGGAAAAGAAGAAAAAAATTGAATTTACTTTTCTAGATTATTTAGGAAATGTTTTGCATATTGTTAATTATTTTTGTAGTTGGTATGGTTGTTGACAGTTTTTTTTTTTACCATATGAAGGCGAGTGGTTACCTTCATTTAGTTTAATAATTTTATTGATTTTTACATTTTAGATTAACAATTGATGTATTTACAATTGTAAAATTTTTATAGCTGATGGGCCACTTGTGCTCGATACGTCCTGAATAAACGAATTTTTATTTTAAAAATTGTCTGGGATCATTAAGGCCTTTCTTCAAATATATCAATATTTTAAATTATAATTATTACAACGTACAAAGTTGCTTTAGTTGGAGTATAAACGTAAAGTTGTAATAAAATTTAAGTTGGTATGTCAACCAAATCGTCGATTGAATCTGATTTCATCCTTTAATCAACAGTAAAGAACGAACCCCCCAGCTTAACTAGCGCTATTTGAAATGCTGTCCACGTAGTGGAGATCGCACCAGTCAGCAGTCAGGCGGGTTCGTTGACGGGCAGACAAAAAATCCGCCAGCCAACTCTTAATTACAGCCCAATGCTTTTCCTACACCCACCCACTGAGCCAGCTCTGCCCGCTGCCGCTACCCAACACCAAACGGCTGGTCAATGACAACTTAACTTGTTAAAAGTTTTAAGACTTTAGGGGGAAACTTCAGCGCCGATCTGGGTTGCTGTTGCTGGCTGCCTCACTGCTTCATAGCCTGGGACAAATACCATGGGGACTGTGCTAACACCATTGGGTACAATTGTAGGATAACAATAAAATAATTAATCTAGTTCCGAATACAAGGGTTTGTTGGTTGCATTTAGATAGCGTTGAGGGAGGTAGTATAACTATTAACTGAATAATATACCCTCGAAAGGTGTTAACAATTACTCGAAATCTCATTCAAACAGCATTTATTCTTAGACCTATGTTTCGATACATACATTAATTGCAGTTATATCTAATATTTACTACATTATAAATGGCAGTATGAAAACTAGTGTACAAACTTCACGCTTAATGTATTTACTTATATGTAAATAACTAAATATAGCACGGCCTATTACCCATTACTGAGTGTGCTAATCTGGGTGCACCAATCTGTTTTATACACAGATATTGGTAATGACATCAGTAACAGCAGAAATGTCAGGTCAAATCGGTCTGTTTCAAAAACGGAAAATTATAACGACTTTCTACAGTTTGATTGAGCTTGAGGCTGGTGATGCGGAGAGTATTTTTAATTCCTTTCAAAAGGTATTAGATGATGACGGGTTAAAGTTAGAGAATTTAATTGGAATTGGTGTCGACGGTGTAAATGTCATGGTAGGAGCGCATAATTCTTTTTCGTCCCGTTTAAAAGAAATAATTCCTAATCTCGTTGTGGTAAAATGTCTTTGTCATTCACTGCACCTTGCTGCAGAACATGCGTGTAGAATCCTTCCAAAACATTTGGATTTTATTGTGCGTGAAACACACAATTGGCTTTCCTGCAGTACAAAAACACAAATCGAGTATAAACAACTATATAATTTAATTTCAGAAGGAACAACAAAAAAGTAAACAAATTATCAGGAATGCGGTGGCTTGTTCGACACGAAGCTATTAACGTAATTTTAAATCAGTGGTCGCACCCCGGCGAGAATAGTGACACAAGTCAAAATTTACAAATTCTAAGTTTATCAGATAAAATTGGTCAAAAATATGCTTCTTATAATCAGGAATAGTGACATAAATCAAGATTATATTTTTCGAGAGATGGAGCTAATGTCGTTTCGTTTTGAGCTACTGTAAGTAACTTTACATTCGAGAACTGTCTTTTTGGACTTGTGTCACTCTTCTCGCCGGGGTTCTAATAGAATTGTGTCAGTAAATACAGTCAAGAATACCGGATAATTTTAGTGTCATGGAAAAAATGGTGTGTTTTTCTCCAAAAACGTCTTCTAATGCTATACAACCAGATATTTATCAAATTGCTACTTACTTCAAAAATGTTTGAGAAGATAAAGAGAAAACCGTGTCCAAGTGGAATGCGGTGCAAAATTCGAATGCGAATCAACAGTATAGTATTGGATAGAAATAAATAACATTTAAAATTCATGCGGGGAACAACGATATAAATATATTAGCAAATTAGTTTTATCATTGCTGAGTTTGCTGTTTTCTAACGCGTCCGTTAAAAGATCGTTTTCCATAATAATGAATATTGTAAAGCATAAATTAAGAAACAGGATGTCAATAAAAAGAGCTGATGCCATCTTATGACTGTGATATAGTTTAACCAGTGGATGCAAGAATTTTGAGCCATCTAGTGTAATTTCAAAATTCAACACTGAGGAAATGTACGTAATATGTAAAGAAGTAGATGAAAATATTTTGGATGCATTTGCTTCATGCGATATTTCATTAGGTTAAGTATTAATTTATGTATTAAATGTAAATGTAGTTGTATTACAAATATAAAATATATTTTCAAAATACCTGGTTCGTTCTTTAATATTTAATAGTTTAGAAAATTAATGATATTTAACCTATAGCAATTTTATTAGTTCAAGATTATATTATTAAAATTAAATCCAGTGCTCTTATTATTCAATTTATAATTAATATAAAAAATATTTAAATAGATTTTTTAGGGTTTTTTTTTGTAATATATACTTCATTTTACGTAAGAAAATAATGACGAGAAGATGTTGTAATTATTACGTACGATAAATTTCAAATATATATTTTAAATCAAAAAAATATTTATAAACAAAACAAAATTCAGTCATACTTTATAAATTAGCTCAATACGCCTATCCTTCAAAAAAGTTTTTGCAAATAAAAGCGACCACATAACCAGGAAAATATATTGTACCAGGCAGATTTCAAATGTAGATTGTGCGTTCTTCCACAGTTTTTAACATTTTTTATTTTATTTAAATTTAATGTTGGGGTTGGTCGACCACTTGCCAATACGTTATTATCATCTATTCATCTAAAGAACTGTGTTTCCAATAAATTGCATATAATACCATTATGCAGATTCATTCTGATGATTTAAATATACAATGAGCAATCTGTTAAAGTATTAATATTAACAATAAAATATTAAAGTGAATTTATTTTCACTGAAAAATATAATAGTATTACCTTCCAAATAAGTTAAAATTATAATAAATAAAATAATAACTATTCAAATTGTTTTAACAAGCACATTACAATGCATCAATTGCAATGTGGAGACGAGGTGCAGAGTTCGAAATGTGGTATTCACCATTTGCTTCTGTAAGCGGAGGGGGAAGCATCGTTCTATCTAGCTAATAAACGCTAGCTGCGCGCGCAACTGTGAAGAATTTATTCAAAATTTGAATTACTCCTCTCCTGTAATGCGGGTTGCGGACGATCAGTTTATATAATATTTAGTAGACAATTTGATTTCTAAATTATATTATGTTTATTTCAGGCTTTATAATACAAAATAAAAAAAATAATGTGAAATGATTTTTTTTAAAAATATTTTGTTTTCTGAAATAACAGGTGAAGTTGCTCTTCACCTTCTTCACCCGAATAGCCGCCACTGCTTCCCACCTCGACCAACTTAGTGTCTTCAAGTGTTGCAATGATCCCATCCAAGCGCAAATGTCATCTATGAGTTCGCCCAACAAATTTTATATATCATATATACATCTGAATTGTGATGACTGTATTGCCATAAGAAATAAATAAATAAATAAATAAATAAATAAATAAATAAATAAATAAAAGTAGATAGAGCAATAGTTATATGCAAATGAACTTAATATAGTTTGCAGCATTAATAAATATATAGGTATGTATTTAAAATAATAGCGGGAGGTATAGTGTTGGTCACATCAGTTTTTTACATATTTAGTTTTTTGTCTCACAGATATTTTATGTGAAATATCTGGAACTACAGGGTGTTATGTAAGTAAGCGTACAACGCTTAACCTATGATAGAATTAACTCCATAGATAGTAAATCTGGCAATAATTTTTGTTTTACGTGCTTTCTATAAGAACTAAATCTTAAAACTGACCAATTACGCTATAGTTCGAAATTTTGAAAAAAAAAGTAAAAATGTGTTCTCTGAAAAAAAGATTGATTGTCAAAACTGACATAAGATCATTGGCGTCGCGGCAGATAACAGACTTTCACAATGAAAAACTACATGTTTATCAGGATAGTAAGTAGAATTTTCATATTTATTAAACGGAATATAAATTGTACGTCAATGCAATAAGCGTTCTACGTCAGTTTTAACAATCAATTTTTGTTTTTCAAGAACACGTTGATTTTTATTTTTCACAACATTTTGAACTATGACGTAATTGGTCAGTTTTAAGGGGCTCCAGTTCTTAGAGAAAGCATATAAAACAAAAATTATTGCCTGATGTACTATCTATGGAGTTAGTTCTACAATCGGTTAAGCGTTATACGCTTGCTTACGTAACATCCCTGTATAAAGGATGTTTACCATATATCTCCTCAAAGACACTCAATGATGATTTGAAGTGTTCATCAACTATCACAATAGGACCTCTATGTTTGCATTATTTATCTTCATATTTCACAATGGTTATGTTTCTATTACAATGCAATACAAGTATTCAATTTCATGTCATATATATTAGTGTTTGTAATAAGTTGAACATTTTTGCAGTATAATATCAATCTTGCATTCTCAACATGTGCGCCATATGTTATCCGCTTTATTGCACATTTAAAAATTCATTCCACATTCCATAAACGCCTTTCAAGACATTTTACTTATTCTAAAACACAACCAGTTGCTTTCAGGCGAATGAGTCTGACTTGCCGTAATGTCTCTATGATGAGAGAAACACTGAGGGGCTGCAGAGGATGATATCTTTAATGTACAGAGGGGATAGCAATGCACGGTAATATTTTTAGCGCGAGGCCTTATCGGAATTATCATTTATCAAGTGCTTGTCAGGAGCTGGGGGACATCAGACAGGAAGATGACCTGTGACCCCACACACACATATGCACAGACACAGCTTATATAAATTATACCAAGAACGACAGCTGCTAAGTTTTTGATGATATAGGATCTTTGAAAAACAAGAAAAGCAACGCCCCACGATAAGGGTATTAACCTTTCCTGTCTTATTAACTATTTGATTCGACAAATCCTAATACATATATTAAGAACATTCTCAAATACAGACTTGAAAAACTGCAAGTATGTAGTTTAATTTGTAATAGTAATGCTCATATATGAATATGGGCATAATAATAAACACTCGTAAAAAATGTAAACGGTTTGTTATAATTTCAACCATTAAAAATATTAAAAGTAAAATTGAAAGAAAAATCGAAATGTAATTTTTCAAGTTTGATTCTATTTGTCAAAAATTATAACGAGCCGTTTTGACACTTTACGAGTGTATATGAATATGGACATAAGTATTCAATGTTAAATGGTGTTCGGTAATCATCATTCTCACAATTTTTTTAACTCGCTCTGCAACAAATAATGCATTTAAAATAACACTCACCATAGTAGATATTATCAGCCATTTTAATTATTTTTCACGACACAAATGACAGGCAATAATGTTTTTTAAATAGATGACTTGACGTCTATCATCGACGATTGTCATGCACAGCCTACTAACTGATTAGTTTTTTGTTTTCTCAATATTAAATATAATGGTTTTTATTATTATTTCGTCAAAATTGAATAAAATATTGTATAAACCACGTGAGCTAAGAATGTTTATTCGCTCGAATAAATTAACTCACGCGCCCTTACGGGCTCGTGAGGTAAACTTTCTTCTCATGAATAAACATTATTATAGCTCACTAGGTGTATAAATATCTATTATATTTGAGGGGCGTTTAACCGTTTTATTGCCACCCCTCAGCTTGTGATGACTTATACTATAACTATTCATTAATTTAAATATGAAGAAAGATTTTTGTGAAACATTCATTGATTTCATCGGAATTTAACTCTAGAACCTTTCTACAGCTAGTAGATGCTCTACTAACTGAGCTATGACATATCCTTCAAGGCAATAAATTTTGCACCTGTCTTAATGCTAGTTTACGACGAGTACCCTCATTTCGGAGCATTGAGTACTTATCTGTATGCGCGACACATTTGGTGGTCGTCCTTAAACTTGAACTCGTACGTTAACACTTTACCTTATGATACTTGTGTTTTAATGTACTATTATAAAATACTTTAATATATTGATACATAATTTGTATTAATAAAGTCATGTAGAATCCAAGAAATTTAAACTTTAATACGGTTCTGTAATTTTTTTTGCATGATTCAGATGCATGCCTGTTTATGTGACAGATAGGTTCCCGTCATATTTTTTGCTTAAGTACATTTTAACTTATGTTTGTTTTTGATTTTTTGCTCCTATTTTAAAAAGTCACATAAATCACATTTAAATATACATAAGTAGAAACATTTTTTATTTGTTTTCACTTTAGAAATTGATTCAATAGAAAAATATGTAATTTAAATATACATTTATACAGGTACGCTCTATATCTCCGAGTTGGTCCCCAGGTCATCAATTTTTGATGCAAGAATTAGTAAACTTTTATCTACCACCTTTGTCGTACATACATGGGGTGTATACACAATCTCCGTCTAATCAACGGTGAAAAATGATATAGAAACTGTACTGTAAGTAGTGATCTGATCTATTTAAAAAGTAGTCCTAAGTACGTCCACACATTATCGTGAAAAAGATAGAATCTCTCTCTAGTAACTTTGAAACGAGCTTTACCAAAATTTCAATAAGGGATTTGGACCCTCCTGCAACTGTGAATACAGTGATCGCTAAATGTTCGGGCGTGTCAGAATGATATTCAGAGTGATTAATGATCATGAGTATTCATTCGATTAAACTAAACTTGGTTTGTACCTATTCGTAAACGTGAAGTTATTTTTCAAACTCTTGAATCGAAATCTGACGTACGGAGTACAGAAAATACGCTTGTATTAAGGTACACTCCTTTCAGAATATTAGCGAAGGTGGAATTTTATTTTTTTTTTTTTTTTTGGTCATTTTCCAATCTTCTATATTATATTAATTACAGTTGTTATACTTAACCCAAAAGTTCATACAACATTTGTTTGCTCAAGTATCAGACACACTGATCTCTATTCATATCTGGATAGTTTATAGCCGCCATGTTAAATACAGCGTTTTGTGACTAATAAAACGACACTATGCTGGCGCATTTCGGTACAATAGTAGTTTGAGATCCAAACCTTCCTAGCTAGGTATCTTATTGTTAAAAGTTACGTAATCTTATAGAAGATATTCCAACAAATTTGATGGTGTTATTCGCAATTTTTTATCTTATTGCGAACATTTGTAAATACACATTTAAAAAATCACCACATTTAAATATGTTCATAATTTTTAAATCTAACTGCTCATATCTTTGTAGTTATTGAAGAGATGGTTCTGATTGTTTCAAATTGTTATATATTTCTTTGGGAATATGTCTATGTAATAAAAATATTATATTTGTCTCTAAAATGGTAATAAACATAATAAAAACTAACATTGGAACAAGAGATTTTTCATTAAAGGGACGAATGAAGTTCTGTTATTGCTTCAAATAATACAATGGATCATACGATGCATTCGGCGATGCACGCTGGGAGTTTTGATTTATACCGACAACTGTAATTCCATCACGATTTCTTACACTGTTACTAAGAAGTACAATGCTTGATTTTGCACTTCCTATTCCTAACAAAAATATTTAGATTTCGAATAAACAAATAAATAATAAACTTCTAAAAAACACACTATAGCAGAAGCAACAAGATTAAAATAAATTTCAGAACCGTAAATAAATATTCCAGTGGTGAATTCAAAACAGTTAATAAGTGTATTATGATATTAATTTTTTTCCATAATCGTTAGCAAAATTCATAATTATTCGACTTGCAACAATGAGCAAAGTAACATGTTGAATCACAAGTGGGCAAAGTAAATAACTTTTTTCACAAGTGAGCAAAATACACAAGCCTATAATAATCTCCGTCAGGTACCATAAATTTTTATGGAGATACATCTGCCAGTCTACATGAAGGAACAATAATTTCTTGTAGTTAACTTTACATTACATTCAGTTATAAACATATGTAGTTGAGTTTTCCATTAATAAAAAAATCTGTTGTGGCCAGCACAATACCCTCTCGCCAATTTCATTTTATGTTTTATAAGTATTGTATTCCACTTCGCTATCAAACCGTCGTTTTATAATAAAAATATTACAGAACTAGTGTTGCCAGAAGTCGAGACGAGACGAGACTTGGGGCCGGTCTTGCCTTGGTCTTGACTTGGTCTCGACTAGAGTGGTCTCGTCTTGGTCTTGTCGAGACGAGACTTGATGTCAGTCTCGTCTCGTCTCGAGTCTCGACAAGACTCTCGACTTTGCCTCCATTAACATTTTTTTTTATAATCCCATCTAATAGTACATTCAATTCTAAGAATAGCAGTACAATCGCGATTCAAAAATTCCAAATAATACCTATTAGAGATATTTATTATTTTTTCTGTAAATATCCACTTGATACTTGAGCTCTTGAAATAATTAATATGAAAATATACATACATACCGAGTGTTGTTTCTTGTTAATAAACGTAAAATATATAATTTCAAATCCTTAGCTACAGAATAAATCACAGCAATGCATTTCTATTATTAGCAATAGTTAAATAGGTATCTATGTATATGTTTAAATGAAGCAGTAAGTAAATGGACAAAAATCCCCAAAAAAAAAAAAAACTTCTTTCGCTATTTTTTTTATATTTTTCTAAATAAATGTTAAATAAGTAGATAACTAAAACTTAACCTTTCGCATATCCCCTAGTACGCGTACCACAGGTTGAGAACTTCTGCTTTATATCAAAATTTTGACTAATAAAAATATAGTTAGTCATATATTTATATGTTATTTATTTGCCAAAAAAAATAAACTTATTCCAAAAACGTATTTAGAATAATAATGGTATATTCAATAAAAACTGTAGGTAGTTACATAAGCACAATTCTCTAACAAAAAAAAAAATAATAATAACACTTGTACGGTTTAACGAATTATAAATAGAGCAACTTTCCAAAATCAGTCAGCTTTACTATAATCATAGAAACAGCTGATATATTCATAAAATTGTAATTGACAGATGTCAGTGTCAAGTACAATATACATAATGATTGTTCGTGTTATAGTTGTATTGGATTTATATTTTTTCCAAAGAACGTTCGGTATGGAATTTGTAAAAAATAGTATGTGTTCGTGTTATAATTTTATTGAATATATAGAATCTTTTCTAGGGAACTTTTGATGTGGGATTGGTACAAAATACATCAAATTGACGGAAGGTCTTGTGCTAGCCACAACAGATTTTTTATGTACCTACTAAAACTTCTTTTACATGTTGTAGAAGGTAGAGTTAAAAATAAAATCAAGCCATGGAGTAAAAATGGATAGAATTTTTTGGAGATATCTAATAATTCTTCATATGGTATTTCTTTCTCAAGAGGTTCCTCTTTCCACTTATGAAACCATAATAATGATTCCTCATACAAATTGTCTATGTTATGTTTCATTTAATTCTTCATCATTCGTTTATACTTTATACATGGTTTTATATTTTTAGGATGCAAAATTGTTAGATTGACTAAAGTATTGTATTCGGAAATATTTGGATTTGGGTTGGGCAAACCTACCTACTTTTATTACTAGCAGATGTCTAAAAGTGGTTGTTATTGTCTGGTAATATGCAGCATTTATAGCACCGTTGTAAAATTTATTGTTCCATTATTGGATTTTTACAAGAAAAGAAATGTTGTGTTATTTTTTACCCATTTTTTAAAAATTATATTATATTGGGGAATTGGGAAAACAGTTTGTTTTACACATTTGTGTATACAAAGTTTTAAGAAAATTGTTAAAGAAGGGCTTGTACATTACGACTTTTATATTTCTATTTTCTTTAAGGCTTTAAGTAAACGTTCATTATTTTTTTCAATTTTTTCATATGAATGAATTTATACAATGTATTTTAATTTTCACAGGGGGCGCGAGCGCCCCCCCCCCCCCCCTTGGCCCCCCTGTATACGCCCATGGGCACCGGGGAGTGTACTTGCATTTTGCATGTGTTCTTACGAGAAATGCTTAATACCAGTTTCTTAGAATATCTGATACCAATTTTCCCAAATTGTTATACCTGTAACTACATATTTTAACAATGTCCCTTACATTTCACTTTGTTGAGATAAAGTTTTACTTTCATTATACATAAACTTTTATCTTTTGAAGCAGATATTTTCCAATTTTTTTTTACTAAATGATACATGCGATATTATTCATATGTTTCAATGGAAGAATTATTTAGGTGAATAAGAAGTACATACGTTGAAAATGTAGAATATGGTTATTTTAAAACGGGAATTTCCCTAAGATCGTAAAATCTTTGTGTGCATTTTCGCAAAATTCTAAGAATCACAATAGATTCTTTAAAAATAAAAGGAAAATAATGTATATTTGAAGGGAACGTTACTTTTGTTATAATATATTAATTTAATAAATAAAACTGAAGTACATGCTAACTTGCAGAATGCACCACAGATGTAACTTTTGTGTGTTATTTGAAAATTGGAAATATTTTTGAAGATGTAGTCAGTATTTCATATACCCAGTTGTACCAATATATTAATTGAGAATTAAACAAAAATTAAATTAAAATAACATGTGTAGTATAAAATAAAGGTTGATCTGAATTTAATAAAAAATATTGGTGCATTAAAATAACATAAGAATTTTAAATTGATACTTCTTTCATTTCATCCCACTTACATTGTAATTTAAATTCATTTAAAACTTATATTTGGATTATTTAGATGAATAAGGAATACATCATATTTACATAAATTAATGTTTCTGGGACACAATAATGAAAGTAGAAAATTACAAAATTTGAAAAATTAATATCTCTCTTATTTATTCGAATTTTCAATCAGTATTTACAGCAATACTCTCAGTTTTTGAAGGACTTTTAGAATAGGTATATGTTTAAAAAAATACCATTGATCTGAAGTCGAGAGTCTTGTCGAGACTCAAGACTTTCTCGACAAGACTTGATGCTAGTCTCGTCTCGTCTCGACTTTTCTAGTCGAGACCAAATGATGGTCTCGTCTCGACAAGACCAAGACGAGACGAGACCAAGACCAAGACTGGTCTTGGTCTTGTGGCAACACTATACAGAACTTTACTCAAATATTGTTTTTATTGTATTTAACATGTCTTCTGCACACATACAATTCTAATTATATCTATTTTTCATTGTATGAGGAAATTTCTAAATGCCAGAGATTCTTCCAATTCATTAGCAAGATTGACGGTATTTCTTATGGATATATGCATTTTACCTACAATTTTAAATATTAGTTAATAAAACAATAAGAAAGATTAAATGTATTTCCCAGAAAAAGCTTTTAGAATGTCACTAAAACTGTTGATTTTTGACTCTGATATTTATCATTTACAAACTGTGTTATAATCATTTAAATTTGTCAACTGATTTTCTTAGTGCCTTGGCGTCTGCGATTAGATTATCCTATATATTGCAGTGCCTATATCTATACAAGATATAATAAAAATTTTAAATGTATCAGATTTAGAATTTTATGTTCTTCAATAATAGTAACACAAATTTTCAAAAAATAATATTTAGAAAAAATTTTTAAAGAAACTATTACTTCCGGTTGTCCAATTATTACCAAAATCTAATCAGCTCTTCTCAGAATTGTCAGTTTGAGGAAACTGCAGTTAAATATTTTTTGTCTTATAATATTTGAGAAACCGTGGTTCCAACATCCACACACACATACAGACACACACGGATATCATCGTAAAAATGTTATAATTGGATTATAGGGACCTTAAAACGTGCTTATCCACTAAAAACTTGATATGGTAAAAGTAAAATGTTTTTTTTTTTTTTAGAAAATTTATATTTCAAGACTGTGGAAAAAATTATGTTTAGCCGCTCGTGCGGCCAATCACGACACACGAAACCACGTGAGTTAGTGATTAGTTGATTTATGTATATAAGTAAAAAAGTATATTTATCATTGTCTATTTGCGTTCCACCAGTGAAAAGCGATTTCTTTTAAACTTTCCAACGATGTATATCTTATATTATTAAATTCATAGGTTGAAAACAATGGTTGTTGTAATAATTGATTGATTGAAAAACAATTATTAAAGATAATAATTTACTTATTTCCTTGATCCTTTCCTTATTTAGTTCTCAAAATTTTATTCAGTTTTGTGATTTTCGATTAATATTAGTTTATATGGACGTCATAATAAATAATATAATATTTATAACGAAATTTGAGAAATGATTCACTGCTATGTATAGGTATGTTAAAAATGTTAATGCAAATGAAGAACATGATCTTTAAGATAAACAAATGATACTACCTGATCCAATATTGTTATCACACGCCTATATCTAGTGCCTTATGCATTTTTCTCACATAACGAAACAGCATTAATAGCCGTATTATGCTCCAAACTGTAAAAAAAAAAACCGACGAAACACAACAATTTTTGTTGATTAATATAAAATCGTATCTCAGTTCTCGAGATTGTACATTCTTGCGTACAATCATTACAATCGTATTACAATCCAATGATTGTACAATCTATTGTTCAAAATTGAAGAAGTGATTCACCGCTCGTATTTATTATTCATAGTGTTCGTTAATTTTACTTATCTTTTATTTTAATTATTTCTTATTTAATAAAAATTTAATTTAAATATTACTATCTCTTTGATTTTTGCACTTCACTCAAATGAATAAACGTTACAATAGGTGTCAGGTGTAGGGGTTAATAAACTGTGAAGTGTAAATAGAAATAAACAAAATAGCGACTAAACAAGTAAAATTAAATGAATTAAAAGTAAGTGGTCTCAAGAACGAACTGGAAGAACGAGATCTGGAAACAACATAAAAGAAGTCAGTGCTTCAAGAAAGATTGCGGCAAGCATTAATCAATGATGGTGAAAATCATGACGACTACTACTTCGAAATTTCGTGCGACATTGGTAAATTTAAAGAAAAGACTCCCAGAACACTAAAGGAATTAAAACAGGAAATGGCAGAAAATTCTAAAATAAAATTCGAGAACATTATAAAAAGAATTAAGAGAAGAAAATTCCAGAACACTGTAAGACGAATTAGTGGAACGTTCTAGAAGTTTAGAACAAAATTTAATGGAAAGTTCTAGAAAAGCAGGAGAAAATCCAGAACACTAAAAGAAGAAATAATGGATCAATCTAGAACAATAAAACAAAAAATGTTGGAAAATTCCAGAATTCTGGAGCAAACATTACATATTACAACAAAAATTAGAAGAAAATTCTGGAAGTTTAGAACAAAAATTAGAAGAAAATTCAATAAGTGTGAACAAATAATAGAAGAGAATTTTAGAAAAACTGAAGAAGGCCTGAGAATTTAAAAGATTTGTAAGATCAGAAGAAATAAAACTAAACTAGAATTACAGCGTCGTCAATGTCAAATTCTCATGTAATTAAAGCAGACCTAACGGAAGGAAGAAAAATACTAAAACCTGAAACTAGCTCAACAATGCATATAAAAGCACAGATTGGACGTCTACGTAGAAGATTACAGCTTTGACTACCTCTTTGCGTGCAGAAGCTATCAACACCTTATAAACGCTAAAAGACGAAGAACAAAAAAACCAGCCAACTACTCAAGCGGTTGGATATGCAGTATGGTAATGCGCACTTGGAACCAGTATACTAGACGCAACTGAAGAACCGGTATCAGAGTTCAAAAATATCCTTCAAGAATTTTTGGTTGTTCGTCTTGCACATCCTATAGCTCCTAACTGCGTTTCGGAATGCTTGGCCACTCAAGCATTTATCTACGGAGTTCTAGTCAGCGAAACTCAACAAGCACTGATATTAGCTCACCCAAATACTGTAGTTGACGCACTCTCATATGCATTAGATTCACGGAACCAATTGCGAATGCGAGATATTAATGTTAAGAGAAAAGAAAACAGTAAAGAACTAGATGAGAGGTTGCGACAAATAGAAACCAAAGTGTTTGTTGGAAGAAACTCCGCAGTTGGAATTACGGTGAACTGGATAATCCGCTGAGACTTTGCAGAAAACTTCAAAAGAATCTTGATATTCGGCAGTAAACCTGGCGAAGACCAGGCCGGGGAGGATTACATTACGAACTTAAGCCCCATTCAGATAAAGCTTAGTACACCAAAATGACTTATTTAATAGCATGTACAGCAGTACTATTATTGAAAAGAATAAAAAAACATCCTCGCTGATGCTTTCGTCCAATATATAAAAGAAAAAATTCACAAGGTGACTATCATAACCTGATAAACGAAATGCGTCTATAAGATACAGAGATGTCCTTTGAATATACAAGGTCATTAAGTTGTTCTAATAATTTATTAGGAATGGCAGACCCAACAATGAAAAAGATATCACATATACAGTACTGGCATTTCGGATTTCTACATTACCTACAGACTCAAATAATATGCCACTTTTTGATTGATCGTTGCATCTCAGCGTTTGTAGTGCAGTGCAGAAGTTTAACCTTGCAAGCTTCTGCACTGCAATACAACTACAAAACTCTAAATGTGAACGCTTGAGTCTACTTTCCCTATACAATCTTTCTGCACTGCAATACAATTACGCCACAACTGCACTAAGCTCTATCCGAATGGGGCTTTACAGAAAAGAATAGATAACATTCATGAACAAGTCAGTACATTTAATCTGCCAGCGGCCGAATGAAGGACCAGTAAGACATCAAGGCTGAAAAAAGTATGTATCAACTTGGAGATTTAGTCTTTACAATCCACAAAAGGGTTATGGTTTATCACCAAAGCTTCAAAGAAATTATAAAGGTCCTTATGAGGTGGTTAAAAGGATAAACGACGTTATATGTAGAATTAGGAAAATACGTACCGGGAGGGCAGGAGTAGTACACTTTAATCGGTTAGCACCTTTCGCCGGTAACAACTATGAGGACCATCATGAAGCAACTGTTCGTCGTATCATGGTTCAGGTACAAACTTTTTAAGATTTCATGGAAAAGTATTCCTCTGGTCACAAGGCGTGGTATGACGTAACGAAAGAAGAACATCGAGACCTTTTCATCGTGTCTTCAGATTATTCCCTTGGCCACTGCGTAGCAGAAGATTTAAAGATGTCGTGCAGCATAACTTCAGTCTTTAAGACAAAATTTGGACGACTACAAGAACATCAGCGTTACGTTTACTACCTGATAAACGCACGCTCGTACCACAAACCTTGGTATCAAACTCTTTGGAACTCGCTATGCGATTTGAGGGATCATCAGCTAGAGAACGACATATTGAAGCTAGTAGTGAGACGATACACTATAAATATTATTATTGTTATTATTTGTTATTATTATTGTTATTATTTGTTATTATTATTAATAATATTATTATTGTAGCCCGGTAATATATTCATTTGTTTTTTTAAATATATTTTGTTGCAATGGCCATTGCGTAAATATTTCTTGTACAGTTGTTTTTTGTGTATCTTATGTCACTAGGAGACAAAGGATTCGAGTTCGGCCGTCAAGACGAGATAGTGAAACCACTTGAGCCGGCGTCACAGGGCTGTGACATCTGCGAAGTGTCAATCACACCTTTATGTTGTTCTAGAATTTTCTGTGAGCCACCCACACCGGTGACGTAGCGACTACCCCCGAAACACTCTAGTTTTGGAAGGAGACAAGAGGAATATTTGGGTTTAAATACGAGGTCTGAAGCTACACTCAGCAGTCATGCTTCGGCAGGACTCCCAGATCCTGGATCTCTAGCATGGTTGACATGTTGAGTAACCCGGGCTTCTGGCATCCTAGAGCTTGGACCTCTGGCGTGGTTGACACGTTGGGTAACCCGAGTTTCTGGATTCATCCAATTTTACTCTTAGCTTGTCCGATGTAAGTTCTCTAGGTCCCTCCTCGATACCGCTTTCCGATACCTTCACAATTTCCACCCGTTTAGCTGCTATGGCTATGTCAGGCACGTCTGGTTCCCCCCCCCCCCTTTATCCACCCGTTCAGCTGCTATGGCTATGTCAGGCACGTCGGGTTTCCCCCCTTTATCCACCCGTTCAGCTGCTATGGCTATGTTAGGCACGTTGGGTTTCCCCCCTTTTTTTCCACCCGTTCAGCTGCTATGGCTATGTCAGGCACGTCGGGTTTCTCCCCTTTTTATCCACCCGTTCAGCTGCTATGGCTATGTCAGGCACGTCGGGTTTCCCCCTTTTTTATCCACCCGTTCCGCTGCTATGGCTATGTCAGGCACGTCGGGTTTCCCCCCTTTGTATCCACCCGTTCAGGTGCTATGGCTATGTCAGGCACGTCGGGTTTCCCCCCTTTTTATTCACCCGTTCAGCTGCTATGGCTATGTCAGGCACGTCGGGTTTTCCCCCTTTTAGTCCGCCCCCGTTTCACCCACGGCGAACTTATTTTGGACAAGTTATAAACAATCTTTTTGTCTTGTTGTTGTCACAATGATATAATTAATTATATATACATGACCTGATATTGGTTGTCAATCAAACGTAATTTTGCGGGTCTGCTGCTTTGCAGCCACCCAAGTTCAAGATGTGTGCCGTATCAGCACCGAACGCTGGCTTGTCCACGTTCACTTCGGTATAACTTACATAATACACAGCCGGCGAGTGCGACACAGGTACTCAAAGGTACATACGGCGTGATGACTCAGTCACACGTCGGGCGAATAATCCGGCTACATCGGTTGTTCTGCCATCAGGGTGAGGCGGCTCAGCCGCAAACCCAAAATATTGTTGCTGACCCCACGCTATTACCACAGGTAGTGTTACTGACCCCACGCTATCTATACAAAAATCGGCATGTAGCGCCACGGTAACCTCGGAGAAACCGAGCTTACCCCACTTACACACTCACATACACGTACACAATGGGCTACTTGCGTACCTTTTTTTATTTCATATTTTTGAAGAGCAGGTAAAAACTTGCTACCCCTATTTTTTCTTTTGACCAAATTTTTATTAATTATCCAGAAAAAACATAATGAAATTTGATTATTTGAATTACCGCCATGTATGACGTAGAATTACGCCGCACCAATCAGTGGTCGTAAAGCCATAGCGTTTGTTTGTACGGGTAATGTAGACCTCCTTTTTGACGTTTCAACAATAGTTTGGAGGCTAGTATTTTAGTTTGTCTTTTTCGTATCGATATTTTAAATTACATGTAACTACCTATGTATTTATTTGTGAGGTAATTAATATATTTGAGAGCCCAGAGAGAGAAAAATGTCAAATTCAAATTAAAACTTTCTCGCACGCAATGCCATCAATAAGTTACATTCTTCAACATGGTCCTCTTCTTCAGTTAAATATAATGACGTCACAGAAAATTTTCTTTCTTAATTTACTAAAAAACAAATAACTTTTTTAAAATAAAATTTATATTTGTATATATGTTTTCAACATAACATTACGTATATAGTGATAGAAATCGGATTTTCAGTACCACGCAAGTAGCCCATTACGATTGTAATTGGATATCAATATAGAGGTCTAATTAATGTCTATTTGCAATGTTGCTCATATTAAATTATTGTGACAACGTATCATTGTTACTATATTGAATTTGTTATAAATTATTTGTTGAAATTGGGTCTAGATGTCTCTCTGTGCGGGGGTTTTAGCTGTGGTTTCCCTCGTACGTAAAGGCGAATGCCGGAGAGCGAACCTTTCCACAGCGGGGTGTCATGTTCAAACCATTACACTCAATTGTATTTCTCATGTTATTTGGTATTTGCTTTCATAAATAATTTTCAATAAATGCACAAAGCTGACCTATTTCTGTCTGCTTTTTGGAGAGAACATTATTCTTTAATTTGTCCAATACCTGTCCCGATTCCCCCACTTTTAACAGCTACTCTGTATAACGAACGAGGTAAGGGTTACTTATTTAATATAAACACAACGTAGGGTAAGTACAACCTTCAATTAGACGAGGTCATGTATGTCGCGTTACAGTAGTATCAAAGTTAGGCTTTTGAGAGGATATTTGGATTGAAGGATTGTTAGGAACATATTAGAAATCCTCTTCCGCTTTACCGGTTAAAATTTTCATCTGCAGCTATTTCCCTAACGGATAGAAAAAAGAACCCCAACGGACTATCCACTGTTACTTTTTTACGATTTCTAAATGCATCGATTTCGTCATCACGAACTGTTCCGGGGCGAAACAGTATAAATAAATAGCTAGTGATATAAATAATCAGTGAAATACGTAAATATAGTGAGATATATATATTGTTAGCAACACTAGTTAACCAAGGCAAAAAAAAACACAATATGCGATAGAAAACGTTTATTAATAAACAAAAACCTGCGAAGCGAACGGCTGTTCAACCTGCAAGCGCGATATGTACTGACTCGATAGTCGTCATATCCCGACTGCCAGCGGTTCGTAATAGACAGACGTAATACATAAAACAGTAATCAGTTAAATTTAATTAAATAGAAAAATTATTGATACACAGTTACTTCGTTTCGTAATCCAAACTCTCAATAACAAGGTTAATATTTAGGAAATTACATAACTAATTCTTGTATTCAACAAATTTATCATTGATTTCTAACACGGCCAATCCTGACGTTAGCTTCGATCTCGAAGCTCCACGGAGGGTCCCGGAGATGGTTCGTTTTCTGATGACAGATGCTCTTCCTCGTTCCTGTAAGCATCGTAAAACAGATAATGCTAAACTGGACAAAAGCGTCTCTTTAATATGTTCAAAAGTATCTAATTTGAAAAGTAAACTTTAGTGATATCGTTAAGTTGGATGCAAAGCGTTAGTGGCTTTCAACATCAACGAACTCTACCACTAAGGGCGAGAGCTACACGAACCGGCTCTACCTCTACAGGGCGAGAGCTACACCAACATCTGCAAAGCGCAAGGCTTTCAACAGTCACGCTCTACCTCTACAGGGCGAGAGCTACACCAACATCTGCAAAGCGCAAGGCTTTCAACAGTCACGCTCTACCTCTACAGGGCGAGAGCTACAAAACTCAGTACAAACACAGGGTTCTAAATAAAATACATGCAAAGCGTTATCGGCTTCCAACATGTAACTACTATCACATACAAAAGATCACATACCCTGATTCGCATTCTAGATGATCTAGCAGATCAGGTAGGTTCATCGAAAGAGACCAGTCGCTGGGCCAACGCCTCAATTGCTCCTTAGCAGCTTTGGTAATTAGTGTCTTGCCAATTCTTTTAAGTTCAAAACGGCCATGTGGAGTAATTCCAACGATTTCAAAGGGGCCTTGAAACTCGTATTTGAGTTTGCTTTGATGCATTTTCTCATCTTTATGTATCAATACGAAATCGCCCACATTAAATTTCACGCTATCTCTTCGTTTTTTGTTGACATCTGGTTGTTTATCGGTTACCTGTCCCAGTCTCTCTCTAATGCGCTTGCGATCTAGCTCTAAATTGCGTAGTGGCTGCAAGTCACAGCTCACATTTTTCAATAAACTCTGAATAAGGGGGGTGGCTCCCTCAATTCCAATTAATGCTCGAAGTGGTGAAATTTGAGTAGCTTTGTGAGTCGTGGAGTTTAGTACGAGCTGTATCTTCCAGAGACCGTTCGACCATTCTGACTTTACAGTAGTTTCAATTCTTAAGAGGTTCATGACGGTACGCATATACCGTTCTGCCTGCCCATTAGAACGATGTACACCAGGTGTTATGTAATGGCAACTGATGCCAAATGAGTCGAGATAGTCTGGCATACTTAGATTTTTAAAATTTGTTCCAGCATCCATTACGATGCATTTTGGTGTTCCGAATAGTGATATGAACATTTGGAATGCGAGTTTCGTTTCATCGGCTTTAACAGTTTTCAGTGGCTGTAATACACAATATTTTGTGAACGCGTCAATCAAAACAAGTACATGCTTGCTCCCATCCGACGTAGCAGGAAGTGGACCTAGACAGTCGGCGTGGAGGGAGGACTTGCATCGGTTTATTCGGTTTCTCAATGTTTGTTATGAACCCTTGTAGTGGTCCCGATCGAGTTTTCTTTACCGCACAAATTAGACAGTGTTTGATGTAATTTTTGACATATCTACGAAGGTGAGGAACCCAAAAAAGAAAAAGCTTTTAGAATGTCACTAAAACTGTTGATTTTTGACTCTGATATTTATCATTTACAAACTGTGTTATAATCATTTAAATTTGTCAACTGATTTTCTTAGTGCCTTGGCGTCTGCGATTAGATTATCCTATATATTGCAGTGCCTATATCTATACAAGATATAATAAAAATTTTAAATGTATCAGATTTAGAATTTTATGTTCTTCAATAATAGTAACACAAATTTTCAAAAAATAATATTTAGAAAAAATTTTTAAAGAAACTATTACTTCCGGTTGTCCAATTATTACCAAAATCTAATCAGCTCTTCTCAGAATTGTCAGTTTGAGGAAACTGCAGTTAAATATTTTTTGTCTTATAATATTTGAGAAACCGTGGTTCCAACATCCACACACACATACAGACACACACGGATATCATCGTAAAAATGTTATAATTGGATTATAGGGACCTTAAAACGTGCTTATCCACTAAAAACTTGATATGGTAAAAGTAAAATGTTTTTTTTTTTTTTAGAAAATTTATATTTCAAGACTGTGGAAAAAATTATGTTTAGCCGCTCGTGCGGCCAATCACGACACACGAAACCACGTGAGTTAGTGATTAGTTGATTTATGTATATAAGTAAAAAAGTATATTTATCATTGTCTATTTGCGTTCCACCAGTGAAAAGCGATTTCTTTTAAACTTTCCAACGATGTATATCTTATATTATTAAATTCATAGGTTGAAAACAATGGTTGTTGTAATAATTGATTGATTGAAAAACAATTATTAAAGATAATAATTTACTTATTTCCTTGATCCTTTCCTTATTTAGTTCTCAAAATTTTATTCAGTTTTGTGATTTTCGATTAATATTAGTTTATATGGACGTCATAATAAATAATATAATATTTATAACGAAATTTGAGAAATGATTCACTGCTATGTATAGGTATGTTAAAAATGTTAATGCAAATGAAGAACATGATCTTTAAGATAAACAAATGATACTACCTGATCCAATATTGTTATCACACGCCTATATCTAGTGCCTTATGCATTTTTCTCACATAACGAAACAGCATTAATAGCCGTATTATGCTCCAAACTGTAAAAAAAAAAACCGACGAAACACAACAATTTTTGTTGATTAATATAAAATCGTATCTCAGTTCTCGAGATTGTACATTCTTGCGTACAATCATTACAATCGTATTACAATCCAATGATTGTACAATCTATTGTTCAAAATTGAAGAAGTGATTCACCGCTCGTATTTATTATTCATAGTGTTCGTTAATTTTACTTATCTTTTATTTTAATTATTTCTTATTTAATAAAAATTTAATTTAAATATTACTATCTCTTTGATTTTTGCACTTCACTCAAATGAATAAACGTTACAATAGGTGTCAGGTGTAGGGGTTAATAAACTGTGAAGTGTAAATAGAAATAAACAAAATAGCGACTAAACAAGTAAAATTAAATGAATTAAAAGTAAGTGGTCTCAAGAACGAACTGGAAGAACGAGATCTGGAAACAACATAAAAGAAGTCAGTGCTTCAAGAAAGATTGCGGCAAGCATTAATCAATGATGGTGAAAATCATGACGACTACTACTTCGAAATTTCGTGCGACATTGGTAAATTTAAAGAAAAGACTCCCAGAACACTAAAGGAATTAAAACAGGAAATGGCAGAAAATTCTAAAATAAAATTCGAGAACATTATAAAAAGAATTAAGAGAAGAAAATTCCAGAACACTGTAAGACGAATTAGTGGAACGTTCTAGAAGTTTAGAACAAAATTTAATGGAAAGTTCTAGAAAAGCAGGAGAAAATCCAGAACACTAAAAGAAGAAATAATGGATCAATCTAGAACAATAAAACAAAAAATGTTGGAAAATTCCAGAATTCTGGAGCAAACATTACATATTACAACAAAAATTAGAAGAAAATTCTGGAAGTTTAGAACAAAAATTAGAAGAAAATTCAATAAGTGTGAACAAATAATAGAAGAGAATTTTAGAAAAACTGAAGAAGGCCTGAGAATTTAAAAGATTTGTAAGATCAGAAGAAATAAAACTAAACTAGAATTAGAAGAACAAAAAAACCAGCCAACTACTCAAGCGGTTGGATATGCAGTATGGTAATGCGCACTTGGAACCAGTATACTAGACGCAACTGAAGAACCGGTATCAGAGTTCAAAAATATCCTTCAAGAATTTTTGGTTGTTCGTCTTGCACATCCTATAGCTCCTAACTGCGTTTCGGAATGCTTGGCCACTCAAGCATTTATCTACGGAGTTCTAGTCAGCGAAACTCAACAAGCACTGATATTAGCTCACCCAAATACTGTAGTTGACGCACTCTCATATGCATTAGATTCACGGAACCAATTGCGAATGCGAGATATTAATGTTAAGAGAAAAGAAAACAGTAAAGAACTAGATGAGAGGTTGCGACAAATAGAAACCAAAGTGTTTGTTGGAAGAAACTCCGCAGTTGGAATTACGGTGAACTGGATAATCCGCTGAGACTTTGCAGAAAACTTCAAAAGAATCTTGATATTCGGCAGTAAACCTGGCGAAGACCAGGCCGGGGAGGATTACATTACGAACTTAAGCCCCATTCAGATAAAGCTTAGTACACCAAAATGACTTATTTAATAGCATGTACAGCAGTACTATTATTGAAAAGAATAAAAAAACATCCTCGCTGATGCTTTCGTCCAATATATAAAAGAAAAAATTCACAAGGTGACTATCATAACCTGATAAACGAAATGCGTCTATAAGATACAGAGATGTCCTTTGAATATACAAGGTCATTAAGTTGTTCTAATAATTTATTAGGAATGGCAGACCCAACAATGAAAAAGATATCACATATACAGTACTGGCATTTCGGATTTCTACATTACCTACAGACTCAAATAATATGCCACTTTTTGATTGATCGTTGCATCTCAGCGTTTGTAGTGCAGTGCAGAAGTTTAACCTTGCAAGCTTCTGCACTGCAATACAACTACAAAACTCTAAATGTGAACGCTTGAGTCTACTTTCCCTATACAATCTTTCTGCACTGCAATACAATTACGCCACAACTGCACTAAGCTCTATCCGAATGGGGCTTTACAGAAAAGAATAGATAACATTCATGAACAAGTCAGTACATTTAATCTGCCAGCGGCCGAATGAAGGACCAGTAAGACATCAAGGCTGAAAAAAGTATGTATCAACTTGGAGATTTAGTCTTTACAATCCACAAAAGGGTTATGGTTTATCACCAAAGCTTCAAAGAAATTATAAAGGTCCTTATGAGGTGGTTAAAAGGATAAACGACGTTATATGTAGAATTAGGAAAATACGTACCGGGAGGGCAGGAGTAGTACACTTTAATCGGTTAGCACCTTTCGCCGGTAACAACTATGAGGACCATCATGAAGCAACTGTTCGTCGTATCATGGTTCAGGTACAAACTTTTTAAGATTTCATGGAAAAGTATTCCTCTGGTCACAAGGCGTGGTATGACGTAACGAAAGAAGAACATCGAGACCTTTTCATCGTGTCTTCAGATTATTCCCTTGGCCACTGCGTAGCAGAAGATTTAAAGATGTCGTGCAGCATAACTTCAGTCTTTAAGACAAAATTTGGACGACTACAAGAACATCAGCGTTACGTTTACTACCTGATAAACGCACGCTCGTACCACAAACCTTGGTATCAAACTCTTTGGAACTCGCTATGCGATTTGAGGGATCATCAGCTAGAGAACGACATATTGAAGCTAGTAGTGAGACGATACACTATAAATATTATTATTGTTATTATTTGTTATTATTATTGTTATTATTTGTTATTATTATTAATAATATTATTATTGTAGCCCGGTAATATATTCATTTGTTTTTTTAAATATATTTTGTTGCAATGGCCATTGCGTAAATATTTCTTGTACAGTTGTTTTTTGTGTATCTTATGTCACTAGGAGACAAAGGATTCGAGTTCGGCCGTCAAGACGAGATAGTGAAACCACTTGAGCCGGCGTCACAGGGCTGTGACATCTGCGAAGTGTCAATCACACCTTTATGTTGTTCTAGAATTTTCTGTGAGCCACCCACACCGGTGACGTAGCGACTACCCCCGAAACACTCTAGTTTTGGAAGGAGACAAGAGGAATATTTGGGTTTAAATACGAGGTCTGAAGCTACACTCAGCAGTCATGCTTCGGCAGGACTCCCAGATCCTGGATCTCTAGCATGGTTGACATGTTGAGTAACCCGGGCTTCTGGCATCCTAGAGCTTGGACCTCTGGCGTGGTTGACACGTTGGGTAACCCGAGTTTCTGGATTCATCCAATTTTACTCTTAGCTTGTCCGATGTAAGTTCTCTAGGTCCCTCCTCGATACCGCTTTCCGATACCTTCACAATTTCCACCCGTTTAGCTGCTATGGCTATGTCAGGCACGTCTGGTTCCCCCCCCCCCCCCTTTATCCACCCGTTCAGCTGCTATGGCTATGTCAGGCACGTCGGGTTTCCCCCCTTTATCCACCCGTTCAGCTGCTATGGCTATGTTAGGCACGTTGGGTTTCCCCCCTTTTTTTCCACCCGTTCAGCTGCTATGGCTATGTCAGGCACGTCGGGTTTCTCCCCTTTTTATCCACCCGTTCAGCTGCTATGGCTATGTCAGGCACGTCGGGTTTCCCCCTTTTTTATCCACCCGTTCCGCTGCTATGGCTATGTCAGGCACGTCGGGTTTCCCCCCTTTGTATCCACCCGTTCAGGTGCTATGGCTATGTCAGGCACGTCGGGTTTCCCCCCTTTTTATTCACCCGTTCAGCTGCTATGGCTATGTCAGGCACGTCGGGTTTTCCCCCTTTTAGTCCGCCCCCGTTTCACCCACGGCGAACTTATTTTGGACAAGTTATAAACAATCTTTTTGTCTTGTTGTTGTCACAATGATATAATTAATTATATATACATGACCTGATATTGGTTGTCAATCAAACGTAATTTTGCGGGTCTGCTGCTTTGCAGCCACCCAAGTTCAAGATGTGTGCCGTATCAGCACCGAACGCTGGCTTGTCCACGTTCACTTCGGTATAACTTACATAATACACAGCCGGCGAGTGCGACACAGGTACTCAAAGGTACATACGGCGTGATGACTCAGTCACACGTCGGGCGAATAATCCGGCTACATCGGTTGTTCTGCCATCAGGGTGAGGCGGCTCAGCCGCAAACCCAAAATATTGTTGCTGACCCCACGCTATTACCACAGGTAGTGTTACTGACCCCACGCTATCTATACAAAAATCGGCATGTAGCGCCACGGTAACCTCGGAGAAACCGAGCTTACCCCACTTACACACTCACATACACGTACACAATGGGCTACTTGCGTACCTTTTTTTATTTCATATTTTTGAAGAGCAGGTAAAAACTTGCTACCCCTATTTTTTCTTTTGACCAAATTTTTATTAATTATCCAGAAAAAACATAATGAAATTTGATTATTTGAATTACCGCCATGTATGACGTAGAATTACGCCGCACCAATCAGTGGTCGTAAAGCCATAGCGTTTGTTTGTACGGGTAATGTAGACCTCCTTTTTGACGTTTCAACAATAGTTTGGAGGCTAGTATTTTAGTTTGTCTTTTTCGTATCGATATTTTAAATTACATGTAACTACCTATGTATTTATTTGTGAGGTAATTAATATATTTGAGAGCCCAGAGAGAGAAAAATGTCAAATTCAAATTAAAACTTTCTCGCACGCAATGCCATCAATAAGTTACATTCTTCAACATGGTCCTCTTCTTCAGTTAAATATAATGACGTCACAGAAAATTTTCTTTCTTAATTTACTAAAAAACAAATAACTTTTTTAAAATAAAATTTATATTTGTATATATGTTTTCAACATAACATTACGTATATAGTGATAGAAATCGGATTTTCAGTACCACGCAAGTAGCCCATTACGATTGTAATTGGATATCAATATAGAGGTCTAATTAATGTCTATTTGCAATGTTGCTCATATTAAATTATTGTGACAACGTATCATTGTTACTATATTGAATTTGTTATAAATTATTTGTTGAAATTGGGTCTAGATGTCTCTCTGTGCGGGGGTTTTAGCTGTGGTTTCCCTCGTACGTAAAGGCGAATGCCGGAGAGCGAACCTTTCCACAGCGGGGTGTCATGTTCAAACCATTACACTCAATTGTATTTCTCATGTTATTTGGTATTTGCTTTCATAAATAATTTTCAATAAATGCACAAAGCTGACCTATTTCTGTCTGCTTTTTGGAGAGAACATTATTCTTTAATTTGTCCAATACCTGTCCCGATTCCCCCACTTTTAACAGCTACTCTGTATAACGAACGAGGTAAGGGTTACTTATTTAATATAAACACAACGTAGGGTAAGTACAACCTTCAATTAGACGAGGTCATGTATGTCGCGTTACAGTAGTATCAAAGTTAGGCTTTTGAGAGGATATTTGGATTGAAGGATTGTTAGGAACATATTAGAAATCCTCTTCCGCTTTACCGGTTAAAATTTTCATCTGCAGCTATTTCCCTAACGGATAGAAAAAAGAACCCCAACGGACTATCCACTGTTACTTTTTTACGATTTCTAAATGCATCGATTTCGTCATCACGAACTGTTCCGGGGCGAAACAGTATAAATAAATAGCTAGTGATATAAATAATCAGTGAAATACGTAAATATAGTGAGATATATATATTGTTAGCAACACTAGTTAACCAAGGCAAAAAAAAAACACAATATGCGATAGAAAACGTTTATTAATAAACAAAAACCTGCGAAGCGAACGGCTGTTCAACCTGCAAGCGCGATATGTACTGACTCGATAGTCGTCATATCCCGACTGCCAGCGGTTCGTAATAGACAGACGTAATACATAAAACAGTAATCAGTTAAATTTAATTAAATAGAAAAATTATTGATACACAGTTACTTCGTTTCGTAATCCAAACTCTCAATAACAAGGTTAATATTTAGGAAATTACATAACTAATTCTTGTATTCAACAAATTTATCATTGATTTCTAACACGGCCAATCCTGACGTTAGCTTCGATCTCGAAGCTCCACGGAGGGTCCCGGAGATGGTTCGTTTTCTGATGACAGATGCTCTTCCTCGTTCCTGTAAGCATCGTAAAACAGATAATGCTAAACTGGACAAAAGCGTCTCTTTAATATGTTCAAAAGTATCTAATTTGAAAAGTAAACTTTAGTGATATCGTTAAGTTGGATGCAAAGCGTTAGTGGCTTTCAACATCAACGAACTCTACCACTAAGGGCGAGAGCTACACGAACCGGCTCTACCTCTACAGGGCGAGAGCTACACCAACATCTGCAAAGCGCAAGGCTTTCAACAGTCACGCTCTACCTCTACAGGGCGAGAGCTACACCAACATCTGCAAAGCGCAAGGCTTTCAACAGTCACGCTCTACCTCTACAGGGCGAGAGCTACAAAACTCAGTACAAACACAGGGTTCTAAATAAAATACATGCAAAGCGTTATCGGCTTCCAACATGTAACTACTATCACATACAAAAGATCACATACCCTGATTCGCATTCTAGATGATCTAGCAGATCAGGTAGGTTCATCGAAAGAGACCAGTCGCTGGGCCAACGCCTCAATTGCTCCTTAGCAGCTTTGGTAATTAGTGTCTTGCCAATTCTTTTAAGTTCAAAACGGCCATGTGGAGTAATTCCAACGATTTCAAAGGGGCCTTGAAACTCGTATTTGAGTTTGCTTTGATGCATTTTCTCATCTTTATGTATCAATACGAAATCGCCCACATTAAATTTCACGCTATCTCTTCGTTTTTTGTTGACATCTGGTTGTTTATCGGTTACCTGTCCCAGTCTCTCTCTAATGCGCTTGCGATCTAGCTCTAAATTGCGTAGTGGCTGCAAGTCACAGCTCACATTTTTCAATAAACTCTGAATAAGGGGGGTGGCTCCCTCAATTCCAATTAATGCTCGAAGTGGTGAAATTTGAGTAGCTTTGTGAGTCGTGGAGTTTAGTACGAGCTGTATCTTCCAGAGACCGTTCGACCATTCTGACTTTACAGTAGTTTCAATTCTTAAGAGGTTCATGACGGTACGCATATACCGTTCTGCCTGCCCATTAGAACGATGTACACCAGGTGTTATGTAATGGCAACTGATGCCAAATGAGTCGAGATAGTCTGGCATACTTAGATTTTTAAAATTTGTTCCAGCATCCATTACGATGCATTTTGGTGTTCCGAATAGTGATATGAACATTTGGAATGCGAGTTTCGTTTCATCGGCTTTAACAGTTTTCAGTGGCTGTAATACACAATATTTTGTGAACGCGTCAATCAAAACAAGTACATGCTTGCTCCCATCCGACGTAGCAGGAAGTGGACCTAGACAGTCGGCGTGGAGGGAGGACTTGCATCGGTTTATTCGGTTTCTCAATGTTTGTTATGAACCCTTGTAGTGGTCCCGATCGAGTTTTCTTTACCGCACAAATTAGACAGTGTTTGATGTAATTTTTGACATATCTACGAAGGTGAGGAACCCAAAAATGTTTTTGTATTGAGCTAATGGTTTTATCGATACCGACGTGACATTGCTCATCGTGAAAAATTCTTAGTAGCCCAAGTCGACTTTGGCGCGGCACAAAAGGCTTGCTAACTTCTCCTTCTGGGGAAACACTTTTGTAATATAGAACTCCATTCTTAACCACATATCGAGTTGAATCAAGACGCCCTTCTTCGGAATCTTCAATAAGTTGGCGAATTTCAGCGTCGCCACGTTGCTCAATATAAAGCCAGCTATGATTTGCAGAAACGCGTCTTATTGTGACAGGATTCCGGCTTAGATAATCTACGTGAGGAAGTGAGTTTCCTTTACGGTACTGAATCGTAAAATCGAAATCCTGCATGTAGGTCCACCAGCGTGCTATACGGGGCAATATGTCTTTTTTCGTTGCGGTCGATTTTATAGCATTGCAATCGGTAATCAGTGTAAAATGAATGCCCAGCAAATAAACACGGAAATGTTTAAGGGCATTTATAACGGCCAAGGTCTCTAATTCATAAGAGTGGTAACGGGCCTCAGTTGGGCTAGTTCTTTTGCTGAAATAACCAATTATTCTCTTATTCCCGTTACATTTTTGCAGCAATATTGCTCCGTACCCCAATGAACTTGCATCGGTGTGTAGTTCGGTGGTTAGTGCCGGGTCAAATACAGACAGCAATGGTTTCGAAGCCAAGCATCCAATCACGTATTTCTTAGCAGTTTCTTGTTCCTCAGACCAGATGAATGGTTCTTTGGCTTTTACTAATTTAGTAATAGGAGCTGTACGAATCGCGAAATTCGGAATAAATTTCCTGAAATACCCTGCAAGTCCCATAAACTGTCGAACTTGCTTTACTGTCGAAGGGGAAGAAGCTTTAAGTAATGCTTCTACTTTTCTGGTTCCGGGTCGAATACCATCGGCTGATATTTCTCTGCCTAAGTATTCCAACTTGTTCTGTAGAAAGTGACACTTCTGTAGGTTTAGTGAAAATCCTGCTTCCTGGAGAGCTAAAAGAACTTGTTCGAGGGATTCCAATCCTTCCGCGACAGTCTTAGAGGGGATGAGGATATCGTCCAGATAAACTAATGCGATGGTGTCCTTTAATTTACCTAGGGCTTTATTAACTGAACGCTGAAACACGGCAGGCGCGTTTGCTAAACCGAATGGCATCCTTAAATATTCGTAGTGCCCATCAGGCGTTACAAAAGCAGTCTTGTGAATAGAATCCGTATCAATTGGAATCTGGTGAAATCCTGACGACATATCTAAGGATGTAAAGAACTTTCCTTTGCCCAAACGATCAAGCTGATCTTCTATCAGCGGTAAAGGGTACCGGTCTTTAATGGTATGAGAGTTTAGTTCTCTATAGTCGACACACATTCTGTATGTGCCTTCTTTTTTGCGGACTAGAATAATCGGGCTTGCGAATGACGACTCACTTTCACGAATTATTTTGTTAGATAGTAAATCATCCACAATATTGCGGACGGCTTCACGTTCGCTTACTGATAAGCGATATGGATTGCGGTGCACTATAACATCTTCGCGTAGGCGAATTTGTAGTGCGGTGTTCTTGACTGCAGGAACTGCATTACCCGTCGCAAAAATGTTCGGGAAACGAGAAAGGACTTCTAAAACGGGGGCGCGAAATTCTTCAGTAACGTCGATGCACAATCCCTCCGTAGAAACAGGCATAATACGTCGGATAAATGCCGATTGATTTCGTACGACACGGGTTCCTTTATAATCCGTAATGGAAACCAAGCCTGTATCATTATATAAGTTCCTGCCGATTATTACGTCGTAGTCTAAAAAGTGATCTGGCACTACAACAAATTGGAGTTCCGTGATTTCACCACAGATTTCGACAGTAGCCCAGAATTGCCGATTTACTGGAACACTCCCTGGTAAAATTCCCGACAAAGTGAGATGACATGGTTCGAGTTTGTGTGCGAAAAAGAGTGTAAAACGTTTTGATATAAGCGAAATGTCTGCTCCCGTATCGATAATACCCATGTAATTCCTACCGTCAATTTTAATTTTATTTGGTGGCGGGAGATTCCCAGTGCTGCAAATGTTTACGGACTTTCTTTGCTCAATTGCTTTACGAGTGAAACAATTTGCTGCGATGTGCCCTGTTTTTGCGCAGAAATTGCAGACGTTAGGTGTGGATCTGTTACTGGTCATAGAACTTTGTTGCTTTGATGCACTCGGTCCCTGTTGAGAGGGTGATTGGGTTTTACAGTTCGTGATTTTCTCGAAATCGTTTACGAGGGGGCTGGTCGGCATCTTCTCTCTTAGAATCTACCCTAACGGACTTTGACTGTTTAGAGATAGAACTTAGAAAAGAAATTAACTCTGGTATCTTTTTAAAGTTGTGATTATTTGCGTTGGTTCGAATATCTTGCTCTTGTATCCCATGGATTACCAGTTCAATCAGATCTGCTTCTTCCCAAGAAACGCGTAAATTTCTCAACAAAGCGAGCTTTTCAAATACGTATGCATCATATGTGTTGCACTGGTTACTTCCGAACAAGGCGGCCTCGGTTAGCAGTTGCCCTAAATTTTTCTTTGGCGGAAAAGCTTCCAAGAAATCTCGCCGGAATACTTCCCAGTTCCTAATATCCGGATTCCAGGTATTGAACCAGATTTTCGCCACGGCGGTTAGGGATCGACCTACTCTTAGCAATAACTGCTGGTCGGTCCATTCGAATTCATCTTTTATCTGCTCTAACTGGGATATCCACTTTTTTGCATCAGTGTAACTAGGCCTGAATGTTGGTAGGTCGATGTGCTCGGGTGTTGACTTAGTTGTTTTAATGGCTTTAACAAGTTCGGCGAGAAGGGATTCCATTATGGGTTTTCTTCTTTATTTCAACACAACACCACTAACACTTTAACACTGCACTGCTCTTTTTACCAGGGCAATTAGGCTTATCCCACTTCTGATGTTAGCAACACTAGTTAACCAAGGCAAAAAAAAACACAATATGCGATAGAAAACGTTTATTAATAAACAAAAACCTGCGAAGCGAACGGCTGTTCAACCTGCAAGCGCGATATGTACTGACTCGATAGTCGTCATATCCCGACTGCCAGCGGTTCGTAATAGACAGACGTAATACATAAAACAGTAATCAGTTAAATTTAATTAAATAGAAAAATTATTGATACACAGTTACTTCGTTTCGTAATCCAAACTCTCAATAACAAGGTTAATATTTAGGAAATTACATAACTAATTCTTGTATTCAACAAATTTATCATTGATTTCTAACAATATAATTTAAATTAATAATCGTAGTGTCCAAAATATTCTTGCCATTAATTAGTACTTAATATTTATTATTCATAATGTTCATTAATTTTAATTATCTTTAAAATATTTCTTATTCTTTAATTTAATTATCAGTATTTCTTTGAATTTTACACTTCACCCAAATAAATACAAGTTACAGTATTTACATTTCTGTCAAATAAAACTATGTTAGACAAAAACTTACCAACGAAAAAGAAATATAATTCAAGAAAATCTTGTCACGTCGCACTAAAGTTACAACTTGTTCGCTATAAAGAGAATAATCTTACCTACTGTTTTTAATTGACTATAAAGGTAATATGATCATTTTATAATTAATTGAAAGGAGTAGTTTTTTTGCTGATTCCACCTCATGAATAAAATACCTACAATGGTTTACTCTTACATCGTCAGTTTTTTACTAATAACTTATCTATAATTTAATAAGTTAAAGTTCAACAAATATAAACGATGTAAATATTTTTACTTTAAACAATATTTAACTGAACCTAACATTTCCTTACTCAAACACTTAATATAATATTTACGTAGTGGTATTGCGTAGTTATCATAAACTGAGAATAAATGCTACACAATTAATTTCAGTAGAATATGTATATGCCTTTTGAGAGTGACCATTTATGGTATTTGATAGAATGTTTATTTTTTATCATTGTTACAGTACTTGTTAGGGAAATGCATGGACATGTTATTTCGTTTAACTTTTGTGTTGATTGAAAAATCCGAGGAAAATTCTATTGTTTGTATATGTGGCATACAGATACAGAATAACGAACCTTCCACGAAACCTTTATAATTCTTTTATATTCTTTACATGGCATAGTAATTGATATAGTCCTAAACAGTCCCTGATTCACGAATGCAACCGTGCATCGCGAAATGCGATGAAGCAATAGTTACGTAATGCACCCTGGATGTTAGGTGTGCAGCCGCTAACCTTTAGACAGTGGAGACGGGCAGGGTTAAAATTTAAGGAACAACCCCCAAAAGGGTTGTTAGGGCGCCACGTAATTTTTAACCCGAAAATTACGAAAAGGACCAAGTACATACGTGATAAAAAATAGTACTGTACCTACCGTTACTGTGTTGCCTGAAAACGACGGGATTGAGAAATAAAAAAGGGGATGAATTAAAATAGAATTTAATAATATGAAATTAGGTATTCCAATGAATATAAGAATTGTATCAAAATCAATAATGTAATAAAAATTGCAAATACAAAATATTGTTGTACTCTTAATCTTATAATCTAGTTTCGAGCGCAAGCAAGTACATCTACGCAGTGCGAAGTTGATCAAATTTGTAAGGCGGGCTACATGCCAGTTGACGCACGCGTTCGTCGCCGAATTGTAAGTCCCAACAGTGGGTACAAAGCAACAGAATAAAATATCCAAGTAACTAGATGCACAAGAAGTACTGATACATACTAAAAATGAGCTGAAGGCTCCAATGTACATAAATACACGTGAATTCAAATATCATACTACAATCGAATATATACTAAGCTTCTAATAAATCCAAAAATACGTAAAACACATTATCTTCATAAACAACCAATTATGAAACGCTAAATAATTATTTCTACAATAAACGTACGACAATTATAGTCACAAACAGAAAGGAACATACAATTGAAAAACACAACAATACAGGAATTACATACAGTATAGAAAGTAATAAGACGAATAAAACACAGCCAGATTTAGACTAAGAAGGTAAGTAACGTAGAATAGTAAGATGTTTAGAACAGAATATCACGATGCGTTTTTAGACCGTAACAACTAATAAATATTATTATTTAAAAATTGATTTTTTTAATGCAAATTAGTGAAAAAGGGAAATGCTATGGCATTTTCACGCTTTTATTGTGTACGTAAAAAAATTGTATACAACTAAAGTAAAAAGTGTGTTATCTCACTCACAGGATTTCATAATAGGGTAGTTATCATGTGTCGAATTTTAATAAAATAAATATCTTTATACAATAAGTCACGCATAATAAGATTTTCTATACGATAAAAAACAACTATTATTAATTATCTATCTATATATATAAAAAAATAAGGTTTTTCTTTGGGGCCTTAGTTATGGACTTCTACCGGACCGATTTTGATGATTCTTTTTTTAAATGAAAGCTATTAGCATGCAGATGTGCACAAAAATCTAAAATGTTAAGATTTTCGATTCCGTCTATTTTTATAAGGCTTTAAAGATTTTTTATTAAGTACCGCTGTCAAGCGATAGATGGCAGCACTGAACAAAAAAGATGAGAAAGATGAAAAATACATACAATTTGTGAAAATTGCTACAAGAATAATATTTTGTGTTATTCATGGCTGGTTTATCAATGCAAGGTTAAATAATGTAACAGGTAAATAAGGTGCAAAGCTTTTATCATACAAAAGTCAAAAGTTAACCTTAAATGATAAATATGTCAACATGTCAACTTATAGTGAAACCATAATAAGGAATTTTTGCCCTCAAAAATTAATAAATATAATAGTTAATTCATTAATTCAAATATGGTAAGTAATTTAATCATACTGAGTAAAATTAATAAAGATATATATTTTGTATTATAATATAATAATTTTTTTAACCTGAAGTTTAAAAATTTATAGAATTATATATCCCGTATCTAAAATACAGCATTATAACCTATTTAGAAATGAACAAGAGACAGGTGAACAAGAGACAGAGTATATTATAATCAACCACTTGGATGCCCCTATTTTCCCGCTCTTAAACGGTACCCCTTAATGCTACCTTTTGCAACATGTTTTCAAACTTTTGAAACATGATTTTACATTAACAAAATATGAATTCACATTAACGAAAACTAATTTCACACAAATTAGAAGTGAATTCTCAGTAACGAAATACGATTTCACATTAACGAAAACTGATTTCATGTAAAAGAACACTGAATTCACACCAATGAAAACTAATTTCAACTAAACGAAAACAGATTTCAAACCCTCGGGTTACTTATTCTCACTTCTAGCGTAGCTAACATTGTTGTAATCAACTTTTATCATTGTTGTAATCAAGTTTCGTCATTGTTTTAATCAAGCTTTTTTATTGTTGTAATCAAATTTAATCTTTAGTTAAGTTTCTTAAAAATACTATTCGCTATTTATTTAATATTTTATAAGTTCAGAAAAATATTTTAATATATTTTAGGGACAATACATTTGCCTTATTTTTTGCCTCTCCAAATGTGACTATTGTCCCTTCTTGCATTTCCTTGGCGGCGCCTATTTAAGATTCCTATGTAAAATTTGTTTTCATTTAATTGAAACTGGTTTTTAAAATTGTGAATTCTGTTTTCATTATTACAAAATCGGTATTCAGGAGTGATAAATTAGTTTTCGTTACAGTGAATTCAGGTTTCCTTTGTGTGACATCAAGTTTCGTTAATGTGAAATTATACTGTACAAGGTATGAACTGATTATGTATATTGTTTTAAACCGAATAAAGATGGTAATTTGAATAATAGAAATACGTTGATTCCTCATAGATTACAAGAATGCATAATTTTTTTATGAACAATAAATTATTACTACAATAATTGAACTTGAAATCATAAATGAAACACATTGATTACGACAATAACAATATTTGTTGGTGACAATAAATTATATACATTCTTCAGTGGAATTAAATGAAGTAAGAATAATTACAACATTGATTCATAATTATAATTTATAATAATAAAATATAACATTGAAAGACGTTGAATATGCGGATAATCTCTATTAGATGTTTTACCTTTTTCTTCATTTAAATTTATAACAGTAAAAAAAATCATAAACTGGTCAATTAAATGAATACCTACTGTAGTTTCTATAGAATTTTTATTATTATTTCTCTGTATAAATTGCATATTTTTAATAGGTATGTTTATCTGTTACAAAATTTATCATTGCTGCAGTTTGTTGTAAAATTTGTACGATAATATCCAAAGTTCCTCATCAAATAATTACGTATAGCTATAAAATCCATCCTGGTCCTGTGTTACAAGACCTGTATTGTTTATGTATCAAAACAGTTTCATTTCCCAATTTATAGTTTTTATTTATAAACAGTCAATCAAACATTTAATTTACCTAACTAACAGTTACCATTACTTCACTTTTAACTTTGCATTAACAAACCGACCCTAAATAATTTACTTATTATTACCAGTGTTGTGTCAAATAATCTCCCTATTCCTATGTGCTCAACAAAGCAGCGGCGGATAAAAAAGTGTAGAAAAGTACCAAACATTAAATACAAGTACAGAAAATTTATAATTTAATAATGTTACCCCATATTGTTTGTTGCAAATATTTGCAACGGGTACAGCTAGTATATATAAAAAAAAATAAGGTTTTTCTTTGGGGCCTTAGTTATGGACTTCTACCGAACCGATTTTGATGATTCTTTTTTTAAATGAAAGCTGTTATCATGTAGATGTGCACATTAACGAAACCTGCTTTCACGTAAAAGAAAACTGAATTCACACCAATGAAAACTAATTTCAACTAAACGAAAACAGATTTCAAACCCTCGGGTTACTTATTCTCACTTCTAGCGTAGCGAACATTGTAATCAAATTTTATCATTGTTGTAATCAAGTTACATCATTGTTTTAATCAAGCTTTTTTATTGTTGTAATCAAATTTAATCTTTAGTTGTTTCTTAAAAATACTATTCGCTATTTATTTAATATTTTATAAGTTCAGAAAAATATTTTAATATATTTTAGGGACAATACATTTGCCTTATTTTTTTGCCTCTCCAAAGGTGACTATTGCCCCTTCTTGCCTTTCCTTGGCGGCGCCTATTTCAGATTCCTATGTAAAATCTGTTTTCATTTAGTTGAAACTGGTTTTTAAAATTGTGAATTCTGTTTTCATGTGAGGAGTGATAAATTAGTTTTCGTTACTGTGAATTCAGGTTTCCTTTGTGTGACATCAAGTTTCGTTAATGTGAAATTATACTGTAGAAGGTATAGATATGCACTGATTATGCATATTGTTTCAAACCGAATAAAGATGGTAATTTGAAAAATAGATATACGTTGATTCCTTATAGATTACAATAATGCATAATTTTTTTGTGTACAATAAATTATTACTACAATAATTGAACTTGAAATCATAAATGAAACACATTGATTACGACAATAACAATATTTGTTGGTGACAATAAATTTTATACATTATACAATGGAATTAAATGAAGTAAGAATAATTACAACATTGATGCATAATTATAATTTATAATAATAAAATATAACATTGAAAGACATTGAATATGTGGATAATCTCTATTAGATGTTTAACTTTTTCTTCATTTAAATTTATAACAGTAAAAAAAAATCATAAACTGGTCAATTAAATGAATACCTACTGTAGTTTCTATGGAATTTCTATTATTATTTTTTTGTATAAATTGCATATTTTTAATAAGTATGTACGATAATATCCAAAGTTCCACATCAAATAATTACGTATAGCTATAAAATCCATCCTGGTCCTGTGTTACAAGACCTGTATTGTTTATGTATCAAAACAGTTTCAGTTCCCAATTTACAGTTTTTATTTATAAACAGTCAATCAAACATTTAATTTACCTAACAGTTACCATTACTTCACTTTTAACTTTGCATTAACAAACCGACCCTAAATAATTTACTTATTATTACCAGTGTTGTGTCAAATAATCTCCCTATTCCTATGTGCTCAACAAAGCAGCGGTAATTAAAAAAGTGTAGAAAAGTACCAAACATTAAATACAAGTACAGAAAATTTATAATTTAATAATGTTACCCCATATTGTTTGTTGCAAATATTTGCAACGGGTACAGCTAGTATATTTATAAAATGCTAATTAAAATTCCGCACTCTTTTAATCAACCTCTCCGCTGTGACGACACATGTTTTAACCGTAAACCGCTGAAGCGCTGGTGCCGTATTTAAACAGAAAACATTAAATGTCACAAGTAACATAACCTTGTTTTCATGTATAATCTTTGATTACGTACCTGTATAAATACTGCAAAAGACACAAAATAAGGCTACGAAAAACAAAGAAGTAAGCAAACTGACTATCAACTACATAAAAAACAAAACTGACAACTGCCAAACAACGCTGTCTAAAACGGAATGTAAACAAGTTCCTCTTGCCCCGCATGACATACGTGCTATCTTTTTCTTACAGAGAAACTGTATCACGTATGGCGGGAGAAAAATTATTTATTTTTCTCTAATTTTTTTCTCAAAAAAAGAACAATTATGCAAAATAAAAAAATCTGATGTGGCCAACACAAAACCTCCCGCAATTTAATTTTTATTAATTAAAATACATACCTACGTATTTATTAATGCTGCATACTGTTCCATTGCATATAACTAGATTGCTTTATTTACTATTTTCTTTTTAAAATGTCACTATTATTAATTTGAAGTGATTAGTTTTTTGACAATGACTTAATTTTTATTAATTTAAATACATACCTATATACTTACTAATGCTGCAAACTATATAAGTTCCTTTGCATATAACATATAACTATTGCTTTATTTACTATTTTCTTTCTAAAATGTCATCATTACCAATTTGAAATGATAGGTTCTTTGACAGTGATATTTACTTGTCAGTTACATTCATTTCATTCATTTCCGGTTATCGGATTTACACCAAAATCTAATGGTATCTTTTCATATTAGAATAGGGTAGAAATACAAGATTTCAGCATTTTCTGAATGCTAATATTTGAGTTAGAGCTTCAACAAAATCCTTACACATACACACATACATACATACATACATACATACATACACACATACACACACATACACACACATACACACACATACACACATACAGACATCATCGTGAAAATGTTAAAATTGGATTCTAGGGACCTTGAAACGTAGTCATTTGCTAAAATCTCGATATGTGATTTTTAGCACGATCCCTATACCTCCCTTACCAAGGGTAGCGGGAGGTAAAAATATGGAAAACTTAAATTTAAAAATATTATAACATATAAATTTTTCAAAAAGAGAAATACTGCCCCTATTATATGGAACATAACTAATATACTTGAAATAAACTACTATCTTTTTTTCCACACTTTGTTATTTATTAACACTAATCATTTTGCCCTACTACTTATAAATCAGATTTTGTTTAGTGAATGCACAGTGTGATTTTGTGATTTAGCTGGCAGGAAATTCAATATTTTATATAAATTTATAAAATTATCTATTTTATGAATCCCGGAGCCTATGTTTTAAAGATAAACACAATATCTTTCCAATTCAGATTTTAAATGTACGTAACTGACAGATAAATGTAACTGTCAAAAAATACTATCATTTCAAATTAATAATGATGACGTTTTAAAACGAAAATAGTATGTAAATCAATAGTTACAGTCATATTATACGAATGTAAAGAAATGTGATATAGTTTCCAGCATCAATAAATATGTAGGTAGGTATTTAAAATAATAAAAGTTAAATGGTGGGTGGTATTGTGTTGGCCACACCATATTTTTTTTATATAACTAGCACATATTTTTCAGTTCAATATTAACTCTGTTTCGTTTAATATTTTATTTTTTATTGGTCCAGTACACATTTTATAAAATAGTATTATAAAATAATTTTTCTTTATAATAAATAATTTTCAAATATTAACTGACAAATAAAACATAAGCTAAACTATTATATTGATCAATTATAATTTCCAAAGTTTCTAATAGTTGCTAAAGGTTCACTATTACGAAATATATTTAACACATAGGTGTTTCAATAAAAATAACGAGTCTCATATCCACATAGAGTTCTTGAAAAGTAGAATTAGACACAAAGTCAGCTAAATTAAGCAAAAGCTGTCCCATTAACAGACTGTTTTAATGTATTTGTTTCAGTGATAAAATGAATGATTTTTATTTTTTCAGAATACTTCCAACTATATTAAATAAAACTGGATTTTGGTCTGCACTTCTTAACGGCACTTTTTTATTTCCTTTCGAATAGCGATGCTGACATTTACCACTCTCATATAAAAGCGCTTTTATGGAGCGTGCTTTGAGCCTTTACATTATATTCTTATGAGGAGTGTGCTTCATAAAAGTGCGCTTGTAATATGAGTCTTAGTTTTTATATCGACGATATGACATTGTAGTAAGTTAGACCACTGACAATATTTTTTTTTTTACTTTTCAACTCGTTTAAGTTCATGTGTTTCATTCAGAAAATATGTAAAAATGATGAAATTTACGACAAATGCAACGATTATATTATAATACTGTTTAATTACAAAATCCGACCGATACTAGACCGAGGCACGAGACCTGCCCAAGACCTCTGTAGCGCTAACCAGTCCTTCTCCAAGGTCCAATTTATCTCTATACCAAAATTCATCAAAATTGGTTCAGCGGTTTAGGCATGAAAACGTAACAGACAGACAGACAGAGTTACTTTCGCATTTATTATATTAGTATGGATTATGGATTAAATATTTATAATTATAGATACATGTATTACATATACCTTTCAGAAATACCGCCAATCTCATCAATGAATTGGAAGAATCTCGAACATTAGAAGAATAAGAGTGAATAGAATGAATTAAAAATTATAAAAATATATGTATAAAGAAAATATGAGTTTTTGTGTGTATCAGAAATGTCAAATATGCACAATACTCATATAGCCTAATATGGAAATGGAGAGAAGTCCTGTGCTGGCCACATCATATTTTTTTAACACATGTGTCTACATGGATTGTAAATACTTGCCCACCCAGTAATGGGTAATATGCCGTGATGATATATTTATTATTTATTTATTTAAAATACTATCAAAATAAAAATGATAATATATACTAAATATTAATTTCGTGTACTTTGTATAAACAAAACATATTTATCTACATTCTATCCATTTTTTATACAAAATATTCGCACCCCTGCTTTCAGCATATCAATCTTACTCGTAACCATAACACAGCCAGGATCAAGTAGCGGTACCACATTATGCTACAAACTGTAAACAGATTTTCGTTTGTGCCGCTCCGCACCAAAAAAGATGTTAGCCTGCATCGAATGTAAATGACACGTCAAAGAGAAGAAATTCTAAATCACCCTGCGACAGTATTGCCAATCGAATTTCCGAAGGGTTGGTTTCCACCCTCGTAAACTGTAATAGCCCTCTCGTTCCCGAATACAATAAGAATAAATATGAATTTATTTTCCCCAATATTTATGGAAATTATTCGTTGAATACTTTACTTGTATATAATTTACACATTTCAAGCATATCTGTAAATCAATGTCAAATGTGAAACTAAAGAAAAGTTTGTTATTCTACTAACAGAAGGTTTCATTTTGTTGTGCGAATGTCACACGGATGTCTAGAGATGTTAAACAGCATTTTTCAGGTTTTAATTACATTTAAAACTAAAACTTCCACATGTGTCAACGAGGATAGGATACGATTGTGGAATGTAACATAGTCATGAAAAAAAAAGTTAAGCTAATTTTCTTTAGTGACTAATATGTATTCCGCACGAATGTAATACAACGATTTATCCAGCAGTTTTCTTAAAACTTCCTAAATCATATTTATGTTTTTGAACATCGTTAGATACTGACAAGTCAGTTAACAAACTATTTTAAATTAGGAAGTAGCCCGTGAATGGTTGTTATGTTTTGCTGTAATAGTTATTGTCTGTCATTGAGTATCATTGAAAGAAAACTACATTAAAATGGGTGAAAATGAGGACCTTCTTTTCAATATTCACTTCGAAGCACAAGCAACATCTTTGAATTTAATTCCGAAACCAGCAAAAACTCGTTTTCGTTTCATCAGCCGAAGATGACAGCTGTCTTTGTGAAAAGATAAGTAACCTAATACCCAAGACACACAACAAAAATTAATGATCATTACCGGTTAACCCGGTAGCGGGCAGGTGGGGTGTGGTACACCCCAGTCACTTTATAATTGTCGCCATTTTTGCAATAACGGCCGTACACAATCATCTAGCCATCTACCTTTCGCAAATATATTGGTCTGACAATACGCAACAGGATTCAGTCTCAAACTAAATTGCGGAAAGAGTATCATCAAATTAAACTGACGTGGGGTGTATTAAACCCCACCTGTTCATAAACGTAACACTGAAGTGTACAGATACGAATATACTTATTTTGAAATTTCAAGGTACATTTTATATATCATTTATATATTACTGAATTTTATTTAGTTTTTCTAAGTGTAGTATATCATATTTTGAAAAAGATCAGGCGCATTTGTTGGCCAGGTGGAAAGAAATAGATACTGAAGAGAAAGTCAATAAATAAAATTTGTGATGATAACAATGAATAACCACCGCACAAAAAAATTAAATTCAAAGCAAGGGCGCTTCATAGAATCTCTTAGGGCGAGAGATAGAAAAAGAAAATACGTCGGCAAGTCACGCCAAACATATTTTTTAGACGACCATTGTGATAAGTATGACATATAAACGTAGTATCCTAACACTGAAAGTTGAACTTATCACATTAGTGTTACGATATATTTCATATCGTAATAGTTGACACGGTTGCTAGGTTACTATGCCATTATTTTCTGGCTATATGTATACATTATTCATTTGTCAACTGTCCGTACGTTTGAATCTAAATTTCAGTTTTGAAAAAAATCTGTTGTGGCCAGCACAAGACCTCTCGCCATTTCCATATTAGGCTATATAAGTATTGTATTGCACTTCGCTTTCGAGCCGTCGTTTTATAACAAAATCTTACAGAACATTACCCAAATTTTGTTTCTTACTATATTTAGCATGTCTTCTGCACACATATAATTCAAATTATATCTATTTTTCATTGTATGAGGAAGTTTCTAAATGTCAAATATTGTTCCAATTCATTAACCAGATTGGCGGTATTTCTGATAGATATATGCATTTTACCACAATTTTACCTATAATTTCAAATATTTAATTAATAAAACAATAAGAAAAGTTAAATATACTTCCCAGAAAAAGCTATCAGAATGTCACTAAAACTGTTGATATTTGACAATGACATGTGTCATGTTATAAACATTGAAATTTGTCAACTGGTTTCCTTAGTGCCTTGGCCTCTGCGATTACTTTACTCTATAAATTAAATTAGTCTTTATCTCTAAATCTATACAAGATATAATAAAATTTTTAAGTGTATTAGATGGAGAATTTTATGTTCTTCAATATTTAATAAAAAAAACTTCCAAAAAATTATATTTAAAAGATTTTTTCTAAGAAACTACTACTTCCGGTTGTTCAATTGTTACCAAAACCTTTTCAGCTCTTCCCAGGAATGTCAGATTGAGGAAACTGCAGTTAAATATTTTTTAAGTCTTATAGTTTTTGAGGAATCGTGACTACAACATACACACATCCACACACACACACACACACACACACACAGACATCATTTTAAAAATGTTATAATCGGATTGTAGGGACCTTAAATCGTGCTTATTCAATAAAATCTGGATATGCGAATTTTAGCATGAATCCAATACCTCTCTTAGCGAGAGGTAAAAATATAATCAAACGTCATTTTACAAAAATTTTAAAAAAATACTTAATAATAATATATCCAAACATAATTATTTCTATTGAAGGTATCAAATACATAATAATAATAATAATAATAATAATAATGTAAATAAAGGAATTTCTGGATATCAGCCACTAAAATTCGACCGTTTCGACCCCACATGGGTCTTCTTCAGGAGATGAACTTTGTAAACCAGTAGCAATACATGTAGTGTGTAATGTAGTTTAAAAAATAAATAAATAAATTAATAAATAACATGGAAATTCATTTATTATTATTATTTATTAATTTATTTATTTATTTTTTAAACTACATTACACACTACATGTATTGCTACTGGTTTACAAAGTTCATCTCCTGAAGAAGACCCATGTGGGGTCGAAACGGTCGAGATTGAATAAATTTTAGTGGCTGATATCCAGAAATTCCTTTATTTACATCACCATTTCCAGCCAAGAAATAAACCCTTTCTCAATAATAATAATAATAATAATAATAATAATAATAATAATAATAATAATAATAATAATAATAATAATAATAAAACAATTAAATACCTTTAATAAAATATATTTAAAAAATAAAGAAAATTTCAAAAATCCCTAAATGATGACGTAAACCGCTTGTTTCGCTGGATAGCCCATATTTTAAGCTAATTAAATAATAGTTTGACACAAATTAAAAACTTTATTTATGTAAAATACATTCGCTTTTCGTTTCTTGCAATTCTGAAATTTCTGTTTATTTCCTGAATGAACATTTTTTTCACGTCACATCTATTTTTGTCTTTCGGTTCTTTAAATGCTCTTTCTTCATCTTCAATTTCTTTTTGTCTTTCGTTTCTTTAGGTGCTCTTTCTTCACCTTCGATTTTTTTCGTGGTTTACCAAGGTGTTCTTTTATGTTTTTCTATGTTTTCGTCACATTCTTTAATCTTTTTATTATTTTACTTACATATTTAATTCTCTGGAGTATCTTTTATTTTCAGCAGGTTTATTATACTTGGTTTGTGGAAAATCTTAGCTTTTTCGTTAAACGTCAAAGCCACTATCTGTCCAAGCGAAATTTGACGTTTTATTACAAGTTTATCATATATTATTTAAGACTTGGTTAAATCTTCATAAAACGATGTTTGCAGGATGACAAGTTGCCGTTATGGTTTTTGTTGAAACATAATTAAGTAAAATTTTCGATTCGAGCTCGCACTACCGCCCAACAAATATAAACTACTCTATATTTTTGACAATGACATTATTTTTTTTCTTTTACAAACATTTGAATTTATCAACTGCATATGCATTTTACCTATAATTTGAAATATTTAATTACTAAAACAATAAGAAAAATTAAATATACTTCCCAGTAAAAGCTATCAGAATGTCACTAAAACTGTTGATATTTGACACTGACATGTGTCATTTACAAATTATGTTATAAACATTGGAATTTGTCAACTGGTTTCCTTAGTGTCGTAGCCTCTGCGATAAGTTTACTCTATAAATTATAGTGTCTTTATCTCTAAATCTATACAAGATATAATAAAAATTTTAAGTGTATTAGATGGAGAATTTTATGTTCTTCAATATTTAATAAAAAAAAATCCCAAAAAATTATATTTAGAAGAATTTTTCTAAGAAACTACTACTTCCGGTTCTTCAATTGTTACCAAAACCTTTTCAGCTCTTCCCAGGAATGTCAGATTGAGGAAACTGCAGTTAAATATTTTTTAAGTCTTATAGTTTTTGAGGAATCGTGACTACAACATCCAGACATACATACATACATACACACACACACACACACACACACACACATACATCCACACACACAGACACACAGACATCATTTTAAAAATGTTATAATCGGATTGTAGGGACCTTAAATCGTGCTTATCCAATAAAATCTGGATATGCGAATTTTAGCATGAATCCAATACCTCTCTTAGCGAGAGGTAAAAAGTAAAATTTATTTATGCTCTTCTAAAAAATAATGTTCATAACTTGTACGAAATACAAATATCTTAGCTCGTGTGTACTGACTTGCACTCCGCTAACGCGTCGTGCGTCAATTTACACTCGCATGATATTTGGTATATTTCATAACTTGTTACGAAAATAACTATATATATATATGTAGAGCACGCGAAAATTTACTGTGAAAAGTGCAGCACATTTGAATCTTCATAACTTCTCTGTACCTGAAAGCAACTTAGTAAATGTCTTTTTAGACCATAGGTTCACTTTTCAAGTTTAAGAATGTTATTTATTTTTGTTTGTAATATTTATATATTTCTTTGTTTTTATAATATAATGCCAAAGAATATTTTCAGTGAGTGTTTATAAGTTCTATTTTTTTTTTTTTTTTTTTACATAAATAATGAAATAATTTTATTGTTTCTTATTTACATTGAACCAGGAACTTCTAAAACACCAACAAATATAATATCTAAAAAAAATACCGGATGTTTCATAAAATTAAAATTAAATTGGGGTTTGTCACACCCCACCTGCCCAAATTTGTAATTTTTTTTTCACCTGCCCGCTGCCGGGTTAAGTACCATTTCCACTGACTGTCCTAATGCGTAAGAGCTATAATTAAAAACTAAGCGCAATGCGTAAAAAATGTTTGTCATACGGCATCGTTGACTATCATTTCCAGCTTTGCATATAGTCCAGTCAATGGAGGCAAAAAAGACCTTTGCTTTACAAAAGGTGGAGGAAAAAACGTTTTTAACATATGTTGTTCGAGTCGAGATGGCGATGAAAAATTCAAATTTATGACCTTGGGGAGCCTTGGCGTGAACCGCCATCTTGGATCAAAGGTGCAAAAAATGCGTTTTTCGCTATTATCTGGAAAAGAGTGGCCCGTATCTAAATTTTACAAGAATACAAAATTAAAGCTTGTTACCTTTTGTATAAAAAGGGTTCTTGCATTTTTTACGTAGGATGAACTCTCAAAGTGTTATGTTCAAAAATAGGAAACCAGAACAACAATTTATGAAAGTAAATTTAATCACTAATAATATACACAATATTAATTTTTTCGTACTTACTCAAACAGATTTTGTTATTTGTAACAGTTTACATTTTTACCTCTCGCTAAGAGAGGTATTGGATTCATGCTAAAATTCGCATATCCAGATTTTATTGAATAAGCACGATTTAAGGTCCCTACAATCCGATTATAACATTTTTAAAATGATGTCTGTGTGTGTGTGTGTGTGTGGATGTATGTGTGTGTGTGTGTGTGTGTGTGTGTATGTATGTATGTCTGGATGTTGTAGTCACGATTCCTCAAAAACTATAAGACTTAAAAAATATTTAACTGCAGTTTCCTCAATCTGACATTCCTGGGAAGAGCTGAAAAGGTTTTGGTAACAATTGAAGAACCGGAAGTAGTAGTTTCTTAGAAAAATTCTTCTAAATATAATTTTTTGGGATTTTTTTTTATTAAATATTGAAGAACATAAAATTCTCCATCTAATACACTTAAAATTTTTATTATATCTTGTATAGATTTAGAGATAAAGACACTATAATTTATAGAGTAAACTTATCGCAGAGGCTACGACACTAAGGAAACCAGTTGACAAATTCCAATGTTTATAACATAATTTGTAAATGACACATGTCAGTGTCAAATATCAACAGTTTTAGTGACATTCTGATAGCTTTTACTGGGAAGTATATTTAATTTTTCTTATTGTTTTAGTAATTAAATATTTCAAATTATAGGTAAAATGCATATGCAGTTGATAAATTCAAATGTTTGTAAAAGAAAAAAAATAATGTCATTGTCAAAAATATAGAGTAGTTTATATCTGTTGGGCGGTAGTGCGAGCTCGAATCGAAAATTTTACTTAATTATGTTTCAACAAAAACCATAACGGCAACTTGTCATCCTGCAAACATCGTTTTATGAAGATTTAACCAAGTCTTAAATAATATATGATAAACTTGTAATAAAACGTCAAATTTCGCTTGGACAGATAGTGGCTTTGACGTTTAACGAAAAAGCTAAGATTTTCCACAAACCAAGTATAATAAACCTGCTGAAAATAAAAGATACTCCAGAGAATTAAATATGTAAGTAAAATAATAAAAAGATTAAAGAATGTGACGAAAACATAGAAAAACATAAAAGAACACCTTGGTAAACCACGAAAAAAATCGAAGGTGAAGAAAGAGCACTTAAAGAAACGAAAGACAAAAAGAAATTGAAGATGAAGAAAGAGCATTTAAAGAACCGAAAGACAAAAATAGATGTGACGTGAAAAAAATGTTCATTCAGGAAATAAACAGAAATTTCAGAATTGCAAGAAACGAAAAGCGAATGTATTTTACATAAATAAAGTTTTTAATTTGTGTCAAACTATTATTTAATTAGCTTAAAATATGGGCTATCCAGCGAAACAAGCGGTTTACGTCATCATTTAGGGATTTTTGAAATTTTCTTTATTTTTTTAAATATATTTTATTAAAGGTATTTAATTGTTTTATTATTATTATTATTATTATTATTATTATTATTATGTATTTGATACCTTCAATAGAAATAATTATGTTTGGATATATTATTATTAAGTATTTTTTTAAAATTTTTGTAAAATGACGTTTGATTATATTTTTTACCTCTCGCTAAGAGAGGTATTGGATTCATGCTAAAATTCGCATATCCAGATATTATTGAATAAGCACGATTTAAGGTCCCTACAATCCGATTATAACATTTTTAAAATGATGTCTGTGTGTGTGTGTGTGTGTGTGGATGTGTGTATGTGTGTGTGTGTGTGTGTGTATGTATGTATGTATGTCTGGATGTTGTAGTCACGATTCCTGAAAAACTATAAGACAAAAAATATTTAACTGCAGTTTCCTCAATCTGACATTCCTGGGAAGAGCTGAAAAGGTTTTGGTAACAATTGAACAACCGGAAGTAGTAGTTTCTTAGAAAAAATCTTTTAAATATAATTTTTTGGAAGTTTTTTTTATTAAATATTGAAGAACATAAAATTCTCCATCTAATACACTTAAAATTTTTATTATATCTTGTATAGATTTAGAGATAAAGACTAATTTAATTTATAGAGTAAAGTAATTGCAGAGGCCAAGGCACTAAGGAAACCAGTTGACAAATTTCAATGTTTATAACATGACACATGTCATTGTCAAATATCAACAGTTTTAGTGACATTCTGATAGCTTTTTCTGGGAAGTATATTTAACTTTTCTTATTGTTTTATTAATTAAATATTTGAAATTATAGGTAAAATTGTGGTAAAATGCATATATCTATCAGAAATACCGCCAATCTGGTTAATGAATTGGAACAATATTTGACATTTAGAAACTTCCTCATACAATGAAAAATAGATATAATTTGAATTATATGTGTGCAGAAGACATGCTAAATATAGTAAGAAACAAAATTTGGGTAATGTTCTGTAAGATTTTGTTATAAAACGACGGCTCGAAAGCGAAGTGCAATACAATACTTATATAGCCTAATATGGAAATGGCGAGAGGTCTTGTGCTGGCCACAACAGATTTTTTTGTCATGGCATCAAAAGAAGTAAATTATCGATGATTTTTAAATAATTTTTTGTGAGTGTGCCTTTCATCTTCTCATCCCCATCTCTGCGATATGTACAACAAAAAAAGGATATAAAATATACTGCAAGAATGACACTCCCACATATATCAATTGTAATAAATGTAACACTTTGAATACAATAAACAATTATTATTATATGAAATTTCACTAAAATCTGAAACATCTGCAAATCGGCTTAGTTTTCATTTTTCTTCTGAAATTTCGACACGTATTAAATGCACAATAATGCTTATCTTTAATCGTGTCTAAATTCCGTCTATTAACAAACCAAAAAATATTGAATATATAAGCACTTGCTACTTATTGTATTGTACTCGTATTATACAAAACAATAAGTAGCACGTGCTTACTACAGTCAATTTTTTCTGGTTTGTTAATAGACGCAATCTGTCATCAGTCTCAACTTCACGTGCGGGTACTATAAGTAACCCTTAATAATCATTGTTATATTGTGTCCTGGGTATAAGTATCTTTTAACATATTAATTTAAATAAGTAAGTCTCATAATGTTCAATTATTATTTCAATTATAAAATATTTTTGTAAATTTGCTTTTAAAAAAAGACGCACAAATCAGAAATAAATCTTCTGTGACTTCTTAAATATTCTCTCATGGAGTGAGTAATGTTGTACATTAGATATTTCAAATAGCTATAATAGCAAGTATATTATGAGTCGGTGTTGGATAAAAAAAAATATTATAGATGACAGAATTAGGAAACGAAACAATTAAAACACTAACTAGAAAGATCTTTCAAATTATCTATATTACATGTATTTATAGCCATTTCTTGTTGAGCTGATCTACTGTACACAGATGACGATATATATTTACCACATACAGTATTATTATCACCTACGGTAAATAACTGGCTTCGGTTAGATTCGATCTCGATTGTCATGTTTAATTAAAAAATTAAAAATTAAAACAATATTGTTTAGGGATTCCCAAGCCAAGCTACTTGGCTTAAATAAAACAAAAGTAGACACGACTATATATTTATTTATATTATTTCTGTCATTTACATGATGAAGGCAGCATTTTGGTGTTGAAATGTTGTTTTATTATAAGAAATTTACGGAACTTTACTCAAATATTGTTTTATTTTGTAATATGAGTTCTAAAAGCTTCTTTCAATTAAAATCTTGACTTGGGTTTGACAATTCGAGTTTTGTAAATGTTAGGCTCGACTTGGGATTGATAGAAACAAAGCTTGGCTTGACTTGAAAATTTCAAGCTTTAATAGTTTTAGGCATGGCTTGATTTTCATGCTTTATCAAGCTTTTTCAAGCCTTTCAAGCTTTGTAATGGCCATGCACGAATTCATTTACGCACGCACATGTAGCTTTTATTTCATATCTTTTATTTTCACAGCAGGTATGGGTCTTGAAAATTTAAATTAAACCAGAAAGTAGTAAGGCTGTTCGGTGTCAAGATTTGATTATCAGTACTCGATGTGAAATATATTAAATACTTTATATCGATATAAACCGATAAATCCGATATGTCAATGTATTAATATATTTTTGAGAGTGAGCAATTAACATATTTATTATCTTTTTGTTCATAATTACCCTGTATAAATGCACAGTTTAATGAACAGTATTCACATGAATACCTACATAATAAAATCAACACAAATTTATTGGCGTGCTTTTACATTACATTATTATGAGGAGTGTGCTCCATAAAAGCACTATTATTATAAAAGTGCGCTCGTAATACGGACCATTATCTTTTATTAAAAAATTCCCTGAAATTTTTGTTACTTTTATAATTTTTATTAGCTGCATTCATGCAAAAATAGGTTTATGCAGTACAGCCGTATTATGGACAAAACTGTAAATAAATAGCGAGTAAAATCGCAACGAAAACTGCCGCTCTATGTAAAATTTTATACAAATTCATGTGTGTTTGTCAGTTTTTTACAGATTTAAACTAATTTAATTTAAATAGTTCTATATTTATGATTAACATTTGATTAAATTTTGTTGATTTTTATTAATATAATTTTTCATCATATATTTCATATTTTTGTAAAGGATAAAAAAATGTATTTAAATTATCATTAGTTATTTTTAAAAAATGTCAATAAACATAAATTTATTTTATACTTGAATGTATGCGCGAACTAAAGTATGCAATTAAGTGGTTCAAATTGTGAAAATAAGTGATCTGTGCATAATAAGGATGATGAAGGGCATACTTTCATATTTACAAATTTTGTATTAACATTACTTTTCATGATATATTTATATTAATATAAAGGACAAAGTATAATTCTAATGAAAAGATTGTTTTCAACCAAATTACTTCACAGTCGAACGCTTGGCTTGGTTTGAAAATTCAATCCTTTTTGAACAGCAAACTTGACTTGATTTTTCAAGCCAAGCCAAGCTTTCAAGCTTCAAGCTAAGCCAATGAATATCTAATTTCGTTACCGAATAAAAAATATGTTAAAATTGCAGTGTAAAATATTTCATTAATTTTGAAAAATTGTTGGTAGCCTGAATACGTTAGTAGTAGAAGATCCTGCAAATATATTTGTGCGAATGTTGGCCATTAATACTGTTAATGAAACCCACACCGTGTACCTACCGTATGAGATGAAACTTTGGCAATTGCTTACTTACTAATTGGATTTCTGCGTGATAATTTGCAAATTTCGGTCTAATTTTTGCTGCGATCACAGGCAATTTGAAATCCTGTACTTCTGAAACCAGAAAGTTTATAATTATCAGATTACACAGAAGTGTGCGACTAGTTTTAAGTTTCAAGAAGTAGGAATATTAATATTCGTTAAGATAGTATTATTGCTGTTTTACTAACAGCTTCCAGAAACTTTATATTTACTCCGTCTTTAAGTGATACTAATTTTAGTGATGCTCTGTATTACTTTTTGTCGTTGCTACGAGAATAAATTTACATTACAGCAAAAAATGTTGTTCGCGTTTCATATAATATAATCCTTGTTTACAAAGTACTTTTCCCAACAGAACATAGTTTTCGTAGTACATTAAAAAGGGACGTAGTATAAGTTTCAAATAAATACGCTTACAAAATATTTATAATAAGCCAAGTTTGCACAATTTTAGAATTTCCAAATGGTGAAAAATTACATCCCACAATAAGAGTAGTTATCAAAAAGAGTGGAAAAGCTGGAAATAATAGCAGATTTTGTTACAAAAACTCGTAACTCTATTTTGCGCTGAATCGTTCAATATTTAATTGAATCCTTAATTCAGGTCAGGTACAAAAAAATTTCATTATTTCTAAGTAGGTAGTTTACATTTGCTACTTTTCTCTTCTTTTTGATTTAAAATAAAAGACTCTCTACTAATAATTAATTAATTTGCAATTGGGAGTTTGCCACAAGGCTCAAAGAGGTTCATTTATTGAAGTTTCCGGTTTATGATACCATATTGATCGATTCCCGTCGCGACACATTGTGAGCAACAAGGTTTATGAAAAACCAAGCAAAGTACAATAAACATGTGATGTACGTTTGCAATACTACAAGAACCAAATTGGTCTGCCTCTGTATTTGAAAATGTACTTATAACATGGAAATTAAGAATAATAATACAATCTTTTAGTTACATATACATATATAAATTGAAATTAAATAACTCACTTAATAATTAATATATATTTTAAGGTTGAATGCAAGTTTAAAAATGCCTGACTACAAACCAACAGTTAGAACTAACTTTTAGATAAATTACATAACAGTTTACCAATATACAGTCTATTTGCCAGATTGTATACTTACAGTTGAGTCTATATTAGAAACTGAAACTACAGAATAATTGGCTGAGGCTTATATGCTCATATGTCAAAATTCAAAATATTTTCAAACATAAAAAAAAATTGTGAATTGCCTTAGATATATCATAGTAACACTGGGGATAGGATGGATTTTATTGTAAATTATTTGATCCGGAATTTATATATATAATAATAATAATAATAACAATAAATGTTTATTGTGTAAGGCTTAGCCTTAGAGTGGTGTACAGAGATACAAATACAAAATATAAATAAATGGCAGTAAATTTTGTGTACAACATAGTTTAAATATTCAAGGAATTATATATATATATATATATATATATATATATATATATATATATATATATATATATATATATATATATATATATATATATATATATATAGTAATTCGGTATACGTCTATTGGAAATATATATAAATTAAATTCTCGATTTAATAAGTGTTTAATTTTTTTTATTTATTTAATTACAATACAACAGCATAACTGCTCAAAGACTTATAATGAACTGAACAAGTTTATCTAATTCTACGGCCTATTTAAACTGTTACTTATCAAACGTGTGGGTAGAAGGAAACTTTCCAAGGGAGGCTTGGTTTAGGTCTCTCTTACACAAACAGGATATGATTATTGTGAAATATCTACAGGGCCTTACATAATTCCTCCCTTGCAAAATTTTACAATAATAGGCTTACAAACTTATTCTTATATTTATAACATATCATGAATATTATAACAATAGTAATTATACAATACAATATATAAGAATGATGGTTACTATTTATTTGTAATTCTTTTATTTGTGGAACATTTTTCATATTTATATTTACTGCCGTTATATCTTTCCATTCGGTGTGATTTGTTATTTTTAGAGTATTAAAGGAATTAAAATTTTCAAATTGTATTTCTTTATGTGTTTCTTGAATAATGTTGAATTTAAAATTATTTATTTTACATTTTTCCTTCAGTTTAAATTTATATATTCCTTATATATTTTTATTTAATGTGTTTGTTTGACAATTGATTTGAATTTGCTGTTCTTTAGGGCTTATAATTATTAAATCTTTTGTATTCTCAATTTGTTCCCATGTGTTCTCTAATTTTATATTATGATATAAACAACCATATCGTTCTTTTGGTCTTTTAAATATTCGTGATACATTTGTTTATACTAATATATCGACTATTACAATAATATATTTTATTTATTTGTATACAGTTATAAGTGCTATATTTATTTCTATCATCTACATAATAAATACTTTGTTTCTCATTGAGCATAATGAGAGTATTATCTTTATACATAGGGATGGGAGTGAACTGAAATAAGGAATAAGTATTTTGTGTAAATGTAGGGATATTTATTATGAAGTGTATTTGTTCATTGTCATTTCTACAATATGTTTCAATAATTTCGTTAAAAAGCCAAATATCTCTATTTTGTGTTATTTTTTGTAAATTATAAGGGTTTATAATACTAGTGTGTAATTTTCTTAGACTGCAGAATGTCAGACTGATTTCAATTTGTTTACATAATTCGTTTATATTGTGTAAGAGAAATATTAATTTTTAGAATTTATTTTCAATGTCAATTTTTCCTTGCCAGTTAAAATTTTTCGTTAAGATAAATTGTACGGTTTTCATTTGTGCTTGTAATTGGTTTTCATTGCTTTTAATATTTGTCAATCATGTCCTTACTGACTTTTAAGTTTTGACCGTTTTGTGTTTGTAGTAGTTGTTCGTTTTTATTTATTTGTTCAAAGAGTGTGTCATAACGTTCTCCGTCTGAAGCATCTAAACTACCGGAAATAGATTTTATTATGTTGCCTAGTCCATTTATTAGACCACGTTTTGTTCGTTTGTTAAAAAGTTTTTGAATTTGGTTTTCTAAATCATTATGAACGTAGGTTATAATATTTATGTAATCTTGGAATAATGTTTTTTGATCAGATATTTGTTCTAGTAAGGTATTTTTCAAATTAGTTATTTTTATGAATTCTTGGTATATAGGGGTAATATTATAATTGAAGTAGATAATTTGTTCTGAAATTTTTATTTGACATTGTCCTAAATCGACCAAGTGGAATCCATTCCCTTATAAGATCTCTATCAATTGGGATACATATCTGAAACATTTCATTGTTTTAGTCTATTTATTCGAATATTTTTCGTACCTAGTTGATCTTTTACTTTTACTTTGCCTAATAATGGGTCGTATTCTTCTACTTTTATTTCTCTGAATAATGGTTTTGTAAATTTCGTTATTAGTCTAGGGTTTTCTTTAGCGAATACTTTGTCTTTTATCTGTAAGGGATTATTATTTTCTTTGTAACGTTGTTGTTTATCTGTTTCAATTTTTGTTTTAATGATATCAAATAGTTTGGTTTGTTCTTCTTTATATAGTTGAATTAATTCTTCTTTTATGAGTGGAACTGTTTTAAAAGGTATTTCGTTATTTTTTTCCAAATAATATTTCGTTAGGGGTTAATTTTGTAATGGAGTGCTTTGTATTATTATAAGCTAATATTACTAGTTCTAATTTTTCTAACAATATTTTATTGTTAAATTTATTGTTATTTTCTATTAAACGTAGATGTTCTATGAGAATGGAATGCAATCTTTCAGTTGCTTTACTTTTTGGGTTATTTACGCAAGTAATATGACTTTCTATATTATGTATTCTGAGTAGGTCTTGTATGAGACTGCCTTTAAATTCGGGACCGGAATCCATTATAATTTTGTTTGGTATAGTAAATGTTTGGAAGTATTTTATTAATTGATTCAGGACACATCTTGAGGATTTATTTTCAAGGTAGTATATTTGTCCTTGTTTAGAAAACTGATCGTAGATCGTTAGGAAGTAATTTTTGTCTAGACATAGTAAATCCATATTTATTATATCAAAAGGTTTAGAGGGTGTTGGGATGAGATTATCAATTGCTGGTATTGGTTTCCTGTTATATTTATTCAATTTGCAGTGGTCGCAATTATTAACATATTCGGTAATGCTTTTTATCATATTCGGCCAAAAATATTTATCTTTTAATGCGTTTAATGTTGCTACTATCCCACGATGATTGGTCAGCCCGTTGTGGAAATTGTGAATTGTTTCTATTTGTTCATCCGCGTCTTCTATATCTGTTACTATTTTATTACAAGCGATTATTTTTATGGTATCATATTCAAAATTATTTTTTATGATTTTAAAAAGTATTAGGTCCAGATCTTTTTTATTATTGTGTAATAACGTAATTTTGGAATAATGTACTCTTTTAAGAATTTTGTGATCTCTTCTTCCAACATAAATTTGAATTTACAATGTATTTTTATTTTATTATGATCAAATAATCGTTTTGTTTCAATTTCGGTGTTTCCGTCGTGTGTTTCTAGTATTAGTTGATTATTTGCTATGTTAAGTCTATCATTTATAAATCTTAATCCATTTACAAGGTTTTCTGGGTCTGAGTGTATCGTATTATTGTCGCTATCATTATTGTTTATTAAGTCGTTATTATTTGTTTCAGGGGAAAAATATAAATTAATTTGTATATTTGTCTTCAAATATTTTTAAAATTTTATTAGAGACGTCTTCCCATTTTAATTTGTTTAATCCACATCCTAATTTTGGAATATTGATTTCGTGTAATTCATTTAATATCATATAGTCTCGTAATTCTTTAAGAGGTTTATCTAAGTTTTTAATGGTAGGTATATCATTAAATTTTTCTTTTATAATTAAATGAAATATTGTTTTGTTATTAATATGTTGTATGATAATGTTCTTATTATTGTCTCTTTGGTTATTACAATATTCTTTACTTTGGAATGAATCATTTATATCTTTGGCTAATCCTTGTGTCATGTTAAAGTCTTTTTATATACAGTGTGCAAATATTTTTGTATTCGTTACGTCTCCTGTATGTTTTGTGATATGTGTTTCGTTTCTTTGTCGTGATAGGTTATCGGCGATAATATTCATTTTTTCTTGTAAATATTCGATTTCGAAATTATATTCATTTAATTCTATTTTCCAACGTATAAGTTTTTTATTCAGGTTTTTCATATTGAATAGCCATACAAATGGTCTGTGGTCTGTTTTGATTATGAATTTTCTACCGTATATGTAAGTTCGAAAGTTTTTTATGGATTGTATTATTGCGAGTAATTCTTTTTCTATTGTACTATAATTTTGTTCATCGTTACTTAATGTTTTTGAAAAATATGCTATTGGCATTTCTTTGTTATTTTTATTTTTTTGAAGTAGTACAGAGCCTATACAAAAATATGAAGCATCAGTTGTGAGAATAAATATTTTATTGAAGTCGGGGTATTGTAATATTGGTGAACTGGTTAGGGTTTCTTTACATTTATTAAAACAATTTCTATATTGTTCATTGTATATATCAATAGTTTGGCCATTTCGTAAACAACGTGTGAAGGGCTTTGTGATTTTTTCAAAATCAGGAATGAATTTACGATACCATCCGATAGTGCCAAGGAATTGTTTAATTTCCTTTTTTGTTTTTGGAATGTTTAGATTTTTTATATTCTCGACTTTTGATGGGTCTGTTTTTATGCCGTCTTGTGTAATAATATATCCGAGATATTTAGTCTGATTTTAATTCGGATTTATCAATTTGTACTTTAAGATTTGCTTTTCTAGTCTATATTTTTTGTGTGTATAGGGGTTTCCTCGTTAACTATTATTTTGTGTGTACAGATATTAGTGCTAGATAATTTTTCGTCTTTCTTTGGGAATAAGTCTTCGTATTCAGTGATGACTGTATTCAATTTTTGTTTTTCAAAATTATTTAGGTGTTCGTTTCGAACTTGAATGTTATTATTTTGTTTTATTGTTTCTGAATATACTTGTAGTGATTTTTCTTTTCCCTGTATTTTAACAATATTTTTTGTGAAATCGATTTGTATATTTAAATCTTTGAATGCTTCTATGCCCAAAAGTAGATTGTATTCTTTGTGAAAATTATAAACATAACATTTGACTGGAATTTTGTTTAATTTTAATATAACATTCATTTATTGTAGTTTTTCCATTTACAGTTTTAAAAGTGCATTTTTCTTTATGAGTTTTCATATTTTTGATCTTGACTAATTCCGGAGTAATTAAATTTATACTAGAGCCTGTATCAAAAAGAATAGTGTAATCTTGTATTTGTAAAGATGGCAGATTATACGTGATGCTTGACATTACGTGTTTTGTTCGTACTCTTCGTTTTCCAATTCTAAAAAAGAATCTTCGTCTGTTGCGGGTTCGCGTTCAGTGTCAATTAATTGTTCTGTTGTAATTGGATCATCTGTCTCGTCAATATTATAATTTTGTTTTATAGTTTGTGTCGACATAGGGTCTGTTAAACGAGTCTGTTGTGTCATGGGTTTTGGTTGGAAAGAACGTTTTGTTTCATAATTTTTTTTTAAATTTTGCCTCGGTGTGAAAGATGTAGGCTGTTTGTTACTATTGTTTAATTGTATGGGTTTTGAAGGGAATTGTTGACCTGGAAATTTCTTAGGAGGTATGCTGAATGAGAAAATTTGACACACAATTTTATTTGATGAACAAATTATTTGTTACGTGTCAATAAAATAGTGAAAAATATCTGCAAAGCAACCATTTTGGTTCACTTCGGCTATTTGTACGAAAATTAAAAATAAGGTTAACAAGAATATTAATCTCCGGTGGTTTTAATATGTTTATACCTAGTAAATAGGTATTTGTAACAAATTATTTGTTACATGTTAAAAAAAATAGTGAAAATATATGAAAAGCAACCGTTTGGATGCACTTCGGCTATTTGTGCAATAAATTCAAATTTTTATGAAATTTATAATAATAAGCTTGTTATTAATATTCAATTTCGATTTTAATACGCTTATTCTAAGTACAGTAGAACCCCGATAATCCGTCACCTCCAGGACTGGGGGCATGGTCAGAACGCAAAAAAGGTCGGATTATCCGGAGAATACAAAATTTCATCTACGTATTAAAATTAAAAATTAAATTATGTACATACATATTTATTTATTAATTTATTATGTAAAACAGTCTCTCTAGCACTTTCAATTTTTCATTTAAAGGAAAACTAACGTGTATACGCTTTGCTCCTGACATAATGCAAAACTTCAAATATGTACATATGTACATAATACTCGTACAAATGTATTTAAAATGCAAGAAGAAATATTTGCAAATTTTTAGAAACGTACGTAATAGACACTAGTTGCCGGCTAACTGAAACTAAAATGGTCGTAAAATCACAAACAAGCCGCAACCTGTCCTTGGTCGGATTAACCGGAGAGTCGGACTAACCATGGTCGGACTAGCGGGGTTCTACTGTAAATATGTATTTGTCGAACAAATTATTTTTCATATGCCAATAAAATAGTGAAAACATATGAAAAGCAGCCGTTTGGATTCACTTCGGCTATTTTTACAACAAATTGAAATTTTTACGAATATTACAATATTATTAAGAAAATTCTAATTGACATAATATGTCAGTGTCAAGTGTAAATTACATAATACGTTTTTGTTATAATTTTACTGAAAATATAGAAACTTTCTATGTGGTATTTGTACAAAATACATAGAACTGATGGAACAGGCAATGTTAATTTTTTTTACTGTAAATGTTTAAAATTGAAATGACGACAAAAGCAGAAATGTTTGTTAATCTATAGTGAATACGAATTGAACACCCATATTTAATAAACCTAAAGACCGCGAAATACTTAAGACCTCCACCAATGATAATCGATCTTTATTAGGTGGCTATATTTGGGTGTCATATTGTCATTTTTTATTTCTTTTAGATCCAGGGTCGGACTGAACCCACCGAGATGCCGAGAAATTTCTCGGTGGGCCCTAGCCTTACTTTGGGCCCTTAGGCGAGGCGATTTTTTTTAAATTAAATTTTATATAAAATAATTCAATATAAGATTATATATGTCATTCATTTGGAGGTATTACATGAGATAGTACCGACTTCGATGAAAAAACATGTTCAGAACTCAGAAGCATCTTCTTTTTTCAACTTTTTAGGAAATACGACATGAAACGATTTATTGTCTTTTACTTTACTTTACTTTAACTATTTGAAAGTTTAATGCCAGCGTCAAATTATTTGCAAACAGAAGGAATTCTTCATGCAAACTTACCATATTGTTATTACAGCAAAAAATGAAATAAAAAAAAATGTTTGATAATTTTGAAAAAGTGAAGGAACGCACAGATAATTTTGTTAAATATTTAAGAGAACTTTAATCACTCAGTGATATTGAAATCGAAGCAAAATATCCTGTTGTTAGGCCACGAAGAGTAAAAGAAAAATGTCAGAAGAAGTAACTGCCGATTGATTAATAACAGATCAATTAAAAAATATGAAATTGAAGTATATAAAACCTTAATAAACAATGCAGTAACAAGCATTGAATTAAGGTTTGAAGGAAACAAAAAGATTTATGAGGATTTTTTTTATCTTAATACTAGAAATTTTAACAGAATTAAACAATTATTCAAAAATCGGGAAAATAAAGAAATTTTTATGATTAGTTCAAAACATATTAGTGCTGATTATGTAGACCTGCAAAATGAATTACTAAATTTTAGTGAAAATTATTCCAACATAGAACTGACGAAAACTAAACTATATCTGAATATTAATGAGGATAATTCGTGCAAAGGCTTCATTCATTGTACTTTCAATGTAATTCGCAAATATAACATGAATATTTGTTGTGTTTTCAATTTTAAAAATAATAAAATCATGTTTACGCGCCAATATGGGGGAAAATATATTGGAAGATTTGATTATGTTGAACATTGGACAATATCGACCCTAATAAAATTATTGATATCTTAGTCTCATCTACTACAGAATACAAAAATATTTTAATGTAGGCAGTATTTGTTATTTTCTGTATTAATTGTGCTGATATTTATATATTTAATAAAAAAAGAATATATATATATATATATATATATATATATATATATATATATATATATATATATTTATACCTTATTTAAATTATTCATTTATTGATTTCGTGTGATGTTATAAACTATAAATTACAATAAAAAGTTACCAGTAAAACGATTTTATTAATTAATTATTTTTGCTGTATGAGTATGAACCCAAGTAAAGCCACCGTTTCACGTACAGAATGGGGCCCTCAACTCGATTTTTCTCGGTGGGCCTTTTTTGTTCAGTCCGACCCTGTGTAGATCAAGACTTTTCAACACAAATATGAAAGACAGAGAATACCTACATGCTTTTTTAAATACAAAGCAGCTTTTTTGGCGTTCCCCTAATTGTGTGTGTGTGTGTGTGTGTGTGTGTGTGTGTGTGTGTGTGTGTGTGTGTGTGTGTGCGTGTGTGTGTGTGTACATTAAATAATATGTAGGACTAGAAGGGGCGATCGCCCTCATCGCCCCCCCCCCCCCTCTGGGTACGCCACTGCTATTTTCTTTTTAAAACGTCATAATTATTACTATGAAATGATTGGTTTTTGAGAGTGACATTTGCTACATACATTTGAGATCTAAACTGGTGTAACCAAAGAGACATGTTTTTAGTAGAAGCTCCAGGATTTACTTTATAAATTTATACATAAGATATATAGAAAAAGTATTAATATACACCTGTAGAGAATTTAATAATCTGTAATTTTTATAATAACATAAATTGCAAAAAATTATTATTAGAGATTATTTTTTAAATTACGTAATGATTGACCAATCCATTTCCACTTTCTCTCCTTTATTTGGGCAGAAATTAGTTTTTCCTTGGTATGTTCCCATAGTTCTTCATTTGTCAAGTCAAGTAGAAAATTATATAATCTTTTATTATCCATAATGACATACAATCCGAAACAATATTTTGAAGAAAAACCATTATGAGCTTTAAGTAAAGTGTCATTTCTGGTTATCCAATTTACACCAAAATCTAATGGGTTCTTTCCATATTAGAATAGGTTCGAAATACAAGGTTTCAGAATTTTCTGAATGATAGTATTTGAGTTAGAGCGTTGACAAAATCCTTCACAGACATCATAGTGAAAATATTGAAATCGAATTCTAAAGACCTTAAAACGGAATATTTACCAAAAAAAGTTTTTTTAATTCCCCTATAAAAAGTTCAGTGCCCAAAACTCTTCAATATTCATCTGAACCATATTTGCGTTGTGCGTGAAACCGTCGCACACGTGCCTTGCTCCATAAGACCAAATGTACTACGGCAACGCACGCAATCGTGCGGGTGCCGTGCGATACCATAAGGAGCTGCAGCGAAAAAAGACACGCAGATGGACCGTACGTTACCGCAACGATGCTGGAGCTCAGTGTGCACAGCTACATTTAATTACTAGTATCACAAGCCAGAATTCCGTCGCCGCAGCATGCACGCACGTCAGGTTTTATAACGTGCGTGCACGCTACGTCGATGTAACAGTGCTAAAGACATTGCAAGCACAGTAGGCCCGGTGCACACGTCAGGTTTTTAAATTGCGTTCACGCTGTGGCGACGGAGTTCCGGTCTGTGATATACCTATCAAACTATATACTGCTGAAAAGCACACAGGAAATGTCCGGAACATTATGTATATCTGCACTCTTCTGGTTTGGACACCATCCATTACGCGCATGCGCCAACTGCTTTTGATACAGTGATTCTGTTGGTCAAGAAGTTTGAAGTTTCAGAGAAAGGGACATTGGGGAATTGGAGGGAATGCTTCTTCCACATGATGGTGTTTATGAATTTTGTGTATATTTATCATTTATCATTTCTATATTACATCTCATTGTAATCACTTGAATATTAATATGAAAGCATTATGCATAATATTATACAGGAATAAAGCTATAATATTAAACATTTCAAAATAAATTGTTAAATATTATGAATAAATATTTTTTTACACGCGACTAAGTATGAAAAATTTCAATTACGACATTCCATTTTCTTCCCCATAAACAAAACTTTAACCATACAGATATTCAAATAACGGATTTTCCTAATCTTTTATTGGTGTTCCCTACTGTCTTTCTCCAAATGGAATTTTAATCTTTTACTTTTATACAGAAATTCATTTTTCTAATCTTATGCAGATATCCCCTAATCTTTTTCTCCAATTATAAAATTTGAACCCTACAGATATTCAAATAAAATATCTTCCTAATCTTTAACAGTTGTTCCCTATTATCTTTCTCCAAATTTTGCAAATGGAATGTTAACTTTTTATCCTTTTATACTGAAATTCGTTGTCTTAATCATCTGCAGGTGTTCTTTTTCTTTTGAGAAAAATCAGGATGGCCTGTATTAATTTATTTCATTATTAAAAATTTAATATGAAAATTTATAATTATAACAAATATTTTTGAAATGTCAATGAATCATATGTAAGATTTTCAAGCAGCGCGAAGACACCTACCATCACGTCTACCGCCTGTGCGCGCATGCGCTTGTAGACGTGTGTCCAAACGCTAGAAAAGGATGGAGATATTAATCTCCCGGACACTTTCCGCTTATACGAGAGATAGGGGTTCAGCGGTATATAGTTTAGTAGGTATATTGATACTAGTAAGTAAATGTAGCAGTACACAGTACACACGGAGTCCCGGCAACGTTGCGGTGAAGTACGGCCGTGGTATGGTCGTGTGCGTGTCGTTTTTCGCCGCAGCTCCCCATGGCACTGCACGGCAGCCGGTCGGTGCCGTAACTGTAGTCACAGGCCCGGTGCACACGTCAGGTTTTTAATGTGCGGGCCTCGTTGCGGCGACGCACAGGCGTCGTAGAAGTTGCATGCACACACATCCGCTCAACTTACGGCAACACTACTGTAGGTACCGCAGAACACAGGAAAATGAATACAGTACATTTTGTAGAGACTTTTGAAATATACCTACATATATAGGAGGAAACGACTAATTTTTATATGCATGATACACAAAAATTACATCGCTAAGAAAAGAAAACGACAATACTGGGTTCATTCACTTCTAAACAGTAGATTAAAAAATCTGATGTGACCAACAAAATACCTCCCATTATTTCATTTGTATTAATTTAAATACATACCTCCATATTTACTAATGCTGCAAATTATATTAAGTTCCTTTGCATGTAACTATTTCTTTATTTACTATTTTCTTTATAAATTGTCACCCTTACTAATTTGAAACAATTAGTTTTTTGCAATCATATTTATCTGTCAGTTACATACATTTGACATATGAACTATGTATCAAAGGGATTGTGTTTATCTTTAAAACATAGGCTTCTGGATTTATAAAAAAGATTATTTTGTAAATTTATCTGTAAAATATGTAGAAAAAGTATTAATGTATACTTGTAGAGAATTCAATAATCTTTAATTTTCATAATGACAAAATGCGAAAAAATGATATTTAATGCTATTTTTTTACGAACAACCATCATGAGCTTCAAGTAAAGTGGCATTCCCGGTTATCCGATTTACAACAAAATCTAATGGTTTCTTTCCATATCGAAATACAAGGTTTCAGAATTTTCTGAATGATAGCATTTGAGTTAGAGCGTTGACAAAATTCATACGCACACATACACAAACACACACACGGACATCATCGTGAAAATATTAAAATCGAATTCTAGGAACCTTAAAACGTGGTGATTTACAAAAATCTCGACATAAGATTTTTAGCACGATCCCTATTCCTTTCTCACAAGGGATAGCGGGAGGTAAAGAGGTATATTTGCAGCAACTTTCGCAGACTTATGAGAACATTTTAACTATTTTCGTATATGTGTATACAATCATTTGACGAGTAATTTTTATTTCCGCTATAAAATCGTATATCTACTCTTGCCGATGCACTTACGGTGCAAGCTCATATATGTGCCTTAGAAGTCTGGTGCAAAACAAATCATATGGAACTTAATATTGAAAAGTGCAAATATATAACATTTTCAAGGCAAAAAACTTTTATTGATCTGCAATATAAATTAAATAATATTGAACCTGAAAAAGTACACGTCATTAAAGATTTAGGTATCCTCATTGATGCTGATCTTAACTTTAAATTACATATTGATTCTATAGTTAAAAAATCTCTTAAACTTTGTGGATTTATTCTTCACCATTGCAAAGACGTCAAAAATCATAATTCAGTAATATTATTATATAATTCTTTAATTCGTAGTAATTTAGAATACTGCAGTATTATTTGGTCTCCAAACTATCAAAACAGTATTTAAAGAATTGAAAATATTCAGAAAAAGATAATAAATTTCATTTTTTACAAACTAAATTTACAAAAAGAAAACTATCCATACATTGAGAGATTAAGAATGTTGAATTTCAAAACTTTAGCTGAAAGAAGAAAAAAGCAGAAATTATATTTGCTTTTAAAGTAATTAACGGCCTTATAGATGCCCCTGAACTTGTAAGCTTATTCTATTTTAAAATACCTCAATTTAGATCAAGATCGCAGCATATATTTAATATCAATTTTAGTCGCACTGTATATGGTCAGCATTCCTTAATTAACAGGTTGTCCAGAAACTTAAATGAAGTATCCTCAGCCTTTAATATATTTAATATTACTTTGAATACGTTGTTAAGAATAATAAGATAATAATCATTCATATTTCAAATTTATGTAATCTATGTATTTACATTGGGCGAAATTTTTGGTATTTTTGTATTAGGTATGTTAAAATTAAATTTAAATTTGTTATCTTTAGTTATAAGTTGCTGTAATTTTTGAATTCATGTCGCATTTGTTTAGCGAAATGAGCTCTATATACTTGTTAGATGTACTATTTGGGCCTTGCCTGTAATGTACTTAATGAAATAAATAAATAAATAAAAAGTTCAATGCCCAACTCTTTAATATTCATGTGAGCCATATTTGCGTTCTGTGTGAAATCGTCGCACGTGTGCACTGCTCCATAAGACCAAATGTACTACAGCACCACACGCAACCGTGCGGCTGCCGTGCGGTGCCATGTTAGAGCTCCTTGTGCACTGCTACATTTACTTACTAGTATCACCACAGACCGGAACTCCGTCACAGCAGCGTGCACGCACGTTAAAAAAAACCTGACGTGTGCACCGGGCCTTAGTGGTTGATAGTTTCGCGCCGTGTCGAAATCGAAACAACAATTTCTCAGTTTTTTAACGAGAATATAAAAATGAATTAACTATCGTGAGAAGTACTTGTATAGGTAACGTCATGTTACATATGTACACTCTGAGACCGAAAACGCTTAGTAAGCGAAAAATCAAAACAGGCAGAATGTACCTATCTACCTAAATCTAAACTTACAAGGACCAATTTTTTTTTGTCGTTTTTTAAACAAACCGTTTCGTACCCTAACCTAACGCAAAAAATTACGCCCTGATAAATACGTATTTGTTAGTTTTCTAAACATACAAACTTTATATCTAAACATCACCTGACCAAGGATCAAATATTCTGATTTTGGTCTTTGTTTTCTATTAAATTAACCCACAATGTGTTTCGCGTACCCGGCGGTTGTTTTCGATCTTAAAGTCAAATGTATGTATCCTTGGCATGTATCAGTCTTACTTTCGCATTTTGTATTTATAATTAAATAAATAATCTACAAATAACAATAAACTAGAAAAATAATAATTTAAATTTAATTTGCAAAAAAAAAAATATTTACTCATACAATTTATAAAATTTTAGTTAAATTAAGATTTAAATTGTAATTTAAAGCAAATAAGGCTAATTAGGTCGGTCACCCTTTCTGCTTATACTTACATGCTCGTATAAGCCGATCACAAGGCTCATCTCACCATAATGTCAACTTAAATTTTAAATTCAATTCGTCGAAGAATTCCTACAGTTTCAAAGGAAAACTTTTGAAAACTTTAGCAAACTAATCATGCCATCGTTTTACGACAAATGGACGATCAAATTTTATTGTCAGCCATTTTTATAATCAATCTGTAGTTGGTTTCCATAAATTCGCACAAACAAATTAATTTCGAAATCAATTTGCGGTCGCAGGGCGACAAAAAGACACGAACGATTGGTTCTGACACTTCGATAATAAAATTTTTACGTCACTTTACAAGTGCGCCAGAAGAAAACGAACAAGACTAGCCAAAGTGAGGAGGATGGAGAAAGACGCCAGCAACTGCGAACTCGTTAATAAACTGTAAAATTATTTCTACTCATTTTCATAAGGAAAATGTAGTTTTTCGGACGTCACCAACTGTGATTTATACCCATAATAAATAAATACAATAAATAATACAATAAAATATATAAATATTTGAAACAAATTTTATAAATGACAAAATAATTACTATGCGACATATTGATATGAATTAATCCAATACTGCTGTATATACATTCTTATATCTTTATAACTCATACGGGAATTCCTGATAATCGAATTCCAGTAGGACTTCTGTATATACATTCGTGAGGGGGCAACTCAGCCATTGTGATTTATACCCATTTATCAGCTTTGTTAAGTTTTTCTGCTTTTATATCATTTTGCTTTGTCTAGATTAATCAAGGATTAATAACAATATCTGGTCGCAACAGTTTCTTTTGGATCTGAAACCAGCCTGCTCTATAAGTAAATGCTCCTCTATCCAAGGGTTGAATTTTATTTAATAAATCATCGAGTTCATGCGTCAACAATTTTGGAAACGGTGGTCAGCCGACTACCTTACGCAATGCCAAAATCGTCCCAAATGGAAGATCCGATCACCATAGTGGTGCTACATGAAGACAATATCCCGCCCTTTAAAGTGATGCTTGGGACGCATTTTGCAATTACAATTACAGCCTGGTCCATATAGTGTTGTTCGTGTGGTGACATTGCGTACCGCGAGTGGGATTGCCGAAAGATCACAATTGTGTGTGCTTTCCGTTGAGAATGATGCCTCCAATTAACATTGCTTAATAATACTATTAAATCTTTAGAGACTTCCATTTAGAAATTAATGGCCGGTTTTATAAACAACAGATAAATTTACTTCCAAAGTTAAAAAAAAAAATTATTCCTTCAAATGACAGTCGAACTTTTGACAGTAATGTTATAAATGCCATAAAATTAATAAAACTGATTCGAATTTATTAGTTTGAATAAATTTACTTTGGCAGTAAATTTATTGAGCCATTTATAAAACCGGGGGTAAGTTACTGTATTATAGTGTATATAAAATATGAAAGGTTATCTATATATGAAAAAAAATAAACAAGAAACATTTAAATTAATTGAAAGATATTACATTACATTCCTTCAAGGCGCACGGCATGTTCGATACCCTGCAAAATATTGAGAATCTCTGGTTCAAAGTAGGGGTAGAAGGCCTGCGTTTAAAAGCTTGGACCCTTGTGTCCAACGGGAGATTATTCAAAAACTATTCGAACCATTATTCAACTATTTTAACACTATTTGGAGTGCTTCTAGAACTAATATTATATTTTATCTATCTATTATTACTACACTACTGTAAGTAGCAGTGATTGGCAAGTATATTGTTCACTATTTTTGGCAACTTGTGCCTGTAAAAACCAATACAATAAAAATCTGATGTAGCCCGCCAATTCCATGTTTAAAATAAAAGTAAGATTTAAGTAATCACTTCCGGTTGATCGTTTGTAAATAAAATTTAATTTGTTGTTGAATAAATAGAAACGTCTGTAATACAAAATTTTGGATTGTTTTATTGTTTTTCCTCAAAAACCTGTTAGAGCTCCAAATTAAGTACTGCATCCGATTTATCATATTATGGTTAAAATCATATGTTGTTTCAAATTATATGAGTTTTAAATACCAAATTTGATAAGTTTTGGATCATATTTTAATAGATTTTAAGGAAAAATTGTCACACGCACATTATTATACAAATCAGCATCAATTTCCAGGTGCTCTAAAACGCAATCTGTGTAAATTCTTCGTCGTACATAATCCATTTCGTAAATGTGTAGTTGTAAATTAATATTGATTTATAGTGCTACAATCATAGAAAAAATAAATCAGATCATCAGGTACATCTAATATTTATGTATGATGGAAAATATATTACCTATTTTTACAAACCATAATTTCATTAGAATTAAATATTTTATTATTATATTCTCCTTAAGACGGTTTCATTATTAATTTTAATGTAATTGCTTCCTGACAGTGACATTTATTTAAATATTTCAATATTGTTATTAAAGTATTGTTTTTGTTTGACGCATAGGCTAGTGGATGTGTAAAAATAAATTACTTTATACATTCATATTTTAAGTTATTTAAAGCTATTTACCTAACGCTATTATAGTAAAATTGAAGATTGTACCATTATGTTCAATTTTTATTAATAAAAGTTGCTGAAAAATTAAATTCAGTGTATTTTTTTCAAGAAAAACTGTTAAAAACTTGTTTAAGTGATACTTCCGGTTATCCGATATACACTAAAAACTAATTCTCACATTAGTGTAGAATGAAGAAATCAAATCGTGCTTATTCTCTAAAATCTCTATATGTGATTTTTAGCACGATCCCTATACCTCCCTTACCTAGGGTAGTCGGAGGTAAAAATACAGAGTTCCTAAGGCTCGAAACGAAATAGTGTCTGTACGTGTGTGTGTGACTGTGTGTCTGTGTGTATGTGTGTCAGTGTGTGTGTGACTGTGTGTATGTGTTTCTGTGTGTACGTGTGTCAGTGTGTGTGTGTGTCTGTGTGTATCTATGTGCGTGCCTGTGGGTGTGCATGCGTGTGTGTGCGTGCGTGCGTGTGTGCGTGCGTGTGTATTACAAACAATAATATTTTCAAACAATTGAACACAAAACTCGTACGAATGTAGCCATATTTTTTTTGTTTTTAAATATTTTTTGTACAATACCAAACCTATTATAACTCGAAATTTGCGGATGCAATTTTTATGCGTTAGGTTTGGTTATGTATGTATGTTCAGATAAATTGTAAGTTAAAGATGTCCATATACTGAGAAACATGGTGAACGAAACCTAATAGTGTACATTTTCGACATAGCACAACCAATGCAATGCTCATCTTTCGAAATTTGTCTGTAAACATATCCAATTATACATTTGTCGCAGGCGTATGACATGTTGAGATTTAGGGTGTTGCGAGGTCGTCCAGTGTGTAAGTTGGTGATATGACTTGTAGTGTACTAAAGGATAGAAAGTTTCCGACTGAAAAGAGAAAAAGTGGATGTATGAATGCGATTTATGAATGTGGCCCAGACGGAAGAATGTGCTTGGTTAGGTATATGGGACGAGGAATGATTGCTGCATGAATGGTTTCTTAGAGATGCTAACCCACCCATTGGGATAAGCGTGAATTTTATGTATATATGTATGCGTATTTCAAAGTTCTGCAAGGTTGTAAGGACAATACTATTTTAAAGATATATCTTATATGAATGAAGAGGAAAAAATGGAGAATTTTTATGGTAAAAATAAAATGTAGATTCCATTAGAATTAAATAAGTTTACAATGTATTTCTCGCAAAATTTGCCGAAAGATTAATAATATTAAAACATAAAATACAAAAGACAATCTTTTCAAACACGAGTTAGAAATTCGGACACGACAAGAGCCATGTTCCGGGAAGTAGGCGAATAAACGAGTGCTTGAGCCTTTTGTAACAAGTATTTAATACTATTTTCTCTCTTTCAGCTTTCGTTGACATTTTTTCTTTATAAACTGCCTTGGCAAACAGATAATATATGTATCATTCCATTCAAAAAATCAACAATGATATCGCTTTTTCTGAAATCGGAGTACAAACCAAGGCCGTTTTATACAAAACAGTGGCATTTAAGTTCGCTCCCAAAATCCAAAATAGACATGCGTCCTTTTTTTCAAAAATGTCATCATTTAAGATATCTATGTACAAAGCAGATTCATTATCTATGTAAACAGGCACATACACTGAAATCGAAGTGTGTAACAATTAGAGTTTTGAAGCACAGTTCGACATAACTTTTGATAACTAGGAATCTGAAATTAAAGAAGTCTTTTTCTTCCATGTTTTTGCTTAGCATTTAATTTTATTACGGTCTATTTAAAAAATTAACTTGTATTTACAAATGATACGTAAGACCAAGCATTTAAAAAAATCATAAAACTGTGAATGAGTCAGTAGAAATAATCTCTTTTAAGTTACTAAACAAAACATTTTTCAGATATTTTTATCTATACATTCCGTTCGATAACAACACAGTACATATTTTGTTTGCTTCTAAATATGATGGCAAAAAATTATCAGTCGAAGAAATATATCAAACTAATAATAATTCATTGCCGACAGATAATTGTTTATTTATCAGAATTTATGAAAAAATATTAAAGAGGTTAATAATCGCAAAATAAATATTAATTTTAATTTTCTGATCATGACAGTTCATATTAATTAATTGTCTGTAAGATTTATTAACAAATATTAGATCGAAAAAGATATTATTGTTTGTACTGTAAAGTACTATTAATATATTTTTCATTCATATAACAATTTAATTCAATTAATTATATAATGTATTGAGAGCTTCTTGACTGGATGGATGTTTGGGATATTTGAATAAAACAGCAATCCAGGATATTTATATAATATTTTATAAAACATAGTAGGTATATTTTTCTTAAAATTATTATTTAATTTATCATTAGTACAGTTTATTGTTATGAGCAAATAATTTATTTATTTGTAGATCTACATTTTAGTATACATAAAAAATTAGTTTATATTTGCGTTATATACTTAAGTATAAAAAAGATTTCCAATTAAGAAGAGTATATACTAGATAAAGATGGAAATTTTATTGGGGAGAAACACGAGGTACTAGAACGATGCAAACATTACTTCAAAAAATTACTGAATGAACATATAGAAGTAGGCCAAGGCGAAGACGAAGAAATGGAAGAGATAATAGATAATAGAAAACATGCATTAAAATGCCAACTAAAGAAGAAATAGATATCATAATAAACAAATTTAAAAATAACTAATGTCCACAACAGAAAGTATGAAATACGGAGGGAAAGCAGTAAAGGAACAAATAGTAAAACTTACAAAAGAAGGATGGACAACAGAGAAAATGTCTGATCCCTGGATTAAAGCAGACATTGTACCCAACCATAAAAATGGATACATAGCCGAATGTACTAATTAGAGAGGTATCGCGTTACTAGACGTGGTATACAAAATATTAGAAACGATAATAAAGCAAAAATTAAACAACCAAGCCGACAAGTTAATAGGAGTATCAAGCAGGCTTCAGATAAAGTAGATCGACATCCAGATTTTTACCCTAAAACAAGTCTTGACGTCATGCTATGAATACGAAATACCTAGTATCCGTTATTCATAGATTTCAAAACCGCATACGACACAGAAAACAGAGAAAACTATTAAAAATTCTAAGAGATTTTTTTAATCACAAATAAGCTAACCAAGCTGGTCCAAATGACAAAAAAATACAGTCCGAATTGACAGGGAAGAATCACAAGAATTTGAGGTGACAAAAGATTTGCGACAGGGAGACTCTCTCTCAACATTACTTTTCAACATAACATTAGAAGCCTTCATAAGAAAATCCGGAATAAACAAAGAAGGAAAGTTACTGAGCAGACAACATTAATATTTAGCTGCTGCGGACGATGTGCTAAATATTAGCAAAGAGCAATTACGGAAAATTAGTAGATGAAGCAGCAAGAATGGGATTAAAACTTAATGAGGAAAAAACCAATATATGCATCTAAAAAATAGGCACTATAAAAAACTGAAAACAGAAAGCTAGAAATAAAAACAAATTCAGGGGAAACACTAACATTGGATGAAACCGACCGCTATAATATGTACTTAAGAGTACTGATAATTACTAAATATAAAGAATGAGCAACTACCCATATATAATAAATAAATAACATTATTCTGATAATTTTAAAATCAAGCAAATTTTTATTATTCATTATTTCGTTTATATATATATATAGGATGGTTGATTTTTCATTGTCCAGCTTATATCTTCTGAAATATTAAAGATACATAAAAAAGTTAAATACAAATTTGTTTAATACAACCTGATCTATAATTTAGCATAAACAATTTTTTTCCGAGGCCTACCATTTTTTTGGAAAAATGTTTAACTTTAATTTTTTAAATGGAACACTCTGTATATTTTGACAGAATAAGATTCTTAATAAATATCTCTTTACAATGATGTGTAACAAGTAAGGATTTACCTTTAAAATATGTCCTATAAAGCAAATAGAAATATGATAAAAGTAGGCTATGATATTCTATTGTTTATACCGGTAACTTCTGTCACACATGAACATTGGCTACGTAGGGGTTTTCCTTTGAATAAAATTATGTCTAATAAAGCAAGTAATAGAATTACTAGCATTGATGATTTACAAAATTATTAATACTTTTATTTAAATATCAAGTAGCAAAATTAAGTTAAATAATAATCTTAACACCTTTCTCACTATTATAATCAGTATTATTAAATCTGTGACAGATGTTACTGGTATAAACAATAGAATATCGCAGCCTACTTTTATCGTATTTCTATTTGCTTTATTAGACATAATTTAAAGGTAAACCCTTACTTGTTATACATTATTGTAAAGAGAAATTTATTTAGAATTTTATTCCATAAAAATATACAGAATGTTCCATTTAAAAAATCAAAGTTAAATATTTTTCTGGAAAATTGGTAGGCCTTGGAAAAAAAAATTGTTTATGCTAAATTATAGACCAGGCTGTATCAAATAACTTTTCTATATAACTTTTTCTTGTATCTTTAATATTTCAGAAGATATAAGCTGGACAATGAAAAATCAACCAGCCTGTATATGATATATACAGGCTGTCTCTTAAATAAGACATGGCTTAACCACAGATTCCTGAGGCTAAAATAAAACGATTTAACCAAACTTGCTTCTACCGGAAAGTGTACCATTTAGCCAGAATTCTGCTTCAAAGTTCTTCGAAAAAAAATAAATTTTGCTTATAATAATCGGACGCTTTATTCGATTCTGATGAAATTTGGTATGACAGTTTATATGGTTATAAGTAATCTTTTAATGTGATACTTGTTATTATTAGTGAACCACTAGTGTATGAAACTTAGGTGTCCCAACATTAATTAGACCGTAATTTTTTAATAGTAATGCCGGAAACGTGAAATTATTTTTTTTTTTTTTCAGAAAGATAAATTCAATAGTAAACTTTTCTCTCTCTGTGTAATTTGTGATATCTGTTACGGTTCACACAGAAAAAATAAAATCTGAGTGTTTGCACTGCTAAATTTTTAAAATAAATTTAATCTAGCAGTCTATCCAAATGTCAAACAAGTAATTTTTAATGACAGTAACGAGTTGTCATTCTTCACAACTTGTTTAGGAGTAAGCTGAGATATGTAATCGTTTTATTTATAATAATGGTAGAAAAAATATTATTAGGCCGATCAAACGGATGTTACTAGTTTTAGAATATTACGAAGAAATAATATAATATGTATGTTTTTATTATAAAGTCCCGAGTCCCATATTTCACAACTACGTTAAATATTTCTGTTGTTGCTGCTGTAAATATTTACCACAAAATAATGAAATAAATTACATTCTATTCTGATTAAACTGCCAACAATAAATTATTTTAAATAAAAACCATTTAATTACATTATTTATTGTTAAATCTTTCAAATATAACAAAATGTGGATCATTATAACTTAATAGTAGGTAAATATACTATGAACATCTTTACAAGTTTCTTGGAAATGTGTCTGATTTCATTATTAAAATAAGATAGAAAAGAATTTAAATGTAGGTATTTGTATATTACTTAAATTAATTAAAATTAATTTTTGATCTCAATAATGTTTCACAACATTTAATGTATATTTGATTTAAAACACTCCACAAATATTTATTTATTAAAAATAATACAGCATACAATTTATGTAATAAGACAAGATATTTTGTATAAGCAAAAAACATAAACATTTTTTACAATATAAAATAAAAATTGGTAGGTATATTTTGTCATAATCCTCCGTTGACTCGGTATTTAGTACTGCTCCAGCACATATCTTTCAAATTCTTCTATTGATTCGCGAGTTTATCAGCATTGTTTACCGTACATGTTGTTGATTGTTTTTTAATACAGTTACAAACAGAAATTCGCAAAACAGAATTTTCGCTTCCAAATAAATATTTTCCACAAAATATCAACTTTGCAGTGAAAATATGTAGTCAACGAACTCTCTAGCTTTGAAGATATTATATGAAATTAAACTCGACATCAAAAAAGGCAATTAGTATCATTAATCCTCTTGAACAACGGTTTATTGCGTCTGAATTTTTATGTTATAATCAAGTCGATGAAAATCTGAAAATATATATTTGAAAAAGCTGAAATATTTTAATTTTACAAACACGAAAATATCCTGATACAAATGAGCATTTAATTATTTTCATCTCGCATTATTCTGATTACCTTATTATAATAATGTTTTACGTGTCCATTTCTTTTCTTGTTAATATGCTGTGTATGTGGAATTCACATCACATTACTTAAAAATATGATTCATTAACTCCAATATTCATATTATTTGCTTATAGGACCGGAATGATGAAACTGATAATATGTATACTTATCGTGAGTATTAGGTTAGTTTCTTTCAATACCTCGTTTTATTATTTATTTGTCACTTTAACGCGTAGGATATGACACTCAGCGCATTTACCGTATCTTCCATGATTTTGTAATTTAAAATAGAAGAAGTCATTGTTACGTATCTAACAAATACATGGTCCACGAAGTACTGCGAATTTATCTTTCGGGTACCCTAATTAAAAATCATTCATAGTTATGCATTATAACATAAAGATAACAATTTTCCAACGAAAAAAAATGGATCGGTTTTGTGACGCTGAGTGTGGTTTACAAGGTACTATCACCAGTAGATTTGAATCTAATGAAAAATGATACATCAGAAATTTCTTCGTCTCCTGAAAACTAAACCACATGCCAAGCATTTCGAATAAGTTTCAAAACTCAGATTCGACTAACGACGACTCAGGAGACCAGTATGAACCTCAAATTAACCAAAACATCAGCAGCGACCACGAATCTGCGCAAAATGAACACCTAGAACATAATAGCATATCAAAGGAAGTTCGCGAGAAAACTCCATATGGAAATATGGAAGAAGGAAAGAAGCATATGAAAAATAGACAAAAAGAAGCTTGGATGAAAATTAAATATGCAAGACTGCGCAAAAAAGGAAAGGAATAGTAGGAAATACACGTGATAGAGACAAGAAAGTTAAACAAAATAAAGTGAGCCTAGAAAGAAAAATGGGACTTGCGTATAATTCACCTTTTTATAGAAAATCATTGACGAAGTCAAAAAATTTCAAATGAAAATAGAACTGAAATATTTGAAAAGTTCTGGTCTCTTCTGAACTGGGATCAAAGAAGAGTTTTTGTTATCTCTCTTGTTCGAAGAATTCAGACTAAACGAAAAACAACCCCAATAAATGAAGTATCTAGAAGAGGAGATAACCTCACGTATACGTTTACCAAGAGAAATTAGAAGAATGTAGACAGGTATTCTTGTTTTGGAGCTTCGACCATTTTCTGTTCAAAGTTGGGTTAGAGACTCTAAAGATGGTATGAAGGAAGAGAAAATGCAACTAAATGAGAAACGAAAGACATCCAAAAATACAAAAATTTTCTGTGACAAAACAATATCTGAACACATTTTTTGACCAGCTACCCAAACAACCGTCTCATTATGTAAGGAAGCTATATTTGGAGGAACATTTCACTTCATTGAAGCTACTTTTCGAATTGTATGAATCTAAATGTAGAGGAGAAGTTGAAATTACTCAGATGGGCCTTCAACAAAGTATTTAATCAAAAAAATCCTAGCTTATTTGTCCCCAAGAAATGCAGTTAGAAACAAAAAAAAAGAAAAACATATTCAAGGAGCTAGCGAAATGTATTTTGTTGATAGTTGACCTTTAAGCTGTTAAAAGAGCGCCTTCGCTTAGTGTAACAATTTTTGATAAATCCACCAAAAAAGCTGCATGCTATTGATTTACTGAGTTAGATTCTACTCTAAACGCGTCTACTTTTGTCTCTTGTCTACTCAGTTACATTGAGATAAATTGTTTACCGCTAAGGCTTCCAATTGTTATCTATAGTGATGGCTGCACATTTCAAAATCGATATGTCGTTCTGGCTAACGCATTGCTAAACTTTGCGATGTTATACCAAATAAACATCATTCAAAAACGTAAACTAAAAATCGGAAAATTTATCAACCAAGCTACTATGTACGAGCGACCGAAGAAGCAAGATTTTCCGAGCCGTATAAGGCGATAAAGTACGAACATGATTTTTTTTAAGACTATTCAGAGGAACAATACTTCCGCTACAAATCAATTAGACCGAGAACTCGAAATACGGATCCAACAGTTACTGAAATTGTGGCCCTTAAATATGACTTTAACGGTGTAATTGATTTTAAAATTAATCATAATGAGGAATTTCGTCCTCTTCCAACAAGATTGGAAAATATAGACCAAATATCTGAATATTCACAAGCTCATACGCAAAAACTTAATATTAAGAGGTAATAGTTTTTATACTTTCAGGAACTGAAGAGAGAAACCTGCAAGATTGCCATCCATTTTACGGCGCAATTTCCTACAAATGATTTACTTTTGTATTAATATAAACTGCTATTTAATTTTGTGTATTATTTTTTCTTCGAGAAGTTTAACATTTTTTATGGTAATCTATTTAACACATTTAGAGTTTTAGTGTATTTTTCTTACGTTTAATATCTCTTATCTACAAAGAGTAACAACCCAATACCTCCTATGTACAATATTATATATATATATATATATATATATATATATATATATATATATATAATTTTTGCAATAAACAAATATAGCTAAGTTTCGGGTTTATTTAATTTTTGACCTTTTTTAAAAAATCTTTACCCATAACATCGTACTTCATGTTACACTTGAACACAAGATAGATTTTACTCCGCCCTCAAAAGTTTAATTAAATGATGTCACTGCTCTAACGACACACATACTCCGATTCAAATAGTGTACAAAATAAATGATTTACTAAAATATTTAAAACAGCATGTAAAAAATAAATAAGTACCCATCATACGTCCGTTAAAGATATATAAATATATAAAACGACATTTTAAATTATTTAAAAAAATTTTTAAAAAGACCTCTCGCCATTTCTATATTAGGCTATATAAGTATTGTATTGCACTTTCTATCGAACCGTCGTTTTATAACAAAAAATCTGATGTGGCCAAAACAAAATCTCCCGCTATTTAATTTTTATTAATTTAAATACATACCTACGTATTTACTAACGCTGCAAACTGTTCCATTGCAGAAAACTATTGCTTTATTTACTATTTTCTTTTTAAAATGTCACTATTATTAATTTCAAGTGATTAGTTTTTTTGACAGTGACATTTGCTGTCAGTTACATTCATTTGAAATATTAACTGTGTTACAAAGGAATTGTGTTTATCTTAGGCTTCGCAACTAATAAAAAAAAAATATTTTTAAATTTATCTGTAAAATATATAGAAAAAGTATTAATGTATTCCTGTAGAATATTCAATAATCTTTAATTTTCATAAGACAAAATGCGAAAAAATGGCATTTAATGGTATTTTTTGAAGAAAAACCATTATGAGCTTCAGGTAAAGTGCCATATCCGGTTATCCAATTTACACCGAAATCTAATGGCTTCTTTTCATATTAGAAACGGATAGAAATACAAGGTTTCAGAATTTTCTGAATGATAGTATTTGAATTAGAGCGAAGACAAAATCCCTACACATACACACACAGACATCATCGTGAAAATGTTAAAATTGGATTCTAGGGACCTCAGAACGTGGTCATTTACTAAAATCTCGATATGTGATTTTTAGCAAGATTCCTATACCTCCCTTACCAACGGTAGCAGGAGGTAAAAATTACAGAACTTTACTCAAATATAGTTTTTATTGTATTTATCATGTCTTCTGTACACATACAATTCTAATTATATCTATTTCTCATTGTACGAGGAAGTTCCTAAATGTCAGAGATTCTTCTAATTCATTAGCAAAATTGGCGATATTTCTTATGGATATGTGCATTTTACCTACAATTTTAAATATATAATTAATAAAACAATAAGACAGATTGTGATTTATCTCTGTGAAGAGACGGCAGTTACACATACAACACTGAGCCCCAATAAGGGAGAAACGTGTCTGTGGTTACTAGCTGGGCACGGCCAGCATCTGATGATTACTGAGAGGTTGATTCAGACGCTGAAATCTTGTGAAACATGACTAGTGTTTTCTAATTTTTTATTAGACATTGTTTCACCTAAAGTTCGCTATTGTACTTTGTTTTTTTTTTATAAAATATAAGACAACTTGGCAAATGATATAATAGTACTGATACAGGATACACCAACAAATTATATCTTAAGAGATAGATATTGACGTATAAACTAACACATTTACCCGAACCAAAATTTTATTAAACAAATTAATATCTATATATTTTTAAAATTTTTAAAATCTGTTGTGGTCAGCATAATACCTCTCGTCATTTCCATTTTATTTTATATAACTTTATATTGCACTTCGCTATCGAACCGTCGTTTTATGACAAAAAAATTACAGAACTTTACCCAAATCTTGTATTTATGGTACATGTCTTCTGCACACATACAATTCTAATTATATCTATTTTTCATTGTATGATGAGAGATCAGAGATTCTTCCAATTCATTTCTAGATTGGCGGTATTTCTGATGGATATGGATATATACATTTTACCCATAATTTTAAATAAATAATTAAAAAAACAATAAGAAAGATTAAAGGTATTTTCCAGAAAAAGCTTTCAGAATGTTACTAAAACTTCTGATTTTTTAACACTGACATTTGTCATTTACAAACTATGTTTTAAACATTCGAATTTGTCAACTGGTTTCCTTAGTACCTTAGCCTCTGCGATGTACTACATTAAATTATTCTATATATTGCCTTTATCTCTAAATCTATACAAGCTACAATAAAATTTTTAAGTGTATTAGATGGAGAATTTTATGATCTTCAATATTTGTAATAACAAAAAATTACATTTAGAAGATTTTTTTAAAGAAACTATTACTTCCGATTATCCAATTGTTACCAAAATCTAATCAGCGCTTCCCAGGAATGTCAGATTGAGGAAATTGCAGTTAAATATTTTTTTAAGTCTTATAGTATTTGAGAAACCCTTGTACCAACATCCACACACACACATTATCGTAAAATGTTATAATCGGATTATAGGGACCTTAAAACGTGCTTATCTACTAAAATCTGGATATGCGAATTTTAGCATGATTCCAATACCTCTCTTAGCGAGAGGTAAAAAGAACGCATGGTTTCGAATATTGGGTGTAAGTAATTTAAAAATTCGTATCAGTAAATTGGGCTCAAATTCTTTAAAAGAATGTCTGATTTCATCTAAGAAGGTTAAAACACTTGGCTGACACTTCCATTTTGCACTTAACGTATTTTACCTTATAACCCTATAATATCTTACGGCGTAACAGAAAAAAAAAACTGTAAGAATTATATGTGGTCTGAATCAAAGAATTTCCTGGAATAGTATATTACGTTGCAAGTTAAGAAAAGTGAAAGTTTACCAGACGAATATGGCTATGCCATATGAGAACAGTAAATCACTTTTCTGACGTGGTGTGTACACTGTCTGGAAGATTTTATTGATTTCAAATCAATAAATTCTTCCAGACTGCAGTTCCGAATATTTTCTTTTTTCCTACATCAAATTCCAGTCGATCATAGTTACTCCAACAATAAAAAATAAAAATAAACAATTCCTTGTGTCAAAATGTATTTTAATGACAAAACCGTTGCTATGCAGTAACAGTTCCTATGTTGTAAAGTAACCCATTAGTGTACGATTTTGAGGATATTATAATACTATATTACTGTACAAAATACAAAAAAAAAAATAGTTTTAAAGAACTCTTCCATCAATTTACATATATGAACAAATTACAGAAATTCATACAATGAAAACGTCCCTTTCTATGAACAAAGAATACCATTCCTACCAAACCCGATCTGCTTGTACACAGAATAGAAGAATTTTTAAATTCTAATGGCCGATTTCACCACCGATTCCTAAAATTTAAGTAATGCCTATGTACCCGATGTGCACCACATAGGCATTACCTAGCAAAATTTCGTTTTCACCAACCGCTAAGCATTGCCTATCTTGATTTAGAAATTACTTAGCTAGGTATCTGTTTTCCGATGCCCAAATCGCTAAGCATTTCCTAACGTTTGACAGCTGACACTTCAAAATGAAAATTGTACAATTTTATTGAATATTTTGATAGTTATAACGAAGAAATAAAAAGACATGGACAATAAGATAGAAAAGAAAGAACAAATTTTTTTGAATTCTGTGATGAAAAATGGTTTGGAAAAGATGTCCTTCTCATTAGAAAACAGAATTTTTATATACCTATACGAGTTTATATGATATAAAATTAATTAGTAAATACATAATTATATCGTTTTATTCTTTATTTTATATTTTGGGAAATTACAGTGGGTATACACATATAATTAAATTCATAATTTCTACAAAAATACCATAGCCACATATCATAAATATGAGTTCCGGTTGTCATATTTTAAATTTTTTCTTGAAATCATAGGATTCAGTTTCTGTTTTTGTATTATTTATTCTATATTTTGCCATTTATATTTTTTTCTTCTTGTTCATTTTCATCTTTGTTTAATTTATATTTTCTACTTCTGTAATACAAATTTGTAAATATATATGTAAAGGAAATTTCTTTAAAAATTTAATTACTTCGTATACCTCAACGTAATATTAAGATTTACATAATTTCCACTATCAATGTTGACAAATACAATTGTCAAATGTCATAAATTATAAAAATTATTTATTTCCAGTGTGCAAATATAATATCACAAAAGTAACTAATAATCCGATGCCTACGTAAGTAATTCCTAGCTGGGCATTGCTTTGTTTGGTGAAATCCAAAATGGATAAGTATCAGTTTAGGCAGTTCTTAAATTTAGGAAATTCCTTGCTAGGCAACAGTTTAGGAATCCGTGGTGAAATCGGCCGTAAGATTTGTATATGACATCTAATATTCCTTTTCTTTTATCACTGCTTTATTTGTTTATATATATATATATATATATATATATATATATATATATATATATATATATATATATATATTATATTATGTTAATGACGTACTATAAACATTTTTGTCATGTAGCCAATAATAAATAAATATTAAATAAATACCTATTATAAAACAAAGTACACGTATTTTGACGCAATTGACAATTATTTAAATATAATTTAAATAAAAAAAACTTTAGTCGCTAATGGGTCAGAATTAAAACAAGCGTCGCGAGTGTTTTAAGACCCCCTGAGTGACTAAAGATGCTTTACGTATGTGTATCGTACAACATTGTTATCTACGATAGAATCTAACAACCCAATAAATATATAAAAATATTATTTATGAAGTAGGATAGCAATATTAAATGAAAAGTTTGTCATAACAAAATATTCACCCGGTTTTTGCAAATTTAAAGCGTTTAAAAATTTTAATCATTCGTTGCTCGGCTACCGGAGACTAATAAATAACAATATGAATGAATAACAAACAACCGTTTTACAAACTTAAAACTAACAACTAAACCTCAATTTTCGCAGATATATATATATATATACAGGTACTTAAAATATAGTTACATGTTGATATAATCTAAATCTGTTATGTGAGCACGTACCTGAACGAAGTCCTGCGACTTGATTAGCCGGGGTTGGGGCGGCGAACTCCTGTAGAACGTCGGCGACGGTGACGAGCAGCAGACGGAGTACGAAGAGCCTGCGAGTCAAAACACAGCTATTGATTCACTGAGCGAGAAGCGAGAGTGCGAGAGCCGAGCGTCCGCGACCAGAGATCCAGACTTGTATGATCAGGAGGGGGCAAACAGCAGCGGGATCTAGCGGGATGCAGCCAACTCACACATGCGTATACTACCATGTCAAGAGGATCTCACTAAAGTATTATATTACTATTACATATTAATATACACTCATTGAATCAACTGCTACATATCACACTCATTGCAATATTTTTATAAAGCCATGTGCCGTAAATTCCGCCGTAAATTCTTTAGAACATATAGGGTAGTTTTATTTATTTCATTGGTAAATTTTATTTAAATTTTAATGTTGCTCATAATTTTTTCACAAAATTATTAATAACCCATGAGGATCACACAAAACAGGTGGATCGTACTACATTCTAAACTCAGTGTTTAAAAAACTTTAAAATATTGCTGTGTTAACTCTGATATTCAAATCTTGCAGAGAGTATCGCAAAACTGCATAAATAAAAACAAAGATAGTACGATCTCAGAAAGTAGGTTCAAACGAGAAAATGTATAAGTACTATCCGTAACAGCACTTTACCCATGGCTATATGTTATCTAAAAGAATGCTTTATACGTATGCAATATAAAAAAATCGATTTGCTCTATAGAAAAATGAATGCTATAGATACAGTTGTCTGGATTTAGAAGGCCACCATGGGGATCACGGAAACTATAAGAGATATGACTTCGGTTAAATGGAATATGAACTATAACACCAAAATGGTAATAGCTTTTATTTTTGCTATATTTATATTGAGTTTATTTTTTTTATGTATAGCTTTAATCCATTCTACACATATACGAATAGAGCGTTTATCAATTCTATACAGATTATCTGGAATTCGAAGGCAACCATTGGGTTCTCGAAAACTATGAATTTGAGTATATAGAACATGTTGTGCACCTTTGAGGATCCATCTTAGATTTGCTTTTGTTTTACCAATAATTTTCATAGGTTACTAGATAGGTAATAGCAGAAAACAGAATTTGGTCGATTTTTCATTTTGAAATTATGTACTTTCATCCCATCAGTAATCGAGAAAAATATTTCATAAAAAGGGGTCAGATGATTTTATTGTCTATCCAGTGTAGTACGAAAATAATTTTTCTATTATCGAGATATAGCAAACTTAGATTTTCTAAATGCTCTTTTGCTCTACTTTCTCTTTGGTTGGTCTATATGTCACTGTAGTTTAAATTTGTTTTGCCTTTTAAAAGATGTTTCGTTATTTTCTATCAAATTTCTTGTTTATTTGACAGAATTTGTAATATTTACATGACATATTATTCATATACATATATTTTTTTATGGCGACTAAAAATACTCTGGTCAATAAAATTCATTTGTTTTAAAAATATTTTTTACATCAGACACGTACGTAGTGAGGATACAGATACGGTCTATTAAAAATATAGAATTGAAATTTAATTATATCGCAAGATGTATGGAATAAGTTACTGAAGTAAAATGAAATACTATTTTGGAAACCTAATGAAATTCTTGACAAAATATAACAAATTTCATAAAAAGTATAGAAAAATCTAAGATTTGAGGGGTAAATCAAATATAAAATTCAATAACCATTATATGAATCAAAAGAGAAAAAATCTGTTGTGGCCAGCACAAGACCTTCCGTCAATTCCATGGATTTTGTACAAATCCCATACCAAAAGGTCCTTGGAACAGATTCTATATAATATCATGTAAAAACACATACTATTTTTTACAAATTCCATACCCAAAGTTCATTTGAAAAGGTTCTATAAATCCAATAAAATTATAACATAAACTACACTAAGTAATGTCCTTCCATCTTCTCTTTGGCCTTTCTCTGCGTGTCACTTGCGAGCAACACTATGACATCCCAATTTTAGATCCTATACTTTTTTTGTTCATATTTGGTTTTGCACTTGCAACTGACATCTGTCAATTAAATTTTTTTGAATAATTATGTCAGCTGTTTCCATGATAAACAGCAAAGCTGACTAATTTTTGAAAATTAATTTCTTTATAATGCTTTAAATTTACATCTATTGAATATGAAGGAAAATGTATAATCAAACTGTATAGAGAAGAGTATTTTCTTTAATATATGTAATAACAAAATGTCAAAAAATTATATTTAACTGCGTTTTTTCAAGAAAAACTGTTAAAAACTTCAAATAAGGGTATTTCCGGTGGATCAATTATAACCAAAATCTAATCAGCTCTTCATATGGATGTAAAGAAGAGGAATACGAAAGAATTATAATTTTTAGAATTGTAGTATTGGAGTTATCGTCGGAGAAAAATTTGTCACACACGGACACACACACGGACACACACACGGACACACACACGGACACACACACGGACACACACACACACACACACACACACACACATACACACACATACAGACATCATCTTAAAAATAGTAAATTCGTATTCTAGGGGCCCTAAAACGTACTTATTCATTAAAAACTCACCAACGAATTTTTTGACCAAAGACAATACCTTCCTTTTACGGAAGGTAAAAATGGAAATATTTTTAAATATCCTTCCATTGAAAAATATGTTTGTGTTATATCTCGAAAATTTAAAAATAGAAAAAAATATTTTCGTACGCCACTGGATAGACAATAAAAATATCAACTTTTTTCTTTGAAACATTTTTCTCGATTTTAAAATGAAAAAATCGTCCAAATTTAGTTTTCCATTATCTAGTAACCAATATTTTTTTCGGCAAAATGAAAGCATGTCTAAAGATGAAAATGAGTATACAATCGTATAAAATTAATAGAAAAATCGACCTTCTTATTTACAATAAGATTTATATAAAACGAACAAATTATCTATGCCATCTTCTGAAATGCTTTGTTTTACTAGATACTTAAGTTTAATTATCGGTAATTTAATTTAATTAACATTAAGAAAAAATATAAAATGTTAGTAGACAGAATAAAAGCAGCTGCCCTAGAATGCAGGTCTAAATCTAAAACAACCAATAAAAATGGGATCTAAGTGGAAGTAGCAGAGGATGCCAATTTAAATAAACAAGTAAAAACAATTTGCAAAATATAGAAAAATACCTACTAAAAAAATCCGGCCCCACAAAAAATATCAGTAAAGAACAGGCAATAGGCATGAATTGGATTGTAACACTAAAAAATGAACATAATGTAATTACCCAAGACAGATTCTTAATAGATAAGACCTCAACATACTTCTACAGAAATCGTTACAAAAGCACACTAAACGTAGAAGAAAAACAATAATTAACATTTGAACTAGATTTGACCGACCCCTTAAATCAATCTTAGAAGAAGAAGTGATACAGTCAATACATGACTTAAAAAGTAACAAAAGCCCAGGAGAAGACATGATTACTTCAAATCACTTGAAACTAGGTTCAGATGTACTGTTACACTTTCTTACAAAAATCTTCAACGAAATTTTGAATTCTAAAATAATCCAAGATTCATGGACCTCGTCTACGATAATATTAATCCATAGATAGGGCGATAAGTCTGATTTAAAGAAATATAGACTTATAAGCCTATTATCAAAGTGTTTATTTCCATTATAATGAGAAGACTTGCAAAACAACTCAACTTCAAACAACCAGCGGAACAGGCGGATTTCAGAAGCAAATTCTCCGTCATAGACCATGTACAAACCATAAACCAGCTAACCAAAAAACACAATGAGTATATCATCCCACTATAGATTTATTTCATCCATTATAAAAAAAGCCTTCGATACGGTAAAACACCCTTACATGCTACATTCCCTCAAAAATCAGGGTATAATAGTACATTAAAACACAAGTATCATAAGGCAATCTGTTAACATACGAGTCCAAGTTTGGAAAACGAGCCGTAGGCGAGTTTTACTAAGGACGAGTGCGTTAACAGGCCTTATGATACATGTTTTTTATACTGTTTTTTCTATTGAGGTAATTTTACAATTATTTTTTTTTTAAATGCTACGTCAAAAGTTTGACTTGGTGTTTCCTTGTCACTTATGTTTATGTTGGTAGCACTTTCCGCTAACAATTGATATTTCAAATTTTGACAACTGATTAGTGTATTGTGTGTATTAGGGAATACGGTGTACATAGTGAAACCGATTGAAGGTCTAATTGTAAAAATATACTAATATCAAGTTAAATATGGAGGAGGAATACGTACAATGTACTCCACCAGAACTCAAGGAACTAGCGGCGAGTGTTGCAACCAGCAACCAGCAATCCCAACTCAGATCGTCACAAACGTTTATAGTTTTTAAAAAAAAAAAAAATTCTAGATTGTGTTAATAATGGGTTACTCCGGTGCGTGTAGACGCGAAGAATTGATTAATATGTCAATTAATGACATTGAATATAAAACTGACACAATTCTCGTGTCTGTACCCAAAACTAAAAATAATGTACCGAGATTATTCGCCATAACTAATCAACTGTGGTTGGATTTAATTAAAAAATGTGCTAATTATAGACCAAGCAACACACCACATAAACGATTTTTTATTAGATATCGAAATGGACGATGTACAGTTCAACCTATAAGAATAAATATGATTGGCCAGATGCCTAAAGCCATAGCCACTTTTTTAAAATTGTCAAATCCTGAACTTTATTCGGGACAATAGTGGTGGCGACCTCATAACAATTAAACGTCACGGAGGTTGGAAGTCTTCAAGTGTGGCTGAGTCCTATATAGAAGATTCTTTGAAAAAGGAAATTGAAGTCGCCCAAATGTTCACATCAAACGAGGCTTCCACTTCAAATTATGTTGGATGTACAAGTAGTTATAAACCACCACAAGTACAAATAGAGCCAAACGAAGAAATTAATATCTAGGAAAATGTGAACGTTTTAAGCAATGTGAACTTGCCTGGAATAAGGGTACATTCAACACATAATTGCAATATAACATTCAATGTAAATTGTGATTGTAATAAATAAAATTTACCGTTTTTGACAAAGTAAACTGTAGTATTTCAAATAAAAACTGTTTTACCTTAATTTAGCTTTTTATTCCCTAATTTTATATGTACAGTTCAAGGTGACATTCACTTACTACTCTTTACGTACTGTTAAGTTAAAATGTCCCTAGCTCTTTATGGCGCGAATCATTTAAATATATAAATTTATTTCCCGATACTACATAAACATGAGCGCATTGTTTCTTGTTTAATTGAAAGATTTTGACTTCACATATTCTTCATAACTAACACATCTATAAAGTATGAAAAGTCATAATTAAAAATATGTAACCTACCTGACTTGCCGTGTTCTAATTCCTGAAAATTAACAGGGGCTCAAGTTACGCAAATAAAAAGAAAATATGGTTTCTTAATGGATTTTTGTTTATTTTACATTGACCCAATTTAAACAAAAATAATACTACTACATATAAACACAACTTATCTCTAAACAGTAACTCTGAGTCGGCGCTTGATTTGAAGATGGCAGGCCATTCTAGGAATTGCCTGCTGTCTGCGTGACCTTGTGGCGGACGATTCTCGTCACCGTGCTATCTGCTTGACCTCGAAGGCGGACGGTTGGCAAGTCTTCTCGTCACCGTGCCGCTGTTTGCTCGGCGTCGTGATTCACTTCTCTGGATATGCGTTCTTGCCTGAGGCTAAGGGACAGCTGAAGGTTTAAAGTGCTTGTGCAACATACATGTGTCTCTTACGCTCTCCGCGTGCTGACTGACCACACCCTGCTATCCTTCTCGTTGTCCGTTACACTGCGTACTCGTCTACCGCGCACATTCCACACTTCAATTTCACTCGCACAGAGCCGTATTCACATCTTAACTATAATTTACATAAATTCTAAGAAAATACTGCACGTTACAAATAATATGTTGAAATATTACCAATAACTTGACATTTTGAGGTTAGATGTAATTATTCATTAATATGACAGTTATAAAATCATGACTACCAACTCTACAACACGAAAGGCGCCACAAATGGAACTCTTATAGATCTTCTAAACGTCGTGTTTGATAAACAATGCTTTTATAGACTGGTAAGAACACCGAAATAGAAAAAAGATAATAATATATTAATTGTTATAAGTTCAGTATAAAAAAATCTGTTTTGGCCGGCCCAAGACCTCTCGCCATTTCCATTTTTTGTTATAAAAGTATTGTATTGCACTTCGCTATCGAACCGTCGTTTTATAACAAAAAAATTACAGAACTTTACCCAAATAATGTTTTTCGTTGTATTTAACATGTCTTCTGCACACAAACAATTCTAATTATATCTATTTTTCATTGTAAGAGGAAGTTTCTAAATGTCAGAGATTCTTCCATATTTGCATAGAGTGCAGAGACGTTAGCCGCAAAATCATTTCCATTGCAGTGTACTACAAAGACAGGCCAGCCGTTGTACTTTCTGCAACGACGCTTATACTGTGCTTTCTTCAAATTTTAGCCACCACACTACCGATGAATGAGTGATTTCTAGCGCTTTCAATGAGGGATCTATGAGTGTTAACCTTTTTTTATGGATGTTACAAGAACTGTTTCACTTTTAGGATATGTTACAGGTACCAGCGTGACAATGTGATGAAAAAGGGAGCTTCGAACAATAAAGTTTCTATTACCACCAAGCTCATGACACTACTATCTTCTTATTCTAAAGTTCTTTAATGCCCATTTGCACCAACAAGGCTTGAATTTTAATATAAGCTTAAACAAAAAAATGCAAATCGAAATTTTGACAGCAATATATCATAATTCATTTGACATTTCATTTCGATGCAATATTGTCAATTTAAACCGAGTTTAATATTTAAGTTACGTTGGTGCAAACGGCCGTAAGATAATCACGTATATCAGAAAAAAACAAATTTCATCTAAATAAAATGTTATATGCCAATAAAGCAGGACTATCTCGTAAATGATACTCATAGAGCTAAACTTTTGTGTAAGAGTTAAAACTATGCCAGGAATTGAAAGTCGTGTACTGTGTGTACCAAATGTGTGATCAATGGCAAAGTGTTTCGTAATTTAAGCGGTACAGTACAACATACTCCTTGATCAGGAAAAGTATTGTAAGTGCTTTAAATTCAAAAATTGAACCCCACTGTCTAGTGCTCAAAGGCACAAAATCGGGAATTTTACAAACCATATGCAAAGTGAATCTAACTGGTCGAATCAATAACGTTAAGGTTGAATTACTATTTCTTATGCAGCCGATCAGTTACTGTATGACATTATTACTTGAGAATTGTAAATTTAAATAACGAAACTAAAGAGCATTTCTTCAAAGCAGAAATTATTTGTCTCTGCAAGACATGGCCCTTGCATGAAATAAATACTTTATCCAGCTTCTTAAAATCATATAAAAATAATATTTTTCAAATTCCAGTATTTAAAGATAAAAGCAAAGGCCGCGCTAATGGCGGTCTGTTAATACTCTGTAAAAATAACACTTCTATAAATATTAACATTATTGAATTTTGTAATCATTGGATAATCTTAAAACCCCGTACAAACTCTAATAATTATTTAATTGGTTCTGTTTATTTAAAACCATATTTGGATAATAATACCTGTTTACAACTATCAGAAGATTCATTATGTTCTATTTTAGATAACCTAATTTCAACACCAAATTTGTCGTAATAGGGGCCAAGATTGGGAAACTAAACCAATTAACGGAAAACTGTATTGTCAACCCAAATGTGTTTGAGCAAAGAATCTTGAAGCAAGAGAAAACCAACTACAGAGGTAAAAAAATTGATAGAGATAATGGAAAATCTAAGTTTATATGTTCTAAATGAACGTTCTTATGGAGACCATCCTGGTACGTTTACATATCTTAGTTACAATGGCAATAGTATAATTCATCCAGCATAGGTTGACACAGAAACAATGGCATATGTTACTAAATTTGAGGTTATTCCAACTTTAGAATCATCAGATCATAACATTTGTTTTTTTTTTTATCTTTTGATACATCAGTTGTCAATTTCTAGACAACTGTCTAATGTAAAAAAACAACACTGAATTTTGGAAAGTTATTAAACAATTAAAGCCAAAATTGAAGTCAGTGAAAAGTATTAGTGTTGATGAGTGGGTCTAATTTTACAGACACTATACCCAAACACTGAAAAAAGATATGTACACTTTCGATAAGAATTGATAAGTGCTATTGACAATTCTAAAGCTGGAAAAGTTCCAGGAAATGATAAAATAAATAACAACTTTGTAACACTCTACCCTCGCTACTGGGTGGTTTTCGTGATCGGGCGCCAATTCAAGGACCTGGAGAGGATAGGGGGTTGTGGATAGCTGGCCGGTGGGCCCAGGGTTGGAACACAAATCAGTTATCTTGGCTTAACTAAATTTTATTTACACACTATGTATTATGAAATTGATTATAAAGGAAGAAATGAACTTTGAAACTAAATTACTGAAATTTACTGTTAAACTACTAATATTTTTACAGCGTGAAATGTTTGATTCAAGAAAAACTGGCAATATTTTAAACTAGTAAATTGACTTAGACTGTGAAACGGATACTCTGCAATCAAAAGCAGAGTCGTGAATTTAACTGTCCGCACACGGGACTTAAAATAATATTTACTCGTCGACGTGCGATCCCCGCTGGTTCGTCGTGGCAATTCACCACCTGGTGGACTTGGGGATCTCGGTAATGGTCGTGCAGCGCTGTGCTGGAACTGGATCCTATAGAACAGCTGTAGGACTTCTGGATTCTGACGACAACAGCTAGCCAGAGAACAAAATGCCTTCTAGGGCTGATGCTTCGCCTTTTATAGCCGGATTATAGCAATTTTCGTTTAAACGCGCGCGGTTTACATGGAAGGGACCTTATTCGTATTTGATTGGCCGAGTGGGAGAACAGACATGGCTTTTTATTGGTCGTGAGACTTGGCTATTAAAATATATGTAGTAAATTCTATACGCAAGTGGAAATGTGAACATCCAGTTTTTCTTGTTTCAAACTAACAGGTAAAATATATAAAATAATATTACAATACAATAGAAATTAACAAATATCTCAAGTTTTAGGTTTGTTACGCTTGTTTGGCGCTGTCGTCTTGACAGGTCTGGAATTCGTGCTCCAGTTGTGAAATTGAGAAGAAGGGTTGCTTTTGGGGTGGCCATATGATGTGCAGTGAGAATGTCGGCCTTGGAAACCCTTGGATAATGGTGACATGATGAAAAATGGAGGATATGTCGTTGGCCGTTACCGCGTGCTGACCACGTGCTGCAGGTAAGGTTATGTGCTCTGTAAGAACAATTTAAACTGACGAGTTCGGTTTCTGTGTCCCAACTGCCTCTAGAAAAATGAGTATACGCTGTGATGCGGCCCCAATGTGGACGGTGATGCTCTATGGACAACGGCGTGCTTGATTTTCCAGTCGAAACATTGTGACTTCGTCACATCTTTTACAAAAAATTACCTGACAATTGGCTGCATTATCTATTAACTCTGTTTAATCAAATTCTAAAAGAAGAAAATGTATCTCCTTCGTGGTCTAAAATACAACTGTTCATGGTATGCAAAAAAGGTTATATAACCCTTAAATTACCGCAGTATTGCTCTTATAAATTCTATTTGCAAACCTTTTACTAAAATTATTGAAGTGCGTGTATAAAACTATCTTGAAAACAACAATATACTTTGTGATAATAAAATGGGGTTCAGAGAAAACAGAATTACAACAGACAATGTCTTTATTTTATCATCGGTTATACACTTGCATTTAAGATTATCAAAAAACTCCATATACGCCATCTTTATAGACTTTAAGCAAGCATTTGATTCCTTAAATCATTTGCTTCTTTGGAATAAATTGTACGTAGCAGGTTTGAGCTCAAAACCCATAAGAATATAATAAAATTTATATAGAAATGCTAATTTAACTTTTAAAAATTCTGATGTACAACTAAAAGCAGGTATAAGTGTAATTGAAGGCGTACTATAGAACGAAACTATATACCCCAGCCTATTCTCAATCTTTATAAATGACTTAGAAGATTTTTTACGGTTATAACGATTTATTAATGTTGGCATATGCTGACGATTTAGTAATACTATGTGATTGCCCCATAGACGTACAAAAAAGTTAAATTTATTAAAATCATATTGTCCTGAGAATTGGAAGTTAATCCAAAAAAGACAAAAAATTTACCTTTTTACAAAGGCCGCTTGCGTCAACTTTCTCCTTTTAAATACGGAGTAGAGAGTGTAGAGGTGGTCAAAAAAATTTGTTATTTAGGTGTAATATTCACAAGTTCAGGATTTTTTTTAGAAATATCAAATCATGTGAAAAAGAAAGCAGCTGCAGCTAAAACCTCTGTTAAAAAATTGCTAGTCAAAGGGAACTAAAGAATGTGGGAAGAAAAGATTAAATTATTAAAATCAGTTGTAAACGCAACCGCCATGTAGGTACGCTGTTGAGGTATGGGGTTTGAGGTATTGTGAATGCTGGGATTTATCCTTAGATTAGAATCTGGAGTAAAACATATAAAACTTCAGATTGTAAAAAGGGCTCTAGCTTGGTGGGATAAAATATTAAAACTAGAGGACTGGCATATAACAGGAACTGTGTACACTAGATTAGTCAATTTGGACAATAAACCTAACAAAATAGTATCCAATTGGGTGTCACAACTTAAAAATCTTACTTCTGAACTAAACTTTGCAAATACTTGGTAGAAATAATGCATAAATAATCAAGAAATGAATAACTTACTATATCACCTAAATGACATTCTTCAAAAAAAATCTGTTCTGGCCAACACAAAACCTTCCGTAAATTCGATATATTTTGTACAAATCCCATACCTATAGTTCTTTAAAAAAGATTCTATATCCTGTAAAATTGTAACACGAACACACTATTTTTTACAAATCCCATACCTAAAGTTCCTTTGAAAAGATTCTATAATTCAATAAAATTATAACACGAACGTACATAATGTAAATTGCACTTGATACTTCCTCCTTCTTCACCTTTTCCCTATTTTATTAGGAGTCGCTGTTTCTTATTCTTCTCTTCTACTCATGCCTGTCCAACGCATCTTCTTCACACAGTTCTTCCTCTCTCAAATTTTCTGCTACACAGTCCTTCCATCTTTTCTTTGGCCTTCCTCGAACTTCCGGCGTTGAAAATTTCAATCTTGAGGCACAGACAAAAAATTTACCTTTTTACAAAGGCCGCTTGCGACAACTTTCTTCTTTTAAATATGGAGTAGAGAGTGTAGAGGTGGTCAAAAAATTGTTTTTTTATTTACGTGTAATATTCACAAGTTCAGGATTTTTTTTAGAAATGTTAAATCATGTGATAAAGAAAACAGCTGCAGCTACAACTTCTGTTAAAAAATTGCTGTTCAAAGGGAACTAAAGAATGTGGGAACAAAAGATTAAATTATTAAATTACGAACGTACATTATGTAATTACACTTGATACTTCATCCTTCTTCACCTTGTCCCTATTTAATTAGGGGTTCTCTCCAATGCATCTTCTTCACACAGTTCTTCCTCTCTCAAATCTTCTTCTACACAGTCCTTCCATCTTCTCTTTGGCCTTCCTCGAACTTCCGTCGTTGAAAATTTCAATCTTGAGGCAAGGCTGCAACTGCAAGTCACTTGCGAAGGACACTCTGTCACATATCACTTTCTGATCTTATACTTTCCACTTTGGTTTTGCATTTGACACTGACATCTACCAACGGGGTCATACCACATTTTCCAATTTATTTTTTTTCTGAAAGTATGCTTAAAACCACCCACAGAAATATATATTTTATGTCACATAAGTTTCTAGTTTTACAGAAATAATTTTTTAAAGCTTATATTAAATTGCATATGACGTAATGGGTTTGCGACCGTGACCGTAGTCCCTCCTATCGAATAAAAATGGAACTACGTTTGACGTTTATGTTATTTGACTTGAAAGCAAACGTAACAGCAAGTTATTTTGTATTCGTGCTTTTGTTTTTATTGTATATTGAATAATTTGATTATGGAAATTAATTTTGAGGTTTAGGAATACGAACAAAAACTTTATTTTTGCTTCTCAACGAGATGTTCTCGCAAGACGGCACAGAACAATATTATACAACCATGGTAATATCTAAATCACACATAATTTGTATTTATTAGAACATTTCGTTATTTGTACTTACATTTAAACAAAAACAACTTGTTGCAAAGATATTTACTTTGAAAATGTTGGTTATGTTCGAAAAATGTGACATCTCTGCGCTGCGCTGACATTCATGTACAGTACGTGTACGAGTACATGTGTGCGTGACTATCATTGTATGTGTGTACAAACCCATGACGTAACAAAATAAGACTCAAAATGTTTAGAAAGAAAATCATGAATGAAAAGTATAAGAATATTACATATTTTACATGTATATATGTATAAAATTATGTAATTTTTTTAATTATATAAAAAAAATCAATATATATTTTTTTTTTTGTATGACCCCATTAGAATTTTTGAATATATCTGCTGTTTCCATAATTTTAGCAAAGCTGAGTAATTTTTGAAAGTTAATCTCTTCTTCTTTAACTCTATATCTATTGAATATGAAGGAAAATGTATAATCATACCGTATAGAGAATAAGATATTCTTTCATATTGATAATCACATAAAATCTCGACAAATGATATTTAACTGCGTTTTTCCAAGAAAAACTATTAAGAACTTTAAACAAGGGTACTTCCGGTTCACCAATTATAACCAAAATCTAATCAGCTCTTCGTATGGTTGTAAGGAAGAAGAATACGAAAAAATCATAATTTTTAGTATTGTAGTTTTGGAGTTATCGTCGGAGAAAATTTTGTCACACACACACACACACAAACACACAAGGGTACACGGACACACACACACATATACACACATACAGACATCGTAAAAAGCTAGTAAAATCGAATTCTAGGGACCCTAAAACGTACATATTTATTAAGAACTCACCACCAAATTTGTTGGCCAAAGACAATACCTTCTTTACCTAAAGGTGACGGAAAGTAAAAACAATATAAATTTGTTAAATAATTCGAAATTCATTGACTTTTACAGGGAAATACTCCCAAACCCTACAAGCCAAAATTATCTGAATATAAATGTTTCCTTGTGTAAAAAACGCTTAATAGGGTATTATTCTGTCATGATTGCCAATATTAAAAATTTATTTAAAATATTAAAGCTGGCAGATAAACAAGAGGAACAAAACAAAAAAACACATTATAAATAGATTGTTGCAAAAGAAGTAAAGCATTGAAATTTTGATGACGTACTAGTTGTACTATCAATGGAAGATCAGTTGAAATCCCTACTCCATGTTTGAATGTGGTAACACACGTACATACTCGGGTGTACTCGGGTGTACTTCGAATCGTTCGGGAGTGTTCGTAGCACAACTGCATGGGTGTTCTGTTTTTTACCTTCCGTCACCTTTAGGTAAGGAAGGTATTGTCTTTGGTCAAAAAATTCGGTGGTGAGTTTTTAATGAATAAGCACGTTTTAGGGTCCCTACAATACGAATATACCATTTTTAAGATGATGTCTGTATGTGTGTGTGTGTGTGTCCGTGTGTGTGTGTGTGTGTGTCCGTGTGTGTGTGTGTCCGTGTGTGACAAATTTTTCTCCGACGACTACAATTCCAAAAATTATAATTCTTTCGTATTCCTCTTCTGTACATCCATATGAAGAGTTGATTAGATTTTGGTTATAATTGATCCACCGGAAGTACCCTTATTTGAAGTTTTTAACAGTTTTTCTTAAAAACACGCAGTTAAATATTATTTTGTTATTATGTTATTATATATATTATATATATTAAAGAAAATACTCTTCTCTATACAGTTTGATTATACATTTTCCTTCATATTCAATAGATGTAAATTTAAAGCATTATAAAGAAATTAATTTTCAAAAATTAGTCAGCTTTGTTATTTATCATGGAAACAGCTGACATAATTATTCAAAAAAATTTAATTGACAGATGTCAGTTGCAAGTGCAAAACCAAATATGGAAAAAGTATAGGATCTAAAATTGGTATGTCATAGTGTTGCTCGCAAGTGACACGCAGAGAAAGGCCAAAGAGAAGATGGAAGGACATTAATTAGTGTAGTTTATGTTATAATTTTATTGGATTTATAGAACCTTTTCAAATGAACTTTTGGTATGGAATTTGTAAAAAATAGTATGTGTTTTTACATGATATTATATAGAATCTGTTCCAAGGACCTTTTGGTATGGGATTTGTACAAAATACATGGAATTGACGGAAGGTCTTGTGCTGGCCACAACAGATTTTTTGTGTTACTCGCTGCGTCAGCTACTTGTTTGTTTGTTGTCATTTGATGTCTATACATATAACAAAATATAAAAATGCAATTAAATTTTATCAGAATTATATAAATGATTTGAATGTGTACTTACCACAAAGAATTAGACTAACCTAACCATAAGTATTTTTTTAAGAAATAATATTAATAAACCTCGAACAGAAGAAACAAAGCAATAAACTTAATAAATGAACTCCAACCCATTCAAAACATTTCAAAACAAAACTTATGAGTCAACTTACAAAACAGGATACAAGCGCTATCAATAGATTGAGAATGTCAAAAGGCTTTTTTTTATTAAAAAATTTTAAAAGCACTTCGGCGCATGGTCCACTATTGCCTCGGTACATTGAGTTGTTATAATTTAGTATAATACTAACGAAATCTCGGCTACGCCGAGCTCTCCCTAAGGGGATAGTATTTTATGATGGTCTATACGTCTTTTCAATCCATCTAGGCACACTTGAAACTCAAAGTGCTAACGCTAACTGTCTTTTCGGATACACAAACGACTTATCTTTATACATAAAACAAAAACAGATCGAGCTGTCAAATTTTTGATAATTCTGCATGGCAGTCCTTGACGATACCTGTCATTTGATACCAAACACGACATGGTTCTGACAACTTTCTGCAAAAAACAAAAGCTGACCAAGCTGTAAAAATTTTGACATTTCTGCATAGTAGCTCTTGACGATACCTCTCATTTGATACCAAACTCGACATGGTTCTGACAACTTTATGTAAAAACAAAAGCCGACCGACCTGTCAAATTTTTCACAATTCTACATAGCAGCCCTTAACGATACCTCTCATTTGATACCAAACTCGACATGGTTCTGACAACTTTATGCAAAAAACAAAAGCCGACCGAGCTGTCAAAATTTTGACATTTCTGCATGGTAGTCCCTGACGATCCCTCTCATTTGATACCAAACTCGACATGGTTCTGACAACTTTATGCAAAAAACAAAAGTCGATCGACCTGTCAAATTTTTGACACTTCTGCATGGCAGCCCTTAACGATACCTCTCATTTGATTCCAAACTCGACATGGTTCTAACAACTTTAATTAAAAAACAAAAGCCGATTGAACTGACAAATTTTTGACATTTCTGCGTGATAGCCCATGACTATACCTCTCATTTGATACCAAACTCAACATGTTTCTGACAACTTTATATAAAAAACAAAAGCCGATAGACCTGTCAAATTTTTGACACTTTTACATGGCAGTCCTTAACGATCCGTTTCATTTGATACCAAACTCGACCTGGTTCTGACAACTTTATGCAAAAAACAAAAGCCGATCGTGCTGTCAAAATTTTGACATTTCTGCATGTTAGCCCTTGACGATCCCTCTCATTTGATACCAAACACGACATAGTTCTGACACCTTTATACAAAAAACAAAAGCCGATCGACCTGTCAAATTTTTGTCACGTCTGCATGGCAGCCCTTGACGATACCAACATTTGATACCAAACTCGATATGGTTCTGACAACTTTATGCAAAAAACAAAAACCGATCGAGCTGTCAAAATTTTGACATTTCTGCATGTTAGCCCTTGACGATCCCTCTTATTTGATACCAAACACGACATGGTTGTGACAACTTTATACAAAAAACAAAAGCCGATCGACCTGTCAAATTTTTGTCATTTCTGCATGGTAGCCCTTGACGATCCCTCTTATTTGATACCAAACACGACATGGTTGTGACAACTTTATACAAAAAACAAAAGCCGATCGACCTGTCAAATTTTTGACATTTCTGCATGGTAGCCCTTGACGATACCTCTCATTTGATGCCAAACACGAAATAGTTCTGACAACTTTATGCAAAAAACAAAATCCGATATTGTCATTTTTTTAAGTATTATTGCTTGGCAACATGTCTTATTTTAATTTATAAATATTGGCAGTATTGATATTATTGTACAAACTTCACATTAATGCAGTTAGGAATATTGATTTTTCTACTTAGTTACTTATAACAAGTTTGGCAGCACTTTCTCGTCTAGTTATATTCCATATTTACTATATTCTCATTGGCAATTAAAGTACGAAATTCACATTAATGCATTTAGGAATATTTGTTATTTACTTTGTTATTTATGGCAAGTTTGGCAACACTTACTCGTCTAGTTATATTTAAAATTTACTATATTTTTACTGGTAGTATGGAAATTATTAATGGACTAACTTCACAGTAATACAGTTAGGAATATTTGTTTGTCACTTAGTTACTTATGTCATGTTTGGTAACACATGTGTACCTACTTAACATTGATCTTGTTACTTATGGCAAGTTTGGCAACACTTACTCGTCTAGTTATATTTAAAATTTACTATATTTCTATTGGTAGTATGAAAATTATTAATGGACTAAACTTCACAGTAATACAGTTAGAAATATTTGTTTGTCACTTAGATGCTTATGACATGTTTGGTAACACTTGTGTACCGACTTCACATTGATCTTGTTAGGAATAGTTATTTTTTAATTAGTTACTTATACCATGTTTGGCAACACTTTCGAAATGCACCGAAGCACAAACATGAACCTTCAAAAATTAAAAATTTTAAATATAATGTTTTAAGCCCTTTTAGCTATTGTGGAATAATTGCCCATTGTCATAGTTTATGTTTATGAATTTAACTTCTCTCAAATTGTTCTCTTTTCATAAATATTTCCATTTAAAAGTTCTGATTGACATGTCAAAGAAACGTTCTTCATCTTAAAATTTGCAAGGATACCTTCGTTGCATAGCGGGATGATTGAAAGTACCAAATATCCACCTTTAATAATTTTTTACTCGAAAACTATCCATCCTACAGAAAAATTACTCATGATCAGGTATCTGAAGAAAACAATTTCCTACAAACTGAAATAAATTTCACGAAAATCCGTCAATCCGTTTAGGCTGTAGCCTTACTTAAATTTTAGTCGATGCTCCAGATGAATTCAAATATATATATATATATATATATATATATATATATATATATATATATATATATATAAATTAAATAATTTCGTTTGAATTATTTTAAAAAAATTAATTTTATTATCAACGAGGTTACATGTGTCGAGATATGAGAATACAGAAAGAATGAACAACTTATCTTAGTTACAGGGGTTTTTATTACAATGCATGGTATAATGGAAAAGTACTGCAAGAAGTGCTGACATAGTAATAATTATTGTAGAATAGAAAAACAACAATACATAATTCCTCCCTTCTGAGATTTTACAATAATTATTATGCAATGGAACTTAATTCTACAAATGGTTCTTTTGGATTGGATTTTTTATTTCTTTTACAGAGTGTTAAAAGCTTAATTCTAAACTTATATAATAAGAAAATACAAATTATTAAAAATAACACAGTATAAATAATGAGGAAATGATGATTGTTATAATTTTGCAAATTTAACTCTTTTATTTGTGGTAACTCTTTAATTGTAATGTTTACTTTATTTATTTTATCTAAATTTATCGAATTTAATTGTTGAAACGTGTTATTAAAATTTAGGCTTTCAAATATTATTTCTTTATAGGTTTCTTGAATTATGTCGAACTTGAAATTATTTACTACACATTTATTAATGAGTTTTAATTTAAATATACCTTTGATTTTTTGTTGAGTGTATTACTTTCGCAATTAATTTGAATTTGTTGTTCCTTGGGGCTTATTATGATTAATTCATTTGTATTTTGAATTTTCTCCCAAGTATTTTCTAATTCCAGGGTATGATATTTACAATCATCATTCGTTTGGGCCTTTATAATATTAATAATACATTTATTTAAAACAATATACTCAGTTTTACAGTAATATATCTTATTAACTAAGATGCAATTATTTATCTTATAGTTATTGTTATCATTTATAAAATACATGGTTTGTTTTTCATTTAGTTGTAAAATTGTGTTGTGTTTAATAAAAGGTATGGGTGTAAATTGGTATAAATCGTAAGTTTGGGAAGAAAAGACTGGGATATTAATAAGGAAGTGTATCTGTTCGTTATCGTGTTGACAGTATGTTTCTATAATTTCGTTTAGTTGCCAAATGTCTTTGTTTTGTGTGATTTTTCTAATGTTTTTTGGATCGATAATACTTGTGTGTAATTTCCTCAGATTACAAAAAGTTAAACTGATTTCAATTTGCTTTGTGAGATCATTTAAATTTTGAATTATAAATATTAGTTTTTGAAATTTATTTTCAACGTCGACTTTTCCCTGCCAATTGAAGTTTTTCTTTAAAATTTCTTGGATTTCTTCTATTTGCGTTTTCAACTTATTTTCATTACTTCTAATATTTTCGATTTGATGATTAAATTTATCAATCATTTCTTTACTAATTTTTAAATTTTGATTAGTTTGATCCTGTAATAATTTTTCATTATTTTTTATTTCTTCAAGAATTTTGTCATAACGTTCTCCGTCGGAGGCATCTAAATTCCCTGAAATTGATTTGATGATACTTCCTACACCGTTAATTATACCGCGTTTTGAAATTCTGTGAAATATTTTATTAATTTGATTTTCTAAGTCATTAAAATTATATATCAAAATATTAATATAGTCCTGAAATACTTCCTTTGTATCTTTAATTTGAAGGAGGAGGATTTCTTTCATTGTTTTTATTTTAGTAAATTCATCGTATATCGGGGTAATATTATAATTAAAATATATTATTTGTTCTGAAGTTTTGATCTGTGTTTTCCCTAATTTAGCTAAATGAAATCCATTGTCATTTGAGATGTCCGTCAGTTGAGCCGTACATCTGAAACAACAATTTATTGTTTAATTCTGTTTATCCTGACATGTTTTTCGGCCATTTGGTCTCTGATTTTTACTTTCCCGAGTATGGGATTATAGTGTTGAACTCTATATTTTCTAAATAAGGGTTTTTTGAATTTTTTTATTAGTCTTGGATTTTCTTTTACGTAAATAGTATCTTTTATTTGTAAGGGATTATCATTTTCTTTATAGCGTTTTTGCTTCTCAGTTTTTATTTTGTCATTTATAATTTTAAATAATTCTTCTTGTTCTGTTTGATATTTTTGTATTACTTCTTCATTAATAAGCGGGGTTGTTTTTAATGGGATTTGATTATTTTTGCCAAATAGTATTTCATTTGGGGTTAATTTTTTTACGGTGTGTTTAGTATTGTTGTAAGCTAAGATTGCTAAATCAAGTTTTTCTAAAAATGTTTTGTTTTTGAAGTGATTATTATTTTCAAGGAGTCTAAGATGTTCTATAAGTGTAGAATGAAATCTTTCAACTGCATTGTTTTTAGGATTGTTTACGCAGATTATGTGACTCTCTATATTCCTGAGTTTGAATAAATCTTGTAAAACGCTACTTTTGAATTCAGGTCCTGCGTCCATAACTATTTTATTTGGTATAGTATAAATTTGGAAATATTGCATTAATTTATGTAATATATTATTTGAAGTTTTATTTTCTAGCGGACAAACTTGACCATGTTTAGAGAATTGATCGAAAATTGTTAAAAAATTATTTTTATTTAGACAAAGTACGTCGATATTTATTATGTCGAATGGTTTTAGAGGGGTTGGTGTTAGGTTATCTATTGCCGGAATTGGTTTTCTATTGTATTTGTTTAATTTACAAAGTTCACATCTATTTATATATTCAGTAATATTACTAATCATTTTGGGCCAAAAATATTTTTCTTTTAATGCATTGAGGGTTGCAATTATCCCCCTATGGTTTGTAAGGCCTATATGGAAGTCACGAATTATTTCTATTTGTTCCTCTTCATTTTCTATGTCTTCAACTATTTTATTACAAGCAATTATGTTAATGGTATTAAATTCAAAGTTTTCTTTTATTATTTTTGAAAAATTTAGGTCTAGGTCTTTTTCGTTAAAAATGGCTAGATATTTTATTTTCGGGATTATATATTCTTTGAGAAAGTTTAATATTTCGTCTTCAAGATTTTGTTTATTAAATTTACAATGAATTCGCTGTTTTCTGTTCCCAAATAATTTTGTTATTTCTATTTCAGTTTCAGAGTTATGACTTTCGAATATTAGTTGATTATCAGCTATGTTTATTCTATCTTATATGTATTTAATTCCGTTTACTAAGTTTTCTGGATCAGAATGAATTGTATTTTGATTTGTCGAAGTTGATTCATTATCGTTATCATGTAAATTTATTGTAGGTAAGGAATAAACGTAGATTTGTATATTTGTGTCTTCAAATATTTTTAATATTTTTGCCGACACTTGATTCCATTCTAATTTATCTAAACCACATCCTAATAAGGGTATATTTATTTCAAAAATTTCATTAAGTATGAGATAATCTCGGAGTTCTTTTAATGGTTTATCTAGGTTTTTAATTGATGGTTTCTCATTAAATCTTCTCTTTGTAATCAAATGGATAATTGTTTGATTATTAGAATTTTGAATAATGATGTGTTTATTTATTACGTTCGAATTTTTACAAAAATTTTTACTATCAAATTTTCTATTAACTTGGTCCGCTAAGCCTTGACTCATTTCGAAATCTTCCGAAATGCAATGAGCGAATATTTTTGTGTCTGTTACATCACCGATTTTATTGTGGATTTGTGTTTTATCACATTGGCGAGAAAGATTATCTGCTATTACATTCATTTTGCCTTGTAAATATTCTATATCAAAGTTGTACTCGTTTAGTTCTATTTTCCATCGCATGAGTTTCTGGTTAGGATTTTTCATATTGAATAGCCAACATAAAGGTCTATGATCTGTTTTTATAAGGAATTTTCTACCATATAGGTAGTGTCTGAAATTTTTTACGGATTCTATTATTGCTAGAAGTTCCTTTTCAACGGTGCTATAATTTTGTTGAGCGTTACCTAATGTTTTTGAAAAATAAGCTATTGGCATTTCTTTACCGTGTTCGTCTTTTTGTAGTAGAACTGATCCTATCGCAAAATCAGAGGCGTCCGTAGTTAGTATAAAATCTTTATGAAAATTTGGAAATTGTAATATGGGAGATGAAGTAAGAATTTCTTTGCATTCGTTAAAGCATTTTCTATAAGATTCATTATAAATGTCTATATTTCGGCCATTTTTTAAGCATAAGGTAAGGGGTTTAGTGAGTTTAGCGAAATTTGGAATAAATTTGCGGTACCATCCTATTGTACCGAGAAATTGCTTAATTTCCTTTTTTGTTTTAGGGATGTTAAGATTTCTAATTTTTTCTGTTTTGGAAGGGTCTGTTTTAATTCCGTCTTGAGTAATAATATATCCTAAATAATTTGTTTGTGGTTGCAAAAATTCTGATTTATCAATTTGGATTTTCAAGTTTGCTTTTCTTAATTTTTCGAAAACTAATTTGATATTGTTTAGATGTTCTTCAAGAGTTTTTCCAAAAATAATTACGTCGTCTAAGTAGACTAGACAAATTTTGTTTACCAATTCTCCTAGTGCGATGTTCATCATTCTTTGGAATGTGGCGGGGGCATTTTTTAGACCGAAGGGCATGCGCAAAAATTCATAGTGACCGGATGGAGTAGAGAATGCGGTCTTTTCGATATCATTTTTGTCCATGGGAATTTGATGGAAACCGGAATGTAAGTCTAGGGTCGTGAAATATTTTGAATGGCCAATATGATCCAGTAAGGTGTCAATATTAGGGATTGGGAATTTGTCGTCTTTTGTTTGAGAATTAACTTTCCTAAAATCGATTACTAATCTCGTTTTCCGTTTGCCGGAAGCGTCTAACTTTTTTGGAACTATCCAAATGGGAGAATTCCATGGAGAATGAGAAGGCTGTATAACTTTTTCTCTTAACATTTTTTCGATGTGTTCTTCAATGTCGTTTTCATATACTTGTGGAAGCTTGTAATTTTTAGTGTAAATGGGGGTTTCGTTATTAAGAGTTATTTTATGTTCGCATAAATTTGTACAAGACAATGGTTCGTTTGGTTTTGGAAAAAGATCTTCAAAATTATTTATGAGTGTTTTTAATTTTGATTTTTCAATTTGATTCAAATGTTCTGAACGAATTTGAATATTGTTATTTTCTTTGCCAGTTTTGAAGTCGTTTTGTAATTTCTTTTCTTTTCCTTGTATATTAACAGAATTTTTTATAAAGTCAATTTGGATATTTAATTTTTTAAATGCTTCAATGCCTAATAATAAATTATATTCTTTATGGAATTTGTAAACGTAACATTTTAATGGAATTTTATTAATTTTCAGTATTACAAATTGTGAAATAGTGGATTTTCCATTTACGGTTGTAAACGTACATTTTTCTTCATAAGTTTTAATTTTTTTGAATTTGACTAAATCTGGATGTATTAAATTAATACTTGAACCCGTGTCTAATAAAATGATGTAGTCCTGGATATGTAGCGAGGGTAAATTGTATGTTAGGCTGGACATTACTTGGTTTGTTCGTCTACCTCTGTCTCTAATTCTAAAAAAATGATCGTGTTCAGTGTCATCGTTTTGTTCTATATATTCGTATTCGTAATCGTCAGCAGTTTGTTCAACTTGTTCATCTGAGCTTTCGTTGAGATTGTAATTTTGCTTAATTGTTTGAGTAGACATAGGCGTAGTGAGTCTTGTTTGCTGTGTCATAGGTTTGGGTTGGAATGTTCGTTTTGTTTCATAAAAATTTTTTAGATTCTGACGAGGGGCAAAAGGTTTTGGTTGTGTTTGATTGTTGGTAAACTGAATTGGTTTGGATGGGAATTGTTGAGCCGGGAATTTTTTGGGTGGTATATTAAAACTAAAATTTTGTTTATCTCTTAACATTGGTGATTGGTGTGGGTTTTGATGTGAATAATTAAATTCATTTCTCAATAAAAATTCACACTCTTCTAATGTACTGGGTTGTTTAACAATGAATGATCCTCTCACTGATAAAGGCAGGAGAGTTATAAAGTGAGAAACTACTAATTTTTGATTTTCTTTTATTATTGCGTTCTTTTGTAATTGATTATATTCTTTTAATAAGATTTTTGATTTGTACTGTGAAAATTTTTGAGAAATGACTTCTAGAGTTTTGTCTGTACTGGTTTTATTTTTCATTTGTAAAATTTCCAACAAAATTGTTTCAGCTGTGCTTTTATCACAGAAATTTGTTGTAAGGTAAAGTTTTAAATCTTTCCAGTCTTCGAATTTATTCTCGGATAATAATTCGGCAGCTCTATGTGTAAGTTTAGTTTTTATTAGTCCAAAAAGATATGTTTTCTGAACGGGACTAAGTACAACAGTTTTTAGTGTATTATCTACGTCGTCGACGGCACAGATAAAATTGTTTAGTAATTTAATATCTCCATTATATGAAGGAATAATTTCAGAAAGGTTTTTCAATTCTGAAAGTGTGGTTGTAGCCATGATTGAACTATTTGAAACGTTTAATCTACTTGGCTTTAAAATTATACTTTTAACAGTATTGTTTAAAGGAATAGGGTTTTTTACTTCAGTATCAGAATTTTCGGAGTCTGTACTATCGGACATAAGTTTATTGTGTGTGTTTGGGACTGTGCCGGTCCCTCGATACCTTTATTACTAGTCGTTTGCTAGAGGTATCCCTTTGTGTAACACAGAAATAATTATAAATAATTATAAATATAACTTACAAAGTTATTGTTAATAATACGAGGATTGGTTGATGCTTTACGGACATCACCGGGTCGCTGATTCTTCCTGGGTTTGAAGACGTGATCGAAGGGTTGTCGAACAGCAAGGCTTCTTCCTCTCTCGATTCCTCTGTTGTTGGGTTGCCAAGGAAGTTGATTTCTCCGTGGGATCTGCGTTTCGTGTTGTTTCCGCAGGTCGTTGTAGACGGTTTTGTTGAAATATAATTTTTCTTGGCTTACGATTGATAGATTGGTTTATCAGAGTAAAGAATAGAAATTCACCACACAATTACTTTTTGTGTTTCTCTGATCCTACCGACTGCGCCAATTAAATAATTTCGTTTGAATTATTTTAAAAAAATTAATTTTATTATCAACGAGGTTACATGTGTCGAGATATGAGAATACAGAAAGAATGAACAACTTATCTTAGTTACAGGGGTTTTTATTACAATGCATGGTATAATGGAAAAGTACTGCAAGAAGTGCTGACATAGTAATAATTATTGTAGAATAGAAAAACAACAATACATAATTTATATATATATATATATATATATATATATATATATATATATATATATAATGAACGAACCTTTTTAGTATAAAGGAGTAGCAAAATCTCCGCTACGCCAAGCTCTTCCTAGGGGGATAGTGTTTTATGATAGTCTATACGTCTTTCCAATCCGTCTAAGCACACTTGAAACTCAAAGTGCTAACGCTCACTGTCATTTCGGATACATAAAAAACTTATCTTTATGCATAAAACAAAAACCGATCGAGCTGACAAAATTTTGACATTTCTGCATGTTAGCCCTTGACGATACCTCTCATTTGATATCAAACACGACATGGTTCTGACAACTTTAAGCAAAAAATAAAAGCGGATCGAGCTGTCAAATTTTTGACATTTTTGCATAGCAGCCCTTAACGATACCTCTTATTTGTTACCAAACTCGACATGGTTCTGACAACTTTATGCAAAAAAACAAAAGCCTATCGACTATCAAATTTCCGACACTTCTGCATGGCAGCCCTTAACGATACCTCTCATTTGATACCAAACTCGACATGGTTCTGACAAATTTATGCAAAAAACAAAAGTCGATCAACCTGTCAAATTTTTGACACTTCTGCATGGCAGCCCTTAACGGTATTTCTCATTTGATGCCAAACTCGACATGGTTCTGACAACTTTATGCAAAAAACAAAAGCCGATCGAGCTGTCAAAATTTTGACATTTCTACATGTTAGCCCTTGACGATCCCTCTCATTTGACACCAAACACGACTTGGTTCGACAACTTTATACAAAAAACAAAATCCGATATAGTTATTTTTTTAAGTATTATTGGTTGGCAACATATCTTATTTTAATTTATAAATATTAGCAATATTGATATTATTGTACGAACTTCACATTAATGCAGTTAGGATTATAGATTTTTTTACTTAGTAACTTATGACAAGTTTGGCAGCACTTTCTCGTCTAGTTATATTCCATGTTTACTATATTTTCATTGACAATTAAAGTACGAAATTCACATTAATGCATTTAGGAATATTTGTTATTTACTTTCTTACTTATGGCAAGTTTGGCAACACTTACTCGTCTAGTTATATTTAAAATTTACTATATTTTTATTGGTAGTATGGAAATTATTAATGAACTAACTTCACAGTAATACAGTTAGGAATATTTGTTTGTCACTTAGTTCCTTATGTCATGTTTGGTAACACTTGTGTACCGACTTAACATTGATCTTGTTAGTAATATTTATTTTTTACTTAGTTACTTATAACATGTTTGGCAACACTTTCGAAATGCACACGAACCTTCAAAAATTATAATTTTTAAATATAAAGTTTTAGGCCCTTTTAGCCAGTGTAGAATAATTGCCCATTGTCATAGTTTATATTTATGAATTTAACTTCTTTCAAATTGTCTTCTTTTCATAAATATTTTCATTTAAAGGTTCTGATTGACATTTCACAGAGATCTGCGTCTTACTTTTTTTCATAGAAGACTAAGATATATATTTTTTTCTTTTTGTTTCAAAAAGCCAAACTTCCACTTTTAAAATTTTTTACTCGGAAACTATCCATCCTACAGAGAAATGACCCATTACGAGGATGCTGAAGACAACAATTTCCAAATAATTGAAACAAATTTCACAAAAATCCCTCGAACCGTTTTGCCTGTAGCCTTACTTAAATTCTGACCGATGCTCGAGATGAAAGTATAGATAGTGAATGAAACTGTTTAGTATATAGAAACCCTTTTAGTATATAGACTAGCGAAAACTCGGCTACGCCGATAGTGTTTTTTGATAGTTTTACGTACGTCCAATCCGTCTAGGAACAATTTAAATGTAAAGTGTTAACGCTATGAGTCTTTCAAAATAGTTTTTTCACGCCCACCCAAACAGCCCACGCAACCTGCCTACCCAAACTGCTCACGCAACCTGCCCACGCAATATGCCCACCCAAACGGCCCACGCAATCTGCCCACCCAAACGGCCCACGCAACCTGCCCACCCAAAATGCCCACGCAACCTGCCCACCCAAAATGCCCACGTAACCTGCCCACCCAAAATGCCCACGCAGCCTGCCCACCCAAACTGCCCACGCAACCTTTCATTTGTTACCAAACACGACATGGTTCTGACAACTTTAAGCAAAAAACAAAAGCCGATCAAGCTCTCAAATTTTTGTCATTTCTGCATGACAGCCCTTGACGTTTCCTTCATTTGATACCATACAGGACATGATTCTAACAACTTTAAACAAAAAACAAAAGCCGATCGAGCTATCAAAAATTTGACATTTCTGCATGATAGCCCTTGACGATACTTCTCATTTGATACCAAACTCGACATGATTCTAACAACTTTAAAGCAAAAAGAAAAGGCGATGGAGCTGTCAAATTTTTGACAATTCTGCATGGCAGCCCTTGACGATACCTCTCATTTGATACCAAACACGATATGGTTCTGACAATTTTTAGCAAAAAACAAAAGCCGATCGAGCTGTCAAATTTTTGACATTTCTGCATGGCAGTTCTTGACTAACCCTCTCATTTGATACCAAACACGACATGGTTCTATTAACTTTATGAAAAAAACAAAAGCCGATCGAGCTGTCAAATTTTTAACATTTCTGCATGGCAGCCCTTGATGAACCCTCTCATTTGATACCAAACACGACATGGTTCTGACAACTTTAAGCAAAAAACAAAAGCCGTTCGAGCTGTCAAATTATTGACATTTTTGCATGGCAGCCCTTAACGACACCTCTCATTTGATACCAAACACGACATGGTTTTGACAACTTTAAGCAAAAAACAAAAGCCGATCGAGCTGTCAAATTCTTGACATTAAAATATTTGTTTTTTATTTAGTTACTTATGGGATGTGTGGCAACACTTTGAAATTGCACATGAATCACGGACATGAACCTTCGAAAATTATAATTTTTAAATATAATGTTTTAGGCCTTTTAAACTACTATGGAATAACCGCCCATTGCCATAATGTATGTTTATGAATTTAACTTTTTTTCAAAATGTCCTTATTTTATAAATAATTTTATTTAAATGTTCTGATTGACATGTCAAAGAAATGTTCTTCGTCTTAAATTTTTCAAAGAAGACTAAATTTTTGATTTTAAATTGTTTCAAAAAGCCAAAATACGACCTTTAAAAAATTTTAACACAAAAACTATGCACCGTACAGAAAAATGACCTATTACCAGGAAATCAAGTTGTGTTATTCTCTACGTCCCAGAAAAATTCAATATAGAAATACATATATATATATATATATATACAGTGTGTCCCATTTAGAGGTGCCACCATTGGGATCTCGAGAACTGTAAGAGATACGAAGTCGGTTAAATGGAACTTTTTGTGCACCTTTGGGAGGCCATCTCAGATGTGCTTTTGTTTTTCCAAAAATTCTTATAGAGCACTAGATAATGACGAAAAACTGAATATTGTTGATTTTTTATTTTTCAAATAACTTCTAAACTATTAATAATTGAGAAAAAAGTTTCAAATATAAAAGATAGATATTTTTATTAACTAATCAGTGGCTTACGAAATAAATTTTTATATCTGTAAATTTTTGAGATATAACACAAACTTATATTTTTTTAAATGGAACCCATATCTGATTTTAGTCTCAAAAAAATCAATATTTTTTTCTCTTTTCAACGATGTAAGGGTTATTATGTTTTATATTTGTTTTGCCTTCAAAAATTATTATTTTTGCCTTATTTTGTATTAAATTTACAATTATTTTGAAAATATTGGTAGATTTCTATTTGGAAATACTCCTTGTATTTAAATAATTTATTTCCTTAAAAATATTTGCTCAAAATTCGTATCAAATTAATATTTATATTTTGTATCAGGTCGCCCTTGGCACATCATAGTGTAATTTGTAATTATGAGTCTAGAATGAAAATATTAAGTAATAAAGGCATAAAACAAATTATTTTGATCAAATACAATATAATTAATAAAAATAATAATGTTTTTCTGGGAAATAATTAGAAAATTCAGGAAAATAAAGAGAAAAATTAAATTTTAGGAGCAAAATAAATATAAAACATAATAACCCTTACACCATTGAAAAGAGAAAAAAATATTGATTTTTTTGAAACTAAAATCAGATATGGGTTCCATTTAAAAAAATATAAGTTTGTGTTATATCTCAAAAATTTACAGATATAAAAATTTATTTCGTACGCCACTGGTTAGTTAATAAAAATATCTATCTTTTATATTTGAAACTTTTTTCTCAATTATTAATAGTTTAGAAGTTATTTGAAAAAGAAAAAATCAACAATATTCAGTTTTTCGTCATAATCTAGTGCCCTATGAGAATTTTTGGAAAAACAAAACACATCGGAGATAACCTCCCAAAGGTGCACAAAAAGTTCCATTTAACTGACATCGTATCTCTTATAGTTCTCGAGATCCCAATGGTGGCACCTCTAAATGGGACACACTGTATATATATATATATATATATATATATATATATATATATATATATATATATATATATATATATATATATATACGCGCAGAGTATCAAATGGAGTCTTGTATAAAAATATACACTCAATGCAATATATCGTAGTTATTGGGGTCGCCGACGTAGGATTTGTTCTAAAACTGTAGTTCTAAAATTTCAAAACACACCAAATGAAAGTTTGCTTCGTTCCATTACGTTTCTAGATTATAATCATGAACCATTAGGTTATATATAAACATTATATTCGTATTTACCTACATAGACATATTACGGATATTATTTAGAGATAAAAATTCTAATGATATTAAGTTTCATAAATCTCACAACCTGTGATAATATAACCATAGAAACAGTTAAATATATTTTTATACATCAGGGAGTACTATGTATTATGAAAAGTGACATACGTCAGTGTCAAGTGTCATTTTCATAGTATGCTCGCAAAAGATTTATTTCAGAAATATTTGGCCTAGTGTTATTGAAAGAAAACAAGAAAAAAGAAGTATACGGAGGTAACGGAAGGTCTTCTGCTAGCCACAACAGATTTTTTATTATATTTTTTTATTATATCTTAAGAATGTCAAACCAATTAAAGCAGAATTTCAGTCAATTATTAGATATGGTAAAACATTAAATAGTGGAAATTTTGAACATAAATAATAATGCAAAGTAATAAAAAAAAAACTGAGTCTGTTGGGGGATCTTTTTATCCTACAACTACGTTAGGCAAAAGCGGAAATACTATTGCCATTGCCATGTGATCTTCAGAATAAATACAAATAGGTTATATCAGGGGTTGATGGCTAACATTTTTAATGAGGGTAATATTCAGATATAAAAGGATGTGGATAAAGGAAAGAACGATTTTATTTATGGATATTTAATTATAGTAGTAGTTCATATATCAAGGAAGTAAAGATCGTCATTATTTGCCGAGAGCGAATATTGAATCCTGAGGGCGTTATATACAATATTTTATATACAAACGGAAATGAAAAAGAATGAAGCACATTTCTATAAACGAAGAAAAACTATTTATTTTAAATTTAATTTTGCAAAAATCATTATATTTTTTCCTAAATAAATATAATTAATATTATTCCTTATTTGTTAAACAATATCAATTAACAAAGGACTTGAATCACTTTATTTCCCAAGGGGAGTACTTTATTTCCCCAGGAAGTACTTTATGGGGTCCCGTGGCCGCGTGCCTGAGTGTCTGGTCGCGAACCTGGGGGAACCGGGTTCGATCCCGACTGACGCCAAATATTTCCAATTTTAAATGGCACAAAAGTGACCCCTGTGGTGCACTCTCCACGCCAGCTATGAGTGCCCGTGAGGTGACGCCTGGTAAGCGCTCACACGGTAAAATATATATCGTCATCATTACCGATGTCTACATGTGTTGTAGATACTGGCACACCCAGAAATGGGTAATATGCCGTGATGATATATTTATTTTTATTTATTTAGGAAGTACTTTATTTCCCTAGGTAGTTCTTTATTTCCCTCGATAAATACATTATTTACCGGTTGTATATAAATGTATTTAAGTTATCAAATGACACTGTCAACAACAGAAAATATTTTTTTTGTATCAGTGTTACCAATTTCAATTAATTTATGTTATTACTAACAGTTTTTTTTTATCACTCTGTAATATTATCGCTCAAAAGGATAAATAAATTGAAGAGAAGGCTATGTATTTTTCTTGAGAAATATCATTCATTTCAAATTTATTATCGCAAATTTTTTGGTTAATAACATTCAATCAGTAATTCTTAGTGTATTTTGGGTATACCTGGCTAATTTTCAAATAAATAATAATTGTAATATCAATAAAAATTAAAAATGTTAGTTAATAACGATCAATCATTAATTATACGTGATTTTTCATCACACCTAGCTAATTTTGAAAGAAATAATGATTACAGTATCGCTAAAAACGAGAAATAAATTCATGAAAAATTCATATTTTACTGGAGAAATGTAATTTGAATATTAAATTACTAAATTTTGGTTAATAACTATCAATCAATATTTATAAGTGTATTTCGGTATAACTAGCTCATTATTAATTGTAGTTGTAGTATGAATAAATGTGAAACATAAATTGTTGAGAAAGATATAGGGAAACATTGACGATTTCAAAATTGATATTGCTGAATGTTAGTTAATAACGCTAAATCGATAACTATAAGCGTATTTTGCTTATACCTGGCTAATTTTGAAAAAATATTAACTGCATTATTAATTAAAATTAGAACTAAATTGATGAAAAAATATATATTTTACGCGGGAAGTATGGATGATTTGAAATTTAATATTACTAAACGTTGGATAATAACGTTCAATCATTAATTATAAGTGTATTATGGGTATACTTGGCTAATTTTCAAATAAATATTAATTGTAATATCAATAAAAATTAAAATTAAATTCATGAGAAAGATATATATTTTACTCCGGAAATATCGAACATTTGCAATTTAATATTGCTAAATGTTAGTTAATAACGATCAATCATTAATTATACGTGATTTTTCATTACATCTAGCTAATTTTGAAAGAAATAATAATTACAGTATCGCTAAAAACGAGAAATAAATTGATGAAAAATTTATGATTTACTGGAGAAATATAATTTGAATTTTAAATTACTAAATTTTGGTTAATAACTATTAATTAATAATTATAAGTGTATTTCGGTATATCTAGCTAATTTTTAAATAAATATTAATTGTAGTTGTAGTATGAATAAATGCGAAATATAAATTGTTGAGAAAGATAGAGGGAAATAAGGACGATTTCAAAATTATTATTGCTAAATGTTAGTTAATAACGTTAAATCGATAACTATAAGTGTATTTTGCTTATAGTTGGCTAATTTTGAAAAAATATTAACTGCATTATTAATTAAAATTAGAAATAAATTGATGAAAAAATATATATTTTACGCGGGAAGTATGAATGATTTGAAATTTAACATTACTAAACGTTGGATACTAAGATTCAATCATTAATTATGTGTATTATGGGTATACTTGGCTAATTTTCAAATAAATATTAATTGTAATATCAATAAAACTGAAATATAAATTGTTGAGGAAGATGTATATTTTACTCGGGAAATATCGAATATTTGCAATTTAATATTGCTAAATTTTAGTTAATAACGACCAATCATTAATTATGAGTGTATTATGGGTATACTTGGCTAATTTTTAAATAAATATTAATTGTAGTTGTAGTATGAATAAATGCGAAACATAAATTGTTGAGAAAGATATAGGGAAATAAGGACGATTTCAAAATTAATATTGCTAAATGTTAGTTAATAACGTTAAATCGATAACTATAAATGTATTTTGCTTATACCTGGCTAATTTTGAAAAAATATTAACTGTATTATTAATTAAAATTAGAAATAAATTGATGAAAAAATATATATTTTACGCGGGAAGTATGAATGATTTGAAATTTAATATTATTAAACGTTGGATAATAAGATTCAATCATTAATTATAAGTGTATTATGGGTATACTTGGCTAATTTTCAAATAAATATTAATTGTAATATCAATAAAACTGAAATATAAATTGATGAGGAAGATGTATATTTTACTCGGGAAATATCGAACATTTGCAATTTAATATTGCTAAATTTTAGTTAATAACGACCAATCATTAATTATGAGTGTATTATGGGTATACTTGGCTTTTTTTTTAAATAAATGTTAATTGTAGTTGTAGTATGAATAAATGCGAAACATAAATTGTTGAGAAAGATATAAGGATACATTGACGATTTCAAAATTAATATTGCTAAATGTTAGTTAATAACGTTAAATCGATAACTATAAGTGTACTTTGCTTATACCTGGCTAATTTTGAAAAAATATTAACTGCATTATTAATTAAAATTAGAAATAAATTGATGAAAAAATATATATTTTACGCGGGAAGTATGAATGATTTGAAATTTAATATTACTAAACGTTAGATAATAACGTTCAATCATTAATTATAAGTGTATTATGGGTATACTTGGCTAATTTTCAAATAAATATTAATTTTAATATCAATAAAAATTAAAATTCAATTCGTGAGAAAGATATATATTTTACTCTGGAAATATCGAACATTTGCAATTTAATATTGCTAAATGTTAGTTAATAACGATCAATCATTAATTATACGTGATTTTTCATTACACCTAGCTAATTTTGAAAGAAATAATAATTACAGTATCGCTAAAAACGAGAAATAAATTGATGAAAAATTTATGTTTTACTGGAAAATTATAATTTGAATTTTAAATTACTAAATTTTGGTTAATAACTATTAATTAATAATTATAAGTGTATTTCGGTATATCTAGCTAATTTTTAAATAAATATTAATTGTAATTGTAGTATGAATAAATGCGAAATATAAATTGTTGATTTCAAAATTAATATTGCTAAATGTTAGTTAACGTTAAATCGATAACTAGAAGTGTATTTTGGTTATACCTGGTTAATTTTGAAATAAATATTAAATGCATTATTAATTAAAATTAGAAATAAATAGGGGTTTCCACCATTATCAAAATAATGAAAAATAACACAAGTACACTAATAGACAATACATTCATGAAAACACTAATTAAATGTTTAAATATGTATTTTAAACTAATTAAAATTGTAAATACAATTATTATTGTTTACCTTATCGTATATTAGTGAAGCATTTTCTATATTTTATAGACTTTTGTATCTCGTCCATATATTGAGCGTTAGCAGAAAATTGGCGGGAGCGTACGCAATCATTGTGGCGGTAAAAATTAACCGTTTAAACGAGATATGAAAAATACCGTTTTCAAATTTTTTTTACACAAAACCTGTTATAATGAAAATGTTTTCTTTATTCTAATATATATATATATATATATATATACCTTTTCATGAAGAATAACATATAAAAAAATTGAAAATTAGTGGAAACCCCCATTGATGAAAATATATATATTTTACGCGGAAAGTATGGATGATGTGAAATTTAATATTACTAAACGTTGGATAATAACGCTCAATCAATAATTATAATTGTATTTTGGTTATACCTGGCTAATTTTGAATTAAATCTTATTTCTAGTATAACTAAAAAAGAAAAATAAATTGATGAAAATGATATTATATTTTACAAGGAAAAAATTGATGAGTTGAAATGTAATACATAAACTAACGGGTAAGAACGTCCGTTCATAATTATAAGTGTATTTTGGTTATATCTGACTAATTTTGAAATAAATATTAATTGTAGTTTCAGTAAAAATGTGAAATAAATTGATGAGAAGGATATATATTTTATTCGGGTTATATCATCCATTTGAAATTTATTATAGCTAAATATAGATTAATAATGATCGGTCAATAATTATATTTGTATTTTGGATTCACCTGGCTAATTTTAAAATAAATATTAATTATAGTATCACTATAAATGAGAAATAAACTGATGAATAGGTTATAAATTTTACGCGGGATATATTTTCATTTGAAATTTAATATTACCAAATGTTGTTTAATAACATTCAATCAATAATTATAAGTTTATTTTGGTTATACCTGGCTAAGGTTGAAATAAATTTTAATTGTAGTGTCAATAAAAATTGTAAATAAATTGTTGATTATGTTATACATTTACGCGGGAAATTAATATTAAGGAATTTGTGCCATTTGAAATGTGATACTCTCTTACAATTGATAGTTTGTACACGGAAATATTTGAAATTCAAATTTAAACAATCAGGAGATGTTGGCGCCACACACGACGTAACATTGTACCATTTTAACAAATTATCTTGCTTCAAAGAAATAAATTATAACAAACTATTTTGTATTTAATTTTGATAAATTGACAGCGCACACATCTAAATTACATTGACAGAGGCCAAGCAGGAACAGGGACACTTTTACTGTCCTCATAATTGAAATAAAAATAACTAGATGTCACTTCTATTCGTACTAAATCTTTAAAAAAATGACGACAAAATTTTATATGAGAAAACAACAATATGAAATGACTATAATAAGCTTTGCTAAATTCAATGAAATAGGGTTTTTCAGCCATAAAAGTTGAAAGATAAAATTAAAAAAACAACGGAAGTAAAGTGTGTATATGAAATTTGTCTAAGACATTTAAGATATAAATATAAAGACCATATGATAGGTGTAAATTTTATTCCGTTTCCAAAGCCACATGAAAATTTACAGAATAGTAAAATATGGTTAGATGCATATGGTCGAAAATTTTTACATAAACAATATTAAACGCAGTACTTACTTATATACAAAATTTTCATTGGCGGCAATAAACATCTACAGCCGATAATTGAATCAAAGGAGATAAATAAGTCAAATAAATAGTAAATGCGATCTCCACCATTTCCTTACTACAGAATTTTGTTCATTTGTTATTAAAATAGCATCTCCAAATTTTGTATTTGTTATTTTTTTTTAAAAAATAAATATATATAAAATATATCATCACGGCATATTACCTATTTCTAGGTGTGCCAATCTGCTTTGTCGCAGATATCGGTAATGATAAAAAAAAAATTGCAAATATTATTTGCACCTGTTCGCGAATATTATCAAGCTCTTCGTCATCATATTGAATCTTTTCATAATGAAAACAACACTTTATTCCACAATCTTTCAATCAGTTAAAAATAAATATGGTTGTAATTAAACACACACATCTTTTGAAGGGAAATAATCCCATTTTTTGCGTGTTTTAATATTAACTGCTAGTGTGTTATTATTTATCTCACTATCGGGTTCGATTCCGACCGACGCCAAATATTTCGAATTTTAAATGGCACAAAAGTGACCCTTGTGGTGCACTCTCTACGCCAGCAATGAGTGCCCGTGAGGTGACGCCTGGTAAGCGACCGCATGGTACAAATATGTCATCACCATTACCAATATCTGCGATAAAGCAGATTGGCACACCCAGAAATGGGTAATATGCCGTGATGATATATTTATTTATTTATTTTATCTTGACCAATCCATTTTCCTTCATCTATACTTAGTATTACTTCGTTACTACGGCCGGATTCAAGGCAGTTTTTCCATTTGTAGTTAAATAATTCTAAAAAAATATTAATATAATAATAATAATAATAATAATAATAATAATAATAATAATAATAATAATAATAATGATAATAATAATAACTGAGTATTTGCATATTCGCAAGACACACCAATATTGATACAAGATCACTATTTTCACAGTTTTCTTTAACCCTTTGCACTCAGGCTATCTTCTCTGTTCCATTATCGAATGATCTTCAATATTATCATTTGTAAAATTAGCACCTGGTATAAGTACCGGGTTTAAAATATTTACATACTTGTTTAACTAGGCACTAAAATACCAGATTTACAACAGAGGCTTCGCCTCGTCAATGAATGCTGCCGAAGCTGTACATCTGTGTTTATTATCGTGTTAAACACATTGGCTGGTAGCACAAGCCCTGTTTTAACTAAAATGTTGTTTTAAGAAATGTCATATTTCATTATTTAATAACAAAACTAAATAGTATCAAATTTATCAAAATATGATTTTAATGCAGAACATAGTTTGTATTCAAATAAATATTTTTTAAAAAATCGTTCTTTAAACATAAAGGTCAAATTAAATATTGAAATTTGAATTTGACATTTCTTAAAACAGTGTTTTAGTTAAAACAGGGCTTATGCTACCAGCCAATATTTTTGCCGATTTTAGAATTAATATTAATTTAGTGATTATTTTTAACACCTATTATGAAAGTTATCGCCATCAAATTATATTGCTATGCGTTTGATGATCGGTTACTGTTACTATGCGTTTGTTGAGCGGTTGCGGTTGCTATGTAAATATAGCAACAATAGATAGTAAAAATATATTTTTGCACATCCGGGCGTAAAAGTCGAACAAATAGCATTATTTTAAGGGTGAAATGACACTCTATTTCGACCAAGGGCGAAAAAATAGTCATTTTCGCCCTAGAGCTTTTCATGCCCAGTTAAAATAATTACATCTATCATTAACTTGCTTGTTTTTATAGTTATCCGTGACAACGTACATATGTAAAATAGACTACTATGATCTAAATTTGATTTGGACATCGTTTTACTTTGATCACGGTGATGAAGTAACAGTACTCCGGATGTGCAAAAAATATTGTATGTATTACGGGCGAAATATATATGTTGGCCCTAGGTGCATTGTAAACCTCCGCTACGCGTCGGGCTTCAATCTTGCACCGCGGGCCAATATATATATCATTTCGCCCTTAATACATAAATAGCTATTATTGCCTGGCCAGTAAAAGTGACATTTTGAAGACTGTAAGCTGTCAAAAATCCAATTTCTATGTCAATCGGCAAAAAATTCATTTTGAACACCAATACTGCATTTACAATTTGAATCATTATGGTTTGTTTGTCTGCATAGTTCAAGAATTTACCGCAGTGGCGCCAATTGTGTCGTCACTGGCGAAATCCCCTAATGGCCATGGCTGTAGCGAATGTAATAGGAGCTACTGTAACCGCGTCTTTAGCTTTAGGACCGATCAAAATTGTATGTGGTCTGTGAAATATGTTATTTGAATTGAAAGAGTTTGTTGTGAACGAACCATACTAGCGCCAAATTTAAACAGGTGTCATCTGTCTAATTTGAAAACTAGAATATTTAATGATGTTATTTTGTTACAAATTACTGTTTTATGTATTTAAAGTAAAAGAAAAAAAAATATATGCTTAATTTGTTGTTTGTTTACTATTTTTAATGACACCATAGTTTATGGTGCAAGAAATTCGGAAAACAAAAAATATTGTGAAGGCAAGAATTCACGTAGAAAGAGCCATAAATATACATATGATTCTCTTTTTTAATGTTCCATGCATCATTCACCTTTAAAATTTGTGGGGCTTTGACAAATTTTCAATACCCGCTTATAAGGGAAGTCGAAATATTTAACAATGAACAAAGTATGTAATCGAATTTTTGTAAATTATGTACAAATGCCTACATAAGTACACAGGCTGTTAGTGAATACGTGTTACAAATTTATAAGGTATGTAAGGGATGCAAAATATATTAGCTTTTACTAATAAAGTCATAAAATTGATAATTATCTTTCTTAATTTTAGTTGGCTGTTAGACCTCTCACTTCAGATAATAATTTTTAGTCCAGTCATTAGGTAGAAAAATAAGGGTTTATTCCACAAAAGATTGGGTATTTTTGATATGTTACATATTTAGGGGTTCTAACAAAAAATGTAAGTTTTCAACCTTGAGGGCCTACGGGAAGCACCGTCAATTTGAGAAAAAAAAAAATCTGTTGTGGCCAGCACAATACCTCTCGCCAATTTCATATTAGACTATAAATATTGTATTTAACATTTCTGAAACACACAAAATATTTTAATTACATTTATTCTATATATTTCAATTCATTCTATGATAAACTTTCCTCCTACTCTTCTAAATGATCGAGATTTTTTCAATTTATTGACGAGATTGGCGGAATTTCTGAAAGGTATATGATGAAATATATGCATAGCAAGTGCGTGTTTAGTTGACCTGTTACTGTACATACTTTGGCTTACAAATGATTCTCGTTTCTGTTTATACCAACTTTAGATGTTGATGGAATCTTTTCCTTATAAAAATAGCATATTTTAATTACTATTACACCTCGACTTGTCCAAGTACGAATTTTAGGATTTCCGCATTCAAGAAGAGAGTTAATTTAACGTGCGGCAGCTATATCTATAATTTTAAATATATAATTAATAACAAAATAAGAAATATTAAATTTATTTCTCAGAAAAAGCCTTCAGTAATGTCTCTGGATTTTTGATACTGACTATGTCATTTACAACATTTTGAAATATTTTGTATATTTATAACTCTATCTCTAAATCTATAGAAGATATAATAAAAATGTTCAAAATACTGGATAGAGTATTTTATATTCTTTAATATTTGTAATAACAAATTTCAAAAAAATAATATTTAGAAGATTTTTTTAAGAAACTACTACTTCCGGTTGTCCAATTGTTACCAAAACCTTTTCAGCTCTTCCCAGGAATGTCAGATTGAGGAATTCATAGTTAAAAATGTCTTAAGTCTTATAGTTTTTGAGGAATCGTCCCTCCAACATCCAGCCACACATACACATACACACACAGACAGACATTATTTTAAAAATGTTATAATCGGATTGTAGGGACCTTAAAACGCGCTTATTCACTAAAATCTGGATATGCGAATTTTAGCATGATTCCAATACCTTTCTTAGCAAGAGGTAAAAACGCAACATAGCAGTTTTTTCAAAATATCTCGTCACCTATTGGCATTAGGGCATTTTTTTTAATTTGTTGAGAATAAAATTTCCTGTAACTTTCATCTAAAACATTTTTTTCCTGTAGAACAGCGAGCTACAGCGCTTCAAACATAGCAAATTTTTGAAAATTTTCTTAATGCTTCATTTAGACCATATTTTATTATATTTTTTTTTTACTTTTTTTTACAAATTATTATTATTCAATAATTATTATTTAACTACTTTACATATGAATGTATTAATTATTGTTTATTCTTTCTTTTAATTCCAAAGACGATTTTATTCCAGGAAATTTATGATTTTACCTCAAAGTATTTACAAAAAAAAGCTTTTTAACGGAACCTTGTCCAGAAAAATGCGCTGAATAACATTTCAAAGTTTTTAGGAATTTGGTGCACGGGAACCTCCCGCCTATTAGGAAAAATGGCGGCATACTTAAGTTTGTGGTCATTTGCTCAAAACAATTATGAAAGAAATTTAAATTGTTAAAAAAAAACAAACAATATTATATATTTAATACGTAGTCTAATAGGGTTCACTATTTATAACAGTTTAAATTCGTCGTGGCATCGAAAGAAGTAAATTATTTTCGATTTTTTACCTTCCGTCACCTTTAGGTAAGGAAGGCATTGTCTTTGGTCAAAAAATTCGGTGGAGTTTTTAATGAATAAGCACGTTTTGGGGTCCCTAGAATATGAATTTACTATTTTTAAGATGATGATGATGATGATGATGATGTGTGTGTGTGTGTGTGTGTGTGTGTGTGTGTGTGTGTGTCCGTATGTGACAAAGTTTTCTACGGCGACAACTCCAATACTACAATTCTAAAAATTATAATTCTTTCGTATTCCTCTTCTTTACATCCATAAGAAGAGCTTATTAGATTTTGGTTATAATTGATCTATCGGAAGTACCCTTATTTGAAGTTTTTAACAGTTTTTCTTAAAAGAAAATGCTCTTCTCTATACGATTTGATTAAATATTTTCCTTCATATTCAATAGATATAGAGTTAAAGCATTATAAAGAGATTAACTTTTAAAAATCAGTCAGCTTTGCTATTTATCATGGAAACAGCTGATATATTAAAAAAAATATAATTGACAGATGTCGGTGTCAAGTGTAAAACCAAATATGGAAAGTATAGGATCTGAAAGCAGTATGTCATAGTGTCCCTTGCAAGTGACATGCAGTTCCAGCCTCGTCTCAATGCCGGGAGTACGAGGAAGGTAAAAGAGAAGATGGAAGGACTGTATCGCAAAAGACTTGAGAGAGGCAGATCTGAGTGAAGAAGATACGTTGTACAAGAATGAGTGGAAGAGAAGAGTGAGAAACAGCGACCCCTAATAAAATAGGAAAAAACTGAAGAAAAAAGAAGGAAGTGTCAAGTGCAATTTACAAGTGTATATTCATGTCAAAATTTTATTGGATTTATACAATATTTTCAAAGGAACTTTTGGTATGGAATTTGTAAAAAATAGTATGTGGTCGTATCACAATTTTACATGATATATAGAATCTTTTCCAAGGAACTTTTGGTTTGGGATTTGTACAAAATACATCAAATTGACGGAAGGTCTTGTGCTGGCCACAACATATTTTTTGTTATAATATAACAAAATCACAATCAAAATAAAATAATTTATTCACTTCAACGTTTCGGCTGTATTGCGGCCTTCTTCAAGGAATGAATAGTCAATAATTAAAATAGTATTATATATGTGTAAAATGTAATATTGGTGAAAAACATCGTCATCAGAATAAAAATTATATAAATAAATAAAGAAGAAGGCCGCAGTACAGCCGAAACGTCGGAGTGAATATTTCTTTTATTTTATTGACTGAAACCACTGATTTTGTTATATTATAAACCAGACAGTCACGATCCCTTCCACGTATATTACTTTTTTGTTATGTTTACGTTTACTTGTAAATTAGTTATTTGTTCGTTATTTTGGAATTTCTTACATTATTTAAATATAATACATCTGTCAAATTCGTTTTCTATGTTTCAATTTAAATATATTGATGTCAATCAAATGTGAAGTCGTAACCATGGATATGACAAATCCCATGTTTCATATTAAAAAATATTCACGTTATTTACAAAACAACTCCTTTATTATTTAAATTTGCAATTGGGTCCTCCACTCTAATTTTTTTATTATTTTAAATGAAAGTTCGTTTAATTTTGAAGCAATTTGTAGGATTAAAAGTCATAATTGTTTTTAGTTCAACTGCATTTGATTTTTAACTAAGCCTATAGCTATCTTTCTCGTACCAGTTTCTGTAGTAGGCTGCGCGAGAAAGATAGCAATCGTTGTGACGTAGATGTATAGATGCTTAAAATCACAAATATTTCAAAAACTAACAAATTTTAAAAAACTTATCAATCATGATTTTACCTTATCTACTTTCAATATAACTAACTTTTTATTCAATTTTCTATTATGGTGGAGGACCCTATTTTTCCAAGATTAAATAGAGCACAAAATTCTTAATTGAACTTTAATTTATGTTTTATTTTCGAAGCTCTAAACACCAACCATAAAGTCTTATTTATAATTTTATTTATGTTTCTTATTTTCGTAGCTGTGAATGAGCCTTTAAATATTTTACACAAAAATAAGCACATACATAACAACTGTCATTTGAGCTGTCAATTTATCTTCTGACAAAAAGATTTTAATTTAAATGCAATTTTAAAACACTGTTTTAATAGGAAGGTTCGCACATATGATTGCGTACAGTGCTTTAAAAGGTATGAAGTTGTTATAACTGCTTGTTAATTATGAATATATTAAATGACAGTTGACGTTAATTTACGTTTTATTTTTTGAAACTGTGATCGCCAACCACAAAGTCTTATTTATAATTTTATTTATATTTCTTATTTTCGTTGCTGTGAATGAGCCTTTATTCGTTGGCTAGGTTTATGAAGAATTCTATATAGTACCATTGATTTTATATATAACGATAGTATATATAATCAATGATAGTACATAGGACACTACAGTTAAAAAGACCAATTTTATTTTGTTGTCAAAGCCTAAGCTATGTATTATTTACGTGTAACATTTCGAGATATAAATATTGTACAGGAGAGTTATGGAAATATTTAATTATTCAATAGAAAAAGATAATAATAAAAAAAATAATTATTTAATTATTTTATTTTATTGAAATGAATAAAAAATAACTGGCGGGAGGTAATGTACAACATATTTTCACCTTTCTCATTATTCCGACACTAATGTGCACGTTTTACAATCAATACATAAGTTAAACGTCTTTCCCATTATAATTCAGGACTCCGCATTTTTAGACCTGTTTTGTTTAGATCAACTTGCCTTGTAAATTTAGGCTATTAAGAGTGAAGACCCCGAAGTGACCACTTCCGGACCCCTCATTGCCAAAAAGACCTCACATGGTACGTTGCATAAAATTTCAGGACCTCAATTGATACTCTGGGCGTATATATATATATATATATATATATGTATATATATATATATATATATATATATATATATATATATATATATATATATATATATACAATTTGTTTGCAGAGACATTTCTATTGCCCTCTGCTGGCAACCTCGTTACATGTGCAGAGTAGCTTATAGTGACCTCTGCTGCCACTCGGACTCATCTGTGTGTGCCGCACGACCACAGATGACCGTTCTAATATTTATATATGATGGAAAATATATTATTTTTACAAACCTTAATTTCATTAAAATCAGTAATGTCCTTAACACGGTTTCGTTATTAATTTTAATGTAATTGCTTCCTGACAGTGACATTTGTTTAAATATGTCAGAATTGTTATTAAAATATTATGTTTTTGTTTGACACATAGACAAGATGATGTACAAAAATAAATTTAATTTATTATTAAAATATTTAAAGTTATTTACTGAATGCTATTATAGTAGAATTGAAAATTGTACCTTATTTTCAAATTTTATTAGTAAAAATTGCTGAAAAATTATATTCAATGAATTTTTTACAAGAAAAACTGTTAAAACCTTATATAAGTGATACTTCCGATTATCCGATATAGTATACTCTAAAAACTAATGAGCTCTTCCCACATTTATTCCCACAACACACTTTTCGGATGAAACCATATATACAGGAATTCGGTTTTTTGCATAATAATACAGACATAAAATAACATATTAATCACAGCTGCCAAAAAAAATCTGATGTGGCCAGCACATGACCTCCCGCCAATTCCATGTTTAAAACAGCAGTGAGCTTTAAGTAAAATATCACTTCCGGTTGATCGTTTGTAAATAAAATCTAATTTGTTGTCAAATAAATAAAAAAGTCTGTAATACGAAATTTTAGATTATGTTTTATTGTTTTTCCTCAAAAATCTGTTAGAGCTCCAAATTAAGTACTACATCCGATTTATCATATATGGTTTAAATCTAATATGTTGTTTCAAATTATATATAAGTTTTAAATACCAAATTTGAGAAGTTTTGGATCATATTTTATTAGATTTTAAGGAAAAACACACAGATTATTATAAAAATCAGCATCAACTTTCATGTGCTCTAAACCGCAATCTGCGTACACTCTTCGTCGTACATGATCCATTTCGTAAATGTGTAGTTGTAAATGAATATTGATTTATAGTGCTGCAATCAAAGAAAAATTAAATCAGATCATCCTGTACTGTACATCTAATAGTTATGTATGATGGAAAATATATTATTTTTACAAACCTTAATTTCATTAAAATTAAATATTTTACTGTTATATTCTCCTTAAAACGATTTCATTATTAATTTTAATGTAATTGCTTCCTGACATTTGTTTAAATATGTGAAAATTGTTATTAAAGTATTTGTTTGACGCATAAGCAAGATGATGTATAAAAATAAATTATTTTATAAATTCATATTTTAAGTTATTTAAAGCTATTTACTAAATGCTATTATAGTAAAATTGATGATTATACCATTATATTCAATTTTTATTAGTAAAAGTTAGCGGGTAGCTGGAGGTAAAAATCGAAATATGGAATAGGGGATTTCAGCTCAATCGAATTAAAGGAAAATAGAAAAAAAAATACGAATGTATATGCTGAATAACGAATATTAATAAAAAAAATAAAAATTAAATGGTATAATTGTGATATTTCGGAAATAAGGGGTTTTTTGTTATAGCGCTTCGACATGAATATGAAATCAATATATAATATATTGATTGGCGACCGAAAGACCGCCTATACATGCATAACAAATAGAGTGTTAGGAGGTGGGGGTTACTACCAATGGAAGTTAAGAAATTCAAATTTGAAAGGAGGGGCTAACATTCCTGTACTGCAGTTTTCAAACAGTTTTTATTTTAACATAAATTTCTTGCATTAAACTTAATAATTTAAATACACCTGTAATTATAAAGTATGTAGACTTATACAGTGTTATAATATTCATTTATATAATGTAAATATAACTTAAAATAGCATATATTTCAAGAACATTTAGGTCCGTCCATGATGAAAACAGTTTCATATAAAAACACATAAGCGTGACGTCACGTCAATCTTTTCAAAATTCTGGAGATCATAACTCGCTTATCAATAGGAATTTTTTCACCGGATTTTCATCAATAGTCTCAGTTTTCCTATATAAAAAAAAAATGGTGGAATCCCCCATTATGGTTGTTATTATACTTATTAGTCAAACAAAATGTATAACGAGACGTTAAATATCAACGTTTTAAATACAAAGATTTAAACTTTATTATTAAATTTAGGGTTCATAACAAATAAAATTACTGCGTTCAATAATCTTATTATTAGAAAACGTGGTTGAGTACCTATAAAATGTGCACGATTCTTTGATTATACTTAGAAATATCAACGATAATTTCATAAATTATTAATATAAAATAGGTATTTCACACAGAAACATTAATTTTTAATTGAATTATAGTTGCACTTTTTTGTAAAATTACTGAAAATATAGGCACACCTTTTAATAGTTACCGCAAATTATGTGTTTGCTATTATTTAAAAATTTACAAAATTTTTAACTCATCAAATAATGCCCAAGTACAATGTATGATTAAATACTCGAGTACAAAAGTACTTTACACTTATGCTACACTAATCCGCTTTAAATAATCAGTGTTGAAACTTTTACTGTATAATCAAAAAATTTACGATTACTTTTCCTTTTATTATTAAGACTAAACCGACCGAGTAATACAAAGAATATGAAAATGCCAATTGAATAACATAAATGAATAAAAGGAAGGATAATATTCTTAGTTTAATATTAACAGTAAATTTTAACCTAAATTAATGCTAGGTATAGGAAAAACCAAACTGAGTAAATATAAAAGAAAATAAGTTATACATGCGAATATACATATATACCGGTTCATAATAGTTGCATGAATTATTTCACAATTAATACAAAAATGTGGTGGTCCCGGGTTCAAATCCCGGTGTCAGCTGATTTTTCTCTCATATTTATAATACAAAATGTTAAAAAAATTAAATGAGATTCAATTTTACTAAACTGAATTGCTATTGGATGAAATAATAAGCATCTTCAGATCTTCGGTGACTTAAAACTAGTACTGTGAGGATCCGACAAATCTTGCAACCGAGTACCCGGATTTCAAAATATCCGGTTATTCGGATATCCGATTTTCGGATTTTGAAGCGGATATCAGTAAATTTAATTCGGATTTGGATCAAGATCGTGATTTGGGTCCGGATACCTTTTGAATCCGGGTCCGGATTCGATGTTTTGATTACGGATCCGGATCAGAATTTTAATTCTGCATCCGATTCTTCACTTTGAAGGTAAAGGCAAAATCTAAAATATAAAGAAAAAAGGAATTTATACTTTCACAGAGTCCTATTTAGTAAATGATGAATAAAAAATACAAATTTGTATTATTATTAACGACATCAAACAAAAATGTGTAGTGGATTATTTCATAATCAGATTTATTTGGTTTTGAGACTCCATGATAATGTACATTCAAATATTAATATATTAAATTCCATATCTAAATTCCGATACTCATACTCAAATTCGGATCCGGATCCAAAATCCAATACTCAGAGTCGGATCCAAAATCCGATAATCAGATCCAAAATCCGATACTCAGATCCAGAACTAAAATCCGAACTCAGATCCGGATAGCTCAACATTCAATTATCCGGATATCCGGATATTTGTTAAGACAATGGAATAAATAAAATGTGACATTGCACAAAATATTTGTAGTAAATAATGTACTATGCGGAGACCATTACTTTTTATTAAGATTTCTGAAAAGTGTCAGCGGATGAAGATGAAATATATCTCTATATTTTATACAATAAAAGTTATTATGGTATAGTGTAAAGTTCAACGCCCAAATGCGCACGCGACGCACCGTGGGTAAATGTTGCACATATAAGTAGATTTTAAAATAAACGAATAAAGGAGAAGTGTAGTTTTAATTTAATATTGCTGTGCTTACTAAGCATAATAGGCAATTATTTGTTATAAATAATACGTGGAATAAAATATGTAAAAATACGAAAGAATTACATGCTGGGGATAAAATATTATATTTAGATGAATTACCACTTTTAGAAATATCATAAAAGTTGTTATGATAAATATAAAGTTAAAAAGAAAAAAAATGATCCGAAAATTAATTTGCGAAATATTATATTAATGCCCGGTTTTTCAGTCACGGCTTAAACCAGATATTTGGTTCAAGTTCAGGTTCAGGGTTTAAAGTGTTTTTCAGTCTGACTTAAACCTTGAGCTCAGCTCAAATTTGACATGAACCTGAACCGCCAACGTTTCTAGCTTAAGTATCGAATTTTTGGTTCAATGAAATATTTTGACAGTAATTTTGTAATTCAATTATTTATTTTGATATATTTTGTTGGCATAAATTGATATATTGCTGTTACAATAAGGTATAAATAGCATCATAGTATGATGAATGAATATATTATTAATTATATTGAATACCTGGGCCGAGATAGGATACCAAAAATGATAGACCTACAATAATTCAGTTTGTTTAATGAGATTTTGATTATTTTGTAAGACATCGATTGAAGAAATGAAATTATGCGAATAACACAAGAAATTGCACCAAATACGTTCTCCTACTAATTGGCCGTTAAAAAAATATAAAATACATTAATATATTAATGAATATTCATGAATTCAGTGGTGACATCTGGACAAATGTTACTTTAAACATTCGGTTTTTTGCTACAATTCTTGTATTTTATTATCAATTACAATAGTAGGTAAAACATGAATAAGAAGTCTGTTACTAGTAGATAAAAAAAAACACTTTTCGTTTATAAATTTTTATTTTGAAACTTTTAATATTCATACTTTTAAATAATACAGAATTTCAACACCTATGTTGATTAATTTAATTAATAATTTCTTCTCAAAATATCTCATCCGTCTTTCTACATTCCTTAATAGTTTTTTTTTTACTATATCCATCAACGTATCTATTTCTTCAGAGTAAAAATTTCTTGCTTTCTTATTATTTCCATCATTATTTTCCATTTTTACTTCAAGAATGATACTTAAATATGAGACTGAAGCTAGCAGCCGATTCGTAGCAGCCGATTCGTTGAGTAAAATACTTTGGACAACCCTGGTGCCATAAATTCGTAACAAGTACAAAGCTGTATTTACTTTTAAATTTTACACTGTACACCTAATATACAATGTAATACAGTCATAACACATAATAATATTAAATACATGCAATGAAGAGTAAAACTGACCAGATTAATCACATTTAGAGCGGGTAATATTACCTGTAACAAAACGATATTCACAGGGTTTATTCAGCATACATACCTTAATATACATCATCAGAAATTTCAAATTTCTGGGGAAGAGGGTAATTTAGAACACAAGAGTAGAATGCAAGAGTAGAATTGAGAAGATTAAACAATCTTACAACCCCCAAAATATTAACTATAACAGAAACAAATTCGCAGGGTTTATTTAGTATACATCCCTTAATATAGAGAAACATCGAAAGTTTCAAATTTCAGAGGACGAGACTAACTTCTGACATATTATATTCTTTAATAAAAAATAGAATATAGTAGGATTGATAAATTTAACCACCCTTACAACCCGTAACATTACTGTCACAAATCCAAATTTGCAGGTTTTATTTAGAACACATCCCTTAATAAAAAGTAACATTAAAATTTTTGAATTTCAGAGGACGGGGGCAAATTATAACATAATAAATGCAATAGTAGGATCGATAAATTTAACCACTCTTACAACCCGTAATATTAACAGGAACAAAGCCAAATTCTCAGGGTTTATTTAGAACACATCCCTTAATATAAAACAGCATTAAAAGTTTTAAATTTCAGGGGACGAGGGTAAATTATAACATATTATTTAATAAATGAAATAGTAAGATTGATAAATTTAACCACCCTTACAACCCGGAATATTACCTGTAACAAAACCAAATTCTCAGGGTTTATTTAGAACACACCCCTTAATATAAAACAGCATTAAAAGTTTTAAATTTCAGGGGACGAGGGTAAATTATAACATATTATTTAATAAATGAAATAGTAAGATTGATAAATTTAACCACCCTTACAACCCGGAATATTAATTGTAACAAAACCAAATTCTCAGGGTTTATTTAGAACACACCCCTTAATATAAAACAGCATTAAAAGTTTTAAATTTCAGGGGACGAGGGTAAATTATAACATATTATTTAATAAATGAAATAGTATGATTGATTAATTTAACCACCCTTACAACCCGTAATATTAACTGTAACAAAACCAAATATTTAGGGTTTATTTTGAACACATCCCTTAATACAAAGCATCATTAAAAGTTTTAAATTTCAGGGGACGAGGGTAAATTATAACATATTATTTAATAAATGAAATAGTAAGATTGATAAATTTAACCACCCTTACAACCCGGAATATTAACTGTAACAAAACCAAATTCTCAGGGTTTATTTAGAACACACCCCTTAATATAAAACAGCATTAAAAGTTTTAAATTTCAGGGGACGAGGGTAAATAATAACACTTTACTAAATGCAATAGCAGGATTATTAAATTTAACCACCCTTACAACCCGTATTATTAACTGTAACAAAACCAAATTCTCAGAGTTTATTTAGAATACATCCCTTAATATAAAGGAGCATTAAAAGTTTTAAATTTCAGGGGACGAGGATAAATTATAACACTTATTTATTACTAAATGCTATAGTACGATTGATAAATTTAACTACCCTTACAACCTGTATTATTAACTGTAAGAGAACCAAATTCTCAGGGTTTATTTAGCATACGTCCTTTAATATATAGTAACATAAAAAATTCCTAATATCAGGGTAAGATGTTAGTTCAGATCACATATTATTTAATAAATGCAGCAGTAAAATTGAGACGATCTACCAGCGTTACAACCCGTAGTATTTAAGAAGTATTATTTTCATGCTTTTTGACTCATTTTGGTCAGTATTATATGCCATTCATAATTTGTTACACTTATTTTTTATCACCCTGTATATACATACATACATATTATTTTCATTATTTTTAATTACAGCATCCATTATTTCATCCCCTGAAGATTAATATTATTTTTATATTTATACAATGATGGGGTTGCATTTAACCTTCTTGGAAAATATTATTTTGTTACTTTTATTAATATAGGGGTACAGAGTGATTGAACTTCATCTACTAGTAAACATGAGGAATACGTAACATACCATATGTTACCTAATCCATACAAGATTAACATTATTTTTATATTTTTACATTAGTAAAGGTGCATTAACTAATGTTCGAAAATATTATTTTGTAAATATTACGGGTTGTAAAGATGGTAAATCGTATCAATTTTACTATTTCATTTACTAAATAGGTAATATGTGTTATAAGTTACCCTCTTCACCTGATACTCGGAACTTTTGATGTTGCTGTATATTAAAGGATGTATGCTAAATAAACCCTGCGAATTTTGATATGTTACAGTTAATATTACGGATTGTGAGGGTAGTACTTCTTCTCAAAGCTTCTATTGCATTTATTAAATAATATGTGTTATAATTTACCCTCGTCCCCTGAAATTAATTTTAATGCTGCTTTGTATTAAGGGATGTGTTCTAAATAAACCCTGAGAATTTGGTTTTGTTACAGTTAATATTCCGGGTTGTAAGGGTGGTTAAATTTATCAATCTTACTATTTCATTTATTAAATAATATGTTATAATTTACCCTTGTCCCCTGAAATTTAAAACTTTTAATGCTGTTTTATATTAAGGAATGTGTTCTAAATAAACCCTGAGAATTTGGTTTTGTTACAGTTAATATTACGGGTTGTAAGGGTGGTTAAATTTATCAATCTTACTATTTCATTTATTAAATAATATGTTATAATTTACCCTTGTCCCCTGAAATTTAAAACTTTTAATGCTGTTTTATATTAAGGGGTGTGTTCTAAATAAACCCTGAGAATTTGGTTTTGTTACAGTTAATATTCCGGGTTGTAAGGGTGGTTAAATTTATCAATCTTACTATTTCATTTATTAAATAATATGTTATAATTTACCCTTGTCCCCTGAAATTTAAAACTTTTAATGCTGTTTTATATTAAGGGATGTGTTCTAAATAAACCCTGAGAATTTGTTTCTGTTATAGTTAATATTTTGGGGGTTGTAAGATTGTTTAATCTTCTCAATTCTACTCTTGCATTCTACTCTTGTGTTCTAAATTACCCTCTTCCCCAGAAATGTGAAATTTCTGATGATGTATATTAAGGTATGTATGCTGAATAAACCCTGTGAATATCGTTTTGTCACAGGTAATATTACCCGCTCTAAATGTGATTAATCTGGTCAGTTTTACTCTTAATTGCATGTATTTAATATTATTATGTGTTATAGTTACTCTTACCCCCTGAAATTTGGAAGTTTTGGTGTTGTTCTATATTAAAGGATATATGCAGAACAACCCCTGTGAATATGACTGTATTACATTGTATATTAGGTGTACAGTGTAAAATTTAAAAGTAAATACAGCTTTGTTACGAATTTATGGCACCAGGGTTGTCCAAAGTATTTTACTCAACGAATCGGCTGCTACGAATCGGCTGCTAGCTTCAGTCTCATGCGCAAATTACACAGCACATGTTCAATATTATGACATTTGGTTGAAGTTCAACTGAACTAGTTCAAATATACACATTATAAACACAAAAAGTTCAGGTTCAAGTTCAAGGTTCATCTGAGCTGAAGTTCAAACGGCTACTGAAAAACCGGGCATAAATGTAGTACAGGATTTGCGTGTGGATTTATTAGAAAACAATAAAAAATTTCTAATGAAAAATCTGATGTGGCCAACACAAAACCTCCCGCTAGTTAATTATTATTAATTTAAATACATACCTACGTATTTAGTAATGCTTCAAACTATATTATGTTCCATTACATATAACTATTGCTTTATTTACGATTTTCTTTATTATTTAATATGACACCATTATTAATTAGAAGTGATTAGTTTTTTGATAATGACGTTTACCTGCCAGTTACATTAATTTGAAAAATAAACTGTGTAACAAAGGAATTTTGTTTATCTTAGGCTTCGGGATTAAAAAAAGAAAAATGATTTTTAAATTAATCTGTAAAATGTATAGAAAAAGTATTAATGTATACCTGTACAAAATTCAATAATCTATAATTTTCCAATGACATTAAATGCAAAAAATGGCATTTAATGGTATTTTTTGAAGAAAAACCATTATGAGCTTCAAGTAAAGTACCATTTCTGTTTATCCGATTTACACCAAAATCTAATGGCTTCTATTCCTATTAGAATAGGGTAGAAATACAAGGTTTTAGAATTTTCTGAATGATAGTATTTGAGTTAGAGTGCAAACAAAATTCGTACACATACACACATACACACACACACACACACACACACACACACACACACACACACACATACACACATACAGACATCATCGTGAAAATGTTAAAATTGGATTCTAGGGACCTTAAAACGTACTCATTTACTAAAATCTCGATATGTGTTTTTTAGCACGATACCTATACCTCCCGTACCAAGGGTAGCGGGAGGTAAAAAATTAAAATATAAATTAAAAAATAAAGCAAAACAACATGGTATATGTTTAAGTGATCCATTTTACCCAAAAACAAACATTTTGACAGAACTAATTGAAGATAAATACAAAGATGCTGTGCATTAAGTTAAAATGTAAAAATAAATTATGTGGTAAAAAATGTGAAAAACAAAACACAAATTGTTATATTGGTTGTTATTGCATAGGGAATTGCACAATAAATGTATAAATAATATAAAATATATACTATAAAAATCTGATGTGGCCAGCACATGACCTCACGCCAATTCCATTTTTAAAATAGCAGTGAGCTTTAAGTAAAGTATCACTTCCGGTTGATCGTTTGTAACATCTAATTTGTTGTCCAATAAATAGAAAAGCCTATAATACGAAATTTTGGATTAAGTTTTGTTGTTTTTCGTCAAAAATCTGTTAGAACTCCAAATTAAGTACTACATCCGATTTATCATATATGGTTAAAATGTAATATGTTATTTCAAATTATATCTAAGTATATGAGTTTTTATAGCCGGTGTAGTGGCCGTGTGCATTAAAGCGCTATGTCTCTACATGTTCAGATCGAATCTGAGGTTCCTCGGTTCGAATCTACCGGCCGGCTAAGTGCGTAGTCGTTAAAATGCCACAATATCAGGCATTAATCGCACTCGCATGCGATGACCCGACCAGTTGTCCATGTTAAAACATAGGTGGTGCTAGCTGTAGAAGGAGTATCTCCGCTGCCACACTGGTTGCATAGCAATCAGTGGTCGTCGCACGGATTAAGTACACCGACTGCTCTAGTACTACGGTCACGAAACGAGTACCTATGGTACTTGAGGCCTTGGCCCTACAAGGGCTGTTGTGCCAAAGATGATGATATGAGTTTTTATAGCAAATTTGAGAAGTTTTGGATGATATTTTAATAGACTTTAAGGAAAAATCGTCACATACACATTCTTATAAAAATCAGGATCAACGTCTAGGTGCAATCTTTGTAAATTCTTCGCCGTATGATCCATTTCGTAAATATTAATTTATAGTGCTGCAAAAATAGAAAAAATTTAAATCAGGTCATCCTGTACATCTAATATTTATGTATATTGAAAAACATATTATTTTTACAAACCTTAATATCATTAGAATTAAATATTTTAGTATTATATTCCCCTTAACACGGTTTCATTATTAATTTTAATGTAATCGCTTCCTGACAGTGACATTTGTTTAAATATGTCAAAATTGTTATTAAAATTATGTTTTTGTTTGACGCATACGCAAGACGATATATGAAAATAAATTATATTATATATTCATATTTAAAGTTATTTAGAGTTATTTACTAAATATTATTATCGTAGAATTGAAGATTGTACCATTAGATTCAATTTTAATTAGCAAATGTTGCTAAAAAATTATATTCAATGCATTTTTTACAAGAAGAAATGTTAAAAGCTTGTATAAATGATACTTTCGGTAATCCGATATGCACTAAACATTAGTATAGAATGGGTATACAAAATTTCAAAATTTTCTGATAGTATTTGAGTAATCGTGTCCACAAGATCCACACAGACACACATACATACCTACAGACATCATTGTAAAAATGTTAAAATCGGATTCTGGGGACATCAAAACGTGCTTATTCACTAAAATCTCTATATCCGATTTTCAGCACGATCCCTATACCTCCCTTACCTAGGGTAGCGGGAGGTAAAAATATATTTTTTAAATATTTTTTATAAGTACTGTCCGTAGAGACATTTGTGTTTTTTAATTATTTTTTGGTAGACATTACTTCAATATTACTCTTACAATGTATTAAGGACAATAGTAATAGACTTATGCTATTCTCAATTTTTTTTTCCTTTTCTTCAAACATAGTCTACATCATTAGTGATTAGCTGAAGTTTCATTTGGTGTTTATAAATAGTTATTTTCGTAACAAGTTATGAAATATACCAAATATCATGCGAGTGCATGTCAATACACACGAGCTAAGATATTTGTATTTCATGTTATGAACATTATTTTTTAAAAAAGCATAAATAAATTTTACTTTTTTTTTCAAAACTGAAATTTAGGTACAAACGTACGGACAGTTGACAAATGAATAATGTATACATATAGCCAGAAAATAATGACATAGTAACCTAGCAACCGTGTCAACTACTTATTACGATATGAAATATATCGTAACACTAATGTGACAAATTCAACTTTCTACTACGTTGATATGTTATACTTATCACAATGGTCGTCTAAAAAGTTTATATGTTCTCTAGTTATGAATAATTTGTTTCAGAGTCTGGAAAACCATAGATAATTGCATATTTATCGTTCTTTTTATGTTTCATTTCTTCTTATTTCTCCATTGTTTCTGTTAAACTTGCAGAATTTTTATTAAATAGCTTGAATTTCTGGCCTATGGTGTTCTGATATTTTGTTAGTAATTGTATGCATTATTTTCAGTTTCATGTTACTTATGGTTGTTAGAATTATTAATAATCCACATTTTTTTAGCTCTTTGTTCATCCCTCTACTAAAGGACTATGGCCCAGTTGCATAAAACATTAACTTTAATCACGTTGTTAACTTTGGCTTATTTTCCAATGTATTTTTGATACGTATCCATAGTTACAATGTGTAGTTAACTACATGATCAGTTAACATCGCTGGCCCTAAATTTTTTATTATGTTTACCTACTCGATTCGGCTTTCCAGATAAACTTCCAACAATCTTCGACTATGGAACACAATTTCAAGCAACTTGTATTTGATCTACTAACTTCTTTACGGATAAATGGAGTATATTATGGATTGTTTGCAGTACACTGATTTTTGTGAACTTGTGCAGGTATCACCTTGGGTAATCAATGCCAATTTTGTCCGTTTTATTATAGCATTAAAATATTATATTTAATTTACAATATCTCGTGATGTGGCCAGCACCTTGCTTTCCTCCAATTCTATGTATATTGTACAAATCCTATACCAAAAGTTCTTTGGAAAATATTTTATATATCCAGTAAAATTGTAACACAAACATATACTATTTTCTACAAATTCCATACCGAAAGTTCCTTAGAAAAGATTCTATAAATCCAATTATAACACAAACATACATTATGTAAATTGCACTTGACAAGGACATCTGTCAATTAGAAATATATGAATATATCAGCTGTTTCCATGATTATAGCAAAGCTGTCTGATTTATGAAAGTATATCTCTTTATAATTCTTTAACTCTATATCTACTGAATATGAAGGGAAATGTATAATCCAACCGCATAAACAATAAGATATTCTTTCATATTGATTGACATTTAACTGCGTTTAAAAAAAAACTGTTAAGAACTTCAAATAAGGAAACTTCTGGTTGTCCAATTATAACCAAAATCTAATCAGCTCTTCATATTGATGTAAAAAAAGAGGAATAGGAAAGATATAATAATAATAATAATATACAGGGTGTTCATTTTAAATGGGCCACCATTGCTATCTCGAGAACTATAAGAGCTACAAAAACGGTTAAATGGGCAAACAATTTTTATTATACAAGACAAATTTAGGGAACAGAAAAAAAATTTTTTTCGACCAGTGGTTCTCAAAATACGGGACTCCACTTTTTTATTTTAAATGTGAATATATTTTTTTATTTGCTTATTCGATAGAGAATTTAATTCTGAATTCAATGATATAATATTATCATATCCTTACATAACGATTTTTTTGAGTAAAATAGATATAAAGTTTTAAATTAATTTGATTAAAATATGATATTACTAAGAGTGCAATGAAAGGAAAAACTGAATATGTACATGTGTTTTTTCCGCATAATTAGAATGCCATGATAGAAAGAAGTGAATAAAAGTATAATGAATGAAAAAAACTGTTATAATTTTTATTTTAATATTTAATTATAATGAAGAAATATTTACAAAAATAAAATAAACTCCTATAAATTTATAAGTATTGTTCAAAATTGCCTCCATTTTCATTTATACATAACTGTACTCTATGAAATAAACTATTTCTAACTAATCTTAATTTTCTTCCGTCAATATTGTTCAAAATATATTCAATGCTGTTTTTTAATTGTTGTAGATTCTGATGCACAGTATCGTAGACTTTATCTTTTAAATAACCCCATAAGGAAAAGTCTAAAGGGTTTTAATCGGGTGATCTTGCAGGCCATGCAATGGTACCAATCCATTGATTTGGAAATGTTTCATTCAGGTACGCGGTTACTTGACGAGAATTATGGGCTGGTGCTACATCCTGTTGAAAGTGTAGATTTCTAACGACATTTAATGGCAGATCATCCAATATATCATCAAGTCTATTTCTTAAAAATTCTAAGTAACGATCTCCAGTTAGAGTACCTTCATACATGTGAAAAAACACTGTATCGTGCAAAATTGCACACCATACATTTATATTAAATTTTCTTTGAAAACTTCTTTCACGTACCATAATAAGATTCTCGGAACTCCAATAATGTTTATTTTTTACATTAAACATTCCATTATTGGAAAAATTTGCTTCATCCGTCCAAATAACACATTTTAAAATATCAATTCCTTCATTAATGATTAAATGGCAAAATTCAAGTCTGCGGTCATAATCACCAGGTTGCAAGTGTTGAACTTTATGGAATTTGTATGGCTTATACTTGTGTCGTTTTAAAATTTTATGCACAGTCCCTACACTTAATCTGCATTCATCAGAGGCCATTCGTACAGAAGCTCTTGGATTGGCTTCAAAATATGCCAAAACTTTTATTTCATTGTTTTCATCCACCGGTCTTCTGGGTTTATGTTTAAATGCAGTAGTATTACCACGTAATATTAGGTCAAGTTTTCGGAAATATTTCCGCGACGGTACTACTCTTTCAGGATATCGTTCCCTATACATATTAACTGCAGCTCGCGAATTTTTTCTTGATAAAATGTATGTTTCAAACATCTCAACTTTTTCAATGTGAGTAAAATTATACATTTTTAAAATTAAATTAAATGATTTTGAACTTCACTTGACAATTATGATCACTTAACAAAACAAAATATTCACTTATTTCATTCAGAGCACTCTAATTCCAGGTTAAAAAATTACTTGTCTTCAGTTTTTCCATTCATGGCACTCTTAGTAATATCATATTTTAATCAAATTAATTTAAAATTTTATATCTATTTTACTCAAAAAAATCGTTATGTGAGGATATGATAATATTATATCATTGAATTCAGAATTAAATTCTCTATCGAATAAGCAAATAAAAAAAATATGTTCACATTTAAAATAAAAAAGTTGAGTCCCGTATTTTGAGAACCACTGGTCGAAAAAAAAATTTTTTCTGTTCTCTAAATTTGTCTTGTATAATAGAAATTGTTTGCCCATTTAACCGTTTTTGTAGCTCTTATAGTTCTCGAGATAGCAATGGTGGCACATTTAAAATGAAGACCCTGTATATATATATATATATATATATATATATATATATATATATATATATATATATATATATATAATTTTTAGAATTGTAGTATTGGAGTTATCGTAGGGGAAATTTTTGTCACACACACAGATACACATACATACCGACCCTGTCGCAAAACTAGTAAAATCGTGCCTATTTAATAAAAACTCACCACCGAAAAAAAATAAAAATTGTAAGAGGATAATAGTAAACAATTTAATATTAATTTGGACAGCGATATTACTAACAGATGCATGAGCAGACATCTTCAAGTCTCAGCCGCAAAACCAGACATGTGTCGTTTTTTAAACAAAGTATCTTTTTAGTATTAAATCAGACATTTCTTATGAAAATAATACACTGAGAATTTCTATTAAAACTGCAAGTTAATTGATCAGATTTTAAGGTATTGGTAGGGTTTTTGCGTTTGGCTCTAAACTAGTTATGTGTCAAAGGTCTGCTTTTATATCTACACCCTTCATTTATTGATATAATTGGTCCTTGTCATGAGATAAATGTAAAATATAATATCCGTCTTTAAGATTTTTACAGGGTGCCAAAAAAGACAACACATACAATTCAAGTAATAGTAGTTTGACTTTGATAGATATGAGTTTATTAATTCATATTTCATAGCTAATATTATTCCAGTAATTTTTTCTGCGATGGTATATAAATCCAATTATTACTGATGAATATATTATTGAATTCAATAATTATTAAAACTTTTTGACAGATGTCATATTACATACTCAAGCAATAAAACTTGTAACATTTTGTAATATTGTTTTGCCTTTCTTTCGCAAACGAAACGTATGTAAACAATAATTTTGCACTTGTTATATGCTGTTTTTAATTCTTTTCTTTTGTATTTTTAATTTGGACTAAAATTAATAAGGCAGAATTTACAGCCATATGAAAATTTTATCATTGTACATCCACAAAAAAGTAGACACCGGTATGTTTAACATCAGTTACATTAAACTGGTTACATTTTTTTTTTGTGATAATTTATTTGTTTCTATTTTATTTGAAGCCTAAGGAAGTAAAAAATAGACGTAGCTACCTAATAAAATAACATCTTAGCACGCTTAAAAGGTTTACGTAAATAAATTAGAAGTTCGTAAGGTGGCAGTCTTTCACTGTACATTGTAAGGTTTCTGCACTAGTGTGAATCAGTCATTAAGTTGATGGAAACTTGAACGCTAATTTCCTGTAATTAATTACTAGAGGTACCATATGCTTCCCTACAATTTCAATAGAGATATACTCAAAAACAAATTATACTACAGCACCAAGTCCTTATAAGCTTATGAGCTTTATCCCTTTAAATTTCCAATTAATATTCCATTTATTTTCTATATTGTCATCACCTATTTCACTATTTCCTGTTTTAATGAATTTGATTGTACGCAGTCTGTTGATTTTAATTTGATTTGAACTTTACTAATAAATCATGAATTTTGTACAATATATTTATGCAAGGGCACTATTGCTTGATTCCTTGTCACATTATATACCCCGTATCAGAGAAAAAAATGGTTTCAGTTACCAAGCTTATTTTAGGGCGCTCAATACGGTTTTACTATTTTTACGGTTTATTCCCCTGCCCAGGAGCCCTGGGCATATACGAGTAACTTCATTTTTACAATGCCACCATAGACCATAGGTAAGAGACGCATAGGAATTGTATATAAAAATTTTAATAGAAAGTATGTTTTAAGATCGCCAAAATCAGATTTTAACATTTTGTGGGTGAATATGTGGATGTAATAAATGGAAAATTAAATTCTCTATGTGTTACAAATAAATTCTTCATTATATCTTCTATAAACTTACATACAGGGTGTAAATTTTAAAACGGGTCATAGGGCTATAACATAGCAAAACAGTTTTTTAGACGCCAAAAGTTTCTTTATTAATTTATTAAAAAAAGAATTACTGCATATTATAAAGAAAAAATCTGATGTGGCCAACACATGACCTCCCGCCAATTCCATGTTTAAAATAGCAGTGAGCTTTAAGTAAAGTATCATTTCCGGTTAATCGTTTGTAAATAAAATCTAATTTGTTGTCCAATAAATAGAAAACGAAATTTTGGATTGTTTTATTGTTTTTCCTCAAAAATTTGTTAAGAGCTCCAAATTAAGTACTACATCCGATTTATCATTATATGGTTAAAATCTAATATGTTGTTTCAAATTATATATGAGTTTTAAATACCAAATTAGAGAAGTTTTGGATCATATTTTAATAGGCTTGAAGGAAAAATCGTCACACACGTACATTCTTATAAAAATCAGCATCATCTTCTAGGTGCTCTAAAACGCAATCTTTGTAAATTCTTCGCCGTACATTATCCATTTCGTAAATGTGTAGTTGTAAATTAATATTAATTTATAGTGCTGCAAAAATAGCAATTAGCAAATTTAAATCAGATCATCCTGTACATCTAACATTTATGTATGATGGAAAATATATTATTTTTACAAACCTTAATAAAATATTTTACTATTATATTCTCATTAACACGGTTTCATTAATAATTTTAATATAATTGCTGCCTGTCAGTGACATTTGTTTAAATATGTCAAACCTGACATTAAAATTATGATTTTGTTTGACGCATAGGCTAGGTGATACATGGAAATAAATTATATTATATATTCATATTTAAAGTTATTTAGAGTTATTTACTAAATGTTATTATCGTAGAATTGAAGATTAAACCATTATATTCCATTTTAATTAGTAAAAGTTGCTAAAAAATTATATTCAATGAATTTTTTTCAAGAAAAACTGTTAAAAACTTGTATAAATGATACTTCCGGTTATCCGATATACACTAAAAACTAATGAGCACTTCCCATATTAGTATAGAATGGGTATACAAAATTTCATATTTTTCTGATTGATAGTATTTGAGTAATCGTGTCCACAAGATCCACACACACACACACACACACACAGACACACACACAGACACACACACATACATACCTACAGACATCATTGTAAAAATGTTAAAATCGGATTCTGGGGACATCAAAACGTGCTTATTATATAAAATCTCTATATGCTATTTTTAGCACGATCCCTATACCTCCCTTACCTAGGATAGCGGGAGGTAAAAATTATAAATTTTTTGATACCAAACACATTACATTGCTGTTTCATATAAAGCCAGAAAATAAATTTAAAAAATTGCACAATTGAGAAAAAAATCATTAGCCGTGAAACTGACACAAACAAAACAACACAATTGTTGACTTATTAATTTTTGCACATTATTTGTTAAATTGTTAATATTTTTGTTTTATTAAGAAGAAATCATGAATAATTTGTCCCATGAAGAAAAATTACAAATTCTTAAATGGTTTTAATTGTTCCCTTGTAGTTAGTAGCTTCTCTCGTTTCTTGCAACTTATTTCTTATTACATGTAGATCATCTTTAATTTGTAAGTACATTTACAATAAATAATAATTGTTTCTTAAATAAATATCCTAGTGTTCTTTTTGTGTTATTTTGTATTAGTTCACAAATTAATAACTTTAATCTTATCACGTTAGTAAAAAATGATAATGTTTTGTTACTGTCCGTTTCATGGCTAATGATATTTTTTCTTAATTGTACAAATTTTTAAATTTATTTTCTGGCTTTATATGACACAGAAATGTAATGTGTTTGGTATTAAAAAATTCGTAATTTTTTTCTTTATAATACGCACCAATTATTTTTTCAATGAATTAATATAGAAACTTTTGGAGTCTAAAAAACTGTTTTTCTATGTTATAGACCTATGACCCGTTTTAAAATTTACACCTTGTATAAAAAAAAAAATCTATTCTTGCCAGAAATATACCTCCCACCAGTACTTCTGATGATGCCGCAACTGGCGAAATGTGGTCATTTCACATTTTCTGATTTATTTTTTTTTCTTGAAAAAATAGATCAAATTAAACATGTATGCGTATGTTTTACATCTTACAAGTCTTTAGAATCAGAGATACGATTTTTTTAAAATTTCGTTTAATTGCAAATATTTCAACGGCTGACGACACATATTTACGGATACGACAGTCGAGCTCTACCGGTTTAATTTAGAAATATGATTATTTGGTTTGGTATTTATTTAAATAAATGGTTTATTTACATACCTTATACTGCAGAAGTACTTTTAAAGATATAGAAAGTAATAATAATCTTCTCTCTTGTATATTTTGCTGTTAGCTGTCACACTTTTAGGTTAGATTACTGTTTCATATTGTGAAGCGTGTGTGTGTGAGAGAGAATTGTCTTTGTGTGAGTATGAATTTGTGTCGTCACAAATTTAGTCCGTGTTTAAAAGCGCGAAAATTTATTAGCAAATTTATGAATTAAATGAGATGGATTTCATGATTTTATAAAAAAAATCGACACTTATTTTTTCTGAAATGACCTGTAACGAAGTGCTACTTCGTTTAGGAAAAGTTTTACCTCCGCTGGAAAATCTCAAGATGTTCAACCGTAGTTAGAAAGTGGAGAAACGTAAAACCTACAAAATACGTTGTTTATAACATTTATAGTATACTCAAATATGACTTACCTGTCCGGGAAGGATCCAAGAATCATATTTGAGGCAAATTTTAGTTCCGCAAGTTTAGCTAGTTTGTCAATATCTAGAATAATCATAACATGAAAATCATTGTTGACAAGCACATGTTCGACTTACCTTTTGAAGGACGCAGAAACCGGTTCTAGAGCCATCACAGTGTCAGTGATATTCCAGAGAGCATTCAACATTGTTTAACCGCTGTTTTACACTTTATTTTGTTGTTTTAAACTCTGTTTTACAGAAATGTTCGCACGTCAACAACAACCTTGCCGCGTCCGAGTCAACTGACAGTTATTCAAGGTTCAACGTGAATTGTGTCGTGAGTCCGACTGTTTATTCCAAGGGTTCCGAGCCAACTTCACGCCGAAATAATTGTATGTATTGTAATTTTCTACCTGAAATATGACAAACCGCGAGTAGTATAATTTTTACTTAATTCATGTCACACTTTAAAGCGCCACCAAGTGCTAAAGATTAGAGTTAAATTTCCCACTACGAAAAATTCTGGTTTTTACCGGATTTTGCGGATTTTTGAGTATAAAAGGCGTTGCACTCAGTACAAACACCAGAGTCGGGAGACTCGCTGGAGTCGAAGAGTCAGGGAGACTCGCCACAGTCAGGGGGACTCACAAGAGTTAAGCCTCGTGGAGCAAACCCAAGTCTGGGGAGCTTGAGGCAGGACCCGAGCGCAGAAAAAACCCAGAACTGGGAAGCCTGCACGCTATAGTTCGACCGCCGAGAGAAGTCGCCGTGAAACCGAGTGAATTTTCCATCTAAGTCAGTGAAGACGGATCCGCTGTGAAGAGACCGTCGTATTCTATGTAAGACGCGTGTGGTGTGTTTTCCGGCCCAACAGATACCGCTGTTGTGGACCTCTACGTGAAGAAACCGCTTCAGTAAAGGGCATAAACCACCAACGTGCCGTGTACGAATCCGCGTGTTTAGAGACAGCCGCAAGAGAAAAACCACTGTTCACCGCGAGTAAGTCAAGCCGCGTTGTAAATGTTGTATTAAATCTAGTAAAGATTGCCGTTCGATTGTTTGTTTACTTATCTTTTTTTGAGTATAGTAGTTTCATCGTAATAGTCACCGCTAGCAAGTTGTCATATTTCAGGGGAAAAAGGATATTTTCTTTATTTGTTTCATTTATTTATTTATTTATTTATTTATTTATTTATTTATTTATTTATATACAATAAATCTGTTAGTTATTTTAACACTTTCGTCTCTGTACGCCCTAAAACCCTACCCATCTCCAAAGAAGCTATTCCAGGGCCGTCCTCGCCGTTCTAGTTTACAGGAAGCACCGCCGCTGTCCAAAATGGCACCCGAGCAACAAAGAAATCACCGACTACAAGAGGACGTTATGTACGCCGCCCCACACCCTCAGTGGCGTTACAAAATGGCGCCCGAGCAGGGACTTCAAGTGGCGTTACAGACCCCATTGTGCAATAATGTAAAAATACACTTTTCTTGTGGAACTAAACTAAGGATGCGCACGGTACATTGATGTTCAAGAAACATCGATATTTGGCTTTCGATTTTCGATATTCACGTTAATTTTATTCTTATTTTTTTTTAATTTTTTATTTTTTTCGATAATATGTCAAGTATTATTAAGCATGAACACGCTATTCTCCTCTCTCTTTTCTTCAGTTACATACGTCTCGTCACAGTTTATTTAATGTCTACCGTACTTTGGCGAAAATACTTCAGCGATAACTGGATATCGCACTCCTGCTTCACAAATGACATAACTCAAAATGTATTAATTTCAAATTTGAACCTTTTAAAAATGATTGTAAATTAAATATGTCATTGCAAACTATGTATAGCTATTATGTATTTTATTAAAATGTTATAGTATGAGTTTATACTTATGCAATTTACCCTATTGATTGTTTTTAATTAATTTTGGGAAAAGCGAATTTTGTAAGTAATATCATTTTAAAATTATTTGATACCGATAAAATTTTGAGTTGTGACACTTTTGCATTCATTGGTCAATATTTTATTTCAACAAATATAAATGCTAATATTATGAAAAAAAAATATATTTACCTATTATAAACATACGTCAAAAGTACATATCCTCAAGTTAGTACATAAATTGAACAAATTAACATTTTTATAACAATCTTACAAATTTGCAAAAAAGTTAGCGTAAAATTATTTAATGTGATTAGTACGTAATAGTGATCAAAGATCATCTTTTTTGCTTACATTTATCTTTAATTTAACTTATTTTTATAAGCAGCACTTGTTATTTTTAGTGTACTAAAATTCAGTTGCATCTGATCAGTAAGGTCACTTGAGATAAATATGAGCCAAATTTTAAAATATGTAAAATTTAGATTTAGTTAATTCGGTATTTTAGGAATAAAAAGGTTTAGTAGCAGTACTTTGAACAGAGGATACTGTTTTCGAGTGATTTTTTTAATATTTCTTAAAAATAATCAAACTACGAAAAAAAAATCTTGTCTCATTTTCCTCGTGTTGTAGGGCAAAAATAAGACGGGTCTGTGTAAAAATGAGACATGACTTAAATCGTGTTATTTTGATATTTACACGGTTTGGGGCAAATTAAAGATATACTAGGTAGTGTCTCATTAATAATATATTTTCAAACTGAAAAAAATAACAAAATTTATGGAACTTTCTTAACATAAATACAAAATGGAACAACATTTGAAAATTTGTAATTCGTCTACATTCTACATCAACTTTCTCTTCGAATGTATATTTTATCTGGTCATTTGTTTTTGAACATTTTGGGACAGGTAATTTCTTTATGATATCATCTTTTTCAATTACAGAAACATCAGATTTATTTATTACAAAATTTTGTTTCCTTGGACCAGTGGTTCTCAAAAAAACTACTTCAAATTCAGATTTGCCGAGAATCTTTTGTACAATACACCCATATTTAAATACTTTTTTCTTACCATAAACTTTACACAATAAAAAATTGCCCTCCATTACCTCACTAAGAAAAATATTTTTTGTTCTTCTTTTTCTCTATGTTGTTCTTCTATTTCTACATCAGAGGCACTGAATATGCCCACATCATCATCATTATTTCTACTTTCAACCCAGCTTTCTTCATCTGAATTTAAACTGCCAGGTTTTTGGCTATCTTTTTTATCATAGGCTGGAACTTTTTCGGGTGTCTGGGCCATGTTCTTTAGGTGTTATACCTAAAAGAACATGGCCCAGAAACCCGAAAAAGTTCCAGCCTATGATAATTGCCGACCATGAAAACCTAAGTAATTACTTAACACAACTTTTTCTTTGCCTTTAATGATATTTAAAAATTCTTCAGAATTACATTAGATTTTGTATCGACTCATCTTCTTTTTTTGTTGGAGCTTCTGTTTTAGAGTTTTTTTTTTTTCAACAATATATGTTAAAACTATAAACGCTACTTGAATTTGTCGTTTCTTTGGCGATGTCTGAAGTAAATTGAATTGAAGTTCCTGGAATATTGGAAATAATTTCTACCTCATTATTTTCTCCAGAAAGCATTCCTTTCCAAATGAAAACGATCTTTTGGATATTTGTTTCTATTAATAGGAAATATTCCCTGGTTTAAAAATCCCGATTAAATAACAGTTGGGTTTAGGGCATTGTTCCAAATTCTTGACAGGAGGTCGACGAATTCAGATTTGGATAGACTTCGCTGATTTTCCCTTTGCCAAGTAGATAAAGCCTTTTCCCACGCACACTTAAGAGGCCTGAAGCCACATCTATCTAAAGGCTGAAGAAGATCTGTTGTATGAGATAGAAGTTTAATTATTGTTATATTCTCTGAAATGGCTTTTTCAATAGTTTTGGACGACAAATGAATAACATGCCCATCTAATACAAGGATTAATGGACGTTCTTTGACAACAATACAAAATTTTTGAAAGTAGTCTTCAAAAATTTCGGTTGTAATGAATCCTTTGTTGGAAAATGCATAAAATGTCCGTTTCAAATCTTTATCGCCCCTCCATACAGTCCATAAACGAGCTGCTTGGTATATTATTAAAGGAGGTAAAATTTCACCAGATGCAAAGCAGCAAACTAGCGCTGTGATATTATCCTTAGCTAAACCTTGAATAGTTCTATGAGCTTTTCGTCCTCTTCCAACTACACCTCTAATTTTTGTCGGATCAAGACAAATTCCAGTTTCGTCGAGATTCCAAAATTTGGTAAGTTCATTCGTAATCCCTAACTCAGTACTAAATTTCTCCAATATATCGTAAAATTCATAAATCAAAAATGGATCGGCAGTATTTTTTCGCCAATTTATGTCTAGAGGCTCCAGTTTACGTATATTTAAATTTTGTCTTTTACAAAAAGCAACAAAGCAATCATTGCCAGGACGATTGTTCTTGAAAGGAGTTTTTATTTCATTCTGTGCCACATATTTTCTTGTACTACGTCACAAACATCTGATTTTGTTAATGAATATCCCCACTTGGCCATAGTTTTTAAATTATTTGCCAATGTAGTTTCTTGTTCCTCACTTAATGCAGTCTTAGTGCCTCTTTTCTTAAGAGGGCCTTTTAATAAATATCTAGATAAGTACGACTTGTCTATATTAAATTGTTTAGCTGCAGCCCGTAAACTTATTCCTTCACTGATTTTCTTTACAGCTTCCTTGGCCGACTCTTCATTGCATTTCGGATCCTTTTTCTTGTAATTCTTCATTTTAAACTTCTAAAATAATGTAGTTAACTGCGTCTTACCCCACATTATGTCTCATATTTTTCCCAACATATCGTCGCGTTCAAGGCAAAACGACACAAGCGCCATTTACATAATAAGCCAGGAGACACAAATAACTGTCTGCGCTTTTATACAAATATATTTTTAATGTCTTAACTGCATTAAAAGTAAGCAGATTTTTTAAAACACTTACTTTGACATCAATAACTCGGGCCATTTCACTCTGCATTCACCCATAAGAAACTACGTAGAAATGGAGCATATGTCATTTTAAGCCTGCGTAATAAAATTGTGATTGTCGCTTGCGCAACTTCAAAGTGAAATATCTACTTAAATAAATTTTTCGTACTTATGCCACTGTGTTTAATAGATGGAGGTTACGCCAATCTATCGAAAGGTACCAAAATCGCAAATTACGATTTTTTGGCGCTTAGGCCGTTTTGCCTTGAACGCGACGATATGTCTCATTCTTACGTCATTTATATTTTTTAACATTTATTGAGACGATGCGCTATAAATATTATTATTTTTATTTTTATTATTTGTCATTATTATTATTATTATTATTATTATTATTATTATTATTATTATTATTATTATTATTATTATTATTATTATTATTGTAGTACGGTAATATATTTATTTGTTTATTGAAAATTTATTTTTGTTGCAATGGCTATTGCGTAAATATTTGTTGTACAGTTGTTTTTCTGTGTTTATGTCACTAGGTAACAAAAAATCCGAGCTCGGCCGTTAAGACGAGATAATGAAACCACTTGAGCCGGCGTCACAGGGTTGTGTCGCATACCTGCCGCACACATCTGCGAAGTGTCAATCACACATTTGTTGTTCTAGAATTTTCTGTGAGCCACGCACTAAACCACCCACACCGGTGACGTAGCGCCTACCCCCGAAACACCCTAGTTTTGGAAGGAGACAAGAGGGATATTTGAGTTTAAATACGAGGTCTGAAGCTACACTCATCAGTCTTGTTTAGGCAAGACTCCCAGAACCTGGACCTCTGGCATGGTTGACATGTTGAGTAACCCGGGCTTCTGGCATCCTAGAGCTTGGACCTCTGGCGTGGTTGACGCGTTGGCTAACCCGAGTTTCTGGATTCACCTAAATTTTACTCTTGGCTTGTCCGAGGTAAATTCTCCAAGTCTCTCCTCGACTTCGCTTTCCAATACTTTCCCACCATTCAGCTGCTATGGTTCGCCAAGCACGTTTGGGATCCTACTTTCCCCCCATCCAGCTGCTATGGTTCGCCAGGCACGTTTGGGATCCTACTTTCCCCCAATCTAGCTGCTATGGTTCGCCAGGCACGTTTGGGATCCTACTTTCCCCCCCATCCAGCTGCTATGGTTCGCCAGGCACGTTTGGGATCCTACTTTCCCCCCATTCAGCTGCTATGGTTCGCCAGGCACATTTGAGTTCCTACTTTCCCCCCATTCAGCTGCTATGGTTCGCCAGGCACGTCTGGGATCCTACTTTCCCTCCATTCAGCTGCTATGAGCCGCCAGGCACGTTTGGGCCCCTACTTTCCCCCCGTTCAGCTGCTATGGTTCGCCTGGCACGACTGCCCTCCCCCCTTTTCCACATTAGCTTCACCCACGGCGAATTTATTTTGGACAAGTCATAAACAATTTATCTTTTTGCACAGAGCTACCGTTTCAGGCGAGCGTAATGAATACGGACAGTATTGGGGTATTGGGTTGTTTCCTTTGTAAACTGTATAACTCACGATAAATATACTAATAAATCACTGCTTGTTGTTGTCACAATGATATAATTAATTTATATATACATGACCTGATATTGGTTGTCAATCAATACGACGTCGGAGAAATTATAATATATATATATATATATATATATATATATATATATATATATATATATATATGTATTATAATTTCTCCGACGTCGTATTTTTGGCCCACCTGTCGTGTGGATTGTTTATGAATGCTCTGGTAAGTAATTTATGACAATTATAGAATTTTATTGTATTATCAAAAAAAAATTCTGTTACTGTATTATAGATGTAAAATTTTTTAAAAAAGTTGTCAAGATTAAACATTGGCTGATGATGGAAGTTTTCCAGCTTCCGAAACGTTCCAATACATTGAATATGTGTTTATAAAAATACAAATGTTCTTCATTTTCCCCACCTCGAGAAGGCGGTAACTTTTCATATTATTTCAACTTAATTGTACTACGAGGTATTTTAAAAAACTACAAACTATTTCATATAAATCCACGTAGGGTAAGTACAACCTTCAATTAGACGAGCTCACATATGTCGCGTTACATTATTAATTAATAAAAATATCTTCTAAATATTATATGGGTTGAAATCGTAATGAAATGTTGGTTAATAGTGAATTAGATTGGTATCTATGAGGAAGTTAATTGTGTTGCTAAAGTGGTTTGCATTGTTCCCCAGGGCCTCTTCTAGTGATGGTGGAATGTGGTGTTTCGTCCTTGTTGTTGAGTATTTTGGGCGATTCATTAATATATGTTCGATTGTTACTGGAATGTTGCATGTGTTACATTTCTCTTTTTCTGTTTTATCCATTATATGTTTGTGTGTTATTTTGTTGTGTCCTAGTCGAAGTATAGTTATTGTTATTTGGTGTTTCCGGTTATTTATATTGATCCATTTTGATGTATCTGTTTTTATTTTTCTTAGTTTGTTTTCTGTTATGTTTCTCCATATTTCGTTCCAGTACTTTGTAGTTTTGTTCTTTACTATTTTTATGAAGTCTTCAACAGGAATGGGGATAGGTGTTATATCTTCTGCAATGGCGTCCTTTGCTGCTTGATCTGCTGCTTCGTTTTTTTCAATACTTATATGCGCTGGAATCCAAGTTATGGTTATGGGTTTCCCTTGTTGTATTAGATTGTTTATTTTGCTTTGGATTTTCTTTATGATTGTATGGGTGTTGTACATATTTCTTATTTCATTTATTACCTTAAGCGCATCGGTATATATTACGAATTCTTGAGCTTCTTGATTGTGCTGGATTTCGTTTATTGCTTCCAGGATGCTGTGAGATTCGGCTGTGTAACTTGATGTACTGTCTGGAAGATGTGTTTTGATTGTTTTATTATTATTGGCTATAACTGTGGCATTTCCGGTTCCTTCTTGTGTTTTTGAACCGTCTGTATATATATTGAGATTTAGTAGTACTTTCTTCCAGGGCGGTACAGTGTCTTTGTTTGCTCAAGGTCAGGTAAGGTTAACTGGAGGTTTTTGAGGGTATGGTTAATTAATTGTTGAAAAGGCGTGTTTGATTGAGAGGTAATGTGATTCGAGTTTTCTCTGAAAATACATTTAAAGGCTGGGTTTTGGGAATTTTTTGCTAATTTGGAGATATATGAGATGGTTAGTTGATTTCTTCTAATTTCTAGAGGAATAATACCAGATTCACAAAGCATGCTGATTGCTGGGCTAGTGCGATAAGTCCCAATTGAAAGTCGAATTGCCGTATTTTTTATTGGGTCGATGGTTTTCAATATATTTTTACTTGATGTCTGATATACTACGCATCCGTAGTCTATTTTAGGCCTAACTAGAGTTAAATAAATACGCAGTAATGTATCTCTATGTGATCCCCATTTTTTGTGACAGAATTTTTATTATGTTCAGTACTTTATAACAATCTAGTTTTAAATGGTGAAGATGTTTCCATGTGAGTTTCTGATCTAATATCATCAAATTTTATATTGTCTACGCATTCAATCTTTTTGTTGTTTATTGTTATTAGACATTTCATTATAGGACGGGTAAGTTTTGTGAATAGCATCATCTTTGTTTTTTCTTCAGAGAATTTCAGTCCGGTGGTATGCGCCCATTTTTGTAGTTACTGTATGTTGTAGTTATTTTTTAATTGTTGTAGTGTTTTTATTTCTGAAGTAGATTGCGAGATCGTCCGCGAATAATGATATTTTTACTTGACTGGGAATATATTCGGTGATGTTGTTCATCGCCAGCAGAAATAGCGTGACGCTAAGTATTTCTCCTTGGCGGGTTCCGTTTTCTTGAATTTTTTCGTCAGATAGTTGTTCATTAAAGAGTACTCTGAATTTGCGATCTGTAAGGAAGTTGTTGATAATTTAGTATATTTCCATCTAGTTTCAGTTCTTTTAGGGCTTTAATGATATAATGTCTCCAGACAGTGTCATGTGCTTTAGAGATGTCAAAGAATATGGATACTGTGTGTTATTTATTTTTAAAGGCCTTATGTACTTCCGTCTGGAGTGCTATTAGTTGGTCTGTGGTGGATCTGCCGTTTCAGAAACCACTTTGGTTTTTGTTTAGAATGTTGTTGTTTTCTAGGTACCATACTAATCTTTTGTTTATTATTTTTTGCAATATTTTGCTTAGACAATTTGATAAAGATATTGGTCTGAAGCTGTCTGTTTTAGTTTTGGGTTTATTGGGTTTCAGTAATGGGATTGTGGTGACGTCTTTCCATTTTCGTGGGAATTTCTTTTTCGTCCCTATATTGTTATATTTTGTTAATATATATTCTTTCGTTGTTGTTGAGAGATGTTTAATTATTTCGTATGTTATGCCATCAGGACCTGATGTCAAGTTCATTGATTGTTAAGGGATCATTTATTATGTTGTCATTGTTTATGTCTATTTCAATTTTTTTATTTTCCTCCTTTTGTTTATATTTGATGAATTCGGGTGTGTATTGTGTGTTGCATGAATTCTCATAAAATTGTTCTAGTTTATTTGTGTTTACTTGTGGTTTTTTTTTTCATGTAATCGTCTTACTTTCTGCCATACTTCTTTTACATGTGTATCGGGTGAAATAGATGTGTATTCTTGCCATGATTGTGTTTTACTTTGTAATATTATTTTTGTACAGTATGCTTTTGTACGTTTTAATTTTATTAAGTTTTCCAAAGATATATGTTTTTTGTATCTACTAAGTGCTGTTTTTATTATTTTTTACTGCAAGTTCACATTGTGTGTTCCACCACGGTAAAGTCCTCTTATATTTGTTTATTTTAACTTTTTTGAGGGCTACATCTGCTGCTTCAGTTATACTTTTTATGAGGAACTCTACTAGTTGGTCTATGTTTTCCGATGTTGAAACAATTTTTATTTATGACAATTCTGTGAAGAGTGTCCAATTTGCATTTTTTGTTTTCCATTTCTGTATAGTGTTTTGTGCGGTGTCTTCATTTTCGTCAGTTATAGTGATTTTGATAGGTAAATGGTTTCCCATATGTAGAAAAGGTAGTAAATCATGAACTATTGATGTATCGCACATGGTTATATCAATGGCAGTAAAGTTTCCTGCTCTAGCACAGGAGTGTGTTTTAGTTCCATCGTTTAGGAGTATTAGGTCATCATTTCAATCTAATACGATTTCTATAATACTTCCTCTACTATCGGTACTTTCACTACCCCATATTATGTTGTGGGCGTTTAGGTCGCTCATTAAAAGAAACGGTTTTGGTAACTGGTCTATGAGTGACTCGATTTCTGCTATCTGTATTGATTGTTTGGGTGGTAGATACAGTGAGCAGATTGTAATTTTTGTGGTATGTAGGTGGTTATGGCAACTGTTTCTAGGAGAGTATTTAGAATAAGTTGGTCTGCATATTTCTGGTTACTTGCTAGTATAGCTACCCCGCCTCTTGCGTTGTGTCTGTCCTCTCTATATATCGTAAAGTTCTTCAGTGATGCTTTGTGGTAGGAATGGAGGCGGGTTTCCTGTAAACAGATAAATTTGGCATTTGTGTCTGTTATAATTTTTTGTAGTTCTAGGAGGTGTGCGTGGAATCCACTGAGGTTCCACTGAATGATATTCATAGTTTGCGTATTTAGGTTTATTGATCCTGTTGTTCTTTCTCAAGTTGAATTTTTATTCGATTTTGTATTCTAGTGAATCGGCCTTTTATAATTTTTTCTTAAGGAAATGATATAGTTTTTCTATCATAGATAATAATTTATTATATTTATATTTATTTATTTATTTATTTATTAAATTCAATCTATTCTTAGATAGTTTTTTATCTTTACTTAGATGGTAGGTTTATCTTAGTTGTATTATAGACTTTTATTTTCATCTTTTCTCATATTCAGTAACACTCTCTTTACTCTTGTGTTGTCCTATCCGTGGACCACATTCTGTTTGTCCGTTCCTGCCGTGACGGGCCGCATTGGCATCTCCTCTTTCCGTTCTGTATACTGTGTGCTCACTCCCTTCATATTCATTACTTAATTTTTAGCTAGATTTATTTATACTCATTTTTACCTTCCGTCACCTTTAGGTAAGGAAGGTATTGTCTTTGGTCAAAAAATTCGGTGGTGAGTTTTTAATGGATAAGCACGTTTTAGGGTCCCTACAATACGAATTTACTATTTTTAAGATGATGTCTGTATGTATGTGTGTGTGTGTGTGTGTGTGTGTGTGTGTGTGTGTGTGTGTATGTGTGTCCGTGTGTGACAAATTTTTCTCCGACGATAACTCGAATACTATAATTCTAAAAATTATAATTCTTTCGTACTCCTCTTCTGTACATTCATATGAAGAGTTGATTAGATTTTGGTTATAATTGATCCACCGGAAGTACCCTTATTTGAAGTTTTTAACAGTTTTTCTTAAAAAAACGCAGTTAAATATTATTTTTTGACATTTTGTTATTATATTTATTAAAGAAAATACTCTTCTCTATATGGTTTGATTATTCATTTTCCTTCATATTCAATAAATGTAGAGTTAAAACATTATAAAGAAATTAATTTTTGAAAAATTAGTCAGCTTTGCCATTTATCATGGAAACAGCTGACATAATTATTCAAAAAAATTTAATTGACAGATGTCAGTTGCAAGTGCAAAACCAAATATGGAAAAAAGTATAGAATCTAAAATTGGTATGTTATAGTGTTGCTCGTAAGTGACACGCAGGGAAAGGCCAAAGAGAAGATGGAAGGACATTACTTAGTGTAGTTTATGTGATAAAATTTATTGGATTTATAGAACCTTTTGAAATGAACTTTTGGTATTGAATTTGTAAAAATTAGTATGTGTTCGTGTTCGATTTTACATGATATTATATAGAATCTGTTCCAAGGACCTTTTGGTATGGGATTTGTACAAAATACATGGAATTGACGGAAGGTCTTGTGCTGGCCACAACAGATTTTTTTATTCTTAAAATTTTAAACACATTTTATTTAATTTATTTATTGCATTACAATGCAGAATAGCAAACTGCGCGATATGTAAATTAAAAAAAAATGAGGATCTCGTAGGTTGTGAAGGCTCTTGCCGGAAATGGTTTCATGCTAGTTGTGTTGGTATAAATGAAACATATTTTCAATTCATCGACAAGAATAACAATATTTTATACTTATGCGATGTGTGCAAAAGAACCTGTCACGTGGTTGATAAGTCTAAAGGTTTAAACATTGAATCTAAATTACAAGAATTAAATAAAAGTATAACTGATTCTAATGTGAACAATGATCAATTGAATAAAGTTCTTGAGAATATTCAAACTGAAATAATCAAGACGCTAAATTCTTTGTTTAATAAATTTAAAAATGAAATTCAAGAGTCAATAAATGTTAAAGTAAACTAATTGAATAGTAACGTATGTACTAATAATCAAAAGTCCTTTGCCAATGTTACAAAAAGTACTGCAGAACCACCAGTAATTATTAAGCCAAGAAATCCTCAAAGTTTAGTTATTACCAAAGCGGATTTACTCAAGTCTGTCGATCCAGTTGACTCAAATTTAAAAATTAATAATATCCGTAATTCACGCAATGGTGGTCTAGTAAATTGTGCTAATAATGACGAGTCGTCAAAATTTAAAAAATTAGTTAATGATAAATTAAGTGAGACTTATGAGGTAAAGAAAGCGTCCACGTTCTATCCAAGAATTAAAATTTCAGAGAAGTTAGAATCACTCCAGATAATTAATCATTTAAAATTACTCAACAAGTCGTGTTTTTCTGACGACAGTACCTGTGAGATTTTATCTCCGAAACCCCTACGTAATAATCAGAATTTATATCAATGTGTAGTTAAAGTTGATATTAAAACGTCCCAAGAAGCAATGAATGTGGGAAATTTATGGGTGGCATACGATTATTGTTCCGTATATGATGCTATTGAATGTAAATCCAACAAATTAAAATGTACTCACTGTACACATCTGAAGTCGTCACAAAATTTAAATATTAATACGGATCATGCTGTATGGAATCCGGAATGCCATGTATAAATAGAAACATTAGCAAAATTTAAAAAGTCCGTACTTGGTAATTCATAGCAACCACAGTATTATAAAATAAATAAGAATTCTAGCAAGATAGACAGCGTAAATAATTCTATTAATTTCTATTATCACAATGTAAGAGGTCTGAGAACAAGATGTTTCAATTTATTTTCATATTCTTTAAATTCACTTGAATATCAAGCTTATGTACTTACAGAAACATGGTGCAATGAGGATATTAATAACTGTGAATTATTCGACACAAACAATTTTAAAGTATTCAGATTTGATAGAGACTTTATAAGTACTGATACCCAACGGGGCGGTGGCGTTCTAATTGCTATTAAAAAAGATTTCAATGCATATCGAATTGATATTTCACTACCAAATGAACTACATTTTATTGATATAGTACTTATTAAAATAATCTTAAATCATAAGGCACTTTACATTTGTAATATTTACATCCCACCTTCAACTACATTATATGATTATTGTACTTTATTTGATTATTTGTCAGCTTTAGAGTTTATTTTTGATTCCGAAATTTTAATATTCGGGGATTTCAATATACCGCAGTACTTTAACTCTGTAAATAATAATGCTATATGCCCATTTGTCAATAATTTCTCGAATTTTATAAATTTATGCAATCTAAAACAATACAATTGTTCTAAATTTTAGATTTTGTTTTATGCAACAAACAATGCTTAGTTTCTCATGAACATAACACAGCAGTTAAAGAAGATAATCATCATCCTGCTTTATCAGTAAATTTTGATCCTGGATCTTCTCCAAATAGGTTCAAGTCTGGAAATAATGAGGTACTAAATTTTAAAAAAGCTAATTTTCCTAAGCTCTATTTTGAGTTGTCCTGCATCAACTGGGATTTTCTTTATAGCTATACCCTATACAGATGTCGATACTGCTGTCAGTTCTTTCTATGAAATCTTAAGAACTGTTCTTAATGATAATGTGCCCAAAAAACGTAAAACTGTTAACAGCTATCCACCCTGGTATAATGGTTCGATTATATATATAATAAAACAAAAGCACAAAATTTTGAAAAAATACAGAAAGTCGAAAAATTTTCAAGATAAATTAGAGTATTCAAATCTTCAATCTGAAATAAAGTATGAGGTTAATCTGGCCTATAAAAATTATTGCCTGAAGATACAAAATGAAATAATTGATGAACCAAAAAGATTCAGGTCTTTCATTAACAGTAAGAGAAATTCGTCCACCTTACCATCTGTATTACATTACAATAATGAGATAGTCGACAATCCGCAAGATATAGTTGACAGTTTTGCAGATCATTTTTCAAATTCATTTAACGACACTACATGTAACACAAATAATACCTCCAACTCCGTTTACAACCTTCAAACTTTACTTCTCAATACAATTACTCAAGAAGATATCATACTGTGACAGTGTTTTTAATAATGAGTTATTTAATACAGCTTATAACGTCCTCAGAGCTGACAGGAATTTACTTAGAAGTGGCAAAAAGACTGGCGGAGGCGTTCTATGTGCTATCCACTGTAAATATAAATTTTCTCCCGTTAATGTTACTGTTCATCCATCCTCATTGTCTGATATTTTATGTGTAAAATTATCGCTTACCTCTCACTCTTTTCTCTATGTCATTATTGTGTATTGTCCTCCTCCTGTATCCCTTGAACAATTAAATTACGTATATGAAGCTATTGAATCTATTTCACAACTATTAAATAACAACTTCTTAATAATCGGTGACTTTAATATTTCCTCTCTTTCTAACCGACTGCTTCCTTCTACACCTACAAATAATATTACGAATGCTTTCGAAAACTTCTTGTCATTTTTAAATGCCACACAATATAATCGAGTCAAGAATGTCAATGATAGAATACTTGATGTTGTTATTTCAAATGTGTCTTGTTCAGTTTTACATTATCATGATCCGCTTGTCGATGAAGACCCTTTACATCCATCTCTTTTCATAACAATGAACTACAACATTACTTTTAATCTTAACTCCACTGTTAATAATTCCATGAATTACAGTTTTAGTAAAGGTAATTTTGATTTACTATATGAATTATTATCATCAGCTAATTGGAATGTGATCTATCCAATTACAGATGTTGACGTGGCATTTGAGAAATTTTATTCCATTCTATATGACATTATTGATAAATGTATTCCGAAAGCAAAATATGTAGCCTCTTCTTATCCTCCTTGGTTTACCGCTGATATTATAAAAAAGTTAAAATTAAAAGATAAATGTCACAAAATTTATAAAACAAATAACGATGAAAATTACTTTGCAGAATTCAAGAAATTACGTTCCCTGATTAAAAAGGATATAAACTTTGAACACGCTAAATATATATCTCAAATTGAACAAAAAATTCATACTGATAGCAGTATATTTTGGAAATTTATTCAAAATAAAAGGCATTCATCGAGAATTCCAGGTATGATGCATCTACAAGGTAAAACTTACTCAAATACTTCAGACATTGTTCAGGGATTTGCTGATTATTTTTCTGAACAATATGATAATAATCCCTTGTACACTAAACAACCTTCAATAGAAAATAACATCGGTACTACATCTATTTCGGTAATCACTGAGGATGAGATTTTGCAGGCTATAAAGTCTCTCAAGTCGTCATCCAACCCCGGTCCTGACTTTCTTCCTTCTTATATCCTTAAAGCCTGTTCTCATATTTTTCAAAAACCGCTGCATTTTCTATTCAATCTCTCAATTTCTCAAAACAAATTTCCTACTTCTCTAAAACAATCTCTTATTATTCCTATTTTCAAATCAGGTGATCCAACCATTATGTCTAATTATCGTCCTATATCCATTCTCTCTAATATTTCTAAAATTCTTGAATCTATAATCTACAAACATATCTATAATTCCGTTCAACACCATATATCCCCGCGTCAACATGGATTTTTTAAAGGCAGATCAACTACAACCAATCTAATGAACTTTACTGAAACTGTACTGAATTCATTACACGATAACACTCAAGTTGATGTTGTTTACACAGATTTTTCGAAAGCATTTGATCGTATTAACCATAAAGTCTTACTGCATAAGCTAAATAACAACTTTCAATTTTCTTCTGATCTTCTTCAATTTATTTCCTCCTATCTCAGTGACCGTGTACTGTCTGTTTCCTACAATAACTATAAATCTAAGTCTTTTACGGCCACTTCTGGTGTTCCTCAAGGTTCAAATTTGGGTCCTTTACTATTCTTACTCTTTATTAATGACATTGTTAATTCTGTTCAGCACTCTCACGTCTTGTTATATGCTGACGACTTAAAGATTTTTAAAACCATTAATTCTATTGAAGATGCTAAACTCTTACAAGCAGATATTAATAACATTTTAGCTTGGTCTGAATCCTCTAACTTATTTTTAAATTACAGTAAATGCAAAATAATGAGCTACTTCGTCAAAAAAACTATTTATAAATATTGTTACAAAATAGACTCTCATATTCTTGAAAGGGTCACTGAATTTAAGGATCTTGGTGTTTTATTTGACGAAAAGCTCAATTTCACTAATCATATCTTTCATACTGTGAAATCTGCCTACAAAAATTTAGGCTTCATTTTTAGAAATACACAGTACTTTGTTCATATTTCAACTCTAAAGAAATTATATTTCTCGTTCGTAAGAACAAAACTTGAATATTGTCAGTTGGTTTGGAGTCCTATCTATAATAAATACAACTATTTAATTGAATCTATTCAACGAAAATTTGTTAAATTATGCTTCTTCAAACTTTTTAGACATTATCCCAGTTTTGATACAGACTACAAAGACTTGTTATGTGAATTTAATATTGTGTCTCTCGATACTCGCAGAAAAATTCAGTCTACATTGTTCCTTTACAAAATTTTGCATAGTGTTATAAATGATCCCATAATTCTTGAAAAAATTCCTTTCCTAGTTCCTGGGTATAATTCCCGGTTTAAATCTACCTTTTATTGCAATACTCCTCGAACGAACTATGAAATAAAGTCGCCTATTCGTATGCTTTGTTTCAATTTCAATAACTTACCAGATTATTTAGACATCTTTCTCGGCTCGATTGAAAAATTTAGAAGTGCTTTATACAATTATTATGTTCATTAACATATGCTACTATTTGTTACTGGCTAAAACATAACTTTACGTATTGTTCAATTTGGATTATTTTGTTTTGTGTTATTCCATTTACATGTTTATTACTTGTGTCTATATATAAGTTTATGTATAATCAACCTGTAATTGGGGTCTTGAACCCTGTTGGTCAGATTAATAGTAAATAAAGTAAATAAATAAAAAATAAAATACTAGATATAAACAAATTAAACTGTAAACTGATAATGGGTTCGGATCTTATAGCAACATTTTTAATAAAAGATTGCAGAGGAGTTTTTCTTAAACCTCTCGAAATCATTTTCAATCTTATTTTAAGAAATTCTACTTTTCCCCTTGCTTGGAAAGTTTTTAAAGTCACTCCAATTTTTAAAAAAGGAGATAAAAATAGTCTTACTAATTATCGACCTATATCAATTATATGGAACTTCAGTAAAATATTCGAGTCCATTCTTCATGAAAAAATCTATAATCATGTATGTGGTATGTTATCGCCTAATCAGCATGGATTCATTAAGGGAAGATCTACTGAAACAAATCTCATGTCGTCTACACTGATTTCTCAATGGCATTCGATAAAATTGATCATGCCATTCTCATCAATAAGCTCGAACAGTTTGACCTATCTGATTCATTAATCGATCTTATTAAATCTTATTTAGTTGATAGACACCAGTATGTATGTTATCAAAGTTACAAGTCAGCTAATTTTCTGCAGAAATCTGGAGTTCCCCAGGGATCGGTACTAGGACCGTTGCTTTTTAATATGTTTATTAACGACATTATTCAACATATAGACATAGAGTATGTTTTGTATGCAGATGACCACAAATTATTTTGTAAAATAACCTCAGTTAATGATAGCAAGAACCTGCAGTGCAATTTGGACCGGGTTTCTAACTGGTGCCATGACAATAATCTACAGATGAATGTTGCTAAGTGCCAAGTCATGACTTACACAAGAAAAGTAAATTCTATAAAATTTAATTATAATATCAACAATAACGTATTAAATAGACCTGATACATTTAATGATTTAGGAGTAATTTTTGATCCTAAGATTACATTTACAAAACATATCGAATCAAAAGTTTCAAACGCATTCAGAAATTTAGGTTTCATTATTAGAAATGCTAGTACATTCAATGGCAATATACTAACACTATTGCCTGTGTCTCTAGTACGACCTCATCTTGAATACTGCTCAACTATTTGGGATACAATATATACGCATGCTACTCAGTCTATAGAAAAAGTTCAAAGACGATTCTTAAAATTTACTATATTCTCTATTGAAGGCAGTTATCCAGCTAGGGGAACATCTCAAACTACAATGCTTGAAATGTTTAATTTAGACTTCCTAAACCAAAGACGTACTATGCATTCTATTATTTTGTTGCATAAAATAATAAACAATAAAATAGATTGTCCTAAGTTACTCAGTAAATTAAATATTCATGTACCTCGATTATCCTCGCGCCAAACAAATACTTTTCATCTAAAAACAGATAAATCTAATGCATTAACGAGATCACCCTTGCACAAGATGATTAATTCATATCACATAGTACAAGATAGTTTGGATATTTTTAACTGTAGTATAAAAGATATCAAAAATTCCTTGTAAGTGTATTTCTTCCTACCCTATAATTGGGTTCTAACCTGTTGGGTATGGTATTAAATAATAATAATAATAATAATAATAATAATAATTCCGCTGCATTTGTTGTGTGATCTCTAGAAATTGTGAGAGGGTCTGCACTATTGGATGCATTATCAATTAAATCTTTAAACCTTTCGTAATTTAACGGGTACTTATCCGGATTATTTTTAATTTCATTCTCTATATTTTCCAATAATTCTTCCGTTGTTAAGCTATAATTTGGACTCACTGAGCGTGGTTTTTTTATTTTTCTTATTTCTGGTTGTATTGTGTTTTGTTGTATATCATTTTCTTCTTTTTGAAATTTTAGCATCCTCATTTTCGTATAATCTTTTATATCTGGTTTGTCGAGTTCGTTTGTTTTTATTTTTGTTTATTTACTTTGAGTGTCTGATAGTTTCACGTTTATGGATTTCTGGGATGGAGGATGAGTATGAAACATTTTTTCAGAAAAAGGATAGAATATATCAGAGTTTTTTGTATTTGTTAGTGATTGTGATAAAGACGTGTTTAGTTTCGGATCTTTTATGTTTAAGAATTGTGAGTTTTGTGTTATAGGTTCTTTTTAGACTGTTTGGAAGGGAGTGATTTGTATATTTGTAATTTCTTGTATTGTTTGCTGACTGATTGTTTCGTTAATTGCATTGTGAGTGGTTTGATAGAATTGGCAATGGGCTGCTGTATGACCCTGTTTTTTGCAGTTATAACAATTCAATGTTTCTCTGAATATGTAGATTCTATATTCAGTGTTTTCATAAATTATAAGTAAGGTGTCCGGTATTATAGTGTCTTCTTTTTCAACTATGTAGACTTACCTGCGGATGTTTAATACATGAGCGTATTCACTGTCTATCATACTTACTCTTAGAAAGGTAATAGGAGATACAGTTTTTAGGTTACATTGTTCTAAAGCTTTTTGTATTATTTCATGTGGGATTGACGGGCATACTTTGGAAATTATTATGCGTTTTGTAGGTGTAATAAAACGTCTTATTTCTAAGTTTTTATTTTCTATTTCAATATATTTGTGTTTTATTATTAGGTTATCAACAATAGTTTTGGATGATAAGTATAAGCATATGCGACCATTGGAAATCCTAGAAGCAAATATTACGTTTTTGGGTTGTACAATATTACCTATAGCTTTAATGTAAGAAATTAAAGGTATTTCATTCACAGCGCTTATTATTATTGCTTGTTCCTTAGATGGATGAAGTTTATTGTTATTTTTTGTATTCTGCTTGACAGCGCTGGCGTAGCTGGAACCTGCATTTTGTTGTTGGCTAGATGATGGCGTTGTGATATTTATTTCTTTGTCTTTGTCCATGATCAATTTCTATTATACCGGCATAGCATTTTATTTATATTTAAAGATGACTCTGTGTGGTTAACTAGTGAATCTGGTTTTTTTTATATTTAAGGATTTTTATGAAAAAGGGTGTTTATATGATTTTTTTCGATGTAAAGAAGAATGAGGAGAGGAGGAGGGTGGAGGTGGATTATTGTTTAAATTATGGTACGATATTTTGGATTTTTGAGGAGAATAGTTTTAAGTAAAAGAATTACCTTGACCTTGATACTGCTTTGACACTTAAGCACGTTCGCACTGTGATAAGTACAGTTTAAGACTGATACTTTGTTTTAATGGTTTATTGTTTGCTGTTACTAACGAATTTTTGAAACGTCAGACTAAAAATTTTTAATGTCAGAATTTTTGTCAAAAACATATATTTTTTCTGGGGTAATTTCGACCTCACAATCTGGTGTAATTTTACAAACTTAACATTTTACATTGAAATATTCATTCTGTGACATGAGCGCGTTAAATTTAAAATAATCCACAGAATAAATATGTCTCACTTTTACCTCAATTTTCAAGTGTCTTAAAATTACCCCGATTGACCCTAAGTGCTTTAATGGCATAAAAATCTTTATGAGCCAATTCGTTGACATTGTAAGGAGTACCTGTTTTTTTAGCAGTAGGTACGTATCAGTTGAGCATATTGCGCCGGAATATATATTGGTCCTGATTTCAAAGTTCTTTTTTATCTGTTTTTCAATTACTGAATGGGTGTGGCCAGTAATTAAATACTTGTGGGTGACAAATTTTATCTGTAGGAATTTGATGATTGCATAATAGTAAGCAGAAACCATAAATTTATTTTTCTGTTGCCCACAACAATTGTCAGAAAAAAAAATACAATGTCAAATTCAGTGTTCTTACTTGAAACAATCTTTTCTATAAACATAAGCACACAACTTGCAATTTCTTCCACACCGCGCTTGCCTTCTTCTTCGTGCCAAAAGTAGGATTCAGTCTTACTAGTTACAAGTTCAGTAATTGTAAAATTATGACAATTTAATTTTGATTTATAGTAAAATGAAGAAACTTCACTTCCTACCTTACTTTTGTGTTCTTTTTTTCTTTTCTATTTGATGCTCATCGTACTTACGTTGCAATTTTTCTTTACCTTCTGCATTAGTAAAAGCAGTACAAAGCTCACACTGATCTTTCTTCGGTGAGAAGAAGCTTATATTAAAATCAAAATTTTAATTAATCTCTCCAAATATCAGTAAGTGTTCGACCCCCATCGATATACTTGCGAGTAGTTTGAGCTCGAAGATAATGCGATTCTATTTTAGGGATAAAATTTATGTGATCACGGACTCCATTTTTAATGTCGGTAAAAACGCTGTAGTGTATATTACGAGTATGCAGTGGCGGATTTACGCATAGGCACAGTAGGCACGTGCCTACGGCGGCAATTATTCGGGGGCGGCATTTTTTTTTTTAATCAGAAATGTATAATTTTATTAAAAATTTCCGATCAAAAGACGAGACGAAAACATTTAAATCAATGATCTGTGAAACAAATTTATATAAAGTAAAGCTTTTTTGTAGGTATATTTTTATTACTCCGGTCAATTTGTAATTATCGTCTGTTTTTCTATGGTACTTAAGTAATGGAATATGCGCTCTATTTTCAACAAATGCCCAAGTAATTGAACTCATGTTTCAGACTTTATTTTGAGATCCTCGTTACTATTATGCTATCGATAATTATAACACATTTATTAAAATTGCCTGGATTGTAGAATAACCATTTAAAATTCCATTTTGTTATGTCTTCTTTTAGCTAAAATAAATAAAGAAATGCAAAATTAAAGTGCGGAAGCATGTATTTATATTTTTTGCAAAAATAAAGTCAGATTTAAATCACAGAACACAGTTTGACGCAACTCGGATGGTTATATTCATTTTATGGGAATTTAACCATACCTTTTTCAGAAAAAATGCCAAAATCACTATAAATATTACTTTCCGCGCCATAATTTTTGTGATATTACGTGTTTATAATGGTTTGCAACTATATATGATTATCAAAATAAAATTCTTTAGGGTTGGGTATTCCAGACTTTAACCTTAAAATTACCTATTTAAGCCTCTTTTATATTTTAAAAAAATAAAACATGCGAAAAGTTTAAATATTAAAAAAGATATATTTTAACATTTGAAATTATGAAAAAGCGGCAAATTTCTGAAAAAAGGCGGCAAATTTCTGAGAAAAGGCGGCAATTTTCTGGGTGCCTACGGGCGGCAAAACTGTTAATCCGCCCCTGCGAGTATGTCCTCGCAAATCAGGCACTACAACACCAGTATCCTTTTTACTTCCTTGTTCGAAGGAAAGGAAGTATTGTAATCGCGAAAAATTCGGTTTCCAGATTTCAGCGGAAATATCCATTTTGACCATCCCTGAATCCATTTTGACTAATTTCGTCGTGACGACTGTACGTACGTATCTCGCATAACTGAAAAACGGGAAGCCGTAGAAAGTTAAAATTTTGTATTTAGGACTGTTATAACATCTAGTTGTGCACCTCCCTTTTTGGTCATTACATAACTTTCGGAAGTGGTACTTTACTTGAAGCCTATCATATATTTTAATGAAAAACTATATTAAAATATAATCCAAAACTTTTCAAATTTAGTATATAATTCTTTTATATCAATGGGAACAACATAATAGATTTTATTTAAAATGGTCTACCTGGAAGTGGTACTGTACTTGAAACCTATAATAGATTTTAATGAAAAACTATATTAAAATATACTCCAAAAGTTTTCAAATTTGGTATATAATTCTTTTATATCAATGGGAACAACATAATAGATTTTATTTAAAATGGTCTACCTGGAAGTGGTACTGTACTTGAAACCTATAATAGATTTTAATGAAAAACTATATTAAAATATAATCCAAAACTTTTCAAATTTGGTATATAGTACTCTTATATCAATGGGAATAACAATAGATTTTGGTTAAAATAGTCTAACCGGAAGTGATACTTTACTTGAAGCTGTTATCAGTTTTTCTTGAAAAAAATGGTGTTATTTTGATTTTAATAATAAATGCTTCAAATAAAAGTTTTAGAGAATTGAATTTTGCGTCGAAAACAACAAGCTTGATTAAATTAGCTCTTTGTATAAGCGAGATGTAAATTTAAAAATTATGTACTTTTTGGTTTCTGAAATTAATTAATTAAGTTTGCCATTTATTAGGACAAATAACAAAAAAATAAAGAATTTATTGTCAATGTCAAATTATGTCAAATACGTGCAATTTTATGATTGGGTCTGTTATAATACATATTTTAATTATACAAAATATGTATAGTGTAACAGGCGTACAAGAAAGTCATGTGGTGTCCACATCAGATATTTTGTCAATAACAGTTCTGATTGGGCGATCATTGATACCTAATGTCGCTTTAAAAATGTCTTGCATACCCTAATTCTTCCATCTAAATCAAAATAAAACGCTTGGTTCAAATTCCTATAATTTTCGGTAGATGAGTTTCTGTATTTAGGCTTAATGGTCATCATACAGCCTGCAATAAAACATCGTTGCTTATGCAAATTACTCAATGCCCAATAGCTATTAAATATTTGTTGCCATTTATTCTCATCAATTTTTTTTTGTACACTAGTGCCTACATTTCTCTCCACATGGAGTACTCATCTTTCTTTCTAGGTATTCTTTTCTAGTTTTTGACGTAGATAAGTAGTTCAGTCCATCGTTTCTTCGTCCTTTTGATTTTTAACGCTCCAATTTTTTATTTCTTTCCTTTAGATATCTCACATTTCTCCTGTTCTTTAGCACTTTCCGATTCACTTGATTCTTTTGGTTGTTTATTTTCAGTGAATTTCGGATCTTTATCTGAATCATATGCATCACTGCATCACTGTGGATAGGGCATATTGTAGTTTCTTTCGTGTACTCTACGTAGCACAAATTTCAAGCCTTCATGAGATCCTGTTTGTTGTTCGGATAATTCATTTGATTGCAGAGAGACATGAACACTGGGGTCTGGAGTAAACATGTCATTTGCTGCAAATATTTCACAACTATTTGGTAGTCCTGAGGGAATTCTACAGTTAGGAACGGGGGTTTGCTCTACAACCGATGTTGCCTGCAAAGTTACGTTTGCAAAAACAAAGAAACTTATTACATCATTTTAAAATAAATATAATTATCATTTATTTAATTTATTACACAATCAGTGATCTTACCATTTTTACAAAAAGAAAAGAAACTACGATTAACATCTGCAGTTGCCTTATCTTCGCCACACATTTCAGAATGGTCAACTGTTTCAGCGATAACTGAATGTGAGTCAGAAATAATAGCACATTCAGAAGTAGAAAGCTCGCCTATTTTAGATAATGTTCGCAAGGTTTTATTTTTTGATGGACTTGAAAAAATTTCTTTCACTTCTTCAAAGTTATCATTTCCAATAGGCTACTTTTGGTGAAATTTCTTCATTTATCAATGTATTGACTGCCGTATTACTAAAATAGTGTCCTTTTGGTTTATTTTCTGCCTTATTTAAAAGTTTCAGCATGAGTTTTCCACGATTCTCATCCATAGTTCTAAATCTGCAAATTAATCAAAATAATTTCATTTTTGGTATTTAAGAGCATGCAATAAAAATTACTTACCGTCGACGGCAAAAGTGACACGATTTGAATTAATACTTAAAAAAAATACTCTTTAAAATATTAGAAACGACACAACTTGAAACAAGACACTTATCCAAACAATCAGTTTTTTAAAAAAGCACATATACGATCATTTGAAGTGACACAATTCAAAATGATACACTATAATACAAGCTTCGAATGCTCAGATGCAACTGTTTTATTTTGTCCTGTGTCACTTCACGTGTTTGTTGCAGGAGCATTTCCGATTGATCAGAAGTGACACTGCTGCTACCTAGCGAAATCTAGTAGAAGTTAATATGTGTCGTTCCTTCTGCAGAAAGAATATATTTTACTGAAATTAATAACGTATTAAACCAAAAAATATATATTTTTTGACTTGTGTCACTTCTGAAGCGAAAGTGCGATATAATGATTATGGTTACATTTGTGCCCTCGGAAAAGCTGTTTTGTTTTCGAAGGCAAGATTAATTTTAACTGAGCAAAGACATAAAAGGGAACGATTATAATAATATTTATTTCTGCATAGCTAGTTGCTATTCGGATGTGTTTAAAATTTAGTGGTTACTAAGGCTGTGCGATCTTAGAATTTGAAAAAAGAAGGGTAAAAAATTGTGGGTATATACATTTCGATATGCTGATTCGAAATCAAAAAGAATTTTTCCAAAATTCGGAAAAATTTATTTTAATTTTTAAAGTTAACATTTCTTTGTGTCACTGGCTGATACGAAATTTTTATTAAAAATAATTACAAATTAATTTATCTTTCTAGTCAACCATTCAATGTCAGTTATGTGATTAGATAATTCATTATTAATTATTAAATTTGTCGACAGTGGTGCATTAAAAATGTACACTGCAAGGATTAAATAAATAATAGCAATTGTCAGAATTTTGGAGAATTTCTTCTTGACTGAGAATCAGCATATCGAAATGTATATGCCTTCAATTTTTACCCTTCTTTTTAACATCTATATATTATTACAATAACTTATCTGTTTTAACTAAAATAAAATCATTCATTACTGAATTACAATTATCTTCTTGACTGCAGCTGAAGCTGAATTGTTAGTATTTGTCTTAGGAAATTTTGGCGGTGGTGAAGTGGAGAATTCTAAAATAAATTTCGGATTAGCAAAATGGTACTGAAATTCATTAAACATACTACCGTCAACGCTACCGTTTGTGTCAGTTGAGTATGTTTGTGGATAATGTTTTGTTTTCACTATACGGCTTTCAGAACAAGTGATGTAATCTTCCTCTTCTGCTTTTTCCATGATTTCTCTGAGGAATCTTTGGAAATAAATTATGTTGGAAAATAATACCATAAAATATTGTTTTACCTATACTTACTACATTAACAATCAATTTTAATTTCATACTTTTTCCATATGCTGTTATCCAGTTTGTGGGTATTTCAGAGTAGGTTTCCATCTTTTAGAAAATACACCAACGCATAACGAATCTAAAAACTATATTCATCATTATCAATATGAAACATAACAGAACAAAATAAACATTGTGATACTATCTTAGATATTACTTATTAATACTATTTAATAAATTACGTTATTTAACTTACCTTATTCTTTTTTTTTCTACCCTCCTAGCCTTCGGTACGGTGCCGATTGGCCAATGACAATTTATTATTTCGAAGTTATAATTTAGGACATACACAAACATCCAAGCCCCTGGTGCGAATCGAACTCACCTTATTGACCTTCTTCCTTCCACTATAAACATTCTAATGAAACACATAACACAAACAATTCGTATAACCCGGTTTGGAGCACCTAAGAGCATGCGCAAAACAGTAGTATACACAATAATTCAAATTAAAAATCGTAAATTTTTGTATTATATTTGAAATTTTAGAATACAATTTACCGTAAATATTTTATTATAACATAATATTGACTTTAAAGATTTCACATAGAACCTATATAATTCTGAAAACACGTACAAAATATTACTCGTGTAATGTGAAATTTATATAACTGTTATCATATGTGGTTGATATTACTAGTTTCATAAAATTAATATAAAAATATATAATGATACGTTTTTTAACGTACTATATACGAAATGCATAAAAAAGAGATCTATGATTTAACATATATGAAACGGTGGAATATTACATTGTGCTGCGATTTATCCCTCATAGTTATATATCACATATGTGTGTGTTTCCTGGGCAGTAACATTATTTTTGATTTAGAAGTATTCAGCTTTAATTTGTTAGCACAAAGCCATTTATTTACATGTTTAAGATCTTCATTTAAATTTTGCATAATTTTAAACATATTCTTTCTTGATACATATATTATACATAACTGTATCGTCAGCAAAGAGATGAAACCGACAATTTTTAATAACTTTTTCAATATCATTAATGTATGTACTGAAAAGTAAAAGCCCTAAGATATTTCCTTGATCTACCCCATTGTCAATATTCAAGATATCTGAATAAACGTTATTACATTTTACTATTTGTTTTCTGTTGTTTAAGTAACATATGTTAACCAGTTCAGTACAGTACCACCAATACCTATTTGTTCTAGCTCCAAAATCAGCTTATTTCTAACTGTTTCAAATGCTCTTTTCAGATCCATGAAGAAGATACCAACCATATTGTTATCATCTAATTCATTCTTCCAATCATTAATCAGAAATTGTAAAACCATTTCACAACTGTATCTTTCTCTAAATCCAGATAGGTATTTTAATAATATTATTTTCATTAATATATATATATATATATATTTCGAGATTTGCAAGTACACTACATGTTCCACAATTTTTACCATAGAGGCTAACATATTAACTGATCTAAATGCATTAACTTTTCTTGTATTAGGAACTTTCCGAATTGGTATTACTGTACTCAAATCAAAGATTCAGGAAAAGTACCCGTTTCCAGAGAATAATTGAGATGTAGTAGAATATCTTTAATTTCATTGAACACTGATTTTATAATTTATATATATATATATAAAATGTTAATTTACATGGGGCTCCAAGTACCGGTGTTGGTGGGTGGTTATAATTACCGCCGCTGCGACGTTGTATTTCATCCATAATCCGTGGTAATGCTGACCGAAGCAGCAATTGTGTATTTGGCTGCTTCCTGGTGCTGTTACGATTTGTTGGTTTTTCTAACCTCTAGTTAAAGTCCACTTATTGACTATCAATGCTGTACTGATGAGCTTTACTAAGAGCGAAACACGTTTCCACAGCTGCTTGAGCGATTACCCTACGACCAATATTTTTTCTAATTATTAATTAAATCTGTTTTCCCAAGAATTTCAATAGGACTGAAAAATACTAAAATTTGCGTATCATGCGTAAGAGTGTACCGAGCAATAATTTAAGACAGATGGCATGTCCATCACGAGGATTAAAAAAACAAATGGAGCCCAAAATTGATCCTTGCGGTACTCCACACTGTAAGGGAAATAAAGATGACTGAGTAGTTTTTGTTGCAGATGAAATAATAATTTAAAAATACATATCATTTAAATAACTCCTACATCACTGAACAGCATTCTTAGAAAATCATAATATTTTAGTTTGGCAATGAGCATGTTGTGATCCACCATGTTGAAAGCTTTGGTAAAATCAATCTGAATTAGCGCAGATCCAGTGATCCAGATTAGATATAATGGTATCTACAATGTTTATAATACTAGACAGAGTGCTATATCCACGTCTGAATCCTGACTGTGTACATGGTAAAATATGATTATCAGAAATGAAGCTCATTATTTATTCACTATATACTCTTTTCAAAACCTTATAAAGCGTCGGCAAATTTAAATTTCTAGGTACATTATTTACATCATCTGGAAAATTTATTGAAGCCGCAAAATATAATTATATAAAAAGAAACATCGCCATTCAAAACGTCGAAAATATCCTACAAAAAAGTAAATCTGAAACGTGGGCTGAAAAACACAAATTATTACAGACAATTATGAATGCCACAGTCTTACACGCAACAGAGGTCTGGGGACTCAAGTACGCAAATTATACACTAAATAAAATACATTAAGTCAATAAATAATAAGGTGTTCAATCAGAACACCGGATTATATGGCTCGCTTAGATACTGGCATTACATATATAGCTATATGGAAAAGAGCATTAACATTATGGACCACAATTTTAACCCCTTCCGGTTAACAGATATCCTAAACTCGTTTATGATAGACTTTTGCAATTAAATGATTGGCCGAATAACAAAACCTAATATAACTGGACGGCGCAAATAAAATCATTCTTAATAAGAAAGGGATTCTTCAATATCTGGGATCCTCAATCAGTTACTAATGCATGATATATCAAATATTGTCTACAGGGTCACCTACGGTTACAATTAAAAGATTTTAATAACTCCAAAACTTCTAGCTATAATTTCCACTATAAATTTATTAAAAATAGTATAGATACAGAGCCATATCTGTCTACGAAAATTTCAGTTTTATTTCAGCAGCCAAATACGCTTCGCTCCTAAAACAGGTAATTTTTTAAAATACGAATTAGATCCAAATAACCTATGCACAATATGTAATAAAAGTGAGGAAGAGGGCATATTTCACTTTTTTATCATTTGTCCCATATACACACCAATTAAGAACAAATATTTGGAATCTTTTAATTTAAGGGATATTACTAAACTAAATTATTATAAATTATTTCTAAATCTAAGTGAGAATGAAATTAATTTTATTTTTTCTGTATTAAGCTCTATGAAACTTTCTTTCAGGCGCTTTATTTTTAATTTATAATCAGTGTTTACGTTATTCATTAATTATAAGTTTGTGTTCTAGAAGCAGCTATAGTATTTTCGTCTTTGTTGTCCAAGCCTTTATTATTTATTTTCTATTTCTTTAATTTGTATAAAGTGTAACTTAATTCTTAACGTGTTACAAATTTGTAGACTCTTTGTATTATGATTGTATTAGCATAAATTTGTACTTGAAAGCTAATAAATATTGTCCATCTATCTATCTGGTAAAAGTAGAGTAATCATCTATAGGGAAATGTTATCTACCCCAACTGCATTAGACTTTAGTTTGTACAAAATGTTGTATATAGTTGCATTATCAAAAAGTTTAAAGTTAAAGCATTCTGTATGCAAGTTTGAATATTTATCATTAATATAATGATTCACAGTATTGTATTATTGTTAATATTAGACGTTCCAACTTTATTTATTAGGTATTGAGCATAAGATTCAGAATTATGTGAAGATGAAATTTTTTGTTCAGTTTCATTTGTAACCTGCTGTTTCCTTATTTTCTTCCGTACTCATGTCGTTGTCGTCTTCTATCAATTTGATAATTCTTCTCAATTTTGTGTCAGATCTTTGGATCATTAGTACTTGCTCCTCTTTACTTATAATAGTGAACATATCGAACCTTCGTTCGTAGGCGGCTTCCATTGTGTCTTAACTGTCTTCCGTAAGTGCTCTGTTTAGTTCATCTATGTACTTCGATGCTGAATATTAAAATATTATATTCTTGTAGCAAGTGACTCCATCTGAAGATTTGTATATTTATCGTTTAATGTGTATTTAAATATACTAATGCTTGACAATCGGTGACGATTGTAAATTCGATATCTAATAAGAAATTTTTTAACCTGTAAATACTCCATACGATTGCCATAAATTATAATAATAATAATAATAATAATAATAATAATAATAATAATAATAATAATAATAATCTTTATTAATGGTTATAAAAAATACACCATTAAGGGCGAGGTTCAGCTACAATGCTGATCTTCCACCTAACCCAGTTTAACAACAACAAAAGAAAATTAATTAATATAGACATTAGTACACAAGCATAGAATATTGAATACAGAGAGTACTAGTACTAATATGTTTTCAATTCAAATTAAGTTTAAACAAGAAAAATACTCTTTAATTTTATCTTGAAAGCGCTTAAAGAAAGCTTTTTCAAATCCATATTAATATTATTGTACAATGTAGGCCCTAAATACGAAAATGAACCCTTAAACTTACTTTTTTTGAAGGAAGGGATATTAAGAAACGACGAGCCGCGTAAAGTATAATAAGAACGCTTAGCAGACAAGTAACACGGTGTATCACATTTAATAATTTTATGAATTAGGCATAGGTATAAATATTTAATTCGATCATCAATGTAGGGCATATTAGCTTTGTGTCGAAAATTAGACACATGTTCATATTTGCGCACACCAAAAATTAATCGGAGACAGGCGTTCTGGAAAAGTGTAATACGGTGTTTGTCTCTTTTAAACAAATTAGGGACATGTACGCAGCCGCAATAATCAAACAAAGGATAGATTAGAGATTGAACGATTTTAAGTTTGGTAGCAGAAGATAGAGTATTTTTAAACTGATATAAATGTTTCAGTTTCATTCTAGCTGCAAGGAGTTTTTTATTTAAATGATGCCTGAAATTTAAGTCTATATCGATATACATTCCCAAACCTTTAATGACCTCAGTACATTGCAATGGGACGCCATCAAGTAGAATCAGTGTATTGAAACTATAATTGCCTACTACTAGCATAGTAGACTTTTCAGCATTTATCTTAAGACCATTATCCCTAACCCAGGTAGAGACATTACTCAAATCTTCATTGAGTAGAGCTTTTATATATTGTTCATTTTCCTTTGAGAAAGATGTTAAAATTTGTGTATCGTCTGCATATGAATGCATCGAACTGTGAGCAACCGTATTAGACATGTCAGCTATAAAAATCAAGAAGAATAATGGCCCTAAGATTGATCCTTGAGGGACACCAGAACCCAGATACTGCAAATCAGACGATGTGGTTTCCCCATATTTATTAGAGATGTGTACAGAAAAATTGCGATCAGTTAAGTAGCTGCGACACCAATCAAGTGGCTTACGAGAGAAATTATAATATTCTAATTTTGCTAGAAGCATCTTAAAATTTATCATATCGAAGGCCTGTGAAAAGTCAATTTGAATTAGAATAGAGGTTTTTGAATCATCGAGATTTTTCAAAAGATCGTCGACAACATTTAAAAGTGCGGTATTAGTACTGTGTCCCTCACGGAATCCTGACTGACATGTAGGCAATATATTGTTAGTATTCAGATATCTCATTATTTGCTTGCAACATGTTTTTTCCAATATTTTGGAGAATACTGGCAAAATACTTATTGGACGTAGGTCATTAAAAATTTCAGGAATGATACATTTAGGAACAGGTTTTACTATTGCAGATTTCCAGCATTCAGGAAAGATACCTTCCAACAACGATGTATTTATGATATGCGTTAAATATGGTAATATATGATCTAATATTAGTATTATCATTTTTAGTGGATTCCATTCCATTTAACTTCAAGTTCTGTGACACAAGTAAATTCAAAAGGTTCATTTACGTTTCCAGAGTATTTGTTATTTTGAAAATACGACAAAGTATATGGACAAGTGCTTACGTTAGATGATTTATTTGATAAATATTTACAGTAACCATTTGGATCACATAATTCTTTGGTAGACAATTAGTACTATGGTTGTTAACACCGATTTTTCTCAAAGAATCCCACAGCGATTTCGAATTATTGCAGTTAGAGTTAACATAATGATTTATATAAGCTGTTTTTTCACGCCTAATTGCCGATGTGGTTAAGTTTTTAAGTTGTTTATAAAAAAATAATTTTGATTCAGTTTTATGCTTCTTATAATTACATAGAGCAGTGTCACGTTTTCTTTGCATAATTCGAATGACTGGGGTGATCCAAGGAGAATGTTTTTTGTTAGTTTTTATGGTCTTAATTGGAGCATGTTTATTAAATATTTCTGTTATTGTATCATTAAGAAAATTTAATTTATCATTAATATTTTGTAACAATAGTATATAGTCCCACCTAATATTTTTGCAATCATTAGTAAGTACAGATATGTCAATATTGTTCAAATCTCTGTATGTAAAAGATCGAGAAACATGCTGTGTCTTAGGTATGTTTATAATACCAAATACACAGCTATGGTCAGACATATTTTCTGAATCAATAACTCACGGATTATTTCAGAGTTGGATGTTGCGAAAATGTCCAACAAAGTTTTTGACGCAGGGCGAGTAAATGTATCTATTAGCTGTTGCATATTATGATTGTCAATTAAGGTATTAAAAAATATTGTTTTATAATCATTCGTTAATAGATCAATATTTATATCACCAACTAAGAAAAAATTATCTACTTGAGGTAAATATTCAAGAAATATTGAATCCATAATAGAGAGCTGCTTATAGTATCTATTGTGGGGACTATATACAACACAAAAACCTACTTTAATGTTTTCAACAATGAATGATATACATATATGTTCAACATCATTGTTAGCAACAAAGCTGGTATCCAGAACAGCATATTTTATAGAGTCTGCAATGTATATTGCAATCCCACCACCCCGCTTATCAAGTCTGTCCTTCGTAACTAAATTGTATCCAGCAATATTACATAGATTTGATGGATTATTTACACAAAACCAGGTTTCTGTTACTGCAAATACATCAAATTTATATTTATCTAAATATTCTGAAAATTTTTTAGAACAGGAATTAATGGACTGAATATTCAAATGGCCAATAGTAAAGTAAGCACTATCAGTAATATTAATAGCATGCAAATCTGAATCTACTGTTAACATTAAAATACAGATTAATTTTCTGAAGTATACTAGAATTAATAAAGGAACAATCAGCTGATCTTAAACTAAAAACTTTAACAAAACAGATAAACAGCAAAAAATATTGATCACACTAAACAAATGTGTGAAGTGTGGATTCAGTGGCTAGTTATTGCCTGTAGCCGCACTTGGTGTAACAGAGAGAGAAGATGGTGCAGTGCCTGACTCAGGTACATGTGATAAAGAATCAACATCGCTCATATTATTAATTTTTATTATTTTGTCATTGACCTTTGCAAATATATTACCGTCCCGCGTCCACACTTGGTGTTTCGAGAGTTTCAAGGCCAGTGATTTATAGATTTGATGTTTTTTGCGTGTAAGATCCTCTTTAATTACAACCTTGGTAGATTTAAGTTTAGATTTCGCACAAAAAATGTCAAATTTATCATGATAGTTGGCAAATTTAACTAGAATAGGACGTGGTTTACCGGTAATAGAGCGGCCAACACGATGGGATCTATCGATCTTGGAGTTGTCGAGGGTTATCTCGAGCTTCTCCTTACACAGCTGTTGCACTAGGTGATCGGTGTTCTCCTGGGGCAGCTCCGGGATTCCAAAGATACGGACGTTGTTGCGCCTTGAGAATTGTTCCAGGTCGTCGATATTTTGCTGGGCTCTGACCAGGTCTGATCTAAGTCCAGAATTTTCTTCCTCGAGGGTGTCGATGCGAGCACTAAATTTATTTAAAATAACTTTGAACTCAGAGTTTATTAAATCCACAATTTTTTTAATGAACGCGTCGGACGCAATAACTTCTTTCACAGCATCATTTACTGAATCTAGAACTGTAGTAGTAACAGTAGTAACAGCTTCTTGTGCCTTATTACGTCGAGTCGGCGGAGCCATTTTAATAAGCGGACAGACAACAAAACACGTCTACTCACAGCGAGTGTACATTTATATATAAATTCTAATTTATTGCTGTGGTAGCGGCTTTCTTCTTCCGTAGTCTGCTTGGAAACAAAATAGACTAAATGCATTCTTCCCTCTGTTCATCTTTGTAACAACATACCTGCTAATCCAGTCGCGCTGGCGTCGGTATGTAGCTCCGTGTATTTCCGTAGATCATACAATTTCAATACGGGGTCACTCAATAGCTTCTGCTTCAGTATGTTGAAAGCTTTCTCCTGGGCTGCTTCCCATTCGAATTACCGATTTTGTTTCGTTGTCGCTGTCGCTTAGAGGTCTGGCAATCTCTGCATAGGCTTTTACAAATTTTCTAAAAAAAAAAAAAAGAAACTTGTCAATCCCAAGAATCTCTTCAACTCTTGTAAATTATTTGGTTTTGGGAACGATTTTATGGCCTCTAATTTAGCTATACCTGCTTTTATTCCTTTTGCTGACAATTGGAAACCTAAGTATTCAACGTTTTTCTTCCCAAATACACATTTTCGTAATTTCAACGTTAAATTCGCTTTTTTTCAAAGCTTCAAAAACTTGGGTCAATTTGTCCAACATGTCCGCCCAATCTTTTGCAGGAATCAGTAGATCATCAAGATAGCACATTAACTCGATTCCGTAATTCCATCAGTGTAGAAAATACATAGGGTGCGTTCGTCAAGCCGAATATCATTCTCTCGAACTGTCCTACTTCGTCGGGTGTTATAAATGCTGTCTTCGCCTTGGATTATTCTGTTAACGGTAGCTGCAGATAACAGTGTGCTAAATCCAGAGTTGTAAATAAGGTACAACCTGCAAGATGTTCAAATTGCTCTTCAATTCGTGGTACTGGATAGTTCTTCGTCTTTATGTGAGCATTAAGCTTCCTGTAAACGACTACTAATAGTACTAATCTTGCTTCTCCCGCTTTCTTCCTCACCAGCATCGCAGGACTCGCATACTCTGACTCGGTGTCGGAGACTATGCCATGCGCCCTCCATTTTTTAATAATCTTGGCCATGGTCTGCCCATCTTCTGTGGTTGCTCTGTAGGGTCTAGACACCACTGGCTTGCCGGAATCTGAAATACTCATTTTAGTTAAATGTGTACAACCTAGTTCTTTCATTGTCAACGCAAAACATTCTCGATATCGGTAAATTAATTCATGAAATTGTTCTATTATTTCAGCACTAACATCATTGTCCACATTGATCATGTCTTGTAAAGTCCGCGTTCGCGATTTCATGTTCATGTCCATTTTCCGCATAACCTTTTGATATCACTTCACCTTCTCGTATGACTTGACGTTTTGATGTATCGTTTCGAACTGGAACCCACAAATCAGTCTTATCACCTTTTACACTAATAAAATTTATCGTTTTCGGTTTGATACTTATGGGTCAATTCTGAACAAATCTATAAGTCTTACAGATATGTAAATCTGTAAATAAATTAACAAAATCGCACCGAAAGTTGCCACCCTAATGTATAATTTTATATTAATAAACAAAATTAGATGCGTTTTTGTCAGGTTTTTACATATTTACAGATCTGTAAGACTTACAGGTTTGTTCAGAATTGCCCTATAATTTTCTCAGTTGTCTTAAATTTAGCAGGCGAACTTATCGATTCAATTTTTAAATAGATTTTTATCACGATAACCGAAAATTAGGTTGTTCTGAAGTTTCACATATGCGATATCAGGTAATTCGGTAAACGATCGACCAATTATTACATCCGTCTTCTGAACTAACTCCGGCACTACATAAAATTTTACATTGTCCATTTGTATGTCATCTATCTTCAAAGTCACTTCAGTTTCTGCTTCACAGTTCACACAGTTTTCCCCGAAACCGTATAATTTTTGGTTGCTTGCTACACCCACTAACTTTAAGTTATTCGCACAACTTTTTCGAATTGTACACACACCACTACCTGGATTGACAAAAGCGGTAACATCGTGTCGATTATCTATCGTAAGTGTCTTCAGGAACTTTTCGTAATCATTAGTTGCATCAGCACTAATTATTTTCATCTCTACTTTGTTGTTCGTTTCAGCAGTTGGGTTTTCCTTGCAGTTTTTAGTGATATGTCCCTTTTTCTTGCAAGAGTAACAAATTAACTCACGGGGTTCTTTACAATCTCTAGAAATATGTCCGTATTTTTTACAATTTAGGCACTTTGGTTCACCATCTTTATTGTACAGAGACGTACGTTCTGTTGTTTATGCCATTTATTCATTTCGGGTTTGCTATCTGTTCGTTTATCCATTTTCTCCATGATTTCTGCAAGTCTTGGTTTTTCTCTCGCGTTGCAAAATCTTTCGCTTCTTTTATTTATTATTCTTTCGCTTCTTACGAGATCATGAAGCAAATCATCTACATCATTGTGTACGCTTCCGAGTACCATTCCACATAATTCTTTAAATTTTAATCCAATCAGTATTTGTTCCTTCATGTCATTAAATTTTTAATTTAATTCTGAACATAATTTTTCCTTGTCATGAAAATAGTGTTTCAAGGTTCGTCCTTTTTCTGGTGTCGGCTTGTCATCCGTTGCCACTTCATCGTTGTACTGACTTCACCTACAAATGTCTTCTAAAAAGCTACTTTAAACTTTTCCCATAAGGTCAATTCGGCTCTTCTCGTCATGTACCAAATGCGTGCTCCATCCACTAGGTGTGTCCTGGCGGTTTCTAAGGCAAATGCGTCGGGCCACATATGTAATGTCTGCATTCCGCTAATATTGTTTAACCAGTCTGTCGCACTAGTTGCATCTCCTTCGCCGTTGAACATTCTGATATTCTTAGAAAGATCTGGCATTATGTTGTACGTTTGGGTATCAATTGTCGGCGTAGTTGACTGCTGCTGGCGTCTGCTTGCTGATGATGTCACTGTATTTGTCATACTGGTAATTTGTTCCATCATCCTTATCATCATATCATCTCTTCTCCTATTTTCATCCATCATCATTCTCATAAGCTGAGCCATGTTTAATTCTTCTCTCTGGCGAAGATTATCACTCTCCACTTCCCCTGCTAGACTGGCAACACTATTACTATCATCGTCACTCATTGTTTTTTCCGCGTAATTTTGCCGGTAAAACATTCGACTGTCTTAACAACTCGTGTTCTTGATCAAACAAGCAAAAAGCAGGTTATGCTTGGCGGATTATCAACTATAACTTGATTGCTAGGTCATAACTTAGAAAGAAATATAAACAATAAATGATAGTTAAGTGAAATTATCAGTTTAATATATAATATTTATAGAAGTATATACCCGCCTTGATCTTTACGGGGCATGTATTACTAGTATTTTGTATTATCATCTAAATCATGTTTCTGCTATTTTCACGTTCCATGGGAAACCTGATACGCTGGAAATTCGGTTTTATTTATTTATTGCTAGTCTGACTAACAGGGTTCAAGACCCCAATTACAGGTTGACTATACTAAAACATAAATTTAACATGTTTAATGACACAAGTAGTTAACAAATAGAATGACACAAAAAAAAAACCCCAGAACTTAATAATACATATAGCTGTTTCAGACAATGTATTGTAAGAAATAGTAGTAGTTAACTAATATAATAATTGTATAAAGCATTTTTAAACTTTACAATCGAGCCGACGAAAATGTCGAAATATTCAGGTAAATTATTAAAATTAAAACAAATCGTACGAATAGGTGACTTTACTTCATAGTTCGTTCGAGGAGTGTTACAGTAGAATGTATATTTAAATCGGGAATTATGCCTAGGAACTAAGAAAGGAATTTTACCTAGTATTACGGGATCATTTATGATATCAAGAGACACAATACTAAATTCACACAACAAATCTTTGTAATCAGTATCAAAACTAGGATAATGTCTGTAAAGCTTGAAGAAGCAAAATTTAATAAATTTGCGTTGAATAGATTCAATAACATGACTGTATTTATTATATATAGGACACCAAACTTGCTGACAATATTCCAGTTTTGTTCTTACGAACGAGAAATATAGTTTCTTAAGAGTTGAAATGTGAAAAAAGTACTGTGTATTTTTAATAATGAAACCTAAATTTTTGTAGGCAGATTTAACAGTTTGTAATATGTGATTAATGAAATTGAGCTTTTCGTCAAATAAAACACCAAGATCTTTAAATTGTATGACCCTTTCAAGAGTATGAGAGTCTATTTTGTAATCATATTTGTAAATAGTTTTCTTGACGAAATAGCTCATTATTTTACATTTAGGGCCGGTCTTTCCACCTTCAGATAAAGTTCCGGATAGCTATCCGCCAGATAAACTTATCTGAGACTTTATCCGACGGATAACTTTTTTCTGTCTTTCATTTCAAATTTATCTGACGGATAACTATCCGACAGATAAGTGCAGTATAAGCAGTTCCAAAATCTCTAATAAAATTAAAAAGAGACAACAGCATTGCAAATGTAATAAGGCAGAGCAAGAAAATGCAATATAAGTTTTGTTTCGATCAAGTTGCTTAATATTTATGTTTTGACATTTGTGGTTATGATCTTTTTGACGTAATTATAAATATGTGTGCAGGCTATTCTGCTTTCTGTTCATATTTGGAATTGTATAAGGATTATAAAAATTGAAAGAAATGTGAGAGCTCCAATAATTTTGAAATTATTGAAATACGGAATATTTTTATATTTGTACTTGTACTAAGGTGCAAGTATAAGTATGTCATAGAAAATAAAAAGATATATACAGCGGCGAGGGATTAAGAATGACCTCCCTTGGACCGACAAAAAAAAAAGTGTATTGCCTCTAAAATTAATTTTAAAATAGTATAATTGGAAGACAATTTTCATCATGGTAATGATTAAACTTGATGACAATAATGATAATACTTGATTATAACAATTTGATTTAATTACAACAATACTAACTATGTTAACAGTGAGAATGAGTAACCAGGGATGGACAAACTGCAGTGAAATGATGATAGAACAAGATCTGAGAAGCAAGAACTCTTGTCTCTCAAAGTTTAGATGTGTAATGATTTATTTGTTTGTATATATTTATTTTTCTCCATATCCCTGATACCCATAATCGGGTGTGTATTTATTTAAAATTTGGTATGACAAAAAAAAAATACGGTTTGTAGGAATGAACATTAGTTTTGCCCCATTGGAAAATTTTCTGGCGCCATATATAACAATAAATAATAATTAAATATGTGAAATTACATGTTTGTATTCTATCAAAATATCATGTATTTGACATTTTTTTTCGATTTATTGCATTTGATTCATATGTTTCTGTCAGATATCATATTTATCCGGTACAAAAGTTCCGGATAACTTATCTGTCGGATAGGCAATATTTATCTGGCGGATAACCTTATCTGAAGGTGGAAAGACACATTTTTGATTTATCCACCAGATAACTTTATCCGGAACTTTATCCGAAGGTGGAAAGACCGGCCCTTACTGTAGTTTAAAAAAAGGTTAGAGGTTACAGACCAAGCTGAAATGTTATTAATATCTGCCTGTAGGAGCTTAGCATCTTCAATAGAATTAATAGTTTTAAAAATCTTTAAGTCATCAGCATATAACAAGACGTGAGAGTGTTGAACTGAATTAACAAAGTCATTAATAAAGAGCAAGAACAGTAAAGGACCCAAATTGGAACCTTGATGAACACCAGAAGTAGCTGTAAAAGACTTAGATTTATAATTATTATAAGAAACAGACAGAACCCGATCACTGAGATAAGAAGAGGTAAGTTGAAGCAGATCAGAAGAAAATTGAAAGTTATCATTTAACTTATGCAGTAAAACGGTTAATACGATCAAATGCTTTCGAAAAATCCGTATAAATAACATCAACAAAGTTAATTAGATTGGTAGTGGTTGATGCAAGGATATATGATGTTGAATTATATATATATATAGTGTGTCCCATTTAGAGGTGCCACCATTGGGATCTCGAGAACTATAAGAGATACGATGCCGGTTAAATGGAACTTTTTGTGTGCCTTTGGGAGGCCATCTCAAAAGTGTTTTTGTTTTTCGAAAAATTCTCATAGGGCACTAGATAATGACGAAAAACTGAATATTGTTGATTTTTTCTTTTTCAAATAACTTCTAAACTATTAGTAATTGAGAAAAACGTTGCAAATACAAAAAATAGATATTTTTATTAGCTAACCAGTGGCGTACGAAATAAATTTTTATATCCGTAAATTTTCGAGATATAACACAAACTTATATTTTTTTAAATGGAACCCATATCTGATTTCAGTCTCAAAAAAATCATTATTTTTTCTCTTTTCAATGATGTAAGGGTTATTATGTTTTATATTTGTTTTGCTCCTAAAATTTAATTTTTCTCATTATTTTCCTGAACTTTCTTATTATTTTCCAAAAAAACATTATTTTTATTAATTATATTGTATTTGATCGAAATAATTTGTTTTATGCCTTTATTACTTAATATTTTTATACTCATAATTACAAATTACACTATAATGTGCCAAGGGCGACCAGATACAAAATATTATAAAAATTAGTTTTTGAGACGAGTTTTGAGCAAATTTTTCTAACGAAATAAATTATTTAAATACAAGTAGTATTTCTAAATAGAAATCTACCAATATTTTCAAAATAATTATAAATTTAATACAATTATTACAATAATTATACCCAGATTACTTGTATTTTCTAATTTAATGAAATTCTATCAACTTTCAACATAGGACATGTTACATAAAGTACCCTTATTTTTTGTCGTAGTACACATTTATGTAATAAAAAAGGGGGGGTTCCATTTAAAAAAATTGTCTTTTTTGAAGTTTGTCAACTGTAATTTTGGTGTAACGTACCCGTCACATTTTTATAAATAATCGAGGATTCTTCTATGAATAATGTAGCTTAAAGTCTCCTTTACAAAAGGCTTTTTTCAGATTATAAAAATTCGATCTCGTTCCCGATATACAGAGTTTTGAAAATGTGCCGGATTTCAGACAAAAAATCAAAAAAAGTTGAATAACGCCGGAAGTAGTTGATCATGAGTAAAATGTTTTTATTGCTTCATATGTAAAATTTTCCGCTGCATTCAATGGTAAAATAAAATATAGCGTATTCCATTTAAAGTATAAAAGTTGAGGTCAATTTCCGGTCAAACCGGAAGTGCTACTGCTTTGAAAATATTTTAGTTAAAACGGGCATGTTGGATAACCCCTAGATACCAAATTTCGTTAAATTATATTAAATAGTATTTAAAATATAGATAGCGTAAGCTCGTCCTGAGACATCCTGTATATATATATATATGTTTGTAGATAATAGATTCAAAATTTTTAGAAATATTAGATAGGTAGCTATAAAACGATAATTTGACATATTAGTTGGATCACCAGATTTGAAAATGGGAATAATAAGAGAAAGTTTTAAAGAAGTAGGAAATTTGTTTTGAGAAATGGAAAGATTAAAAAGAAAATGGAGAGGTTTAAGAAAAATATGAGAACAGGCTTTAAGGACATAAGAAGGAAGAAAGTCAGGACCAGGGTTGCGTGACGGCTTGAGAGACTTTATGGCTTGCGAAATCTCATCCTCAGTGATTGTAGAAATATATATGATACCAATGTTGTTGCCAATTGTAGGTTGTTCAGGGTGGGAGTGATCATTATTATATATCTGCAGTGTTTATGAAAGTTTTATCTTGTAGATGCATCATACCTGGAATCCGGGATGATTGCCTTTTGCTTGGAATAAATTTCCAAAATGCATTACTATCGGTGTGAATTTCGTGTTCAATATTAGATATATATTTTGCATGTTGAATACTTATTTCTTTTTTAATTGAACCACGTAATTTCTTGAATTCTACAAGATAATTTTCATCACTATTGCTTTTATATAGTTTGTGATATTTGTCTTTAGTTTTATTTTTTTTATAATAATTTTTGATAAAAAGTCAAGGAAATGTAAACTAATTAATATTAATTTTAATTTCTAAACCAAGTTTTGGAATCATTTATGTATTCATTCATTCACAGACACACACCGACGATTTTTTTTTTTTTGTAGTAATGTATATCAATTGTTTAAAGCGTAGTAGTGAGCATTTCGAGTTTAATATTTAGTTCAAATTAATTTCTGTCCCTATTTACCTTTTATGGTTTAAGTCATATTTATTGTAGTTTTAAATTTGATTTAAAATCGATTTTAAGACTGTGTGTACTTGATAAATTTTTCCATTCAATTTTTATTTATTATTATTCAATGACATGTAGAATTAATTCGCAAAAATATAAACTGTTGCTATATTTTCTCGTGCCATTGAAACTATTGTAACAGTGGCGTGTGGTAAATTTCCATGTTGGGTGTTTATAATTAAAAAAATCTGATGTCGCCAGCGCATGACCTACCACTAATTATTGAAAATGATAGGAGCAGCAGTGGAAATATATCATACACTGAAGAAATAATTTCCGAGAAAAACAATAATTTATTGCGAACAAAATTTCATGTACACAAATGACAGTATATGCACATTCATTATTTTTATCATTAGTAACAATATCTATGGTAACCACAACAATACGAAAATTTGAAATAGCCAACTCAGCTATAAAATAATTTGTTATTATAAACTTTAACACTCTCACTTAATAAAAATTATTTTGCTTTTATATTTCAAATTTTCGTCACACATATTAAAACGTTTCAAAATGCGTTCAACATAATTAAACTGGTGAATAAAAATATTGGGTGCGATTCAGTGGGTTATATTAAAGTCTGTACTGAGACTTGTATTTACTAAAACACTGTATTAGCTTAAAACACATTTTAAAACAAAGGTGATTCAGTGGTCTGCATTAAGCTGTTTTAGTTAAAACACGTCTGTTCTAAAAATTACACTTGGCAACACTGTAATAACTGTCAAAGTGCGAAATTGGCGGTATTTGAAACGTCAATAATTTGTGTTTGTGTTGTTTTAGGTTATGTTACACTACTTTATGAACTATATTTTAAATTTTAGTATATTAAAATGTCAGGAAAAAGAATTACAGAACCGAATTGGTCTAAGGAAGAAAAGATTATTTTAATAAGAGGCAATTACCAAACGGAGCGGTATTATTGAAAATGAGGGAAATGACATTAAAATAATGAAATATATAAAAGAAATGTGGCGGAGATTGAAATCAGTGTCGGATTAAATCATGTGTAGGCCCTGAGGCAATCGAAATCTTGGGGCCTCTTTCACTGGATATTCTAAATTCACTTACTAATTAACTCGATGAATACTACGTCTAACTAATCATTTCAAAGTGGTAAATTAGAATGTCCAAAGAAATAACTGATGTTTGTGCTGATTGATATTTTTTATTATTGTAATCAAGTTTCCATTATTGTAAATAAGCATTTCTTTGTTGTAATCAAAATTTCTTTATTTAAGGATTTCTTTGTTTGTAATAAAATTCAATGTAGCGGGGCTCCTAAAATGTGAGGGCCCATAGGCAATTACCAACTCTGCCTAATGGGTAATCCGGCACTGATTGAAATGCAATTCAAAGAGTGAAATTGCACATTATTTAAAAGAAAAACTAAAACTGGAGGAGGTACATCACTGCCAAACCCAGATATGTCAATTCGAATCAAATTTATTACATGCTGAAATACATTTTTTTATAATCGGTATCACTTTCGGAGAGAGTATTGTCATAGTTTTACGTATTCTGTATATCTTTCTTCGTGTTTTACAATGAACAACACGCCAAACTCTTTCAACAGCACGTATTCTGTCACCTAGAAAACTCAGAAAATAAACAACATACCGGGAGTTTATTTTATCAGTAAACATAGGGTATATCATTGCCATAGTTACCACATGAATGTTTGACAGCAATGTATTGAAGCGTTTATTTTATGAGTAAACATAGGCGTTTAACATGGGAAGTTGTATTTTGTAAATACAAAGTGTCCGCCTAATAATCAAACCATGTTATTGAACATGATAATAGTACATTACATTTTGTACATTATTTAATATGAACTGCTTTAATAATATTACAGTAAAGTACAGAAATTGTCAAATAAATAATTGTTTCACTTTTTTACTATGTAATATGAAAAGCTCTACAAATGTCTGCGGTGGCGCAGTGGTTATAACAGTGACGTCTGAGTTTTTTGGTTGGGGTTCGATTCCCCGTTGGGCTAATTATTTTAATTTTTTTTTACATAAAAATTGTTGAACTTTTAAAAATCAATTTCCATATTACAATCATTTAAAAATAATAATTACATTGTAATAAATAAAGAGAAAATAATTGAGAATAATTGATTACAATAATCAAAATATTGATACAATAACAATGCATTGTATTTTCTTTTGATATTAATAAAAATAACTGAAATATAATAAATTTGACTACTTATTATGATTTTACTGTATTTATCAAAAGAAAATACAATGCATTGTTATTGTATCAATATTTTGATTATTGTAATCAATTATTGTCAACTATTTTCTCTTTATTTATTAAAATGTTATTATTATTTTTAAATGATTGTAATATGAAAATATGAACTGATTTTTAAAAGTTCAACAATTTTTATGTAAAAAAAAAAAATAATTATCCTAACGGGGAATCGAACCCCAACCAAAAATTCTAGACACCAATGTTATAACCACTGCGCCACCGGAGCCATTCGTAAATCTTTTCATATTACATAATAAAAATTGAAACAATTATTTATTTGACAGTTTCTGTAATTTATTGTAATTTTTGCAATATTATTAAAGTAATTAATATTAAATAATGTACAAGATGTAATGTACTATTATCATGTTCAATAGCATAGCTTGATTTATTGCCAGACCTTTGTATTTATCAAAAACTGGTTCCCATGTTATACGCCTATGTTTACTCATAAAATAAACGCTTCAATACATTGCTGTCAAACATTCATACCGTAACTATGGCAATGATATAACCCTATGTTTACTGATAAAATAAACTCCCGGCATAAATAATTGTTGTAACTTGCCTGAATTTATTCATATTAACCTCAATATTTTAAAATTATTCATTTTCTCTTTTATTATATCATTTTAAGTTCAATATTTGCTTTAGTATACTTTATGAAGAGTCAAATATATAATTTTACTTCAATATTTTATATTTGACATTATGAATTAAGGTTAATACAATACTTAAAACAGATATAACCCATTCTAAGAAGTGTTTTAATTTCCCAGGCAACTAATACACATGTATTAAAATAAACACTCTAAAACAGTCTAATACAAGCCACTGAATCAGGTGTTTTAATACATCTCTTAATACAGATCTTAAAACAGCCTAATACAACCCAGTGAATCGCACCCACTATTTTTATTTATTCTCTCAATTTGCAATCCGACAAAACAGGAAGCATTACTCAGTGTAATCTCAACGGATTCTTGCAATGATGCTATTATTTTATCGAAGGCTTCATTTGATTTACTAAAAATTAAACCGTCATTAACATACAATCCTAAATACACTTGTCCAAATTTAAATTTACCGACATACAAACACTTATCAGCAAAACTTTGTTTAAAATTATGCCTTTTAAGAAACTCATTAAACTTTTTGAAACAAACACGCGGAGACTGTTTTAGACCGTACAAAGATTTATTAAGTTTACACACTGTATTATTGTCTCTTACCTCTACACCTTCTGGTATAGTCATGTAGCTGTCTTCTTTCAAAACACCGTACAGGAACGCAGTTTTCACATCGAACTGACGAATCTTCAAATTACGCTCAGCAGCAAGCGCAAGAAGAATTTTCACAGAATCGTAGCGGACGACTGGGGCGAAGATCTCGTTGTAGTCCACACCTCGTGTTTGCGAAAACCCTTTTGCACATAGGCGCGCTTTGAATCTTGGTGAAATTTCTGATGTACAATTTTTTACTCTGAAGACCCACTTGCACCCAACAGGTTTTCTATCTGGGGGTAATGGCGAAAAGGACCACGTTTCATTTTTCTTCAAGCTCTTCTTGAATTGCTTTCTGCCACTGACTTGCATTGTTTCCTGATATGGCTTCTTCATACGATGCAGGTTCATCATTATTTGCCTCATATCGGTCAGGTTTCTTTATTTTGGAGCGATCTCGTAAACTCGGAGCGATGACTTTTTCTTGTTGATGCTCTGCTTCTTCATGATGAGTTTGAACTTCTTCTATGATAATAGTTTCTTCTGTCATTTCACTGTTAACTATTGTGACTGTACCTCGATGTCATTTTCATTGAAGACAACGCTGCTTGGCGCAACAATTCGCCTCGACTGCAAATCGCACAGTCTGTAATTATTAGACTCACCTTCATAACCGACGAGAATTAATTTTTTAGATTTTGCATCTAACTTCTTTCGCTGATTATTAGGTACATGCAGATAAGCGGTGGATCCAAAAACTCTTATTTGAGACAGATTTGGTTTCCTTCCAGTCCAGATTTCGTGTTGTGTGTTTCGTCTGAGTGCATGGTGTTCGATTTAGGATATAGATGGCAGTGTACACAGCTTCAGCTCAAAGGTATTTAGGTAATTTTCTTGTATAAAGCATAGAACATACATTTTCCATTATTGTCCTATTTTCCCTTTCAGAACGACCATTTTGCTCCGGGGAATAGGGTGCTGCAATTTCAGATCTAATTCCATGTTCTATGAGATAATCTTTTATGTTTCTATTACAATATTCGGTACCATTATCCATTCTGACAACTTTAATATAATGGCCAAATTTATTAAAGATATACCTGTCAAATTCTATAAATTTGTCAAAAGTGTCAGATTTATGTCTAATAAAATATACATGACAATAACTGGAACTGTCATCCTTGAAAAGTAAATAGAATTTTGCGCCATCCATTGATTCAGACATTGGACCCCATAAATCAGTGTGAATGAACTCACCTAGTTTAAAACTTCTTCTTTCTTGATTTCTTATAAAACTGGGACGATGTTGTTTACCAAATTGACAAGCCTCACAAAAGAAATCGCTATTTTCTATAATAGGTAATCCTTCTACTAAACCATGATTTGCCATACTGACTACAGTTTTACAATTTATATGACTTAAGCGGTTGTGCCATACTTTAAGGGAGGTCAGTGAAGTTGGCAGACACATGTTAGAATTATCATATTTTTTGCTGTTTACCAAAAGAAGTTATAAACAAAAACAATAATACCTGGCCTCGTGCCTGAGTGTCTGGTCGCGAACCTGGGGGTTCCGGGTTCGATCCCGACCGACACCAAATATTTCGAATTTTAAATGGCACAAAAGTGACCCTTGTGGTGCACTCTCCACGCCAGCAATGAGTGCCCGTGAGGTGACGCCTGGTAAGCGCCCGCACGGTACAAATATGTCATCATCATTACCGATATCTGCGATAAAGCAGATTGGCACACCCAGAAATGGGTAATATGCCGTGATGATATATATATATATATATATATATATATATATATAATAATAATAATAATAATAATAATAATAATAATACCTGCTAACTTCACGTAGCAGGAGGCCTATTCTATAACTTTTACCAATATTGATACGGGATCAATCTTGGTATATTTTCCAACGGATATACTCGAACACCGGCGGTCATAACCGATATGCGAAACATGACGTCACGCCCAACGGAGAATTCGAAACTGGATTCCAAGCACGCGGGATCTTGGAATAAGTTAACCAGATCGAAGCTGTCAGTTGTTTCGGCGCCATGATTGAATCGTTGGATTTTTTGTATTGAATTTAAGTGGTTTTTAATTTTAGTTTCTGAAGGTGAGTTGAAACTATACTATTATTATTTTATTTTAACATTTAACATGCATTTGTTTATACTTTTAGAATATAAATACCTAATATTTGAAATTTATTACTGAAGAAATTATTAAATTCAATTAGCAGATATGTATGTGCAATTTTAATATATTTGAATCAGTTTTATAATCGTCTAATAAAAAATATTTTTACGGTAAATTTAAAATATATACAATTTCAATTCAAATAAATCTCCTTGTGTCAATGGCATTCTATTCAATTCTGGTAAAAAATCGCGTTGCATTCATTCATATCATTAAATATACTATGATGGATGTTTAAAAATCCTACCTATATTATATTTTATTGTTGGAAATAATATTTACCGTTATTGTTTTTCAGATAAAATGGCATTAGTATATGCTGGTTTAGAAATTTTAGAGGAGGAAGAGTTGGAGCTGGTGTTGGACGATGAGGAATTGGAAAAGCAAGATAGATTATTTTGAAGGCACATTCGAGATATGCAGGATCCATTCAGCGTGTCCGATGTTGAATTTCTATCAAATTTTAGATTGAATAAGGATACCTGCTGCCATTCTCCACAGGCCAACTGCCACAGCTACATCATCTGCCACTGCCACAGCTACAAAAGGTGGAGCTGCACCCAGTACTAGTAGTAAGTACAAATTTTACGAGTCAATTTCGTCTTGCAAATTCATTTTAAATCATCAAGGTATAATCAGATGTCAAGATAGATAAATACAAAGAGAGTGGACATAAATATTAGGCATACATTAATTTTGTTTTGTGTGTAGCAAGATCAAGAAATATGCTACGCCATGCAGTGGATTTCAAAGAAGTCGGGATGGGAACTGTGCAAGCTGTGCATGAATTGCGAGGTGAATTAGCGAAAACAAATGCATTTTTGGAAAGTATAGCTGTCGCCATAGAAACTATTTCTAAAAAATAAAGAATACATTTATATAAGTTGTTTTTATTTTATTTTCTTACATCCTTTTTTCACTATTTCAAAGCAAACGATAAATACATTCAATAGTTGTACATTATTATTATTATTATTATTATTATTACTATTATTATTATTATTATTATTAATTACGCAAGAACGCAAATATGTGTATAGCTGAATTATTAATTAGATTCATTAGAAATCAAATATAGTCATCACATTCTGATTGAAATTGAAAAAAAATCACTTAATAAAAATCTTTTTTTATTCATATTGTACCCAATATATATGTTTACTCTAAATGATATTATTTAATATGAATAATATATTACTGATACATTGAAATCTTTGTTTATTATCTCATCATAACAACTTATACAAGATTAATTTGTAAATGTCAGATTTGATTTAAATGTATTACCAATCCATTCTCAAAACACCAACAATATGGAGACACTAAAATTACTAGTATAACTCACAAATCAATCGTTAGAGAGGGGGAAAATCAAACGATGACGTATACCAAGATCTTGGTAAAGTTGAAAAAGTTATAGAATAGGTGTGTTTAAAAATTATAAACAAAGCAATAGTACCTGCTAAATTCACGTAGTAGACCCTTTGTGTAAAATGTAAAATTTCAATTTCTATAACATTTAACGCGATCTAACCAAATATTGAAAAATGTAAAAAAAAAATATTAGCTGGATAATTGCATATTAATTAATAATAATATTACTTATTTTTAATTGAATCCTTGAAGTGTATATTTTTAGTGCTGATCGACACAAAATATTTATTAAAAGTAATTACGAATTAATTTACTTCCTATTCAACGTCAGTTACCCTGATTATTCATTATTTTTAATATAAATTTCATGTCAGGAGTGGCGCTCGAAATAATAATAAGAAATAATTTTCCGATTATTGGAAAAGAAAAGTTTGATCGAAATGTATATACCTTCAAACAAAATTACCCTTTTTTAACCGTCTGTATAAGTAATGGAACTTAATATTATTATTATGGTTAATATTATTCATAATATTATTATTACGAGTATTGTCTACACAACTATTGTAAATTGAAAATTCAATTTGGCGCCATCTGGTGACTTTTTGTGGTGCACAACTTACACACCTGCTTGCGCCTACCCTGAATAGTATTTTGTTTTACTCTTGAAAACACACCAGTCATTGTATTTATTTTGTTCTAATATATTAAAAGATACATTTATTAGTAGTTCATAGTAGGTAATATTGAGAAGAAAATATCTAGATTCTAGAAATATTTACGTAGTGAATAGAGAGGGGGTAAGCCTTCGTGTGGTCTCGGAGGGCCGCGCGCCGCTGCGATCTCACATAGTTCGAAGTGATCGAAGCGTGATGCAAGTGAATTGTTTAATTTGTCTTCTTTTTTATTATATTCATATTGTTTTTATTTTTTTGTTAAAAACATGGCAGGGCGTAAGACAAAAGAAATTTCTCTTAAAATAAATGATATTTTAAACCAAATGTCCAAAAAGTATACATGTAGCAATAAAATTTAACCTCCCTCCGCTAAAATATGGGCTGAAATTATAAATGAAAATAAATTAGGTAGGTATATCTTCTAAAAAATTATACACTAGGGCAGGGTTGGCCTGATTTAAATTATTTGATTTAAATCAACTGATTTTTTTTTAAATCACTGATTTTTATCACAGATGAAAAAAAAATTCAAATTGTAATAAAAATGAATTTATTTACTACAAATAACAACAAAATAACAATAACATAAATAACAACAAAAATATGGACTGTATTCGAATTCTAACAGATTACTGATTACATGTTTTGACCTATTTTATTTAGGTATGTATTGTTTAAAAAGACGCGCGCGCGTGGGTACGTTATATACTAAATTTATGCAAAAATTCAAATGCATCTTTTGGGGTTTATTACAGATTTCGTTTTCGTTTATGAAATAAAATATTAATATTGCTTTTAAAACAATTAAAAAAGTACAATACAATAACACCACTACAAAGTATTGGAAATCTATTGAGTTATCCGCCGAAAGAATAAATGCGAACAAAGTGTGTGAAAATTTAGAAGGAGAAATATCTGATGATGACAAATTAACAATTAAAGAAAGCTCGGAAGAAAGTTACCACGGTAGTAATTCAGAAGATGCAACCTTGAGCGAATTACATTTTAAAATATATATAAACGTAACAGAATGGAACAAAATAAAACCAACAAGTTTAACATATTATAGTAAAAAATCTGTTGTGGCCAGCACAAAACCTTCCGTCAATTCAATGTATTTTGTATATATCCCATACCAAAAGTTCCTTGAAAAAGATTCTGTATATCCTATAAAATTGTAACACGAACACACTATTTTTTACAAATTCTATACCGAAAGTTCCTTTTCCTATTTTATTAGGAGTCGCTGTTTCTTACTCTTCTCTTTTAATCATTCCTGTCCAACGCATCTTCTTCACACAATTCTTCCTCTCTCAAATCTTCTGCTACACAGTCCTTCCATATTCTTCTCTTTGGAGGGACACTCTATCACATTCACACATAACTTTCTGACTCTATACTTTCAATTTTGGTTTTGCATTTGACACTGACATCTGTCAATTAAATTTTTCTGAATATATATTTGTTGTTTCCATAATTTTAACAAAGCTGACTAATTTTTGAAAGTTAATCTCTCTTAATGTCTATATAACTGTATATCTATTGAATATGAACGAAACTGTATAATCAAACCGTGTAGAGAATAAGATATTCTTTCATATTGAAAATCACAAAATGCCGAAAAATAATATTTAACTGCGTTTTTTCAAGAAAAACTGTTAAAAACTTCAAATAAAGGTACTTCCGGTGGATCAATTATAACCAAAATCTAATCAGCTCTTCATATGAATGTAAAGAAGAGGAATACAAAAGAATTATAATTTTTAGAATTGTAGTATTGGAGTTATCGTCGGAGAAAAATTTGTCACACACGGACACACACACACGGACACACACACACACACACACACACATACAGACATCACCTTAAAAATAGTAAATTCGTATTCTAGGGGCCCTAAAACGTGCTTATTCATTAAAAACTCACCAACGAATTTTTTGACCAAAGACAATACCTTCCTTTTACGGAAGGTAAAAAACAGGAATATGTAATAAAAAAATCTGTTGTGGCCAGCACAAGACCTTCCGTCAATTCCATGTATTTTGTACAAATCCCATACCAAAAGGTCCTTGGAACAGATTCCATATAATATCATGTAAAAACACATACTATTTTTTACAAATTCCATACCAAAAGTTCATTTGAAAAGGTTCTGTAAATCCAATAAAATTATAACATAAACTACACTAAGTAATGTCTTTCCATCTTTTCTTTGGCCTTTCTCTGCGTGTCACTTGCGAGCAACACTATGACATACCAATTTTAGATCCTATACTTTTTTCCATATTTGGTTTTGCACTTGCAACTGACATCTGTCAATTAAATTTTTTTGAATAATTATGTCAGCTGTTTCGATGATAAATACCAAAGTTGACTAATTTTTGAAAATTAATTTCTTTATAATGCTTTAAATTTACATCTATTGAATATGAAGGAAAATGTATAATCAAACTGTATAGAGAAGAGTATTTTCTTTAATATACATAATAACAAAATGTCAAAAAATAATATTTAACTGCGCTTTTTTAAGAAAAACTGTTAAAAACTTCAAATAAGGGTACTTCCGGTGGTTCAATTATAACCAGAATCTAATCAACTCTTCATATGGATGTACAGAAGAGGAATACGAAAGAATTATAATTTTTAGAATTGTAGTATTGAAGTTATCGTCGGAGAAAAATTTGTCACACACGGACACACACACGGACACACACACGGACACACACACGGACACACACACGGACACACACACACACACACACATACAGACATCATCTTAAAAATAGTAAATTCGTATTCTAGGGGCCCTAAAACGTGCTTATTCATTAAAAACTCACCACCGAATTTTTTGACCAAAGACATTACCTTCCTTACCTAAAGGTGACGGAAGGTAAAAAAACTGCAATTTACACCTAAATTATGGACAAATATATTTGTACAAGAAATTTGGAATTCATTAAAATTACCATGTGTCTGGATATTTAAATATCAGTGATGTGACGGCACGAGCTGTCACATTCTGCATTTTACGCTTTTTAAGATATTTAAAAAAGTTGTAAAATGAAAAATAAAGATTATGTCAAACACATCAGATTATTTATTCATATATGTCAATATGTAACTATAACAATACAATATCATACAATATATAACAAATCTTAGGAGGCAGAGCAAATTAAATTTATATTTCAACACCCCCACTTAAATTTAATTTATTTAAAAATTTTATTCCCATTCTTCTGCAGACTCTATAATGTTTTGCAGAGTGGAGTCCCTTGGTTAGTACATCTGCCACCATATGATCCGTAGATATGTAGTTCACTGTAATCTTCTTATTTGCTATCATTTCTCTAATAAAATGATAACGGATATCGATGTGTTTACTTCTCGCTTTATATGTACTAGTCTTGCATAAGTCGATGGCACTTTTATTGTCGCAGTAAATAATTACATTTTCTGAAGCAGTTGGCAGTAATTCTTTCTGAAGCATCTTCACCCAATGTGATTCTTGCACTGCTGATGCCAGAGACATATATTCAGCTTCACAAGTCGATAATGCTACCGTTGGTTGCTTGCGTGCATTCCATGAAATTGGACCGCCTTGAAACATAAATATGAAACCAGTGATAGAACGTCTCTGGTCCATATCACTCGCCCAATCAGCATCACAGTATCCATGAAGATCTTGACATGAATATTTATTAAATTCTAATTTGGCAGAAAGGGTTTCTTTTAAATAACGCATAATTCGCTTGACTGCGTTCCAGTGAGCTGTTCCAGGGTTATTATTAAAACGGCTTACCAAATTTACCGCATATGCAATATCAGGCCGTGATACTTGTGCAGCATATAGAAGAGATCCTACAGCTTCTTGATACGGTACATTCATCATCTTCAACTGATCTTCTTCCTTGCTAGGACTTAGAGCTGAAGAAAGCTTCTGATTTGGATCTGTCGGAGTCGAAACAGGATTGCAGTCGGTCATTTCAAAATTTGAAAGTAGATCTTTGATGTATAATTCTTGATCTAACCATAATTTTCCTTTTGAACGATCTCGCGTAATTTGCATTCCTAAAACAAATCGAGCTTGACCCAAATCTTTCATTTTAAAATTGTTCAATAAATTTTGTTTCAAGTTATCTCTCCATTTTAATTCGTTTGTAAAAATTAATAAATCGTCTACGTAGACAGCAACAAAGATCATTCGTTGATTTTCTATTTTGAAATATATACATGGATCAATTTTTGATTTTACAAGTTCAAAAGATTGTAGAGCAGCATCTAGTTTGTTATTCCAAACTCGACTCGCCTGTTTTAATCCATACAAGGATTTTTTTAGACGACAAACTTTATTATTTTTAACATAATGTTCAGGCTGCATCATGTAAATTTCTTCATTTAATTCGCCCTGAAGAAATGCTGTTACGGCGTCCATTTGATCAATATCTAGATCAAATTTTGCAGCCATTGCTAGTAAGAAACGAATTGAAGTGTACCTGACTACTGGAGAATACGTTTCGTCGTAATCAATCCCTTTCTTCTGAGCACACCCTTTTATCACTAACCTCGCCTTGTGTCGTACAATTTTCCCAGAAGAATCTCTTTTCGTTTTAAATACCCATTTACAAGCAATCGGTTTCCGATCAGCTGGCAAATCCACCAATTCCCACGTTTTATTTTCAATAAGAGATTGGTACTCACTCTCCATTGCATCTGTCCAGCATTGTTTATCAGATCGACTGAGAGCTTCTTCAAATGAAGTTGGGTCATCATTAATTTCAGTGATTCTTGCATTGTACGTCACAAAGTCATCCATTTTCTTCGGTTTTGGCAATCTTGATGATCTACGTACGGTGCTAGTTTCTAATGGAGCAGGAAAGTCTTCGTCGTGGTCGGCATGATTTTGAGAATTTTGAGAAGATTCATTATCCGGATTTACCGTTGACTCATCTACTGAAATTTCGACGAGACGGTCAGCAACTGTTGATGTCGATGTATCTTCAGTTTCGGTTTCATTTCTTCCTTCTTCACTAATTCTCGCCCCTACTAAATCAGCTGGCTCTGAAAATATATTAAAATAATTAATTTCAGGTCTTTTGCGTACCTGGTTTCCACAGAGCTGATTTTCAAAGAACACGACATCGCGACTGATGTGAATTTTCTTTGTTACGGGGTTGTAAACGCGATATGCCTTTGATTCGTTACTATATCCTAAAAAGATGCATTCTTCGGATTTAGGATCTAGTTTATATCGTTTTTGTTTCGGTACATGCATGTGAACCTTACAACCAAAAACTCGAATTCTACCCAAATTTGGTTTGTTTCCAGTCCACATTTCTTCCGGTGTTTTATCATTTAGCATGCGACATGGTGAACGATTTATGATATAGGCAGCAGTCGTCAAAGTCTCTGCCCAAAAAGATTTTTCCAATTTAGCGTCAAATAACATGCACCGTGTTTTCTCTATTAATGAACGGTTCATGCGTTCCGCTAAACCATTTTGTTCTGGTGTGTAAGGTGCAGTAGTTTGATGTTTTATTCCAAATTTACACAAAAATGCCTTGAACGGAGCATTACAATATTCTTTGCCATTGTCGGTACGTAGAATCTTAATTGTTTTCTTCGTAAAATTTTCTACTTCGCTCTTGAAATGCTTGAAGGATTCTAAGGCTTCGGTTTTTGACGATAATACATATACGAAAATTTTTCGGGAATAATCGTCAACAAATGTCATTATATAACGAGCTCCACCTAGTGATTTAGTCTCAATCGGTCCACATAAATCCGAGTGAATTAAATCTAAAATATCTGACGCTCGTGATCCAACATTTTTGAAAGGAAGTCTTGTTTGTTTTCCCATCAAGCATACTGAACAACCGTCGTGATTTACCTTCACGAAATCCACACCCTCGGCAGAACCATTTTTTAATTTCTCCAAGCTATCAAAATTGATATGTCCCATTCTACGATGCCATAAAATATTATCGACAATTTTTTGTTGAGAGCTTATAAAACTGACGTCGTTTTCTGGACGATACCAGACCATTTTCATGACGACCTGTGGCAATAATTTTATTATCTTCATATATTTTGCAGCCTTTTCCATCAAATAATACTTTTTTGCCATTATTAACCATTTGGCTGACGGATAGAAGATTCGCACAAAGTTCTGGAACGTATAATACGTTTGAGGCCACTTTCGTTTCGATTTTCTTATTTATGTTAACATTGATTTTGATTGTGCCTACACCTTCAATCTTCATAGGTGAACGGTTGGCAGTCATAACACCACTGACTTCAGACGATGTTAAATCTTCAAAAACTTCTCGTTCATGAACCATGTGAGCTGAAGCGCCTGAGTCGATATACCATTCTGAGGGATTCATTGTGCAAACAAATGATGAAAATAAAGAAGATTCTTTTTTCTCACCAAACTTTGAATGATTATACTTCCCTTTCAGCTTACGCTTGTCACAATTGTTCGCAAAATGGCCATATTTATTGCATTCATAACATCGAACGGATTTAAGATCACGTTTTTTAGAAAATTTCTTGCTTATCAAAGCGGCATTTTCGACGGAAGTTTCAGACTTGACATCTTGCAGCAATTTGGATTTTATACTATCGGCCGTGATAGGGATCCCGGATGCTTCAATACCCATGATCATCGGTCGATATTCATCAGAGAGACCAGCAAGCAGCAATGTTCCAATCCATTCATCTGATACTTGAAATTTAATTTCTCGTAATCGGTGCGCGGTCGTAATAATTTGATTTACGTAATTTTCAACATTCTCACAATCATTTAGACGCGTTGTAATTAGTTTTCGCAACAAACCAACCTTTCGAGTCAACCCCGAATCGTCAAACGCTTTCTCTAAATTGTCCCACGCTTCTTTGGCTGTTTTGGCAGTTTGTACATGAACATAATTAACTGGTTCAATCAACAAAATAATTTTTGTTCTAGCTCGCGTCACATTATTTTCATCGGAATCCTCACCGAGTACGGCTTTCCACAAAAACTCATGTTCAAGATACGTTTGAACTGCAAATTTCCACGAACCATAATTTTCGCGGCCCTTTTGTTTTTCGATTGTGGACAGAACATGCGTCATTTTAACAATGAAATCTTACTTTCTTTCTCTTATAATGCGGCAACTGGGCCCATAACCAGTTGTAAAATGAAAAATAAAGATTATGTCAAACACATCAGATTATTTATTCATATATGTCAATATGTAACTATAACAATACAATATCATACAATATATAACAAATCTTAGGAGGCAGAGCAAATTAAATTTGTATTTCAACAAAAAACATGAAACATGTTAAGGGATATTCTAAATTATTTAAATGGCCTGTAAACTCCAGAAAGTTTCTATGAAAGGGAGGATATATATTTTGGACATATTTTTAGTTAAAAAATTTGGGCACCACTGTCAATCTGACATTTGTATAATATATAATAAAATGCCTTATTGCTGCTACGTGAAGTTAGCAGGTATTATTGTTATGGTTTCTAACTTTTTTTGTTAAACAGCAAAAAAATTGATTTTTACAGCAAAAATTAGCAAAAAATTATAGCCCAAAAAAACTTTACATTTTACATGAGGGGCCTGCTACGTGAAGTTAGTAGGTATTATTGTTTTTGTTTATAACTTTTTTTGGTGAACAGCAAAAAATTTGATGTTTACAGCAAAAATTAGCAAAAAATGAGCAAAAGGTATTATTGTTTCTTTTATAATTTTTTTTGGTAAACAGCAAAAAAATTGCTTTATACAGCAAAATTTAGCAAAAAATGAGCAAAAAATAATAGCCCAAAAAAAACTTTACATTTTACATAAGGGATCTGCTAAGTGAAGTTAGCAGGTATTATTGTTTTTGTTTATAACTTCTTTTGGTAAACAGCAAAAAATTTCATGTATGTAGTATAGCAACAGTTGGCAATAATAAGTTAATTACTTTTGATTTTTGAATATGTTACTAATGTTACTATAGACTGGTAGAGAACCATTTTGTTTTGTAATTAAAAGACTGAATAAAAAGTATTATGTATTAGTACAATTGCCTTTGTATTACACTGGCGACGAGATTAAATTCGACATGAATAGTAACGAGAAAGGAAATATTAAAAATTTTGATCCGTCAGGAGAAGAAACTTCAATTGCTCAAAAGTGAGAAAGATGGTTAAGGCCATTTGAGTTATTCACTGAAGCAAATGCTATAACTAATAATAGCAGAAAACGAGCACTTTTGCTGTACCATGCTGGCGACAGTGTGCAGGAAGTCTGGTACACTTTATTTGAATCGAATCGGGCACCAGCTGCAGATGAAGATGTGTACGAAACATGTAAGAAAGCGTTGAGAAAGGTATTCAAACCGAAGAAAAATTATACATATGAAAGACATGTATTTCGTACGATGTCCCAAAAAGAAAATGAATCCGTAAATCAATTTGTCACACGGCTAAAGGCACAAATAGTGAATTGTAATTGTAAAGAACGCGAAGAGGAAATGATTATTGATCAGTTAATTGAAAAATGTATATCAAACGAACTTCGAAGAATGTTGCTGAGAAAAGGAGATAAATTAACAATAGAGAAGGCTACCGAGCTTGGACGAATCTTAGAAACCTCTGAGAAACAAGCTGAATTGATAGAAGCCGATAAAAGAAGCAACATAAGTCAAGAAGTAAGAGAAATTGATCAGATACGAAACACAGGAAGTAAAAGGGAAATTGTTTGTTACCGCTGTGGGCTGTGGTAATAAAGGCCACATATCGAGTGATAAAAAATGCCCTGCAATAAAAGTAGAATGTAACAAATGTCGTAAAATTGGACACTTTGAGAAGTGTTGCAAGACGAAAAGGTTACCCAAGACTAAAATGACAGCTCAACGTAAACAGAAAAATATTAGGAATGTGGAGGATGTTTCAGAAGACAATTCAACAGATGAATATACATTTAGAATAGATTATAACAGTAATAATGATTCAGGCTGCATTTTAGCGAAAACAGGAGGTGTTGAAACCAATTTTTTAATTGATTCAGGGGCATCATGTAATGTCATTGATAAAAGAAATTGGAAATCAATGAAAACAATGAAAATCAAAGGCAAATGTGGAAAAACAAGTAAGAAATTATTTGCTTATGGTTCTACCAAACCGCTACCAGTATTAGAAAAATTTACAACAGACATAGTATTAGAAAATGGGGTAACAAAGGAGACAATATCATTTTATGTTGTTGATGGACGAGACACACCAATACTAGGAAAAGACACTGCAAAAGAATTGGGAATATTAAAAATGGGTATTCCATTACGTAATATTGAGTGTCAAAATAATAAATTCGAAGATAAATTTCCGAAAGTATTCTGCAACGAGCCATCACACTGGGTGTCGCCAATTGTTTGTACAACAAAAAAGAATGGGGAACTACGCCTATGTCTTGATATAATAATAATAATAATAATAATAATAATAATAATAATAATAATAATAATAATAATCTTTATTGATAATGATCAAAAGGCGAGGTTCAGCCGTGGCTGTTCTTCCACCTAACCATACAATAATGTTTTGACAAAAATATGTATCAGATAAACAGATAAACAATGATGAATGGATAAAGTTTTACAAAAATTTATAATAATAAATACATGTAGTTAAATGTTGAGTGTAAGTAATGACAGATAGAAAATAAAACTATGCGAAGTACAAAAACATAATTAATTACTTGTGAGTGTATGGTGTGTTACATTCTATAATTATTTATATTCCTATTAATATCTACTATTCCTAAATAAATAATGTATCAAAAACAAAATATAAAAACTAAGAAGATATACATATTAAATACAAATAAATAGCTACATTAATATTCTGAAGGAATATACTACAGTTTTTTAAGTGCAAAAAAACGTAGGTAACTAATACATACGCACGCTTTTAAGCACCGCTGCGCAGCTTCATACAGGTAAATAAACATGATGGAAGCAATTGTTTACATTTGTATTCATTGATGTAGAAGGTTATTTGCACAGTCCGAATAGAAATCCGCTAGATTGTAATATTCTTTATGTATCAGAATGCGTTTTAAGGTATTAATGATAGTTTTGTGCGATTCATTTTTTAAATTAGTGGGTAGGGCATTGTATATTTTTATACCAACATATTCACTTGTTAGTTCAAAAGCTTGTGTTCTATGTCTAGGTACAAGTAAAACGGTGTTTCGTTGTCTAGTTGAATATACTGTTGTTAAGGGAGTAAAGTTATTTAAGTTTTTTAACACAAATTTAACTATTTCAAGTATATATATATAGACGGAACTGTGAGAATGCCGATTTTTTAAAACTGCCCTTTACATGAACTCTGTGGATGAAGCTTCTGAATAATTCTAATTATTCTCTTTTGAACTATAAAAACATCCTTCAAAAGAGGTGAGGAGCCCCATATTATAATACCATAACTTACAGTAGAGTAAAAGTAACCGTAATAAACCATTATAAGGTTTTTAGTGTCTAGTATTGTGGTTAGAATTCGAAAGCAGTAACAGCACTTTAGTGTCTTCGTCAAGGAAAATACCAAGACATTTAGTGGTATTTGCTTTTGCGATGCGCACATCTGATGAATCAACACGCACTGCACTGGTAGTGTTTAAACGGAATTGGATGAAAGATGTTTTTTCAATATTTAGTTTTAAACTATTGTTGTTACACCACTGCATAATGTCATTCACAACGTTGTTAATAAGTTTGAAGGAGAAGTCAGTCTTTTTACACGATATTGTGAAATAGGCATCGTCCGCATATAGTTCGCAGGAAGCACTTTGCACTGAGTTAGGGAGATCATTAATGTACACTAAAAATAGTAAGGGCGCGAGCACACTCCCCTGAGGTACACCAAGAAGAATTGAACCCTTTTCGGAGTCTATGTGGAACTGAGTGTCTGTTAACAGTCTAACACTTTGTGTTCTACCAGATAGATATGAACTGAACCATATTAATGGGATACCTCTTACACCGAGACACTCTAGTTTCTGTAGTAAGATTTTGTGGCTGACTGAATCAAACGCTTTGGACAAGTCACTAGAAATTCCAAAAACACTGTGATTTTTATCGAGGTTTGTTATAATTTTTTTAACTACACACGTAACAGCCGATATAATGGACTTTCCTTGTAGGTAACCATGTTGACAGTCTGATAGCAGGCCAAATTTCTTTAGGTACGCCATGAGTCTCGTGTGCATTAATTTTTCAAGGATTTTGGAGAAGTTAGTGAGCAGTGATATAGGTCGAAAATTTTGTACTAAATTTATATCTCCTTTTTTGTGTATAGGTCTCACAATTGCATGTTTTAAATCAGTAGGAAACATTCCCGTCGAGAAGGAAAGGTTGAAAATGTGTGTCAGTGGTGTACATATTAAGTGGCTACTGATTTTTATCACTATATTCGGTATCTCATCATATCCACAGGAAAAGTTGCTATTTAAGGAATTTATTATGGACATTGTTTCCCGTTCAGTTACTGGAGAAAGAAACAGTGAGTAAGATGGCTGACGTATGGTTGAAAGATTCTCGCAGTTGTTTTGCATTGTGTTATCGTGTTGTAGAAAAAAGTTATTGAAGGTATTTGCTGCTGCTACGGATTTTTCGGGGAAACTGGGAGATTTGCTGTTGTTACCTGTTATATTTTTCACTGTCGTCCAAGTGGATTTTATAACATTTTTGGAGGAGGTAATGTTGTAGGCAAAATGTTTCTGTTTAGCCATTTTTATTACAGACTTTAGTACAGTGCAGTATTTTTTGTAGTGCAATTTTAAGTTTGCTGAGCCCTGGTGATGTAGACGGCGACGCAGTTTAGCTTTGGTGTTACACGAGATGCGTATGCCTTTTGTAATCCATGCGTTGCTTGATTTTGTTTTACTCTTGACAGTTCTAACAGGATAAGCCATATTGAAAGCTATTTTGAATTTATTAGCAAAGGTACTTAGACTAGAGTTAACATCTTTGTCGTTAATAACATCAAACCATGAAATTGATTCTAGCAAGTCTAAAAATTTATTGTGATTTTGAGAATTATATATCCTTTTAGTTGTGATATTATTGCCTGCCAGTTTACCGAGATCTTCAGCGACACACCATATTGCATCATGGTCTGATATACCATTTGCCCATATTTCACAACGATTGCTTATGCAAGATGATGTAATTATGTTGTCAATGCATGTGGAAGAAGTTGTTGTGGTACGGGTGGGTTCATGTACATTAAAGTGTAAGTCAAAAGAGTCAAGGACTGAACAGAATCTTGATTTGTAGGTGGAATCCTCCAGAATGTTTATATTGAAATCTCCACATATGAGGATCGAGCAATTACTTTTATGAATTTTCGAAAGTAGGGTTTCAAAATTGTTGAAAAATACATTGATATCACCGCTAGGTGCTCTATAGATGACAATTATATAAACAGGATGTCTTGTATAGGTGAGTTTAATTAACGAAAATTCAATATTCTTCTCTTCAATTAGTTCGTTGTGCGACTCTATTTTTTCGTATTGAAGGTGGCTTCCGATAAACACGACAGTACCACCTCTCTCGAAGGAGAGGCGGCAGAAGGCCGATGCTGTTATAAACGTGGAGGGAGTATGTGCATTTATTTCATCTTGCTTTAGCCAGTGTTCACTTAAGAGGATGATATCAGGTGAAAAGTTTTGTGAACTCACCGATGCCTCCAGTTCCAGATTTTTGTTGCGCAGTCCTTGGATATTTTGATATAATAGTGTTAAACTAGGGTTTGCTTTGGCTGCGAAAGGAACGAAAATTATAATTCGAATTGGATGTTTGGTTTCTAGGTACGTTGTCATTGTCAAATCCTTTATTATTGCATTTGTCTTTGTTAATGTTATGTGAACTGGCAGTTTTAGGCTTACTCATATTCTCCGAGTTGGAAGAGGAGGCATATCTTTCTGGAGTTGTGTTTTTTAACTCTTGTGCAAAGGTCTGAAGTATGTGCTTTGCAGATCCAATATCAGCTATAGTTGCATCCAGATCGATATCGATTAAGATTTATCTGCTTAGGAGGTAGGTTAGGAAGTTCATCTAATGAGTACGAAATATTATCAATTTTTAAAGTGTTTTTTAGTTGAACGACCTGGTAACCTTTATTGCGGGCATCATGTTTAAAATTGGTAATATGCTTTTGACGTTCCTGTTCAGCAGTAGTCAAGTCATGGCTAATATAAATATTTGTGCCTTTAAGCTTATGGACGTTTTTTAAGATTAGTACCTTTGCATTATGGCTATTTAATTTTATTAGAACAGGCCTGTTGTAATTCTCTCTTTGTTTGCCAATTTTATGGATATGGTTTATTTCCCATTCTTTTAGAGTGACAGATAACATATTTTCTAGGAAATTCAGTACCCGATTTCTGATGTCCTCGTTTGTATCCTCAGGCAATCCTTTTAATATTAAGTTATTTACTTTATTTTGTTTTTCCAGGTTTGTTAATTTAGACGATAGATATTTGTTTTCTAATTTTAGTTCATTTAGCTCATCATTGGTATTTTTCAGAGCAGTAGAGATGGTATTTTCTAAATTGTTTATCCTGTCAGACAATTTCTCTTCCATGTTATGTACTGTCGATTGAATGAAAGTTTTCATTTGTTTCAGAAGTTCTTCATTAGATAGTGCCATTTTTTCTTTGATGTAAGGTTGGTTGCCTGTACAAATTAGCGCGTTTGTTGCAAATTTGCAATGATCGACGAAAAAAAATTTTGCACTAACTTGCTTTGACAGATTAAAATGAAGATATGATCCAAATATTTAAATATCTGTTTTTTGCAGCTAAACCCCTTTAAGAAAATCGTAGATAACAGTACCTGTTGCACACGATATATTTATGAATCCAGATACGATGCAAAAAATCAGAATAATTGTGTATTTATTCAAAAAACAGCAATAAAACTCCGAACAAAATCACGTGTCACACACTCATATACTCAATATGAGAGCCGCTAAATGAAGCTATCATTAGAGAGAGACACCCTATACCATGCATGACAGACATGTTAGTAGATTTTAAAGGTAGTAAGTATTTTTCAAAAATCGATTTGAAATCTGCCTTTCATCAAATTGTATTAGAGAAAGAAAGCAGAGACATAACAACCTTTGCAACATGTTTTGGCCTATATAGGTTTAAACGTTTTTTTTTTTGGGGGTAAATTGCGCCCCAGAAATTTTCCAAAGAATAATGGAACAACACTTTGGAAATTTAAGGGGTGTTGTCATTTATATTGACGACTTTCTTGTTCATGGCAGAACACAAGAAGAACATGACGAAAATTTATATAATCTGTTAAAGAAAATAGAAATGTTGGGCGTCACTGCCAACGTGGGAAAGTGTAATATCAAACAAGATAAAATTGAATTAATGGGACATACAATTTCTGAAGATGGCATAAGACCATTGAAGAGTAGAGTAAAAGCAATCATACGTTGTCGCGCACCAGAAACAAAGACAGAACTACAGAGTTTTCTTGGATTAATATCGTACTGTAACAAGTTCATACCGAACTTTTCGACATTAACCGAGCCATTGAGACAGTTAACCAACAAGAATGTTGAGTTCAAGTGGACGCGTCGTCATCAAGAAGCTTTTGAGAAATTGAAAAGCGCTCTAGGAAAAGAAGGTAATATTTTAGGGTTTTATGATCCACAAATAAAGTCGACGATTATAGCAGATGCAAGCCCATAAGAGTTAGGTGCCGTACTCGTACAATGCCAAAATGGGGAAAATAAAATTATCGAGTATGCAAGCCGTGCTTTGATCACAACAGAAAAAAAATACAGCCAGACCGAGAAAGAGGCTTTAAGCCTTGTCTGGGCATGTGAGCGTTTCCACATTTACGTGTATGGAACGGAATTTGACATAATAACGGATCATAAGCCGCTCGAATTTATATTTTCTCCGAAATCAAAGCCCTGTCCGAGAATCGAGCGCTGGGTACTACGACTAATGGGTTATCGATTCAAAGTGAAGTATAGTCCTGGCAAAACCAATATAGCAGATCCTTTGTCGAGGATGGGGATTGAAGAAAATCAAAAAATAAAGGTAGATGTTACTGAAGCACACGTCAGGTGGATTGCAAAAGAAGCTATACCCGCATCTATGTCAATGGAAGAAATTCATGAAGCTTACATGAGTAATAGTTACCTAACAGAGCTGAAGAAAGCTATTCAAACAGACAAATGGCCCGTGAACTTGCGTAAGTACGAAATAATAAAACTAGAACTATGTGTTGTAGATGAAATCATCCTGAGGGGTACTAGAATACTAATGCCGCCGTCACAACGGACCAAAGTGCTGATGCTGGCTCACGAAGGGCACCCCGGCATGGTCAAAATGAAGCAACGATTACGCACTAAAGTTTGGTGGTACGGGCTAGATAAAGAAGTGGAAAATTATTGTAAAAGATGCCACAGTTGTCAATTGGTGGGACCGCAAACCCGCCAGAACCAATTGTCAGCACCAGAATGCCAGAGAAACCTTGACAAAGTATCGCATTAGACTTTTTAGGACCGCTACATGGAGAAAAATATATACTAATCGCTGTTGATTACTACAGTAAATTTTATGAGGCAAAAATCATGACTAAAATCACGACCGAGACTACAACGGAAGAACTGGAAGAAATGTTCACAAGATTTGGCATACCGGAGGAGATAATAGCCGACAATGGGCGACAATTCACGAGCACGGAATTCAGAGACTTTTGCATATCATATGGATAAAACTTCGTTTAAATACACCAAAATGGCCGCAGGCTAATGGCGAGGTGGAACGTCAAAACCGCTCAATCATGAAGAGACTTAAGATAGCACAAGCTACTGGCGAACCTTTGAAAACAGCATTACAACGATATATATTCTCTTACCATACTACGCCACACTCCACCACTGGACAAACTCCAGCATTTTTAATGTTCGGAAGGGAGCTCCGTGACAATTTGCCGACATATAAACATATTATGAAAGAAGACTCCGAAGTAAGAGATTACGATTCTGAAAACAAAGGTAAACAAAAAAGATCCGCAGATGAAAGTAGAAATTCCAGAGAGAGCGAGATTGGAATAGGGGATCAAGTACTACTAAAAAGAGACGTTATGAATAAGTTGCAAACACCATTTGTAACAACGCCATGCAAGGTTACCGACAAGAACGGAAATTCCGTAACGGTCGAAACTCCAGACGGCCGACGATTTAATAGGAATACATCACATGTTAAGAAATATCTGCCGATGCCACTCGAAACAGAATTGCAAGAACTGGATAAGAACACTACCGATGGAAGTTCAGAGGAAACAAGACCGTTTCCTGAAGAGGCACCTGTTCCTAGCCGTACTTCCCCTCGTACATCAAAGCCACCCAAATGGTTGGACGACTATGTTCAAAGAATAGCAAGTTTTTAAAAAAACGCGGGGGTAATGTAGTATAGCAACAGTTGGCAATAATAAGTTAGTTACTTTTGATTTTTGAATATGTTACTAATGTTGCTGTAGACTGGTAGAGAACCATTTTGTTTTGTAATTAAAAGACTGAATAAAAAGTATTATGTATTAGTACAATTGCCTTTGTATTACAATGTATACAGCAAAAATTAGCAAAAAAAATAGCAAAAAATGAGCAAAAAATTATAGAACAAAAAAATATGATAATTCTAACATGTGCCTGCCAACTTCACTGACCTCTTTAGAGGTTTCTTTGGCTGCTAAACATATTTGTTTCTGAATCACAACCTTAAATAACATTCCATATAATAAATTTTCTTGTTTTATTTCTATTGCCATCAATATATTTCCTGCAAAAATATTCACGCAATTATTCTGAAAACAAATGTTGTATTTCTTATTAGTGCAGGCTCCCACTGAAGAAAGATTTTTCTTTAAGGTGGGGATATACAAAACATCTTCAAGTTTTCCTAAGATCCATTTATCTTTCACCTTTCTTTCAATTAAAATCTTTCCATGTCCTTTAATTTCACAAAGTGCATTGTCACCTAGTTTTACAAATTCCCCAGCACATGGGACAAATTCATAAAACCATTCTCTCCTAAAACTCATATTAAAAGGGTAGCTATGCAACACACTAAAATATTATCCTTGCCTAATGCATACACTGCTTCGTGCAACACCATATCATTCAAAACTTGCCATTGAGAAACACCAAATCATGCAGATCTATAAAATGCATGTACTGCTTTTGTCAGAAGTTGCCTTTCATTTGAATTTACCGCGTTTTGTTCGAACACCAAATCATGCAAATCTATAAAATGCATATGCTGCTTTTGTCAGAAATTGCCTTTCATTTGAATTTACCGCGTTTTGTTCGAACACCAAATCATGCAAATCTATAAAATGCATACACTGCTTTTGTCAGAAAGTGTTTTTTGTTCAAATTTACCGCGTCTTCTTCCGACACAAAATCATGCAAAACTATAAAATGCATGCACTGCTTCATAAACAGCCACAATCCACAAATTTCAAATGTTGTAGCTTCTACTCACAAGATGGCAATCGTATGAAAAATGAAATAATAGTTATTTTTCTTTTGAATTTTAATATATTAAATTGTAAAAACGTACTTCAAGTGGTAAATAAAATTATGTATTATTATTTATTATTAAATATATTTTAATTACTTACCTTTTTTACAAATTAATATTGAATATAAGTAATTTTAAAAACAAAAAAGTAAGATAATATACATACATCGTTAAAGTATAACTTTATTAATGTATTAACAATTTTTCTACCACGGGCTATATTTAAATATATAATCAGCAAATAATGTACAGATTACTAGAATATTGTAGGTAGTTCTGGCTAAACAAAATATCTTCATTTTGGATTTTGGAAAGTTTTCACGATTTACAAATTTTGGCATTACGTTTGCCTTCCTGAAGATAAAGTTGATGACCCAATAACAGTTTTCAATAATTTGCAATTCACAGTACAAATTGAAAACAATAGATTACTAATGAATAATGCAACGAACCTTATTTCTCAAGCAATTAAATTATCCTCAAAATAGTATCAATATTCACAAATAAATATATGAATATGTTGAGATACTTGCTTATACAAAAGGCATTGTCAACGGAGTAATAAATAATGTTAAAAGCAAAACAATATAACAAATAAAAACAACACCAAAATAATAAAGAAAATAAATATTACTCTTTAACATAAATGATGGCATGAGAATGGATTTTTAAATTTAATTGAAAGCAATATCCATATTTAAATAGTTTTCGTTAACAATTTAAATATGGATATTGCTTTCAAATAAACAAAAAAGTAGGGAATTTAATATGTAAATTAAAAGCCGATACAGACAAAATATATACAAAATACCTTGTGATGATTGCCGCTCCCGGTACTCAGGTCATACTCAGCTATATTTAAAAACAAGAATTAAGGAGCATAAAAGAAATTGTAACAAAAATAACAATGGCAAAGGTGCTCTCGTAGAACATAATACAAACAATAGGCCAGTTTTAATTTTGAAAATGTTAAAATACAGAATATAACTTACACAAACGTTTAACACTTGAAATGTTTCCTGATGAAAACAATATTAAGTTAAAAACAGATACTGCCAAACAAAGTACTATATGTACAACATTTTAAAATATAATAAAAACAATAAATTAAAATAATATGTGTTTGATCGTGAATCTGGGGAACAGGGTTCGATCCCAACCAACGCCAAAAAGAAATATTTCGAATTTTAAATTGCACAAAAGTGACCCTTGTAGTGCGCTCTCTACGCCGGTAATGAGTGCCCGTGAGGTAACGCCTGGTAAACGCTCACATGGTACAAATATGTTATATCATTACCGACTGGGTACAAAGATTGGCACACCCAGAAATGGGTAATTTTGGAAATTATTTAATATTAATCTTTTGATGTGAAGCTCTCTTCCCATATGTGCGGTTCTCAAGGGATGGAAATATGTTTCTCCAACACTATTTTGGAAACTACACATTCCACAACTAAAAATCATGTTGGAATCAATATCATTCCAACAAACTGTGTGGAATAATTCCACACTGCTTTCGACCAATCAGAATCTGTTTAGCTGCATATTAGCGCGGTAGGTATAACATATATCTTGGTTCGGTTGCCATGGTTACGTCTCTTTGTTTTATTATTATTTATTTCTGAATTAGTGTTTGCCATTTTGGAGTTTTTAACCGTTCTGGAGTTTTCTGTTAACTTTTACAGGTTTTTGGAGATCTTTAGAGCAGTAAGTTTATATAAATAATAAAATATTACTTAGAAATTTAACTAAATAACATTTTAGAGAAAAATTTCTAGTGGTAATGAAGCAATTTATGGACTGGCGTTCATTTTAACAAAATAATTATTTGATTGTATATAATAATATATTGTAATGAATCAACGTCATTATTTGTATAATTTCTAAAATCTTGTTGGAGAAAGTATAGTCTACAAGACGTTTGAAATGGCATAATCCACACTCGTAAACCGTAGTCGTAGTCCTCGCCTTCGGCTTGAAAAAGATTCTATATATCCTGTAAAATTGTAACACGAACATTGAAAGTTCCAATCTTGAGGCGAGGCTGCAACTGCAAGACACTTGCGAGGGACACTATGCCACTTATATTACTTTCTGATCCTATACTTTCCACTATTATATGTATGATACATTTGAAACATTTTGATATTTATTAAATATATATACTTTGTTTCTTTACACAAAAAAGAAAATCTAATGAATGAAATTTTGGATTTAAATAATTCTCCTTTATTAGATCCTAATATTTTTTCATAATTTTAGTAAAATATTAATAAATTTTCAATTTTGTTATCTTTATTAATTTTTAATTTGTTTTACACTTTTGTTATTTGTTTATGTTTATATCATTTATTTTTTTTCTACCTGATGATGAGGTAATACCTCGAAATTTACATTGTACAATATTTTTAAATAAAATATAATTTTGAAACAAAGTATATACAGTCGAACTTCAGTAAGTCGAACTTCGATAACTCGTATTTTTGATAACTCGAAACAAACTGGTTGGCAATAGCGCCAAGAGTGAGAATTATGGGTAATTTTTACTTGATAACTCGAACTTCGATTACTCGAATATCTTTATAATTCGAACAGAATATTTGGCACCAGCTTCAATAAGTCGAATTCTGGGGGAATCCCCTAATTACGTGATTTTGTAACAGGTGTTTTTATAACATGATGACGGAGGCAGTTTGGGTTCTGCACTACTGAAGTTCAAACTTATGGTTTGTTAATTATTATTAAGTGAAAAAAAAAAAATACTGTGCCTACTTGATTTATCACGTTTAAGGCATTTTTATTCCTGATGATATGTCATTGAAACGTACTTTAAAAACTTTATCTATTGATGAACATTGAAGCTTTTTTTATTGAAAATCAAAATAAAAAATTCTCTCGTCAGTCACAAATAACTGACTTTTTTTACACTAAAATAATGTTTATAACTTTGATCTGAAAATATTAATCTGTATATGTATATCATAAGGTAAGTGATTTTTACTCGAATAAATACATAAATAATATACATATGCATTTTATTTAATAACCCGAAGTCTTGATAACTCGAACTTTTTTTGTGGCAAGTCATGGTTTGAGTTATCGAAGTTCGACTGTATATTTAATAAATACTATACTTTCCACTTTGGTTTTGCACTTAAAACTGACATCTATCAATTAGAATTTTTTAATATATCTGGTGTTTCCATAATTTTAGCAAAGCTGACTGATTTTTGAAAGATAATCTCTCTTAATCTCTCTATAACTCCATATCTATTAAATATGAAGGAAAATGTATAATCAAACCGTATAGAGAATAAGATAATTGTTAAGAACTTCAAATAAGGGTACTTCCGGTTGACCAATTATAACCAGAATCTAATCAGCTCTTCATATGGTTGTAAAGAACAGGAATACGAAAGAATCATAATTTTTAGAATTGTAGTTTTGGAATTATCGTCGGAGAAAAATTTGTCACGCACGCACGCAGACACACATACATACATACAGACAGACATCATCATAAAACTAGTAAAATCGTATTCTAAGGACCCTAAAGGTGACGGATGGTAAAAATAAGATTGCTTAATAACACGGACTTTTAATAGCGAAACGTCAGAATCAAATCACACGTCAATCAAGGAATACACAGACCCTACAGGTCCATCTTAATGCCAAAAATTGACATAAATCCTTATACTAGCAGTTGTTTACTGATTTTGGCATGAATATCAACATAACGTTTCGTTTTCGTCTGACTGAAGTTTCAGCAGGCTGACTGTATGTTAATTACCGTGAGTATATCGGTCGTTTTCACTTATTTGCGAGTTGTTCTGCATGATTTGTTACAGGCATAAGTTGTTCAGGACTTATTTCCACTCTATCTGCTTGTTTATCACTTCGTCAAAGTATTAAACACAATGATATATGCGATATACGGTTCTCTTCATCGACCTAAAAGGCAAATTTTGTAGAAAAACTTGTGAAATTGAATGAAAACGGTACTTCACCAATAAGTAGTCCCATAACTTCTTCTTTTTCTGTGCTTAAAGCGTATTGGAGGCAAACTGCATATACATCTGCACTTAAATACACATTACGGAGATGATTTCCACCGTATATTATTGTATTTTAATTTTAAATACTTTAATAATTGAGAAAAATGCAGGTTGTTATTGTTGTGTGTATCATGGTTACGACTTCACATTTGCTGACAACAATGTATTTGCCTGTCCCATATAAAAAAATCTGTTGTGGCCAGCACAAGACCTTCCGTCAATTCCATGGATTTTGTACAAATCCCATACCAAAAGGTCCTTGGAACAGATTCTATATAATATCATGTAAAAACACATACTATTTTTTTACAAATTCCATACCCAAAGTTCATTTGAAAAGGTTCTATAAATCCAATAAAATTATAACATAAACTACACTAAGTAATGTCCTTCCATCTTCTCTTTGGCCTTTCTCTGCGTATCACTTTGCGAGCAACACTATGACATACTAATTTTAGATCCTATACTTTTTTTGTCCATATTTGGTTTTGCACTTGCAACTGACATCTGTCAATTAAATTTTTTTGATTAATTATGTGAGCTGTTTCCATGATAAACAGCAAAGCTAACTAATTTTTGAAAATTAATTTCTTTATAATGCTTTAAATTTACATCTATTGAATATGAAGGAAAATGTATAATCAAACTGTATAGAGAAGAGTATTTTCTTTAATATATATAATAACAAAATGTCAAAAAATAATATTTAACTGCGTTTTTTCAAGAAAAACTGTTAAAAACTTCAAATAAGGGTACTTCCGGTGGATCAATTATAACCAAAATCTAATCAGCTCTTCATATGGATGTAAAGAAGAGGAATACGAAAGAATTATAATTTTTAGAATTGTAGTATTGGAGTTATCGTCGGAGAAAAATTTGTCACACACGGACACACACACACACATACAGACATCATCTTAAAAATAGTAAATTCGTATTCTAGGGGCCCTAAAACGTGCTTATTCATTAAAAACTCACCAACGAATTTTTTGACCAAAGACAATACCTTCCTTTTACGGAAGGTAATAAAACATACGGAATGAATTTGACAAGACGTCAATTTTGTTTAAATAATTATACCTGCTTTCGAAATTAAATTTACCTAGTTGTAGCAAAAATATTGCGTGCATCTTGTGCCCGAGTGATTTTCTGACTTGGCTAAATTTCTTACAATATTTAAATATAATACTTATGTCAAATTCGTTCCGTATGTTTCTTTTTAAATGGGACAGGCAAATACATTGCTGTCAATCAAATATCAAGTTGTAACCGTGGATATGACAAATCTAATGTTTCACGTTAAAAAATACTCACAGTATCTAGATAATTAATTAACTAACCTCTAATCTGTTATATCTAAACTGTCTGCTGTTATTTATGAAATTGGAACTGTAGAATTGGTTGAAGAGACCTTGTTTACTTGATCATCCGTCGTAGGTATGGCTTTTCCTTCGATCGGTGGAAATCTAATTTTTTTCTACTGATCTACATGTATTTGTTATTAATAATTAACAAAATCAAATCAAACCTAACCTAGCTACCAAACAATAATGTCATTTGCGAACATAACAAAGTTAATGTTACTATACACTAATTAAGTCTTATTAAAAATATTTATTGTTTCTGTTTATAAATAATATTACACTACTACCAGATTGCAAATAAACTAGAGTTCTTAGTTTCAATTTCCGTAAAAGTTATTTTTTTGTAATACGGTACGACTGGTATGCGCACGCAACTTTTGTCGCGATGCAAAAATGGCGGAATTCAAATAAACACAACATTAAACGCTACGATATATCGGTTTAAATAGTTATTTAAAATATTTTATTTTTGTATGCATTACTATTATAACTCTTATAAACACAACTGTTAACTTAATAATTTGATTAATTTGAGAACAAAGAGATAATTTAACAAAATAAATCTTGCAATATATATCTGAATTTCTTATAATTTGTAATAGGTACCTGATTATATATTTTCTAAATTTATATACAAATTTTACATAATAAATAGATAAAAAATGCATCTGTTTACAAAAATGAAAAATATTTAATGTTTTCATAGAAAGACAGAAAATTTGTTGATGACAAAAACATATAGATTACTAGAATATAAATAGATTTCCACCGAACAAAGTTGAAAGTCCATACCGACGACGAATAATGAAGTAGACAAAGACGTTCAATATTTTTTCCCTAAAGTTCTCTGTATTTAATAATGTTTAATAACTTTACAAATGAAGAAAAGTTAGATATGATCTTGCTATATGGAAAGTTATATCTAGAATCTAGACACCAGTTACGTAGAATGTTAGGCTTTCTTTCCAAAAGAGCAGACATGTGCGAAAGAGTATTTTTTTCTCTTTCCAATAAGGTAATATTGTTTATGTACATTTTTTTCTAATAAACTAGTTATTTACGTTTAAAGTTAGTTTACTTAGTCAAGTAAGCCATGGAAACATTTGTCTTTTAGAAAATTATTATTTTATTAACTTATTTTACAGTAATAACAAAACAATTAAAAAAAATATTCAAATTGAAAGCCATTATATTTTTCGCAAATTTCAGCTCTTGTGGAAAGAGAGCCTACCATTCTACGTAGGTAACTGCATGGTGTCTAGATATAACTTTCCATATAGCAAAATCATATCTAACTTTTCTTCATTTGTAAAGTTATTAAACATTATTAAATACAGAGAACTTTACGTCAAAAAATATTTAACGTCAAACAAACAAAGAATCATTTGTTTCCATGGCTTACTGCGCTAAATAAACTAATAAAACAATTTACAAAATTTTAATTTTTAACCGTAAATAACTCGTTTATTTGAAAAAATTGTACATAAACAACATTACCTTATCGGAAAGAGAAAAAAATACTCTTTCCAATAAGATAATAAAAAATATATAGTTCCATTTAAAAAATATATATTTTGTCCCAAATTTTGAGAACCGCTGACACAATTTTTATTTTGTCTATATGACTAATTTTCTAATATAAAATAGCACAATTTTGCTCATTTAACTAACCTCGTATCTCTTCAAATAAAAAAGTTACCAATAGTGAGCAAGCTTATTGAGACACCTGTATATGTATGTAATCTATATGTTTTTGTCATCAACAAATTTTCTGTCTTTCTATGAAAACATTAAATATTTTTCATTTTTGTAAACAGATGCATTTTTTATCTATTTATTATGTAAAATTTGTATATAAATTTAGAAAATATATAATCAGGTACCTATTACAAATTATAAGAAATTCAGATATATATTGCAAGATTTATTTTGTTAAATTATCTCTTTGTTCTCAAATTAATCAAATTATTAAGTTAACAGTTGTGTTTATAAGAGTTATAATAGTAATGCATACAAAAATAAAATATTTTAAATAACTATTTAAACCGATATATCGTAGCGTTTAATGTTGTGTTTATTTGAATTCCGCCATTTTTGCATCGCGACAAAAGTTGCGTGCGCATACCAGTCGTACCGTATTAGAAAAAATAACTTTTACGGAAATTGAAACTAAGAACTCTAGTTTATTTGCAATCTGGTAGTAGTGTAATATTATTTATAAACAGAAACAATAAATATTTTTAATAAGACTTAATTAGTGTATAGTAACATTAACTTTGTTATGTTCGCAAATGACATTATTGTTTGGTAGCTAGGTTAGGTTTGATTTGATTTTGTTAATTATTAATAACAAATACATGTAGATCAGTAGAAAAAAATTAGATTTCCACCGATCGAAGGAAAAGCCATACCTACGACGGATGATCAAGTAAACAAGGTCTCTTCAACCAATTCTACAGTTCCAATTTCATAAATAACAGCAGACAGTTTAGATATAACAGATTAGAGGTTAGTTAATTAATTATCTAGATACTGTGAGTATTTTTTAACGTGAAACATTAGATTTGTCATATCCACGGTTACAACTTGATATTTGATTGACAGCAATGTATTTGCCTGTCCCATTTAAAAAGAAACATACGGAACGAATTTGACATAAGTATTATATTTAAATATTGTAAGAAATTTAGCCAAGTCAGAAAATCACTCGGGCACAAGATGCACGCAATATTTTTGCTACAACTAAATTTAATTTCGAAAGCAGGTATAATTATTTAAACAAAATTGACGTCTTGTCAAATTCATTCCGTATGTTTTATTTTATGTGGGACAGGCAAATACATTGTTGTCAGTCAAATGTGAAGTCGTAACCATGATAAACACAACAATAACAACCTGCATTTTTCTCAATTATTAAAGTATTTAAAGTTAAAATACAATAATATACGGTGGAAATTTGTCTCCAATACGCTTTAAGCACAGAAAAAGATGAAGTTATGGGACTACTTATTGGTGAAGTACCGTTTTCATTCAATTTCACAAGTTTTTCTACAAAATTTGCCTTTTAGGTCGATGAAGAGAACCGTATATCACATATATCATTGTGTTTAATACTTTGCCGAAGTGATAAACAAGCAGATAGAGTGGAAATAAGTCCTGAACAACTTATGCCTGTAACAAATCATGCAGAGCAACTTGCAAATAAGTTAAAACGACCGATATACTCACGGTATTTAACATACAGTCAGCCTGCTGAAACTTCAGTCAGACGAAAACGAAACGTTATGTTGATATTCATGCCAAAATCAGTAAACAACTGCTAGTATAAGGATTTATGTCAATTTCTGGCATTAAGATGGACCTGTAGGGTATGTGTATTCCTTGATTGACGTGTGATTTGATTCTGACGTTTCGCTATTAAAAGTCCGTGTTATTAAGCAATCTTATTTTTACCATCCGTCACCTTTAGGGTCCTTAGAATACGATTTTACTAGTTTTATGATGATGTCTGTCTGTATGTATGTATGTGTGTCTGCGTGCGTGCGTGACAAATTTTTCTCCGACGATAATTCCAAAACTACAATTCTAAAAATTATGATTCTTTCGTATTCCTGTTCTTTACAACCATATGAAGAGCTGATTAGATTCTGGTTATAATTGGTCAACCGGAAGTACCCTTATTTGAAGTTCTTAACAATTATCTTATTCTCTATACGGTTTGATTATACATTTTCCTTCATATTTAATAGATATGGAGTTATAGAGAGATTAAGAGAGATTATCTTTCAAAAATCAGTCAGCTTTGCTAAAATTATGGAAACACCAGATATATTAAAAAATTCTAATTGATAGATGTCAGTTTTAAGTGCAAAACCAAAGTGGAAAGTATAGTATTTATTAAATATATATACTTTGTTTCAAAATTATATTTTATTTAAAAATATTGTACAATGTACATTTCGTGGTATTACCTCATCATCAGGTAGAAAAAAAAATGATATAAATATAAACAAATAACAAAAGCGTGAAACAAATTAAAAATTAATAAAGATAACAAAATTGAAAATTTCTTAATATATTACTAAAATTTTGAAAAAATATTAGGATCTAATAAAGGAGAATTATTTAAATCCAAAATTTCATTCATTAGATTTTCTTTTTTGTGTAAAGAAACAAAGTATATACATATATATATTTAATAAATATCAAAATGTTTCAAATGTATCATACATGTAATAGTGGAAAGTATAGGATCAGAAAGTGATATAAGTGGCATAGTGTCCCTCGCAAGTGTCTTGCAGTTGCAGCCTCGCCTCAAGATTGGAACTTTTAATGTTCGTGTTACAATTTTACAGGATATATAGAATCTTTTTCAAGCCGAAGGCGAGGACTACGACTACGGTTTACGAGTGTGGATTATGCCATTTCAAACGTCTTGTAGACTATACTTTCTCCAACAAGATTTTAGAAATTATACAAATAATGACGTTGATTCATTACAATATATTATTATATACAATCAAATAATTATTTTGTTAAAATGAACGCCAGTCCATAAATTGCTTCATTGCCATTAGAAATTTTTCTCTAAAATTTTATTTAGTTAAATTTCTAAGTAATATATTATTATTTATATAAACTTACTGCTCTAAAGATCTCCAAAAAGCTGTAAAAGTTAACAGAAAACTCCAGAACGGTTAAAAACTCCAAAATGGCAAACACTAACATCAGAAATACATAATAATAAAACAAAGAGACGTAACCATGGCAACCGAACCAAGATAGTTGTTATACCTATCGCGCTAATATGCAGCTAAACATATTCTGATTGGTCGAAAGCAGTGTGGAATTATTTCACACGGTTTGTTGGAATGATATTGATTCCAACATAATTTTTAGTTGTGGAATGTGTAGTTTCCAAAATAGTGTTGGAGAAACGTATTTAGATCCCTTGAGAACCGCACATATGGGAAGAGAGCTTCACATCAAAAGATTAATATTAAATAATTTCCAAAATTACCCATTTCTGGGTGTACCAATCTTTGTACCCAGTCGGTAATGATATAACATATTTGTACCATGTGAGCGTTTACCAGGCGTTACCTCACGGGCACTCATTGCCGGCGTAGAGAGCGCACTACAAGGGTCACTTTTGTGCAATTTAAAATTCGAAATATTTCTTTTTGGCGTTGGTTGGGATCGAACCCTGTTCCCCAGATTCACGATCAAACACATATTATTTTAATTTATTGTTTTTATTATATTTTAAAATGTTGTACATATAGTACTTTGTTTGGCAGTATCTGTTTTTAACTTAATATTGTTTTCATCAGGAAACATTTCAAGTGTTAAACGTTTGTGTAAGTTATATTCTGTATTTTAACATTTTCAAAATTAAAACTGGCCTATTGTTTGTATTATGTTCTACGAGAGCACCTTTGCCATTGTTATTTTTGTTACAATTTCTTTTATGCTCCTTAATTCTTGTTTTTAAATATAGCTGAGTATGACCTGAGTACCGGGAGCGGCTATCATCACAAGGTATTTTGTATATATTTTGTCTATATCGGCTTTTAATTTACATATTAAATTCCCTACTTTTTTGTTTATTTGAAAGCAATATCCATATTTAAATTGTTAATGAATACTATTTTTCGAGGTTTTTTAAATCCATTCTCATGCCATCATTTATGTTAAAGAGTAATATTTATTTTCTTTATTATTTTGGTGTTGCTGTTTTTATTTTGAGGATAATTTTATTGCTTGAGAAATAAGGTTCGTGGCATTATTCATTAGTAATCTATTGTTTTCAATTTGTACTGTGAATTGCAAATTATTGAAAACTGTTAATGTTTCATCAACTTTATCTTCAGGAAGGCAAACGTAATGCCAAAATTTGTAAATCGTGAAAACCTTCCAAAATCCAAAATGAAGATATTTTGTTTAGCCAGAACTACCTACAGTATTCTAGTAATCTGTACATTATTTGCTGATTATATATTTAAATATAGCCCGTGGTAGAAAAATTGTTAATACATTAATAAAGTTATACTTTAACGATGTATGTATATTATCTTACTTTTTTGTTTTTAAAATTACTTATATTCAATATTAATTTGTAAAAAAGGTAAGTAATTAAAATATAATTTCATTATTAATAATACATAATTTTATTTACCACTTGAAGTACGTTTTTACAATTTAATATATTAAAATTCAAAAGAAAAATAACTATTATTTCATTTTTCATACGATTGCCATCTTTTGAGTAGAAGCTACAACATTTGAAATTTGTGGCTTTTTATGAAGCAGTGCATGCATTTTATAGTTTTGCATGATTTTGTGTCGGAAGAAGACGCGGTAAATTTGAACAAAAAACACTTTCTGACAAAAGCAGTGTATGCATTTTATAGATCTGCGTGATTCTGTGTTTCTGAAATACAACTTTTGTATTAAGCAGTATATGAATTTTATAGATTTGCATGATTTGGTGTTCCTACAAAACGCGGTAAATTCAAACGAAAGGCAATTTCTGACAAAAGCAGCATTTGCATTTTATAGATTTGCATGATTTGGTGTTCGAACAAAACGCGGTAAATTCAAATGAAAGGCAACTTCTGACAAAAGCAGGACATGCATTTTATAGATCTGCATGATTTGGTGTTTCTCGATGGCAAGTTTTGAATGATATGGTGTTGCACGAAGCAGTGTATGCATTAAGCAAGGAGAATATTTTATTGTGTTGAATGCGTTCCCGCTGAGAAGCCCCACTATCAGTCAGCCAAACATCCTCGAAGTTTAAATTCCTTATATAAGGATCAGAAAATGTCGAAGCAGTAAATGCACTCATATTTGCAAAATTTAATTTTTGTTCTTTATTGAAATTTTGATTTTGTTTCTTCTTTCGACAGTTTCTGGATATATGGCCCTTTTTGTGACAATAAAAACATTCAACGTCTTTCTTATGCTGCGACTGATTTGAGTATTTTTTGTTTGTTTTTATTATCACGAATATTCATGACAGATAATGCACTTGTCATGACATCTGAAATTGACATACGACTTTCTTCTTTAATTAAATGCTGTATTAAAATTTTGGTTGTTTGATTATTAAGCTCAACACTATCCCAAGCAGTTATAAAATTATTAAACTTTGCAGGTAGGCTGCCTAAAATTTTTGCCATTAAAGTTAAGTCTGAAATATTTTCTCCGAGATCTTTTAACTGTCTTGCCATATTCTCAATTTTAGCTACGTCTGAAATTGACATACGACTTTCTTCTTTAATTAAACGCTGTATTAAAATTTTGGTTGTTTGATTATTAAGCTCGACACTATCCCAAGCAGTTATAAAATTATTAAACTTTGCAGGTAGGCTGCCTAAAATTTTTGCCATTAAAGTTAAGTCTGAAATATTTTCTCCGAGATCTTTTAACTGTCTTGCCATATTTTCAATTTTAGCTATATGTTGAGCAATAGAATCATTAGCAGACATTTTGTAATCGTGAAACCTACTCATCAATAACAATTTATTGGACTCACTTTGCTGTTCATACAGGGAACGTAATTTTGACCACATTTCAGCTGCAGTCTCACAGGTGATAAGATATTCTAATTGAGAATATTCCACAGAAGAAGAAATAATGTACATCGCTTTTGCGTTACATTTCTTCCATAATGCCATTTTCGTAGTATCTTCATTCGAATCTGATTTATTTATAGTATCGTTAACATATTCTAGGAGATCATTGGCTACAAAAACTGTATTCATCTGAAATTTCCATATTTGAAAATCTGTTCCATCGAATTTCTTCAAATTTCGGTAATCTATCGCGTCACCCATTTTGCGACCTACAAAGACAAATTTATTCACAATCCTTCAGAAGATTTTCTTACAGTGCGAAAACGTTGCTCCTAGGCCCATAACCTATTGAAAATGATAGGAGCAGCAGTGGAAATATATCATACACTGAAGAAATAACTTCCGAGAAAAACAGTAATTTATTGTGAACAAAATTTGATGTACACGAATGACAGTATATGCATATTCATTATTTTTATTATTAGTAACAATATCTATGGTAACCACAACAATACGAAAATTTGAAATAGCCAACTCATCTATAAAATAATTTATTATAAACTTTAACGCTAATAATAATAATAATAATAATAATAATAATAATAATAATATAATTAATAATAATAACAATAATAATAACAACAATAACGGTAACAATAATAATAACAATAACAATAATATTAATAATAATTTACAATAATAATTATTTTAACAATAATAATAATTAATAATAATAATAAATAATTAATAATAATAATATTTTTTAACAAGAATAGGGCATCAACTGCTAAGGTTATTAGACCTCTTGTTTCTTATTCAATGTAAGAATAACATTATCCTTGTAAATAAATAACGTGAAGTATCATGTATAAAATATATTATTATTTACATATATAACTATAAAGAATAAAAGTATAAAAAACAACAAAATTGATATACAAACGAGAAACTTTTAAGGAAGAAATCAAGTGCAAAATTTTTTTTTTAAATTTGAAGATCTATAATTTGTCATAAATATTCACCACACGCAAAAACTTCAGAACATTGCGAATCTTACCAGAGTCTGATAGAAGCAAAGAAAGGTTTTGATCCAGTTGATATAGCCGTCTGAGTGGATCATACTGTGTACACGCAACAAGAATGTGTTGAACTGTCAGAGCAGTATCACATGTGTTGCACATAAGGGCATCATCCCTACTTAGACGGTACCCATGTGTCAGACTTGTATGACCCAGTCTCAGGTGATAGATCTTGACTTGATCTTTTCTGGTAAGATCACTTGGCATGAAAAATGGTGCAACCGACGGCTTAATGGTTTTAAGATGGTTCTGAACCCTATCCCATGTGCGCTGCCAAATATCCAATACCTCTTTCTTCAGATGAAAACTTATGTCTGAAGATTTGAACATTATCACATCAACAGAGTCACTATCAGCAGCAAAACGTGTTACCTCGTCAGCTATCTCGTTACCCCTAATTCTAACATGACTTGGCACCCAAAGAAAAGAAATATCCTTCCCTATGTCATGAAGATGTTTCATGAGGGACAGGATATTCTGGATAATTGAGTCAACGGTAAAAGGGTTTGGGATGGCTTGGAGGACGCTCAATGAATCGCTAACTACGAGGAACTTCCTAGAAGTTTAGACGAACTCGCAGTACCGTAGAGCTTGCCAGATAGCATAGGACTCTGGTGTGTAGATAGAAGTTATAAGAGGCATCGACCATAAGTGCTGTGTGTGGTCAACAGCAATTGCGCAACCAGTACCATGGTGGGTTTTAGAACCATCAGTGTAAATCACCATCACGTTTTTGTATCCGTGCAGAACCTCTAGAAACTTTGACTGAAGCATTATCGGGGGACTGTTAGATTTATCGTTCCTAGATAGTTCGTAGTTAGTCCTAGGCTAATGGAACTATTATTATTATTATTATTATTATTATTATTATTATTATTGTCGGGAGGTGGTTCATTCTTGCCCCTGTACTGCGACCTATCTGGTCTATTGTACCCTCCGTGTTTCCTCCTATTCTAGGAGCCCTGTATGTTTTGTAAACTCCAAGATTTTCTTTAGTCTTAGTCTCAGTGTGCAATTTCTATGCTCCTAAAAGACTATGTCTGCTTGCCATAAATGCTTCGCAGTGACATATTAAGTGTTCAGGGGTTTCATCCTCTTCTCCACATCCTCTGCATGTTGGTTCTTGTTTGAGGCCCAACCTATGCAAATGTTTATTTAATTGACAGTGTCCTGTTACCAGTCCTGTTATTAGTCTGACATCTTGCTTGCTCATTACAAGTAAGTTGTCTGTTCTTTTCTTGGATGGCTCATTTAGGAAGAGCTTGGAATGTCTTTGGCCTGATGTGGCTATCCAATGCCGTTTGTGCCATTGCCAAAGCAAAGTATTAAATTCTTGCTTAACTGTTTGCGCAGTTATTCCGCAAGCAGGTTCTGGTCCTATAAAAGGTATATTTGTCCCATATTTTGCAAGATGGTCGGCTGCCTGGTTTCCTTCAATTTCTGAATGCCCGGGTACCCATATCAATCTTAATTTATTCGTCGCTCCTAAGGCATTCAATCTGTGGATGCAGTCCAGAATTAGTCCTGAACCTACCTCACACGAGTTTAGTGCCTTAAGTGCGGCTTGGCTGTCTGTTACTATGGAGATTCTTCTATTGTAATAGTTTTTCTCCAATAGTAATTGCACGCTGGTTAAAATTGCGTGTACTTGTGCTTGGAATACTGTTGCATTTGTCCCAAGTCCAACCGATTGGTTGTGTCTTAGTCCCTTTGCCTCATGTATTCCCGCTCCGGTTCCATTGGTTGTTTTGGAGCCGTCTGTATAGATGACTATGTCGTCTCTTTCCACTGGACTTTGAGAGTGTTCCCATGCATCCCTTTCAGGAATTATTATCCTGTAAGTTTTGTCAATGGTGTACATTTCAGAGTGTCCATTTCCGCATTTATCCTCTTTTGAGAAAATTTTTATCCTATATGCTCCGCTCATTGCCCTTGATATTACAACTAAGTGTAGTGGGGGCAAGCTTAACAGAGTTTCCATTGCCGATGTTGGTGTGGTTGACATAGCTCCTGTAATCCCTAAGCAGGCTAGCCTTTGTACCTTGCTGAGTGCATCTTGACAGTGCTTTGTCTTTGTTCTTTGCCACCAGGCCAGGCTGGCGTATTCTATGACGGGCTTGATCATTACTGAATAGATCCAGTACGTCATTGCTGGTGATAGTCCCCAGGTTTTTCCAAACATTCGCCGACAAGCCCACAAGGATCTAATGGCTTTGTTTGTTGTTTTTTCCACATGAGATTTGAATGTCAGTCTTTTATCTAGTGTTACTCCTAGATATTTGACTTCTTCTCCTATCATGATTTCTTTCTATACAGATATAACTGTTTTAGTCCATCAAGTTTCCTCCTTCTTGTGAATGGTACAACTGTGGTTTTTGTCGGGTTTACAGACAATCCCTCTTTGTTGCACCATTTTTCAACAAAATTTAGGGCTCCCTGCATCAATTCTGATACCGTTCCCTCAAATTTGCCTGTGACCAGTATAGTTACATCGTCTGCGTAGCCGATGGTTGTATATCCTGCCTCATTCAGTTCCCGTAGGAGTTCGTCCACAACGAGGCACCACAATAGGGGTGAAAGGACTCCGCCTTACGGACATCCCCGCATGGCTTGTACCCCTATAGTCTGCTTGTTTGAGGAGGCAAAAATTTCTCTTTTTTCCAGCATGTTAGAGATCCATCTACATACTGTAGGATGTACTCCTTTCCTAACAGCTGCTCTATTTATCGATTGGAAGGAGGTGTTGTCAAACGCCCCCTCTATGTCCAAGAATGCTCCTAGAGCAACTTCTTTTCTATGCAGTGTTTTCTCTGCTCGGCGAACGACTTCGCAGATTGCCATTTCGCACGATTTTCCTGATTGATAGGCATACTGATATTTATGGAGAAAAAGTTTCCTCAGCACAGTATCCCTTGTATGCCTCTCAATTAGTCTTTCCAGTAGTTTAAGGAGGAAAGATGTTAGGCTTATTGGCCGAAATGATTTCGCTTGGGCGTATGTATCTCGCCCTGGTTTGGGTATAAATACGACTTTGACTTGTCTCCACATTATTGGTATATATGCTAGTGCCAGACTGGCTCTAAACATTGTACACAATATGGGTGCCAAGTGATCTATTCTCTGCTGTAACATAGCAGGTACAATACCATCCTTTCCTGGAGATTTGAAGGGCAGAAACTTTCTAACTGCCCATTTAATTTTCTCTTGATTAACCACTTGTTTGGCAAGTGTCCAGTCATCCTTAGTGGTCCAAGTGTAGGACCCAACCAAGTTTTGCCGTTGTTCCCATCTAGTTTGCGTAAGACTTACTGATTGGGGAAAATGTGTCTGCAGTAAATGCTCCATCGTTTCTTTTTCCCCTTCAGTATACTCACCCGTCGGTTTTTTGAGGGAGCCAAGCAGTCCCTCTTTTTCTTTTAGTAGGGCTCTTTGGAGTCTAGCACCTTCAGGTATCTGTTCAAGTTCCTGGCAGTACTTCCTCCAAGAGTCTCTTTTAGCTTTCCTTACGGCTTTGTTATACTCGGTTAGTGACGTTCTATAAACGTCCCATTCTCCGGTTCGTTTTGCTCTGTTGAACAACTTTCGTGTTTCTATTTTCAGGCGGGACAGTCCCTCATTCCACCAAGGCACCCTTCTTGAGGTTCTTTTCTCCCGCTCTGGGCAACTGGCTTCGAAAGCTGCTTTTACCGCTTCACGGAGGTTATTTTCCATGAGTTCTAGTTCTGCTGGGTTTCCTGCTCTAGGAGGGCAGTTTTCCAGTTGAATTTCTAATTGTTCCCTGTAAAGGTTCCAGTTAGTTCTTTTCGGATCTCTGTACGGTACAGGAGATATGTCGTCTGATTCTACTTCGAATCGTATATATATATGATCAGAGAGCGACGGCTCGTCTAATACATGCCAGTTTTTACTGTGTCGCTTGCGTACACAGTACCTATAGTTATGTCAATTACCTCCCTTCTTGTTCTAGTTACGAAGGTCGGTTCATTGCCTTTATTTGCTACTTCTAAATTATTCGCTAACAAATATTCAAGAAGAGACTCACCCCTTTTGTTGGTATCAGTGCTGCCCCAGACAAGATGGTGTGAGTTGGCGTCGCACCCGACAAGAATTTGCCAGCCTTTTGTGTGGGCTCGCTCCACCAGTCTGCGAAGGCCTCCCGGTGGTGGATCGCCTGGTTGGTCATAAGGCAGGTACGCGGATCCGAGCACAAACTCCCTCTCGCACCCTGCCTCTGACGTCACCAGGCTTATTACAACAAGGTCTCTGTAACATAAGTCCCATAATGGTGTAACATTTAAATTTTTCTTAACTAATATGCAGGTTCTGGGTATAGTGGCAGAAGTATCAAAAATGATTTTTCTGCCACTTCCCCTAAGACCCTTAATTACGCCGTTGTAAGTCCAAGGTTCTTGGACTAAGGCCACGTCAATGTCGTGTTTTGTCATGTAGGCACTGAGGGCATACGATGCCGCTTTACAGTGCTGTACGTTAATTTGTATTATCTTCAGGAAGTCACTTACCTACTGAATACTGGTGGAGGGTTGAGGGTTCTCCGATGTCCCCTCAACCTCCATCTTCTCCGTTTCGTCCTCGGCCCCGGCTTCGCCCTCCTTCTTCTTGGCCAGGGCTTTGAACTGAACTCGGGAGAAGTTCAGGTACGGTCGGTGACCGCAGACGTCCACGGCGTCCCAGGAAGTTTGGTCCATCAGGACAATCAGTTGTTGTCCCTTTGGATCCTCCTTCCGGTCCACTATCCTCCAGGTCGAGGTTTGGATATCCTTATTTTGGATCTGGAGGCGACCCAAAATCTTCTCAGGTTCCATTCTGGCCCCGGTATCCACACCATCGCTCGCACTGGCTTGGGAAGGTTCTTCGCCTCAACGAATTGAAGCGTCGCCCCTTTCAACGGTGTCTCATTGCGCAACAACCCGCCTAACCAGTCCAGTGTGGCCTGGTCTCAGCAAGTGATGCGCAGAGTCCCGTCCCGGTGCCTGCAATCTGTGAACCTTGGATGGACCTCCCCAGTTTTCACCAAGTCGATCTTCTCCAAGATCCACATCTTCAACTTCCCTGTCTGCTTCTCCGTCAGGGAAATGCCCAGGTCCTGGTGGGTGATCGCCATCTTGAACCCGGTCATTGCGTCTTTGAAGGAATGGGCCACGTTTGTAGGCCCTTTAACCTTTTTCACGGGTCTGTCCTTGGGCGTACTGCCATCCGACCGGTGTCGCTTTGGCATCCCAGTCGTGGCAGGCCCTTCTCTTACAGCCTTGGTTGGAGGTTGCTTGGAGCCCCCTCCTTCCTTGGCTTTTTTTAGCTTCCAGCGAGCAGCTCCGGAGAGCTTGTGCCTTAGAGGCTTGGAGTCTCCGGTACCTGTTTCACCGGAGGGATTGGTTGGAGCCCCTGAGTCCTGCTTGGAGTCCTCGGTGCTGTTGGGTTTTGCTCTCTGGTCACTCATTGTTGTTCCCACGAGTAGCTAGGGAAAGGGTGGTCAGCCTCGGCAGAGCCCCGCAGTTCCGAGGTAAGGCCTTGATACAACCGAGTGCGACCCGGTGCTCGGAGGTATTGCCAGTAATGACTGATCTTCTATTCAGCCACGCATCCCATCGGCCTGGTCTACCCCACCTTGGGATTTAGGATTTTTATTGAGGTTTTCTCCTCTTGGACCAGGCGGTGAAGCCAAGTCCCCCCGCCCCTTTTCTACCCCGCGAGACATGTCCACAGTCAGTAGAGAGGAGCATGGTTTTACGGGAGACAGCCTAACTGGTGGCAACACCACTTTCCTTGGTCCCCTAATGGAACTAACCACGGTGGTACTTCAGATTCCTCTACAGGAATAGATAATGGCAGGTCAAAGCTTATTTGTTCTAGAAGCTCTTTCGAACGGATACCTGCTGGTCGGGTTTGAAATTATCGTTGACTGTACCAATTTTCACTTCGAAAAAATATATTGTGTTGCGGTAAAGAAAATTTTTCCGTCTTACGTCAAACGGCGTCAGTCCTGACTCTGAATATAAATTTAATGTGGGGGTACTGGGAAAAGCACCAAGAGCGTAACGTAAATCCTGGTTGTGGATTGGTTCCAGTCTATTTAGGGTTGTAAGTATTTTTGGCTCCGCTCCCTATTTAGTACCCGGCAACATTTTTACAATGTTGAGAGCGCTAAGACAAACCGTCCTTAGCTCTTCAACATGTAATTCCCAAATTAGTCTTGGATCAAAGATTAGTCCTAGGAATCTGACGCTGCTGACGATTTTAATTATGTTATCCCTCAAAAAAAGGAGTGGTCCACAGTGTGATCGGTTTAGGCGGCAGAAGTGCATGCACTGGTTTTCTCATGGGAAAACTTAAATCCAATTTTGTCAGCCCTCCGTGTGATGTTGTTAATTGCTGACTGCAATGTTCTGTTGATGTCTCCCATCTTCTTGCCAGAACATAAAATAGTGAGATCATCAACGTACAGACACATACCTACAGAGCTGACAAAGGACCCAAGCTCATTTACCGCAATGGCAAAAAGAGTGACGCTTAAAACAGAGCCTTGGGGTACTCCATTCTCTAACATCCTAGAGAATGATAGATATGTACCCACCCGAACCCTAAATTTGCGTTCCGCCAAAAAAGAAGAAATAAGTTGCGGCAAATTACCACGAAAACCCCAGACATGCAGCTTCTTAAGAATATGATACCGCCACGTCATATCATAGGCCTTCTCCAGATCAAAGAACACTGCAACCAAGTGGTCTTTTTTATTGAAAGCGGTGAGAATTGTATCTTCTAGATATGCCAGATGATCAACGGTGGATCTGAATTTGCGAAACCCGACCTGGTGGTCTGACAAAAGATGATTGGTTTCCAGAAACCAAATGAAACAATTGTTAATCATTCACTCGAAAATCTTTCCGATGCAAGACGTTAAACTGATCGGCCTATGATTTGACGGTATCGATAGATCTTTTTCCGACTTTAGGAACGGAAACGACAGTGGCTTCTTTCCACTTCTTAGGATATATATATAGGGTGTGCAATGACACGCGGAACATTGAAGATTAATATAGGATTTTAAAAATATGCGGATAATGGCTCTTCCGTACATTTTAGAGCAAAAAGACTGTAACAAAATTGTTGTTGTTACGGTTATCTTATAACATTTCGCCCTGTCTGAATTCCCGTCTCAATGCTCTCCAATATTACACCTGAAATTTGGGCCTTTGAACTACTTTATACTCTAGTTACATGTATCTTACCTGAAAATAGTCCTTTATTTATTTCTTTAATCAACTTTCTCTCTATAATTCCATTGTTTTGATGTTTATTATTTTGTTGGTTAGAAAATTAATTGTTGTTGTGACAGGGGTCTGATTTTGTAACTTTGATATCTACTGCAGATTGAAATCTATCAGATTTGAGATTTCCCCCTCCACTCTATAACCGCCATTGGGTATATATTTGAAAGCGACTGCCCGAGACCAGTAGAATACAATCTACATTGATAGATTTCGAAGGTTGCCAGCTAAGTTCCCTGTGTTTTCTTGTTTTTGTTTGTAATAGTATATTTTGGTTAAGACTCAAGAGTTTGTCTATTACCTTATTTACCACATTCAATAATACGTTGAAGACTATTTTAATTAAATTTTAAATAATTATAATTTTCCTTTGCAATAGTTTTGAAATTTTTTATTTTAATCATTAATAAATTATAATAAAAACAACTAGTTTACATTTTGCCGTAATAGAAGTTTCATTGTTGTTGTTCTAATCAAATATTTCATATAGTGCAAAACAAAACAAAATTTTGCATTCACGCATCATAATTAGAAGGACCTACTAATTGTAGTTGTCAATTTATGTTTATTATTATCATTTTAAATTTTGTGACGGTAGAATGTACAAAATCGCTTGAATAGAGTAGATTTCGACAGCATGAGAGAAAAATGGATGGGGAAATCTGTAGATTTCAATCTATAGTAGATTTCAAAGTTACAAAATCAGACCCCTGGTAAGGAAGTATAATAACTAATAAAAGCAACTAGATTTCAATAACTTTATTTTTAAATATTAATAAAAATATGGAAACATTTTAAAAGTCATCCGATATTTCAATATACCATTTTCTACATTTATTTAAATGTATTATAATTAGTATTAGATAATTTTCACGCGTCGACATAATTAGTTTTATTGTCTATGATTGGAAACACTGACTCAAGGTGTTGGCTGGGTGACGTGTTCTCTTTGGTATGAGCCCAGAAAGAAATCAGACCTATTTGCTTTGCAATGTTTTTGATTTACGAAAACCATTGTTCATTCCATGATGGAAAGATAGTTTTAGAGTCTAGTGAACCATCCTCGCTAGTGGAAAATAGGTAAGAGCTTTACTTTCTTTTTGTTGTAATTATTTACCGTTTTCCAGCGAACTGCAGCAATTTAAAGGCCCTGTCACTATTTGGCTTATCAAAATTTTGAGTTTCGATTTAATGCCACGAGGCTAATACCAAATTCCGTTTAGACTTCAACATTTTTTTGGTATGCTAGTTGAGCTAAATTGTTAACTTTTTATCCTGCTTAAAACCCATGCTCAAGTTGAACCTAGACTTGTTCGGTCCCCTAGCGTACCTAGTACGCCTTCAATTTTGTATCTTTTCCATAAAAAATTAGTAGTTCTATTTAACTTTTTCAAATCAAGTAGTACCTTGATTCGCCGGTTCTTTTGCGTAAAGGGTTACGCACTCAAATTTTGCTAGTGTATCACGTACGAGGATGAATTACATATAAACAGAATGATTTCTTTTTTAATTCTGGCTTTATTCTACCAGCTATACAAAAACATATTATTTTTCTACATAATCTACCGCTCTAGAAATGCGTTTTTCCCAACAGATTGGAAGCTTTTTAATCCCTTTATCGCAGAAACTAGCGGGTCCTTCTCGTATCCATTGGAGCACAAACTCCTCCACCTTGCGATCGTCGTCGAATCGCTGGCCGTCCATCGCTTTTTGAATGACCACAGAAAGATAAATGTCACATGGTTACAAGTCGGGACTGTAGGGTGGATTTTCCAACGTTTCCCAGCCGATTCTGTCCAATTTATGCCTCGTAGCGTTTGCTGTGTGGAGCATGGTGTTGTCAAGAAGCAAAATGATATTTCTGATAGATTGCATTTTCTTCTTCCTTCGTTAGAACAATTTAGCGTCATCCACTAAGTCGCAACAATATTGCGTATTAATTTAGATTTTTGGTCGGTGGTCTATCGGCCTCCATGTCCTAGGGTGGCAGTCGTGGCTCTGATATTCGACCCTTTCTCACTATTCAGAGAACTCCTTATGCCAGGGAAAAACACGGGTCCCTGACAACGTGTTATCTCTGAACTGAGCCTTCAACCTCCGCAAATTCTGGTTGGATTTACGCCTTCCTTGGCCAAAAACTTAACAATAATCCGTTGCTCCACAGAGACATGCACTTCTTGCTCGATCATGGTTTTCTTTAATACTAAATAAACCTGAGCGAATTTCCCAAGCTACCTGCTAATCAACTCTTCCCATGTATATGACTCGTCTGAGATTTAAAAAAAAAAAATCAGTCCCGTTTATATTTTATTCACCCTCGTATTTGTTAATTCTGCTTAAAACCTTTTTCTTATTTTGCTTAAACCCCATGCTCAAGTTGAACCTAAACTTGTTCAGTCCCCTCACGTTCCTAGTACGCTATAAATTTTGTATCTTTCCTTAAATTTATGAGCAGCTCTGTTTAACTTTTTAAGATCGAGTCGTACCTTGATTCAACCGGTTATTTTGCGTAAGAGATACGCACTCAAATTTTGCTCGTATACCACTTTATTATAAATTCTGCTTAATTATAATTTTGCTTTTTTTTGGCTAAATTACTTAAGGGTATTTTTGAAAATTTTTGGGATTTAAACTTTAATAAGGCAATTAAAATTTATTTAAAGTCTCCTACCGACCTACTCCTTTTCTTTCCCATACCCTAGAATTAATGTAGGGTGTGATTCCATGACGTGACGACAATTAAACTAGACAAATTTTCGGCTTGGTTTTATATTCCGCTTTAATAGTCGACTTTTTAGAATCCTTTTTTATTTCGCGCTAAATTTCCATAGTAGCTACATTTTTTGCAATATTTTGTAACTTACTTATTGTGTGCTACCGAACACTCGACGAAGTATTTGTCCGATTATTACCCTTTGCGCGCGGCATTTTTTTGTTTGCAAAGCCTGTTTGGCTTCCTTTCTTATCGAGTTAGTTGCTGCGCACTTTAGATTACCGTTTAGTCACATTTTCACTCTGCTACTCTTCTATTTAATTTGTTTCTTCTTCTTTCCTTTTCATACCACCGTTCTTGTTATTAAAAATTTTATTGTATAAATTTGAAACTTGTTGGGGTCCCTTTTTGTAGATAATCATTGTAAAACCAGGACTAGTTAGCTCGAAGCTCCAGCGCGGCTGTAGTTGTCTTAACATTAAAAATTTTTTATTGAAACTTTACTTTTTTGAGTTGACCTTACTCTAATCTTTCCCTGTTTCTAAGGTCTGGCACCCACTAATTTCTTTCATGATAAGCTCGATTTGCATTTTTCCAAATTAATTTGTACTTATTTAATAAATTTCATTCTGTCGCGAATACCTTTATCTCGAAATAAATTACAAAACCTTAAACACAGTAAGTAAGCCAATACAGTAGCGACAGTCAGCTAAAATTCCATCCTGAAAATCGTTTGCGCATGATCCCTAAACTCAAATGTGGACCGCCGCGAAACAAAATTTAAAATATTGATACGTGTGCATAACAAGGTTAGATGTCACTGTTACACTTGTTATTGATGTGACAGGTTATCGTTTGTCAAATTGAAAGTATTGTTTTTTACCTTCCGTCACGTTTAGGTATTGTCTTTGGTCAAAAAATTCGATGGTGAGTTTTAAATGAATAAGCACGTTTCAGGGTCCCTACAATACGATTTCACTGGTTTTACGATGATGTCTGTATGTTTGTGTGTCTGTGTGTGTGTCCGTGTGTGTTTCCGTGTGTATGTGACAAATTTTTCTCCGACGATAACTGCAAAACCACAATTCCAAAAATTATGTTCTTTCGTAATCCTCTTCCTTACAATCATATAAAGAGCTGATTAGATTTTGGTTGTAATTGGTCAACCAAGTACTTTTATTTGAAGTTCTTAACAGTTTTTCTTTAAAAACGCAGTTAAATATCATTTTCGACATTTTATGTGATTAATAATAGAAAGAATATCTTATTCTCTATACGGCTCGATTATACATTTTCCTTCATATTCAACAGATATAGAGTTATAGAGAGATTAAGAGAGATTCACTTTCAAAAATCAGTCAGCTTTGCCAAAATTATGAAAACAGCAGATATATTCAAAAAATTCTAATTGACAGATGTCAGTGTCAAGTGCAAAACCAAAGTGGAAAGTATAGGATTTGAAAGTGATATAAGTGACAAAGTGTCCCTCGCAAGTGACTTGCATTTATGGCCTCGCTTCAAGATAGAAACTTAATAATAATAATAATGCCGGGAGTACGAGAAAGGCCAAAGAGAAGTTGGAAGGACTGTATAGCAGAAGATTTGAGAGAGGAAGAACTGTGTCAAGAAGATACATTAGACAGGAATGAGTAGAAGAGAAAGAAACAGTGACCCCTAATAAAATAAAGTTGAAGAAGGAGAAATTGCAATACATAATGTACGTTCGTATTATAATTTTATTGGATTTTAGAATCTTTTCAAAGGAACTTTCGGTATGGAATTTGTAAAAAATAGTGTGTTCGTGTTACAATTTTACAGGATATGTAAAATCTTTTTCAAGGAACTTTTGGTATGGGATTTGTACAAAATACATCTAATTGACGGAAGGTTTTGTGCTGGCCACAACAGATTTTTTGTAGTTGTATTTTAGTAAAAATGGATCGTAAGAAAGATAAAGAAGTAGATGTTTGTGCAGTACGAACTTGAACAAATCTTCGCGGACGTGATGATATCACTGATGCGTATCATTTGCAAATGATCATCAGTAACTAGATAATACGTCAATTTATTCATATTTTAGAGAATATGAAAATAAAACCCAAGACACATTTGGTGGTCTGCAAATGCCACATGAAAATTTTGTAATTTATATTTCAAAGTTAGAATATTGTTTTTTTGAAAACTTTAATACAATAGCACTGTCAAAATATGTTGTAGCAAATTTAATTGAAAATTTAAAAGTTTTCTTTTGCTCATCCATGCTGTAAGTTTCCATATGATTATATTATAAAATTATATAGTCGAATGAGATTGTTTTATTCTTTGAAATTTATAAATAGAAATTTCAAAAATACAAAAGGTAATAAAAAACAATAATTTTAAGTCATAATTAATTTTAATTTTATAAAAACATTCCGTAATAAAATAATGTACGCATAAAACATCTGTGTTTTTCTTACCTTAGCCACATATACAAAAATAAAAATATTTTAGATTAAAGTACGCTTTTGTGTAACTACAACTGAGCGCGATTTGAATTCCCGCCTCCTAAACTTCCCCCTTCACACTTCTCAGGTCGGACGCCAACATCAAAGGCACAGACAGTGAGTGTCGCTACTGTATTGGATTAGATCATTGACGTATTATAACTAACGTAGACCCAGCGCGGCTTATGCTGCTGCACAGTTTGTAGTAATGTTAGAGCTAGGACGGGTGGGACGCAGGGAAGTGGCACAGTCTGTATCGCAGGTCTGCACAGTTGTTTTGTTTACAAGTTTGAGAAATGCAAACGTCAAAGCGTGATCTTTGTTTGATTGTTTGTGAATTAGTGTCTAAAGAAAAAATAAATATATTGCTTCATTTATGCCATGCCAAGCGATGACTTCAGTTTATTTCAAATAAGTTGTTCAATGTATGCATACCCGCGATACAGACTGTGCCACTCCCTTGCCCCTCACCTCTGGCTCTAACATCACAACAAAGGCTGCGTGCTGGGTCTACGTTAGTTATAATACGTCAATGGATTAGATCCAGCCGCCCCTCTTTCGTTTCAGCTAGCCAGTGTAAATTTATAAGTGCACAAGTACACGTAGGAGGATCTTGCTTATTTTTTTATGACTTTAACTATTCTCTTGTGTCACAGTACAAGAAAGAAAAGTTTTTTACTTTTAAAAATTAGTCAATTAATACAATAGAATATCTGTACCACTAGATATTTAGAAAGTAAAAATGATGTTTTCGCCAAAAGTCAGATAGCTAGGGGAATAAAAACAAATGAAAGAAAATATCAATTTAGATTATAATACTTAAATATTTATTTAATGTAGAATTATAGCTATATAAACACAATTATTACAATTTAGATTAATAATACTAAAGTGAACTGACAATTCAGATTATATTAAAAATGATAAATTATCCTAAAAATTGTCAAATAATAAAATAAAGCAATTTATGGACTAACACTGTAGACACAATGATTACAACACTTAACTGTCAGAATGAGATTTTGTTCTGTTTGTTTTATTTCCATGGCTATCTGATTTTTGACTAAAATGTCATATTTTATTTTCTAAATATATAGTTCTACAAATACTCTACTGCATTAAATAAAGGCTTTTTAAAAGTAAAAATTAATTTAAACATCTTTTTATTCTCGGACTTTTGCTCTAAAATGTACAGGAGTGACAATTTCCGCATATTTTTAAAATCCTATGTTAAACTCCTATGTTCCGTGTTTCGCTGCACCCCCTGTATATAAAGTCCTTATTGTATGGTTTAGAAACTTTTTGATTGTATTTTATATATTTTTTAGAAAATCTGTTTAGAGCTTCAAGTATCACTACCGGTTTATCAGTTGTACGTACTTAAAATTTAATACGTTATTTATTAAAAGAAGAAATATTTCATCAATTTTTGTTTTTAATTCTTAGTTTAAAGTATGCTACTTTATAATTATTGAAGTTTATTATTTCTTTGCGTTAGTTGAATACCCCATTAATTAAAAATTAATTCATATACAGGTACAATAATTCAATAATATTCATAATACTTATGGTAGAATTCTCGATTTGATTATTTCCAACTGTATTTGTGAAGTAAAACACTCGGATGAACTATTAATTGAAGTAGAATTTGATCATCATAGGAAATAGGACATCATAATTTAAATATAACTTCAAGAATGGAAATTTTGCTGAACTATATCATTTAATTAATAATTTTGATTGTAATCAATTAGAAATATTCTCTAATGTCAATGACGCACTAAAGTTTCTGTACTGCATAATTTATGATTTTCTTGATCATTGTATTCCTGTCTGTACTCATCTACCACCATCTTATCCCAAATGGTATACTCCAGAAATTATTTCCGATATCAAAAAGAAATCTCATTTTCATAAATTGTTTAAAAAACACAATAATATTATTTACTATAATAAATTTAAATTTTACAGAACCAAAATCAAAAGAGATATAAAAATAAATTATCAAAACTACATTCGGTCAACCGAAGTAGCACTACAAAGTAACCCTTTTGGGATTTTGTCAAATCTAAGAAAAATAATTCTTCCAATCCCACATCCATGTCATACAATAATATTACGTACAACACTCCTTCCACAATAGCTGAAACTTTCGCAACTTATTTTAAGAGTGTTCATCTTGCTACCGATAACAATAATAGTAGTAATATATGCGATAATACTGCACCCATATTTCCTAACATTATAAATTTAAGTTACATATCCCATGAAGATATTTTAGATAGTATTAAAAAACTTAAATGTAAACTATCGTGCGGTCCTGATCAGATACCCTCATTTCTTATTAAAGATTGCTCTTCTGCCTTCGCAACTGCATTGTTTTACATTTTTAATCTTTCAGTGCACACTAATACTTTTCCAGATCTTTGGAAAATAGGGAAAATAGTTCCAATCTTTAAATCAGGTGACAACAAGGAAATTTCGAATTACCGCCCCATAGCTATATTAAACAATTTTAGTAAAATCTATGAAAACATCTTATAAAATTTTATTTATAATCATGTTCAAATACACAGCACGGATTTGTTCAACATGGATCTACCTCAACTAATCTTTGTAATATTACACAATTTATATCTTCTTCTCTAGATAACAATAAACAAGTTGACGTGATCTATACGGACTTTACTAAAGTTTCGATCGAATTGACCATGACATTATAATCGCAAAACTAGATATCTGTGGATTATCCACTTCTCTAATTAATCTTATAACTTCTTATTTGAGTAGTAGGTCTCTATATGTCAACTTTTCTAATATGAATTCCTCGAATTTTACCCCTACATCAAGAGTCCCGCAGGGCTCTAGCCTTGGTCCACTTTTATTCCTATTATTAATAAATGATCTCCCAAGTTTATTATCCAACAAAAATTTACTTTACGCGGATGATCTTAAGATATTCTCCTGTATTAACACGTTAAGCGCCACGTGGTCTGCGAATGGCCCACACTTTTACTTTGCTCCGTGCCCGACTGTACACTTCGTAAGTTATTACTGAAACGCAACAGTGTATTTCAGTTTTTTGTAGTAATATTTCTCATTTTTTATTACTTGGTATTAAATGGAAATTGTAGAAGAAACCTTCAGAAGAAAAAATAATACACATCGAACAAAAATGTGAATAACTTTTTTAAAAATTGTCGTACAGGTTTTTTAAATTGAAGCTTGTTTTACCGTGGGACCGAATACAATAAAATATTGTATATTTCTGTTGGACTAGGATTTATAAAACCAATATAAAATAGCATAAGCTATGGGTCAATTGCGGACCACGCGGTCCACCAAGAATCAAAATGTGTGAGTCATCGGCAATCCACATGGGTTCTCAAACAAGATTTGAAATTAACATTGTTGGCGCTTAACGTGTTAATAATAATATGGATTGTCAACGATTGCAGCAAGACTTGAATATATTACAAAATTGGTGTATTGCTAATAAGCTAGAATTAAATATAACTAAATGTAAAACAATGTCGTACTCTCGTAAACTTCAGCACATCATTTTTCCGTACACTATATCTGATATTCCTCTCAATCGCTGTACGCAAACCAAAGATTTAGGTATCACTTTTACAAATAAATTAACATTCAATGTACACTTTTCCCACATATTAACATCAGCAAATAAAATGTTAGGATTTATAATTCGTAATTCTCGCAATTTTACTACTATTGAGCCAATTATCCAACTTTATTATGCCTTTGTACGAATCAAGCTTGAATATTGCTCAGTTGTCTGAAATCCCTCTTATAGTGTTCACTCTTTACACATAGAATCCATTCAGAAAAAGTTTTTACGTTATCCATATTATAAAGTAAACAATATATATCCAGATTATAATATTTCATATAATTATTTACTTGATTACTTCAAATTTAGTAAACTTTCTAGTCGACGGACTCATATTCAGTCTTTTCATTTGTATAAATTATTACATAATACTATTGATGATCCTTCGTTCTTAGACCAAATTAATATTCGTGTACCTCCTTTTAATGCTCGTACCCATAATACGTTTCATTTACAACAAGCACGCACTCGTGCACGCACGAATCTTTTAATTCATTCACCATTACACATGATGCTTAATTCATTTCATGTGATAGAAAATCAAACTGACATATTTCATGTTACTTTTTTAGAATTTAAAAGAAGTGTCCTTGCTATTAGTGAGTACTAATTGATTATTATAGTTCTGTTATAATAAGGTAATATTTTTATTGAATTTCTTGATTATTGTTATGTATTTTCTATGGTTATTATTCTTTTATTGTGTACATGATATGTAAGTTTAATTTGTATATACTTAGGTAGATTGTCAGTGCTTATTTTAAATTTTTTGTAAACATTGTTCCTGCCCCATTTTGGGTTCGCCCGTTAGGGCAGTGTATTTTCAATAATAATAATAATACAACAGAGAAACCGACCACCGCAATTATTTTCTTTATTATTATAGTTATACATTATTTTCATGCCGATTCGATAGCACATTTTTTTCTGAATTAAACTATGTACTAGTCATATTCGTAGACAAGAAAGTATTGAATATAATGCGATTGAAAAATATTACAGGTTATGTACCATGGGACATAGAACAAAATGATTTTTTTTTTAAATTCGCAAAATTTGGGTGGTTTACTTGAAGGGAATAGATTTACTTCATAATTATATTAGATTTATAACAGTACAATAGTAATGTACGTAACCAGACCTGAAAGTGATACTTTACTGGGTGAGCAAGCATATTCCAGAGCGAGCCTTGGAAGCTTGTGAGCCCAGTATAGACACTTTCAGGTCATGTTGGGTACAATATTTTTTTTGCGATCCTGAAAAAAGAATAAAAATGTATTATTTTATTTTTTACTGCGAGCAAATAAGAAATAAATAAACATCTGATCTCCATGGAAATATTTAGCTTTACCGGTCCCGGGATCGGTAAAGTACTTTCCGATCCCTTATAGACAACTTTCCGAGCTAGCTCAGCAAAGAAGGACTTTCCGGTCTAAATAGTGATCAGAAAGAGCTCATTTTCTGGGCGATCGCGAAAAAATATATGTAAAGGAATATAATAGAAGTCCACTATGTCATGAGAGCGTATGAAATTATAAGCACTATTTGCATTATATTTGCCCATATTAACACAGATTCGCGCCCGTGCCACAGTTGCACAGGCATGTATTTTAAATATTAGAATTTGGCATTTGACAGTATTTATTTAATATACTAGCTGTACCCGTTGCAAATATTTGCAACAAACAATATGAGGTAACATTATTAAATTATAAATTTTCTGTACTTGTATTTAATGTTTGGTACTTTTCCACACTTTTTTAACTACCGCTGCTTTGTTGAGCACATAGAAATAGGGAGATTATTTGACACAACACTGTTTATAAATAAAAACTGTAAATTGGGAACTGAAACTGTTTTGATACAGGTCTTGTAACACAGGACCAGGATGGATTTTATAGCTACACGTAATTATTTGATGAGGAACTTTGGATATTATCGTACAAATTGTACTACAAACTGCAGCAATGTTAAATTTTGTAACAGATAAACATACCTATTAAAAATATGCAATTTATACAGAAAAATAATAATAAAAATTCTATAGAAACTACAGTAAGTATTCATTTAATTGACCAGTTTATGATTTCTTTTTACTGTTATAAATTTAAATGAAGAAAAAGGTAAAACATCTAATAGAGATTATCCGCATATTCAATGTCTTTCAATGTTATATTTTATTATTATAAATTATAATTATGAATCAATTTTGTAATTATTCTTACTTCATTTAATTCCATTGTATAATGTATAAAATTTATTGTCACCAACAAATATTGTTATTGTCGTAATCAATGTGTTTCATTTATGATTTCAAGTTCAATTATTGTAGTAATAATTTATTGTACACAAAAAAATTATGCATTACTGTAATCTATGAGGAATCAACGTATATCTATTTTTCAAATTACCATCTTTATTCGGTTTAAAACAATATGCATAATCAGTGCATATCTATACCTTCTACAGTATAATTACACATTAACAAAACTTGATGCCACACAACGGAAACCTGAATTCACAGTAACGAAAACTAATTTATCACTCCTGAATACCGATTTTGTAATAATGAAAACAGAATTCACAATTTTAAAAACCATTTTCAGCTAAATGAAAACAGATTTTACATAGTAATCTTAAATAGGCGCCGCCAAGGAAAGGCAAGAAGGGGCAATAGTCACCTTTGGAGAGGTAAAAAAATAAGGCAAATGTATTGTCCCTAAAATATATTAAAATATTTTTCTGAACTTACAAAATATTAAATAAATAGCGAATAGTATTTTTAAGAAACAACTAAAGATTAAATTTGATTACAACAATAAAAATGCTTCATTAAAACAATGATGTAACTTGATTACAACAATGATAAAATTTGATTACAACAATGTTCGCTACGCTAGAAGTGAGAATAAGTAACCCGAGGGTTTGAAATCTGTTTTCGTTTAGTTGAAATTAGTTTTCATGGGTGTGAATTCAGTTTTCTTTTACGTGAAATCAGGTTTCGTTAATGTGAAATCATTTTTCAAAAGTGTGAAACCATATTGTAAAATGTAAAATTAAGGGGTGTTAAAGAGCGGGAAAATAGAGACATCCAACTCAGTTGTATTTAATACTTTCGTTGGTATAGTTTTCATTGGTGTGAATTCAGTTTTCTTTTACATGAAATCAGTTTTCCCTAATGTGAAATCGTATTTCGTTACTGAGAATTCACTTCTAACTTCTAATTTGTGTGAAATCAGTTTTCGTTAATGTGAATTCATATTTGGTTAATGTAAAATCATGTTTCAAAAGTTAGAAAACATATTGCAAAAGGTAGCATTAAGGGATAGCGTTTAAGAATGGGAAAATAGGGGCATCCAAGTGGTTGATTATAATATACTCTTTTGTATTTAATTATTTAGTTATTTAAAAATCTGTAAATGTACACCTGTCTCTTGTTCATTTTTAAATAGGTAATAATGCTGTATTTTAGATACGGGATATAGGTATAATTCAATAAATTTTTAAACTTTATGTTAAAAAAATTATTATAATATAATACAAAATATATATCTTTATTAATTTTACTCAATATTATTAAATTACTTACCATATTATAATTAATGAATTAACTATTGTATTATATTTATTAATTTTTGAGGGCAAAAATTCCTTTTTATGGTTTCACTATAAGTTGACATATATCTGTTGTTAAGGTTAACTTTTGACTTTTGTATGATAAAAGCTTTGCACGTTATTTACCTGTTACATTATTTAACCTTGCATTGATAAACCAGCCGTAAATAACACAAAATATTATTCTTGTAGCAATTTTCACAAATTGTATGTATTTTTCATCATTCTCATCTTTATGTTCAGTGCTGCCATCTATTGCTTGACAGCGGTACTTAATAAAAAATCTTTAAGGCCTTATAAAAATAGACGGAATTGAAAATCTTAACATTTTAGATTTTTGTGCATATCTACCTGCTAATAGCTTTCATTTAAAAAAAGAATCATTAAAATCGGTTCGGTAGAAGTCCATAACTAAGGCCCCAAAGAAAAACCTTATTTTTTTATATATATAGATTTGCGAATATGTATATTCTTATCCCACAAGAAATTTAACGAACGGAGCCTATGGTTATTTTGGCAAACCAACTCCCCTTCCCGATACACCTAAACTTTTCTTTCGATGCGTCTACTATAGTAATTATTTAGAGCATTACTTAATGCAATTTTGATAATTCAGGTATTAGACCATAAAACTAAAAAAGTAGCAAAAAAAAAATTGCAAAAGAACAAAAAAATTTTGATGACCTACTCCTAAAAATTTCATAGAAAAGCAGATAACTGCAAAAGTCGATGTGTAAAGCTGCATATATTTTGCATAAACTATCAACTGTATGAATCAAGTTTTTTTTGTGAAAGTGAGATCCGTAATTATATATTCGGAGTAAGCTATGAAGAAAAACACGTATGTCAATTTGAAAGTATTTAATTAAATGTCAATTTGACACGAGATATTGTCAAAAATTTTATCTAAAGAAATCAAAGCTTTTCTTCTTGAATCCTTATTTTAGAAATAGATATAAATTTGAAAACGATGAATGGCAATATTCTGTATCCTTTATTGTCCTTTCAGCTTACACTTACTTTTCACGATTAATTTTGACAACTTGACATTTGACTTGAATAATGATCAGACATACGTTTCCGTGTTCATAATCTACTCCGAATTAGGTTTTTTTCTTAGCACACTGTACTTTTACTACAATAGAATAGGGTATCCAGTAGGGCTGCGAAAAAGAACGATGATCGATCTTTTTGTAAAAAAAAATCGGATTGATCTTTTTTGAAAAGATCGATCAATAAAAAAAATTGATCAATTGAAAAATTGATTTTTTTCAGATAGATCGATCAATTAAAAAATCATATATCCGGTTTCCGGAAAATTGATCTTTCTAATAAGATATCGATCATTTAGATTCTGAAAAATTGGTTTTTCTAAAAAAATAAATTTATTCAAAAATCAATAAAAAAAATCTCTTAATTTCAACAGTATTTAGTATTTGAAGTGCGTTAGACGTTAATTTCGTGACTTGATGTGCATATATGTACATAGTATAAACTTCTTATCAATAAAGATCGATCTTTTGATATTTTATTAAAATCGGTTTTCTGATCTAAATCGATCAATTGCGACAAATCGATTTTATCAAAAATTGAAAATCGATTTCAAATTTCTAAGATCGCACAGCTCTAGTATCGAACCAGTCAAGCGGTTTGTCATCGTTATTTTTAAATATATTTTATTAGCGGTAATTTATTGGATTTTTAATTATTGTTATATATTTGAAACCATTAATAGAAATAATTATATTTGGGAATATTATTATTATGTAAAATTTTGTTAATTTTTGCAAAATGACGTTTAATTTTTTTTTATTGGTAATTCTGAACATGTATATTACTAAATATTATTTCTACATTATACTTTTCCACCTGTATTTTGATTTCATGTTTTTTTTTTTTGTTTCTGTTCATTCCACTGCAATAGCCGAAGAAAATGAAACCAAAATTAAGCCCTATGATTGAAATTGACAGTTTCATTAAAGTTGCTATACCAAATGCACAGAAACAGTGAGGAGATTGTATGGTATTAATTATGAAGTAGATATTCTTTATTTTTTAAGGATCTCGCACATAATACTAGATAGTCTGTTGCATATATATACTAGAAAAATGTTGTTCGTAGGGTAATCGCTCAATAGCAGCTGTAGACACGTGTTTCGCTCTTATTAGAGCTCATCATTAACTTGCTAAGCTGTACTGATGTGTCTACAGCTGCTATTGAGCGATTACCCTACGAACAACATTTTTCTAGTTTTTATAACTTTACGCTCACGATATATGTATATTTTCGTATATATATATATGCATACATATATGTTAGCAGGGCGTGTTAAAAAATGCAAAAACAAGAATACGTACAAACAACACGTGGGACGTGGCTACACTGTCGAAACACCAAGCGTCGCGATGCTCATGCTTTTCCGTTTGAAAAGCTATGCTGGTTTCTGCTCGTAAAGCAGCAGCATACAAACAATCGTTTGTAGCCCCATTCGCTAAATGTCCACTTGACTTCGTCTTTTTGCAGTTCTTCGATCTATGCCCAATTTTTCCGCACCTAAAGCATTACATACTTGAATCTCTCTTTCCATATTCGTTTTCCGATTTTGCGTATGAGTCTTGTCTTGTCGTCCATTCTTCTTGTCAGTTTTTCTGTTGTACATTGCATTTTGTACTGAACTTCAATTAGTGTCTTTCCGCGCATCCGATTTTGGTAACAATCGGACAACCGGAAGTAGTAACTTGTAAAAAAATTCTTCTAAGTATTATTTTTTGAAATATTTTGATACTACTAATATTAAAGAACATAAAATTCTACATCTGATACATTTAAATTTTTTATTGTATCTTTTATAAAAGAGATAAATACACTATAATATATAGATTAATCTAATCGCAGAGGCTAAAGCACTAAGGAAACCACTTGACAAATTCAAATGTTTATAACATAGTTTGTAAATGATAGATGTCAGTGTCAAAAATCAACAGTTTTAGTGACATTCTGATAGTTTTTTCTGGGAAGTACATTTAATCTTTCTTATTGTTTATTAACACTTTCGCTGCGTACGACGCACACGTTGCGTCCCGTATGTTGTCGAACCATTGCGCACGCCGCATCAGGTGCGTCCAGTACTCTATCTTGTTTCAACCGGCATTCTTTCGTCAGCCTTGTAAAGAGAACAATGTGCGTTGGCCAGCATTGTCAGACAACTACAGAAAAGTGATTTGTGGGGTTAGTTTACAGATTGATTTTTTTTGCGTCATGGGTGACAACGAGCAGGGCTATTTACACTCAAAAGGGCTAAAAACACTAATATTAAAATAATGACTATTACATAAATAAAAGATAAAACATCAAGCATATAAACATGATTTGTCTAACATGTTGATTTCAGAATTCAAGAGGTTGGACACATAGGTGCGTCGTTAGCATTACCGAACAAAAGGTGTCCACAATGCTGCCGACGCACCGTATGCGTTTAAAAAAAAAATACTGAAAAATAAGAGTAAAGACTTCTACATACACATAATATTAACAAATTGAGAAAAAAAAACTAGAATTGCGCCAAAACTCATTACCGCGTTGCGGGTGCGACGCGAGCATTAATACGCAGCGAAAGTGTTAATTAAATATTTGAAATGGGGGAGTTCATGATTTTTTTATTTTTATATTATGTTATAGTATTTTTATATTTAGAAATTCCCGATTTTTTTTTTCTTGAAAATTCGACTTGAAACCCGAGATAAATAGCGGCGAATATTTTACTATGACCGTTCCCGCAATTGTGACGTCACCGACCTCACTTCCGGTGTCAGTGATATCATCGACGTACAGAGCACGCATTAATAAAGACAAGTATATGTCCGTATGTCGTAACTTACTTGTTCTGTTTCTGTATACGCACTATTGTCAATACTGTCATACGTTATCAGAGGTTATGTTCTTGTGTTTATATGTTGTTACATTATTATTCTTTCTTGCAGTATTGTTATTATATATATACAGGCATGACATTTAATTCAAAGGTTATATTTGTGTTTATGTTTGTTCAAATGTCATTTATCAAGACAACAGCGGCATCTGCACAAAAGGAAGTAGACCTTTGAATCCAGTGACGTCATTGGCGGACGATTTAAATGTATGCTACACTTTTAAGTAATTAAAACAAAAGTGTTACAATAAAATTATATTTTTTTATATTTAATGATACACTAATACGATTAGAAACAGTTATAAATAACTCTTAACTACAAATTTAATATAAGTGAACTACCCCATTATAGGTAAAATGCATATATCCATCAGAAATACCGCCAATTTGGTTAATGAATTGGAAGAATCTCTGATATTTAGGAACTTCCTCATACAATGAAAAATAGATATAATTAGAATTATATGTGTGCAAGACATGTTAAATTCAATAAAAAACAATATTTGGGTAAAGTTCTGTAATTTTTTGTTATAAAACGACGGTTCGCGAAGTGCAATACAATACTTATATAGACTAATACGGAAATGGCGAGAGGTCTTGTGCTGGCCACATCAGATTTTTTACTTCCTTGTACGAAGTAAAGGAAGTATTGTAATCGCGAAAAATTTCGGTTTCCAGATTTCAACGGAAATATCCATTTTGAGCATCCCTGAATCCATTTTGACTAATTTCGTCGTGACGTATGTACGTATCTCGCATAACTGAAAAACGGGAAGCCGTAGAAAGTTAAAATTTTGTATTTAGAACTGTTATAACATCTAGTTGTGCACCTCCCTTTTTGGTCATTACATAACTTGCGGAAGTGGTACTTTACTTGAAGCCTGTAATAGATTTTAATGAAAAACTATATTAAAATATAATCCAAAACTTTTCAAATTTGGTATATAAGACTTTTATATCAATGGGAATAACATAATAGATTTTAGTTAAAATGGTTTACCCGGAAGTGGTACTTCACTTGAAGCCTATAATAGATTTTAATGAAAAACTATATTAAAATATAATCCAAAACTTTTCAAATTTGATATATAAGACTTTTATGTCAATGGGAATAACATAATATATTTTAGTTAAATTGGTCTACCCGGAAGTGGTACTTTACTTGAAGCCTATAATTGATTTTAATGAAAACTATATTAAAATATAATCCAAAACTTTTCAAATTTAGTATATAATAGTTTTATATCAATAAGAATAACATAATAGATTTTGGTTAAAATGGTTTACCCGGAAGTGGTACTTTACTTGAAGTCTATAATAGATTTTAATGAAAAATTATATTAAAATATAATCCAAAACTTTTCAAATTTGATATATAAGACTTCTATATCAATGGGAATAACATAATAGATTTTGGTTAAAATAGTCTAACCGGAAGTGATACTTTACCTGAAGATGTTATCAGTTTTTCTTGAAAAAAATGGTGTTATTTTGATTTTAGTAATAAATGCTTCAAATAAAAGTTTTAGAGAATTGAAATCTGCGTCGAAAACATTAATTATGATTAAATTAGCTCTTTGTATTCTCTAATTAAGTTTGCTATGGATTAGGACAAAAAATAACAAAAAAAATAAAATGTTGATATCAAATTATGTCAAATATGTGCAATTTTATGATTGGGTCTGTTATAATACATATTTTAATTAACAAAATATATATAGTGTAACAGGCGTACAAGGAAGTCATGTGCTGTCCACATCAGATATTTTTATTTAGCTTTAGCGAAAATATGACACTGATGACGACATGAGATGGAAGATACAAAAACCCTAGTTTAAATTTTGCATGTTTTAGTGTCGATGTCACTTTTCATTATTTGCAAACGACAATCTCGGCTTTGTTCAAACAATAGCGACATGTCACTGTTTTGCAACAAATATTTAAATTTCATGATAAAATTTTGCAATTTATATTATAAATAGTATGCATTATGTAATTAACAAAAAGCTGTAGATTTGGACGGACTTGTTATATACAGGTGTATCAGACCTCGTGTAACAAAAAAGAACAGCGTATTCCTGAACTAATTTTGAGTAGAAAATGTCATATGAAGGTATGTCCGGAAACTTATCGTTACAGGGTTACAGGCCTTTGAAAGTGCATCTCATAAAGCACATTTTTATTAATAACTCTGATATTAGTTGCACTAAAATTTTGAAACTTGATACGAGGATACTACTTATTAAGATACATGTTTACATTTTCTTTTATTTGTTTACCTCAACCACAGGCGTCTCATATGAGGAAGTCATGAAGGTCTTTTATCTTCATTTTTTGACCTATTAACATTTTTTCAAATTTACCTATAAAATTTCATACACGCAATAGTTTTTAAGATATTTTAATTTTTTAGAAAAAATGAAGTATGCAAAAAATTTAGATAATTCAGAAACAATGAAATTCACACAAATTCATTTTTTGATGTTCACCTCGATATTCTATTCTGCTCTATTTCTATGGTAAATTGATTGATTTTTAACTGTTAACTAAATATTTTCGATACGTAACATTCTTTTATTTATATATATATACATATGTCTACACAATATGAAACTAAAATTAATCCCAATTTCATTTCATATATATATCTAAACATTAATCAAAATGGGAGAAATTTTGAATAATTTTTATAATTTAATATTTATTAATTTTAATATTGTAGTTACAGCATTGTTTGATTTGTTTATTTTTCAATTCTTTTCTATCCATAGCACTCTTGTTTCAGCCAGATATAAATAAAATACAAAAAAAAATTAACATGCATTTTTCTCAGTTATTTTGTTATATTAGTATATGATATGTTTATATTGTTGAATTAAAAAAAAAAAATACTCGAATAACCAAAAAAAAAATCTGATGTGGCCAACACATGACCTCCCGCCAATTCCATGTTTAAAATAGCAGTGAGCTTTAAGTAAAGTATCATTTCCGGTTAATCGTTTGTAAATAAAATCTAATTTGTAGTCCAATAAATAGAAAAGTCTGTAATACAAAATTTTGGATTGTTTTATTGTTTTTCGTCAAAAATTTGTTAGAGCTCCAAATTAAGTACTACATCCGATTTATCATATATGGTTAAAATCTAATATGTTGTTTCAAATTATATATGAGTTTTAAATACCAAATTTGAGAAGTTTTGGATCATATTTTAATAGGCTTTAAGGGAAAATCATCACACACGTACATTCTTATAAAAATCAGCATCATCTTCTAGGTGCTTTAAAACGCAATCTTTGTAAATTCTTTGCCGTACATAATCCATTTCGTAAATGTGTAGTTGTAAATTGATATTAATTTATAGTGCTGCAAAAATAGTAATTAGCAAATTTAAGTCAGATCATCCTGTACATCTAACATTTATGTATGATGGAAAATATATTATTTTTACAAACCTTAATAAAATATTTTACTATTATATTCTCATTAACACGGTTTCATTATCAATTTTAATATAATTGCTGCCTGTCAGTGACATTTGTTTAAATATGTCAAACCTGTCATACAAATCATGATTTTGTTTGACGCATAGGCTAGGTGATACATGGAAATAAATTATATTATATATTCATATTTAAAGTTATTTAGAGTTATTTACTAAATGTTATTATCGTAGAATTGAAGATTAAACCATTATATTCCATTTTATTTAGTAAAAGTTGCTAAAAAATTATATGAATTTTTTACAAGAAAAACTGTTAAAAGCTTGTATAAATGATACTTCCGGTTATCCGATATACACTAAAAACTAATGAGCACTTCCCATATTAGAATAGAATGAGTATACAAAATTTCAAATTTTTCTGATTGATAGTATTTGAGTAATCGTGTCCACAAGATCCACACACACAGACACACACACACACACACAGACACACACACATACATACCTACAGACATCATTGTAAAAATGTTAATATCGGATTCTGGGGACATCAAAATCTCTATACGCTATTTTTAGCACGATCCCTATACCTCCCTTACCTAGGGTAGCGGGAGGTAAGAAAACAAATGTTCCCATTTAAAATAAGAAAGGTGTGTCCCGTATTTTGAGAATCACTGGTCGAAAAAAAATTTTTTTGCTCATTGTAATAGTCTTGTAAAATGATGGTTCTTTGCTAATTTAACCAACCTCGTAGCTCTTATAGTTCTCGAAGTAGCAATGGTGGCACACTTAAATAGAACAAACTGTATATATACAGAAATTCTTACGTACCGATAATCTCTAAGGTAGACATTTCTCGAATCTGTCAGTATCAGTGTGCTCTCCTCAGCCTTCGTTGCTTATTCGTTACTAACCCTATCTGTTTTTGGTGAGGGTCGAGCACGGCGCTGCCATCGCCATCGCCTGCCTCTCTCCCCACTCCGTCTCTGATCACATGTAATCAATTCTGGATCGAGCGTCGAGCGCCCAAGTGATAGATTGTTGAAAAATTTCAAGCACGAACAAAATTAGGTTATATTAACGCAGACGTTACCAAAATGTACTTCAGATAAAGCACTTACGCACGAGATAAAATATTCAAATTGTTGGCAGGAAGATTTGGTTTGAAAACAGAGCATGAAATTATTTATTGAACTTCACAACTGAAAGAAAAAGTAAGTCTGGGAATGATTCCTGCAAGAAATAATCTATAAATCTACATAAATAAAATTCTACTAGCGCCTGTGTGTTTGTATGTAATATGTGTAAACACATGTTATGCTTGAACTACGTTTCATTTGTACATACGTTTCTCAACGATTCCGTTCAAATCTCTTTGATTCTACATTAAATTAATATCTATTTATTTTACATTAAATAAAATATAGTCTTAACGTTAAAGATTTTTGGCATCCTACCGACTGCGCCAATTATGATATTTTGACTTAATACTTTGAAAAAATTATATTTATTCAAAGCAATACAATATCTAACTTCGTTACGAGCTTACAAAATACTGCCTGACGTTTAATACGGATTATTCTATTTATACTCTTATTTCATAAACATAATTTATAATAAGTAAATAAAATTAAGTAATGTGACTTACAAGTAATACAGAAAGATTCATAATTCCTCCCCTGGAGATTAAAATAGGTATACAGTGTGAACACTGAAAACCGAGACATAGGCGTTTACCATGGGAAAACAGTTTTTTTCAAATATTATCTGTCCCGCAAGAGTATAGTGGGAGTTTTTGATATGGTTAGAAAGATGATTTAATTTGGCATCGAAGAGTATCTAAATACTCCTAATTTAATGCCTTATTATTGAAATATTTACGAAAGTATAATCCTACTTGACAGTTATTACTTATAATTTACTAAAAACAGTAATCATGGAAACGTATTCGGTAGATGACTTGGTTAAATCAAGGCTCCATGTTATTTTTTCACTAGTTCAAACCCCTCCCGGTTCAAGTTAATATTTTTATTATTTTTATATTTATTTTGTACAATGTATTATTAAATAAATTACCAAATTAAAACAAATAACTTTTTGGTACGTCAAGTATTTTCTTGAATTTACTATACTATTTATTTGTTATATCAGTCTTAATAGTATTAAGCAAAAAACAAAAAGTAATCAATAATAAATAAACTCTCACACAGGTTTGTCCTGTGTTAGACTTTTATTGTCATTTTTCCAATGGATTTTTCATTAGAAGAAAAAAATAGTATAATTAAATTTTACAATCAAGGGATGAGTTTACGAGAAATTCGAGACTTTTTTGCTAGTAAATATCCTGATAGACAAATTGCATCCCATGAACGAACTAGACGAATCATTTTAAAATTTGAAAAAACCGGTTGCGTTAATGACGAACATAAAACTAAACTTAATTATTTATTTGGCTTAAATTTACATATTTGTTTCACTTCTTGTACATTCAGTCAATAAAATACTTGATGTACCAAAAATTATTTGTTTTAATTTTGTAATTTATTTAATAATACATTGTACAAAATAAATATAAAAATAATAAAAATATTAACTTGAACCGGGAGGGATTTGAACTAGTGAAAAATTATCATGGAGCCTTGATTTAACCAAGTCAGCTACCGAATACGTTTCCATGATTACTGTTTTTAGTAAATTATAAGTAATAACTGTCAAGTAGGATTATACTTTCGTAAATATTTCAATAATAAGGCGTTAAATTAGGAGTATTTAGATACTCTTTGATGCCAAATTAAATAATCTTTCTAACCATATCAAAAACTCCCACTATACTCTTGCGGGACAGATAATATTTGAAAAAAACTATTTTCCCATGGTAAACGCCTATGTCTCGGTTTTCAGTGTTCACACTGTATATGTGATATGATATAATATAATATATTTTATTCGTCATGTATATTGTACAGAGCCAACTGATGACATGTCACAAATTCAAAATTATTGAGTAATTTAATATAAATACACAAATATGTACAGATACAGACATAAAGTTTAAAATCAGTAAATGAGGAACACTGACTTGAGAAAGATTTATAGTGAAGTGTTTAAATATTATTGGACTGAATAAAAACAGTGGCTGGTATTCTGAGCTCGCGACTAAGCCCGACTAAGAAAAAACGACTAACTTTTAGTCGGCCGACTAAGAAAACGCAATTCGAGCACGCGACTAAGGCAAACGACTAAGGTTTAGTCGGCCGACTAAAAATACGTACTATGAGCACGCGATTAAGCCCGACTAACTTAGTAGGTGTATTAATATTTAGTCGGAAAATAAAACAAGCTCCTAACCTTGTTTAACATGGCGAATAACTATTTAGAACGTGTTAATCATGTGGAAAATCTACGAAATATTAAAAACAGACTGAGAAGAATATATAACGATTACATAGATCCATTTTTAAAATATTCTAATACCGAATTTATAGACGATACCGTCTTAACCGAATTTAAGAGACGCACCGCCTTACAAAAAAAGTGTTCAATTTGTCATCGAATTATTGAAAGATGACTTGCAAATTTTGTAAAAAAAGACAAATTGTGTAAGCATTGAATTACAAATACACACCGCTTTACGTTTTTATGCTAAACGTGTATAATAGGGTAGTTGCGAAAAAAATAAATGTTATTTTTTCCTATTAATTATGAAAAATAAACTAATTCTAAACACACTAATGTAAAAATTATTAGAATATATAAAACTTTTCATTCATAATTTCCATAAATAAAGTTCGCGGTGGAATTCTTGTGACGTAGACTTTTAATAATTATATAGTTCGACCAAGTCTGTATGACTCATACAAGCTGGTAGTAATACCACGACAAAGCGAAAATGTTGAATTATGTTTTAATTGTATCATACAAATATTTACAGTATAATTATAAAAGTAAAATAACAGATACAAAAGTATTATTTAACAGTACATATATTTTATAATTATTTACTTGAATACCAGATATTTTCAAGATGCTTAATTCTTATATAGACAACTTCATAATTTTGTCACCAGGTGGCTGCACACTCCAGGGAATGTACATGTCATTTTTAGTGACATAACCTATGTTTTACGTGTTAAAATCATATTTTATTTTTCTTTTCTATATCAGCATATATAAAACAAGGTAATGAATCTAATGAATTTGTGTGAAAATGAATAATTTCTTTTGAAATAGTGCTTCTCTCAAACATATAAATCGTTTCAGGTAAAAATGGTAGTATTGTGCTCAGAGTGTACAACCAAGAGTGTACCGCTACGGCAAGAAAGACTGTGATTGGTATTAATAAAAAACGTCACCACGGGAAAATTTGAAATAAGAATTTTTTTTAAAAAAATTATATTTTGAAAAATATACAGTTGCCAGACATAAAATAAGTATTAATGTGAATAACTTGAATAATTCTTTCAGAAAAAAAATAAATTGGAAAATGCGCAACTACCCTATTCTAAATCTAGATGTATATGTTCATATTTATATTCTTATTACACTACTATAAAACTACATAATTATTTTTTACATTTGAAAATTGTCCTCTTTGTTGATGACAGAAATATATTTGATTACAATAATGAAATATTGGATTACAATAATGAAATATTTGAGTCAACAACGAAAAATTTGATATAATAGTAGAAGCATGAATTACCTTTAACATTGGAAATTACAGAAGATAAATTGACTCAAAATACATATCATATATAACACAACTCTGTATTTCATATTCCAGTTTGATATTCCCTTCGACCTTTACACAACTTAGCAGATAAATAGATACAAAATACTAAATGAAATCTGAAAGATATTGGAAGCACAATTTATGTTAGTTTATACTCTGAACTTAATTCCAGTTGAGTTACACCTTTTATAAAACTTGCATTTTGAACACAATTTTATGTACTATTAACCATATTTCAATTAAAGAGAATGTAATTGTAATATAATATCCATTTAACAAATAAATTCAATGCAATATGCAATTTTACTTATTATTGACAGCAGCTGACACTTGCAATTGACGTTTAGTCACTCCAAGTTGCCGTGTTGCCAGAGTTCACTGTACTAAAAAAGTCGACTACTTAATCGGGCTTAGTCGGGCAGCTTAGAACAAGAAATCGAAAGTCGGCAACTAGCTAGTCACCCTTAGTCGTATAATTTAGTCGCGAGCTCAGAATACCAGCCAGTGAGTTTCTAAGAAACTCTTAATGATTTGAACTCAAGTCTGGTTATTTCGCTAGATAGATGATTATACAAATCAACATTAATGGAATTTCTTACTGAAATTTCACGTGTAAGGTGTGTTTTTCTAAAATGATCTTTAGCTCTGCAAACATCGCTATTTCTTATAAAAGATTATTTATTTTTATGAATAAATAGTAGCGACTCCAAATTATAAATACAGGACAAAGGTAAAATTTTTAGATTTTGGAAAATTTTGCGACAATGTTCTCTGGAACCAACATTAACTATGACTCTTACAACTTTCTTTTGAAATTTAAAAACTTTTTTACTATTCTTACAGTTACCCCACAGAATAACAGCATAACGCAACTGACTTTCAAATAAGGCCATGTAAATAGTTCTAAGATAGCTTAAAGAAAGTACATTTTTTAAATTTCGAAAAATGAAAGTAATAGTCGCAAGTTTGCAACATAGTTTGTTGACATGAGTGGTCCAAGTGAAGTTAGGATCTATATAACTGCCCAAAATTTTAACAGGTTCACCCTGTGCAATCTTTCGATTAGAACTAATGATAATATTTTGAGTTTTATTATTATTTAACATTAATTTATTTACATTGAACCAGTCTCTGGCTTCTTCAAAAATAATTTTCGGTAACTGAATCAGTTCTTCAGGTGAAGAATGAGAGGTTAATAAGATTGTGACGTCGACATATAATATACATTTTATTTTAAGTACACAGGTCATTAATGTACAATGTAAAAATCTGATGTGGCCAACACATGACCTCCCGCCAATTCCATGTTTAAAATAGCAGTGAGCTTTAAGTAAAGTATCATTTCCGGTTAATCGTTTGTAAATAAAATCTAATTTGTTGTCCAATAAATAGAAAAGTCTGTAATACGAAATTTTGGATTGTTTTATTGTTTTTCCTCAAAAATTTGTTAGAGCTCCAAATTAAGTACTACTTATATCCGATTTATCATATATGGTTAAAATCTAATATGTTGTTTCAAATTATATATGAGTTTTAAATACCAAATTTCAGAAGTTTTGGATCATATTTTAATAGGCTTTAAGGAAAAATCGTCACACACGTACATTCTTATAAAAATCAGCATCATCTTCTAGGTGCTCTAAAACGCAATCTTTGTAAATTCTACGCCGTACATAATCCATTTTGTAAATTTATTTTATTTTATAATGCTGCAAAAATACCAATTAGCAAATTTAAATCAGATCATCCCGTACATCTAACATTTATGTATGATGGAAATTATATTATTTTTACAAACCTTAATAAAATATTTTACTATTATATTCTCATTAACACGATTCCATTATTAATTTTAATATAATTGCTGCCTGTCAGTGACATTTGTTTAAATATGTCAAACCTGTCATTAAAATTTTGTTTTTGTTTGATGCATAGGCCAGGTGATACATGGAAATAAATTATATTATATATTCATATTTAAAGTTATTTAGAGTTCTTTACTACATGTTATTATCGTAGAATTGAAGATTAAACCATTATATTCCATTTTAATTAGTAAAAGTTGCTAAAAAAATATATTCAATGAATTTTTTACAAGAAAAACTGTTTAAAGCTTGTATAAATGATACTTCCGGAGCACTTCCCATATTAGTATAGAATGGGTATACAAAATTTCAAATTTTTCTCATTGATAGTATTTGAGTAATCGTGTCCACAAGATCCACACACACACACACACACACACACACACACACAGGCACACACATATACATACCTACAGACATCATTGTACAAATGTTAAAATCGGATTCTGGGGACATCAAAACGTGCTTATTATATAAAATCTCTATATGCTATTTTTAGCACGATCCCTATACCTCCCTTACCTAGGGTAGCGGGAGGTAAAAAGTATCGGACCTAAAACGGATCCCTGCGGCACCCCGTGTATTATATGTCTACATTGAGATATAGAACCATTATATAAAACACATTGTTTACGATCCAATAAATAAGAGCTGAAGAAATTCAGAGTAATTTCCATAATACCATATGCATTCAATTTTTTAATTAAGATATCATGTGAGACACTGTCAAAAGCTTTTGACAGGTCGCACATAGTAATTGCTGTATGTTCCTCATTTTCAATATTGTTAACAACATTTCTTATGAGTTCAGACAAGGCAAGTTGAGTGGAGTAAGATTTCCTAAAACCAAAACCAAACTGTTGAGGATTTAAAACGTTATTTTTATCTAGATAGGATGATAATCTATTTTTTACAATAGTTTCAAATATTTTACCAAATATCGGTACTATTGAGATAGGGCGATATTCCTTCAAGAAAACATCTATTAAACAAAACACTTAAAGGAACCGCTATAATATCAGCTATCTCTTTGACAACTCTACTGTTAAAGCCGTAAAGATCATAACATGCAGAATTATTTAATTTTGAAATAGCGTTCAATACTTCAATAGAATTTGTTGGATATAAAAAGAAAGATGAGCTTGACGTATTTATTTTTTCAACTACATCATCTACAGAATTTGTAGATTGAGGAATAGTATTTAAAATTTTATCCGCAACTGAAATAAAATAAGTATTGAATTCATTAAGATTTAGAGTTGATTGTCTTATGTTTATCTCTTTGAAAATTTACAATTTTCCAACAGTCACGAACTTTATTTTGAGAATTAGATATGAAATTATTATATACAGACTTTTTACATGTAATATTTCATTTTTGTAATTCTTTTTATACGATTTATAAATAGTCAAGATTCGAGGGTCTTGTCTAATGTTAAATAGACCTCTTATTTCATGAAGGGTATTTCTCATATTGTGGAGTGAATCGAAGAACCAATTTACAGAATTTAATTCAATATCAGAATTATCAAGAAAATTCCATCCAAAATGATTTAAAACTTCTTTCAATTTGTCAAGACCACTTTCAGTTACTACTCTAATAAATTTATAATTATTATTTTTCTGGTTTTGAAATAGTGTGATACGTTGACCAGCATGGTCTGATAAACATGGATCAATTACTTTACTATGATAATTACCTTTAGAGCTATATCTGTAAGTGGCAATAATAGCTGTTTTACCATCATCTAAATGAAGGATAATTCCACTAAATTCAGTATGAAATTCGACACAGAAGTCGTATAAATTAATTATTTTAAACTTGATACCAGGCTTGCTGTATATATTGCAACGCCACCATGTTTATTATTTTTTCTGCAATAAAAATCAGCTAGTAGATAACCTGCCAGTGTTCCGTGATATGTAATCATTTACTAGATTTTTCCTTAATATTATATGACTGTTTTTGTTTTTTATTAATAATTATTGCAATATTTTCCTTTACAATAACAAGTACAATGCAATACAATAATAAATATTATAGTTATAAAGATGATGACAATTCTGTTTCATTTCATTAAGTTCTTTTAGTTTTGGAACTGTGAGTTCTTGAATATTTAAATGTTTTAATTGCATATTCATATCTTCAATATTTGGAGTTTGAATAACTAGAGACAATTGGTCTAGTATATATAAGTTATGTAAACGTAATTTCGTTTATTCAAAAAAATTATTTATTTGAACGGAAAATACAGGTTTCAGAAACACAATAGAATACAATATCATAAATATAAGTTTATTATTCAAAATTATGTCTGTAACTAACTACAAGTTTACATTATACTAGTATTTATAAATTTATGCTACATCTACATTTGCAGATATTGGAGACTGCTAAGTTTACGGTTTTTATGGAAAGACGGGTATGTAACTCCTCCCTCCTTAGAATTGGGCACCTCCGGGTAGTTGGATTGTCACTTGGGGTTGAAGTTCTTCTCCGGGATCTGGACCCTTATTTTGGCGTTTCTGTTGAAGTTTTATTTTGCAATAAACTGAAATTATAGTTTGTCAGTATTTAATAAAATAACATAGTGTATTTTTATGGAATAATTTCTTGCAGGGGTATTGTAGTCTTCGTTGGTCTTCGAATTTTTGGAATGGGGTCTTCAAGTCTTGAATGTTTTCTAGTTCGATGGAAAATTTTGAAATATTGTTATTGTTTATGTTAATTTCATAATTTTCTAAGATAATTGGTTTTCCAAATGTTCCTTCTTCAAATGTCAATTTCTGATTTTTGAATATGACATCACATTCGTTTTGATTTATAATGAATATTCCTTGCAATTTCTTGATTTCGTCTTTTTGTTTGCAGGATGTGTGAAGTTCTTCGGTTTTTGGGGACACAGATAGGTATTGATTTATTTCTTCTAATTTTTCAACGTAGCTTTTCTTGATGTTTAATTTAATATAGTCACAGTTCTTGTTGTTGTTATGTAATATAATATTCTTCTCACGTGAGTCGTGAGTGACGTCGCTTATCTTGTTAGGACACTGATAGTTTATTCCTCTTGTACAGATGCCATTCAGTGATTTGATTTGGCCATCGTTTAATATTAGGATATACTCTTTATTTGGTATGACTGTTACAAATTCAGAATTATGTAAGGTTGGAACTGGTAAGAGATGAAAAACCTGTAAGGTTATTTCGTAATTGATAGGGATTTCTGGGAAATAGATAATTTTGTCAGAGTTTAATTTACAATTAAAATTTATTAAATTTTCAAACGCGGTCATATTTTCTAATGTGGGTTCTAAAGGGAATTTATTATTATAGTGATTATAAATTTTGTTTAATTCTTTGCTTGGATGTAAAGTGTGTAATTTGCAAAAGGTTAGTGAATTCTCAATATCTCGTAGTACGTTTAGTATTATAGTAAACAAATGTGCCAGCTGGTTATATATATCTGTAATGTGTCTTATCGTAATTTTGTGCTTTGCTGATAACAACATGTTAGAGCTGCTAAATTTTTATCTTGAGTGTTAACTCGTTATTTTTTATGGTTTCAATAGTTTTATTAAAATTTTCAATTAGTTGATGATTAATGGAGTATTGTTGTTTTAATTGGTTATTTCATTTGTGTTGATTTTCTTGTAAGTAGTTTAATATTTTTGAGTATCTTATTTCATCTTCCGCATCTAAATTGCCGGTAATTGTTTTGATATTGAGCCTAAGCCATTTGCTATACCACGTTTGAATCTATGTTTGTCGGGATGGATATTAAAATAATTGAATTGTTGATTTTGAATAAATTTTATTATGTTATTGTTATTTTCATATTCTTTCAAGAGAGCTGGATCATTGCTAAGAGTGTTTAATAAATGTCCGTGTTGCGCTTGCAACGTCATATTAAGTGAGTTTAGGTTGCAAATCATAATAATGAAGGAAGGTGTGTTTTGATTTTTGTAATTTGGCTTGTCCAAGGTTTAGGATCAGTAGTCTAGAGTTTTTTGTTATGTCTTTAATTTCTAGTCCGTGGGTTGTCGCGAACAAGACGGACCTGCAACATTTAAGTTTTTCTTGTTTAGTTTTCTGGGTCGTTTTATATTTGAAAGGTGGATTCTTGATTGTTGCATTCTGCGCTAATGATAGCAGTTTTTAAATTTGGATTGATATATTTGATTATTTCTTTACTAAATTTTGCCTTTTTTGTTTTATTAACCTTTTGTTTATTCGCAACAAATAATTCCTCGGGTATCTCAGGCAAATTTTCGCGATTTTCGTTAAGTTTGTTTAATATATTAGTTTTGTTAGTTTGCAAACGTTCATTAATATTTTTATATGCTAATTTGGTTTTTTCACGATGGATTTGGAAGTAGTTTTGTGTTATTTGTTTTTCTAGGTCTATTTCAATAGGTGAATTTGAGTCGAAATGCCCGTTTATTATTTCTGTGGGTTTAAGCCCAGTCAATGAGTGATTTGTGTTGTTATAAGCTAATACTGCGTAGTAAACTTTGTTTTCTATTGTCTCGTCTTTAAAGTTCTCCTGTAAATTGAAAAGTCTGATATGCTCAATGAGAGTGGAATGATATCGCTCTACGATCCCGTCTGAATCTGGGTGTTGTGAACTCGTGAAGTGTATATCAACTTTATGCAAGCTCAGCATTTCTTGCATAACAGTGTTTTTGAACTCTAGGCCGTTATCACAAATTATTTGTTTTGGAATACCATGGTAGTAGATAGGTCATGACAGTTCAGCCCCACTTCAAGATGGTGGCGGCTTTAGAGAACAAGATGGCTGCTCAAGATGGCGTCAGGGCTAATTCAAGATGGCTGATCAAGATGGCGTCGGGGCTAATTCAAGATGGCCGCTAATAATGACGTCATAAGTGATACCTGCAATTAGGTCAATGCACTGTTAAGTTATTAACCTAGGTCAGTGTACTTAACACGTGCGGGGGGTAGGTCATATAAACACTTGTACACTTAAACACCTGCGGATGCATCTGGGGATATACCACGCGTGCAGGTGTATGGGGTGGACACGTGTATTCTTTAAGTCACTACACTTACGTTTGAACACGTGTGAGTGTGAGTCACAAGCGTTTCTTAGATCAAAGTACTTATATTCTTGAACACCAGGTGCAACGCATGTAAAATGTGCTAATTTGTGATAAGTGCAATCCTAGGATAGGGATAGGTTTTAAAAATAAAAAGAACATTACATTTATTATACATTTATTTATAAATTAATACATAATCACGTCATAGTTCAAAACTTTATAAAAAAGTAAAAATCAATGTGTTCTCAGGAAAAAATATTGATTGTCAATCTGACGTTAAATGTCTTTTTTTTGCATAGACGTACAATTTATATTCCGTTTTTTTGATATTCTCAAAATGCCATTTACCTTCACCAATCAAGAGTATGCAGACATGCATATGGTTTATGGCGAGATATTACAAAATAGTCGTGCTGCTGTAAGACGGTACAAAGAGTTATTTCCAAATAGACGTATACCGCATTACCCTGTTTTTATCCGAACTCATCAACATCTACGCGAATTTGGAACCTTCCAGCAAAATACTTGGGATCTTGACAGGAATCCTGATGCCAACGCTGTTGATCGAGATGAAGAAATTTTGGAATTGATTAATAAAAATCCAAATTTAAGTATTATACAAGTAAGCCATATGATAGGAACATTTACATTTACATCCTGGAATTTATTTAAAAAAGAAAATTTACATCCTTACCACTACTAACGCGTGCAAGCTTTGCAACCAGAAGATCATGTTCGCAGAATGAATTTTTGTCAGTGGCTCCTACATAGACATAATCTGAAATTTGTTGCGACGGTAATGATCTTATATGTCATTTGTGACAATCAATATTTTTTCCAGAGAACACATTGATTTTTACTTTTTTATAAAGTTTTGAACTATAACGTGATTGGTCAGTTTTAAAGGCCTCTAGTTCTTGTAGAAAGTATGTTAAACTAAAATTATTGCCAGATTTACTATCTTTGGGGTCAGATCTACCATAGGTTAAGCGTTGAATACTTACTTACATAACACCCTGTATATTAAATTCATAACCATGTGGAAAGGTATCTTGAAATAAAAGATTAATTATTCGTTTATCATCGTATGAACTTAAAGCTAATTTGTTTTGTTTTACAGTATATACATTGTGTTGTTTTGAAACTATTAGAGTTTGTAATTTCACAATAGATTCATTTCCAAAAAGGCAGTTATAATAATCATCATAATTTATACTTTTCATGGTAGCTCGGGAAACTCCTTTAGCTTTCATACTTACCTTATAATTATTATTGATTAAGGTTTTATAAGCATATATTTGTCACCCTGTCACCAAAATGGACAAACTAGTGACATCTAACGAGTGTCTCTAGCGGCTATGCGACAGCAGCGACGACGGCGGCAGAAGAAAGAGTGTGGTAGAGAAGAAGTAATGGCGTTGTATTTGTACGGGAGAACGTTTTGTAAATACTCGTGTTTTGTACGTTTAGAATAGAATAAATTCATTATAAACAATCTAACGCTATCCTGACTATTATCTGACAAATCAGAAGTGGAATTGGACGGAAAATAAAACAGATAAAACGGATAAAAGAAAGTGACGTGAAAAGTTATTGACGACTAGTAACCAAAAACGTGGTTTGGTGAAACGTGTGACTTGTAACGTTCGTGAAAAACAATATAAAAAAAATAGTAAAATGGATAAGGACAGTTTAGATAATTTTCCAGTAGTGAATTTAACGAACGAAACGGTTATTCAAGATTCAACAGAAGGTAACGTGAATGCGGGTTCAAATACCGGAATAGACATGTCCACTCAACGAGAGCTTGAACTAATCAGATGGGAACACGAATTAATAAAACATGAACGTGAACTTTTAAACCGAGAACGCATACAGTTTCACGGCTACGAGGTGCTGCTAGAATCTGGTATAATGGTTTAGCTGAGAATATTACTTGTTGGGATACGTTTAAAGTTCAATTCAAACATGCATTCCCAAATGTGAAGGATGAATCAGACTTCCATTTTAAATTGACATGAAGACGGAAAAGGCGAGAAGAAAGCTATGAGGATTACGTATATGAAATGGTCGCTATCGCAAAGAAAGGTAGCTGTTTGGGAATAATGTCACAGAGCGACTGGATAGATCAAGTCGGCTACTTACAGAGGAATATCGCCTTATAAAGAAGAAAAAATAGCGTATTCCATGAACTGTAAATCATATAAAAACATATAGAAGCCTGTAAAAACAATTTAATCACAACAATACGAAGAGCCTAGCAATATAACAAAAAATAATGTAAATAAACAAGAGTACAAATTTATGCTTTGACGCATCAGCATGTATTGTGAGTTGCGCTCTTTGTAATTTTTCATATGAATTCAAAATTCTTCGTTCGTTGTAATTAAATAGTTTAATTTAATATGTATTCGTTCGCTAATTAAACTATTATGTTTTTTGGCAAATGAATATGAATGAATAGTGTTGGGACTTTAATTATTGCAGTGAATCTTACTTGTGATACTTCAAGAATTCAATTCCAGTGGTATATTCCTAATGGTTATCTGCCGTTCAATCTGTATCCATTTAGAAATTGACATTCTTTTATTAAGCGATTGAGTTTAATAAATTTTGGACCAATTCAATTGTGGGATTGATTTTTCATAAGTAAGCTGTTCCTGGTTCCTGTTCCTTCAATCCTTTTGGAGGTACAAAGCAGCCCAGTTCCTGTTAGCTGTTCCCTTGCAATCTACGTTGGTTCCTGCTCAAATCCATTTCCCGTTGTTCATGTGTTGTTAACCTCCTTCGAGTCAACGCTGGTTCCCGTCACATAAGGTCAGTAGTATGTACTTGATATACTGGTTCCTTAATTAATTGAATTCTAATTGGAATTTTGGTCCTTAGAGCATTTATTATAAAAAGGACATTTGCATTAGGTCCTTCGAGCATTTATTTAATTTAACCTTTTATTTGAAGGTATAACTTGAAATACCAAATTGTTTCAATTTTAAATCTGAAACACTTCGAGCCGGATTGTAAAATTTACATTTACATTTGGTAAAATTCGAAACAGTAGCATTGGTACACAAGCACTTAATAAATATATTGTAGCCGGATTCCATGACCAAGACGTGGCAAAATCATTATCAATGGTTGTTTGTGACGACACGCAAGAACTTTTATTGAAGATAAAACGTATGAAGACGTAATGAGCCAGGAACGGTATCGTTCAGCTACGATATCACAAAACCCGATCCGTTCAAGTAATATAGCTAAACGACAAGAAAATATAATCAACCAGAGAACAAATAATACCTCTAAAACAAGACAAGCCGAAGTTACATTCTACAATTGTGAAGAAACAGGGCATTTATCGTTAAATTGCTGAAAACCACAGAAACGTAAGAGGTGTTTTAATTGCAATAAAGTCGGACATCTACCGAACGCATTGAGGTGATATTTTCGTTACCATGTAAATTAACATTGTTTATGTAAATGTCATAAATGTCTTTTCAATCAATCTTAAAAATAGTTGCGAATTTCTTGTTCAATAAAACCTTAATAATTGAAAGGTATATGAGTTTTATTTTAAATTCAGAACAATTTATTGAACAAGATTAAAAAAATATATACATACATAATAAAATAAAGATAAAACTATAATGGACAAGTATCTACGCCCGGAACGTTTCGACACTGAAACAACTGCGGTAGCCGCGGACTAAAAATGGTTACATTGGAAAAGAACTTTTAACAATTTTTTAACGCACATGCCCGACGCGGTAGACGCCTGTAAGTTACAGTTGTTAACTAATTAGGTCGCACCTAATGTTTTCGAGTATATTAGTGAAATTACGACCTACAAAACCGCCATGGATACCCTTGAAGCACTATACATTAAACCGAAAAATGATATTTATGCTAGACATTGTTTAGTCACCAGAAATCAACAGCCTGGAGAATCAGTTGACCAATACCTTCAGGTCTTGAAACAAATGAGTAGAGACTGTATTTTCCAAGCTGTTACAGCAGACGAACATAAAAATACTTATAGAAGAGATGCTTTCATCACCGGTTTAATCAATACCCGCATTAGGCAAAGACTATTAGAAAATACTTCACTTACTTTAGACGCTGCTTACGATAAAGCTAGAGCATTAGAGTTAGCTGAACAGCAATCTGCAACTTATTCAAGTTTTTCTACCCAAAGTGCTGCTACCAACTTTGAACATGACTCAGAAATCCAAGATACTCTAGCTGTCTCGTCAAAGCTATGTTATTTCTGTGGATATGATTGGCATCAAAGATCGTCATGTCCAGCTAAGAGTGATGAATATAAGAAATGTGGAAAAACGGGACATTGGAAACGTGCCTGTCGATCAAATCTGGATTAGGTAACCGAAAAACAAATCTAAATATTAATAGTAAACAAAAATCAAATACATCAGCCGCAGCTAATCTACTTGCAACCACTACCGCAGCAACACCAAACAGTCTTTTGAGATCAACAGTTGATATAAAAATAAATGGAGTTAAATTAAGAGCATTAGTTGACACTGGCAGTTCTCTGAGTTTCATCAACTTAACACTAGTTGAAAAATGTAAGGCTAATACTTTACCTTATAATGGAAAAATCGCCATGGCCACTTCGTCCTTATATTCCGATATACTAGGACAGTGTAAAGTAAATTTAAAGCTTGCTGACCATTTCTACAAGGATGTAGCAATCTTAATCATGAAAAATCTCTGTGCTGATGTAATAATTGGGCATGACATACTCAAAAACCACTCTGCTATAGAAATAGTTTTTCATGGCTGCAGGCCTCTTTTGAAGATTTGTAGCTTAGCTGTAGCACGTGTTCAACCCGTTTCATTATTTAGTAACTTGACAAAAAATTATACCCCTATTCTAACCAAATCTCGCAAACAATCAAAAGAGGATAGTCCATTCGTAGATAGTGAAATAAATAGACTACTAGAGGAAGGTGTGATCGAACCAAGTAACTCTCCCTGGCGCGCTCAAGCTTTTGTGGTAAGAGAAGGAAAACGAAAACCTAGGATGATTATAGATTACTCAAGAACAATAAATAGATTTACCCTACTGGACGCATACCCTCTTCCAAAAATAGAAGAAATAATTACAAAAGTTTCAGAAAATTATATTTTCAGCATTATAGATTTGAAAAGCGCCTACCACCAAATTCCTATTTTAGATTCAGAGAAACAATATACTGCTTTTGAAGCAGCTGGCAAGTTGTACCAATTTCTTCGTATTCCTTTTGGGGTAACAAATGGTGTCGCATGCTTTCAGAGAGTCATAGATCGCGTTGTGCAGGATGAAAATCCGTTATTTAGATGATGTGACAGTGTGTGGGAAAACCCAAGAAGAACATGATAGAAATCTGAACAAATTTTTAGCAGCTGTAGAAAAATATAATTTAACTTTAAATAAAAAAAAATGTCAATTTTCTGTCAAAACTGTACACTTGCTTGGGTATGTTATTACCAATCATATAACCAAACCAGATCCTAATCGTCTTCAGCCACTTCTAGCCTTACCTATACCTAAAGATGCAACTTCCCTTCAGAGAACTATGGATATGTTTTCATATTACAGTAAATGGATATCACGCTTTTCAGAAAAGATACGCCCCCTGTTGAAAACAACATTCCCCATTTCTGATGAGGCGATTACAGTGTTCAACATGATGAAAAACGACATTGCTAATGCAGCAACTTCAGCGATTCAAGATGATCAACCATTTCAAGTCGAGACAGATGCATCAAATTTTGCCATAGCAGCAACTTTGAGTCAGATGGGAAGGCCAGTTGCTTTCTTTTCTAGGACACTAAATAAGTCAGAATTACAACATTCCTCAATTGAAAAAGAAGCGTACGCCATTGTCGAATCATTACGGAACTGGCGTCATTATCTCATCGGCAGACCATTCACAGTCTTAACAGATCAACGCTCAGTTTCATTTATGTTTGACCAACATCACGCTAGTAAAATAAAGAATGAGAAAATTATGAGGTGGCGTTTAGAACTTTCGTGCTTCAAATTTGACATTGTCTACCGTCCGGGGAACAAAAATTCGTCCGCTGACACACTGTCAAGGGTAAGTGCTGCAGTCAACTCTATAATAAATCTTCAAACACTACACAATACGCTTTGTCATCCTGGAATAACAAGAATGACACATTGGGTTAGAGCGAAGAATCTCCCCTATTCCGTGGAAGATGTGAGAAAAATTACGAACACTTGTAGAGTGTGTGCAGAATTAAAACCAAGATACTTCTCACACGAAGGACACTTAATTAAAGCTACGTCTCCTTTTGAACGTCTTAATCTAGATTTCAAAGGCCCACTTCCCACAAAATCAAGAAACCAATACATGTTGACGGTCGTGGATGAATTTTCGAGATTTTCTTTCGCCTTCCCTTGTACTGACGTCTCAACTAAAACAGTAATTCAACATTCAACTACTCTTTTTGCTCTTTTCGGTACCCCAGCGTACATTCACTCGGATAGGAGAGCGGCTTTCATGTCGATGGAACTTAAATCTTTTCTGACTTCACATAACGTAGCTTCAAGTAGAACAACGCCATACAACCCAAGGGGGAACGGTCAAGTGGAAAAATACAATGGTATAATCTGGAAAAGTATAATTCTTACTTTAAGGACACAAAACATGAAGACTGAACACTGGGGAGATGTACTTGACATTGCACTTCATTCCATACGATCCCTCCTCTGCACGTCAACAAATGCCACACCTCATGAACGTATGTTCAACCACCCTCGTCGATCGTTCAATGGGAGTTCCACACCTACATGGTTGATCAAACCTGGACCTGTCTTGATGAAAAAGCATATCAGAGCCAGTAAATACGACCCTCTTGTGGAGGAGGTTGAGTTGTTAGAATCAAACTCCGAATATGCCCATATCAGATTTCCTGATTGTCGAGAGTCAACTGTTTCAACCCGATACCTCGCACCTCCTGGAGATTCTATAGTAAGATCAGAGAATGAGTCTACGAATGAAACTTATGAAAATCATCCACGAGAGAGTTCAAAGACAGAAGACAAATCAAACCAAGGTCATGGCGGACTCTCTACGAGTCCATCAATTACAAACCATCCAGTCCCAGGAGACGGGCTAAACCCGAGTCACGATAGACCCTCGGAGAGCCCTTCAACTACTCATAGTCCAGCTCGTCCAACCCGTGAAAGACGATTGCCTACTCGTCTCAAAGACCTTATTATTGATTTTTAGAGAGGGGTGATTGAGGTGATATTTTGGTTACCATGTAAACTAACATTGTTTATGTAAATGTCATAAATGTCTTTTCAATCAATCTTAAAAATATGTGCGAATTTCTTGTCCAATAAAACCTTAATAATTGAAAGGTATATGAGTTTTATTTTAAATTCAGAACACGCATGTCCTATTAAAACGACACAACAAGATAAAGGAACAAATAGTAACGTACACAAGATAAATACGAGCCAAGAAACTTATGACGAATTCCACAAGAAGGTAAATATTGATGGAAAAACTATTTTAGCTTTTGTAGACTTGGGAAGTGATTGCATAACACTACAAGAAACAGATGCGGAAGAATTAAATATCAAATATACTCCATATCGACTCGAATTACTAGGTTTTGGAGACGGACGCAGTTTAACAAAAGGGCGACGAACTCTATTAATCGAAATTGATGAAGTAGTAACTGAAGGTGAGGTGCTAATAGTCCCAAATGAAGCGCAAGATATACCAATGATAATTGGACAAAGCTTATTAGATAAACCCAATATAAAAATTATATGCTTTAACAGCGAATTGAAGATTACGTCACAGAAAGAAGAAATAAAACAGGAAGTAGTACGAAAAGAGTTTTACGGTTACACCACGTTAAGCCGATTGGAATACAAGAACTACCGGTAAACAAAACATTAAACGTTGATGATAAAAAACAGCTACACGACCTATGCTATGAATACCGTGATTGTTTCGCTGAATATATGAGTGAAATAGGAACAACCGAAAATATTGAATTTAAAATTGAAGTAAAAGATACAGCATAATCTGCAGTTAATGTCAAACCATACAGGCAGCCATATAGTCAAAGAAAAATTATGAATGATATTGTAACAGAATTAATGGATAACGAAATTATTCAAGAATCCAATTCGGAATATTCAAGTCCGGCATTGTTAGTGAAAAAGAAGACAGGCGATGAAAGATTATGCATAGACTACAGTCAGTTAAATGTTAATACGCGTCCAATTATTTTCCCGATGAATACAATCAACGAACAGCTAGATCAACTAGCTGGGAAACAATATTTTACAACGCCAGATTTAGCCTGTAGATATTACCAAATACCAGTCGAGATGGAATCAAGAATATACACAGCATTTATCACACAAGATGGACATTGGGAGTTCTTGAAGTTGCCATTCGGGCTTGTGAACGCACCAGCTGTTTTCAACAAAATGATGCAGCATGTAGCAAAGAAGTTGCAACCAGGAGACGTGTTGATTTACATGGACGATATTTTAATCCCGAGTGATAGTGTAAAAGAAGGATTCGAAAAGTTACACTTCATGTAAGCCTTAAGAGAAAACGACCTTACAATGAAACTCCGAAAATGTAATTTTTTTGAGAAAAGTGTACAGTATCTCGGATATGAAATAAGCAAAAATGGGGTGAAACCTGGAAACCGAAAACTAGAAGCCGTCAAAAATATGAAAATACCGACAAACGTTCGAAAGGTACGACAATTCATCGGATTGGCGAGCTCTTTTTTAAGGTTTGTACCAAACTTCGCAACAAAAATAAGACCACTCACTATGTGAACCAGGAAAGAAGAGCCCTTCAATTGGAGCAAAGAACAGGATAAAGCGTTTGATGAAATAAAAACTATACTTACCGAAAAACCAGTACTTACCTTGTTTGATATCAACAAAAACCATTAACTGCACACAGATGCTAGTCAGTTAGGATTGGCAGGGATATTTCTACAAGAGGAGGAAACTGGAATATGGAAACCCATAGCGTATTACAGTCGACAGACAAGCATAACGGAAGATAAGTACCATAGTTACGAACTTGAAACGTTAGCAGTTGTAGATTCAGTTGACCATTTTCGTATTTACATATTAGGACGACACGTCACTATTGTAACGGATTGCAATGCTTTAAAAGCTTCCACGAATTGCTAGATGGTTGATGCGACTTCAAGAATATGAATTCTCTATAGAATTTAGAAAAAACATAAGAATGCAATATGCGGACGCCCAAATGACGAAGCGAAGACTGTTGAAGTTGCAGATATGAAGGTATTAACAGTACGGATCAGTGAAGAAGATTGGCTGTTGACAATGGAACGGCAGGACTCAAAAATAGAAACAATATATACAGAGCTACAGAAGAAAACGAATGACCTTGAAAATAAATTAGCGCACAAAGACTACAAAATTGTAAATGGGAGAGTTTATAGAAAAGAACTAGGAGGAATAAAATGCGTAGTACCAAAAGCGGTAATGGAGAGTAGTGAAGAATAGTCATGATGATATTGGTCATTATGGAGTAGAGAAGACGTTGATCGAGTTCAAGAAAAACTATTGGTTCCCACGGATGAGACGTTTCGTGAAGAGCTACATCGTATCATGTATCGAATGTGCATATCACAAAATTAAGGGTGGGAAAATGGAGGCAGAAATGCATATTTTTCCAAGAACGCCAATACCCTTTCATACGTACCACTCAGATCATCTGGGACAGTTTCCAAAGAGTGCAAAAGGCAACAGTTACGTCTTAAGGCCTATTTATATCAATGCAACGCAAGACGCGACGCAAGCACGCAAAGAGGTAGGTAACGCTGTCGCAAAGTGCGTAATTTATAACCATTCTAAATTTGTTACTGGCAACCAATCAGAAAACATAGTGCAAATCGGGACTTACTACAGGACTGTATGACACAATCACGACCCAACTATGACATTTTCAGAACTCAGATGCGCGCGCCCCCTGTGAAAACACTGACAAGTGATTGGTTACACGCTATAGGAAACTCAAGGCAACACGTATAAAGTTAAAAGTTGGTCATCTCTTGCGTATCGTTAATTGCGTTACGCACTGCGTTGCGGTGATATAAATGGCCCATGTTACAAACATGTGTTTTAACTCCTTACGTTACCTATTGCGTCTGCGTTACGTGCTGCGTTGCATTGTTATAAATAGGCCTTTAGTCTACGTGCACGCATTCACAAAGTACGTGATTATAAAGGCTGTGGAAAACACGAAAATGCAAACAACAATAAACGTTTTACTTGAAATATTTGGAATATTCGGCGCTCCAAATAAACTAATAACAGATCAAGGCACGTCGTTTACAGCACGTCACTTTGAAGAGATATGTAAAGAAAACAACATTCAACATAGAGAGCCAATGGCCAAGTAGAGCGGTACAACAAAACTATTTTGACAGCGATAACTACAATGGTGAGAAACGATGGGATGCGAACATTAGAGCTATCCAATGAGGTTTAAACAATCTGCCAAATAAAACCACGAAGAAATCCCCGCACAAGCTACTGTTCAGCTTTACGCCGCGCAACGCAGTGCAAAATAAGATTCTACTCGCACTGAGTAATGACGAAATCGACAAAAAAGAAGATGAAGACATTGCCAAAGAACGTAAAAGCCCTCGAAAGAATAACTGAAGACCAAATTACGCAAAATAAGAGGTTTGACAAGAAACGAAAGAAGCCACATAAGTACGAGAAGGACAATCTTGTACTAATTAGACGGGAAGCAGCAGCCACGGGTGAGACACGTAAATTAATTCCTAAATATAAAGGTCCTTATCTAGTTGCAGAAGTCTTTCCCAATGACCGGTACCTGATTGTAGATATCCCAGGTGCCCCACGTGCACAGAAACCGTTTAGTTATGTGTACGCGTCAGACCGAATGAAACCATGGTGCCTGCTGCCAGATGACTACGAAGATCCTTCCGACAACGAGGAGGACGAGGACGCCCTCGACGTCAGGATGGACGATCTGTCACCCTGTCACCAAAATGGACAAACTAGTGACATCTAACGAGTGTCTCTAGCGGCTATGGCGTTGTATTTGTACGGGAGAACGTTTTGTAAATACTCGTGTTTCGTACGTTTAGAATAGAATAAATTCATTATAAACGATCTAACAATTATTAAACGCTATCCAGACTATTATCTGACACATTTTTGCTCTTAATCCAATAAATTGCGCCATAATATTTCCGTTATTTTCATCTTTCGTTAAACCAACTATTTTCATACATATTAGCCAAAGGTATATTATAAATATTGTCGGGAAAATAATCTGAAGTATCATATTTGTGAATATCCTTTTTTATAACCTTGTAAATATTTATATTTTTAAAAAAGTAAATCAAACTGTCTGTATCAGTATAACATAACTCAGCATTTAAATCAAAATTTTGTTTTACATAATTGTAGTGAAAGTCATAAATATAAGTTTTAGAAATGTCCAAAATACAAAATCCAACATAAACAGGCTTATCAAAAAGAATTGCTTTTTTACTTAATTCAACAAGGATTAAATCTTAATCTAAAATAGCACAGCTGTGAAAATTAGGTTTAGCTATAAGATTTTTTGCACCATGTTTACCCTCCCACGAACTAACTAATTCTATATCTTTATGTTTCCTTAAATTCTGCATTGTCTTGCCGAAAATTGCATTATTCATTAATTTATATTGATTTTTCTGAAATTCATTAGTTGATTTTTTCCTTAAATTTATATAAGATTATATTGACAACTGTAGAGAATCGATATGACATCTGGTGACTAAATTTTAAACTAGTGCATGACGGTAGGTGCGAGCAAGTACAACATGTTAGCAAAAATTTTTGAAAGTATTTCTTTTATACGAAAATGAATGTTGCAAAACGCGGTAAAACCACTGTTGCGTATACGGGTGTCATTCGCTTATGAGTAGGGAAACTCATTTAAGTTTCCACATTTTTTCAAAAATAGGTAAAAATAAAGTGACTATAACCACAAATGCAGGCATTCAACAAACATTGGATAGATTTCAAGCTTGGAAGTATGTTTTACGTTCTGGAAAACAAATTTCCAAGTATATGAGAGTATGTTCGAGACATTTTAAAGACAGTGGCTGGTAGCACAAGCCTTGTTTCAACTAAAACACTGTTTTAAAAAATGTCAAATTCAAATTTTAATATTTAATTTCACCCTTATGTGTATAGAACGACTTTTTTTAAATATTTATTTGAAAATAAACAAAGTTCTGCTTTAAAATTATATTTTGATAAATTTGATATTATTTATTTTTATTATTAAACAATGAAATTTAATATTTCCTAAAACAGCGTTTCAGTTAAAACAGGGCTTGTGCCTTGTGCTACCAGCCAATTACTTTATTCTTCCAGGTATAATTATTAATAATTATATTTGAAACATATTTATGATAATTTAAATATTTAGAAAATCCTTCTCAACGGAGAAATTTAAAAAAATGCTGTACCATATTTGTGACGACAGAGCATTTGCTTGAAAATAGAGTGATATTACATTTATAATTTGTCGATAACTATCGGTAATTCCACATAATATAAATGTGATTCGCATTCAGAACTTCTTCGCCTGTTTACAAGATTAATATTTTAAATAAAGTAGTAAATGAACATTATATACAATCATACCTTCAACAATATTCCTAGAATGATGAGTAATATTTAGAAAGTCAAGTATCTGAAAAATACTTAGCTTCATTTTCGATAAACACAAGCAAAATTGTATCATATGACAGTCACTGATTGTACACCTACCGTCATGCATCCGCCATATTGAAAATGCTTGCAGCGCCTCTATCGGTTATTTCAGTTGAGAATAAGACTGTAGCCAGCGACTCTGTTTGAATTTGAGTATTCGGTGAATTTGTATTATTTGTAATCCTAAATGAAAACATTGTTTCAAATTTTTATAATGTATAACATAATTTGTTTTGTCATACAAGTTAGCAATTAATTTTGATTGTTTTGATAAAGGTGGGGTAAAATTTTCTGGACAAAGTGGTAAATCTCTTTGTAATTCTTGTAATGTTTTTGGATAATATAAATCAACTTCAAATATGTACCCAACATCTGAATTTTCTGGGAGATTCATAAGGTCTATATTATAAAATTCAGTTATATCTACCAAACTGAAATCTCCATAAGGTAAATAATATGTTATTTACGTCAAAATACATAAGATAAGATTCGTCGTCTTCGGAGTTGTATAATTCATTCATATACTTATTATTGGCTTCTGCATAACGTTTTGTGCACTGGACCAATCCGCTTCTTCCACCCCGCTCTATGAATAATAGTTTTCAACGCCTGTTAACAGTTCGAGCGTTACATTTATGTATTTCAGCATCGCGTCAAATGCCAGTCCAGGAGCTTTGTAATAGTGAAAAGCATCTAATTTATATATTTGTAAACGATTTTTACGAAAATTTTCAAATACATCTGCTAATAAATGAACATCTGTTGTCAAATATAAGTCTGAATATTCACCTAAAGTTTTCAAGTTGAAAGATTCCCAAACGTTTTTTACATGAGCGTAATCTTCGTCACTGACATTTTCATTTTTTAAAGAGCTGTAGAAATGATGATGTTCAGGTAAGCAAGTTCTGCAAATTTATCCCAAGCATCTACGTATTCGTAAGGAAACACACCTTTTCTGGTTAATAATTAAACTGGTTTATATTTTTATAAAAAATTGTGTTAATACCTTCTCATGATTTTCCGAGTAAGATGATAATTTATCAATGCTACTGGCCATAAATCGAAAAGAATCAATAAATCTGAAATTAATTTTTGTGTCCTCTATATATTTGGTAAATTAAATGGAACGTTCTTTATTAATTGGAAGTAGTGTAACTCGATCTGGAATTTTTTTAGCAACGTTTTTTATGATGAAATGTGCATCATAGTTGCTCAAATTGTGAAATACAACAGGAATAGAATGCGTTCTTTTAAAATTTAAATTACACACCTGATGGGCCGCGCCGCGGTATGCTCCAGTGAAGTTATTATGGTCACGAACATTTATGTCCAATGGCAAAAATTGTTTATTACAAATACAACAAATTTTCGCGTTTAAAAATTAAATTTCTTGCTCTTTAGTCATGTTTACTGACACAATATTTTCAAATTTTTCATCAATAAATTGAGCAATTAGATAAAGTTCAGTTACAAACCAGTTTATACACTGCTCCCCTCTATTTATTTTAAAATATGACAGAGTTATCATACGAGCACTTTAAATAATAAGCAATGCTACAAGGGATGTGCTCATGAATTTTTGTAGCATTTTTATTGTAGAAATCATTAGTTTTCATTAATATTGATTCTATATCAGCATAAATTACGAAAGGTACCGTGTCTTGATAATGAAAGTTTTTGAATTTAAAATATTTGTTTTTATCATTTGGCATATTAACACGACATTTTTTATTAGCTTACAATCAGCTGTATGCTTTTCAAATGAAATTTTTGAATAAAAATGATTTAAACATCTGTCGCACAATAAAACTTTTACGTCATGATTCGAAATTTATTTACTCAAAAGTCTGGATAAATGTTTAATCCACATAAAATGGTAATTAGTATTTTTCTTTATACTTTTAACTATATCATTGTCTATTTCATCTTCAGACTCATCAACATAATTATTATCGTTACTAGAGTTTATCATTAATAAATGAATAAATTTAATACTTTCAAATTTTGATAAATATACCGGCACAATTTTATTTTTATCTTTACATAATTTATCTAAAGTATAAATATGGACAAATTATTCATTTTTTCAAATTTTGGAACATCTTTTAATTGCATCGGAAAATTTAATCCATCATACTTTAGAACTTTTGAAAAATGAGGATAAGATGACACGCGATCTGAATGTTTATTTGCAGCAGGAGCAGGATGTAAAGCCGAAACTATAGCCCACAAAAAACAATATTTATCATTATTTTTAAGATTAATTATAGCATGTTTACGCTTAATATGAACTGATAATTCAATATATGAACTCCCGTAAATCGGTTTGTAATTATTAATATTAATTTTCAGTTGTAGTATTTCAAACAAACTCCATCCCGAATCGCGCTCTTGAAATTCAGATAACTTTTTTAATATTTTATCAACATTATCACCAAACCAATGTTTGACACATGTTAATTTAGTTATAATACTGTTTGCTGTATTAAAATATTTTGTTTCTACTGCACCAGTTTTAAGCATTATATAATTAGCATTGAATACAAGATTAACTTTCAAATTTGAATTTTTTAGCGCATTTTTAATTTTATTAGAGAAAATTCGAAAACATTTGTTTAAAAATAATGACGGATCTTTATAGTCCATATTTACTGTAATACCAGTACGTACTCGGGAATCAAAACACGACTCTAGATCTTGCCAAATTAATTTTTTTGATTATTTTTGTAATCCTGCACGAAAGACACCACGTCTTAGTTGTTTCAATTTTTCGCGGTAATATTTACATAATCCCAAGTTAGGTTCCAATTGAAATGAATTACCACTATTATCCCCGTTTTGCTTTATAGCTTTATTTATTAACAACATAAATTTATTAACAAGTTTCAGCCAGCGAAGATACTCATCGCGTGTTTTTTAAAATTTTAATTACATTGACAAGTGTTTTTAAGGTAGTACGATTATTAGAGCAATGTATTAAGAGATCTGACGTGTAGTTTTTGAGAGAAATTATATTTTGAAAATTGGATATTTAACATGTAGTCAGTTGGGAATCTCATGTCAGTCATAATTAAGTAAATCCGATTATAAGTGATCTTAAGTAACATCTAAAGTTAAGTTATTAATTTACATGTTAACATTATTTTATTTTAGTTTAAAAAAATCCACATTTTATTATGATTTACAGAGTACTGATCTTACTACCTTAATACTTTGCAGCTTACTTTACCAACGTTTGACATCGCGAACCGTTCTGTGCGAGTTCCCAAGGTTGAATGATCTATTCGCAGTGATGTCGCGGTATATCAATGGCGATTTAAATAACACTTTTATATGCGGGTCTTGACTAGCACAGGTTGTCACTAATGCACCATGCAAGTCTAAACTAAAACGGAATAATTTGCGCATGCGCTGTTGCATGCTGGAGGCTGGGTAGTTGTGACTCATTTTTAATTGCAACAAACATGTCCAATCTTGTTCCGTGAGTTAGAAAGAGATAGACTGATAAGTTAAGCACTACGAGGGAAAAAGAGAACAATACATAAGGTTTTTAAATGAAAGTCGCTGAATTATTGTAAAACATTTATTTTACATTCAAAAAAACAAAATACATTTACATATTACTGACAATATTTGTTAATGGATTATAGTTAATTATTTTATCATGTATAAAGCAATTGTATTTTCGGGCATATTTAAATTTGTTTTAAATTCCAGTCTTATATCAACATTACCCGATTTCAATGTCTCACTCTGATGCTAGCAATCTATGACCGCTAGAGGTGCTGTATTTATAAATTCATTAGGTCTGAATATTGGCTCACATGATCGTTGATAGTAAGATAACTGAAACTGAGTGTACATTTCATATAACATAGCCCAATGATTATTCTTAAAGTTCAAATTTAAGCTATCGTAGGGGTACATATCAGAATTTAAATACAATTTGATATTACTCAAATTACAGTGGTCAAATTTACTCATATCCTTATTAGACTTATTCTTGCGATCTGTCTGAAATTCCACGATGATAAAACGCAGAGTTTCCAACTGTGATGTAGTGTTGATTGGCCAGGAATGACGTGTTTTCTGCAGTAATGGATATTCATGTAATTCCCATGACCGGAAAGCGATTTCCAAATTATTGCTGTTCTCCATATACTTCATAGGCATCAGTCGTGGGGCATCGGCTACTGATATATGTGGAATCTTCCAGTGAACTTTACTCAATTCAATTTTCATATTTTCATTGACGGCGCTGTTTTCAACTGCATTTAGATCGGTGCTACTTCGTATGAGGACCAATTCTTGTTGTAAATTTAGGACATTTTTTTTAAATCTTCACAAAATCCCAAGAGCATATTAAGGGGTATGCATACATTGAAATTGCCATGACTATCAATTATTTGTTTTGTATCAGCCAGAGGTAACCAACCAGCATTTTACAAACGTTTACTCTCATTTGTATTGTAAGAGACGTAAGCCTTCATTGTTGAACTTATTCCAGAATTCCGAACTCTATCTATTACTATTCCCCTAATTTCATATCGCATTTCACTAAATAAGAATGCAAATGCATTGTTTATAAATTTGGCTGTGCTCGATACTTTGTTATCATGCGTAAGAAGTTTACCCTCAATATAAAGTAAACTATTCCACGGTACAGTATACAAGTCTTGTTGTTGTATAGGAATGCGAATTTCATCATTATTGACTGATTGAATCATCAAACAAGGCCTTTTCTGACACATTCAATATTAGCATTAATTTTGGTGAATACGGAGAATTTCTTTGACTTTTTATACTAAACTCCAATCCAAATAATTAATACTCTTATCCGCTTTCTCTGTTTATTGATATCCAGATTGAACTTTAAACCCAAAAGATTTTAGAAACTGATAATTGATGGGTGTTAAATCTTCAACAGTCTTCTTACGAATGATGTAATTACAGTTTCGAGTCTGAAATTAATTAGCTTTCCGTCTTGGGCAACTATTTTAAGGGTTATAGAATTTATAACGCGCGTGCTGATTGGTAGATTATTTGGTTTGGGCTCGGGGCTTCGATCATTTTGAAACCTGGTGGAACACGCGGGAAAAATTCATGAATTATATGCGCATTTTTACTATTTGAATAAGAACTTTTAGTTATACTACAATCAATACACACCGCATTTACTTTGATTATAGAAACAAAGTTGTCAGATACATGTGATTTATTAGCCTCTAATTGACGATGTTTAAATCCTAGAATATTACCGATTGATTCCTTTGGTATAAAATTTATTTCCTTATTGCTTCTAACTTCACACTTAAGGGTATTATTATTTGCTACAATATTTAGTTCAGTACCTGTATCTAACCTCTTGGTTAAGTATTTATTTATACAAATTTCGTAAGAACCTTCTAGAATAGTAATTTCTTGCAATCTTGCATACCAATATAAAATTGATTATTTTCAATATTTGGTATTGGATTATAAACTTCAAAACTTATTAAACCAAGGACATAATTTGAATCCTCGTCCAGTACAATCGGCGGAGAAAAGGTTTTAGTTATAACTGAATTAGTATCGAAGAGAGTAAATGTGTATGGCATGATGGTTCAATCAATACTGCCAATACTGACTCAATATATACTCTCTTTTCTATGACTGCCAGTACTGCAACATATACAGGCTTGTTCATAAAGAAATGCTAAGCTTAAGTGACCGCATTTTACACTATTATTAGGTTGGTACCTATTATAATTGTAGTGTATTGAACACCTGTTCCCAAATTAGTAACTAGTTCTTTTGATGGTGCTAGGTTTCCATAACTGTCATATAACTAAATGATTACGTTTTTTATAAGTTACCCAGTGCGACCCCGATCCGTTACTGTTATCCAAATTAACAATGGCGCATTCGTTACGATTTACTTTTATGGGCAAATTATTTCTCATGAATACCCCCTCTAAAAAATAGAATTTTCAATTTTTTTGTATGTTTTTGAAGATCAATATTAGTTAATGCCCGCGATGGTAATTCTATTGGGAGTTTTTTAAATACAGGCCGTCCCATCCGGTACGGCTTCAAATACAGACCCTTTCCCATGGCTAGTGTTGCCGGAAGTCGAGACGAGACGAGACTTGGGGTCGGTCTTGTCTTGGTCTTGACTTGGTCTCGACTAGAGTGGTCTCGTCTTGGTCTTGTCGAGACGAGACTTGATGTCAGTCTCGTCTCGTCTCGAGTCTCGACAAGACTCTCGACTTTGCCTCCATAAACAATTTTTGTATAATCGCATCTAATAGTACATAAAATTCCAAGAACACCAGTACAATCGCGATTCAAATATTCCAAATAATATTTGAGATATTTATTATCAAGTTTTCTATTAATGTCATCAACTTGATAATTGAGCTCGAAATAATTAATATAAAAATATACGTATATATCGAATGTTGTTTCTCATTACTAAACATAAAATATATAATTTCAATTCCTTAGCTACAGAATTATTAGCAATAGTTAAACAGTTATGTATATGTTTAAAATGAAGCAGTAAGTAAATAGACAAAAATCTCCAAAAAAGTAACTTCTTTCGCTATTTTTTTTATATTTTAATAAATAAATGTTAAATAGGCAGATAACAAAACTAGCCTTTCACGTATCCCTTGGTACGCGTACCACAGATTGAGAACCTCTGCTTTATTTCAAAAGTTTGCGCTTGCCCCCCCTGAGAAAATTAAATACATTGTATAAATACCTATTTCATTCATATGAAAAAATTGAAAACAATAATCATCGTTGACTTAAAGCCTAAAAGGAAATGTAAATATAAAAGTCGTAATGTACAAGCCCTTCTTAACAATTTCCTTAAAACTTTGTATGCACAAATATGTAAAATAAACTGTTTTTCCTAATCCCTAATATAACATAATATAAAAAAAATTTGGGTAAAAAATAACACATTCTTTTCTTGTAAAAATCTAATAATGGAACAATAAATTTTACAACGGCCTGTGCTATAAATGCTGCATATTACCAGACAATAACAACCACTTTTAGACATCTGCTAGTAATAAAAGTAGGTAGGTTTGCCCAACCCAAATCCAAATATTACAGAATACAATACTTTAGTCAATCTATCAATTTTGCATCCTAAAAATAAAAAACCATGTATAAAGAAAAGTATAAACGGATGATACAAGAATTAAATGAAACATAACATAGACAATTTTTATGAGAAATCATTATTATGGTTTCATAAGTGGAAAGAGAAACACCATATGAAGAATTATTAGATATCTCCAAAAATTTCTATCCTTTTTTACTCCATGCCTTGATTTTATTTTTAACTTTACCTTCTACAACATGTAAAAGAAGTTTTAGTACATAAAAAAACTGTTGTGGCTATCACAAGACCTTCCGTCAATTTGATGTATTTTGTACAAACCCCACATCACAAGTTCCCAAGAAAATATGCTATATATTTAATAAAATTGTAACACGAACATATACTATTTTTTACAAATTCCATGCCGAAAGTTCCTTGGAAAAAATTCTATAAATCAAATAAAATTATAACACGAACAATCATTATGTAAATTGTACTTGACACTGAAATATGTCAATTACAATTTTTTGAATATATCAGCTGTTTCTATGATTATAGTAAAGCTGACTGATTTTTGAAAGTTAATCTATTTACAATTCATTAAACCGTAAAACTGTTATTATTAAAGTTTCTTAGTTACTAATTTTTTTACTAATTTTATAAATTTATAAATACGTTTATTATAATTTACTTAAGTTTTTGGAACAAGTCTATTTTTTTGGCAAATAAATAACATATAAATATATGACTAACTATATTTTTATTCGCCCCCCCCCCCTGAGAAAAAATCCTGGCTACGCCCATGAATAGGAAGTACATATGTTGAAAATGTAGAATATGGTTGTTTTAAACCGGGAATTTCCCTAAAATCCTAAAATCTTTGTCTGCATTTTCGTAAAATTCTAAGAATCACAATAAATTTTTTGTTTATTTTGTTATAATAAATTAATTGCTAACGTTGAGAATGCACCACAGATGTAATTTTTGTATGCTATTTGAAAATTGGAAATATTTTTCAAGATGTAGTCAGTATTTCATATACCTAGTCGTACCAATATATTAATTGATAATTAAACAAAAATTAAATTAAAATCAACATATTTATACGTACAAAACATGTATATTATAAAATAAAGATTAATTTTAATTTAATTAAAATATTGATGCATTAAAATAACATGAGAATTCTAAATTTATACCTACTTCATTCATATCATCCCACCTACATTGTAATTTAAATTCATTTAAAACTTACATTTGCATAATTTAGAAGAATAAGGAATACATCATATTTACTTAAATTAATGTTTCTGGAAAACAACTATGAAAGTAGAAAATTACAAAATTTGAAAAATTTATATCTTTCTTATTTATTCGAATTTTCAAACAGTATTTACAGCAATACTCTCAGTTTTTGAAGTACTTTTAGAATATATGTTTAAAAAAATACCTTTGATCTGAAGTCAAGAGTCTTGTCGAGACTTCAAGACTTTCTCGACAAAACTTGATGCTGGTCTCGTCTCGTCTCGACTTTTCTAGTCGAGACCAAATGATGGTCTCGTCTCGACAAGACCAAGACGAGACGAGACCAAGACCGGTCTTGGTCTTGTGGCAACACTACCCATGGCGATGGCTTCCATCATCTTATTATGGCGCTGAGCTTCTTTCAACTGTTCCGTAGCACCTTTTGCATCATGAACAGCCTTGGCGATACCTGCAGCGCCACCTCCAAGTGCGCCTAGAGCACTCAAGCCGGCGAAAAATGGAATTGAAGAAATAGGTTCTAGTAACATGTTTAAATATTAATATTTAGGCTGGAATAATGATTTGGAGTGTATATAGACATTCGAAAAATATAGACCATTTTCATGCTCTAAAAGTGCAATCAAAACATTTGTCTTACTTCACCCGGATGGACTTGCGATAATACATCTTACTATATCCGGTAATAACTCACTATGACGCGACTCACTACTTGTATTATTAAAATCATAATTCTTAACCACAAGGTTATGACATTGCTTTACAGTCTGCATTTTGATATAAATAAGAACGCGAACGTTACTCCAGCCTCCAGCACAGTTCGTCACTGACTGCGGAAGAAGACGTGCGCTTCTTAAATAGTCATGATGAGGATGCAGAAGAAGAAATCTAACGGAAGTTTGTCGTTCCGCAGTGTGGGCAACCGCGCGCGGAAAGCCATAAAAACTAATAGTAATAGTTCTGATTTAAATAAATCTGCAAGAATCGCTTTACGAACGGTTACGAGAATAAAGCGAAAAATTAAAAATCCAAGAGATATCTGTACCGAAAACCGGAGGTTTCCTTCCATTAATTCCATTTTTCGCCGGCTTGAGTGCTCTAGGCGCACTTGGAGGTGGCGCTGCAGGTATCGCCAAGGCTGTTCATGATGCAAAAGGTGCTACGGAACAGTTGAAAGAAGCTCAGCGCCATAATAAGATGATGGAAGCCATCGCCATGGGTAGTGTTGCCACAAGACCAAGACCGGTCTTGGTCTCGTCTCGTCTTGGTCTTGTCGAGACGAGACCATCATTTGGTCTCGACTAGAAAAGTCGAGACGAGACGAGACCAGCATCAAGTTTTGTCGAGAAAGTCTTGAAGTCTCGACAAGACTCTTGACTTCAGATCAAAGGTATTTTTTTAAACATATATTCTAAAAGTACTTCAAAAACTGAGAGTATTGCTGTAAATACTGTTTGAAAATTCGAATAAATAAGAAAGATATAAATTTTTCAAATTTTGTAATTTTCTACTTTCATAGTTGTTTTCCAGAAACATTAATTTAAGTAAATATGATGTATTCCTTATTCTTCTAAATTATGCAAATGTAAGTTTTAAATGAATTTAAATTACAATGTAGGTGGGATGATATGAATGAAGTAGGTATAAATTTAGAATTCTCATGTTATTTTAATGCATCAATATTTTAATTAAATTAAAATTAATCTTTATTTTATAATATACATGTTTTGTACGTATAAATATGTTGATTTTAATTTAATTTTTGTTTAATTATCAATTAATATATTGGTACGACTAGGTATATGAAATACTGACTACATCTTGAAAAATATTTCCAATTTTCAAATAGCATACAAAAATTACATCTGTGGTGCATTCTCAACGTTAGCAATTAATTTATTATAACAAAATAAACAAAAAATTTATTGTGATTCTTAGAATTTTACGAAAATGCAGACAAAGATTTTAGGATTTTAGGGAAATTCCCGGTTTAAAACAACCATATTCTACATTTTCAACATATGTACTTCCTATTCATGGGCGTAGCCAGGATTTTTTCTCAGGGGGGGGGGGGCGAATAAAAATATAGTTAGTCATATATTTATATGTTATTTATTTGCCAAAAAAATAGACTTGTTCCAAAAACTTAAGTAAATTATAATAAACGTATTTATAAATTTATAAAATTAGTAAAAAAATTAGTAACTAAGAAACTTTAATAATAACAGTTTTACGGTTTAATGAATTGTAAATAGATTAACTTTCAAAAATCAGTCAGCTTTACTATAATCATAGAAACAGCTGATATATTCAAAAAATTGTAATTGACATATTTCAGTGTCAAGTACAATTTACATAATGATTGTTCGTGTTATAATTTTATTTTATTTATAGAATTTTTTCCAAGGAACTTTCGGCATGGAATTTGTAAAAAATAGTATATGTTCGTGTTACAATTTTATTAAATATATAGCATATTTTCTTGGGAACTTGTGATGTGGGGTTTGTACAAAATACATCAAATTGACGGAAGGTCTTGTGATAGCCACAACAGTTTTTTTATGTACTAAAACTTCTTTTACATGTTGTAGAAGGTAAAGTTAAAAATAAAATCAAGGCATGGAGTAAAAAAGGATAGAAATTTTTGGAGATATCTAATAATTCTTCATATGGTGTTTCTCTTTCCACTTATGAAACCATAATAATGATTTCTCATAAAAATTGTCTATGTTATGTTTCATTTAATTCTTGTATCATCCGTTTATACTTTTCTTTATACATGGTTTTTTATTTTTAGGATGCAAAATTGATAGATTGACTAAAGTATTGTATTCTGTAATATTTGGATTTGGGTTGGGCAAACCTACCTACTTTTATTACTAGCAGATGTCTAAAAGTGGTTGTTATTGTCTGGTAATATGCAGCATTTATAGCACAGGCCGTTGTAAAATTTATTGTTCCATTATTAGATTTTTACAAGAAAAGAATGTGTTATTTTTTACCCAAATTTTTTTTATATTATGTTATATTAGGGATTAGGAAAAACAGTTTATTTTACATATTTGTGCATACAAAGTTTTAAGGAAATTGTTAAGAAGGGCTTGTACATTACGACTTTTATATTTACATTTCCTTTTAGGCTTTAAGTCAACGATGATTATTGTTTTCAATTTTTTCATATGAATGAAATAGGTATTTATACAATGTATTTAATTTTCTCAGGGGGGGCAAGCGCAAACTTTTGAAATAAAGCAGAGGTTCTCAATCTGTGGTACGCGTACCAAGGGATACGTGAAAGGCTAGTTTTGTTATCTGCCTATTTAACATTTATTTATTAAAATATAAAAAAAATAGCGAAAGAAGTTACTTTTTTGGAGATTTTTGTCTATTTACTTACTGCTTCATTTTAAACATATACATAACTGTTTAACTATTGCTAATAATTCTGTAGCTAAGGAATTGAAATTATATATTTTATGTTTAGTAATGAGAAACAACATTCGATATATACGTATATTTTTATATTAATTATTTCGAGCTCAATTATCAAGTTGATGACATTAATAGAAAACTTGATAATAAATATCTCAAATATTATTTGGAATATTTGAATCGCGATTGTACTGGTGTTCTTGGAATTTTATGTACTATTAGATGCGATTATACAAAAATTGTTTATGGAGGCAAAGTCGAGAGTCTTGTCGAGACTCGAGACGAGACGAGACTGACATCAAGTCTCGTCTCGACAAGACCAAGACGAGACCACTCTAGTCGAGACCAAGTCAAGACCAAGACAAGACCGACCCCAAGTCTCGTCTCGTCTCGACTTCCGGCAACACTAGCCATGGGAAAGGGTCTGTATTTGAAGCCGTACCGGATGGGACGGCCTGTATTTAAAAAACTCCCAATAGAATTACCATCGCGGGCATTAACTAATATTGATCTTCAAAAACATACAAAAAAATTGAAAATTCTATTTTTTAGAGGGGGTATTCATGAGAAATAATTTGCCCATAAAAGTAAATCGTAACGAATGCGCCATTGTTAATTTGGATAACAGTAACGGATCGGGGGTCGCACTGGGTAACTTATAAAAAACGTAATCATTTAGTTATATGACAGTTATGGAAACCTAGCACCATCAAAAGAACTAGTTACTAATTTGGGAACAGGTGTTCAATACACTACAATTATAATAGGTACCAACCTAATAATAGTGTAAAATGCGGTCACTTAAGCTTAGCATTTCTTTATGAACAAGCCTGTATATGTTGTAGTACTGGCAGTCATAGAAAAGAGAGAATATATTGAGTCAGTATTGGCAGTATTGATTGAACCATCATGCCATACACATTTACTCTCTTCGATACTAATTCAGTTATAACTAAAACCTTTTCTCCGCCGATTGTACTGGACGAGGATTCAAATTATGTCCTTGGTTTAATAAGTTTTGAAGTTTATAATCCAATACCAAATATTGAAAATAATCAATTTTATATTGGTATGCAAGATTGCAAGAAATTACTATTCTAGAAGGTTCTTACGAAATTTGTATAAATAAATACTTAACCAAGAGGTTAGATACAGGTACTGAACTAAATATTGTAGCAAATAATAATACCCTTAAGTGTGAAGTTAGAAGCAATAAGGAAATAAATTTTATACCAAAGGAATCAATCGGTAATATTCTAGGATTTAAACATCGTCAATTAGAGGCTAATAAATCACATGTATCTGACAACTTTGTTTCTATAATCAAAGTAAATGCGGTGTGTATTGATTGTAGTATAACTAAAAGTTCTTATTCAAATAGTAAAAATGCGCATATAATTCATGAATTTTTCCCGCGTGTTCCACCAGGTTTCAAAATGATCGAAGCCCCGAGCCCAAACCAAATAATCTACCAATCAGCACGCGCGTTATAAATTCTATAACCCTTAAAATAGTTGCCCAAGACAGAAAGCTAATTAATTTCAGACTCGAAACTGTAATTACATCATTCGTAAGAAGACTGTTGAAGATTTAACACCCATCAATTATCAGTTTCTAAAATCTTTTGGGTTTAAAGTTCAATCTGGATATCAATAAACAGAGAAAGCGGATAAGAGTATTAATTATTTGGATTGGAGTTCAGTTTTCATTATATGCTTGACGATGTAGCGTGCGATAAACAGGATGTAATTAGGGAGTACTTTTGCATGGGTCGCCAAAAAGCTATAGATTGTTTTTATTTATGTCAGACTTATACCAGAATCCCCAAACATCTTATACGGGATAATGTTAACCTGCTAATATTATTTAAACAAGATGTTATGAATTTAAAACACGTTTATACTGATCACGTAAATACAAATATGTCATATGAAAAGTTTAAGAACCTCTGTTCTTTTTGCTGGTGTGATAAGTACGGGTTTGTGGTTATTGACAAAGAAAGCGAGATAAACACTGGCTGTTATCGCTTAGGCGTTGATCAGTATATTGTAATAAATAACAGTGCTACGAGCTAAAAGACTTCAGGTGCTGGTTAGCTGTCGCACAGTAAACATCTGGAACAGATTAAATAAAACAGGAACTGATTGAATTTAAATCATATATGTTTTTTACTTGTTTATACAACTATCAGATCTGTTTTTTATCTGGTTACCAGCTGTTCATCTGCTGTCCGATCTGTTTTTTATCTGTTTCTACAAGCAACAGCTCTTTTAATTTAAACACCTATCCCGGAGCTGGTGTGTGAGCTTGACCCTGTTTCACTTGTCCCTTCAGGAAATATTAATAATAACTGTTTAAACTGGATATAGTTATTCAAGATCTAAAGTATGTTGGTACACCAGGGTTAGGTATATGAGCTCTTATTTAAAAAACAGCCATTGTATATTGGTATACTGAGATCGATCGTAAAAATTATGTTGATATTGTTAGAAGAACGAATACTGCCCGTCGAAATTATAGTGGCAGCGAGCAATTTTCAGTAACAAGATCTCAAAAATATACTTCCATTATTGCTCCAATGTTAGACCCTCAGAGGAAAGTTATTCCAGTTTCTAGAAAATTAAGTTCAATTTCTAAAAAACCAAGTTCCACGTCAGGCGGAAGTTATTTAAAAAAATTAACTAAAAAACGAGTGGAATATGTTTATTAGGATAATATAAATGAACTGGTTGATCGATTGCGTCTTTTAAATGCGTCACGTGATGCCGGTCATACAAATCATGATAATGAAATTATATCAATAATAGGGGTTTCCAAGGCTACAGCTTTTTAAAAAAATACTTATTGGATATCAGTGTTCATCATGTATAAGTAATATTAAGATGAATATAATCGTTAATTTGCTAATTTTTATTACTTTAAAATCAAAATTAAAATTTAATGCATTTAAATTGAGTGCATAAAATTCAGTATCGGCCATCTTTATGACGTCAACGGCACTCTGAAAATTCTGATTGGCTAATGGCTTTTCGAGCGCGCAGATCATGTTCGCGCTGTGACCTGACGTGACATTCAAGCCTGAACATTTGTTATTTTCATGAAATTTAAGGTTACAAGAAATTTTTACTGAATAGGGCTGTTGCAAGAATTTTTATATGACTTCTAAGTATTAAATTTTAAAAGATATTGTTCTTTAAAGAGCCTCAAATTTGAAAATATCAAGAAATATCCTTTAGATATTTTACAATTAATTTTTGAAATTTGGATAAAATTTTGAATGTCACGTGATCTAAAACAGAATATGACGTCAGAGTACATACATCTTCAGCGGTTCTAAGGTGCCAAGTGTATTGTCAAAGTTGTCAAACAAGTATAAAATTTTTAGATTGGTTCAAGTTATATAATATGTAGGTAATAAAAAATTCAAAATAAAGTGAGTAATTTACGATATTGTATTGTGCCTTCTTACAAAAATACTGTTAAGAACAAACCTACTATAGAGTTTATAAATTTTACAAAAGATGAAAAGAAAAGAAAATTGTGGCTAGAAGCAGTAGGTCCAAGAGCTGATAATTTGTCTTCATGTTTGTGAAGATCATTTCAATTTTCATCCACCTTCACGATAACAGTATATTTTTGTTGCTTCACTTTATAATAGATCTACATGTCCTATAGCAGATTCAATGTAAGAATCACGACCAGAACTTTAAAGTAAAATATATTATTAATTTATATGGTAAATTCAGTTTTTATATTTTATTTTACCTCAACTTTTTAACACCCCTTATTTCGGTAGCAGTAAAATAATCGTTCGGATATAAATTCAGCCATCATCCAGCTATCGACCTTCGGTAAATTGTCCGACTTAGCTTGAGTGTAATTTGAATTTGCCATTATTATTTTATTATTCAATTACAATGAGCAATGTCAGCGTCAAATGTCAAATTAAAAGATTTTTTTATTAACATGTGACAAACTTTAGCCTACGTTTATTTATATAAATAATATGAATAAAAGTAGGTGATGGAAAAACTATTTTCCTATTGGCTATTAATGATGTAATGTATGTGCTTCTACGTCACAGGAGTGATTATTTCCACAAATAACAACAAATTATTAAAATAAGAATTATTACTAAGAAAATCATTGCATAAACTTTCATTTGAAATAGTTTTTGAAAAATGTGAAACAGGCTCATTTCGTGTTAGTTTCTTTGAAGAATCTTTTGAAAAAACAAGTAAGTGAAGTAAATAACCAATAATGCTGTTTATATTAAAACTGTTCACTTTCTTTAGAATATGCATTTGTTTTCCAAAGATAATCCTAGTTTTGTTAGTGCAGAAATAAGAAATGTGAAAGCCGAGGTATGTAATGTTTTGTACGCAGATTTATGGAATATTTATTTAATACAACATTTACAGAGCAACTAAAGAAGAGTATGGAGACGAAGCTGTTATTGTAGAAGTTGAATTCGACAAAGACTTGTGTCAGCAGTTGATGGAGGAGGCAACAACATTTTGGAAAATTGCAGTATTCCCCAAATTTATGAAGTCAAATAAATATTTTCATAGTTGTTTGTTATTTCTTTGTCTTAAATAAAACATCATTTTACCAATGATTTAATTTATTATTAATTAGAAAGTTAAACATGTGCTAATTTTATAATTTTAATGATAACAGGATAGGACAAGAATAAAGAGCAGCGTTTTTACTTTCTGGCTGTACATCGAATTCACATATAATTAAATTAGTAAATTAATTAACATGTTTAGGTTTAATACCATTATAATAATGGCGAAAGGTAAGTTTAATATATCGTCATCATTACCGATGTCTGGCACACCCAGAAATGGGTAATATGCCGTGATGATATATTTTTATTTTATTTTACCATTATAATACGGAATATTTATTTTTAGTCATTATAACTTGCACGTTTTTCTTAATTTTTTGGAACCGTTACATATATTTTCTTTGGATTATTTGCTGAGGAATTATAGCAACCCGGTACGAAAAAGTATGTCACCACCACAAAAATGCTCATTATTAGAGCTATAGTAACCAGAATAGCAAATTAAAAAATCGTCCATCTCTTAAAATAGAAAAATAATATTTAATTATCTCCAAAATTACTATAAGTACTCAAGTTTTACCTGATTTGCATGTACAATCACAGTTTCTTTAAAAATATCTTCGATAAGTATTACAAAATAAGCTGAGGAACAGAATTCAACAAGTGGTTAATTCTTCGGTTATGTATCTTGTTTACATGTTCACATATACCTATTAACTAATATATTGCTAATGCTCGTATCTTTCCCATAAGAGTAGGTGAAGGAAACACTGTGTCACTGTGAAATGGAAATATCATTTCTGCATAAGTCTATCTCACACAAACACCCAACCAGCAATTATGCGCAAACTCGGAAATCTTGAATACTATTGGCTAACGCTGACAGCGTCGCTGGCTGGGCTGCGTTCCAAAATCCACAATATTTTCAAATGTAGTTGCTCACGATTCTCAACATATGAAAGTAATTTGCCTTCTTGAGGAAGAAAACATGCTTTTGGTTGAAAATAAACATAAATAAATACGTTGGCGTGTATTACGAGCATACTTTTATAATAAAAGCGCTTTTATGGAGCGTATTTTCACATTATATTGAGGAGAGTGCTCCATAAAAGCGCTTTTATTACGGGCTTGACATTAATATTGTAATTATAAGTAGTTTTGTTAATTTTATAAAATTATTTTTAATTTAGTTTCAATTTTTTACTTCAACAAAACTCTCATTCGTTCCAAAACACAACACTTCATACTCTACGCCAAAACTCGGTATTCCTGGTTTTGGAACGCTGCCCTGGTGATGCAGCGAGTACATGGTTTGACTTTGACGTTTGATTTCATTTCTGTTTGTAGTTGCACTTCGAAAGGATTTGCTTTGTGTTTCATACAGTAACTTATTGTCACCTAAATAAATTAATCCTGACCAGATTGTATTCCTATTATTTTTACAGTACAATAAAGTAAATTATTTAATTCAAATTTAGCACTAGAATATGTCAATGTTTTTTATTATTACTAATATTTATATTCAAGAATTTACATACAAAATAAATAATAGGTACATTGTTTAATTTCTCAAATTTAAATTTAAAATTACTCGCGCTAGTCGTTAATACAGACTCTGTGATTCGCAAAAAGTCATCATGATTTCCTCGTTAGCCAATAGTAGTCAAGGTGGAAGCATGCGCATAATTCGCGGTTGGGTGTTTGTGTGAGATAGACTTATGCAGAAATGATATTTCCATTTCACAGTTTCCTTCAAGAAAAGCAAAGGATCCGCAATATATTAGTTAATACATATACCTATTAGACTAATATACTGCTAATCCCCTATCTCACCAATGTGTTGTGCATCCGTTAAAGAATATGAGATAGAGGATATATCTCCATCGCTCACAAGCGATACAGTGCTTCGTATGCGCATGCTCGTGAAACTAAAATATATTTCTTAGCGGTCAGGAATCCAGTGGCGTGCGGTGCGTTTCTGTGTTGGGTGTGCAGATTTTTTTAAAAAAAGTATTGTGTTAGTAGAATCTTAGGTTAACAATTCAGAATTATCTTATTTTTTATACTATGTCCCTTCTAGAAAATGGTTTCTTCAGTAAATCCGCAATTAGTAATTCACTTGCAATTTCCATTCTATAAATTTTCATAAATACAAATATAAGTTAAATAAATAATATACCAAATACCTAAAATTAATAATTAATTGTTTGCCTGAACTTGTTTATGCTTGTGAATACTACCAAAAGTAATTTTAGGGCGATACGTGCACAAAATATGCTGCACGCTGGAGAGTGCGATGGGGCGATACGTATTTCTAATATTTTATCCTTGTCTGCGCAAATACACTATTCCTATACTCTCCCTGTGTAAAACTTGCGCACCGAGTGCAGTGCAGAGACCTGCACTTGCCCGGCAATTTACAAATTCGCTGATAGGCAACCAAACACGCTCCTGTTCGTTATTGTCACATAATTGTATTAATATTTTGTATATCATATATTAAGATCAAATCAATTAAATAATTCACATTTTAATGCAATAAATTTTGAAATTATTCGCAGGGTGTGCAGTGCACACCTTGCACATATGGATTGCACGCCACTGCAGGAATCCCACTCTTTCGTTATCTCTGTTAGCGGCACCAGTAGCCAATAGAAGTATAGAATGCGAGCATGCGCATCCAAAGCACTGTATCGCTTGTGAGCGATGGAGATATATCTTCTGTTTCATATTCTTTAACGGATGAATCGCGGAGGATTAGCAGTATATTAGTCTAATAGGTATATGAGTTAATAGGTATGTGCATGTTCATGTGCGAAACGACATACCCACCGTGTTTGTTATATATCCGTCTCACTCAGCTTTAGAAACGTATGTTCTCGCGGTGTCGATGACGTCTCACGCACCGATGATTTTTTCGATCCTTATTTATAGAAACTTTAATAATTTTTTTTTTTGGCTTATTAGACGCTTTTCGGCGAAAATAAAAAACACGGGTCTAATATTTTTATATAGAGATTAACATAATAAAAAATGAAAAAAAAACTTGAAAACCCCTATTGAGGAGTTAAAAGAAGCTGGAGTTATAGAATAGCGACAGTTCAATAATGACTCTTGACAAGTTCGGTCGTCACATTGAGCATCATAAAACTAGAAAACATATAAACGATATAAAAGTAAATTTGGAGCTCCGTCGTAAAATAAAGTTGAAAATTTTATCTCATCGGAATTATCTAAAATAAAGCAAAATTTTTAATTTATTGCCCATATTAATTTACATTTACAACTTAGTAATAATATATACTCTAGAAATATCTCAGATTCTTATATTTTCCCTTATAGTTGTAAAATTTTGGAAGTCAGATTAAGTAATGATAATGCAGTTCTAAATTACAGTTTAAATAAATCTAAACCCGTATTTACTTTAACTAATAAAAACATTGTTAAAGAAGGTGAATTACAAATACAGGGTGTTATATAAGTAAGTGATCAACGCTTAACCCATGATAGAACTGACCTCAAAGATAGTAAATCTGGCAATAATTTTTGTTTAACATACTTTCTACAAGAACTAGAGGCCTTTAAAACTGACCAATTACGTCATAGTTCAAAACTTTATAAAAAAGTAAAAATCAATGTGTTCTCTGGAAAAAATATTGATTGTCAATCGTTAAATGTTTTTTTTTTTTTCATAGACGTACAATTTATATTCTGTTTTTTTGATATTCTCAAAATGCCATTTAACTTCACCAACCAAGAGTATGCAGACATGCATATGGTTTATGGCGAGACATTACAAAATAGTCGTGCTGCTGTAAGACGATACAGAGAGTTATTTCCAAATAGACGTCAATGATTTTATATGTCATTTGTGACAGGTATCACATTTTTTCCACACATTGATTTTTACTTTGTTATCAAGTTTTGAACTATGACGTGATTGGTCAGTTTTAAAGGCCTCTAGTTCTTGTAGAAAGTATGTTAAACAAAAATTATTTCCAGATTTATTACCTATGGGGTCAGTTCTACTATGGGTTAAGCGTTGAACACTTACTTACATAACACCCTGTATATTCTGGCCCATTAAGTATTAATTTCAACAATTATATATGGAAATTTTAAGTAGCGTTGCTTTGAACAGATGCTCTTTGTTTGCGCTTTTGGCCAATATGTGTACCGCAGCCCCGCCACGAAACGAACTCGGCCACCCAAACCAGGGAGGTTGTATAAGCGAAAAAAAAATAAGCGGCAAATAATTGTGCAAAACAAAATATTTGTTGTTATTATTATTATTATTGCAAACGCAGATATGTCTATGAAAGAAAGAAAAATAACCAACAGGTCAAAATTGACCGCAAAAAAAATTAAGAAGACGAATATCTGCGATTGCAATAATATAGCAAAGAAAAATTGTTGAGATATGGCAGAGTTAGTGCACGGAAAAATAATAACAACAAAATTTATACAAAAACCAAGATAAATATTGGTAGAAACGTACAAAAAAACTAACTAAATGAATGAAATACAGAATTACGCAGTGCTAGACTGCCTAAAGGCTGGTTTATGTAAGCTGTAAACTTAAGAATTTACCTTAGCATTATCATTATGACTTTGCATTAATAATTCAAGTATAGACAAATGCGTGCTGCGGTACATGTAGCTATAACCTTAACCTTAGCATTATGCCGTTACCCTAGAATATGAAAATTCCAAATTTTTAAGTCATAATGCTAAGGCCAACCAATCAGAAGAGTATATGTTCGTGGACGACAGCTTGATTCTGGAGGTATTTACGATAGTCCATTGACATCAGTGGCGTATCCAGACTAATGACTCAAGAAAGGTGACAAATATTGTAATTTTAAATGTAAACAAAACCAGCACGAAAAAATTGAATTTACAAGATATTGCAAACCATTTTATTCGCAAATCCACAGTACGAACAAATACATTTGTTCTATAAATATTTAGATCTTTAATTAAATAAATAAATATATCATCACGGCTTGTTATGTATAGCTGAGTGTGCCATTCTACTTTATCACAAATATCGGTAATGATGATAACATATTTGTGCAGGCGCTTACCAGGTGTCACCTCACGGGCATTCATTGTTACAAAAATTTTGTAAAAAAATTACGGGAATATATTATTTGACGTACTGATACTGGCCAACATGAAATTTTTAACAAAAATTTCGAGTCGACCTGTGGAAAATTTACGTTTTCATTACAGTCAGTGGTCAGAACATCAGATATAAATAGGTACCCTTAATTTTTGCAATATTTTTGAAACACTATTTTAATTTTAGGTATGTATTGTTTGATTAGAGTTTGTTTTTTTACATATACATAAAATATATAAATATTTTTAAAAATTTTCACATTTCTTACTATTTCTCAAATCACATTTGTGTCACTGTATTTCAGATTTTTCAAAAAAATATAGAATATAGAATACTACATTTTTGGTTTCGAGCACCCGACAGAAATATAAAAAGTCGGCGCCACTGGTATTGAGCAAATAAGTTTTTAATCTTTTTACATAAAGTGTACAAAAAAAAATTAGAAGTTTGGGAGGGGAAAATGATGAGAAACATATTTGGAGAGAAAAGAGTGGGAGAAATAGTATGGGGAAGGAGGGTAGGCGCAGTGAAGGAGGATCTATAAGAATTAGGGGTTCAAAGATGTGAAGCAGCAAACAGGAACCAGTGGAAGAAAGTGGTTCAAAAAGTCATAGATCTACAAGACCTGGAGAGCTGAAATTTATATATATTTAATAATCTTTTGGTGTCTGAAAAGTGTGATATGTAGATGAATATTCGTCCAATTTTTTTGGGTACTTTTCTTCTGAGTAAAATTGTCTCATTTATTTCAACATTTATTTTCAAGAACACTATCCCAAATTCTTTGAATGAATTTTTGCGAATATTTGAAAGTAATAATTTACTTCTAGATTCATAAAAACATAAAAAAACCTTTTGTACATCTTTATTGAGATGTTCTATTGGCTCAATAATCAATATCAATAATTTTAAATAAAAATAAAATTGAAATTGCAAATATTTTTCTAGAAACCATACTACTCTGCTCTCTGTATGCATATCTCTCTCTCTTTTATGCCATATATTAGTGCGTTCGTTAATGCAGATTCATGACCCTCGGGGGGGGGGGGGGGGGGGGGTGCTATATAAAAATATTTTGTATAATAATCAAAAAGTTTATCGTAGGCGACCTGTTCTATAATAACATATTACATGATATTGCAAAAAAAATCGTAATACAATATTCAAACGTCTTGATTTTTACTCTTTTCCGATGTCAAGATTAGTTAACACTCCTTTAATTGGTATAATTTCCAAAAACACGAATAAGTATTCTAGTAGTTGATTTTCGATCAGTTGTATCTGCAGCCCAATCGGCGTCTACGTAAGCATCCATCGGTTCACTTGAACATGAGTTAAAAATAAGTTTGATTGTACGTGTACAATATAGGTATTTTAAGACTCGTAGTGCATATTTAAAATGAGTTTGAGAATAACTAATTTGAAATCGACTTAAGTAATTAACAGAAAAGGATATGTCTGGGCGAGTTCCATTTGCAATGTGCAATAAAGCTCCAATCAAGTTTCTGTATTTCAAAGTGCAATCCACTACACGGTATCGGCAGGTTCTAGTTTCAAGTTCATTTCCATAGGTGTATCGTGATTTCTGGAACCTTCGGGTCGATATTTCTTAGCAAGACTTTGTATGTATTTTTCTTGACTTAAAGTCATCCTCTTTTCGCTTGGATTATATATGATTTCAATTTTCAGATACAGTTTTACTTGACCTAAGTGTCATTCGAAATTTCTTGCTTAATGTTAATTTAATTCTGTTGAAGATATCTAGATTGTATATATACATTTATTGTGTATCTACGTAACGTTATTTATTGTTAGAAAAATAATTCATAAGTTCAGTTGTCTAAGCGCTAAGATTATAAGTCTTTAATTTCTGGAATTTATTTTGTTAGGAACTATGGCTAGCATGTTTGATAAAATTACTATTGAGAAGTTGATTGGTTTATGTAACTGAACTAAATGGAAAATGTTAATTATGCTTTTTCTAAAAAGGCAGGGATTAACTGATATTATAACAGGGGCAAGAAAGAAACCTGTTAGAAGTAGTTACACTACGGATGAAGAGAATTTTGAAAAAGATTTAGTAAAGTGGGAATCAGTGGATGCTGAAGCTATGTTATATCTTATGACTTCTCTTGGAGATGAACCTTCAACGTAGGTAATGACATGCAAAAGTGCAAATGAAATTTGGGAAACCTTAGTTGCAGTATACGAACAAAGTAGCGAACAACGACTTGATCGTCTGTTAGAAGAATTTTTCAGATGGGAGCGTGATCCAGCCGAAGATATAGCAACTCACGTGGCAAAATTACAAAAACATTTTGCGGAATTAAATGATGCTCTAAGTAAACAAGGTGAATCTTGCTTGAGCGATAGAGTTCTAATTGCTCGAGTATTATCTACATTGGGAAATGGATTTCGTGAGTTTCGCAATGTGTGGGAAGCTATGCCTTTAGGAGAACGAAATATTAAAGTGCTAGTAGAGAAGTTGCGTACTATCGAGCAGCGTGATAGTATTGAAGCAAACAAATCCACCTTTTATGTGAAATCAAAAGTGAATCGGTCTAATTTAGGCAATAATTTTACAAACGAAGTTAAGAAAGGAACTGAGAAAAATATTCTTTCGTCGTCTGGTAAAAACTCAAAATTAGATAAAGTAGTAGATTCAAGGAATAGGAAAAAATGCTTCAAATGTAACTTGCCGGGCCACGTCGCAAAGCAGTGTCCTTTAAAACAGAGAAATGAAAAAGAATTGTTGCTGAAATCAGGTGAGCAGTCATCTGTAAACTGACACTGACAAGTGAATAGCCGACAGTGGAGCAGCAACACATATTACTTTTAATAAGCAGTATTTTGTAAACTACAAACCATTTTCCTCTCCTCGCGTCATGTATGGCTTTAACTGAAGTACAAAATCATCAGCTTTAGGACAAGTTAATGTAAATGTGGAAATTAAAATTGGTTCCAGGTGGTTTCGTAGCTATTTACAAAATTTGTGGTATATTCCTGATGCAAGTCGACATTTATTTTCAATTAATAGAGCTGTTGCTAAAGGGTACACATTTCAAGCAAAATCCAGTATATGTAAGTTTACAAAGGATGAAGAGGTAACTCTGACTGGAAAATTAGTTGGAGATTTATATCTGCTTGACATGTGAGTGATTGTACCGAATAACGGTGTTTATTTCGCTAGCACAAAGGACAGTTTGCAGCTATGGCACGAACGTATGGGCCACCAGAACAAGCGGCATGTAAAACAAGTACTCAAATGGTACAGTATAAATGTATCCGAAGAAGGTGAGTTTTGTGATGGATGTGCCCTTGGAAAAACCGGCCTGAAGTTAGCCCCGCCCCATCTAGCACTAACGTTCTTTTTTATCTTATTAGTTAGTGCATCGTTAGTGCTCTTTAGTGCACTATAAAGGAACGTTAGTGCATTTCGCATTATTGAGTAAATTATAAAATTTATGGGTGGGCTAACTTCAAATTAAATTTTAAGATTTAAATAATATGTACCCTAGTATTAGTTAGTGCATCGTTAGTGCTTTCTAACGAACCCAACAGTTTCATTCGTGCTATTACCATACACTAGAAATTAAGAAAATACACTGGGAGGGCCAACTTCATCTTGTATTTTAAGATTTAAATAATATGTACAATATCACTAGTTCGTGCATCCTTAGTTCTTTCTAAAGAATACAACAGTTTCATTCGTGCCATACACTAGAAATTAAGAAAAAACACTGGGTGGGCAACATTAATTTAAATTTTCAGATATAATTAATATGTACCATATCATTAATTAGTGCATCGTTAGTGCTTTCTAATGAACCCAATAGTTTCGTTCCTACTATTACCATACACTAGAAATTAAGAAAAATCTATGGGTGGGTCATCTTCATATTAAATTTTAAGATTTAATTAACATGTACCGTATCACTAGTTAGTGCATCGCTAGTGCTTTCTGGCGAACCCAATAGTTTCGTTCTTGCTATTACCATACACTAGAAATTAAGAAAAATCTATGGGTGGGCCAACTTCATATTAAAATTTTAAGATTTAATTAACATGTACCATATCACTAGTTAGTGCATCGTTAGTGCTTTCTTGTGAACCCAATATAACTTCAACAACAACTTCATATAAAATTTTAAGATATAATTAATTTGATCCATATTATTAGTTAGTGCATCGTTAGTGCTTTTTAATGAACCCAATAGTTTCGTTCGTGCTATTACCATACACGAGAAATTAAGAAAATACACTGGGAGGGCCAACTTCATCTTGTATTTTAAGATTTAAATAATATGTACCATATCACTAGTTAGTGCATCCTTATTGCTTTCTAAAGAATCCAACAGTTTCATTCGTGCCATACACTAGAAATTAAGAAAAAACACTGGGTGGGCAACTTTAATTTAAATTTTAAGATTTTTAAGAAAAATTAAGAAAAAAATTCAAATAAAGTGGTTCTTTCACCTAGTAATGGCAGCCCATACCCGACTTCGCTATTACGTATAGTTCTTTCTTCTTTATCATTCTTTTTTTTTGTCTCTCTTTCCCTAACTTGCCCTTTATCACTTTCTTGACACGGTTGTTTTCGATATATACAAATTCCCAGGAAATAATCCATATAAATATGGACGCTACAATTTTCCAAATCAATGGACTGATTTCAACTATTTTTTTTTATTATTGCTTACCATCTGTACTTGTGCCTACGCAAATATGTGTGTGTCGTCTATGTTGTGTGTGTGTGTGTGTGTAAATCAAACTTGGGTGCGTTACGAGCGTGCGTTTTTGTGTTTTTAGGCGTGAGTGAGGGCGAGCGCGTGTGTGTGCATATGTGTGTAAGCATAAATTATAATAATTGTGTTGGTAGACGGTAGCAAAAGTGTGTAGGAACACGTTAGATACTCGTAGTTGACGCTGTAGCGCCAAAAATAAGTGATAGAAAATTCGAAGATTATGATAATGAACTCAGCACTCATGCTCTTATTGATTGAACTATTTCGGCATAACCAAACATATTTTAGCAGGCGCCGAAAAATATATTAAATCCTGGCTAGATAGGCAACTACACAAATAAATAAACAAGTAAAAATTTGGTGTGACATACGAGTACGATTTTTTTTGCGTCAACTACGATTAGCGACATTAAATAAAGGGTCTCAAAAATGTTAGTGCAAAATGAGCGACAGAGGTAAATATATGTAGTAGCCCTTTGACAGTATACGAATCAAATTGAGAGTACCACATTCCAAACTCCAAACAGTTAAAGGACCTATAACTCATTTTTTTTATTTCTATCGTTTAAAAAAAACACTCCTATACTTATTTTAGTGTTTAACTGTTAAGAGAATAAAACTATGAACAAGTAAATAGGTATAATTATCAGAATATATAAAGTATTTTAATAATAAAATATTTAGTGTAGTGTATCGGGATTTTGCTAATCGGAATATATCCAGGGATGGTGGTGTATTATATGCTATACACTCAAAATTCAAATCATCCCTTATTAAGTTAACTATCAATGATTTATCCACAGCTGATATCATTTGTGTTAAAATATTATTATCTCCCACTACTTATGTTTACGTCATTATGTTTACGTCATTACTGTCATTACCGTCATTACTACCTCCACCTATATCTTTAGCTCAGCTGAGTTACATTTATGAGGGTATAGAGTCTATTCCTGGTATCCTTGATAATAATTTTATTATACTTGGTGATTTCAACATTACCAATCTTATTGAGTATTACACCAACGGTTTTACAAATAATCTTATTCTATCTTTACTTAACTTCCACAACTACTTAGGAGCAAATCAACGTAATTTCATTTTAAATAAGGACAATAGAATTTTGGATATTGTTTTATGTAATTTTAACTGCCTTGTATCCCAAGATTATTTCCCACTAGTTAAATAAGACGACTATCACCCTGCACTTACTATTTCACTGCAATTAGAATGCAGTTTCCTTAATTCAACCTTTGCTAATTCTATTCCTTTGTACAATTTTCAACATGGTAACTATGAACATCTCTATCATTCTCTTTTAGCTATTGATTGGAATATTCTAGCAAATTGCAGTAACGTTGATGAGGCCTTTGCTAAATTCTATGATGTTATTTATAATGTATTTAACCAATGCATTCCTAAAACAATTAAGAGGCATTCAAAATATCCACCGTTGTTTTCAAAATCAGTTATTTCTGATATTAAATTAAAGGATAAAAATTTAAAACTTTATAGACAAACCAAAAATGCTGTTTATCTAATAAATTTTAATAACTTGCGATCTAAAATCGAAAAAAAAAAACGTTCGAACTGCGCATAAGAATTATTTAGATTCTATTGAAACCAATCTGTCTAAAGATCCTAAAAAAACTATGGACCTATCTTAATAACAAAAACAAATCTACTCGTATTCCTGGCTCAATGGTACTTTCGGACAGTACTTACAATGAGACTGCTACTATAGTTCAGGCGTTTGCAGATTATTTTGCTTCTGTTTATGATGACACTGCTCCTGAACAAGTGAGCACTAATCATCCTTTTCCCAGTAATCATTCTCATTTTATTTCCATCAACAATATTACTGAGACCGAAATTATTGAATTCACCTCCAAATTAAAAATTTCCCGAAATCCTGGTCTAGTGGAGTGCCGTAAGGTTTATACCTCGGATCCCGGGTCCACTGAACGGATTTTTGTAAAACTTTTGGAAAGTGTTTTTAACACTAGATACTAAAATCACCACATCTTGTGGGTGCATGAAAAGTGGATTGAATTGTAATGTAGCTTACTTAGAATGCAATGGCAACAATTGCACTATTCCATCACCTATCATCCAAATTGATGAGGTTGATGACGATGATCATATAGATAATTGACTGAAAATTTTTCAATCTTTATATAATACAATGACATAATAAATATTTTTTTTTTTTTCTAAAAATCTCGTCTTTTTTATTAATGCAGTATATTTTACCTTTTTTGTATCTTCGGTCCGATATGTATACGATTTTAAACAACTCGCCTTAGTATAATTTTTTTTTATGTAATTTTTTTTTGCTAAAATATTATAAATGCATTTTAAAGTTATTATAAAAATATAATTTATTGTATATAAAATATAAATCTTTACTACAAAATTTTTTTTTATTCATATTTTTCTCATTTTTCATTTAATTGTTAAAAATTGTTGTAATTGAGATTGGCAAATTTTGGTAGGTAAACTTTTTTATTTAAACTTTTAGCAATGTAATAGAAAAGGTTTCACAAAAATCCATTCAGTGGAACCGGGTACCGAGATTTTTACATTTTTTTGGCTTACGGCACTCCACTAGTCCTGATAATCTTCCCTCATATGTGTTAAAAGGATGCCGCGAAATATTTGCTAAACCTTTATGCATACTTTTCAATCTGTCTCGGAAAACAAATACCTTCCCTACTGCTCTAAAAAAAAAACTACATTACTCCCGTCTTTAAATCTGGTGATAGAAATGTTATCTCGAATTACCGCCCAATTGCTATTATCTCAAATATTTCTAAGGTATTTGAAAAGATTCTATACATTCATATTTATAGCTCAGTTGAATCTCGTATCTCTATCCATCAACATGGATTCATTGCTGGGAGGTCTACATCCACTAATTTGTGTACATTCACAAACTTTGCTTTAAATTCTTTTCGTGAAAATAATCAACTTAATGTTTTATATACTGATTTCTGTAAAGCTTTCGATAAAGTCAATCATAAAGTTCTTGTTTTCAAACTTATTCATACTTTTAATTTTTCAACTAATCTTGCCTCACTTATTGTTTCGTATCTCTCTAATAGACAAATTCATGTACATTACAATAACTTCACCTCTCTACCATTTACTGCCACTTCTGGAATTCCACAAGGTTCAAATCTCGGCCCACTTCTCTTCACTTTATTCATCAGTGATATTACCGACTGTATTAAATACTCTAATTACTTACTGTACGCTGATGACATAAAAATATTTAGAATAGTAAACACTATTGATGACTGTTTAAAACTTCAAAAAGAAATTGAAAATCTGTTGACTTGGTCTATCTCTAATCATTTATTTTTCAATGTTAATAAGTGCAAGATAATGACCTACACCACAAAGAGAAAGATCATTCTTTTCAATTATCAAATGAATAATATTGCTCTAGTCAGATTTAATGAAATTAAGGATTTGGGAGTAATTTTTGATCCCAAATGTCAATTTAACCAACCAATTCTGTTGGAAGTGGCACTGGCCGACATGACATTTTTATTAAATATTTATTCATTGTGCTAAACAAAATGTTATTATTATATCTTCTGCACTGTTCATTAAGGCAATACGGGTGACTAGATTTTTGTGCCACCTCATGGTTTGCGCTTTAAACGGTTGTCTAGCCGGCCCTGCATATGGAGAAAGCCTTTAACTTTTTTTTGAGACCGGGTACGGGCCGGTATTACTAAGTAAAAGACCAACAAAAATGATTTAAATTGTTTTCATATTTTTTAGTAAATGATAATTCCTCTACTGAAAGTGTTGGATTCATAAGAAAGCATTAACGGTGCACTAACTAATGATAGGATACCTAACAATTATTAAATCTTAAAATTTAATTTAAAGTTGGCCCACCCAAATTTTTTCTTTATTTCTGCTGTGTGGCCATAGCACGAATGGAATTGTTGGTTTCATTAGAAAGCACTAACTAGTGATATAGAACATATTAATTAAACATTCTAATTTAATATTAAGTTGGCCCACCCAGATTTTCTTTTAAATTTCTAGTGTATGGAAATAGCACAAACACAACTGTTGGGTTCACTAGAAAGCACTAACGATGCACTAACTAGTGATACGGTACATGTTATATTAATTAAATCTTAAAATTTAAATTAAAGTTGCCCACCCAGTGTTTTTTTCTTAATTTCTAGTGTATGGTAATAGCACGAATGAAACCGTTGGATTCTTTAGAAAGCACTAAGGATGCAATAACTAGTGATATGGTACATATTAATTAAATCTTATAATACAAGATGAAGTTGGCCCTCCCAGTGTATTTTCTTAATTTCTAGGGTATGGTAATAGCACGAACGAAACTATTGGGTTCATTAAAAAGCACTAACGATGCACTAACTAATAATGTGGCACAAATTAATTATATCTTAAAATTTTATATGAAGTTGTTGTTGAAGTTATATTGGGTTCACAAGAAAGCACTAACGATGCACTAACTAGTGATATGGTACATGCTAATTAAATCTTAAAATTTAATATGAAGTTGACCCACCCATAGATTTTTCTTAATTTCTAGTATATGGTAATAGCACGAACGAAACTATTGGGTTCACTAGAAAGCACTAACGATGCACTAACTAATACTAGGGTACAAATTATTTAAATCTTAAAATTTAATTTGAAGTTAGCCCACCCATAAATTTTATAATTTATTCAATAATGCGAAGTGCACTAACGTTCCTTTATAGTGCACTAAAAAGCACTAACGATGCACTAACTAATAAGATAAAAAAGAACGTTGGTGCTAGATTGGGTGGGGCTAACTTCAGGCCGGTCTTGGAAAATCTAGTCGATGTCATTATGGTCAACGTCCTAATCGTCCACAAATAATTGGTGAATTAATCCATGCTGACGTGTGTGGTCCGATGGAAAATATGTCAGTTGGAGGTAATAAATATTTTGTTCTTTTTAAAGATGACTTTAGTAAATATTGTCGTATATTTTTCTTGTCAAAGAAAAATGAGGTTGCTGAATTTATAAATGAATGTAGAACAAATGGACATAATATTAAAGAAATTCTGTGTGATAATGGAGGAGAGTTTATTTCACAGGATGTAAGGAGAATTATACAGGAATTTGAAATTACATTACGTACATCAACACCATATAGTCCAGAACAAAACGGAGCTGCTGAACGGGAAAATATAACGGTAGTAAGGGAAGGTGGGGTAACTGGAATTAGGGGTAACTGGGCCATAGGTTATTCTTCGACAAGTTGTTAGTGTATTTTAACTTTCAGCTATTGGTATTATTACAATGAAGTGTTTACTTCATAGAACAACGACGCAGACCTCAGTTGGAGCTGTGGAATGGGTGTTGACAGATGTCAAAAATTGGACCAGTTTTTCTTTAAAACAACGTGGTGTTAATAAATGTGTCTGCATGTTTTCTTCTGATGTTTTAGTTTTAGAATGGGTGGTCCAGTTACCCCGGTAATATTGTCCAAGATGGGGTAATTGGGCCATCTGTCAGGGGTAACTGGGTGTCTGGAGCCCGATAGTAAAATATTTGTCTTTTTTTGAACCAAGGACAAGATAAGCTTATCTTGTTATCAAAACTTCATTACTTTTTTTGTCCTTAAGATATACTTACTTATTTAAGTACATGTAATGTTCAAAACTTATAGCTGGTAAGTAATGAGAGCTCTGTTTGTTTTGCAGGACATGGTACGTACATACGTACGTAAAACACAGAGGGGAGGTGGCTTTGCCTATACTGCTGAGGATCTTCAGCGAGCTGTAGATGATATTAAAAATGGAAATAAAACAATCCGTGGCGCAGCTGCGTTCTACAATATCCCTAGGAGTACAGTAAGACACTCTGTAGCAGGTACTCGGGGCAAGGGCTACAAATCACAAGAGGGCAAAGGCGGTGGTGGTGTAATATCGTACCTATCTTCTACTGAGGAGGAGGAAATTTCCAATTGTATCAAGATAATGGAAAAAAATGGAGTTGGTCTCTCTAGAGAAGATGTGTTGGATCTAGTACAAGCGTACATCAGACAAAATAAATTACAAACCCGTTTCAAAGACCAACGACCTGGCACTGATTGGTTTATTTCTTTTAGAAATAGACATCATCTTTCTATTAAAAAAGCTCAAAGTATTGAGCATGTTAGATGTGAACAAATCAATCCGTGGGTAATTTACGATTTTTTTGATAAATTAAGTGAAATTGTGAAAGAATTGAAGTTAGAAGGAAAGCCAGGTCAAATTTACAATTTTGATGAGACGTCATTCTGCCATGATCCATCCAAAACAAAGATTGTTGGAGCTATTGGGGTACAGAGCCAACGCAAAACTAGTTCATCAGGGAGAGAAAATACAACAGTATTGCTATGTTGTTCCGCTGATGGAAGAACACTTCCCTTACTATGCGTTTTTAAAGGAAAATTTGTTATGGAAAATTGGATAAACCAAGAGGTAGCAACACAAACTGCTGTTTCAGCAACTGAGAGAGGGTGGATGGAGACAACTTTGTTCTACAATTGGTTCAGAGACGTTTTCTTGAAAAATATTGGCAAGGAGAGACCAGTATTACTAATTTACGATGGGCATACAACGCATATTTCCACCAAGTTGATCCGATTAGCACAGGAAAGTGGAGTCACCATCATGAAACTGCCGCCCCATACAACTCACCTTTTACAACCCCTGGATGTTGCGGTGTTTAGAAGCTTAAAATTAAAATGGGACAAAGAGCTTTGTAAGTGGCAACGCCAAAATCCGCGAAAGAAAATTCCTAAACCTGAATTTATATCAATCTTAACTAAGGTTTCTGAAGAAATTCCTGCAACAAATATCATCAACGGGTTTAAAACAACAGGAATCTATGATCCAGCCATGCAAAGACCGAATAAGGATGCGATTCCCGTGTCGGTTTTTAAATCACAGGATTTGCTACGGTACAAGAAGAATCTTCCCCGGTCTAATGTAGCCACTGCATCAACCGCCGCTGCAGAAGATCAGAATTAGATTTTTTAAAAGACACTGTCAAACCATGAAATTTATAGAAACGGAAGAAGAAGCATACATCACAGAGACGGATATTGTTCGGAAGTTATCAAAACCTACAATTAGCGGCTCCGCTCGTTACAATAACATGATAAGCTTCAGTACAGACCTAACAGACCTAACAAACATTCATTAAGTTAAGATAAAATTTGTATTTTCATATTTCTTTCTTTAAAACTTACGTAAGTAATTACACTTTAAATAAATATAATATTATTTAATTTTTATAATAATAAAAGCATCTTATATCGCATTATGTATTTCTTTTTTTATTACCTTAACTAGATTCAGGTCCCTTGCAACGCCTTTGCTGCGAATATTGCTGAAATGGTGTTCGTGACTGCGATTTTTTTAGATTATTTAAATGTTGGGCAATATGCCCAGATACCCCAAATCAAATTATACAACCTTAAAGGAGAGATAGATCGGGTGGGTCCACTTACCCCATTTCGACGGAGTAACTGGGCCCATGGGATTTAAAAAAATATATGTTTTTTATTTTATCTTTAAACCGCACAAAGTCATTTTTAAACACCCTATCTATTAACGCAAACATAATTAGACATATAATACAACAGTTCAAACTCTATTTCAAAAAGGAATAGGCTTCTGGCGTCTTTAAAGTCAATAATTCCATAGACACGATGTAAAATCATGGCCCAATTACCCCACCTTACCTTAGAATTGGCTCGTTCTATGTTGCAGGCTCACGGTCTTCCAATGAATTTATGGGGTGAAGCTTGTAACACAGCTGTATATCTCCTAAATTTAACACGTTTAACAAGTATGGAAGGAAAATAACCCTATGAACTGTGGTTCTGGTAAGGTAGTTAATGATTTAAAACATTTGAGAGTGTTTGGAACAGAGTGTTACGTACATGTCCCTAAACAAAAACGTAAAAAGTGGGATGCAAAGAGTGTTTTTGGTTTGTTTGTAGGCTACTATGGTCTTCGAGATGGATATCGTGTATTTCTGCCTGGAAGAAATAGAACGATTACGAGCCATGATGTAAATTTTAAGCCTGAACTTACTATTACAGATTCTGTTACAGATGTCTTTAATGAAACCAGGAAAATCTGATTCCACAGAAAAAGAGCAGGAAGATGAAACTGTTTTGGAGGAAGAAATTCGAGAAAATGATGATAGTTTTGGACGTGGAAAGCATATCAAGAAAGAGCCAAAATGGATAAGTAGTGGAGAATATGTCACGCTTGCTCGACAAGCAGAGAATACAGTGGCATGTAATCCAAATTCTTATGCTGAAGCAATGAAAAGAGATGATGCCAAGCAATGGAAGATGGCTATGGACGACGAGATGGCTTCACATAAAGAAAATGGTACATAGGAATTAGTAAGGAAACCTGAAGAGGCTCATGTATTGAGTTGTCGTTGGGTTCTAAGTACGAAATTAAATCCAGATAGTTCCCTTTCCAAATACAAAGCTCGTCTAGTGGCTCGGGGATGTGCACAACGTCAAGGTATCGACTATGATGAATTGTTTAGTCCGGTAGCACGCTATGACACAATTCGTGCAGTACTGAGTGTGGTAGCAGCAGAAAAATTAGAACTAGCGCAGTTCGACGTAAAAAACTGCTTTCTTGTACGGTGAACTTCGGGAGGAAGTGTACATGAATCAGCCAGAAGGTTATGCAGATGCAACTGGCAGAGTTTGCAAACTGAAGCGATCACTATATGGATTGAAACAAGCACCTAGATGCTGGAATTCAAGATTTACAAATTTTATCTGTTTGCAAGGTCTTGTATGTAGCAAACCTGATCCATGTTTATTTTATCGCAACTCTGAAGGTAAGAAACTGCTTGTAGTAATTTATGTAGATGATGGATTAGTGGCAGGATCTGATTCACAAGAAGTAAACGATTTTGTAAATGATTTATCTAAAGAATTTAAGATAACTATTGGATCTTTAAATAGTTTTCTTGGGATTCAGATTGAAAGAAGAGAGGATGGCTCAATTTGGATTGGTCAGAGTGCTTATATTCGCAGGGTGCTTGAGCGTTTTAGAATGCATGAATCTAATCCTGTTTCCATTCCTTGCGATCCTTCAGGTGATGGTTTGAATCAAAGTATAGTGAGTTCTCAGGTACCTTTTCGTGAAGCACTGGGAAGCCTGATGCATCTTATGTCAGTAACAAGACCTGACATTGCCTACGCTATTGGCGTAACTGCAAGAGCAATGGAAGCACCCACGGAATCCGACTGGATAAACGTGAAAAGAATTATGAAGTATCTGCGAGGAACAATGAATCTCGGAATTGTATATCGACCGGATTACAAGATCGACGAAATTGAAGTTTTTACAGATGCAGATTATGCAGGAGATGTGAAAACTCGAAGGTCGACATCTGGATTCGTATGTCTTCATGCTGGTGGAGTAATTAGCTGGCGTAGCGAGAAACAGCGTTCTATTGCTGTTTTAACAACTGAAGCTGAGTTTATAGCGACCAGCGAAGGAGCTAAAGAAGCGATCTGGTTAAAACATCTTTTCAGTGAAATCAGTAATCTTCAAAGAGCACCAATTTTACAAGTAGATAACGCCAGCGCAATTAAGCTAACGAAGAATCCTGAATTTCATAAACGTACAAAGCACGTTGATGTGCGCTATTATTTTGTACGAGAAAAGTATTTAGAAGGAGAAATTGATATTGGACATATCAGCGATATTTGTACCAAGCCTCTTCATCGAGTATGTTTCCAGATAATAGTTAAAGGAATGGGAATGGATATCTCAGCATCTAACAATACACATTCAATGTGGAGGAAGTGTTGAAGATATCTAGATTGTATATATACATTTATTGTGTATCTACGTAACGTTATTTATTGTTAGAAAAATAATTCATAAGTTCAGTTGACAATTCTGATATGTAATGTAATTTTTGCTTTGTTCATTAAAGACATTTATTTTTCCCTGTAATTCGCTTTAGTTCTACAAATTATATTTCAGTTTCATCAAATTCCATTAATGGCTTTTTCATCTACACCACAAATTAATAAATCATCGACGTATAAAATAATATGATATTGTTTTTCATTCATGTAGCCTGTATATAAACAATAATCGTAATTTGATCTTTGAAAATTTATATTCATCATAAAGTCGTGGAAGCAATCATACCAGTCACGTGGACTTTCTCTTAATCCATATCCATACTCCATACAATGATTTTTTTAAAAGTAAAACTTTATCTTTTTGTATCTCATATCCATCAGGGGATTCAATGAAAACTTCTGATTTAATTTTCTCATTTAAAAAGACTGTCCATTTGTTTAATTTTCCAACTATTTACACAAGCAACTGATAAAAGTACTTTCAAAGTATTCATTTTTGCTACTTCATTTTTTTCATATAATTGTTGAAAACCTTTGGCTACTACGCGTGCTTTATATTTGCCATCTGATTTTATTTGATAAATCCATTTAACTTCGACAATTCTTTTAATTTCAGGTTTAGTAACTCTCTTCTAAGATTTCAAGTTCGTTTTTCATAGCAATTTTCCATTTATTTGAATCAGGACTATTAATCGCTTCTTCGTAAGTTTCAGGTACTGAGGCATCACAACAATTTACATAAACAACATGATCATCAAATCGTTTTGGCAACTTTGTCACGTTTAGGACGTGTCTTCTCCACCTCCTTAATTTTAACTGTTTCTTTATCTTCAATGCATATATTTTCTTTACAATTATCTTCTCTGATAAGTTCTTCATCGTCTTCTGTTTCTTTATCTTCCTCGAATCTTATATACTTTGTTGTATGTCGACTTATTATTATTTTATTAGCAACTAATATTTTGTAACCCGTATCTGTATATCCAATTAGAATACCTTTTAGAGCTTTTGGGTTAAATTTTGAAGATCTACACTCTTCAGGAATTCTTACAAATGAAGTACTTCCATATAGACGTAAATTTTATACATCAGGTTTTTTGTTGAAAAATATTTAATATGGAGTCTTTTTAATTTTAGTATTAGTTAATAATCGGTTTCCCAGGTAAGCAGCTGTGTAAATACACTCAGGTCAATAACATTTATCAATTCTAGCATCTGCCAACGAGCACAATCCAAAATTGTTCTATTATATCTTTCCGCCACATCATTTAATTCATGAGTGTATGGAGGACTAGGCTTCAAATAAAATCCTTCTTGCTTTGCTAACTCATAAAATTTTTTGTTAATGTATTCTTTTCCATTATCATATCTAATGTGTTTAATCTTCTTTCCTGTTTGGTTTTGCATTAATTTTATATATTCGACGAAACGACTAAATACTTCACCTTTATGTTTTATGCAGTATACAACGACAAGTTTGCTGTAATCATCTATAAAAGATACAAAATATCGTTCACCTTTGTACCCAATTTGTTTAGTAGGTCAATGTACATCAGTATGTAATTTTTCGTAGAGGGGGGTGGGGGGGGTGGGGGGAGTTTAACCTTACTTTCAGTGTTTGATGTAAACAAATTTGTCAGTGACAGATACAATTGTGGATTCAGAATTGATTCCCTGTGTAGCAAATAGGTATTAGCACAAATCCACCTCTATAACTTTTATTTAATTTTGTGCAGTTTATTCTATTCAACAGAGAATGAAATGTCTCTGGATTCATTCGAAATAATGAATAGAAATCTAATTCTAAATATCTGTCTATCAACCTTTCAAAAAATTCTTCCATTCTAATATGCTTTTTACGGTAAAATAGAAAGAGAATTATTGAATTCTGTATATCACTTCTATCTCTTAAAAAACGCAGAAAATTAATCTGCTGTGTGGTATTTTCGTAATCATCTTGAATTAATTTTAACAAAATTAGCACTTCTTGATCTTCAGCCATAGTTAGTTACCAATCATTTACCAATACTTTCCAAACAATATACCAACATCCCATTGACAACTCAAATTCAAATTTCAAATACGTTATGACGTCATTATTTTAAAACTAAAGTAAAGTCGGTGAATGTGGAATACTGTTTTTATTTAATTCAAAAAAGCATGCAAAAAGACGTCGGTGAATCATGAAATCTTGCATATAGGTCGTTAAACATGTACTTTACAAAGTGGTAACACTTTCAGATTGATTATCTAGAGGAATTCATTTATAAGGGCGATTTTCTTTAAAATGGACATTTTTAGACCTGTTGAAAAAGGGTCGGCAATGTGGAATACCAGGGTGCGTCAAAGTGAAATATATTCCACATTACCATACTTACTTTTACAGTATAAGGAAATTCGAAAAACAATGCAAAAACTCTAAATTATTTATTCCCTTTTTATCAAAAATAAGGCACAGGTACATAACAAAACATTCAACTTGTTATTATTTTCTGATCGAACATACTTGATGTTTTATCATTTCTAGATTGCTAGATCATAACATAAACAAAAATAAAATTAGTACTCTATTAGAATTTAACAAAATAAAGTCTGTTAGAACGAACTAAACACATTTAAACAAATTTTTGTATCCTACTTACGTAAATAACTAAAATTAACGGCAAAAGTCGCAAATATAGGTGTTAGATTCTGCTTCCGCACATTCCTCGTGTACCCAGGCCTGGCACAGCAAGCACATAATCCATGCTTCTCCTGCACGATCTTCGGAAAACTTTCCATTGCAGAAAATGCAAGCAACGTCTTGATTGGGAGATTTTTCGGGAAAAATTTCCTCGTCTGTGGAATCGTCAATAGATAAAGATGATTCTTCGGATTCTGTTGTTGAGGGACTTCTTCGTAGTTTCTTTGATCGTTTTTTCGGAATTTTGGGCTTTTTCTTGGGTATGTTTTTGCAACTAGGTCCGGCTTCATCAAATACTCTTCTAGTTGCTTTCGCTACTTTGTTATTAAGTTTGCCCACCGATTCCTCAAGTTCATTTTTATTTGGTGTTGATGTGATTATTTTCGCTTTTCCCGGTTTTCGTCCACGTGTTCCTATCTTTTTTTGCAATCTTGGTACCGGCATGATTTCTTTTGGGTGAACAGAAATGGTAGATACATCAGGTTGTTTTTCAATCTCGTCATGTCTTTGCTCTTCCTGTGGTTGATTATGATGACTTTCTGCTTCTTCAGCATCTGCTGATTCGAGTGCCAAATAGTCTTCTTCTGAAAAAACATCTCTTCGAAGAGGATATATGCCTGTTGTAGCGAAACCTTTAACTGCTCGTTCACCACTTTGAGTTTTCAAATAGGCCTTCCCAAAAATTTCGCCTATATCAAAATGTGTTATAGGACGTTCATGCGTTCTCAGAAAAGTCCTAATTTCATCGTTATAGAAGGTTTTTAGAGGTCCCATTACTGATTTATCAAGGGGTTGCAACTTGTGCGTAGTGTGTGGTGGGAGGCAGACAATTGTTACAAAATTTTCTTTTGCGGCCAGTACAACATCTAAATTTCGTGTATGTGTATGATGTCCATCTAGTATTAAGAGTATCGGGTTGTCTTCCGTGGGTCGCGTTTTCTCAAGAAAATGATGAAACCATGTCGTAAACAATTCCATCTGGATCCATCCAGATGGATGGTATCGAAATATGGACCCAGGTGGTGCACCTTTTTTTAGCTGCTCATTAGCATTTTTTCTTGGGAAAATGAGCATTGGTGGTTCAAAAAAACCAGATGCACTCATGCACAGTACGACTGTTACAAGGGAGCCTCTTTCAGCGGAGGTTAAGGCCCCGATTTGTCGCTTTCCCTTTAAAGCTAGCACCTCTTGACATTTAGATTGGACTATGCAGAGCCCAGTTTCATCCACATTGAAAATTCTATCCGCCGGAAAATTCTTCTCTTCCATTACCTTTTCTAGCAATGTAAAAAATTCTTCTACATTTTCTCTGTTGAAGCCTGTAATTCTGGAAAATGAAGTTCCAGTCGGCTTCCGTATACTTATTGTATTTTCATGTCTTTTTAAAAAGCGTCGAAGCCAATCCTTTCCGGCCGTTTGTTTTAGAACAAAAAATGAACTCGGAAGATTATTACGCCTTGCTAATTGAAAAGCCATGTGCCTAACATCTTTCCGTGTTAAACCGAAATATTTTCTTTCCATCAATAAGATGTGCTCAACTAATTCTTTTTCCAGGTGTTCGGGAAGAACAGGTTTTCTTCCAAGTTTCTCTTTTTTCATTGTCCCAGTGTCATTTTTACAGTACCTAAATAGTGTTGACCGCGGGACATCAAACCTTTTTGCAGCGGCTAAATAATCCATCTTACAAATCTTCACTACCTCCATTGTTTTTTGCATGTTTTCTTCTTCCCAGGTATGCTCTTTTACATTCTTCTTGGGCATTTTCCTAAACCAAGAACAGTTATCTATTCTTATCCTGACAGTTGATTACATTTGATATGTTAGCTTGTAAATGTTTCTTAGACACATGTACTCTTTTTGTATTTTTATGTTACATTCCTGAAACTCCTAACATTGTTGCTTTAGAAAAACTTACTTCATACCTTGAAAACTTCTGCGTAAGTGGTCAAAATGTTATCATATTAGGTGACTTAATGTACCAAATTATATTTTAACTCAGTCTAATGATACTTTACGAGATCTTTTGATTAATTTTAAGGCATTCAATGAATTGGAGCAATGTAATAATATTTTAAATTGTAACAACAGATTACTAGATCTTGTATTCACAAATGTTCAAGCTACAATTTTACGGGAGGATGTGCCTTTGTTAAAATTGACATACACCATCCGCCATTATCCATTGATTTAAATTTCGAATGCAATAAAAATAACAAATTCAGTGTAAATAACAAAATCAAATCATATAACTTTAAAAGAGCTAACTTTTCATTACTCTATGCAGAACTATTGCACTGCGATTGGTCTCCAGTCATTGAGTGCGTTAATGTTAATGATGCCTGCTATAAATTTTACGAACTACTGTATGCTATTTTTGATATATATGTACCTGTTTACAAACATCAGAAAAAATGTTATCCTCCGTGGTTTACGCGTGAAATAATTAATAAATATTAAACTCAAATCAAAATATTATGTGAAGTATAAAAAAACGGACTCTATCTATTTCTATAATAAATATAAAAATATTAAATATCATCTTACAAATTTAATAAAAACTTCGTACAATAACTATATTTCTGATGTCGAAAATTCTGTTACATCTAATCCTAAATTTTTCTGGTCTTTTGTACAGAACAGAAGAGGTGCTTCTCGTATTCCAAATAATATGAAATTACATGATATAACCGAAGATAATCCACAGGCAATTTTAGAACTTTTCTGTGAGTACTTTAGCAGTGTTTACGAGTACGAGGATTCAAATTTGTCTGTTTCTAATTCACGTCAATGTGCAATGTCTAATAATTTAAATATATCACATAACGTATATGTTAATATTACAGAGAATGATTTACTACAAGCCCGCCATAAGATCAAGAACACAATAACTGCAGGATATGATCAAATACCTAGTTTCCTAGTTAAGGACTGCACTGTAGCTTTATTAGTTCCGTTGCTTCATATATTTAATAAATCAATATCTAGCACACAATTTCCAGATATTTGGAAGTTGACTAAAGTCTGTCCGGTATTAAAAACTGGTGATCCATCACTTGTGCAAAATTATAGACCTATCTCTATTCTATGCAATTTCGCGAAATTATTTGAAATTGTTATTTGTAATCAAATTTTTCCGCAGTTAAAACAACACATAACTCCCTATCAACATGGTTTTATGCCTCAGCGCTCAACTGCATCCAACCTATGTATTTTTACTCAATACATTTCAGAAACTTTGGACAAAAAAGGTCAAGTAGATGTTGTCTATACAGACTTTTCTAAAGCGTTCGATAAGCTAAACCATGTTAACTTATTAAATAAACTTTATAATTTTAGATTTCATAATAAACTTATTATTTTTTTTGAATCCTATTTAAATAATCGTCAGTTGTATGTATCATACAATGGTTATAAGTCTAGCTATTATGTTGCTAAATCCGGTGTGCCTCAAGGCTCAAATCTAGGTCCCCTCTTATTTTTGCTTGTTATTAATGACATTGTTAATAACTTAGATTGTAATGTTTTACTCTACGCAGACGATGTAAAAATTTTCACATAAATTCGACATGTTCGCGATTGTAACAAACTACAGAATAATATAGATACTGTGGCAGAGTGGTGTACCGCCAATAAATTAGCACTAAATATCAGTAAATGTCAGGTGATAACATACACTAAAAGAAAGTCTTCCATACTCTACAATTATAAAATTAATTCCGAAGTTTTATCTCGATCTGGACTTATTAAAGATCTAGGAATTTATTTTGATCCAGAACTAGCCTTTACATTTCATCTAGACAATCTTATAACATCAGTGTTTGAGAGATAAAGGATTGAAGGATGGGTGTGCTCTTTGTATTAAGTTAAAAATAAAATGGGTATGAAACTTTACTAAAACTTATATTATTGCGAGACTACAACGATTCGTTTCGTGTTCGATTCGGTCCAACTGATGACTAACTCACTGAAAAAACATATGCGCATAGCAAAAAACTCCTGGCATCACTAGAGGTGCGCAGGAGGGTAAACTTTATAACTACAATAATTGAAAAGCCCTAAACAATCAGCAAATAAAATTCTTGGTTTTGTCATCAGAAACTGTAAACAGTTTTCAAGTGTTGCGGCTCTTAGATCTTTATATTTTGCGTTCATACAATCTAAGTTGGAATACTGCATAATTATATGGTTCCCTACTTATGATATCCATATAAATAAACTTGAAAAGTTACAGCGCAGATTCCTGAAGTATTTATGGTATACTTATTTTCAAGTCTTTCCAGATCATCTTACTAGAACTGAAACATTACTGCAGACATTTCATATTGACTCTATTAGAACCCGACACAAAAATATTTCATTAACCTACCTGGGAAAAATTGTACATAATAAAATTGACTGTCCGGATTTATTAGCCATGTTAAATTTCCGCGTACCTAGATATTCTTCACGTTGCAATCAAAGTTTTTATCTTCCCGCTCACAACTCTAATGTCCTGTACAAATCACCTTTATATGTAATGTGCTATTTTTACAATTCTATTTCTGATGAGATTGACATATTTTGTATTTAATTTCTGTAATCTGCTATATCATTTACTTGTTTTGGGTTGTACCTGTTTGAGTAATAAATATTATTATTATTATTATTATTATTATTATTATTATTATTATTATTATTATTATTTCCGCTAATGTGGAATATTCCACATTGACAAACCCCTTGGTATTCCATATTAGCGAATTTGTTGATATTAAATTCCCGCCATTGAATTTCATTTAGAAATTAGCTTGAAAGATTTTTTTACTGTAGCCTACATCCCCAAATCTCTATCCATCCTGCAGTTACAAAAATCGTAGTTTCTACTACACTATCAGTATTAAAACTAAATTTCTTTACACTTACCTAAAAAACTCAGCAAACACCAGCGCTAACAAATAATTTAACTTGTCTTCATTATTTACAGTTTCTCCGACATTTTTAAGCTCATTTACGTGTCTAAAAATCATTAAAAAATTCAGTGGGATTTTAATTTTCTTTCATTTTTAAATCAAGTAATAGGCTATTCCACCGTAATCGAAAAGAGTAAAAGTTTATCAAAAATATGAAAGATAACAGTTAAACGATAAGAAAAATACCAACTATTTTTTTTTTAAATTACTCCCTCTAAAAAATACGGAGAGTTTTACTTTTGATGACGTAAGACATGTGCACGGGTGTTTAAAGCTGAATTTATACAGCGTATGCCGTAAGGTATTGTAACGTACCGTATCGTATTCTGTCTATTTGCTATCGATATTTATACAGGCAAGGCAGGCAAGTAACGTAGCGTAATTTATCAGATCGCGCATGCGCATAGCTTAAACTATTTGACTTTTCAACTGTTTCTTTTGAAATATACAATAGTGCGTAATTCTAAATATTCGAAATTATGAATGACGAAGAGAAGTTTGCGTTTCTTCTTCTTGGTCCAGTGGCAGTTGCAGTGGATATTTTAAAAACATCTAAAGAAAGAAGACAGCGAAAACGACGACGATACAAAACTCGACCCCTAAAAGTATTAACGTAAGAGATGAAACTACTGTTTCCAATGGTAGCATTTTATACAACGTAGCGTCGTGGCCTTGAGTATCGTAACGTATCGTATTCTAAGCGCCAAGATGGTCAACTTTTATCTTCTTACGTTATGATAGCTTAAGCTTCATTCACAACCACGTTTTGAATAATTTGAATTTATAAAATTTGACATCATTCGCAATACATAATTTTTAATAGCATTCACAACCACTTTCATAACCAAAAAATTAAAGAATAATAGTAAGAAGTTTGTTTACAAGTCAGCCATAGAATGTCAAATACCCAGCTAATATAGAGATGGACGAGTAGGTAAGGTACAAATTTAATATTGTAAATAACTATCACCTAATCACCAACTACATAAACAAATAATGACAAGTACCATGGCTCGCGAGATAAACTAATAACGTACAACAATGACCAACTAGCTTAAACAAGGACAGAAGATAGTAATTTCAATTTCAAGTTTGGAGCTTGCAAACTTCAAATTTTTCTAATTCAAATTTTTCAAATTGAAATTGATTGTGAATGCTTATACATATACCCTATATGCAAACTTCAAATTTTTGAAAGTGAAATTGGTTGTGAATGATACTTACGATATTAAAATTATATGCAATGCGCATGCGTTAAGTGAAATTCTGACAAGAAATTAACAAAGTCAGGTGTTTGTATTTAGTTAATACCTACTATAATAATATATTCTATAGGCAATAATGGATGATCAAGATCTACTTTTAATAGCATTTAGTTGAGCAATGACGTTATTTATAAGACAAACGGCTTAACGGCATGCCAAGAAATTGACACGTCTGTTTAATAACACAATGCACTGTAGTTATTCCAATATAATAGTACCAAGCTAATTGTTGCACAGAACAGCCTTCAGATAAATATGCAATGTGATAGATAAACGTTCACCTGAAGACAAATAATTTTTTGACGTCGTTTTTTTTTTGCAAATAGGGTTCCATTAATTCTAGTAAATTCAAACATCATAATTGACATCCGATTGTATTTTTAAAAAATGACCTCCATCACAAAAACGCATACTTCTAATTAAATCTGTCTTTGCTGCTGCTTAATACGACTTACGGTCGAGTTTTGAATCATCGTCGTTTTCGTTTTCTATTTTAAGATTTTTTAAAATATTCACTGCAACTGCCATTGAAAAGAAGAAGAAACGTAAACTTCTCTTCGTCATTAATAATTTCGAATGTTTAGAATTACACACAATTGTGTATAAACTTTTCAAAAGAACCAGCTGAAACGTGAAATAGTTTAAGCAGTACGCATGCGCGATTTGATAAATTACGCTACGTTACTTGCCTGTATAAATATCGACAGCAAATAGATATAATACGATACGGTACGTTACGATACGTTACGGCATACGCTGTATAAATCCAGCTTAAAAAAAAGTTAACAATCTTGGCGCTTAGAATACGATACTTTACGATACTCAAGGCCACGACGCTACGTTGTATAAAATGCTACCATTGAAAACAGTAATTTCACCTCTTACGTTAGTTTACGGTACGTTACGATACTATACGGCATACGCTGTATAAATTCAGCTTAAGCAAATAGGATTTAAGTTTGAACACCGACTGTATAGAGCTCCGCTCGCGCTCTCACTTCGCTTTAACTAAGAATATAATTATTCGGGTGTGTCAGATGTGTTCGGATGCTGTTCGGGTGATTTTCTTGTGTTTGCATATTTGTTGATCTATCTCCGGCACTCCTTTGAAATTTGTTTAAAATCGTGAGTTACCAACCATGCGCTGTGCGCTACCAACTTCGAGAATGTCAAAAAAAGTAAAATAAATTAATTGCAATAATATATTTTCTTTCCCTAATAATAAAATATAATATTACAATTCAAATATACATTATTTTGTAATTTGCTCAACATTTTTTCAAAACTCTGTGAACCACTGTTTGTTTACTTCTGGTATTTAAAATGCATACCTTAATATCTCGCTTATTTGGAGGAATTTAAAACTCGGATTTTCACATATCGTCTTACATAGTTGTGTAGTTCAAGATAAAAAAAAATTAAAAAATATCGTGGAATGGCCTGTTTTCTTTTGCACAATAATAGTCTATTCCACAGTAATCAAAAATAATAAAAGTTTATTGAAAATAAGAATGATAATAGTTAAAGGATAAGGAAAACCATATTTCTTTTATTATAAATGATTCCTTCTAGAAGACACGGGGAGTTTTGCTTTTGACGATGCATGACATGTGCACGAGTGTTTGAGCAAATAGGATCCAAGAATGACCTCCGATTTTGAGAAGCCCCGCCCTAAGAATATACTTCTTCGGGTGTGTCGGATCTGTTCAGTTGCTGTTCGGGTGACGTTCTAATTTCTTCTCTAAAAATGAATTATAATATTACAATTTAAATATACATTATATTGTAATTTGTTTAACAATTTTTCGTGGTTTGTGAACCACTGTTTGTTTACTTCTGGTATATCCACATTACCGACGTCTCAAAGCAGATTTAAAATTCGGACCTTATCCCGTACGGTGAACTTTATAGTTACATTATTGGTACGGTGGGGTATAAGTGCAAAGTGCAGATACACTAATTAAATGAAATAAAGTCCTGCTAATTAAATGAAAATTATTTTTATTATTAAAAAACCAACATAGGCACAAATTTTATTTTACTCTGTCTTTTGTGAAAAACATGTATCACAAGTATTAACAGAATGTTGTAAGCATAACATTCCACACAATTATAAAAAGTTTTTCGGTCTTTATTACCTTTACAAATTGAGCATCGTGCCTATTTATTTTGCTTCTTTCCTGGCTGTTCAGTGTTTTCTTCATGTGTAGAGTCGGAAGCTATGCCAGTTATCTCAGAAATTTTTCTTTTTAGGCCTGCAGAAAGTCTAGGATTAGCTTGTCGATTGTTTAGATATTGCAAAATTAAATCTAAGGCTAATTTCTTTATAAATTCACGACGTTTTACTGTGTTTTCAGTATTTGAATTGAAAACAACAAAAGAATTTACTGAAGCTGTATTTAGAAGTGAGAAAAACACTGTCAGTAGCCATCTACGACTGTTACGTGATACATTATAATTACTGGAAAATTCATCAACTACATCGACTCCGCCTTTCGTGAAGTTGTAAAAAGTAATAATCTCTGGTTTACGTTTGTCTCCCTTGGAATCATCAATAGTATCAGAGTGATGCAATGTTGATAATAATAACACATTTTTACCTTTTTCAGGGACGTACGACACTAGAGTAACGTCTTTTTGAAATATAAATATAGAGCTGTTTTCAGCTCGATTTTTTGTTTGTAAAAGATGCAAAGGGATCTCTTTTTAGTTTTTTCGTAAAGTACCCACCGATGTCAGTTTATACTCTTTGAGCAATTTGATGACAAGTGGATAACTTGCGAACCAGTTATCAAACATAATGTTACGCCCAGAATTTTTTATTGGCTCACAGAGCCACTTAACTATATCCTCTGGTCTTTTACTTATGCTGAAGGGACCATATGGTTGCTTACCAACGTAAACTTCTTGGTTCAGAACATAAAAGTTCTTGCATCAACTAGTGCGAATATTTTTATGCCTTACTTGGCCGGCAAAAATATCAAAAATTGCTCTAATGACAGCAAGTTTGTCCAACTGGCGCCTCTCTGCTCGGGATTCCCCATTATCAAAGTGTAAAGATTGTAATAATATACTGAACCTTTTCTGGCATATTGTTGCTCTAAAAATATCAACTCCTAAGCCATCAGCAGCCCACAAGTCTTCAAGATTTACCCTTCCTGATTTCAGAAAACCAGCTACATATAAAAGCCCTATGAAAGCTTCCAGTTCTTCTAGGGTTGTATCTTTTGCCAAATGCTGTGTGTCAAGAAGATAATTTTGAGCTTTTTGCCTTAGTTTCTCATTTGTGTATTTTACAATATCTGACAGCATTGTATCTGTAAAAAAAGTTGCCAGCACTTCAATGGTTCTTTGACATTTCTGAATGATCGCTTTACACCAGGCAGATGAATAATTATATTTTCAGGTCTTGTATTTACGGCTAATGCTGCAATTCTCGGCACACTCGTAACGTTAGATACGATATCTGTAAGACTCGGAAATCACTATGATCAAAAATGCAATTCTGACGCATATCGTAACAAACGAGTATTCGTAAAACGTTCCGATTTCTCGTAAATATTTACTGTCAATTATTACTTGTCTGTAGGAATCGCAAAATATTTTAGATTGTGTGTATGTCGGTTATATATATATATAAAATAGACAATATTCAGCAAATTTTGTATATTGAGGCTCTTTTAGAAGAACATTTAAATAGGTAAATTCTTTTTTGGTGTAATTTGCATAGAAACTGTGTAAGGGTAATAAAAAGAAATTTACTGGACTCCTTGGAATCCATTTGAAATTTCGGATTCAAATTTCAATAGTTCATTAAGATTGGATAAAGCAAGCGTTCATAATTTAATAAATGATTTGGAGCCATTTATAATTAAACGTAATTTTTTAATTAATACCTCATTTTTTATTCGAAAATTCAGATTTTTTCAAATAATATAAATGTCTTTTATGACAGTGACATAAAAATATTCGATACTTCTAATTTTGTTTTGCAACCATAACGATCCTTACGATAAACTCGTAACTAGGAAATTTACAAATTTGAGCTCAGAATTGCATTTTTTGTGAATTTGTAACTTGATCCGTTTCGAGTTAATCGGTAGCTACGACTTTACGTAGTTACGAGTTTACGAGCGATGGGTACAGAATAGGGCTGTTTCACATTTTTCAAAAACTATTTCAAATGAAAATTTATGCAATAATTTTCTTAGTAATAATTTTTATTTTAATAATTTGTTATTTATGAAAATAATTAAATAAGATTTGCGTCATGAAAAACTACCCCCCACTCCTGTGACGTAGAAGCACATACATTACGTCATTAATAGCCAATAGGAAAATAGTTTTTTCATCACCTACGTTACGTTTATTCAAATTATTTATATAAATAAAGGTAGGCTGTAGTTTGTCACATGTTAAAAAAAATTCTTATTTGACATTTGACGCTGACATTGCTGAATAATAAAGTAATAATGGCTGATTCAAATTATACTCAAGCTAAGTCGGACAATTTACCGAAGGTCGATAGCTGGATGGTGGCTGAATTTATATCAGAAAACGATTGTTTTACTGCTACTGAAATAAGGGGTGTTAAAGAGTTAAGGTAAAATAAAATATAAAACTGAATTTACTATATAAATTGATAATATATTTTACTTTAAAGTTCTGGTCGTGATTCTTACATTGAATCTGCTATAGGATATGTAGATCTATGCCGAGAAAACAATATCTGTATAGTTAGATGTAAAGTTTGTCCTGAACATAAAGTAAACCAAAAAAAATATACTGTTATCTTGAAGATGGATGAAAGTAACGATAAAATTTTAAGTGTTACCTGTATGGATTGTGTTGCTTCGTTAGGTAATTTTTTGTTTATGTTTTTATAAACATGTAAATGAATGATTATTTCAAATTCTTTTATATAGGAGAATGTAAACATAGCATCGCATTTTTAATGTGGGTAAATAAAAAAATTGAGGAGCCAGCACCCACTTCAGTTGAATCATACTGGAGAAAGCCTAGATTATCAAATGTTGCATCAAATAAATTTGTAACTATGAAAGATTTTGGAGCTACTGATCTTGTTCCCGCAGAAGATGGTGATGCATTTAAAGAAGATGTGTTGCAAACTTTACTACAAAAAGATGAATGCCGTAACTTAGAGATTCTTTCATTTTACAAAGATAAGACCAATATAGAAATGTTAGATTTACATTTGATATTAATTAAATACAAAGAAGATTGCGCCAATGATTTCTTTAAATATGCTTCAAAATTAATGTCAGAAACATTGTGCCAGCAAACTGCTGATCTTACTCAAGATCAGTTTAAATCACAATTTTGGTACAAACTGAGATATGGACGTATCACAGCATCCAAGTTGTATAATGCGGCTCATTGTAAAAAAAAAACAGACGGAGTTGTCGTAGAACAAATTATAGGCTCTTATAAACTTAAAGAAACACTTGCACTGGAGAGAGGGCGGGTTTTAGAGGAAACTATTTTAAAAGTAGTTGAAGAAAAAACAAATATTAAGTTTAAACGTACTGGACTAATTTTAAATAAGAACCATCCAGTATTAGGAGTATCTCCAGACGGCGTTTCAGAAGAGTATGTATTAGAAATAAAATGTCCTATTGCTGAGAAGACAGTTTCACGATATATTACTCAAGCAAATGAAGTAACAACAAAATACAATTCACAAATTCAAGTACAAATGTATCTGTGTGGAAAAAAGAAAGGACTTTTTTGTGTTGCCAATCCAGATTTTGAATTAAACAAAAATGTGGATATAATAACAGTAGATTTTGATGAAAACTTTACTATGAATTTAATTAAGAAAGCAGAATATTTTTGGGTACAAAATATACTGCCTTTATTGTTAAAGTCTGTTCAACATGTATCATAGTTTTTTATAGTTTATATTTATTTGACCAGTATTTTTTACATTAATAACCAGCATTTTGTAAAAATAGGATCAATGCATATGAATAATGTGTCCGGGTTGGATTAGTTTAGGGAGTTTAGTTTAAGTTATGATTAGGTTAGTTCAGCCACATTGCTACATAGATTAGGTTAGGTTAAATTGAGTTACATGAAGTTAAATTATATTTTTATGAAAATTTTTTGGTTAAAAAATTATCCAATTGAATCCCTTTATTGCTGACCACGTGTGCGAAAGTAACCAATCAAAACAAACTTACACTGAAAATTTTTTGGTTAAAAAAATATCCAATTGAATCCCTTTATTTCTGATCACGTGTGCGAAAGTAACCAATCAAAACAAACTTACACTGATAATTATCCTAAGACAATTATCACTTATGTCATTAAGTTGCTAAGTAACATACACTTTTTGACAGATAATTAAAGGTTAATTGTTTTAATTTGAAAATGACGTTTTGACAGTATGATAATGAAAATAAGTCTTCAATTAATAAAATACACACTCACAATAAAACACTCTATTATAAATAAAAAAAAATTAGAAAATATCATTCTATTATTATTACTATTAAACGTTTGTATAATAAAACTGAAACATGTCTCGGCATCTCGTAGTGTCAATGTCAATGTCAATCTTATTATCGTTACACACTTCACGCTGAACTATATTCATAGCTACTACTGACATCTATTGGTTGATTTTATAATTATAAAAATTCTGCTAAATACAAATCTTCATAAATTTAATTCAAATTGCAAAAAATTTTCTCACCGAATACCCCTCGATCATTGATAAATACTTATAATTTTATCACACTTCCTCAAGTACGTTGCTTTTAGGTAACACCACCTCCGCCTTCGGCGTCGGGCTGTTACCAAGCAACGCGCTTTCGGTAACTGTCATAAAATTATTTCGTAATTATCAATGTCCTCGGGATATTATAGCTGATAATTTACTGATCATCTAATACTGGCCAAGTTAAAATAGTGATCCAACAAATAGCAGCCATGTTTTATATATGATATGTGTATCTCGACCGATGGTACACATATGTCATCATTTATTTATTTATTTATTTATTATTTATTTATTATTTATTATTTATTATTTATTATTTATTATTTATTATTTATTTATTATTTATTATTTATTATTTATTATTTATTATTTATTATTTATTATTTATTATTTATTATTTATTATTTATTATTTATTATTTATTATTTATTATTTATTATTTATTATTTATTATTTATTATTTATTATTTATTATTTATTATTTATTATTTATTATTTATTATTTATTATTTATTATTTATTATTTATTATTTATTATTTATTATTTATTATTTATTATTTATTATTTATTATTTATTATTTATTATTTATTATTTATTATTTATTATTTATTATTTATTATTTATTATTTATTATTTATTATTTATTATTTATTATTTATTATTTATTATTTATTATTTATTATTTATTATTTATTATTTATTATTTATTATTTATTATTTATTATTTATTATTTATTATTTATTATTTATTATTTATTATTTATTATTTATTATTTATTATTTATTATTTATTATTTATTATTTATTATTTATTATTTATTATTTATTATTTATTATTTATTATTTATTATTTATTGTTTATTATTATTTATTATTTATTATTTATTATTTATTATTTATTATTTATTATTTATTATTTATTATTTATTATTTATTATTTATTATTTATTATTTATTATTTATTATTTATTATTTATTATTTATTATTTATTTGGGTATTTATTTATTTGTTTATTTTATTAATTTATTGTTATTGTTTATTTGTTCTATAAAAGCATTGTAAAAGTTTCAACTTGTTTTGGTTCCAAAACAATAAGAAATACGACTTAAATTTTACTTTTCATTTATATTCTGCAAATTTGTCAAACCACAAGCTACTAAAACAATATTGTCCATATTGCTTAACATATTACAGGGAATTTATTTTAACATGCAACATATGGCGAATCACTTCCATGGTTACTCACTATTGTCAAAAAATGACAGCAATGTAATATTTGTCCATTTTAAAATGCAACATACAAAATTTGTAGTTTTGTATTATCAAAACTAATTTCCAATAAATTATCCTACAGACGATTAACAAATAATCAAAAAAATGCATAACTTTCATGTAATAAATGTTAAAAAAATACCCCCAATCACTCTGAGGCAATATTCTAGTTGGTCGTAATAAGAATTTATAATGTTGCATTTTAAAATGGACAAATATTACATTGCTGTCATTTTTTGACAATAGTGAGTAACCATGGAAGTGATGAACTATAATGATGCATTTTAAAATAAATTCTCTGTATATGCTACAGCTGCATTATGTCTTAACATTTCGAATTCTCGCAACTACCAATAACTCTTTCCACATGTATTCTAAGACTAGCTATTTTTTTTGTCAAAATAGCATTTTCTTTAGACAATTTTGTACCACTTAGTACACTAGGAGGTCTAATTAGTTTACATCTATGGTTCACTAAAATAGTTTCAACATGCTTAAAACCTCTATCTGCCATTACTGTACAATCCGGAGGTAATTTTTGTAGATAAGTTGATTTTTCTACAATCAGTGTATCGGATGTACGTCCACCAAATCCTGTTGAAATATAATTAATAGTACCATTCGGCGTGCATGATATTAAATATTTTACTGTGTTCCTTTTCTTGTAATCAGACCATGTCAATGCCTGTAAAATTGGATCGCTAGGTTTTTCTATTTCCGTTTCAAAACAGTCTATAATACTCTACAGTAGAATATCTTGCTCTAAATGGTAGAGGAACATTTTCTGAAATTTTTTTAGTAGAAGGCTAAATAATTAAGTGAATCAGGTATGCTGCAATTTTTGGTAACGTTTTTAAAAATTTCCTGCAAATAGTGCTTTTTGATAAATTAAAATCATGTCCTAGTTGCACATAAGGTCGATCTGTTTTAATTTTTTTCAAAACAATTAATATATCAATAAACTCAGAATTTACATATTTCTCTAAAGTACTTAAAATACAATAACATTCATTAGGTATCCCCAGATATATTTTTGGATTTGTTTCGATGTAGTACATCGAAACTTTTACCGCCGAAATTTTCCTTGTATCAGCAATAAAAATTAGTTCTTCATTTTCACTAGACTGAACACTTTCCACCAAATTTTCGCTGCTGGACTCAAAACTTTGTAGCCCTCTATCATCAACACTTTCATTGGACGAAGAAAGTAAACTCACAGTGTTGTCGTTGGTTGTTAACTTATTTTCATTGTATGAGACACTTTGTTGACTCATTCCAAAATTTCGGAACTTTATTGGAGAGCACGCGACGTGTCTAGTTTTCGGTCCACTACTCTGAGTATATTTACTGCGGCGAGCAGGTTTCACTTGAACTTTGGCATCAACTAAATTGCTACAAGCTTGCACTCCAATGTCTTGCGTTAAAATTGATGGCTGAGGGCAATTATGTTGAACAGGCTCTTCAAAAATCTCTAAGGATGACTCTTGAGAGTATGAGACTTTTCTTGCTTCTTCTAAACCTTCCAAATGTTGTCCGCATAATTTGTGGGGAACAACATGCGGCTTCATGCGTTTTCTTGCACCAGTCATTCTAAACTCCATGTAATTTTCGAAATCTTCCTCAAGCTGCAATCATCGATCAATAAATCATTCAAAGTTATTCTAATTTATTCATTACAGAATAGTTACATTGAAATGATCTTCACAAACATGAAGACACGATTTTTCTGACAAATTATCAGCTCTTCGACCTACTGCTTCTAGCCACAATTTTCTTTTCTTCGCATCTTTTGGCAAATTTATAAACTGTATAGTAGGTTTGTTCCTAGCAGTATTTTTGCAAGAAGGCACAATACAATATTGCAAATTACTCATTTTATTTTTAACTTTTTATTACCTACTTATTATACAACTTGAAGCTATCTTAAAAATTTGACATTTGTTTGACAACTTTGACAATACAATTGACACCAAACAAAAAACATTTGTATATTATAAACGGACCAATTAGAACCGCTGGAGATGTATGTGTTCTGACGTCACATTCTGTTTCAGATCACGTAACTTATTCAAAATATTATGCAAATTTCAATATTTAATTATAAAATATCTAATGGATATTTCATGATAATTTCAAATTTGGGGCTCTTTAAATAACAATATCTTTTAAAATTTAGTACTTAGAAGTCATATAAAAATTCTTGCAACAGCCCTATTGCAGCATATTCATTGTTTGTCCCGGGTCCTCTGGTTCTTGATTCAACAGAGGTAGGAACATCTGTATCATTAATTTCTTGTTCGGTGTCTGAGTCAGCGGATCTTTCACTAAGATGGTCCTCTTCAGCTTCTGAAGCTGATTCTAATTCTTGTCCCACAATATTATCGTCATTTTTCTGTTTCTGTCCATAATTTTAACAAGTTCCCTTGCTCCTATTTATAAGACATCATGCTGAAACATTAATTTGATAGTTTTCTAGAGCTATAAATAAGTAAGATAAATGTACTTTGAAAAATAAATAAAAAAATAAAACAAAAGTTCAAAGTGGACGGTGGGGCATGGGGCTAAACTCAATAATTACAGGATCGGTACGGTGGGGTATGAGAAGCACGCACCAAATAAAACACTTCCTATTTCCATTTCAACAGCTTACCAACTGACATGTCTATGTATATAGATATGTTATCTCTGCCAACTGAGTTCAGCACATTTCTGATTGCTGGAAAGGCTAATACGAAAATACACGAAGTCCAGCGGCACCAGTGCTAGTTGGTGCTTCAGTGTGTCGCTTTAAACTACGCTGGGGTATATTATACCCCACCGTACCGACGCCGGGTTAATATCTCGCTTATTTGGAGAAATTTTTAACTCGGACTTTCACATGTGGTCTTATATTTTTATATATTTCAAGAAAAAAATAAAAAAAAAAATGTCGTGGAATAGCCTATTTGACTGCACTGCTTTTAACTAGATAAATTTCATCAAGCTTCTCTATCATTCTTTTAGCTGTGGTTTCTGCGATAATTAATTCTAACTGGGTGTCTGTTACGCTGTTTACTATATAGTTTTTGGCTCTGATTTCTTTTTTATTCCATATGTCTAGTGTAATTGATATTGGTCTCTTTTCGTGAATGATTACTTCGTGACATTCTTTTATTTCAAGGAAAAGCTTTAATCTGAACTTCCATTTAACATCATTTGTACCGTTCAAAATTTGTAGCATAAATTCTTCCTTTTTGTCACTTGCCATTTTTAATTCCCTCCGAAGGATTAAGATTAGTTTTCACAATAAACTTCTTATTTTGCTCAATATTAGTTCAACTACGTACCTCTGCTACCATGTTAAGGAAGAGACAAGTTTATTCTTATTTGTATCAATTTCATTTTTAATAAATTATATGGTTTACAATAATTTTTTTCATATTATCTGTCATACAAATTATATTCATCTGTTTATTTTATATGTTCTTGTTTTTGTCAGCCAACTTTTGTAGTAATAAAAGTATAAATACAAAATCATATTTCTAACAAATAGAAACGTCTGCAATATTTTAAAATTCTAAGGACCGGTATTATAAAGGTCCAGGTCCAGTTACATTTAGTTCTGGACTAGACGTATATAATGCCGGTCCTAATAATAAATTTATTTGGTGAATGTGAATAATAAACTTACTAAAATATTGTGTACCTTTTCCATCCTATATGTTAATAAAAACATGTAGGTATATCTTCTTGCAAATACACAAACCTGTAAATTATAAACATATTTATAGTATGCATGTGCATAAAATTAGTATATTAACGTAAAATAGATTTTATCTAAAAATACACATAACCAAACTTATACCCCGATTATGGTCTTCTCTTTAAGAATTATAGAATTTAAGCTTAAAGAGTTGTCTTAAAGAGATTCTTAAATAATTTAACGAATTCTGATTACGGTCATCTATATATATAAAAAAATAAGGTTTTTCTTTGGGGCCTTAGTTATGGACTTCTACCGAACAGATTTTAATGAATCTTTTTTTAAATGAAAGCTGTTAGCATGTAGATGTGCACAAAAATCTAAAATGTTACAGTTTTGATTCCGTCTATTTTTTATAAGGCCTTAAAGATTTTTTATTAAGTACCGCTGTCAAGTGATAGATGGCAGCACTGAACAACATGATGAAGAGAGCAAAAGTTAACCTTAAATGACATATAAATATTTCAACATGTCAACTTATAATGAAAATATAAGAAGGTATTTTTGCCCTCAAAAATTAATAAATATAATAATTATTTCATTAATTCAAATATGGTAAGTAATTTAATAATATTGAGCAAAATTAATAGAGATACATATTTTGTATTATAACTTAATAATTTTTTTAACGTAAAGTTTAAAAATTCATTGAATTATATACTCCTTATCTAAAATACAGCATTATTACCTATTTAGAAATGGGCAAAAGACAGGTGTACATTTCCTTTTTTTAAATTACGAAATCATGATACAAAAGAGTATATTATAATCAACCAGTTGAATGTCAGTATTTTCCCGCTCTTAAACGCTACCCGTTAATGCTACCTTTTACAATATGTTTTCACATTTTTGAAACATGATTTCACATTAACAAAATATGAATTCACATTAACGAAAACTGATTTCACACAAATGAAAACTGAATTCCCCGTAACTGAATATAATTTCACATTAATGAAAACTAATTTCACGTAAAAGAAAACAGAATTCACACCAATGAAAACTAATTTCAACTAAACGAAAACATATTTCAAACCGTCGGGTTACTTATTGTCGCTTCTAGCGTAGCTAACATTGTTGTAATCAAGTTTCATCATTGTTTTAATCAAGCTCTCTCATTGTTATAATTAAATTCTATTGTTATAATTAAATTCTTTCATTGCTGTGTTGTAATCAAATTTAATCTTTAGTTAAGTTTCTTAAGAGACAATACATTTGCTTTATTTTTTGCTTCTTCAAAGGTGGCTACTGCCCCTTCTTGCCGTTTCTTGACGGTGCCCATTTCAGATTCCTATGTAAAATCTGTTTCTATTTAGTTGAAACTGGCTTTTAAAATTGTGAATTCTGTTTTCATTATTGCAAAATCGGTATTCAGGAGTGATAAATTAGTTTTCGTTACTGTGAATTCACGTTTTCTTTGTGTCAAATCAAGTTTCGTTAATGTGAAGTCATACTGTAAAAGGTGTAGATATGCATATGCAAAGATTATGCATATTGTTTTAAACCGAATAAAGATGTTAATTTGAAAAATAGAAACATAGAAATGTCGAATTTACTACTAGCATCAAATCTTCAAATCATTACTGGCAATTAAATGAAAACCTACTGTTGTTCCTATAGAATTATTATTATTATTATTATTATTATTATTATTATTATTATTATTATTATTATTTTAATTTATAATTTAATAACGTTACCCCATATTGTTTGTTGCAAATATTTGCAACGGGTACAGCTAGTATAAATTTAATTTCTTAAATTCGAAATGTCATTTTATAGAGCAGCTAACTTCATTTACGTTATGGTGCTGTTATAGTGACATATAGGTTAGAAAATAAAATATATTTATCACATCAAAATTGGAAAATTTTCACCGTAGCTCATGGTAAATTAAATATATCACGTATTGGCGTTAATATACTAGTTAATAAATAATAAAAAACGTGTAAGGCATCCCAATACATCTACTGAACAATATGAAGAGTTATAGGAGTTAGGGAAAGTGATACTGGGTGCTAGCATGAACAAGTGATTAACACGTTAAGGGTGATTAACTAGGAAATGACTAGCAGTGTTTTAGCGCTATAAATCGTTTATGGATTATTTTAGAAAAAAATACTTCAAATAGCAGTTGTAGAAAAATTAATTGTCCGTAACTTTTACTTGAAGTATTTTTCTTTAAAATAATCCATAATAATCCTGCGCTAAAACACTGCTACTCCTTAGTCTTCTCCTAATCACCATTCATGCTACCACCCACTGTGGTTAGAACGGGAATAATAAACCCAACATTACCTCCCGATTACATTGAAAAGAAATGGAAAGAATTAGCTATGAAATTAAATTATAACTTTGTTTAAACGAAAGTCTTTAATAAATTTATTTTCAGGATATTCGAAAATATTCGTAGTATCCCTTAATATTCTTCTTTCAATTCTCATTTCATTCCTACATAAAAAAAATTTTTAATTTAACTTGGAAGATTATAAGAATATGTATTTTTACCCTTCATCATCTTCATTTAACAATAAAACCACAAAAATTGGAATATTGTCCATATTTTGCTTGGATTTTTGATTACAAAAAATTAAATAAAATTTTATAGCGAGGTTTTTGTCACTGTAAAATTTATAGAAATATTTAGTAACTAAATATTTAAAGCCATGCCCATAATTGTCTTCAAACTTTAACTCTTAAATTCTAAAGAGTTAAAGCGTAAATATTTAAAGTTATGTCCATAATTGTTTTCAACTTTAATTCTTAAATTTTAAAGTGTTACAGCGCTATAGGGCTTTAATGCATGACCATAATCGAGGCATTAAGTACATAATCATATGAGTTCTTTAAATGTTTAAATTGCGCGGGAATATGGTTTGTTCACCACTACCTCACCTTAAAGTGAAATGGTACCCCAGCCCGCAAAATTCAAAATTACCAAAAAGGTTTTTCATTTTTTGTTTAAAATTGTATGATGTAATATGATTTCTTTGTATACACGAATAAAAAGGAGACAATTTGTCATCAAAATAAAATAGTTACAATAATATTTGTATTTATTTATACACTCAAAAAAATATTTTAAATATTATTTTCAATATATCTCCAGTTCAAAACCTAAAATTTTGATTAAACTTGCATAAAATATTTATAACAATATAAGGAATAAAATATGTGAAAATTAAAAAAAATTATTGTAGAGAACAATTTTAAAAATCCAAAAAACCTACTTTTTTCATACATTTTAATGTTTATCTTCTATACTAAACCTACAATTTTGTTCATACTTTAATATGTTTTGAAGAATATTGTTATACATAACATATAAAAAAATATCGAAAATTAAATTTCGGGAACATACTCAAAAAAAATAAAATGTTTAATTTTATTTTTTTTCTCAAGTGTGTGAGGTGCTATTTCTAAAACTTATTTAGTGTTACGTACTGTACACATTTCTATATTTCTCAGGTAAGTATTGTAAATATTTATAGTTTAATATAAAATATATTCGTAATTAAAACAAATTCGGTAAGTATTTTCATGAAATATAAGGAAGTGGCGCTACGAGTAGACCTAGCGGTAGAAAGCTCAACTATAATGAAATCGGTGGCTCCATGGACAATTGAAAAATATTTTTGTCTCTATATAATGCCGGTCCTAATAATAAATTTATTTGGTGAATGTGAATAATAAACTTACTAAAATATTGTGTACCTTTTCCATCCTATATGTTAATAAAAATATGTAGGTGTATCTTCTTGCAAATACACAAATCTGTAAATTATAAACATATTTATAGTATGCATGTGCATAAAATTAGTATATTAACGTAAAATAGATTTTATCTAAAAATACACATAACCAAACTTAAGTACATAATCAGATGAGTTCTTTAAATGTTTAAATTGCGCGGGAATATGGTTTGTTCACCACTACCTCACCTTAAGGTGAAATGGTACCCCAGCCCGCAAAATTCAAAATTACCAAAAAGGTTTTTCATTTTTTATTTAAAATTGTATGATGTAATATGATTTCTTTGTATACACGAATAAAAAGGAGACAATTTGTCATCAAAATAAAATAGTTACAATAATATTTGTATTTATTTATACACTCAAAAAAATATTTTAAATATTATTTTCAATATATCTCCAGTTCAAAACCTAAAATTTTGATTAAACTTGCATAAAATATTTATAACAATATAAGGAATAAAATATGTGAAAATTAAAAAAAATTATTGTAGAGAACAATTTTAAAAATCCAAAAAACCTACTTTTTTCATACATTTTAATGTTTATCTGCTATACTAAACCTACAATTTTGTTCATACTTTAATATGTTTTGAAGAATATTGTTATACATAACATATAAAAAAATATCGAAAATTGAATGTGGGGAACATACTCAAAAAAAATAAAATGTTTAATTTTATTTTTTTTCTCAAGTGTGTGAGGTGCTATTTCTAAAATTTATTTAGTGTTACGTACTGTACACATTTCTATATTTCTCAGGTAAGTATTGTAAATATTTATAGTTTAATATAAAATATATTCGTAATTAAAACAAATTCGGTAAGTATTTTCATGAAATATAAGGAAGTGGCGCTACGAGTAGACCTAGCGGTAGAAAGCTCAACTATAATGAAATCGGTGGCTCCATGGACAATTGAAAAATATTTTTGTCTCCCGCCAAATTTATACACTGTGTTGTAGGTATTTCGCAGCATTCATTTTATATTGACAACTGACTTTAAGCTTGCAGCGCCAAAGCGGAATTTACTTGAACTCACGGAGTTGAGATAACCATATGATAACTATAATCTTTGTAGGAGTGTTTTTGTGTTTTCTTCGTGTTTTTTAAACTAATAAAGCTTCGGCAGCAACAAACTCTGCTTAAGAATGCAATACATTTTGAACATGATAAATATTAGTTTTTTTTTTCTATAATTTCTTGCAAATAAGCGAGAATTTCGACTAGTGCTAGTGGAAGGTTTGTCTTCATGCTTTAAAGTGGGCAAATTTTTGGAAGGTACAGCAGTTTTTTTTTTAACATTTTCGTTTATTTGTATTAACATTTAAAAAAGAATATATACTTATGCAAATAAAACTTTTCCTCTTGCAGTATACATACCTCTGGTAAAATAATCACTATCAGCCAAATGTAAAGACCTTCATAAATTTAGAAACTGGTTTCCCTATTTTTAATTTTATTATCCAGGTTTTTCGCCGGTCAATTTTCTCTTTATCTCCAAATTTGATGATAACATAATCTTTATTTTTTTTTTTTTGAGAGAAAGAATGGTAACTTACATATTCTGTTTTTTTAAATAACGACTTGCATTGTAGGACAGAACAATAAATATTACTCATTTTAATATAAAAAAACAATTATGCGAAAATTAACGAAACTTCGAAAACAAACTTATTTTAAAGGTTAGAATGCAAGATTTGTATATAATAATTAATACAATAAGTTAATTATTATACATACAATACACTATCTGCAGAACAGATCTACGATGGCAAATTTCACAAATTATTATAATATAAAGCAAGAAATAATTAAATAATATTAATTTTTTCAGATACGACAATGTTTTATATACAGAGCGCGCCAAATCTATCTCAACTCCTAGAGTTCGAATTTTCGCCACTAGTTAGCGTATCGCTTAAAGTCAGTTGCCAATTACGTTTTGTAGTATTGACAACTGTAGAGAATCGATATGACATCTGGTGACTAAATTTTGAACTAGTGCATGACGGTAGGTGCGAGCATAAACAACATATGTTAGCATACATTTTTTAAAAGTATTTCTTTCATACGAAAATGAATGTTGCAAAACGCGGTAAAAGCAATATTATGTATTGCGTATAGGGGTGTCATTCGCTTATGAGTAGGGAAACTCACTTTAGTTTCCACATTTTTCAAAAAATAAGTAAAAATAAATTGAGTATAACCACAAATGCAGGTATTCAACAAACATTGGATAGATTTCAAGCTTGGAAGTATGTTTTATGTTCTGGAAAACAAATTTCCAAGTAAATGAGAGTATGTTCGAGACATTTATTCTTCCAGGTAATATTATTAATAATTATATTTAAAACATACTTATTATTTAAATTTTTAGAAATTCCTTCTCAACGGAGAAATTAAAAAAAAGTGCTGTACCATCTTTGTGACGACAGAGCACTTTTTTGAAGACAGAGTGATGTTACATTTATAATTTCTTGATAACTATCGGTAATTCCGCATAATATGTGATTCGCAATCAGAACTTCTTCGCCTGCTTACAAGATTAATATTTTAAATAAAGTAGTAAATGAACGTTATATACAATCATACCTTCAACAATATTCCTAGAATGAGTAGCATTTAGGAAGTCAAATATCTGAACAATACTTAGCTTCATTTTCAAGAAACACAAGCAAAATTGTATCATATGACACTGACAGATTGTACACCTACCGTCATGCATCCGCCATATTGAAAATGCTTGCAGCGCCTCTATCGATCATTTCAGTTGAGAATAAAAGTGTATTCGGTTTTCCATTTCTTCTCACGTGTTTTTATTTTGTGAAAATGACAAGCGAACAGCCAAAGTTGTTTTGTTGAAAAAAGAGCATCAAACGAGGTTCTCATTTCTTAAAATTGGGGTAAATAAAAACATTTACAAACAGATGTTTGATTTAGGCACATTACGGTAAAATGAAGACACTTTTGAATATTTTCAAATAAAAAAATTGTTGTCCCGTGGCAGGTCTATTTTTAATAATTTTTTAAAATATAGGCCATACATACGGGCAAAAGAATGATGGAAAAAATCAAAATTAACTAATTCTTATGTTTGCACTAGATTATCTCAAAAATTAAGGCGTGTATTTTTTATAATTTTCGGAGGTACCGTAATCAAAATATTTTATGAATTATAAAATAACAAAGTAAAAGATTTATTACAAATTATAATTACATTTTATTTCTATTAAAATCGGTATTGTGTGTGAGAGAGTGAGATGGTGCTATGTAGAATGTGGAGATGGAAGATATGACGAAATGGTGGGGACGCGTACTGCTCAACAATCGCGGAATGGGGAAGTTTAGCGACTTTTTTTTATTTTTTTATTCCATGGGAAATAACTTGAAAAATGATGTAATATGTTTTATTTTTTCAAAAATGCCTAGATTTTCCAGAAAAGCCGATTTTAAGCTGTGATGACGTCGGTAGAGGCTTGGCGCAACGTATGTCGACTTATTAGTGGAGTGCCGTAAGGTTTATACCTCGGAACCCGGGTCCACTGAACGGATTTTTGTAAAACTTTTTGGAAAGTGTTTTTAACACTAGATACTAAAATGTTTACCCATTTATTTTTGCCGATCTCAATTTTTTGATTATTTAAATAAATAATAATTATTTTTTTTGGAATTTTCATTCATTTTCTGTTAAACCTTTACTTTTTTTGAAATTAAAGTTAGATTTTACATAGGATAACTAATACATACCTGTCCTTGAGGCCGTTATTGGCTTCCTCATGCAAAATAAAAGTGGATGATGATATCATTCCAATTGACCCACTACTTTTATTTCAACATATTTGCGTTTTAAAAAAGTCGGACGAAGAACTAAAAACCTATATGACTTTTGAATTAGCCCCTTATCCTCTGACTCTTTTTGAAGATGTCGAAATACGCAAAACAAAAAAAATCTGCATTATATGACCTATTCCCAGAAATGACGGTGAATGTGAACGACGTACAAAAATTATCCGACGTAATTGAGGGGAGTTGTTACTACACCGTTGCAAGTGGCAATTGGATGAAAATTTCGGCATTATTTGTGAACACTTCATAAGATATTTACGTAACAATTACGAACATAACATTTATGTAGTATTTGATGGTTACCAAAAAAACAGCACAAAATCGATCGAAAGAACTCGTCGCTTTAAAAGAAATGCATGTAATGACATCATATTCGACAAAAACATGCCTTTCAAAATAAGGCAAGAGAAATTTTTAGCGAATGCCATAGATATGCTACGAAACACACTTGCAGAAAATCAAATATTTTCTTGTCAAGCGGAAGCTGATGCCGATAGATTAATAATTAAAACCGAAATTAATTTACAATCCGAAAATATTGTTGTAGTTTCCGAGGATGTGGGTGTTCTAGTTTTACTGACTGCGCTCTCACTAACAAATCGAGAAATTTACTTTCAAAAACCAGCAAAAGGCAAAATTACACAAAATGTGTACTCATCTAAAAGTTTGGAAACTGTAGGTATTACCAAAGTGTAAACAGCATATCCTTTTTTACATTCTTTTACTGGGTGTGACACGACGTCGGCTTTTTTCCAACGGGGAAAAAATGTTTTTTAAATTTCGAGAAACGGCCGGACCTACAAAATGCTGCAGCAGTTATTGAAAATGAATGTAAAGACGCCAATGACATTAACGCTGGTGTTACATGTACGCTTGCTTCATACGCTGCGCCCCAAAAAATAAAAGATCTAAATACAATAAGGTACAACTCTTTCATAAAAGCAACCGCTAAAAATAGATGCGTTAAATTACCATCTTTGGTACCTACTACAAACGCCGCTTTTGGACACTTCAAAAGAGTATACCTTCAAATTCAAACGTGGCTCGAAAGGGACATATTACCAGAAGAATGGGGTTGGAAATATGAAAGCGGAATACTGACACCGGAAACAATGACGCAACTTCCAGCTCCACAGCCCTTACTGAAAATGATTTTTGCTCATGCAAAACAGGTTGTGGAGCATCTTGTGGGTGCATGAAAAGTGGATTGAATTGTAGTGTAGCTTGCTTAGAATGCAAGGGCAACAGTTGCACTAATCCATCACCTATCATCCAAATTGATGAGGTTGATGACGATAATGTAGATAATTGACTGAAAATTTTTCAATCCTTATATAATTATATATCTATCTCTTCATGAGTGCAGCACGCCTACAGTATTTCGTGGTTTTTTGAATTTTTTGTTGGATTTTTTCTTAATCCGTATTATAAAAATTATATCAACTTGTGCAGTGAGTTTTGTTTGAAGTGGTGAGCGAAAGTGTTGCTCTTGAAAATAAAAAATAGTGAACTTAATACCATAAAACTAGTGTAAATCGTTCATACGATATAAAACTTTGTTTAGCAAGTTCTTACTTATTTTAAGCAACTTATTAATTAATTTGTCCGTGATGACTCGCCAGTGTGGTACGTGCCGACGGGGAGTTAATCTTAAATATCCCGGTGTTGTGTGCGCCGGGTGCTCTCTCCCTTTTCATTCCACTTGTGCGGGTATCAGTGACGAGAAGTACAAATTATATGCAAGTGTAGCTGAATTGTGGCACTGTAGCGGATGCTGGCCGTCTAGGCCTAAAGTACCTAAGAAGACCCCCGCTGACGACAACACGCTCGACGACACTGCTTCACCTGATTTGCAAGTATTGTTCAAAGCATTTGAGAAGAGAATATTAAATACTATGAATCTTAAATTTGATTCCTTAATGCAATCCGTAACTTTTTGCTAGGATAAAATAACGGAATTTGAATCTAATTTAAAACAAATAAATAATAAAATGAAAACATTAGATCACATTATAAAAGAAAACGAATCATTAAAATCAGAAATTAAATCTTTAATTAAAAAAGTGGACGATTTAGAACAATATTCCAAATTAAATAATGTCATTGTTAATAACATTCCCGAAAAACCGAATGAAAATATAGACAATTTAATTTGCGATATCGGTCAAAAACTTGGTGTAAATATTAAAACTGGTGACATTGATGCTGCCCACAGACTTCCATTCGGCAATACTAACTCCAAAAACATTATTGTTAAATTTGTGTCACGTAGAACTAAGGATGAATTTCTGACAGCGGCGAGAAGGAATAAACAACTTTCCACATCTACGTTGAACTTTGAAAGTCCCGATACTAAAATTTATTTTAACGAACATTTAACTCCCACTAACAACTTATTATACAAAAAAGCACGCGAAATACTTGAACCGAAAGGGTATAAGTTCATTTGGACGAAAAATTGCAAAATTTACGCGAGAAAGACTGATACTTCTAAAACTCATTTTATAAAAGACCTTGGAGTACTCTCTACACTAAATTGATTTTTTTATCTCAGCTGTTTCGCATAAAGTTGTAATTCTTCACACAAAATGGTAGATACGCTTATTAAGGTGAAATGGTACCCCCCGTTATTTTGTTTCTGCGCCGAGGCGAGCGCTAGTGAGCACTGAAATAAAAAATTATGACTATGTCGATAAAGTAGAAATATTTGTATATTTTACGATCTCCATCTATTCGATAATAGTCGTACTTTGTTCCATGGCACAAACCTAAAAACATTCTAAAAGTAAATATATGTGGGATGGTACAAATTTGTAGGTTACTTATAACAAATGAAAATAAAAGAATTTATTGAACGTCGCGTCAAATAATTTCAAATTTATTAACGAAGTAAAAATATTTTGTTTGTATGAAATATTAATAATATATTTTAAAAATAACGTTTCTTGGGAAGAGAATGGATAATAAATAACAAATTTTAAAATCGTAACATATATATTACATAAAATTCACTGATTACATAATATTTTGTATTTACCGTAGGAAATTTTTATTAAAATGAAAATGGCGAAAGGTATTGTGCTGGCCACAACAGATTTATAATATTAAAAAGTATAATAGCTATTTGTGTATTAAGAGCGCAAAATGGGACATTGTCGATTAAGAGGTTCTCTCGAAATCGACAATGTCCATTTGCGCTCGAAACACACAAGATTTTTTCAACAGTCGCCACAATGGGGTCATCCACCATAATAAAAATAATAAAATGTACACTCTTGTATTTACAGTACTACTAAAAAAATAACGATTACATTTTTTAATTTTAATTTATCGTTATTTTTCATTCTTCTTGAGCTATTGAAATAATCTAATCTAAGCACTTTTTACTTTCGTTTTAGTAAATGAATGTCCTATTTTATTTTTGTTCTCCTTTACACAGCAGTACGGGATTTTTTTTGGTTATGTAATATACCGACAAAGCAGTCCTGACTAAACGTTGCCATTAAGAATGTAGACAAGTGACATTTTTCAACAGCTTTTAAGTCTCCCTGAAATTTGTTTTAAAACTTCCAAAAGAAGATTTGTTGGAAGAATTTGACAGCTTTGGCACTTTTTACGTCGCCAGAAATCAATTTGACAGTTTTAAACAGCTTTTAATTCTCCCAGAAATTATTTTAAAACATTCCAAAAGAAGATTTTGCTAAAAGAATTTTACAGTTTTGGCAGTTTTTAAGTCACCAGAAATCAATTTGACAGTTTTAAACAGCTTTTAAGCCTCCCAGAAATTAGTTTTAAAACATATCAAAAGAAGATTTTGTTGAGAGAATTTGACAGCTTTGGCAGTTTTTACGTCGCCAGAAATCAATTTGCCAGTTTTAAACAGCTTTAAAGTCTCTCAGAAATTATTTTAAAGCATTCCAAAAGAAGATTTTGTTGAAAGAATTTGACAGTTTTGGCAGTTTTTAAGTCACCAGAAATCAATTTGACAGTTTTAAACAGATTTTAAGTCTCACAGAAATTAGTTTTAAAACACATCAAAAGATTTTGTTGAGAAAATTTGACAGCTTTGGCAGTTTTTAAGTCACCAGAAAACAATTTGAAAGTTTCACAGCTTTTAAATCTCCCAGAAATTAGTTTTAAAACATTCCAAAATAAGATTTGTTAGGAAAATTTAACAGCTTTGGCAGTTTTTAAGTCACCAGAAATAAGTTTGACAGTTTTAAACAGCTTTTAAGCAGTACGGCATTTTGTTTGGTTATGTAATATACCGACAAAACAAAGAACAATCATAAGTCAGATTGACTTGTGAAGATACATTTTATAGTTAGAAATTCGGACAGCGGGCGTTTTTTCTACTATATGTCGCGCATGAACGGCAAAGTGACATTTGCGTTGACAAAAGCGAGCGCAAATGCCTACTTTGCATATAGACTGTAGAAAAAATAATTTCCGAAATACAGATAACGTGCGAAGTTCGAATTCACTGATGTGCAGCAACTTCATGTTATAGATTTGTACACAGTGACAAGTGACAAGTGTTCAAGGCGAGAAATGTACAAACAAAGAATATAATTTCAACGATTTATTTGTACGATAGGAAAATGTGTATGCTAAGAAATGTACCTACAAAGTGATATGTATGCAGTTTGAATTTGTATTCTAAGCCATTTTTCGTATTATTTAAACAACAAAATATAATTTACAATAAAATATAAGTTGTATTACATTATTTATTATTTTTTAAAAGGTTCGTTGGTATGACGTTGAAATAGCATATAAAATCTTTAGTTAAGCTACTAAAGAAAATATACTTTTAAAACCCCCAAAAGTACATAATGGGGGGTTCCACCATTTTTTTTTAATAAGCGAGTTATGGTCTCCCGAATTTTGAAAAGATTGACGTGACGTCACGATTATGTGTTTTTATATGAACATGGACCTAAATGTTCTTGAAATATATGCTATTTTAAGTTATATTTACCTAAAATAAATGAATATTATAACACTGTATAAGTCTACATACTTTATAATTACAGGTGTATTTAAATTATTAAGTTTAATGCAAGAAATTTATGTTAAAATAAAAACTGTTTGAAAAGTGCAGTACAGGAATGCTGGTCACCCCCCCCCCCCCCCTTTCGAATTTGAATTTCTTAACTTCCATTGGTAGTACATAATTACTTTGCGAGATATTTAAATTTATTTCCAGGGCCGCAGATGACATAATACTACTGGTATCTCTCTCGCGCAGCCTACTACAGAAACTGGTGTGAGAAAGATAGTTCTAGGTTTCTTTAAAGATCAAATGCAGTTTTACAAAAAACAATTATGACTTTTTGGTACCACGAATGGGCCCGTAAACCAATTTGTTTGAAATATTTTTAAATGAAAGTTCGCTTAATTTTGAAGCAATTAAGCAATTATTAAAAAAATGTCAGTTTTATCTTAGTCGTTATTTATTGAGCAGTGTACATTTTACTATTTTTTGTTATGGTTTTCGGTCCATTCTTATGTTTGCACTAGATTATTTGAAAAATTAATGTGTGTATTTTTTATTATTTATGGAGGTACGATAATCAAATTATTTTACAAATTATAAAATATTACGTCCCCTCCCCCATTACGTGATACCTTCTACCTACATCAGATCTACATTCTCCATTATCACCATCTCGTTTTTTCTGCAATTCCGCGATTGTTGAGCAGTACCCGTCTCCACCATTTCGTCATATCTTCCATCTCTACATTCTACATAGCACCATCTCACTCTCTCTCACGCACAATACCGATTTTAATAGAAATAAAATGTAATTATAATTTGTATTTGTAGTAAATCTTTTACTTTGTTTTTTTATAATTCATAAATGGCGTAGAATACAAATTCAGCAAAAATATTTTTCAATTGTCCATGGAGCCACCGATTTCATTATAGTTGAGCTTTCTAACGCTAGGTCTACTCGTAGCGCCACGTCCTTATATTTCACGAAAATATTTACCAAATTTGTTTTAATTACAAAAATCTTTTATATTAAATGATAAATATTTACAATATTTACCTGAGAAATATAGAAATGTGTACAGTACGTAACACTAAATAAATTTTAGAAATAGCGCCTCACACACTTGAGAAAAAAAATAAAATTAAACATTTTACTTTTTTTAAGTATGTTCCCGGAATTTAATTTTCGATTTTTTTTTATATGTTATGTATAACAATATTCTTCAAAACATATTAAAGTATGAACAAAATTGTAGGTTTAGTATAGAAGATAAACATTAAAATGTATAAAAAAAGTAGGTTTTTTGGATTTTTAAAATTGTTCTCGAAAGTCGTTTTTTTAATTTTCACATATTTTATTCCTTATATTATTATAAATATTTTATGCAAGTTTAATCAAAAAAATACGTTTTGAACTCGAGATATATTGAAAATAATATTTAAAATATTTTTTTGGGTGTCTGAATAAATACAAATATTATTGAAAGTATGTTATTTTGATGACAAATTGTCTCCTTTTTATTCGTGTATACAAAGAAATCATATTATTTCATACAATTTTAAATAAAAAATGAAAAACCTTTTTGGTAATTTTGAATTTCGCGGGCTGGGGTACCATTTCACCTTAATAACAGTCCGGTCAACGCCCTCAACAATAACTTGTTTACTTTTGCACAGATAAATGTTAGATCTTTAAACTCATGTTTTTTGGATGTGATAGATTTAATATATGAACATAATTTTGATGTCATTGCAGTCACAGAAACGTGGATTTCCGATAACTCCCCCATGCAACTATTTAATATTTATGGAGGGATTGCATGACATACACGAAAACTTATACATAGCCTTATTCAAATCACGATTTACGCATTTTCGACTCCGCAAATCTAGTCCATGAAGTTGGCGCGTACCGAAATGCTCAAATCTCGACATGTGCACCGTTCGACAAGATGGCTGACTAGTACACTGTGGAGTATAAAATGAATTAGGATTAGGTTATATTATTGGTAGTATTTTTTTAAAAAATTGTACTCCGAAGTGTACTTGTCAGCCCTCTTGTGTAACGGTGCCCAAGTCAAGATTTGAGCATTTCCATACGCGACAACTTCATGGGCTAGATTTGCGAAGTCGAGAAATGCATAAGTCGTAATTTCAAGAAGACTATGTAAAAGTTTTCGTGGGTTGAGACCCTAGCCATTTATGGATATAAGCAGGGCCGTAACTAGCTATTCTTGCGCCTGGGCGGAATATAAAATTGCGCCCCCCACCCCCATTTTTTGGAATTATTATTAGAAGCTTAATTAAATAAAATGTTTTTTATTAACCATATTTTAAATATTACATTTATTTATACATGTATCTAAACGGGACTGCCCCTATAGGTAGTAATGTTGGTTGCCTAATACAAAATATTTATTTGAAACATATAAATATTATTCAATTACAAATCATTTAAAAATGAAATTTATGTTACTAGTTTTATTGTGTTTTTGTTAAACTATTTAATAAATAATAACAAAAAATAAAGACCGTTAGTATGAACGATGATTAAGTGTGATTAGCGAGCATTTTATTAGTATTGTTTTATCTTTATCAGTTGTTTATGGATTATTTTACAGAAAAATGCTTCAAATGAAAAACGCGTGCAATTAATTTTTCTCTAATTTTTATTCGAAGTAATTTTCTCTAAAACAAAAATGATCATAAACGATTGAGAGAGATAAAACAATGCTAATCATATTCTCGCTAATTACATTTAATCACATGTTCATACTAACGGCCATAGTTTTTAATACTAATATTCTTTTAAATTAATTCTGATGAGATCTAATGTAATGACAACATTTATAATTAATCATTAAATAGATAAACAATTTTTTAACGAAATATGAGAAAATTATTAGTAATTTAAAATGGATTATGTAAAAGTACAGTTCTGTAAACAAAAATTTCGAAAAAGTATATATGTATGGTAAAAATATCCTTTTATTTTACATTTTATGATTTACAAATGAAAAGTAATAGATGAATCCTTTTTAACTCTTTCTGGAGAAGCTACACACGAGCCCATGAGCGAACAATGATTTTTATTTTCATTATTATAATTGTTTTTATAATAAATTAAAAAACTATAAAATAGTCAAAAAAAGCGCAAATAAATAATATTGAAGATTATGAAAACTATTAAATAACTATAAACAAACTCTAAAATAGAAAACACAACTTTACAATTAAATACACAGAACTATTCACAAATGACATAAACAAAATGGTTGAGTACTCGTCGTATCTTGCAATTTTACCGTAAGTTTGCAACCTGCATAACTTCTAAGTCCACAATTCCCTTTCCTCGAAACACAGGCCATTTGCTTCACAAAAAATGTCCGTATTACGTGTCTATAGTTATATGGTCGAAGAATCGTACTGTCAAGCGGTGGGGCGCCTTACGCGCGAATTTTGAAAGTCAATGCAATACAGTGCATAGAAATACAATATTAATTCGCAAAGTGTACATTAAGAAATCTAAGAGTGTGCTTGATTTATATTTATTATTATTATTATTATTATTATTATTCATTAACAAATGAAGAATTTATTTCTGCGCCTTAGCAACATCTGCGCCCGGGGCAAGTGCCCCGCTCGCCCCACCCTAGTTACGGCCCTGGATATAAGTTTACAAGCTTACAAAGACCAAATAATAAGCGTGGCGGAGGAGTCGCATTCTATGTTCGTGACAGCATAAAATTCTCGCTGATAGATACTACTTTTGCGGACACTGTAAATAATTTAGAACATCTCTGGATAAAGTGTTTATTGAATAAATATTCTATTTGTCTCGGTGTAATATATAACCCACATGAAAAGTATTATAAAGATCTTGAAGTACTGGAGCCAATACTTACTGAATTCATCTCCCAATATGATTATGTAATATGTTCTGGTGATATAAATGTTGACATGCTCACTGATAATTATAAGACCGGCCTGAAGTTAGCCCCGCCCAATGTAGAACCAACGTTCTTTTTTATCTTATTAGTTAGTGCATCGTTAGTGCCTTTTAGTGCACTATAAAGGAACGTTAGTGCACTTCGCATTATTGAGTAAATTATAAAATTTATGGGTGGGCTAACTTCAAATTAAATTTTAAGATTTAAATAATATGTACCTTAGTATTAGTTAGTGCATCGTTAGTGCTTTCTAATGAACCCAACAGTTTCATTCGTGCTATTACCATACACTAGATATTAAGAAAAAACTATGGGTGGGCCAACTTCATACAAAATTTTCAGATATACTTAATATGTACCATATCATTAGTTAGTGCATCGTTAGTGCTTTCTAGTGAACCCAATAGTTTCGTTCGTACTATTACCATACACTAGAAATTAAGAAAAATCTATGGGTGGGCCAACTTCATATTAAATTTTAAGATTTAATTAACATGTACCATATCACTAATTAGTGCATCGTTAGTGCTTTCTGGTGAACCCAATAGTTTCGTTCGTGCTATTACCATATACTAGAAATTAAGAAAAATCTATGGGTGGGCCAACTTCATATTAAATTTTAAGATTTAATTAACATGTAACGTATCAATAGTTAGTGCATCGTTAGTGCTTTCTGGCGAACCCAATAGTTTCGTTCGTGCTATTGCTATTACCATACACTATAAATGAAGAAAAAACTATGGGTGGGCTAACTTCATATAAAATCGTTAGTGCTTTTTAATAAACCCAATAGTTTCGTTCGTACTATTACCATACACTAGAAATTAAGAAAATATACTGGGAGGGCCAACTTTATGTTGTATTTTAAGATTTAATTAATATGTACCATATCACTAGTTAGTGCATCCTTAGTGCTTTCTAAAGAATCCAACAGTTTCATTCGTGCTATTACCATACACTAGAAATTAAGAAAAAACACAGGGTGGGCAACTTCAATTTAAATTTTAAGATTTAATTAATATAACATGTACGGTATCACCAGTTAGTGCATCGTTAGTGCTTTCTAGTGAACCCAACAGTTGTGTTCGTGCTATTTCCATACCCTAGAAATTAAAAAAAGATCTGGGTGGGCCAACTTAATATTAAATTTGAATGTTTAATTAATATGTTCTATATCACTAGTTAGTGCTTTCTAATGAACCTAACAATTTCATTCGTGCTATGGCCACACAGCAGAAATTAAGAAAATATCTGGGTGGGCCAACTTTAAATTAAATTTTAAGATTTAATAATTGTTACGTATCCTATCATTAGTTAGTGCTTTCTTATGAATCCAACACTTTCAGTAGAGGAATTATCATTTACTAAAAAATATGAAAACAATTTAAATAATTTTTGTTGGTCTTTTACTTAGTAATACCGGCCCGTACCCGGTCAAAAAAAAAAGTTAAAGGCTTTCTCTATATGCAGGGCCGGTGCTACCATTAAGCCGAACTAGGCAACCGTTTAAAGCGCAAACCATGAGGTGGCACAAAAATCTAGTCACCCGTACTGCCTTAATGAACGGTGCAGAAGATATAATAATAACATTTTGTTTAGCATAATGAATCACCATACACTAGAAATTACGAAAAAACACTGGGTGGGCAACTCTAATTTAAATTTTAAGATTTAATTAATATATACGATTTTTGTAGTTAGTGCATCGTTAGTGCTTTCTAATTGTTGAAGATTGACAATTTAGGTAGCTTGATACGAAAATATATAATGTATAAAAACAATTGAAAATAACAATTATGACATGTGAAAATAAAATATAAGTGTGTCAGAATAAAATATAAAAACTGTGAATGCGTTTCATTAAAATAATTATCTAAAGATATGATACAACAATAAATCAACAGGTTATGGGCCCAGAAGACAAAGTAATACAATTTGATGGTCAAAATTTTAGTAACTGGAAGTATAGAATGGAAGTCATGCTGGAAAATTTAGATTTGGCAAATTTTCTTACAGAGGAAGCAGCAGATAATAATGAAGTAATTTTGAATAAGAAAAAGGAATTAGAACGGTTGCAAAGGTTAGAAATAAATTTCAAACATTTTATTGTTTCCAGAATTGCGGACAATTATATTGAGTATGTACGAGGTAAAACTACACCGACGCAATTTGGGATGCATTAAAAGCAACGTTTGAAAGGAAAGGAATAGCAAGTCAACTATATTTAAGAAGAAAATTACTGACAATGAAATATTAGGAGGACAAAAGTATCGAAACATATTTTATTGAATTTGATAAACTTATACGTGAACTGAAAAGTACGGGAGCAAAAATAGAAGATGAGGATATTATATGTCATTTATTATTAACATTGTCAAAGTCTTATGAAGCTCTTGTTACTGCATTAGAGACCATTGATCCTGAAAAATTAACATTGGATTTTGTGAAGGGTAGACTAATGGATGAGAATATTAAAAGAACTAATACAGAATTAGATTTGGTGGTCAAAAACACAGCCTTTGCATCAAAACCGAAATTCAAATATAAATGTTTTCATTGTGGGAAAATAGGACATAAAAAGTCAGATTGTAGACTTCTGAATAATTTAATTAAAAGTAAATTTTCTAATAATAAAGCACATGTTAATTTCAGCAAGAGTACAGAAGAAATCACGGAAAATAATGAAATAAGTTTTGTTGCTAATTTATTGGAAAAGTCATCAGCGTTATTGAATACGTCAGACAACTCATTTACTTGGTTTATAGACTCTGGAGCATCTGAGCATATGGTAAATAATGAAAAATATTTTAATATTTTAAAAGAACTAGAAAATCCTATATGTATACAAATTGCGAAGGATAAACAAGTTTTGACAGCAACGAAAATAGGTAATATTAAAGTAATGACTAAAGTTAAGGGGGGGTTTGAATGAAGAGGGTTGCATAAGCAAAAAAATCATTTTTTGTTCGTGTCCCCTCGCGATTGTAATAAAAAAAAGTAAATATTTATTAAAATTTTGTAAATTATATGATTATGTTTGTGTCCTAAAACCATTTTGGTTGAAAAAATACAGCGGATATGAAAAAAAATAATTCATTTCCGGTTTATAACTTAAAATACGTAGACCATATTATATTCAGGACACAATTTATTAAAAACCATAAACAAATATATAAATTTTATAAAAGTGTATGCAACAGGTTTTTAAAACGACACGAACGAAAATTTTACCAAAACAGACTCATTTGACTGCCGCGGCACTGAAAAATAGTTTGGGCATTACCTTACAGATGTCAGCACTAGAAATGTCGGTAATGCAGTTCGGAAAGTAAACATTGAAGCTCTACCTGACTAACCATGACATTTTTGTAATTTGATTTATAATCTTTTATTACTGCGGCTATTTCCATGAATGGTTTCTTAGAGAAAATAAATCTAAGCTAAGAATGTAAGAGAAATTTGTCTCGAAATATCCTATTGTGAACAAATATATTATTAACTATTAGTGATTTTTAGTAAAAGTATTGTTTCACTAAATACAAGAAATAAAGTAATAACAAGAAACAATATATTTTAAGGCAATTGAAATTTCTTTTATGGTATCAGCTCTAACATGGTGAAACTTCATTCTTGAATTTGTATTTTAAATAAAGACTCAGTTTTTTAGTTTTAGAAAAATATTTATATCACGATGACTATAGTTTCGCTACCACAGTAACATCATCATAAATAAAGTTTAAAGTTAAGCAGATTTTCACTCAGTTAGTAATTGATATGTAATCAATTAACCATCATCATTGTGAATGTTTTTTCAAAATGGTAAAATTTTTGATTATGCAATAATTAAATATGAAATAATAATATTCATAATAATACAATAATATTAAATAATTCAAATTATTTACAAAAAAAAGTTTGAAGTTAAGTAGTTTTTCACTCAGTAAATGATATGTAATCAAAAGGTAAAATTATTGATTATAGAATAATTATTTTTTGTCCCTCAAAGTTTTAGCTTCCAAAATGTATTCCGGGTCTTTACATTTTTTATTAATTTTTTTTTTTTTAATCTATTCCCCAAAACAATTTCCGGCAATATGCAATAATGAAACAGCATCATCAGATCAATATTAATATAACAATATAAACTTAAAAACTTACTTATAATTACGAATAAATTTAAGTAAAATACTGAAACAAATAAATATGAAATAATAATAATAATAATTAATAATATTAAATAATTGAAATTATTTACAAAAAAAGTTTAAAGTTAATTAGTTTTTCACTCAGTAAATGATATGTAATCAAAAGGTAAAATTATTAATTATAGAAAAATTATTTTTGTCCCCCAAAGTTTTAGCTTCCACAATGTACTCCGGGTCTTTACATTTTTTTTAAAAAAATTTTAACTTTATTCCCCAAAACAATTTCTGGCAATATGCAATTTAAATAAATAATATTAATATAACCATATAAACTTAAAAACTTACTTATAATCACGAATACATTTAAAGAAAATACTGAAACAAATAAAGATGAAATAATAATAATTAATAAGAATAATAACAATAATTAATAATAATACAATAATATTAAATAATTGAAACTATTTACAAATAATCTCGACTGTAACTCAGTCGTTATTTTAAACAACTGGTTAAAAAAATTATCTAATAGATATTGATTTGACAACTAAAAATCCAATTTTTTGTTATATATCAACGTACATGATTGGTTAAAGATTATAACCAGTCACTATAAATTAAAGACTGAGTTACAGAATAGACTCGTAGATCTTGAACAAGTCTTGGTATGATTTTTGTAATTATTCATAAATATATCTGCCTATCGCGTCATTATGTAAAACAGTTTTAATTTCTACTAAAAGTGTAAGTTCTTTAGGTTTGTCAACAAATAAATAAAGTTTTCAGCCATAATTCTTTATTTTCATCGTACAACTAAATTGAAGATAGCTCAGTCCACTGCGCACATCTAAGCTGCATTTATTTTATTAATCAAATAGGTGCGTTCCTCAACTTATGAGAAAAATTATGGGCATATAGTTAAATGACTGGCAAACAAAATATGTTCTATCATAAAAAATGTTTATTTGATTAAAAGCTACGTTTTTATATATGTTTACTCATTACACATGTAATATGAAGTAGTATTGCTTTGAAAGAAGATATTCATAAATATTTTTCTAGAATATGAATATGGATTTATACTAGAAAGCCCTACTATCACTTTGTATACTATATAATCAACAAAAAGTTAGGAGTTTCCGCGCATAAACAGCATAACTCAGGCATCCGCACACCTATATTGAAAACATTACATGGGCATTTTGTAATCCTTGTAAAGCTCATTATGGCTCTGTGGTAGATAAGAAAAGAATTTTAGCTACAACATTAGCCACAGATTACTGATTTATTCATTTTTCCCCTAATTATTCAGGGATTATAAATTATTGTTACTTGCGAAAGCCAATATTTAGCAAATACAGTGTTTATCTTCTTAGGTCTAGTTGTATAATCCCCAGTAGAGGTTTATAATCAGTCCAGTTCGTTATTTGCATATCAGCCGTATGGCGTTCGAGATTTCTCGAAATAACTTAAAATTTAAACATTTAGGAATAATAAAATTCTTCTATTTCTCATATTGAACATCTGCTTCGGTTAATTTATAAACTCTAATAGACAACAGTCCATCAATATGCTGTTATTTTTCTAGGAACACCTGATCCTTAATTGTACGCGACTGTTATAAAAAATAACGGCCTAGGTCGTTATTTCTATCTTTTCATTTTTGTTTTAATCCTGTTATGTCATAATAACAGTATGGTATTACGAAAAAAGTTTAACCGCCGGGAAAATAGACAAAATCGAATCGAAATGAACTGTCAAATAACAAATTTATCATTAACCATCTGTACCCGTTACGAATATTTGCAATAAACAATATTAAGGAGAAATGGTATTAAATCATAATTTTTTTGCATTTATAAAGTTTAGTTCTCTGCTACACTGGTTTTTTAAAACTATCCCGCTCTGCTTTTTTGAATATATAGGGAGAACTCTGATTAATTACTCAACACAACACTCAGTTAATAATTAATATAGTTTATATTACTGCAGAAAGCTTAAATACGGAAAATAGAAATTATTTAAAGTTTGATATAAGAGTTATCGTGGATGAAAATATAGTCGCACACACACACATCATTGTAAAAATAGCAAAAACGTGTTCTGGCGACCCTAATTCGTGCTTATTCTATCGAATTTTTGGACCAAAAACATTATCTCCCTTACCGTATGGCGGGAAGTAAAAATAAACTGTCTCAGATCTATCATAGTAGCAATTTATATTGTTGTACAAATTTTATTCTAATAGATTATCAATATTATCCGTATATTCTATTTTCAACGTTTGTCAGTGTTATATTTTATTAACATAATTATGTCATTTTATAATCTATAATGTCTATATATTTTTTGTCACCATCGCCAACAAATATTTACTGTTGTAGTTCATATGTTCCATTTGAGTTTTCAATTTTAATTACTTTATTCATTATTTTAATGTGCGGGCAATAAGTATTTACTAGTAATCTACAATATAATGCTTTTATAATTAATATGTTATATTTACTATTTTAATATAAAGAAACAAATGGAAATGTGTATGATAATACTTAATAACTGGCAGTTAAAATTTTAGGGATTATACAAATTCATTTTATATTATACGAAGTACAATGTCTGTGTGTGCGTGTGGATGTGTGTTTGTGTTTGTGTTGTGTGTGTGTGTGTGTGTGTGTGTGTGTGTGTGTGTATCTGTGGATGTTTCAGGGATGATTCCTCAAAAACTCTAATACTTAACACCAATTTAACTACGTGTTCCTTAATCTGACATTAATAAGACCAGAAAAAGTTTTGGTAACAATTGGACAAACTGAAGTAGTAGTTTCTTAAAAAAATCTTCTAAATATTATTTTTTGGAAATTTATGTAATTACAAATGTTAAAGAATATAAAATTCTCTATCCAATACATTGAACACTTTTATTATTTCTCCTATAGATTTACAGATAGAAAATTCTAAATTTATAAAATAATCCACTGTATTAAACAACTCATGGAAACCAGTTGAAAAATTAAAATGTTTGTAATTGACATAAATGTTAGCGTTAAAAATCCAGAGACATTTCTGAAGGCTTTTTCTGAGAAGTACATTTAATATTACTTATTTTATCATTAATTAAATACTTAGAAATTTATGAAACTGGGCAGTATTCATGCCTACACACAAATCTAAAAAGGAAAATTGTCTTACATATCTAGAAATCATTCGTTGAAAGTGAAATGCTACAAAAATGCATGGTTTGCTGTTGCTTTGTCACTGGTTATAAAAGCTTTTATTTGCTAGTCATAAAACCCCAGGCCTTGGGTAAAATTTGACCTAAAGAATCTGTATCTTCTTGTTTACATTCATCCTTTTATCTAAGGCACAAACCTAAGTAGAGACCCGAACCATTCTATCGCCCTCTCTTGGCTAATATTATAAGCAAACGTGAAATAGTTCATGGCTTGGCCGATATTACTTCGTGTCGCTTTTTCGAAACCCCCCCTTAATGGGAAATATATACCCTGTACTGTAAAGAACGTACTTTATGTACCGAACTTAAAAATAAATTTATTTTCTGTAAGAAAAGTTGAAGAATTAGGGATGACAGTAACTTTTAAACATAGCAGAGTAATGATTTACAGAAATAATAAAATGGTTGCTATTAGTAATTTAAAACATAAACTATATGAACTGGATTTCATTTTAGAAAAGAATGCCAGTGCAGATATGAATTCTATTTTGAGTAATGATTTCAAGTAATGGCATAGACGTCTTGGTCACTTGCATGGTAAAAGTATAGCAAAATTATCAAACATGGTATTAGGTATGGCACAATTAAATTTAGAATAAACCTTGCATAGAAGGAAAACAGTGCAAATTGCCATTTAAGAAACATCATGAATCAAGATCATCTCGTCTTCTTGAACTTGTGCATATGGATGTATGTGATCCAATATCACCGAGAACTTGGAATAATAAACGCTATTTTCTAACAATTCTGGACGACTACACACATTTTATGTATGTATATTTATTAGGAAGTAAAGATAAAGTTTCAGAATGTTTTAGGGAATATGTAAATATGGTACACTCAAAATTTGATGAACGTATATCTCGTGTACGTTGTGACAATGGAAAAGAATTTGTTGCACTGAAGAGTTTTTGTATTGATCAAGGAATACAGATGGATTTCACTACACCATATACACCTGAACAAAATGGTGTAGCAGAGAGATTAAACAGGGCTTTACTAGATAAAGCTCGTTCCATGATAGCAGATTGTGGTTTACAAAAATATTTATGGGGTGAAGCAATTTATACAGCGGCCTATTTAATTAACCGTAGTCGTACAAGTACATTACCAGAATAAATAAATTCAAAAACACCTGCAGAGTTCTGGTATGATAAAAAGCCTGATTTAAACACTTTACGAATTTTTGGTTGTAAGGCATACTGTCTTATTCCTAGCCAATACAGACATAAATTTGATTCAAAAATTAAAGAAATGTATATTGTAGGATATTCAACTACAGGCTATAGATTACGGGATCCTCAAAAGCGAAATGTTGTAACTGCAAGAAATGTTCATTTAATTGAAAAACCGTGCTTTAGAAATTTGAACGAAAATTTGGAATTAGATACGGAAATCGAATAGAAAATGCAGAAGATGAAATAAGTATTGAAGATAACAATAAAGACAACAACGGAAGCGCAAATAATATACAAAATGGATGGAAGACTATGAGATATCTGTATTTGCATTGGTAACTAGTGATATAGATCCTGAAGTTCCAAAATGTATTGAAGATATAAGGAATAAAAGTGATGCTGAAAAATGGGAAGAAGCAATTAAAAGTGAACTTTCATCATTAGAAAAAAATGGAACATGGGAAATTTGTGAATTACCAGAAAATAAAAAGACTTTGGACACAAAATTGGTTTTTAAACTAAAACGTAACACTGATAATTCTATAAATAAATACAAAGCCTGTTTAGTAGCAAAGGTATATAACCAAAAGAAAGGAAGAGATTATCAAGAAACTTTTGCTCCTGTAGCAAAAATAAATACCATAAGAACTGCTTTAGCTGCAGCAAGAAAAGAAAGTATGTACATTCATCAAATGGATGTTAGAACAGCTTTTCTTCAAGGCTATTTGCAAGAGGAAATTTATTTAAAAATGCCAAAAGGCTATAAAATAAAAGAAAATTGTCAAACGTTTGTAAATTAAAACGGCCACTTTGTGGCAGGCGCCAAGAAATTGGAACATTCGTTTTGAAGAAGCTTGGTTTTATAAGAACAAAAAGTGATTATTGTTTATATATAAAATGATAGAATTTATTTAATCATATTTGTGGACGATTGCATTATAATGAGTAAAGTTTTAGAAAAAGTTAAATGTATTAAACTAAAGTTATGGGAAGAATTTGAAATGGAAGATATTGGGGAAATAAATACTTTTATTGAAATAAAAATTCAGCATAGAATTGAAGAAGATATTTTATCACTGGATTAGACTCATTACATTAGAAATTTCTTGGAAAAATTTGGTATGGTAAACTGCAAACCAGTAGGTACGCCGCTAGAAAATAACCTGAAACCTACATTTGACACGAATCAACTGACAAACTGTCCCTACAGAGAATTAACTGGATCTTTAATGTATTTGACACTAGGGACGAGACGTGACATATGTACCGCAGTAAATATATTAAGTCGATTTCAGAGTAATCCTACTAATAGTCACTGGTTGTATTTGAAACGAATATTACGATATTTGAAACATACAATAGATTTGAAATTCATTTACAAGAAAAATGAAGATTCAATATTAAAAGGATATACAGACAGATTCTGAATGGGGAGGTGATTTAAATGATCGACGATCAACCTCTGGATATGCATTTTATGTTTATGGAAATCTAGTATCGTGGTGTACAAATAAACAACCAACAGTTTCTTTATCGACGGCAGAAGCGTACAAAGCAATCTGTACTGCAGCGTGTGAAGCTATTTGGCTACGAGAACTTCTGACAGAAATCGGTATTGATGTAAAAAATTCTCCAACAATTATTAAAGGAGACAATCAATCAAGTTTAGCTATTGCAAAAAAACCAACAGACCATCGTCGGGTTAAACATATTGATATCAGGTATCATTTCATTCGAGAATTACTAGAAAATGGAACAATCAAACTGGAATATGTTTCTACGGAAAATCAGACAGCCGATAACGGTTTGAAAATTTAAGAAGACAGTTAGGACTCGGCTAACTTGAGGGGGAGTATTGAAGATTGACAATTTAGGTATCTTGATACGAAAATGTATAATGTATAAAAACAATTGAAAATAACAATTATGACATGTGAAAATAAAATATAAGTGTGTCAGAATAATAGATATTTACACAACAAGTGAGCTAAGGTAATGTTTATTCATGAGAAGAAAGTTTAGCTAATTTCTTCGAGTGAATAAACATTCTTAGCTCACGTGGTTTGCACAATATTTTATTCAATTTTGTCGAAATAATAATAAAAACCATTATAATATTTAATTTTGACAAAATAAAAAACTGATCAGTTAGTAGGCTGAGCATGACAATCGTCGCTGATAGACGTCAAATCACCTATTTAAAATGCTTTATTGTCTGTCATTTCTGCCGTGAAAAATAGTGAAAATGGCTGATAATGTCTGATAAATATTATGGTAAGTGTTATTTTCGTACCTGATGTTATTTTAAATGCATTGTTTGTTGCAGAGTGAGTTAAAATTTGTGAGAGTGATTTAAATTTTTTTTTAATTCACATGTGAAAAAAGTGTTACTTATAGTTGTTGCTATGGAATTAATAATGACAGTTTACAACGTCAAAATTGAATAAAAATTTTAAACACTGTGAATGTATTTCATTGAAATAATTATCTAAAGATATGATATAACCAATAAATCAACACTAATGAACCCAACAGTTTTAGTAGTAGAATTATATTTACTAAAAAATTAAGAAAACAATTCAAATAAAGTGGTTCTTTCACCTAGTAATGGCGGCCCGTAGCCGACTTCGCTATTACGAAAAGTTCTTTCTTCTTTATCATTCTCTTTCTTCTTTTTTTTGTCTCTCTTTCCCTAAAGTGCGCTTTATGACTTTCTTGACACGGTTGTTTTCGATATATACAAATTCCCAGGAAATAATCAATATAAATATGGACGCTACAATCTTCCAAATCATTGGACTGATTTCAACTATTTTTTTTTTAATATTGCTTACCATTTGTGCGCCTACGCAAATATGTGTGTGTTGTCTGTGGTGTATGTATGTGTGTGTTATGTGTGTGTGTGTGTGTGTGTGTGTGTCTGAATGTTGGAGGGACGATTCCGGAAAAACTATAGGACCTAAGACCTGTTTAACTATAAATTACTTAATCTGACATTCCTGGGTGTGTGTGTGTGTGTGTGTGTGTGTGAGTGTGCGAATCAAACTTGGGTGCGTTACGAGCGTGCGTTTTTGTGTTTATGTGCGTGAGTGAGGGCGAGCGCGTGTGTGTGCGTATGTGTGTCAGCATAAATTATTATAATTGTGTTGGTGTGTTGGTAGACGGTAGCAAAAGTGTGTAGGAACACGTTAGATACTCGTAGTTGACGCTGTAGCGCCAAAAATAAGTGATAGAAAATTCCAAGATTATGATAATGAACTCAGCACTCCGGCTCTTATTGATTGAACTATTTCGGCATAACCAATCATATTTTAGCAGGCGACGAAAAATATACTAAATCCTGACTAGATAGGTAACTAAGCAAATAAATAAACAAGTAAAAATTTGGTGTGACATACGAGTAAGATTTTTTTTGCGTCAACTACGAATACCGACATTAAATAAAGGGTCTCAAAAATTAGTGTTGCCACAAGACCAAGACCAGTCTTGGTCTTGGTCTCGTCTCGTCTTGGTCTTGTCGAGACGAGACCATCATTTGGTCTCGACTAGAAAAGTCGAGACGAGACGAGACTTGCATCAAGTCTTGTCGAGAAAGTCTTGAGTCTCGACAAGACTCTCGACTTCAGATCAAAGGTATTTTTTTAAAATATATACCTATTCTAAAAGTCCTTCAAAAACTGAGAGTATTGCTGTAAATACTGATTGAAAATTCGAATAAATAAGAGAGATATTAATTTTTCAAATTTTGTAATTTTTTACTTTCATAATTGTGTCCCAGAAACATTAATTTATGTAAATATGATGTATTCCTTATTCATCTAAATAATCCAAATATAAGTTTTAAATGAATTTAAATTACAATGTAAGTGGGATGAAATGAAAGAAGTTCAATTTAGAATTCTTATGTTATTTTAATGCACCAATATTTTTTATTTAATTAAGATCAACCTTTATTTTATACTACACATGTTATTTTAATTTAATTTTTGTTTAATTCTCAATTAATATATTGGTACAACTGAGTATATGAAATACTGACTACATCTTCAAAAATATTTCCAATTTTCAAATAGCACACAAAAGTTACATCTGTGGTGCATTCTGCAAGTTAGCAATGTACTTCAGTTTTATTTATTAAATTAATATATTATAACAAAAGTAACGTTCCCTTCAAATATACATTATTTTTCTTTTATTTTTAAAGAATCTATTGTGATTCTTAGAATTTTACGAAAATGCACACAAAGATTTTACTATCTTAGGGAAATTCCCGTTTTAAAATAACCATATTCTACATTTTCAACGGATGTACTTCTTATTCACCTAAATAATTCTTCCATTAAAACATATAAAAAATATCGCATGTATCATTTAGTAAAAAAAAAAATTGGAAAATATCTGCTTCAAAAGATAAAAGTTTATGTATCTTTTACATGTATAATGAAAGTAAAACTTTATCTCAACAAAGTGAAATGTAAAGGACATTGTTAAAATATGTAGTTACATTTATAACAATTTGGGAAAATTGGTATCAGATATTCTAAGAAACGGGTATTAAGCATTTCTCGTAAGAACACATGCAAAATGCAAGTACACTCGCCCGGTGCCCATGGGCGTATACAGGGGGGCCAGGGGGGGGGGGGGGGGGGGGGCTGAGAAAATTAAAATACATTGTATAAATTCATTCATATGAAAGAATTGAAAACAATAATCAACGTTTACTTAAAGCCTTAAAGAAAATAGAAATATAAAAGTCGTAATGTACAAGCCCTTCTTTAACAATTTTCTTAAAACTGTGTATACACAAATGTGTAAAACAAACTGTTTTTCCAATTCCCTAATATAATATAATTTTAAAAAAATGGGTAAAAAATAACACAACATTTCTTTTCTTGTAAAAATCCAATAAGGGAACAATAAATTTTACAACGGTGCTATAAATGCTGCATATTACCAGACAATAACAACCACTTTTAGACATCTGCTAGTAATAAAAGTAGGTAGGTTTGCCCAACCCAAATCCAAATATTTCCGAATATAATACTTTAGTCAATCTAACAATTTTGCATCCTAAAAATATAAAACCATGTAATAAGGAAAAGTATAAACGTATGATAAAGAATTAAATAAAACATAACATAGACAATTTTTATGAGGAATTAATATTATGGTTTCATAAGTGGAAAGAGGAACCTCTTGAGAAAGAAATACCATATGAAGAATTATTAGATATCTCCAAAAAATTCTATCCATTTTTACTCCATGGCTTGATTTTATTTTTAACTCTACCTTCCACAACATGTAAAAGAAGTTTTAGTAGGTACATAAAAAATCTGTTGTGGCTAGCACAAGACCTTCCGTCAATTTGATGTATTTTGTACCAATCCCACATCAAAAGTTCCCTAGAAAAGATTCTATATATTCAATAAAATTATAACACGAACACATACTATTTTTTACAAATTCCATACCGAATGTTCTTTGGAAAAAATATAAATCCAATACAATTATAACACGAACAATCATTATGTATATTGTACTTGACACTGACATCTGTCAGTTACAATTTTTTGAATACATCAGCTGTTTCTATGATTATAGTAAAGCTGACTGATTTTGGAAAGTTACTCTATTTATAATTCGTTAAACCGTACAACTGTTATTATTAAAGTTTCTTAGTTACTAATTTTTTTTTACTAATTTTATAAATTTAAGCACGTTTATTTTAATTTATTTGTTTTTCAAATAAGTGTTTTTTTTTGTTAGAGAATTGTGTTTTTGTAACTATCTACAGTTTTTATTGAATATACCATTATTATTCTAAATACGTTTTTGGAATAAGTTTATTTTTTTTGGCAAATAAATAACATAAATATATGACTAACTATTTTTTTATTCGTCAAAATTTTGATATAAAGCAGAAGTTCTCAACCTGTGATACGCGTACTAGGGGATACGCGAAAGGTTAAGTTTTAGTTATCTACTTATTTAACATTTATTTAGAAAAATATAAAAAAAAAAAAATAGCGAAAGAAGTTTTTTTTTAGGGGACTTTTGTCCATTACTGCTTCATTTAAACATATACATACCTATTGCTAATAATAGAAATGCATTGCTGTGATTTATTCTGTAGCTAAGGATTTGAAATTATATATTTTATGTTTATTAACAAGAAACAACACTAGGTATGTATGTATATTTTCATATTAATTATTTCAAGAGCTCAAGTATCAAGTTGATATTTACAGAAAAAATAATAAATATCTCTAATATTATTTGGAATTTTTGAATCGCGATTGTACTGCTGTTCTTAGAATTTTATATACTATTAGATGGGATTATAAAAAAAATGTTAATGGAGGCAAAGTCGAGAGTCTTGTCGAGACTCGAGACGAGACGAGACTGACATCAAGTCTCGTCTCGACAAGACCAAGACGAGACCACTCTAGTCGAGACCAAGTCAAGACCAAGACAAGACCGGCCCCAAGTCTCGTCTCGTCTCGACTTCTGGCAACACTATCAAAAATGTTAGTGCAAAATGAGCGACAGAGGTAAATATATGTAGTAGCCCTTTTGAAAATATACGAATCAAATCCAAACAGTTAAAGAACTAGGACCTATAACTCAAATTTTTATTTCTATCGTTTAAAAAAAAAAAACACACCTATACTTATTTTAGTGTTTAACTGTTAAGAGAATTAAACTATGAACAAGTAAATAGGTATAATTATCAAAATATATAAAGTATTTTAATATATTTAAAGCAAATAAAGTAAATGATATAAAAATAATACAATTAAATAAAATAAATAACGATACTTATGACTTTTTGTTCCTTCGAATGCCGATGCTCATTTTTTATCACAATTCGGTAATCTAATTATAATGCCAAACTTTTAATTTTTATTTGGACGCCATATTGGAAAGTTACATGGATGAAAAGAGAATTATATAACTTTCGAAATTTCGATGGATGTATAACTTCCCTGTGTACATTTATTTCATACAGCAAAAAATGTAACAATAATTAATAGTGTATTCCGAAATTGAATCACGCTAACCGCGGTTACTTTTTCAGTAACTGGTTATATTTTCGGAACGCGGTTACTGAAAGCTGGTAAATTTTCTGTAACTTCGCTAACCGCGCTAGATCGGCGGTTGTGGTGTGGTAACATTTTGGAGCAGGACAGATGAGTAATAGTACTTTCAACAACTATTTTAAATTTGTCAAGCTTAGGATAGCTATTAGCTGGTCCGTTTTTCCAGTGCGGTGTCGGTAACATTGTAACCGCGGTTAAACCATAACCATTTTCAGTGGTTACCGTGGTTTAATTTCGGAATACACTATAAATTTACAGGTTAACTTTTGTCTTGTTAACCGACTTTGTATCTCTTATAGTTCTGGAAATGAAAAAGAATTCTGTTGGAAGTGACCCTGGCCGACATGAAATTTTTATTACATATTTATTCATTATGCTAAACAAAATATTATTATATGTTCTGCACCGATCATTAAGGCAGTACGGGTGACTAGATTTTTGTGCCACCTCATGGTTTGCGCTTTAAACGGTTGCCTAATTCGGCTTAATGGTAGCGCCGGCCCTGCATATAGAGAAAGCCTTTAACTTTTTTTTTTTTTGACCGGGTACGGGCCGGTATTACTAAGTAAAAGACCAACAAAAATTATTTAAATTGTTTTCATATTTTTTAGTAAATGATAATACCTCTACTGAAAGTGTTGGATTCATAAGAAAGCACTAACTAATTATAGGATACGTAACAATTATTAAATCTTAAAATTTAATTTAAAGTTGGCCCACCCAGATATTTTCTTAATTTCTGCTGTGTGGCCATAGCACGAATGAAATTGTTAGGTTCATTAGAAAGCACTAACTAGTGATATAGAACATATTAATTAAACATTCAAATTTAATATTAAGTTGGCCCACCCAGATCTTTTTTTAATTTCTAGGGTATGGAAATAGCACGAACACAACTGTTGGGTTCACTAGAAAGCACTAACGATGCACTAACTGGTGATACGGTACATGTTATATTAATTAAATCTTAAAATTTAAATTGAAGTTGCCCACCCTGTGTTTTTTCTTAATTTCTAGTGTATGGTAATAGCACGAATGAAACTGTTGGATTCTTTAGAAAGCACTAAGGATGCACTAACTAGTGATATGGTACATATTAATTAAATCTTAAAATACAACATAAAGTTGGCCCTCCCAGTATATTTTCTTAATTTCTAGTATATGGTAATAGTACGAACGAAACTATTGGGTTTATTAAAAAGCACTAACGATTTTATATGAAGTTAGCCCACCCATAGTTTTTTCTTCATTTATAGTGTATGGTAATAGCAATAGCACGAACGAAACTATTGGGTTCGCCAGAAAGCACTAACGATGCACTAACTATTGATACGTTACATGTTAATTAAATCTTAAAATTTAATATGAAGTTGGCCCACCCATAGATTTTTCTTAATTTCTAGTATATGGTAATAGCACGAACGAAACTATTGGGTTCACCAGAAAGCACTAACGATGCACTAACTAGTGATATGGTACATGTTAATTAAATCTTAAAATTTAATATGAAGTTGGCCCACCCATAGATTTTTCTTAATTTTTAGTGTATGGTAATAGTACGAACGAAACTATTGGGTTCACTAGAAAGCACTAACGATGCACTAACTAATGATATGGTACATATTAAGTATATCTGAAAATTTTGTATGAAGTTGGCCCACCCATAGTTTTTTCTTAATATCTAGTGTATGGTAATAGCACGAATGAGACTGTTGGGTTCATTAGAAAGCACTAACGATGCACTAACTTATACTAGGGTACATATTATTTAAATCTTAAAATTTAATTTGAAGTTAGCCCACCCATAAATTTTATAATTTACTCAATAATGCGAAGTGCACTAACGTTCCTTTATAGTGCACTAAAAAGCACTAACGATGCACTAACTAATAAGATAAAAAAGAACGTTGGTGCTAGATTGGGCGGGGCTAACTTCAGGCCGGTAATTATAAGTCTAAATTCACTAGAAAGCACTAACGATGCACTAACTAATGATATGGTACATATTAAGTATATCTGAAAATTTTGTATGAAGTTGGCCCACCCATAGTTTTTTCTTAATATCTAGTGTATGGTAATAGCACGAATGAGACTGTTGGGTTCATTAGAAAGCACTAACGATGCACTAACTTATACTAGGGTACATATTATTTAAATCTTAAAATTTAATTTGAAGTTAGCCCACCCATAAATTTTATAATTTACTCAATAATGCGAAGTGCACTAACGTTCCTTTATAGTGCACTAAAAAGCACTAACGATGCACTAACTAATAAGATAAAAAAGAACGTTGGTTCTACATTGGGCGGGGCTAACTTCAGGCCGGTAATTATAAGTCTAAATTTCTGTCTGATATAGTAGCTACTAACGGAATGCATCAAATTATAACACAGCCCACTAGGCGAATTTCAAAAACCCTATTAGATGTGGTTATTGTATCAGATAGAAATATTTGTGTGGATTCGGGGGTATTGGATACCACTAATATTTCCGACCATGACTGTGTATATTGCACATTGCAGTTTCCTAAAAGTGTTATCACACCAAAAATTGTAACATTCAGAGATTTTAATCATTTTAATTTGCATTGTTTTTACGAGGATTGTGACCAAATAGATTGGAATTTTATTATATCCCTAAAAGATATCAACGATAAATTACATTATCTCAATGCCAATATAGTTTCCCTATTTGACAAACATGCCCCTGTAAAAACAATAAAAATTAACAAAAAGTACACTCCTTGGATTACACCAGTAATAAAAATCATGCAAAAAAAAGAGATAAGGCATTGTTGGACTACAAAAAATATAAAACAGATGTTAAACTAAAATTTTATAAAGAATTAAGAAATTTAACAACAGCGGCGATCCGTCGTGAAAAACAAGCTTTTCTCGAATATAATATAAATCAAAATATAAAAAACTCCAAGGAGCTATGGAACAATTTAAAACGTGTGGGAATTAAGAATGAGAATAAAGCCGTGTTACCTGACCATCTTTTAAAACCGAATGATTACGGTAAACACATCACTAAGAAAGTCAATGCCACTAATATAAATCCTAAAACCTTGGACTACTATAATTGTAATTTTTATCAACAGAGCGAAAATCCTGATTATTTCTGTTTCAACTGTGTGGATAAATCTGATATAGAGAAAGTAATTCAGTCACTTAAATCAAATGCAGTCGGAAAGGACGGTATTTCTCTCAAAATGTTGCAAATAATACTGCCCAAAATCATTGATCACGTTACTCATATTATTAATACTAGCATTATAGAAGGAATCGTTCCCGATACTTGGAAAACAGCCATTGTAAAACCAATACCCAAGAAAGATACTGTGACATCACTCGACGATCTACGTCCTATTAGCATTTTACCTTCCATGTCAAAGGTATTAGAGAAAATCTGTTGCCAACAAATATCGAATTATATACATGATAAAAATATTTTACCTTCTACCCAATCTGGATTCAGAAAAGGTCACAGTACGAACACGTGCTTATTGAATATCATTGATGATATGATTAAAAATTTTAATGATTCAAATGCGACACTTTTAATTCAAATAGATTTCTCGAAGGCCTTTGACATGGTAGATCATAATTTGCTTTTAGCAAAATTAAAATATTACAAGTTTGGCTGGAGTGCTTTGCAGTGGTGTTCTAGTTATTTTATAAATAGATCCTTCCAAATTGAAATGTCATCTAATTCTCATTCTGTACAATCCACATCTTTCCCTTTAAATCGAGGAGTCCCACAAGGCTCTATTTTAGGCCCTTTATTTTATTTATTATATGTTGCGGATTTACCTAACACCTTAAAATTTTGTACTGCACATTCATATGCAGATGATACGCAGATTATAGCAACAATAAATAAAAATGAAACTAATAGCATGGCGCGTGTCAATGTGGACCTTGAAAATTTTTCTACTTGGGTTAAAAATAATGGCCTCTTAATTAATGCTAATAAATCATCATTACTTGTATATGGCACAAATATGACACCAAAAGTTGTACTTAATGGTGCAACGTTGCAACGTAGCACTGTGGTCCAGAGTTTGGGTATCTCTATAGATGAAAAATTGCTTTTTCGTGAGCATTTAATTAATAAATTGAAATCTGCCAAATTTAAACTCAAATTATTATACCAATACCGTTATTTATTATCCTCTGATGTAAAACTTCGACTAGTCCAGTTATTAATTTTTCCACTGTTAGAATACTGTGCTTCTGTCTACATACCGAACTTAACTCAAGGCGATAAACACAAAATTGATCTTTTTCAAAACAGCTGCTTGAGATATGTGTATAGTGTGCGAAAATATGATCACATCTCTCAATATCGCGCTTTAGCTGGTCTGAATTTTATTAATAATCGACTGAAGATACTTTTAATTTGTCTTACACACAAAATAAAAATTACAGGGTGTCCTAAATATCTGTACGATAAACTAGTTTTCAAAAATGATAACTATAATTTACGTGGCAAGGACTTGTACACAGTACCATCATTCAAAAAAACTAAATTTAAAAGCTCGTTTTCATACTTAGCTCCAACACTGTACAATAATATTCCACATGATTGGAAATCTCTGTCATACAGTACATTTAAAAAACATGTACAAAACTTGTATCTGTAATTAATAGGTAATGTATATGCAAACATTTGTATTTATTTTTTTGTATTTTTCTATTTAATATGTATAGGTAGGTACTATTTTAGTACTTATGTATATGTGCATCTGTTTATTGATATATATTTTTCATATTTTTGTTTGTTTACTTATGTTTTTCTTTGTAATATGCTGGTTAGGTGGAAGAACAGCCTTGGCTGAACCTCGCCTTTGAGATTTTTTTACTCAATAAAGTAAATATTATTATTATTATTATTATTATTATTATTATTATTATTATTATTATTATTATTATTATTATTATTATTATTATTATTATTATTATAATACAATGACATAATAAATATTTTTTTTTTCTAAAAATCTCGTCTTTTTTATTAATGCAGTATATTTTACTTTTTTTGTATCTTCGGTCCGATATGTATACGATTTTAAACAACTCGCCTTAGTATAATTTTTTTTTATGTAATTTTTTTTTTTTGCTAAAATATTATAAATGCATTTTAAAGTTATTACAAAAATATAATTTATTGTATATAAAATACAAATCTTTACTACAAAATTTTTTTATTCATATTTTTCTCATTTTTCAATTAATTGTTGTTAAAAATTGTTGTAATTGAGATCGGCAAATTTTGGTAGGTAAACTTTTTTACCTCCCGCTACCCTAGGTAAGGGAGGTATAGGGATCGTGCTAAAAATCACATATAGAGATTTTAGTGAATGAGCACGTTTTGATGTCCCCAGAATACGATTTTAACATTTTTACAATGATGTCTGTAGGTATGTATGTGTGTGTGTCTGTGTGTGTGTGTGTGTGTGTGTCTGTGTATGTGGATCATGTGGACACGATTACTCAAATACTATCAATCAGAAAAATTTGAAATTTTGTATACCCATTCTACACAAATGTGGGAAGAGCTCATTAGTTTTTAGTGTATATCGGATAACCGGAAGTATCATTTATACAAGCTTTTAACAGTTTTTCTTGTATAAAATTCATTGAATAAATTTTTTAGCAACTTTTACCAATACAAATTAAATATAATGGCACAATCTTCAATTCTACGATAAGCATTTAGTAAATAACTTGAAATAACTTTAAATATTGAATTATAAAATAATTTATTTTTGTACATCACTTTGCCTCTGTGTCAAACAAAAACAATATTTTAATAATTTTGACATATTTCAACAAATGTCACTGTCACGAAGAAATAACATTCAAATTAGTAATGAAACCGTGTTAAGAAGAATTTAGTAGTTTAAATATGATTGTAATGAAATTAAGGTTTGTAAAAATAATATATTTTCCAACATACATAAATATTAGATATACAGGATAATTCGATTTTAGTTTGATGTTTGCAGCTCTCAAATATGAACGTGATTTCAAAGTGTCAAATAATAGTTTGCAAATACACATTTACGAAATGGATAATGTACGGCGAAGAATTTACACAGATTGCGTTTTAGAGCAGTGGTGCTCAAGCTTTTAGCAGTGCGGGCCATTTTTACGTTTTGGAAAACATGCGGCGGGCCGTACGCCTAAATTCATATTAATTATTGGAATTAAATACCTAATTAATTGTTGCAGGACTAGGGTAAAATAAGCAAGTTAATATCATGTTACATTTTTATTTATTACATATAATTTCGCATTAAAAAAACAAAAGTACTTTTCTTACAGCTATAGCGTAATAATAATAAAAAAATATATATATTTTTATAATAAGTCACAGTAACGAAATATAAATTCGTTTATAAATTATAATACTACTAATACTAATATATTATTACACTCTATTTTCGTTGACTAGTTTTTCTATATTTGGTATGGGGTCATTTCACATTTTCTGATTTATATTTTTCTTGAAAAAATAGGTGAAATAAAACATGTATGTGTATGTTTCACATCTTACAAGTCTTTAGAATCAGAGATATGATTTTTTAAAAGTTGCGTTTAATTTTAAATATTTCAACGGCTGACGACACATATTCACGGATACGCCATGATTATTTGGTTTGGTATTTATTTAAATAAATGGTTTATTTACATACATTATACTGCACTAGTACTTTTAAAGAAGTAGAAAGTAATAATAATCTTCTCTCTTGTATATTTTGCTGTCAGCTGTCACACTTTTAGGTTAGGTTACTATTTCATGTTGTGAAGCGTGTGTGTGTGAAAGAGAATTGTCTTTGTGTGAGTATGAATTTGTGTCGTCACAAATTTAGTCCGTGTTTAAAAGCGCGAAAGTTTATTAGCAAATTTATGAATGAAAAGTCGCATATTTCAAATTGTTTTCTATTACTATATTTATTAAATGAGATGGATTTCGTGATTTTATAAAAAAAAAACGACAATTATTTTTTTTGAAATGACCCCATTTTTAAAAGAGAAGCCAAATGGTTGTCAGTAAGTTGATTACGAAATTTATTTTTAATAAATTTCATTTTAGAAAAAGTATATTCACATGTGTATGTACTTCCAAATATAACTAATATTTGTATCACAAATAATCTTATATTTTTAAATGGATGCATTGCACAGTAATTACCCTATGACGTCATATTAAGTCTGTCATCTAGCGGTATTTTTGTAAAGCTTTGTAGAGATGATGCTCTGTTGCCACATAGTAGATATAATAATTAAATCAGATTGTATTCATTAAAAATTATTCTAATAATGCCAAAACAAATAAATTATTGCAATTTTGAATTTAAATATGATATATCCAATAAAGAAAAATGAAGTTTGTGTCAAAATTAAGTTTTAAACAATAGTAAAATTTAATAATAAACGCAACTGGCAACAATGGATTATCTGTCATGTAATGAATGTGCTTAGTTTGTGAAGCGTTGTTGAAATGTTTTAAGTACAAAAAATATCTCAAAACTATGGAACAAATAGAAGTAAAATGTGTTAAGAAACATAAATTATTTAGAAAATATTGTTCCGTAGCTTCTTGTAATACGTCATGCCAATTATTATCGTATCATAGCTTTCCAATTTCCAAAGAACCCAGAAATGAGAAAAAAGTTGTTAATATCATTAAAAATTAATACAGAAGTAAAGTAATTCGCATATGTCTGCTGTAAACATTTTATGGAATCTGATTTCATACCAAGCTTTTTGAATTTAAAACTGACAATTATTATTTCATTTTATCATCTCTATGCGCAGAAAAACAACTGCGCATTGAAAACATCTCATTTTTTACTATCTCTCTCACTTTGTGCAATGCATCCATTGTCTTTCTGGCAATGGGGTATTCCACTCAATTTTTTTTATTATTTTAAATAAAACTTTATTCAGTTTTGAAGCAATTCAAAGTATTAAAAAATCTTAATTGTTCCTAGTTTAACAGTATTTTATTTTCGAAAAATCAGTGTAACGTCACATTTCCCCTATACTTGTCTTTCTCACACACACTGCTCTGAGTATGCTGCGAGAGAAAGATAACAATTGTATGACGTCAATTTTCCCTTTTAGCAAATGTGAAATATCTCGTAAAGTAATTATTTAAAAAATGTTTTCATTGTCTTAACTATTATTTATTGAGCCATACTTTATGTTAAATTGAAATTTGTTGAATTTTTTTGTTATGGTGGAATACCCCATTACCCACGCGAATTTAGTTACGTTACATTCGTTATACGCATATTTGTCACTAGATGGTGAATGTATAATATTTTAAATACAGAGTAAAATCTGAAGATTTTCAATTATTAGTGAAAAATAAAAATATATATTTATAATAAAGTTTAATATTAGAAAAAACTCGCGGGCCGTATGAAATTGTTACGAGGGCCGGATCCGGCCCGCGGGCCGTATCTTGAGCACCACTGTTTTAGAGCATAAGGAAGTTAGGTATTTGGTGATGATTTTGACAATAATGTATGTGTGACGATTTTTCCTTAAAATATATTAAGATCCGAAACTTCGCAAAGTTGGTATTTAATACTCTTATATAATTTGATTGCGTTTTAGAGCATAAGGAAGTTGGTGCTGATTTTGACAATAATGTGTGTGTTACGATTTTTTCTTAAAATATATTAATGATCCAAAACTTCGCAAAGTTGGTATTTGCTAACATATTTTTCAGGAAAAACATAACAAAATATAATCCAAAATTTCGTATTACAAACTTTTCTATTTATTGGAACAACAAAGTAGATTTTGTTTACAAACGATCAATGGAAGTGATACTTTACTTAAAGCTCACTGCTATTTTAAACATGGAATTGGCGGGAGGTCATGTGCTGGCCACAACAGATTTTTATTTAAACTTTTAGCAATGTAATAGAAAAGGTTTCACGAAAATCCATTCAGTGGAACCGGGTTCCGAGATTTTTACATTTTTTTGTCTTACGGCACTCCACTATATATACTGACGCACGCGGTTGCGATTACCAGTGAAGCGCTTTTACGCTTTGTTACGACCTACGTTCAAATGGTTCGATTTCACCATTCTGTCTGAGTTTGCGCATAACTAACTTGTGACGTACTTAGAGTTTACCCAAAAATATTAATTATAAATAAATGGAGCAATAATTTTAAATTTTAATTTCAATTTCAGCAGTCATTTGTGTTATATTTGTGAGAAAATAGTAAGTTATGTAGAAATTTTACCATGCTAAACTTCCCCATTGCAGAAAAAACGAGATGGTGTTATGGAAAATGTAGATCTGATGTAGGTAGAAGATATCACGTAATGGGGGAGGGAATGTGTTATTTTATAATTCGTAAAATAATTTGATTATCGTACTTCCAAAAATTATAAAAAAATACACCCATTAGTTTTTCAGATAGCCTAGTGCAAACATAAACCATTTTTTTTTTTTAATTTTAAATAAAAGTTCGTTTCATTTTAAAGCAATAGGCCATAAACCATAAGAAAAAATAGTAAAATGTACACTTTATCCTTAAAGTACTGCTGAATAAATAACGATTACGATAAAAATAACATTTTTTTAATAATTGGTTAATTGCTTCAAAATTAAGCGAACTTTCATTTAAAAATATTTTTTAAAAATTGGTTTATGGGCCCATTCGTGGTATCAAAAAGTCATAATTGTTTTTGGTATAACTGCATTTGATCTTCAAAGAAACCTATAGCTATCTTTCTCACACCAGTTTCTGTAGCAGGCTGCGCGAGAAAGATACCAATAGTGTGATGTCATCTGTGGCCCTGGAAATAAATTTAAATATCTCGCAAAGTAATTATTAAAAAAAATGTTTTTTTTATCTTAATAGTTATTTATTGAGTAGTACTTTAAGAATACAGTGTTCATTTTATTATTTTTTGTTATGGTTTATGGGCCCATTAGTTAATTTTGATTGATTTTTTCCATCATTCTTTTCGAGTAAATTAAAGGGTATTAATTGCGTTTTTTTTAAAAAAAAAAACTTGAAAGGTCCAAATGAGGGTACTTTCGATTGACCAATTACAACCAAAACCTAATCAGCTCTTGCTCTTTTATAAGAATCTAGAGTACGGAAATATAAGGAAATTGAATTTTTTGTACTTGTAGTATTGGAGTTATTGGAGGAGAAATTATCGTCACATATAATCATTGTAAAAAAATTAAAATCTTATTCAAGGGACCTCACAATGTGCTTATTCATTAAATACTCCACCGACTTTTTTGACTAAAGACAATACCTTCCATACCTAAAGAGGACGGAAGGTAAAAATTTATTGATATAAAAACTAAAGTAAAATAGTTTATTCCCAAAGTATAAACACATATTTTGATTGAAAAGCTTACATTTACGTATAGTTAGTTACCTCTACGGCATGACCATGACGAATATTAGCAGAACCGTTCGGATACTTATGTACCAGAAAGTGTAATTGTAATCTATTTGGCTCACATCATACATAAACATAATGGCATAGATAGTAACATATTTGTAAAAAAATCCTACTATATATTGTCAATATTTTTTTAGCAGGCTCAAGAGCAAATATTACAACCCTAAACTAAGCGTCTTAGGAAATGATGCAGAATTGCCGAACAGCCGTCGCGGAATATTATATTAAATAATACCTTAAAAACAAGACATTCATTGCTAACCACATATTATACAAAATAATACATTCAACATCATACAGTCTATATACAAAGTAGGCATTTGCGCTCGCTTTTGTCACGCAAAATGTCACTTTGCCGCTCATGCGCGACAAAGTAGAAAAAACGCTCGCTATCCGAATTTCAACTATAAAATGCATCTCCACAAGTCAATCTGACTTATAAATGCTCTCTCGGTATGTTACAAAACCAAACAAAAATGCCTGACTGCTTAAAAGCTGTTTAAAACTGTCAAATTGATTTCTGGTGACTTAAAAACTGCCAAAGCTGTCAAAATCTCCAACAAATCTTTTTGAATGTATTAAAACTAATTTCTGGGAGACTCAAAAGCTGTTTGAAACTGTCAGATTGATTTCTGGTAACTTAAAAACTGCCAAAGCTGTCAAATTCTCCCAACAAATCTTCTTTTAGAATGTTTTAAAACTAATTGCTGGTAGACTTAAAGCTGTCTAAAACTGTCAAATTGATTTCTGGTGACTTAAAACCTGCCAAAGCTGTCAAAATTTCCCAGCAAATCTTCTTTTGGAATATTTTAAAACTAATTTCTGGGAGTCTTAAAAGTTGTTTAAAACTGTCAAAATGATTTCTGCTGACTTAAAACTGCCAAAGCTGTCAAATTCTTCCAACAAATCTTCTTTTGGAATGTTTTAAAACTAATTTCTGAGAGAGTTAAAAGCTGTTGAGAAATGTCACTTGTCTACGTTCTTATTGGGAACGTTTATTCAGGACTGCTTTGTCGGTATATTACATAACCAAACAAAATGCTGTACTACTGTGTAAAGGAATACACAAATAAAATAGGGCATTCATTTACTAAAATTAGATTATAGCAATAGCCAGTGGCGGATCTAGACTTTGTTAACTGCAGTGGCTCAGCATTAAGCGAGGTAGCGGGAGGTAAAAATTTGCGAGGCCCTTTGGTGAGGTAAGGTATGTATAAAAAAAATGCTCCGCAGGCGAAATTTTTTTTTCGTTCAAGGTCAAATGCCTTAAAATTAAAAGTTATATATTTTTCAAGGGATGTGCAAAAGCATGTTTTCCCCCTTTCATGTACAGAAATAAGTTTTAAATTATTTAAATTATTGCCCTGCTTGCCACCCCCTAAGACCGCCACTGAAGCGTAGGTAAGTTTTTTGAAAGTTACCAACATTTTTTTCTGAGATGAAAAGCTACAATTTTTAAGTACTTTATTCTCACAGTATTTGGACATTAAAGTTAAAGAATCTATTGTTTTGAATTATTTAATTAAAGTTTATCTGCAATAAACAACAGATTAACAGAAATTAATGTGAAATTAAGCATAAGTAAAAATTATTACTAATATTAATACTACATATTAAGTTATATACAATATAGACATGTCGATTCCTGGAATCCTGGGTGTTCGCATGCGATGCGCCAGAGCGCCAAACCCAAACGCAATACTGAACAACAAGAAAATCACCAGTAATACAGATCATTTTGAGTTAGTAATCTGATATATTTCTTTTAATTCAATCAAAAATAAGTGAAAAATAATATGCAAATAAAATGATTTTTGAAATATTTCATTTACATTTATAATAATTTAAAAAAAGTTACAGTGGCTCAGAGAATTTTCACAGTGGCTCGAGCCACTGTAAAAAGGCCCTAGATCCGCCACTGGCAATAGCTCAAGAAGAATGGAAAATAACGATAAATTAAAATTAAAAAATTTAATCGTTATTTATTGAGTAGTATTGTAAATATAAAGTGTACATTTTATTATTTTTTGTTATGGTGGATGACCCCATTGTGGCGACTGTAGAAAAAATCTTGTGTGTGTTTCGAGCGCAAATGGACATTGTCGATTTCGAGAGAATTCCGCGCGACGCTCAATCGACAATGTCCCATTTTGCGCTCTTAATACACAAATAGCTATTATTATGATGTACCTATTATTTTTTTAATAATTATGAAAATGTAACATTTTTTACTCTTACAGTTTATAAATACGTGTTCATAATAAAAATTTCCTACGGTAAATACAAAATATTATGTAATCACTAATCTGTAAATTTTATGTAATATGTTACGATTTTAAAATTTTGTTATTTATTATCCATTCTCTTCCCAAGAAACGTTATTTTTTAAAATATATTATTAATATTTCATACAAACAAAATATTTTTACTTCGTTAATAAATTTGAAATTATTATTATTTGACGTCGTTCAATAAATTGTTTTATTTTCATTTGTTCTAGGTAAGTAACCTATAAATTTGTGCCATCCCACATATATTTACTTTTAGAATGTTTTTAGGTTTGTGACATGGAACAAAGTATGACTATTATCGAATAGATGGAGATCGTAAAATATACACATAATTCTACTTTATCGATTTAGTCATAATTATTCATTTCAGTGCTCACTAGCGCTCGCCCCGGCGCAGAAACAAAATACCGGGGGGTACCATTTCACAGCAGATAGTTCCAGGTTTCGTGATTTCCGCTCGATTTTGACGTCACGCTTTTGACTCCGAAAGCGTGACGTCAAAATCGACCGGGGTGTGAAATGGAAGGGATAGGTGTTATTTATTTGAATTTAAGAGATGATTATTCATTCTTTGAGCGGCAGTTCAGTTAAATACGTGAATTTGATTTTGCTAAATAGTTTGTTTCATTTTGTTGTTATTGTTCGTTAGTTTTGTTAGATTTTCTTCGTTATTTTTGTTAGTTTTCCTTAATTAATTTTGTTTGGTTTTACTTTTACCAAATAAAATGAGCGAAGATAAGGTAAAAGGTAACCGAAGACCAAAAGGCTACACTTACTAAATCACCCGTAAAACAAATATTTTATGTATAACGTCAAACACAGGAAAAACAAGGTGCAATTGTGAAAACAACACCTCGCTAGATGTTGAAATTAATTCAACATCTTTGTCATGACGTCATATTGATGTTCCATAAAAATTCACCAGATGGCTACGTGCACAATTCCAAGACCAAATTTTAATTACAACTTGGAATTTCATTTAGAATCAGCCTCCAGGGAATTACAAAACCTGAAAGTAGGCTTCCGGTTTCCTGCATCTCGAAAGAGTTTGTTGTGAACGAACCGTATTCGCGCTAAATTTAAATAGCTGTCATCATAGCGGTTATCTGTAAAGTGTAAATAAAACTTTTTTAGAATTAAAAATTGTTTCTTATAAAGCTAATTTTATAACAATATTTTGTAATATAATCAATTATTAAATGAATATAGCATATGAAAAATATTGGACATGGAAAATAAAAGAAGTAGGTATGCAAAATTTGAAAAGTAGATTATCATATAATAAAATATATTTTTCCACGACCATTAAGTAATACCTACATTATATATCTTTTTTAAATTAAATTACAACATATTACTCACAGGCCGTAAGTTTTCACTTATTATTCACGGGCCGTGAGTAATGACACGGGAGGACCAATCAGAATCATCCATTACTCAAAATTGCAATATTATCGAGTATAGGCACGTTTTTTTATTCAACAGAAAATTAAGCGCTGAATTCCATCAAATTTTAAAATGACATCATCGATGGATTTTAGATATAATCGATGAAACAGCGCAAAGGGTCATTTTACGAACTCTCTATTGAAAATTTTTTTGTCAGAAATTTGTTTAGAAATTTAGTACAATACAATTATAGAAGAAAAATACCATTTAAGTTTATTATACTTCATTTCACGTAAGAAAATAGTAGATAGCGCTTGAGAGCCGACCGTTTTTACATGCATTACAAATAATTTAAATTCGTGAAACTAAAATTTGTTAATAACAAATATTAAAAATTACTACAAACCATTGTTAAACATCACTTAACTATGTATATTTAATTTAATAACTGACAATTGGCAGGTGATATTTTTTTTCGTTTTTGTGAACTTGATTTGCATTCTGACCAAACAAAGAGGAGAATTTATATTCCTATCTAAACCAACGCTATTTTCTTTGACATGAAATTACAATCCATTGTGTTCTAACTGTAACATTTCCATTACAATGTATGTATTTGCAAAAGTTTCGCGAATTAAACACTCTTGTACTGCAATTATTTATAATCCGCAATAAAACTTAACCTTAAAAACATAATTGACATTTATTCCCACCACGAATTCAGCGAAAGTTTAAAAATCCATCGACTCTTTAATTTAAAAACTTGATACATATTTAATCAAAAATTCATCAAATAATTTAAGAACTCGCTAATGGATGTGCGCATTAACCGCATTATACATCATGAATAAAAAAACATGCCTTATGCTTTGGCTCAGAACAATGTTCATATGTTATAATTCTTTTTCCAATGTTAAAATGTCAAAATTATGAATCGCTGTAAGATATGTAAATGAATTAAATTAAAATCATTAATTTCGATAGTGAGAATGAATAAATTTATACGCTGCCAGATATAATATAATAAATATAGAAAATTAATCAAAACTGCGCCGCGCATTTTTGAAACGTAAATCTTAAGGTTATGGAGTAAAAAAATTCACTCCCCTTGAAATTAAAAAAAATAATGAAAGCGCATGGTATTACCAATATATATCTTGCAACAAAGGTAAAAAATTATAAATTATAAACTTTTAAATATATGAACAATAACAATTAAGAATTTTTAATTATACCTATCCAGAGAGAAAAGTTCAAATTGCTAATAATCGTAGAAAAAGTATAATATTCTACTCGCATGTAATGGCTATTACTCATTCGAATGATTTACAACCTTGGCCTTCGGCTCGCGTTGCAAACTTCATTCTCCTGAGTAATAGCCCACATTACATGCTCATTGAATAAAATACTATTGTCACATAAGTATAAATAATATAAAGACTGTTAATGAATACGTGTTACAAATTTATAGGGTATGTAGGGCATCCAAAATTAAATAAACAAAATTAGTAACTGTATAGTGAGAGATCGTAACAGCCAACGAAAATTAAGAAAGATAATTACAATTTTATGAGTTTATTAGTAAAAGGTAGTCTATTTTGCATCCCGTACATACCCTATAAATTTGTAACACGTATTCATTAAAAGCCTTTGTACGTATTTACAAAAATTCGATTACATACTTTGTTCATTGTAAAATATTTCGATTTCCTTATAAGCGGGTATTAAAAAATTGTCAAAGCCCCACAAACTTTAAGGATGAATGATGCATTAGAAAAAAACAATTATATGTAATATCTGAAAAGTTTTAATTCCTCCTATGGCCCTTTCTACTTGTATTTTTACCCTCGTAATATTTCTTGTTTTCTAAATTTGTTCCACCATAAACTATGATATCATTAAAAATTAACGCCTGGTGGTAAAAGTTCGGCTACTAAAAAAACCTTTCTCGGCCAGAATTAAATCACCGGCGAGAAAGTGACTCGCAACTTTACAATGATTAAATCCCACTGCTTTTCCAAATTTGGCTAATTAGTTTCTTAATACTTCAACATATTCCTCAGACACTGTGCGATCAGTGGATCGATCTATGTGGTGTTGAAGGATATAGATCTTCAACTGTTTGCACTGTAGTATCAGTTGTTTTCTTCTTCGACCAGGATCAAGCCGTATCCGTTACGGAAATGTTGTAGTATGCTGTATGCATGAATAGCTAACGCAGCCATGTAATGGCAACGAAGGACATGCACATGAATCGCTTTCAATGTATTTTTCTTCATTTAAACAAATCTGTAAAATTTAATATAATACAAATACGATAAAATTTATGTTTCAAACATGAACTTACCCCAACATTATAATATTTCTCTTTAAAACTAGTATGCACTTTTCCTGTCTGCGTCATAAACCATTTCATGGACAATGGACATCACAGATCAATTGAATATGGTTTGATTCGACTGCATTTTCACTTGTTCTTGTTTCTTGTGCCAATGTAATTTGCAAAAGTTCAAAATCGTAGATGAGATAACAAGCGCGACTAAAACACTACGAACGCTACGAACCGAATTGAAAGTAAGAATGGCCAGAATAAGTGATCAGGTGCAGAATATCAATCCTTTGAACAATAACTTAAGTCTATAACTATAGGATCAGAAGAAAAATATTTCGTCCTCGCTGAAGAATGACAGAGCCACAAATAACATTATTTCTTGAAATTTATTAAAATTTACTTCAATATAAGGTTTCTTAAAACAAATTACGCATATATTTTAATTTATTTTTTTACTTTAAATACATAAAACAGGAATATGTAACAAAATCACATCATTAAATTTTCTGGTTTTCAAATAAGACATATGACAGCTATTTAAATTTGGCGCTAGTCCGGTTCGTCCACAATAAACTCTTTCAAGATGCAGTCAAGAAACCGGAAGCCTACTTTCAGGTTTTGTAATTCCCGGTCGATTTTGACGTCACGCTTTCGGAGTCAATTTGTAGAACGGAGTGTACTTTTTCCAACTTTATGGGTTGGATTTATGAAACAGTGCTGGGCAAGAGATGTACAGGATGAGGTAAGAAATGTAGTTTTCCATGCGCGCCAATTTCATGGGCTAGATTTCTACGTTATGACAGTGTTTGGCAGCAGATATATGAGGTGCGGGAGGCCACGTGACTTTGACAAGTGCTTGTGGGGCCCAACATGGTTGCCAAGAATACGGCTTGTGTACGTTGCCTGTGTTGCCAAATAAATTTGAGAGTAAAATTAATAAATAAAATTGTAAAGCTAGTTATTATTAATGAATATCATGTTGTTTTACTTTTTAACACATAAACTTAATTTTTAAAATATACAAGACGTTCAACTTTCATCTGATTGTTTTCTTAAAATTTAGTGCGCCAAGAAATCTTTGTATCGTAGATGGCAGCACAAGTCGCATAATTTTTAAAAAATATTTAAAAAATTATGTTTATGTGTTAAAAAGTAAAACAACATGATATTCATTAATAATAACTAGCTTTACAATTTTATTTATTAATTTTACATTCAAATTTATTTGGCAACTCAGGCAACATACACAAGCCGTATTCTTGGCAACCATGTTGGGCCCCACAAGCACTTGTCAAAGTCACAGATAATATATAACCTACCTACCTACCTGGTCAAAGTCACGTGGCCTCCCGCACCTCATACATAGGGCGATCTATATACATTATGACGGAGCGTGTGCTCCCCATCTTGTCGCAACAGCGTACGCTCACTACGCCCTACGCCTACATGTAAGCATCCAACTTTACAAATTCATATTATTTGTTATGGGCTTGGTCACAGCCACCTGCCACGCCTGTTTAAAGTAGCGTTTGTAGCGTAGAGTTGTGTATTTACATCTCGATTTTCACAAAGATTCCTTTTAAGGTATAGTTACTACACATTGTCATAATGTATTTTAGAACATTAATAAAAATTTGGTTTTTTACGTCTGTTAAAAAAGTTTACTTTTTTTCGTTAAAATGAATTTATAAAGTATGTCTTTTTAACATAATAAAAGTGTGAAAAAGTGCATTTTTTAACGCAAATGGGTGAAATAATGAAACGTTGTGGCACTTTTTTTCATAATTTTATTGCAGACAGAAAAAAATTGTGTGTAACTCCAGTAAAAGTGTCTATTTCACTCATAGGATTTGATGAACTCGCTTACGGCTCATTCGGTCAAACTTTCCTATTCGTGAAATAATATACTTTTTACTCTTGTTGCTAAAATATGTTACAATCGTTGACCTAAATCATCCGTTAAATATTTTTTGTAGGGAATAGTAACTTAACATTTTTCAGGAAAACATTCTATGCATTCTTTACAATGTCTACAATAGAAGATCGTCACGAATATTTAAAGAATCCTTTTTTCAAAAAACACGAATACGGTGATTTCAGCCCGTTTTATATCACCATTACAATTTGTACTGTCATTTTAGCTATTATATTTATTATAAATATTGTATTGGGTTGCTGCTCTAGATATAGTAGTTACTGGAACGACCAACATACAGGTTAGAATATCATGAACAATTTATTTTTTGCTAATATTAATGTAGACATTATTATTACAGGAAACAGGTGGTTAATACCTCTCTGGACTTCAACTCCTCACAAACAGCCACCGTTAGATTTAACGGAGCTAGAAGCAAATTACACACCTCCAGTACAAACTTACTACGAAGAATCTCATCATCCAACTGAATATTTGGAGTTGCAGAAGAGAGAAAGCGATATTTAGTTTAAAATGTTCCACGTATATTGGCCAGCAACTGCAGCTCTTACTATGTTCGTTCTTGGGGTTATTCTTATTATACTTCGATTTGGGCCAAGACTCTGCAAGACAAGACATCATGCGCAGCCTGATGAGAGCGACTGGGAGGACAAAACTTATGAACAAAAAGTATCTTTTGCTTAATTTTAAGAATATTTTACAAAAGGCTGCATTTCCTGATTTGAGGCTCCGAAAGAATTAAAAAAAAAATATGCTATATAAAATATAAATTTTATGTACACAATATTTCGAAATATTTTTAAATTGGAATTTTGAGCCAGTGCCTCAATAGTAGAACATGTGGCCTTAAAAATATGCTATATAAAATATAAATTTTATGTACACAATATTTCGAAATATTTTTAAATTGGAATTTTGAGCCAGTGCCTCAATAGTAGAACATGTGGCCTTATATATCAAATAGATTAGACATTCCGTCCATTTTATATGCTGTAGATTTATATATACTTTTTATTACATGACAGTAGTATGTTAGTTTTATATTTTAAATATATGTAAACCAATAAAAAAAAAAAACACGTATATCCTGTATTTAATTATAAAAACACTACATTTATTCAAATATAAACAGCTTTATTTAAAAATAATTTACAAAAAATCTTTAATACTATACTGCAAATAATCTTAAATAAAAAAGTACAATGCATGATGAAACAAAATTTATAAGCCCTCGAATGTTTTTCACCAAAGAAGTAAATATAGGAAAAATTTGGATTCACTTCTTTATAATTATTCCCCTAAATCTAATCACTGGCTTCGTGTACAATCCATGTAGTCAAAAAAAATTCCGAGAGAAAAATAACACGATAGTTTGTTATTAATTTCCATTTTCTAAACAATGATTTGAGTATTAAACTGGAACCCTCACGATTGATCACACGTATTAAAATAACTATTAAAAATATAGTTAGCACTCATATGTATTTGTAATGGAAACGGAAACGATCCCAGTAGCTTCCAATTACGGACATAACCACCGCTTCTACGTCAGCGCAGGATCGCAAGCTGTAGCTGAAGACACGATCTCATCAAACGATTGTTCTAGGCAGTGTTTTAACTCAGCGTAGCTTACAACCAAAATGCTCTGTTCATCTCGAGACATCAGACAAACCTAAAATTAAACATATACTTTTCCTCAAGAAAATATCTACATAAAGTTTAATTAGGCGATTTTTTGCGATGGACCAAACGAACCAGATTCCACATTTGATTCATGAAAACGTCACTATAGTGACGTAAGATAGGGTATCGTGAGAAATTATTTTGGTTAAACCTGTTGGATTAATAGGCGGTCAATTTTAAATGATGGAGAAATATATTAGGTTTATTATAAATAACCTTTAAAATAAAAAGAAAGACAACCGATGATCCACATTTATGAACCTGCTCGCTATAGTCCAGACATTTGGTAGAAAAATAAGGGTTTATTTATTTTTGATTTTTTGATATATTATACAGGATATCTCTCAAATATAGGGACATGGCTTAACCACAGATTCCTGAGGCTAAAATTAGACGATTTAACTAAACTAGCTTCTACCGGAAAGTGTACCATTTAGGCAGAATTCTGCTTCAAAGTTCTTAGAAAAAAAATTGAATTTTGCTTATAATAACAGAACGCTTTATACGATTTGAATGAAATTTGGTATGACAGTTCATATGGTTATGTCATCTTTTAAGGTGATACTTGTTATTATTAGTGAACCACTAGTGTATGAAACTTAGGTGTCCCAACATTGATTAGACCGTAACTTTCTAATGGCCACGCCGATAACATAAAATTATTTTTTTTCAGAAAGATACATTCAATAGTAAACTTTTCTCTCTCTCTGTTTAATTTGTGATATCTGTTACGGTTCAGACAGAAAAAAATAAAACCTGAGTGACTGCATCGTGAATTTTTTAAAAATAAATTTAATCTAGCAGTCTATCCAAATGTCAAACACCTAATTTCTAATGAGAGTAACAATTGTTTATGGGTTGTCAAAAAATTCCTTCGCAATATTCAGAATCTAGTAACATCCGTTTGTTCGGCCTAATAGTATTTTACTATCATTATTATAAATAACAGGAATAAATATGTTAGCTTACTGATAAACAAGCTGAGAAGATTGACAACTCGTTACTGTCATTAAAACTTAGATTTTTGACATTTGGATAGACTGTTAGATTAAATTTATTTTAAAAATTTTACGATGCAGTCACTTAGGTTTTATTTTTTTCTGTCTGAACCGTAACAGATATCACAAATTAAACAGAGAGAGAAAAGTTTACTATTTACTTCCTGAAAAAAAAAAAAATTTATGTTATCGACGTGGTCATTAAAAAGTTACGGTCTAATCATTGTTGGTACACCTAAGTTTCATACACTAGTGGTTCACTAATAATAACATGTATCACCTTAAAAGATGACTTATAACCATATGAACTGTCATACCAAATTTCATCCAAATCGTATAAAACGTTCTGTTATAAGCAAAATAAATTTTTTTTCGAAGAACTTTGAAGCAAAATTCTGGCTAAATGGTACACTTTCCGGTAGAAACAAGTTTAGTTAAATAGTCTTATTTTAGCCTCAGGAATCTGTGGTTAAGCCATGTCCCCCTATTTAAGAAACGCCCTGTATATTTAGGGGTCCTAATAAAAGAAATGCGTTTTCGACCTTGGGAGCCTTCGGGAAACACCGCCAACTTGGAATAAAAGACGCAAAAAAGCGTTTTTTACCTCCCGCTACCCTTGGTAAGGGAGGTATAGGGATCGTGCTAAAAATCTAATATCGAGATTTTAGTAAATGACCACGTTTTAAGGTCCCTAGAATCCATTTTTAACATTTTCACGATGATGTCTGTATGTGTGTGTGTATGTGTACGAATTTTGTTTGCACTCTAACTCAAATACTATCATTCAGAAAATTCTGAAACCTTGTATTTTTACCCTATTCTAATAGGAATAGAAGCCATTAGATTTTGGTGTAAATCGGATAAACGGAAATGGTACTTTACTTGAAGCTCATAATGGTTTTTCTTCAAAAAATACCATTAAATGCCATTTTTTCGAATTTTATGTCTTATGAAAATTAAAGATTATTGAATTTTCTACAGGAATACACTAATACTTTTTCTATATATTTTACAGATAAATTTAAAAATATTTTTTTTTATTAGTCGCGAAGCCTAAAATAAAAACTATTCCTTTGTTACACAGTTCATTTTTCAAATGAATGTAACTGACAGTAAATGTCACTGTCAGAAAACTTATCACTGCAAATTAATAATAGTGACATTTAAAAAAAAAATAGTAAATAAAGCAATAGTTTTCTGCAATGGAACAGTTTGCAACGTTAGTAACTACGTAGGTAGGTATGTTTTTAAATTAATAAAAATTAAATAGCGGGAGGTTTTGTGTTGGCCACATCAGATTTTTTTTTCAAAATATCTCTTCACCTATTTGCATAATAATTATTTCTGAATTTTAGAATAAAATTCCCTGCAACTTTCATCTAAAACATTTTTATTCTGTAACCAATAGATAGTGAGCTACAGCGCTTCGAACAGAGCAAATTTTTCAAAATTTCCTTAATGCTTCTTTAGTTCATATTTTACTATATTTTTTTAAAAAATTATTTATTATTATTCAATAATTATTATTATTTAACTACTATGCATGTACATATATATTAATTATCGTTTTTTTTTTTTTCATTCTAAATACGTTTAGTCCAGAAAATTTATAATTTTATTTTAAAGTAATTACAAGAAAAGCTTTTTAACGGAATCCTGTCCAGAAAAATGCGCTGAATAACATATCAAAATTTTCTGGAAATCTGAGCTCAGGAACCTCCCGGCAATTGGGAAAAATGTCGGCATATTTAGGTTTTTAGCCATCTGCTCAAAACAATATTACGTATTTACTACTTAGTCTAATAGTTTTCACTGTTTATAACAATTTACATTCGTGGTAACATCGAAAGACGTAAATTATTGATGATTTTTTTTAATAAAAATTGTCAATGTTTTCCAGCAATTTTTTTTTTCATCCACCACTCTGGTTTTGTTAAAGATATGATAACGCGGTTTGAAAATTTGAATTCAGTATGAACTTTTGTTTCATATCATGTATTACACGATTATTGCTGATGAACGATTTGCAACTTACCAATTACTTAAACTCGAATGAAATTCCTCTAAGATTTTAACCATCTGCAAATCGGCTTAGTTTTCATTTTCTCATTCAAAATTTCGACGCGATTAACATTACGAGGGCTGTCTGAAAAATTCACGTAGCGGAAATGAGAAAAATATTTTTTATGTTCGGAAATGACTTTATTTTTCAACATAATCTCCCTGTCCCTCAATGCATTTGTACCAACGATTTTCGAAAAGTTCAATTCCTTCTCTGAAGTGACTTTCCGGGAGCTCTTCAAAATACTCGTTCACAGCGGCTGTAGCATCTTCATTGGACAAAAAACGCTTACCAGCAAGGAATGTCTTAAGTTTTGGAAATAGGTAGAAGTCAGAAGGTGCTAAATCAGGAGAATAAGGTGAATGTTCTAGCAAATCGTACTTAATTAAATAAATTGGTGAAAGATGACTTTCTTTTTGTTCAAACTGGGTCGCTTCTCACGAATTTTTATATTAATAATCCATTTTTCAAAATCACAATGAAACATAATAGTCGAGACAGACGACAAAAATTAATAATTATTAACGGTTAGATATAGTATGCGCACGTGATCTTGAGACTATTGACAATGTCAAAATTGCGTCTATTAACAAACCAGAAAATATTGAATGTAGTAAGCTCGTGCCACTTATTGTATTGTACTCATACAGTACAAAACAATAAGTAACACGTATTTACTACAGGTAATATTTTCTGGTTTGTTAATAGACGCAATTTTGACATCTGTCAATAGTCTCAAGTTCACGTGCGCATACTATATCTAACCGTTAATAGTCATTAATTTTTGTCGTCTGTCCCGGGTATAAATTTCTAGTGGTTTATAAATAAATACTAATTGACAGATCAACTTGACACTACGGTGATACATATAAAAGATGAATCAGTATAGCAAACAAAAGATTTTAATTCTGCTATTGATTTAAAAATGGCGTTCCGCGAATTTTTCCGACAGCCCTCGTACTAAGTATTTAATACTTGTCAAAGTGGTTGATGAAAAATTGACAAATGAGCCGATTTTCAAATGTTTGAATTTCAGGCTGATTTCAAATTTACAAACCGCGTTATTGTATCTTTAACAAAATCTGAGTGGTGGATGAAAAAATAAAAAATTATATTAAATGTAAAAATACGTAATATTGTTTGTTATTTGAGTAAATTAAATATCTTTTATAATTGTTGTGAGCAAATGGCCAAAAACCCAAATATGCCGCCATTTTTTCCAATTGGCAGGAGGTTCCGTGCTACGATTTCCGGAAAATTTTGATATGTTATTCAACGCATTTTTCTGACAGGATTCCGTTAAAAAGCTTTTCTTGTAATTACTTTGAGGTAAAATTATAAATTTTCTGGACTATAAAACGTCTTTTATTTAATTCTAAATTCAGCAATAACTATTTTTGTCCTAATGTAAATAGGTGAAGAGATATTTTGAAAAAAAAAAACGCTTTTTTGCGTCTTTTATTCGAAGTTGGCGGTGCTTTCCGAAGGCTCTCAAGGTCGAAAACTTGCATTTTTTATTAAGACCCCTAATATATAATATATTCAAAAATCAAAAATACCCGACCTTTTGAAGGGTAAATCTGCCTAATGACTGGACTACTAGTTCGGTTCGTGATTCGACGAACCAGGAGTGGGATTCCAAGACAACGCTATGATAGCGTAGAGTAAAATATCCCTTTCGTTTCACCTTCATTTCCCTATCAACTTCCACGGTTGTTAGGGAAACGAAGTGTTATTTGTCGCGACGCTATCATAGCGTTTCCTTGAGATCCCTATCCAGGGGTTGGATTTCGAATCATAGCGTTCATTGGGACCCCTACCCTGGGCCTCTATTCTTGAGATTTCGTAATTTCGTTCGTATTCGTATTGAATCGAACGACAACTGCACCTATGGAAACGAATAGTAAGTAAGTAATGTATACAGGATGTATCAGGACTAGTGTAAAAAAAATAATAGCATATTCCTGAGATCATTTTGAGTAAAAAGTGTTAAATGAAGGTATGTCTGGAAACTTTACAGAGTTACAGCTAATTAGGCAACTAATTGCTAATTTTTCAGTACGCGTGCATAGTTTGAAACTGGTTTCAAACTGATTGAAAATTTGTTGGTTCTGCGAATAGAATAGGCCCATAAACCATTTTTTTTTTAAATATTTTTAAATGAAAGTTCGTTTAATTTTGAAGCAATTCGTGGTATCAAAAAGTCATAATTGTTTCTGTGTAGCTGCATTTGATTTTTAAAGAAACCTATAGCTATCTTTCTCACACCAGTTTCTGTAGCAGGCTGCGCGAGAAAGATACCAATAGTGTGACGTCATCTATATCCCTGGAAATAAATTCAAATATCTCGCACAGTAATAATTATTAAAAACTGTTTTTTTTTATCTTAATCGTTATTTATTGAGTATTACTTTAAGGATAAAGTGTACATTTTATTATTTTTTGTTATGGTTTATGTTTATGGGCCTATTCAAGGTTATTATCATTCTAACTATCTGGAGTGAACAGAAATGTTTTTATCGTATGTTGATTGTTGTTGTTGGCATTTGTCAGTATCACATAATGATATAATCATACTTTATGACTATGGCAAATATTTAGTGGTTTGGAAGAATTTAAAATAAATGCTAATATTCCTTTTTTCTCGCTTTGGCTAAGGAACAATATGCTCGCTAATAGCTAGAAATTTCTTTAGAATCCGCGGACTATTCTGACGGTTGGAAACTGATCAGGGATTGAAATATTTGGCTGAACGAACAAATGATTTTTAATCGTAGATTTAAAATTTCTGTTGTTTTTCACTGTTGTGCGAACAAACCTAATAACTCTGGTACTACTTGCACTAAAATTTTAAAACTTAGTATGAGGGTACTACTTATTTAGATGTATAGATATACTTTTTTTGTTTTGGTAACTTTACCAGAGACGTCTCATATGGAGAAGCCATGAAAGTTTTCAATCGTTATTTTTTACCTATTAACATTTTTTTAAATTTTTACATATAAAATATTACATAGCATACAAATAAATATACACACAAAGGTACTCCTTGGTAAACTTGATAAACGCTCTAGTTTTTGAGATATAATTTTAGAAAAAAATCAAGTATCCAAAAGAAAATTTAGGTAACAATTAAGAAACAATCAAGTTACCATAGGAAATAGATAAAAATATAAAATAGTTATTTACAATACAAATGCGGAAACATGAACTTCCGTGGATGAGCCTTTGTTTGAAGTACGAGCGAGCAACGCGAGCGAGTATTTCATTTAGGCGAATGCACGGAAGGTATTTCCGCATAAGTATTGTACAAGATTTTTTGTAGCGAACGAATTCATTATAAAACTGTTCTACCTTCGATAGATGTTACGCAGAACATGTCGCATCAAATAGAGCCATGAATTTCACTAATTGTCAGATACAAAATATAAATATGTATAATAATTATTGCAATACCTAGGAGTATTCTTAAAACTGTATATAATCGATTCAAATACAATTTCTTAAATTTAAGATCTTATTTTATTTTGATAGTACATATGTATAGTAGTATAGTTATAAATTTAGGAACATATCACTACCTAAAACAAATAAAAGTATGAATACAGATTAAATTATCTTTAAATAAAATATATTCTTATACCTATTAATAATAATGTTGTTTATGTTGTATATTAATACCTACTAATATTATTATCTTTAATATTGTGTGCAGCATACAGTATGGCCGCCATGTTTATCATTCTCAATTCTCGTTATATTAGTTTCTAATAGATGGCGTTAGTAGCATTAAAATGTCAAAATTAGCAATGATTCTGATTTTATTTAAATAATTTTTATTCTTTCAACTAATTTTCCTAAATTATTAGGTTCTTATATTAAATTTGTTATAATGTACAAAAAAATAAAAAATAAAATAGTACTTTTAAGCTACTCAATCAAAGTAGTTTCCATTGAAACACTAGTGCGGGAAGTAAAACAATAGCGCGGGAATATGGCCTTTCGGATTGTGAGTTGGCTGCGGGAAACATTAGTTTCTAGGCAGTGAGTACAAAAAATAATAATAGTATATTATACGCCAAGGTTGAGAAGATAATCATTATTGACCCAGCGCCAATATTGTAACCCGAGGGCGAAGGCGCCTGGTCAATAACGATCTTCTCAATCGTGGTTTATATACTATTTTTTTCACTACTAGCACATAAATCCTATTTGAATTTTTTTTATTGACAATAACAATCATTTTGACATGAATAATTACGTTACTAATTTGTTAATATTCACAAAATCAAAGAAGGCTGCATTTGTTTTTATCTGACGTATCGCTCATTTCGCTGGTTTGATAACCTCACTAATGGGCCTTGATTTGTATTTGATTTAGTTATTTAATAAAAACACTGTGTGCTGTTACAGTCAGCAGCCTTATTAGTTTATTATTATTTTTAAATAAATCTATTGAAATCTATTTACCTACAAATACAAAAAAAAAATGTCATTTATTCATTTCTACATCTACACGTTTCACATTTTCACCAAAACAGCACAATGGCCAGGCGAGGCGGCAGCGTAGGTCAATTTAAAATTAAGCGATCAATAGAGGTTTTTACCCTACAAAAGGTGGGGAAAAAACAATTTTAACATATATTGTTTGGGGCAAGACGGAGATGAAAAATTCAAATTTGTGACCTTGGGGAGGCTCGGCGTGAGCCGCCATCTTGGATCAAAGGTACAAAAATGGCCTATATCAAAATTTTACAAGAATACAAAATTAAAGCTCGTTACTTTTTACCAAGGATGAACTCTCAAAGAGGTTTGTTTAAAAATAGGTAACCAGAACAACAATTTATGAAAGAATATTTAATAACTCAAAATATACACAATATTAAGTTTTTAATACTTATTCTAATAGATTTTGTTATTTATAGCAGTACATTCGTCGTGGCACCAAAAGGAGTAAATTATCGATGTTTTTTAAATAATTATTGTCAACGCTTTCCCACAATTTCATCAACCACTCTGACCCGATTCAAGATACGAAACCGCGGTTTGAAAATTTTAATTCATCTTGGAATTCTCCTTCATGTCATGTTAAACGACTTTTGCTCCGATGAGTGGTTAACGATTTATTAACAATTTAAACTTATATGAAATTTCTCTAAAATTTGAAACATCTACATATCGGCTTAGTTTTCATTTTTTCATTAGAAATTTTGACACGTATTGAATGCACAATAATATTTATCTATAGTCGTGTCGAAATTTCAGAAGAAAAAATGAAAACTAAGCCGATAATTGTTTATAAATAGCTGGGCCCCAAGAAGCGAGGGGCGTAGTGCGACTGACTCGGGATAATGTTTTTTTTTTAATGACTGCTTTACTCATGAATATTCTGCACAATATTTAAAGGAAAACTAGTATTAAAATCAATCAACACTTATAATTCATTAAAAGTATATACAGGTGTCTCTTGAATAGGGGGACATGGCTTAACCACAGTTTCCTGAGGCTAAAATAAGACGATTTAACCAAACTTGCTTCTACCGGAAAGTGTACCATTTAGCCAGTATTCTGATTCAAAGTTCTTCAAAAAAAAAAATTAATTTTGCTTATAATAACAGGACGCTTTATTCGATTTGGATGAAATTTGGTATGACAGTTTATATGGTTATGTCATCTTTTAAGCTAATACTTGCTATTATTAGTGAACCAGTAGTGTATGAAACTTAGGTGTCCCAACATTCATTAGACCGTAACTTTTTAATGGTCACGCCGATAACATGAAATTTTTTTTTTTTTTCAGGAAGTAAATAGTAAACTTTTCTCTCTCTGTGTAATTTGTGATATCTGTTTCGGTTCACACAGAAAAAAATTAAATCTGTGTGTCTGCACCGCTAAATTTTTAAAATAAATTTAATCTAGCAGTCTGCCCAAATGCCAAACATTTAATTTTTAATGACATATTAAATTTATTTAAAAAAATTCACGGTGCAGTCACTTAGGTTTTATTATTTTCTGTGTGAACCGTAACAGATATCACAAATTACGCAGAGAGAGAAAAGTTTACTATTGAATGTATCTTTCTGAAAAAAAATATAATAATTTCACGTTATCGGCGTGGCTATTAAAAAGTTACGGTCTAATTAATGTTGGGACACCTAAGTTTCATACACTAGTGGTGCACTAATAGTAGCAAGTATCATCTTAAAAAATAACTTATAACCATATAAACTGTCATACCAAATTTCATCCAAATCGAATAAAGCGTCCTGTTATTATAAGCAAAATTAATTTTTTTTTCGAAGAACTTTGAAGCAGAATTCTGCCTAAATGGTACACTTTCCGGTAGAAGCTAGTTTTGTTAAATCGTCTTATTTTATCCTCAGGAATCTGTGGTTAAGCCATGTCCCCGTATTTAAGAGACACAATTTTCTTTACTCCTCTCATTTTTCAGCAACAATTTCTTTTTATAATATTTGAAACGATTTTTTTACAATTTTTGAATTTTGGACATGTCTATCGGCGGCCATTAATTTAATTCTGTGAAATTCCGCTAGTGTAGCATGCTATTCTGCGAGTCCCAATATATCTTATTTTCACTATGGATAATTTTTTTTATTAATTAAAAAAAAAAATGGAAAATGTTAGTGCTAGAGAATATTGTAACGGTAATCGTTCGTCCAGAGAATATCAAAGTAGATATTCAAGAATTAATTTTTCTGAATTTCATTGTTTCTTAATAATTGTTACCTAAATTTTTTTGGATACTTGATTTTTTCTAAAAATTAAAATATCTCAAAATCTACTGCAATTATTAAGTTTTAGCAGGAGTACCTTTTTGTGTAATTTTGCATTGTATATAATATTTCACAAATAAACAATAAAATTGTTAATAGATAAAAAAATTATAAAAAACGTTAATGCCTTCTACATATGAAACGCATCTGGTTGAGATACAGAAACCAAAAAAGTATAAATATGCATCTAAATAAATAATATCCTCATACCAAGTTTCAAAATTTTAGTTCATCTAGTAGTACCACAGTTAGTTATTAATAAAAATGTGCCTAATGAGGTGCACTTTTAAAGGGCTATAACTCTGTAACTTAAAATGATCTCAGGAATTCGCTATTATATATATTACACCAGTCCTAATACACCTGTATTTTTGAGCATTCGTTATTGTCATTCGGATTGGCATTCGTTTAAGACAATTAATTATTTGTAACTTCGCATATGTCAAATCTTCATATAGAAAAAAATTACAATACGAGCCAGAATTTATAATGCAACGCGACAAAAATACAACACAATTTTCACGAACACAGGCAGCATCGCAAACGCAGAAGGCGTTGATGATCGGCTGTAAATATTACGATCACGTTTACATTTTGAACTGAAAACGAACCTGAACCCTTAACCCAAGTTTTAATACCCGGTTCGGTTCCTACTCGGGTTCAATTGAAAAATATATTTGAGGTTCGGTTTTGGGTCTTTGGGTTAGCTAAAATGTTACGGTTTGATTCCGGTTTTGGTTCGGGTTCAATGCCCTGATATAAACTAATGAGAATCGCTAAGGAAGAAGGACCTCTACACACATGGTTGAATGGAGTGAGGATAGAACAAGTTCCTTCAAATATCTGGGACGCTTACTAATTAGAATGGCAAAGAATTTTGAGAGAAATTAGAAAGAGGGAACTTAATTGGATTGAACATATTTTTTTAAGGAGGGGTTGTATTTAAAAAATTGCAATTGGAGGGAAAATACATAGGTGAAGGGAAGAGGAAGAAAAAAAATTGGAATATTGATACATATCAAGAAGGGTGGAAATTACAAAGGGCTGAAGAGAGAGGCACAGGATAGATTGGCGTGGAAGCAGCATTTCCGCTGCTTAGATAAAATGATAGTACTTTTTAATACAAAATTTGAAACTATTAAAAATTGAAAGAAACTTTCAGAACTCGTCCTACATAAATAAAACAATATTTAGGTCAAGAAATATAAACGTCGATTTATAATAAAATATATACATATACTTTACCCAAATATTGTCTTATTTTTGAAATTATTTTTTAAAATTGTTTGTAATTTAATTTTTTCCAAAAACTTAATAAAATAAATATTAATTTACAGCAAAATCAGTACTTATAGTATCTCGCATTACATAAAACCTATAAAATATTTACGAATAACGTAAAACGTCAGGAAAACAGTACTTATATATATAAAAAGCAGATTAGAATTGTCCAAAAGTAGTAAAACGAATGGCTTTCACTATTCGTTACGAGTCGAATGAAATTTTTATTCGTCTCAAGTGAATGGGGTCTTCCACAACTATAAGATTTTTAATGTTTAGGCATAAATTACTTTTTATAACACTTCAATAGTTCTGAAAAAAATATAAACAATGTTTACGCATTCGAATAAGTTTACAATTAATTTATAAGTAATTCACTCATTTCCCGGCTTTTAGTTACTACGTCACGCTCCCTTTAATAGGAAATTGACAATTACAGTACTAAAAAAGAGAGAGAAATATAGTGGAATCATTCCATCATGGCTGCGTTCCAACATCCTACCCTTAGAGTAAGAAATTACTCAAAGTCGTTTCAAAACTAATAACCTTACTCTCAGAGTTTACTCAACCTGTTCCAAAACAACCAGAGTTTACTCCAGTGATGTTCTACTTAACTAACGAGGAGGGTATAGAAATTACTCCACAATATTTTCAAACGTAGATGCTCACGATTCTCAACATATGAAAGTAATTTGCCTTCTTAAGGAAGAAAACATGTTTTTGGTTGAAAATAAACATAAGTAAACACGTTGGCGTGTATTACAAGCACACTATAAAAGCGCGCTTTTAATACGGGCTTGACATTAATGTTTTAATTATAAGTAGTTTTGTTAATTTTTTAAAATTATTTTTAATTTACTTTCAATTTGTTACTTCAACAAAACTCATTGGTTCCAAAACACAACACATCATACTCTACGCCAAAACTAGGTATTCTTGGTTTTGGAACGCTGCCCATGTTAACTACTTTTAACATTTGGTTTTTGGTTAGAGGTTATGTTTTCTAATAATTGTAATCTGACAGAGACTTGTATTTATTGTAAATTCGACTTTTATTATACAACTATCTCATTTAATAAGTTTGGTAAGTTTGTATTGTAATAAAATATTCCCTAGTTTACAATATATTTAATTAAACTTTCAGAATTATCATGGTTGAGGCGCTAGTGTCTGTAACAGTTTTCTCTCTTTCCGGTCTCAGGGAGAATGACGTTGAACGAAATTTGAATTTTGTATCAGATTTTAATTATTAATTTCTCATATATTACAAATTATTTTTTAGTGAAACTATGATTTATACAGGGTGTCTCTTAAATAGGGGGACATGGCTTAACCACAGATTCCTGAGGCTAAAATAAGACGATTTAACTAAACTTGCTTCTACCGGAAAGTGTACCATTTAGCAAGAATTCTGTTTCAAAGTTCTTCGAAAAAAAATATTTTTTTTTGCTTATAATAACAGAACGCTTTATACAATTTGGATGATATTTGGTATGTTTATAAGTCATCTTTTAAGGTGATACTTATTATTAGTGAACCACTAGTGTATGAAACTTAGGTGTCCCAACATTGATTAGACCGTAACTTTTTAATCGCCACGCCGGTAACATAATTTTTTTTTTTTCAGAAAGATACATTCAATAGTAAGCTTTTCTTTCTCTGTTTAATTTGTAATATCTGTTACGCTTTAGATAGAAAAAAATAAAACCTGAGCGAATGCATCGTGAATTTTTTTAAAATAAATTTAATCTAGCAGTCTATCCAAATGTTAAACACTTACAGCCGTATGCATAAATTTGTTAGTGGCCACTAAGTAGGTTTCTAAGGTAATTTAAAATGTTGCTAGGTAAAACCATATGTATTTTTGCTATTCTTAGTGGCCACTAGTTACAACTGTTATAACATCATTTTAAATTTCACTTATGCATACTGCTACTAATTTCTAGTGACAATAACAATTGTTTAAGGGTTGTCAAAAAATTCCTTCGCAATATTCAGAAACTAATAACACCCGTTTGTTCGGCCTAATAGTATTTTACTACCATTATTATAAATAACACGAATAAATATGTTAGCTTACTCCTAAACAAGTTGAGAAGATTGACAACTCGTTACTGTCATTAAAAATTAGCAGCCATATGCATAAATTTGTTAGTGGCCACTAAGTAGGTTTCTAAGTAATTTAAAATGTTGCTAGGTAAAACCTGCATTTTTGCTATTCTTAGTGGCCACTAGTTAAAACTTGCAGTCACTCTTATTTTATTTCTTCAGTCTGAACCATAACAGATATCACAAATTAAACAGAGAGAGAAAAGTTTACTATTAATGTATCTATCTGAAAAAAAAAAAAAAATTATGTTATCGGCGTGGCCATTAAAAAGTTACGGTCTAATCAATGTTGGGACACCTAAGTTTCATACTCTAGTGATTCCCTAATAACAAGTATCACCTTAAAAGATGACATAATCATATGAACTGTCATACCAAATTTCATCCAAATTGTATAAAGCGTTCTGTTATTATAAGCAATTTTTTTTTTCGAAGAACTTAGAAGCAGAATTCTGTCTAAGCCCCGGTATTTCAATATTGGGTTAAAATTTTAACTAAGAGTTAGATAAATAAAATTGAAACGAAATGAACTGTCAAATAACAAATTTATCATTGCTGTCAACAAAACGATGCGATATTGTTTACTTAACTAGAAGTTAAAATTTTAACCAGAGATTGAAAAACCAGCCCTAAATGGTACACTTTCCGGTAGAAGCAAGTTTAGTTAAATCGTCTTATTTTAGCTTCAGGAATCTGTGGTTAAGCCATGTCCCCCTATTTAAGAGACACCTGTATACTATAATTCTTCCATACTCCCATAATATAAAATAAATAAAAAATTGTTGGAATACCCCATCCTAATTAAACGAATGGCCAAGAATATTGTTACTATGATTTTCGTTCGTATTCACGCGAATATGAGTACCTAGGTAAATACGAATGCTCAAGAACAGAGGCCCAGATCTATGACTGACATCATTAGTTCGTCGAGAGAAGGTACTGGTTCATGAAATTCATTAGCCAAATCATTTTGGTTTGTCTTGAAAAATCGCCTACTGTCCACGTATGGCAAAATTAATAAAAGGAGACCAATAGTTAAAACATACCGTGGGTGTTCTGGCAATACCTCCTATATAATTTTAGCTAAAGTTTACGGCAGACTTTTAAATTACAATTTAAAAATGACAAACAAAACTCAAATCTACTCATAACTCATTTTCGCATAAAACGAAAGATAGAAGGTATTACTAGTATAGGAAAAGGAAACTTTTAAATAACATTGTAAGTAGCGAAGCAAAATCTAAATACACTAATAATGTATTTTCGTTGAACATTGCAAATAGAGGTATTGCCAGGTCTCCCGCAATATATAAAATTAGTAGAATGGAATACTGGCTAATACTGACAAAATATTACCACAATTAAGATAAAATGATTTGAATATACCTTCTCTGGTACACCTGCATCTAATTTATTTAGACACTGCACTACATGCGCCATATCCAGCCAAGGTCGTCCATCTTCTGTAACTTGATGAAAAACATAATCCCTAAATAATTTTAACATATAGCGATCTCCTGTTTCCGCCCAGGCTCCATCTAGATTTAACCTGCAACAAATAATTAAATAATTCCTATGTCAGATGATTAATAATTGTATGATTACTCTGGTCGTTCGTTTATTGTTCCTAATTTAACAAGGAGCCTGAATAATCGACCGTTTTCCATTTCCTTTGCAATTTCATTTTCCATTAAGTCTGTCCGCAGTTGTAAATTGTCTAACTGTGTATAAAATCTTGCTCCAATCATTGGCATCAAATCAGTAACAGTTCTTCGTTGCTGATTAGATAACAGGTACCTGTATAAAAATATGTAAAGATTACTCGTGGCGAACAATATATAATTTTTTATAATCAATATATTGTAATGAATAATCATATAAACTTCATTTATCTCTAATGAAAATTATAGAACTTACATAATAAGATTTCTCAAATCAGGAGTATACACTCTAGCAACGAGTTCAAGTGATGTTTGAATATTTTCTCTTTGCACAGCAATTAAAGATTTACATGCTAAAGCTAACACTAATTTCCCTAACGCTGACAGATCCTCCTGTTGATAGTGTGGCACAAGGGCCGATGTAGATGTATTATTATCATATGTAATAACATCTGTAATTGACAAACAGCTCAGTCGCAATCTCGAGCGCCCAGTAAGGATGATTTTAGTAGGATCGAGAGCTCGACAAGCCAATCCTGCTGCATGGATAACCCTTAAAGCAGAGGTGAGCTGGATGATATAATTCCAAATTACAGTTTCTGGTAACTTGTTATTTTGTTGTTGACGGAGTAGAGTATTTTTCTGGTGGCTATATGGTCGAGGAGCATTTGGATCAGAAGAAAATGGATCTGAGTAACCATTTAGAGCTTCTGAATGAGCGAAATGTTTGGTAAGAAGTGTTTCGGAACCTGGGTGATAGTCGTATACAAAAACAATCGCTATAAAGAAAAAAAAAAAATAGCCAGTGAAATGTTACCCACATAACAATGAAGTTAGAATACTAACAATTATCTCCAAAAGCTTTTGTCGTAAAAACTTCTTTGAGTTGAACAATATTGGAATGATGTAGGCGTTTCCACATATCCACAATCAGCATGCACTTTGTGTTTTGAAGGCGAAAACCATGAACCCTTCGCAAACAATATCTAACACCAGTTTTAACGTTGGTTGCTTTATACGTAGAAGTAGGATATCCTAAGAGTTGGGCTTTGTGTAACGGACCTGCAGGAATGGGCTCCAGAGGAACCAGTTCATGGTAATTATCCACTTCCTGAGGGAGATCTACCAGACAGAAGAAACATATTTGACAACTTTTCCAAAACTGTGTCAGTATCTGGTCTTCTCTTATCCTACGTCTAAATTCTTGCATTTAATATTACTGGCTATATTCAATCAAATATCAGATGATTACATAGACTACAAAACAAAATTGACTTTTAATGAATGACAGTTCATAAAATACTTGACTATAGCAATTTAAATTATTGGGTATATTATTTATCACAACAAATAGGTAATCAAAATGTTTTATTTTTAAAATAAACTCTTTGAATATTCAGATAAGAAATTAAAATGTTCATTTCACGTAAGAAAAACCCGTTGGTTTATATGAGGAAATAAATTCTGCCGTATGATTGATCAGAATTGCACACCTATACTGTATTTCAGATAAGAATGGAGTTGGTGGCGCTGCGGCGCCATCCTGTTTTACACACATAAAATTTATGAATTAGTTTTTATTCGTGTAAGACATACTTGGCAGCTCGAACGTCAAAATTTTTCATTTGATATTATTTGATCACGCAGAATACAATTTAACATCGATATTGCTGGTCCACCTTCTATATTTCTGTCTTTAATTTCTACTATGACGTTCGCACTGACTACTTACAACCAAATCATCTGTGCGATTTTGAACCTTATCGCCAGAATCAGCTGAAAAAGTATAGTCGATCAGTTAAATATTAGTATGTTATAGTTAACCAAATCTAAATAAATGTAATAAATACAAACAATTTTATTTTATAAACATAAAAAAAATACTACGAAAACTATGAATCAAACTAAAATCACCATTAAAGACTAAATGGTGATAAGACGCTTGTTGTTCACATTAAAAACTTATTTGTTCGGCTGTATATGTATGTAACATCTCTGGTCGACTATTCTTCTTCAGCTGTTTTTATTGATACAATAAAGTCGAAAATCGTTATGATGATTTGGAAATTTTTTCTTACGAAGAAATACATATAGGTAGTCGGAAAAATTGACTCTGTCGGGTTCAGCAATAAAACTATAAATATCGTAATTATAACAAAGCGGTATATCAGTCACTGCTTGCATTACAACATTGGAAGCCAAACAGGCCATTATTTGCGCCGCTCTACTGGAATGAAGACATGCATTGCATTGTACAGGTGTCTTATTTTCGATGTTTTTTTAGGGTATGTCGGGAAATATTAATGATAGAGCAAAATCGTTTGCACATTCCATAGTTAACTATTTGAAAATTTAATGGTCAACACAGGAATTTTCGATCTTCTTTTGTTTCTGAGCTACAGACAAAAACTTGCTTTTCGCTCATTTCGAAAATATCTCAAAACTTACTTATTATGGTAGTTAGAGATACATTGTTTTAACAAATTTTATACCGTTTTTTAGGTAAAATAAAATGGTGTAATTAGATTTTTTGAAAATTTTATAATTCTCGAGATATAACACAAACTTATGATTTTTTAAATGGCAACCTATGTTGAAATGTTGAAAATAATATCATCTATTTGCTTATTTTATAAGCATTTCAACGACATATAACAAGTCTATATTCTTTTGTTTTACACATGAATAAAAGATGGTTTATTAATTTTTTGGGGTGAAAAAATTGAAAATTATTAAGCAGCAAATGAAAAAAACTATAAAATTAAACAATATTTGGGTATAGTTCTGTATAAATTTATTAAATACAACAACGTTTCGACAGCAAGGTGCTGTCTTCTTCAGGTTTTTATAATAATAACATAATTAAATATGTAGTCAAGACTACAAGTATATAAAATCATAGATACATTGATAAATGGTAAAACATTAAACATACAAATGATTAAGAAAAAATTACGAACGAATAACAGGGTACCATGATTTATTTAGTTCATAGCCTGTGTTAAGATTGATATTATTAGGTGACTTCTGGATTTCAATAGCTTCTTTTATCAATCTTCAATGTATCTATGATTTTATATACTTGTTGTCTTGACTACATATTTATTTATGTTATTATTATCATTATTATAAAAACCTGAAGAAGACAGCACCTTGCTGTCGAAACGTTGTTGTATTTAATAAATTTATACAGAACTATACCCAAATATTGTTTAATTTTATTAATTATGAGTTCTGAAAACATATTTCAAAAAGAAAAAAACTATTATAGTTCATTTGTTTCTTTCCAATATTATTTGCTTCAGTTTTACACATATTTTTAATATATTTCATTTAAAAGCATATTAAACCATTTTTTTCGAATTATGACAAAGTCAACTGTGACGTCGATAAATAATAATTTAACTAATCCAAAAATAATTGGTTTAGAATAATTTTGAGAACATAATTAATAGATATGGAATCAAAATATAAACAAATGATGAAATATTATAGTTTTTTTCATTTGTTTCTTAATAATTTTCAATTTTTCCACCCCAAAAAATTAATCATTCATCTTTTATTCATGTGTAAAACAAAAGAATGTAGACTTGTTATACATCATTGAAAAGCTTATAAAATAAGCAAAAAGATGAGACTATTTTCAACATAGGTTGCCATTTAAAAATCATAAGTTTATGTTATATTTCGAGAATTATGAAGTTATCAAAAAATCTAATTACGCCATTTTATTTTGCCTAAAAAACGGTACAAAATTTGTTAAAACAATTTTTCTCTAACTACCATAATAAATAAGTTAAGAGATATTTTACAAATGAGCGAAAAACAAGTTTTTAACTGTAGCTCAGAAACAAAAGAAGGTCGAAAATTCCTTTGGCGACTATTAAACTTTTCTCAAAAAGTTAACCCTGGAATGTGCAAACGATTTTGCTCTATCAGTAATATTTCCCGAGATACCCTAAAAAAAAACATCGAAAATGAGACACCTGTACTTCTACCTGGTCTGAGTGCTCTGTATAGTAAAATATTTTGTTCATATTTTGTACAGTAATGTACTATTTTAATATACTAAAATCGTACAGTAACGGGTTACTTTACAACATAGCAACCGTTACTGCATAACAACGGTTTCGTCATTAAAATATATTTTGAGACAAGGAATTGTTTATTTTTATTTTTTATTGTTTATCTGCTACATCGTTTTCAATGTTCTTTTCATCATCTACATACAAATTTTAATACTAATATAAAATACGAAAAAACAATGTACGGACCGCGTAAGAAAAGTGATTTTCCTGTACTCGTATGGCATATAAACTTGCCATACTTAAGACCTGTTTAACTAAGCATTCCTCAATCTGAAATTAATGGGAAGATCTGAAAATGTTTTATAACAATTGGGAAACCAGAAGTAGTAGTTTCTTAAAAAAATCTTCTAATTATTATTTTTAAAAATTTTTTGTTATTACAAATATTGAAGAACATAAAATTCTCCATCCAATACACTTAAAAAAAATTATTTATCTTCTATAGATTTAGAAATAAAGAAAATATAAGAATAATCTGTTGCAATAAATCGCACAGTCTAGACTACACCAAGGAAACCAGTTGTCAAATTCAAATGTTTGTAATGTTCGAGATTGGTGGTATTTCTGAAGGGTATGTAATATATGTATCTATAATTTTAAATATTTAATTAATAATAAAATAAGAAATATTAATATACTTCCCAGAAAAAGCATTCAGTAATGTCTCTGGATTATTGACACTGACATTTATCTGTCAATTACAAACATTTTAATATTTTAACTTGTTTCCGTAGAGATGTTAGGGTTGTGAGATTCATTACAACACATTATTTTATATACCTATTTATATTTATCTCTAAATCCATAACAAAATATAATAGAAAATTTATATGTATCGGATAGAGAATTTTATATTCTTCAATATTTGTAAATATCATAAATTTTAAAAAAATATTTAAATTATTTTTTTACGAAAGTACTTCTTCCGGTTGTTCAATTGTTAGCCCCAATTCACTATGAGCGTAAGCGAAAGGCGCACGTAAGAAAAAATACGCAGAAAATTACGTTTATTTGAAATCGTCACTTAAGTGCACAAAAATCATCATTAATGCCCAGTTGCATCGCTGGCACTTTTAGAGATAGCGGTGCAATCGGCCATAAAAGCTCAGAAATCGGCAATAAAGTAATCCATTATACGACGACTTCATGCAATTGCAGTTTTGTCAACCTCATGATAATGGGGAAGTTTAGCATGGTAAAAATTCTACATAACATACTATTTTCTCACAAATACAACACAAATGACTGCTGAAATTGAAATTAAAAATTATTGCTCCATTTATTTATAATTATTATGTTTTGGGTAAACTTTAAGTACGTCACAAGTCAGTTATGCGCAAACTCAGACAGAACGGTGAAATCGAACCACTTGAACGTAGGTCGTAACAAATCGTACAAGCGCTTCACTGGTAACCGCAACCGCGTGCGTCAGTGTATAAGTCGACATACGTTGTGCCAAGCCTCTACCGACGTCATCACAGCTTAAAATCGGCTTTTCTGGAAAATCTGGGCATTTTTGAAAAAAATAAAACATGTTACATCATTTTTCAAGTCATTTCCCATGGAATAATTTTTTTTAAAAAAATCGCTAAACTTCCCCATTGCTGTACATGTAAGATAATTTGAACAGATGTGCAATATACAATATTAAATTTGTATGTAAAATGACAAAAATAAGCAAAAAGAACGATCTAAGTAATTCCAATGAATAAGTTTAAGATAACACAAAATTTTGAGTGTTCTTTTCGGTATTTCAATGTTAGAGGTTAGCAACATTGAATGTCAGACTGACAGATTACATTTAAACATAACCTATAAAATAAATATTCCTTTCATTTTCACAATTTTTCATTTCAAATAAAATTTAGTATGCACCTCGGCACTGAAGTTCCTTTTTATCACTCATATCGTTTATTTTTCTGGGCCCTGCGGGCCTCGACAAGTAAATTCGAGGTTCGTACTGTACTGTTTACTAAGCAACCTACTTCTTATAAAACTGCCAAACAAATATATCATAATTTTTACCTCTCGCTTGGTATTGGAATCATGCTAAAATTCGCATATCCAGATTTTAGTGGATAAGCATGTTTTAAGGTCCCTATAATCCGATTAAAACATTTTTACGATGATGTCCGTGTGTGTGTGTGTGTGTGTGTGTGTGTGTGTGTGTGTGTGTGTGTGTGTGTGTGTGTGTGTGTGTGTGTGTGTGTGTGTGTGTGTGTGTGTGTGTGTGTGTGTGTGTGTGTGTATGTGTGGATGTTGGAACCACGGTTTCTCAAATACTATAAGACTTAAAAAATATTTAACTGTAGTTTCCTCAAACTGACATTCCTGGGAAGAGCTGATTAGATTTTGGTAACAATTGGACAACCGGAAGTAATTGTTTCTTTAAAAAAATCTTCTAAATATTATTTTTTGAAAATTTCTGTTACTACTATTATTGAAGAACATAAAATTCTACATCTGATACATTTAAAAAGGTCAACAGTGTACTTTCCGAGGGCCTCTGGCCCGAGGTGTGTACGTTGACCGAAGGAGTTATTGTCCGTTTAACACCCGTGGTGCGTTCAACGTTTAACGTCCGACCGATATATTATTTTAATAAAGATTTTTATCGATTTATGTCTTGTCATTGTGATTTGTGTTATTTGGTATATAACATACCAGTAGGACGTTAAAATTTTAACCGGTTCGTTATAATATTTATCCAATAAAAACAGTCGACATTGAAAGAAAAGTCAAAATTTTATTTGTCAAGTTTGATTCTATTTGTCAAAAATTATAACGAGCCGTTTTGAAACTTTACGAGTGTTTATGAATATGGGCAAAAGGCACTGTAATATATAGAATAATATAATCGCAGAGGCTAAGTCACTAAGGAAACCAGTTGACAAATTCAAATGTCTATAACATAGTTTGTATATGACAGATGTCAGTGTCAAAAATCAACAGTTTTAGTGACATTCTCAAAGCTTTTTCTGGATAGTACATGTAATCTTTCTTATTGTTTTATTAATTAAATATTTAAAATTTTAGGTAAAATGCATATATCCATAAGAAATACCGCCAATCTTGCTAATGAATTGGAAGAATCTCTGACAATTAGGAACTTCCTCATACAATGAAAAATAGATATAATTAGAATTGTATGTGTACAGAAGACATGTTAAATACAATAAAAAACAATATTTGGGTAAAATTCTGTAATTTTTTGTTATAGAACGACGGTTCGATAGCGAAGTGCAATACAATACTTATATAGCCTAATATGGAAATGCCGAGAGGTCTTGTGCTGACCACAACAGATTTTTATGATGAAATTCATGATGAAATAGAACATTTTATTTGTAATAACACAATCATAGCATTCATTTCCAATTAAACAATTTATTTCCAAATATCTACATTTTGTTCACCAGGAGCACAAGGAGTACTTTGACTATAAGGAAGAACTAGTCATTCATTTTCTTCGATTACAAAATTATAAATATTCTAAAAACTGCAACATAATAAACACTAATACTATTATATATGCCAAATTTATATATTCTGTTATTTTGTAAAATGAATTTCATTTCCCCATACAAAAAAAAAATTCGTTCCTATATCTTTTAGCGGATTTTTCTGGGATCATTTTTCAGTTTATTTCCGAAGAATTTAATAGATTTGATTGGAAATATAGTTTTTTGTATTCATTTATACTTTGTTATCTATCGTTTTCATCTTCTATGTTCAATGTCTTTTAATTTTTTTTTAAATTAATTTTTGTTAAATCAAAACTTACAGTACAGATTCAGTTCACAATCTGTTCCTCGTGCGGAGCCAGTTTACTTTATCCACTTAGCCTGAACATTAAATATAAAGAAGTATGTTTAGCAACTACTTCGTAATTTACTACTTTTTGATAGTAATTTTTAAAAGTGAGCAAATATTTCAATATTTATTAAATTAATATCTAATTAAAATCTTAAAAGAAAATATGAAAATGAGTTATGTTTAAGCTATTTTTAGTACAAGTGAGCAAAATGAGTTATGTTTAAGCTATTTTTAGTACAAGTGAGAAAAAGACATGCTCACGTGTAATAAACATGATTTTTTCCACAATCTTGAAATATAATTTTTGTAAAAAACGACATTGTACTTTTTTTATTAGTGAAAAACTCAGAAGTACATATGTTTATAACTGGATTTAATGTAAAGTTAACTACAAAAAATTATTGTTCCTTCATGTATAATGGTAGATATTTATTGTATAATTTGTAACTCCATCAAAATTTATAACTCCTGACGTAGATTATTATAGGCTTGTGTATTTTGCTCACTTGTGAAGAAAATTTTTTATATTGCTCACTTGTGATTCAACATGTTACTTTGCTCACTATTTTAAGTTGGATAATAATGAATTTTGCTAACGATTCTGGAAAAATTGTTTTATTATACTGCAAAGTGAGACTATAAAAAAAGAATTCATCAGTCGCCTTTTTCTCAAATTTTACCATAATGCATTCCGGCAATACGTGTCAGTCCTTCTCATTTGAAATTAATGTGTACGAAACAGCAACTTCACGGATTAATTTCCATTTCTCACATTTTACATTTTTCGACAAATTTGAAGAAAAAGCACCAAATAGAATATCTTTGTTTTTTAATTTCTCGGAGAAACGCCATTTTAATTGCATTTTTTGCCATTTCCTTTCTATTGGAATTCTTATTCCTTGATCTTATTCATTGTTCGTGACAAGTGACAAGCACACACTAATCAGCTGATTTTAAGCATTTAAAGGTCGCTCGAATCACTTGCCTGCTCGAAACCTATACTGAGTTGCAGTGAATCACAATTAAAAATAAGTTTGAAAAACGCTGAATGAGGTCATGCACGACTTTTTTTATAACTTTAATCGATAGAGTAGTGAAAAATAATAGACCCGTATTTTTTATTTTTCCTCAAATCGATCTTTAATCATGAAAAAATTGTAATTGAAAATTACATTCTTTAAAATGCGGCTGAAGCCCCCCGCTTCGTCCCTTGTCAAATGACGTCAAAGGATGAGAGGAACGACCATTTTGATTTTCTCACTGTTCTAAACATGGAGGTAGGAATAAATAAGGAAGGGGCAAGTGGCTGCAAAAGTGAAGCCATTTTCCCCACTCCAGGCCGGGCCTATCTGTCAACCTTCTTTGACCTTACAGCCATAGCCTGGTAGTGCGAGCTCGGTTTTAACTACAACGCTGTTTTAAGAAATTCAAATTTCAATATTTAATTTCACCCTTATGTTTAAAGAATGATTTTTTAAAAATATTTGTTTGAATACAAACTATCTTCTGCTTAAAAATCATATTTTGATAAATTTGATATTATTTATTTTTATTATTAGATAATGAAATTTTACATTTCTTAAAACAGCGTTTTAGTTAAAACTGAGCTCGCACTACCAGCCATATTGTTTAGGTTGCTTACGTTTGTATTGTGTCGTTTTAGAGTGCTTTTCAATATGTTTTATAAATTAAACAAAAATATTTGATTAAAACACATACTTTTTAAATCTTAAAAAATTTAATTAAGTTCAATAAGTAAAATGTATATAAAAACACATTAATATCATATTTCAATAAATAATACATGTACAACACATTTCTTTCAGTATTTAAAGTTTTATAAAATTTTAATTGAACGAATAAAGCAATTTTGTTTAAAAATTGCTGCTCTTATCTCCTCTCTAGGACGGTCCAACAGTTGTGTTCGTCCTCCCTACTAGGCTTCATTCCCCTGGCCAACAATATAATTTCATGCTCTCTCCTTTACGTATTCCTACCTCCATGGTTCTAAACGTCAAAGTGACATTTAAAGATAACCCAAAATTTATGAAAGTAAACATGTCGATGAAACGTTAGTCACGTTCAGCACCTTTCATCGCTGGCATCGCTGACCTCTAAAGTTTGACGAACACAATGAATGGACGAATGTAATTGGTCCAGCAATGGGCTACTTGCATGGTACTGAAAATCCGATTTCTATCACTATATACGTAATGTTATGTTGAAAATGTAAATAAAAATATAAATTTTATTTAAAAAAAAATATTTGTTTTTTAGTAAATTAAGAAAGAAAATTTTCTGTGACGTCATTATATTAAATTTGAGAAGGAAACCATGTTTAAAAATGTAACGTGTAGATGGCATGGTGTGCGAGAAAGTTTTAATTTGAATTTGACAATAGTTCATTTTTCTCTCTCTCTGATCTCTCAAATACATTAATTACTGTATAAAGAAACTCATAGGTAGTTACATGTAATTTAAAATATCGATACCAAAAAGACAAACTAAAATACTGACCTCCAAACTATTGTTGAAACGTCAAACAGGAAATCTACATTACCATTACAAACAAACGCTATGGTTTTCCGAACATTCATTGGTGCGGCGTAATTCTACGTCATACAAGGCGGTAATTCAAATAATCAAATTTCATTATTTGTTTTCTGGCTAATTAATAAAAATTTTGTCAAAAGAAAAAATATGGGTAACAAGTTTCTACTTGCTCTTCAAAAATATTAAATAAAAAAAAGGTAAGCAAGTAGCCCATTGTATTCGGCAATCATTGGCACGCAGCGGTGCTCATCGCTGTCAGAGTGTCAGTGCTGCCGGGGTGCTGAACGCGCCCGTTGTTTCGTGCCAAAATAAAGAATAAAATAATATTCTGCAATGCATTCAATGGTCGCGTTCAGCACCTCTCATCGCTGGCATCGCTGACCTGGGAAATTTAACGAACACAATGGGTGCGTTCAGCACCCCGGCAGCGATGAGCATCGCTGCGTGCCAATGATTGCCGAATGCAATTGCTGGACCAATTACATTCGTCCATTCATTAAGTTCGTCGAAATTCGGAGGTCAGCGATGCCAGCGATAAGAGGTGCTGAACGCGACCAATGAATGGACGAATGTAATTAGCCCAGCAATTGCATTCGGCAATCATCGGCACGCAGCGGTGCCCTTCGCTGCTGAGGTGCTGAACGCGCCCATTGTCTCACGTGCGTTTATTACCTTCTAGCGTCTAATCTCAAATCAAAATTGAATGAAACAAATGATATAACGTGCGGATAAGTTCACGCCAAATGAAAATTATATTTATAAAAATGAATAGAACGATGTTATATTAATATATTAGAAATTATGTGTCCATTATAAAATGTCTGTTTGACATGAGTTTGAATTTGGTTCGGAACCTTGTGACAATACAACATGGCTGGTTTTGCAACTTTAAAAATATCATACTTTAAAACGATTTTACACAACAAAAAATGTAAATAAAAAATAATTTAATCATAATGAACGATAAATTAGACTATCCTTCTTCGATTTAAACTGAAAAAAGATACAATTTTTTTTTTGCATGACCTCATTAGAGTGTATGTTATCTCCTCACGCAAATGTGTCCTCACGTATACCAGTAGTAAAAATGTTAAAATTTGATTTTGGGCAACGTGATTATTCATAAAAACTTTCATATATAATTTTTAGCGCTCTATCTAGATTAGGCGAGATAAAAATTTGGAAACTTCTACAATGTAGTATTTATTATAATTCACCAATTTAATATGCATTCCAATATTTTTCGGAGAGTGCATTAACACAATGTAATTATAATTATTTAAAAATAAAATCACGGCTTATTTCTAATATCTGGGACTGTCAAATGGCTTCTATTCACAGATTTCGGTAATGATGACATATCTATACAGTTGAGGGTGTTCGCAGGCGTCACCTCACGGGCATTCAGAGTTGTCATGGAGAAAGAACCACAGTAGGACACTTTTGTGCTATTTAAAAATTTGAAATAATTATTTGAATAAATAAAAACGTAACACATATTTATAAAATAACAATATAAAAGTTGTTTTTTACCCGCCGCTGCCATATGCAAGGAAGGTGTATAGAAATCATGCTAAAAAAACTTTTATTTTAATAAATAAACAAGGTCCCTATGTCCCTAAACCAATTTTCAACATAAAGTCTGTAGAATTTGTTCTCTCTACTCAATTTGTACCAACCAGAAATATTTGGAAATTCAGTTTTTCTACTTCTCTACTAGAAGAGAATTTGGATAAAGTTTTGTCACATCAAATTTTTTTTACTAGTATGTACGAGTTTCAAAAGTAATGTTATTTTGTTAAAATTAGGATTTTGATGCATTTATTCGTTAGTTTCCATTCACTTTCTTACTAATGGAATTTTGGTGAATCAGAAGATTTCATGCCAAATGGGAAATTCTGAGACTCTAGCATAACTCTTTTGAGAAGGATATGCAAATAAATAATAATTCTCTACTAACGAATATTGAAAGTGAGAAATATCGTGCGAGTGTGAACCAGTTAGGCACACGGCCACGAGACGCCATAAAAAAAAAATATTTCAAAATAGAAAAATAAATTACGTCCTTCATAAAACAGAAAAATTTAAGTTTATATTTAACATGTTGCACACCATCAGTCTTCAAAGAAATTAATGAAGTTATAGAATATTGTAAAATTACAACTAAATAATAAAAAAAATATGGGTAAAATTTGAAAAAGATTTGGCAAAGCTAAAAATAAACGATTTTTTATTACTATTTTGCCTACTTACTAATCTATATATAATAGTTACGATATAGACATTCCATATTTACGCACGTATTGTGAATTGCCCCACGAGCGTGCATTAATAACATATCCCACAAATTTCGTACAAAAATTTATTTATTACAGTATACCACATCGCACTCATTTCAGATACGGAATAGAATTGCTATCCGATTGAGTGCGATAATAAAATTATTAGCACATTAGAATTTCATTATCGCACTCATTGCGGTAACAAGGTTATTACACAACTAAAATGAGTACGATATGGTATAACTTATCACACGATTATAGATGAAAAATATATCTAACGCCAATAAAACAAAAAAAAAATACTACTTGCCAGGAAATTGTTCGGGATCAGATTGTAAGAGAGTAAGAGCATTCTTGTTATAAATTTCTTGTCGCATATCCTCCGCCACAAAGAATGAGGATGACGATGTTGTACTCTTGGCAGGTCGCAAACTTGCTAAATGGCTCGGGGTTCCAGGATAAGCTTGATAAGATGCTGCTCCACTTGTGCCCACATTACTCATTGAACCTACCAGTTGACTATCAGTAGAATTGTGCGATATGTTTTCAACTGAGCCTGAAGCTTGGTAAAAGTACGTAGTGCCACCGACATTTTCCTGTTTAAAAAAAGGTTAATACATTTATGTAATGATTAAACATGTAAAATGAATTACATATATAAAAAATGTAAAAATTTGTTTAAATAGAAAAATATATACGAATTTACATTTTATCATAAATTTTATATAATATAAATATAACAATTATTATACCAATGACTATCACCACTTTATTAAAGTAACATAACATGAGTAAAAAGTATAGTGTTACTTCACGAATAGAAATGTTTGACCGCACGAGCAGTAGGCGAGCGGAGAGTGTGTCAAATCTTATGAGTGAACTAACACACCTTTTACTTCAGTTGAATACAATTTTTTTCTAAAAAAATGCATTTTTTTTCATTCTTTTATAGTGTAAAATTATACTTTATGAAAGTATTTTAATAAATAAAAGCGCACTTTTCCAAGGACGTTGACAAAAGTAATTTTTAATAAGGTAAAATTATGTAACTACATATATATTTACAAAAGATTTCTTGCAAAGTCTCCAACAGAAATCAACAACATCCTTATAAGTGACATAAATAATTTTATTGCCACGAATTAAGATTTTATGGTATTTATATTTAAAACCACATGTAGCACAAATAAGATTGTCACTGTAATAATTTTCGTAGGTAGTTGGAACTTGTTGATCCCACATTTTGACAATAATTATCACAATGTAATTAAGATGCTGATAACTGAATGATTATATATGTTTACCTGGTAGGTAGTAGCAACGGTAGGTTTTTCAATAAACGATGTTGGTGAGCAATTGTTCAACTGATGTGGAGGAGGAGACGGCTGTGGTGTAATTCTTGGAGATGCCGTGCTACTATGAGGACTATCAACGAGACTTCGACTGAAAGCTGGTGTGCCCGCCAAACCCGGAAATGAGTTGAAGAAGTTAGGAGAAGCTGATGTGCTTCCAACAGGCGCTGAACGATTGGCAGGAACAAACTCTGGAGATTGAGGAGTAACTTTCTTCGAAGAAATTGGAGACCCAATATTAATTTTAGAAAATGACTGAGACAGACTATTTGTCCCAACCGGTGTACTTGTATTCTGCCGATTCTAAACAAAAAATTAACAACTTGCTGTAATCCATGTCTCGAATAATTACAGGTTAGGTTAGTACTATTATTTATATCCATGTTTCTTAACTTACAAATGTGAAATAATACACTTATAATTTACATTTTGATACACTTAAACTAAAATCTGATTTAAATTGTGACAACTACAGTGTAACATCTGTTTTACTTTAATGTTTAAGGTATCCATAAAAAATTATCTTTCATGTTTACCATGTACGTCGCTAACTTTGATTCTTGAGGAACTCCATTTGTAGATGAATAAGGTAAAAATATTGGATCCATTCCTATATTTTCGGGACTGAAATCACTCATTGAAACCCAATTTCCTTCCTTCAAATTTGAAAAATAAAATGATATAATACTATATAATTAAAAGACATTTCTTTAATGTTATAAACAATCTCCGCAAATTTCTCATGAACAATATACTCAGAATCAGGAGTTTTCAAAAACCACACTTTAAAATCTCAAAACACACACAGCGAAACCACCATCATGTCGTTAGTGTTCACAGATTTCTTTTAAAATAATCGCATTTAATATAACTAAGCGGACATTCAAAAGTATATTTAAAATTTGTAGACAACTATTGTTTTTAAAACTGAAACATAATTCACTATAAATGTGTAAATTAATAGGATATTTGTAAAAAAAATGTTTGACACAAACGTCAACTACGTTCTCAATACCCTCAAAACAAAAGCTATCTGTGCATATTCACATAGAGGTTAGTGACGTTACCGCCAGATAGCGCACGTGCCAGAGCAATCTGAAAAATTCAAAATAATTGCTTATCATGTGCTGCACTCTAACAAGTTTAAGTAAAATTATTTGCAATTTGAAAAATGACTACAAGTACAAATTTATTTTTAATAATTTCTTTTTTAGTTATTAATTGTGATATATACATATATATTTCATAAAATATCATGTACTTATATTTTTGCACTAATACAAAACTAAATTCATCATTTAATAACAAATACATTTGCTTTATTTGTTCAATATTTTTTTGCTTCTTAAATATAACAAAGATTTTCGTTATTTGAAGAAATATGGTGAATTTTTCATCTTTTTTTTATAATATTTTGAGTTGTACTGACGCTAATACTGAACAAAAAAAAATGAAAAGTTTTGTTTTTTCACTGAGTGTATAATTCTTAGGGTATTTTTACGCTCGGTTGGCACATAACTTGTTTTTCTTTCTTCATCGCTCGTTGTCTCGTCTCAGTTTACCTTGAATGTTGGTAGAAGGTGTATGTGCTGCATGTTCGGTGATTTATGTTTACATTTTTCGTTAACATTTGTGATTTTGTGTTTGTTGTTTTACTGTCAACTGCAGGATTACTTTTTTATACTTAGCATTAGAACAAAAGTAAGTGTTTAAGTCATTTTAATAGTAATAATGTAGTAATTAAGTTGAACAAGTTTTTTTATGCAGGTAATAAGATATGAATGTCTAACGGTATAACTTGTATAAATTCTGTTGTATCATTTATTGACAATTTTTTCTAAGTTTTTGTTAAAATTAATAATCTGATTTTAATTTAAGTATTTCAAAACAATTTCGTATTTGGGTAGTTAGAAACCCGGGTTTTAGTGTAGATACAAAATTTCAGTAAAATTCTTGTGAGAAACCTGTTTTGAAACAAAAATACAAATTCACTTGTTCTTTATCTTATACCTTTCCTAAAAAGTATGTTCTTTTATTGTAACATAATCAGGTAGAAATGTAAACAATTTTCTGATAAGGAAAAATGCTGTGTTATCTAAATGTAAATAATATAAATTGATAATTATTTATAAAAATCATATAAAATACATATTTTGAGTATAAAGTACTGGCTTTTGCTATTTGAAGAGTTTCAAAATTATGGTGCCAAAATATGGTGTGTATTTTCTTTCTCTTTTCTTCATTTAAGTCAGGTGCGAGGTCAGGTGCATGAAGTAAAATGTAAAAACTGTTACACTTTTTTAGATCTTTGTATTAATAATCGAGATTATAATACTGTAACATTTTTCGCGTTATAAATAACCAGTTCACTGATTATTGTAGTAAATAATATTTTTATTTATTTATTTGTGAATGTGACGAAAATTATTCACGTACTAAATACTTATGTTATGAATGGCATATGCCAGTCTGCATAGTTACTTACGCTGAATTGAACTTAGCTATGTATATCTGGACTTATAATGATATATTTAAAGATTACTATAAATTTAATTATGTATAAAAGAGATCACTGAACTCAGTTTATAGGTATGTAAATAATAATTATAAATAGATTGACTAATTATAAATTACTGACAGTTTTTTTTTCGGTTTTCCTTTTAAATTTTTGTCTTAGGTCATACGATAGAAGATGGTTCTAATTTCAATTTCTAAACAATGTAGGTATATTATATGTATGTTTCGGTATACCGGGTGTAATACGAAAAGCGTGCCAAACAGTTGTTCCATGCGCAAAAGTGGCCTATTAATATTAATTATTAATAATTTGGGCTGTTTCGGCTCTTGCTGCAACTCGCCCTGCGCGAATCTCTTATTTTGCACACTTGTTCTTGTTGCACAATATACTATTTGTTGCTTGTATTATTTCCTAAAAACTTCTCTCTATCATAATAATACTAAACTTTTCAACATTTAAATAATCGGCGTATTTCTATTTAATAAAGTAGAATCAGAATCAAGTTTTAATTGGTTTGCCAATAAGAGTTTGCATAAGAATGAAATTAACTGCGAAAAAGACGGATGCATTACAAAAAGTTATAAAACACTTAAGACCTCGAATTATCATAGGTTATTGTCTGCTAACCGAGCGCGTGTCTTTGTATTCTGTTTGTATGGTTTACTTGTTACCATGTTACCTATATTTTATTTGTTGTAAGGTACATGGTACATGCTTTATTATACAGATGCCCGTTTTTCGAGACTCATCAGTGGAATCGGAAACTGTTAGTGATGGCATGAAAATCTAACTGACTGATTTTGGTCAATCCTCCTATTTGATTGAAAATTAAGGTTCCGGCCTCATCATTTGGTAAATCCAACAGAATCGTGATAAATTATTGTGAAACTTATTTCGGTATAATTAATATTTTTAGTTCATATTTTTTTATAATATAACGATAATGGTATACCTCGTCCAGATTTCATTTGAAATGACTTTTAAATCCTCTGTGTTAATCCTAATCTTTGCTACTGTGAATATTTTTACGTTTCACGCAAATATAGTTTCTTCTCAAAGTACATTATATGTCTATTTAAGTTGAAAATTGCTTGTAACTATTTGAAAGGGGAAAAGTTTTATTGGGATTCCTGAGAACGATGGTTGACCTGTAAAATTCTTATCCAAGATGTTATGCTTGCTTTAGCAATGAACGCTCATTACTGAATTGAGCAACTGGTAGTGCCAAAATGTAAATATGCACGAGGTATATATTGTGTTATTAGGAATAAAAGTGATACTTTGTATGGCGAGCATGGAAGTTTGCACGACGAGCGCTAGCGAGTCGGACAATTGCATGCGAGACACACAAAGACACTTTCACTGTTTTATAATTACAACTTGACGTTACAATAATTATAAATATTTTAAGTGAATGACATTTGCTGATTTAAATTGCTCTGTTGCTCTGGATACATTCGTATTTGTTCACTGTTTATTATAAACATTCAAGTGACAATTTTCACGTTTTCACGTTTAAATTAAAACTATGCAATTTTATATTCTTCTTATGCCATGTACGGCCCTTGAAGTTGTTTAATCGGGTGGAAGTGACAATTTTCACGTTTTCACGTTTAAATTAAAACTATGCAATTTTATATTCTTCTTATGCCATGTACGCCCCTTGAAGTTGTTTAATCGGGTGGAAGTACAACAATATGGCTGAAGGATATGATATGTCGAGGAATCGCTGAAAAACAATATTAACTTGTCTTATCACTTTAATTCTAAGTATTCTTACTGTCATTACCAATATATAAGTCTGCTATTTTATAATATATTATTTCGTTATAAACTGTATATTTCAATTTGTAGATTATCAATTTAAATTTGACAGCTGTGGGGGGTTTTTAGTAACTTTATTCTTAGGTTATCTAGTGCATTTATAGTTCAACCTGGGACGACATGACAAGTTTATATTTTACAAGTTACTTCTTAGGCCTGGTGTACACGTCAGGTTTTTTTAACGTGCGTGGACGCTGCGGCGACGTAGTTTCCGTCCGTGATACTAGAAAGTAAATGTAGCAGTACACACGAAGCTCTGGCAACGTTGCGGTAACGTACGTTTCGTCTGCGTGTTGTTTTTCGCTGCAGCTCCCCATGGCACCTTGTTTACGGATTACGGTTGCGTGCGGTGCCGTAGCCGTAGGCCGTAGTACATTTGGTCTTATGGAGCAGTGCACACGTGTGGCGATTTCACATAGAACGCAAATATGGCTCAGATGAATATTGAAGAGTTGAGCATTGAACTTTTTATAGGGAAAATAAAAATAACTCGTCAAATGATTATATACACTCATACGAAAATAGTTAAAATATTTATTAGAGTGTTCTCATAGCATAGATCTGCAAGAGTTGCAAATATATCTCTTCTTAACCTCCCGCTATTCTTGGTGAGGAAGGTATGGGGATCGTGCTAAAAATCGCATGTCAAGATTTTGGTAAATGACCACGTTTTACGGTCCCTAGAATCCGATTTTAATATTTTCTTATTTTCACAATGATGTATATATGTATGTGTGTATGAATTTTGTCAACGCTCGAACTCAAATGAGACTGAAGCTAGCAGCCGATTCGTAGCAGCCGATTCGTCGAGTAAAATACTTTGGACAACCCTGGTGCCATAAATTCGTAACAAGTACAAAGCTGTATTTACTTATAAAATGTAACACTGTACATCTAATATACAATGTAATACAGTCATTTTCACAGGGGTTGTTCTGCATATATCCTTTAATATAGAACAACACCAAAACTTCCAAATTTCAGGGGGTAAGAGTAACTATTACACATAATAATATTAAATACATGCAATTAAGAGTAAAACTGACCAGATTAATCACATTTAGACTGGGTAATATTACCTGTAACAAAACGATATTCACAGGGTTTATTCAGCATACATACCTTAATATGCATCATCAGAAATTTCTAATTTCTGGGGAAGAGGGTAATTTACAACACAAGAGTAGAATGCAAGAGAAGAATTGAGAAGATTAAACAATCTTACAACCCCCAAAATATTAACTATAACTGAAACAAATTCGCAGGGTTTATTTAGTATACATCCCTTAATATAGAGAAACATCGAAAGTTTCAAATTTCAGAGGACGAGACTAACTTCTGACATATTATATTCTTTAAAAGAAAATAGAATATAGTAGGATTGAAAAATTTAACCACCCTTACAACCCGTAATATTAACTGTAACAAAGCCAAATTCTCAGGGTTTATTTAGGATACATCCCTTAATACAAAGCAGCTTTAAAAGTTTTAAATTACAGGGGACGAGGGTAAATTATAACACTTATTTTTTACTAAATGCTATAGTAGGATTAATAAATTTAATCACCCTTACAATCCGTAATATTAACTGTAACAAAACCAAATTCTCAGGGTTTATTTAGAACACATCCTTTAATATAAAACAGCATTAAAAGTTTAAAATTTCAGGGGAGGAGGGTAAATTATAACATTATTTAATAAATGAAATAGTAAGATTGATAAATTTAACCACCCTTACAACCCGTAATATTAACTGTAACAAAACTAAATTCTCAGGGTTTATTTAGAACACATCCCTTAATATAAAACAGCATTAAAAGTTTTAAATTTCAGGGGACGAGGGTAAATTATAACGTATTATTTAATAAATGAAATAATAAGATTGATTAATTTAACCATGAGACTGAAGCTAGCAGCCGATTCGTAGCAGCCGATTCGTCGAGTAAAATACTTTGGACAACCCTGGTGCCATAAATTCGTAACAAGTACAAAGCTGTATTTACTTATAAAATGTAACACTGTACATCTAATATACAATGTAATACAGTCATTTTCACAGGGGTTGTTCTGCATATATCCTTTAATATACAGTACCGGCCAAAAATATATCACCTTCATGTTTTTTCAGCATAACTTTTATAAAAATAAATCAAATGCGGTAAAAATTTAACAGTATATATCTGATGTAGGTTCGAACTTGTACATGATGTGCGACGAGATATTACAAAAAATATCATGTATTTCAAGCTATTTATTGAATTTCTTTATTTTTTCTCGCTTATTCTGTCGTTGTGTCTATCGTTATAAACGTATCATTTTGCGTTCTTCATTCTTTTGTGATATGGCGAGGACAAAAGGTGCTGGAAATTTAGACGAACGACAACAAAAAGCCATTATAGCAGGCCGAAAACAAGGGCGGACGCATAAGGAGCTCGCGCAGCAGTTTAACATCTCCAGATCAACGGTGAGTAAAATTATTAAGCGTTGGAATATCCAAGGAGGCTATGTTGAGAAGAAGAAAAGCGGCCGACCACGTTGCACTACTTCCCTCGTCGATCGCAATATCCTCCGCGTATCCCGCAGCGATCCACGTCTTACAGCGCCAGATATTGCGAAGGAGATAGCGACTCCTGGTCAACCTAATCCATCCATACGGACCATACGCCGTCGCCTACAGGCCGCAGGACTGAATGCACGGCGACCCGTGAAGAAGCCGTTCATTTCTGCCAAAAATCGGAAGGTGCGAGTGGAGTGGGCTAAAGAGCATAAAAATTGGTCATCTGAGCAATGGTCAAACGTCATCTGGAGCGATGAAAGTAAGTTTATGTTGTTTGGTAGTGACGGAATAAAATGGATTCGTCGCCCTGAAGGCAAACGTTTCAATCCAAAATATCAACTGCCGACTATGAAGCATGGTGGCGGTTCAGTCTTGGTGTGGGGGGCTTTCTTGGCAAAAGGTATGGGCCCTCTTCACAGAATTCATGGCATTATGGATCGGAAAATGTACATAGACATCCTCAAAAATGTTATGCTTCCATATGCGAAGCGTCTTCATGGTCGAAGCTTCATTTATCAGCAGGATAATGATCCGAAACACAGGGCGCGTGATGTGCAAGAGTGGTTCCGACGCCGTCGTGTGACTCTTTTGAAATGGCCAAGTCAGTCACCCGACTTAAATATTATTGAACCACTCTGGGACGAGCTGGAAAGACGTTTGGCTGGTAAACGAGCTGCAAGCGCAGCCAAGAAGTTCGCCCAACTTGAGGAGGAGTGGAGGAAGATCCCTCAGTCAATAATCGATGCACTCATCGCATCTATACCAAGACGCATCCAAGCTGTGATCGACGCAAAAGGATTTGCGACAAAATATTAATTTTATTTTGTATTAATTATTTATTAATAATTTTATTAAATATTTTTATTTTCAGAATTTCGAATAAAATTATTTTTGCCACGTTATTGTTATTATTATTTACTGAAAAGTTTTTATATTAAGTTAATTACACCTACCATCAATATATATTTTCATTTAATAATAATCAGTGCTCTATAATTTTAGTTATGTTGAAAAAACTTAAAGGTGATATACATTTGGCCGGTACTGTAGAACAACACCAAAACTTCCAAATTTCTGGGGGTAAGAGTAACTATTACACATAATAATATTAAATACATGCAATTAAGAGTAAAACTGACCAGATTAATCACATTTAGAACGGGTAATATTACCTGTAACAAAACGATATTCACAGGGTTTATTCAGCATACATACCTTAATATGCATCATCAGAAATTTCTAATTTCTGGGGAAGAGGGTAATTTACAACACAAGAGTAGAATGCAAGAGTAGAATTGAGAAGATTAAACAATCTTACAACCCCCAAAATATTAACTATAACTGAAACAAATTCGCAGGGTTTATTTAGTATAAATCCCTTAATATAGAGAAACATCGAAAGTTTCAAATTTCAGAGGACGAGACTAACATCTGACATATTATATTCTTTAATAAAAAATAGAATATAGTAGGATTGAATAATTTAACCACCCTTACAACCCGTAATATTAACTGTAACAAAGCCAAATTCTCAGGGTTTATTTAGGATACATCCCTTAATACAAAGCAGCATTAAAAGTTTTAAATTTCAGGGGACGAGGGTAAATTATAACACTTATTTTTTACTAAATGCTATAGTAGGATTAATAAATTTAATCACCCTTACAATCCGTAATATTAACTGTAACAAAACCAAATTCTCAAGGTTTATTTAGAACATATTCCTTAATATAAAACAGCATTAAAAGTTTTAAATTTCAGGGGAGGAGGGTAAATTATAACATATTATTTAATAAATGATATAGTAAGATTGATAAATTTAATCACCCTTACAATCCGTAAAATTAACTGTAACAAAACTAAATTCTCAGGGTTTATTTAGAACACATCCCTTAATATAAAACAGCATTAAAAGTTTTAAATTTCAGGGGACGAGGGTAAATTATAACACTTATTTTTTACTAAATGCTATAGTAGGATTAATAAATTTAACCACCCTTACAACCCGTATTATTAACTGTAACAAAACCAAATTCTCAGGGTTTATTTAGGATACATCCCTTAATACAAAGCAGCATTAAAAGTTTTAAATTTCAGGGGACGAGGGTAAATTATAACATATTATTTAATAAATGTGATAAATTTAACCACCCTTACAACCCGGAATATTAACTGTAACAAAACCAAATTCTCAGGGTTTATTTAAAACACACCCCTTAATATAAAACATCATTAAAAGTTTTAAATTTCAGGGGTCGAGGGTAAATTATAACATATTATTTAATAAATGAAATAGTAATACTGATAAATTTAACCACCCTTACAACCCGGAATATTAACTGTAACAAAACCAAATTCTCAGGGTTTATTTAAAACACACCCCTTAATATAAAACAGCATTAAAAGTTTTAAATTTCAGGGGTCGAGGGTAAATTATAACATATTATTTAATAAATGAAATAGTAATACTGATAAATTTAACCACCCTTACAACCCGGAATATTAACTGTAACAAAACCAAATTCTCAGGGTTTATTTAAAACACACCCCTTAATATAAAACAGCATTAAAAGTTTTAAATTTCAGGGGACGAGGGTAAATTATAACACTTATTTTTTACTAAATGTTATAGTAGGATTAATAAATTTAACCACCCTTACAACCCGTATTATTAACTGTAACAAAACCAAATTCTTAGAGTTTATTTAGAATACATCCCTTAATATAAAGGAGCATTTAAATTTTTTAATTTCAGGGGACGAAGGTAAATTATAACACTTATTTATTACTAAATGCTATAATAGGATTGATAAATTTAACTACCCTTACAACCCGTAATATTAACTGTAACAAAACCAAATTATCAGGGCTTATTTAGAACACATCCCTTAATATAAAGCAGCATTAAAAGTTTTAAATTTCAGGGGACGAGGGTAAATTATAACATATTATTTAATAAATGAAATAGTAACATTGATAAATTTAAACACCCTTACAACCCGGAATATTAACTGTAACAAAACCAAATTCTCAGGGTTTATTTAGGATACATCCCTTAATACAGAGCAGCATTAAAAGTTTTAAATTTCAGGGGACGAGGGTAAAGTATAACACATATTATTTAATAAATGCAATAGAAGCTTTGAGAAGAAATACTACCCTCTCAACCCGTAATATTAACTGTAACATATCAAAATTCGCAGTGTTTATTTGGCATACAGCAACATCAAAAGTTCCGAATATCAGGTGAAGAGGGTAACTTATTACATATATTACCTATTTAGTAAATGAAATAGTAAAATTGATACGATTTACCATCTTTACAACCCGTAATATTTACAAAATAATATTTTTGAGCATTAGTTAATGCTCCTTTACTAATGTAAAAATATAAAAATAATATTAATATTGTGTGGATTAGGTAACATATGACATGTTACGTATTCCTCATGTTTACTAGTAGATGAAGTTCAATCACTCTGTGCCCCTTTATTAATAACTGTAACAAAATAATACTAGAAGAAGATTACGCCATCAGTGTATAAATATAAAAATAATATTAATCTTCAGGGGATGAAATAATGGATGCTGTAATTAAAAATAATGAAAATAATATGTATGTATATATACAGGATGATAAAAAATAAGTGTAACAAATTATGAATGGCATATAGTACTGACCAAAATGAGTCAAAAAGCATGAAAATATTACTTCTTAAATATTACGGGTTGTAACGCTGGTAGATCGTCTCAATTTTACTGTTGCATTTATTAAATAATATGTGATATGAACTAACATCATACCCTGATATTAGGAATTTTTTATGTTACTGTAAATTAAAGGACGTATGCTAAATAAACCCTGAGAATTTGGTTCTCTTACAGTTAATAATACGGGTTGTAAGGGTAGTTAAATTTATCAATCGTACTATGGCATTTAGTAATAAATAAGTGTTATAATTTATCCTCGTCCCCTGAAATTTAAAACTTTTAATGCTCCTTTATATTAAGGGATGTATTCTAAATAAACTCTGAGAATTTGGTTTTGTTACAGTTAATAATACGGGTTGTAAGGGTGATTAAATTTATTAATCCTACTATAGCATTTAGTAAAAAATAAGTGTTATAATTTACCCTCGTCCCCTGAAATTTAAAACTTTTAATGCTATTTTATATTAAGGGGTGTATTCTAAATAAACCCTGAGAATTTGGTTTTGTTACAGTAAATATTCCGGGTTGTAAGGGTGGTTAAATTTATCAATTCTACTATTTCATATGTTAAATAATATGTTATAATTTACCCTCGTCCCCTGAAATTTAAAACTTTTAATGCTGTTTTATATTAAGGGATGTGTTCTAAATAAACCCTGAGCATTTAGTTTTGTTACAGTTAATTCTACGGATTGTAAGGGTGATTAAATTTATCAATCTTATTATATCATTTATTAAATAATAAGTGTTATAATTTACCCTCGTCCCCTGAAATTTAAAACTTTTAATGTTGCTTTATATTAAGGGATGTTTCTAAATAAACCCTGAGAATTTGGTTTTGTTACAGTTAATATTCCGGGTTGTAAGGGTGGTTAAATTTATTAATCCTACTATAGCATTTAGTAAAAAAGAAGTGTTATAATTTACCCTCGTCCCCTGAAATTTAAAACTTTTAATGCTGCTTTGTATTAAGGGATGTATCCTAAATAAACCCTGAGAATTTGGTTTTGTTACAGTTAATAGTACGGGTTGTAAGGGTGGTTAAATTTATTAATCCTACTATAGCATTTAGTAAAAAAGAAGTGTTATAATTTACCCTCGTCCCCCGAAATTTAAAACTTTTAATGCTGCTTTGTATTAAGGGATGTATCCTAAATAAACCCTGAGAATTTGGTTTTGTTACAGTTAATATTCCGGGTTGTAAGGGTCGTTAAATTTATCAATTCTACTATTTCATATGTTAAATAATATGTTATAATTTACCCTCGTCCCCTGAAATTTAAAACTTTTAATGCAGTTTTATATTAAGGGATGTGTTCTAAATAAACCCTGAGAATTTGGTTTTGTTACAGTTAATAGTACGGGTTGTAAGGGTGGTTAAATTTATTAATCCTACTATAGCATTTAGTAAAAAATAAGTGTTATAATTTACCCTCGTCCACTGAAATTTAAAACTTTTAATGCTGCTTTATATTAAGGGATGTGTTCTAAATAAGCCCTGAGAATTTCGTTTTGTTACAGTTAATATTCCGGGTTATAAGGGTGGTTATATTTATCAATTCTACTATTTCATATATGTTAAATAATATGTTATAATTTACCCTCGTCCCCTGAAATTTAAAACTTTTAAAGCTGTTTTATATTAAGGGGTGTGTTCTAAATAAACCCTGAGAATTTAGTTTTGTTACAGTTAATTTTACGGATTGTAAGGGTGATTAAATTTATCAATCTTACTATATCATTTATTAAATAATATGTTATAATTTACCCTCCTCCCCTGAAATTTAAAACTTTTAATGCTGTTTTATATTAAGGGATGTGTTCTAAATAAACCCTGAGAATTTAGTTTTGTTACAGTTAATTTTACGGATTGTAAGGGTGATTAAATTTATCAATCTTACTATATCATTTATTAAATAATATGTTATATTTTACCCTCCTCCCCTGAAATTTAAAACTTTTAATGCTGTTTTATATTAAGGGGTGTGTTCTAAATAAACCCTGAGAATTTGGTTTTGTTACAGTTAATATTCCAGGTTGTAAGGGTCGTTAAATTTATCAATTCTACTATTTCATATGTTAAATAATATGTTATAATTTACCCTCGTCCCTTGAAATTTAAAACTTTTAATGCTGTTTTATATTAAGGGATGTGTTCTAAATAAACCCTGAGAATTTAGTTTTGTTACAGTTAATTTTACGGATTGTAAGGGTGATTAAATTTAACAATCTTACTATATCATTTATGAAATAATATGTTATAATTTACCCTCCTCCCCTGAAATTTAAAACTTTTAATGCTGTTTTATATTAAGGGATGTGTTCTAAATAAACACTGAGAATTTGGTTTTGTTACAGTTAATATTACGGGTTGTAAGGGTGGTTAAATTAATCAATCTTATTATTTCATTTATTAAATAATACGTTATAATTTACCCTCGTCCCCTGAAATTTAAAACTTTTAATGCTGTTTTATATTAAGGGATGTGTTCTAAATAAACCCTGAGAATTTAGTTTTGTTACAGTTAATATTACGGGTTGTAAGGGTGGTTAAATTTATCAATCTTACTATTTCATTTATTAAATAATGTTATAATTTACCCTCCTCCCCTGAAATTTTAAACTTTTAATGCTGTTTTATATTAAAGGATGTGTTCTAAATAAACCCTGAGAATTTGGTTTTGTTACAGTTAATATTACGGGTTGTAAGGGTGATTAAATTTATCAATCTTACTATATCATTTATTAAATAATATGTTATAATTTACCCTCCTCCCCTGAAATTTAAAACTTTTAATGCTGTTTTATATTAAGGGATGTGTTCTAAATAAACACTGAGAATTTGGTTTTGTTACAGTTAATATTACGGGTTGTAAGGGTGGTTAAATTAATCAATCTTATTATTTCATTTATTAAATAATACGTTATAATTTACCCTCGTCCCCTGAAATTTAAAACTTTTAATGCTGTTTTATATTAAGGGATGTGTTCTAAATAAACCCTGAGAATTTAGTTTTGTTACAGTTAATATTACGGGTTGTAAGGGTGGTTAAATTTATCAATCTTACTATTTCATTTATTAAATAATGTTATAATTTACCCTCCTCCCCTGAAATTTTAAACTTTTAATGCTGTTTTATATTAAAGGATGTGTTCTAAATAAACCCTGAGAATTTGGTTTTGTTACAGTTAATATTACGGGTTGTAAGGGTGATTAAATTTATCAATCTTACTATATCATTTATTAAATAATATGTTATAATTTACCCTCCTCCCCTGAAATTTAAAACTTTTAATGCTGTTTTATATTAAGGGATATGTTCTAAATAAACCCTGAGAATTTGGTTTTGTTACAGTTAATATTACGGGTTGTAAGGGTGATTAAATTTATCAATCTTACTATATCATTTATTAAATAATATGTTATAATTTACCCTCCTCCCCTGAAATTTAAAACTTTTAATGCTGTTTTATATTAAGGGATGTGTTCTAAATAAACCTTGAGAATTTAGTTTTGTTACAGTTAATATTACGGGTTGTAAGGGTGATTAAATTTATCAATCTTACTATATCATTTATTAAATAATATGTTATAATTTACCCTCCTCCCCTGAAATTTAAAACTTTTAATGCTGTTTTATATTAAGGGATATGTTCTAAATAAACCCTGAGAATTTGGTTTTGTTACAGTTAATATTACGGGTTGTAAGGGTGATTAAATTTATCAATCTTACTATATCATTTATTAAATAATATGTTATAATTTACCCTCCTCCCCTGAAATTTAAAACTTTTAATGCTGTTTTATATTAAGGGATGTGTTCTAAATAAACACTGAGAATTTGGTTTTGTTACAGTTAATATTACGGGTTGTAAGGGTGGTTAAATTAATCAATCTTATTATTTCATTTATTAAATAATACGTTATAATTTACCCTCGTCCCCTGAAATTTAAAACTTTTAATGCTGTTTTATATTAAGGGATGTGTTCTAAATAAACCCTGAGAATTTAGTTTTGTTACAGTTAATATTACGGGTTGTAAGGGTGATTAAATTTATCAATCTTACTATTTCATTTATTAAATAATGTTATAATTTACCCTCCTCCCCTGAAATTTTAAACTTTTAATGCTGTATTATATTAAAGGATGTGTTCTAAATAAACCCTGAGAATTTGGTTTTGTTACAGTTAATATTACGGGTTGTAAGGGTGATTAAATTTATCAATCTTACTATATCATTTATTAAATAATATGTTATAATTTACCCTCCTCCCCTGAAATTTAAAACTTTTAATGCTGTTTTATATTAAGGGATATGTTCTAAATAAACCCTGAGAATTTGGTTTTGTTACAGTTAATATTACGGGTTGTAAGGGTGATTAAATTTATCAATCTTACTATATCATTTATTAAATAATATGTTATAATTTACCCTCCTCCCCTGAAATTTAAAACTTTTAATGCTGTTTTATATTAAGGGATGTGTTCTAAATAAACCTTGAGAATTTGGTTTTGTTACAGTTAATATTACGGGTTGTAAGGGTGATTAAATTTATCAATCTTACTATATCATTTATTAAATAATATGTTATAATTTACCCTCCTCCCCTGAAATTTAAAACTTTTAATGCTGTTTTATATTAAGGGATATGTTCTAAATAAACCCTGAGAATTTGGTTTTGTTACAGTTAATATTACGGGTTGTAAGGGTGATTAAATTTATCAATCTTACTATATCATTTATTAAATAATATGTTATAATTTACCCTCCTCCCCTGAAATTTAAAACTTTTAATGCTGTTTTATATTAAGGGATGTGTTCTAAATAAACCTTGAGAATTTAGTTTTGTTACAGTTAATATTACGGGTTGTAAGGGTGATTAAATTTATCAATCTTACTATATCATTTATTAAATAATATGTTATAATTTACCCTCCTCCCCTGAAATTTAAAACTTTTAATGCTGTTTTATATTAAGGGATATGTTCTAAATAAACCCTGAGAATTTGGTTTTGTTACAGTTAATATTACGGGTTGTAAGGGTGATTAAATTTATCAATCTTACTATATCATTTATTAAATAATATGTTATAATTTACCCTCCTCCCCTGAAATTTAAAACTTTTAATGCTGTTTTATATTAAGGGATGTGTTCTAAATAAACACTGAGAATTTGGTTTTGTTACAGTTAATATTACGGGTTGTAAGGGTGGTTAAATTAATCAATCTTATTATTTCATTTATTAAATAATACGTTATAATTTACCCTCGTCCCCTGAAATTTAAAACTTTTAATGCTGTTTTATATTAAGGGATGTGTTCTAAATAAACCCTGAGAATTTAGTTTTGTTACAGTTAATATTACGGGTTGTAAGGGTGGTTAAATTTATCAATCTTACTATTTCATTTATTAAATAATGTTATAATTTACCCTCCTCCCCTGAAATTTTAAACTTTTAATGCTGTTTTATATTAAAGGATGTGTTCTAAATAAACCCTGAGAATTTGGTTTTGTTACAGTTAATATTACGGGTTGTAAGGGTGATTAAATTTATCAATCTTACTATATCATTTATTAAATAATATGTTATAATTTACCCTCCTCCCCTGAAATTTAAAACTTTTAATGCTGTTTTATATTAAGGGATATGTTCTAAATAAACCCTGAGAATTTGGTTTTGTTACAGTTAATATTACGGGTTGTAAGGGTGATTAAATTTATCAATCTTACTATATCATTTATTAAATAATATGTTATAATTTACCCTCCTCCCCTGAAATTTAAAACTTTTAATGCTGTTTTATATTAAGGGATGTGTTCTAAATAAACCTTGAGAATTTAGTTTTGTTACAGTTAATATTACGGGTTGTAAGGGTGATTAAATTTATCAATCTTACTATATCATTTATTAAATAATATGTTATAATTTACCCTCCTCCCCTGAAATTTAAAACTTTTAATGCTGTTTTATATTAAGGGATATGTTCTAAATAAACCCTGAGAATTTGGTTTTGTTACAGTTAATATTACGGGTTGTAAGGGTGATTAAATTTATCAATCTTACTGTATCATTTATTAAATAATATGTTATAATTTACCCTCCTCCCCTGAAATTTAAAACTTTTAATGCTGTTTTATATTAAGGGATGTGTTCTAAATAAACACTGAGAATTTGGTTTTGTTACAGTTAATATTACGGGTTGTAAGGGTGGTTAAATTAATCAATCTTATTATTTCATTTATTAAATAATACGTTATAATTTACCCTCGTCCCCTGAAATTTAAAACTTTTAATGCTGTTTTATATTAAGGGATGTGTTCTAAATAAACCCTGAGAATTTAGTTTTGTTACAGTTAATATTACGGGTTGTAAGGGTGGTTAAATTTATCAATCTTACTATTTCATTTATTAAATAATGTTATAATTTACCCTCCTCCCCTGAAATTTTAAACTTTTAATGCTGTTTTATATTAAAGGATGTGTTCTAAATAAACCCTGAGAATTTGGTTTTGTTACAGTTAATATTACGGATTGTAAGGGTGATTAAATTTATTAATCCTACTATAGCATTTAGTAAAAAATAAGTGTTATAATTTACCCTCGTCCCCTGTAATTTAAAACTTTTAAAGCTGCTTTGTATTAAGGGATGTATCCTAAATAAACCCTGAGAATTTGGCTTTGTTACAGTTAATATTACGGGTTGTAAGGGTGGTTAAATTTTTCAATCCTACTATATTCTATTTTCTTTTAAAGAATATAATATGTCAGAAGTTAGTCTCGTCCTCTGAAATTTGAAACTTTCGATGTTTCTCTATATTAAGGGATGTATACTAAATAAACCCTGCGAATTTGTTTCAGTTATAGTTAATATTTTGGGGGTTGTAAGATTGTTTAATCTTCTCAATTCTTCTCTTGCATTCTACTCTTGTGTTGTAAATTACCCTCTTCCCCAGAAATTAGAAATTTCTGATGATGCATATTAAGGTATGTATGCTGAATAAACCCTGTGAATATCGTTTTGTTACAGGTAATATTACCCAGTCTAAATGTGATTAATCTGGTCAGTTTTACTCTTAATTGCATGTATTTAATATTATTATGTGTAATAGTTACTCTTACCCCCTGAAATTTGGAAGTTTTGGTGTTGTTCTATATTAAAGGATATATGCAGAACAACCCCTGTGAATATGACTGTATTACATTGTATATTAGATGTACAGTGTTACATTTTATAAGTAAATACAGCTTTGTACTTGTTACGAATTTATGGCACCAGGGTTGTCCAAAGTATTTTACTCAACGAATCGGCTGCTACGAATCGGCTGCTAGCTTCAGTCTCATCGAACTCAAATACTATCATTCAGAAAATTCTGAAACCTTGTATTTCGACCCTTTTCTAATATGGAAAGAAACCATTAGATTTTGGTGCAAATCGGATAACCGGAAATGGCACTTTACTTGAAGCTCATAATGGTTTTTCATCAAAAAATAGCATTAAATGTCATTTTTTCCCATTTATGTTTTAAAGATAAATACAATTCCTTTGTACATAAACCAGCCTTTAAGCAGTTCATATGTCAAATGTATGTAACTGACAGATACATATCACTGCAAAAAACTAATCATTTCAAATTAGGAAAGGGACTTGATATAATTTGTAGCATTAGTAAATATGGAGGTATATATTTGAATCCCAATTTAAAACATATTATTGTCGTCTTCTTTTCATAGCGATGTAATTTTTGTGTATCATGAATATAAAAATTACTATACGTATGTTTCAAAAGTCTCAACAAAATGTACTGTATTCATTTTCCCGTGTTCTGCGCTACCTGCCATATGTTGCCGTAAGTTGAACGGATATGTGTGCACGCAACTTCTCCGACGCCGGTGCTACGCCGCAGCGAGCCCGCACGTTAAAAACCTGATGCGCCGGGCCTATGCCCAAATGTACTAGAGGCTACAGCACTGTGTGGCTGCCGTGCGGTGCCATGGGGAGCTTGGGCGAAAAACGGCACGCATACGACCATACCACGACCGTGGTATGCCAGAGCTCCGTGTGCAGGATTGTTGTAATTTTGCCCGACCCAAAAAAAACCCACCCGGGTTTTTTTTTAAAAAAAAAAACCATCTAAAAAAAACCATCTAAAAAACCCACTTTTATGAAATCATATTTTATTACTTAAATATGGTACATACATATATGGTACACAAAATAAACAGAACATATACTTATGATAATTATATTATATCTTATATATCTATATTTTTTTTTAATTTGAAGAGCACTGGTGTCTCAAGTATCTATATATCTTAACTAATTTTTGAGCCTTTTCGGCACCCAATCTATTTCGTAATTTTGACCAAACTAAGCCAAATGTTGAGAAAATTCTTTCTATTGATGCAGAGCTTGCTGGACAAGACTGAATGGTAATACAAAATCTGCAAAATTCTTCAGCGGGAGATTTCTTTTTAGAGGCTTTCGTTAACACAATTTGCCACCATTTAGCGGCAGAGAAATTTTTTATTACATTTTCTTGAAAAAGGGACGAAGGGAAAACATTTGGATCCATTATTTTGTATTCTAATAAAGTAGGTAAGTAGTCTGGATACATTTGAATTAACCAATTTTCTGCTGCATCGTCCTGTTGTGATGTCAATCTTCGACCCCTGTATTTTGGGTCAGTAATATTTGCTAAAAAATGAATTGGTAGCAAAGCCTGCATCCATTCGATTTTTTATTATTTCGTAATACGGTTGAAGATCCTCGTTATGCAACAAATCCAACCATAGTTCTACTTACTTCATATTCGTAGTGTCTGATTGAAGCTTATCAAGCACACTACTTACTATTTCTAATTGTTTCATCAAATGTATTGCGTCTTGATATATCATCACGTTGTCAAGAATTTTCATTGTACTAAGCGGAATATCGTCAGCGTGTTCAATTCTAATTTGAACATATTTGTGATAATTTAAAATATATGTATTTACGCATTCATACTGGGAATTCCATCTTGTATCATTTGGAATCTGTGGCATATGACCATCTTTTTCTCTCAGCTAACCATGTGGTTGGTGATGGTTACGAAAAAATTTTTGAATTTCAATTATGTGTTTCAGAACTGTTTGCGGCGTTATTTCTACCTCCAATAAATTAATATAATGTGCACCGTATGTAACTATTTTCGGATATTCCGTGTGTAAGATACTGCGCATTTTAATCATTTTATTTTCATTGTCGGTGCATATGGCAAAAACTGATTTGCCAAATTTTTCTTGACACTCTACAATTGATTTTTTGCGATTTCTGCACAAAATTCAGCGGTTTTTTTTATGCATTTCACAATCAATCGTATTTAAAATAAACGAACTATTACCCGTTATGAATGCTTGTTGCCACAATGGGATCATTTTTTACATTAGACCATCCGTCTTGCATTAAAGTAATGGTACAATTTTCATTTGATATTTCGTTGGCCAAATCAGTATCAACGTTATCTGCAACGCGATTTAAGAGTGATCCACCCAATTTAATTCTATCTGGTGGGGTGTACCCCGGGCGCAATGCTTCGATCATATCCTTAAAAAAACTGTTTGACCCCACATTAAACGGAATATTGTTGGCGTAAAAGAATTTCGCAATTTTAAGGTCTAATGTTTCTTTTTGCTGTTCCGTTGTCTTTACTGTAAAATCGCCCATCGATAACTGGCGATGGGAGCGGTGCAACAAAGATTTAGAAGTAGAAGAAGACGGAGTACTACTAATGGACAATGTGCTGGATTCGGAGAACTCTAATGATTCAATTGTGGGCACTATAGATGTAGATTCTGATTCTGAGGCTGAGGTATCCAATTCTGAAAATTAAAAATATAATAGTAATTATTTATTGAGATTTCAGTGGTCAAAAATAAATTTTATTAAACTAATAGGCCAATTCTGTAAGTATTGCAGATCTTGCAGATAAAATTATATAAATGAGTGGCAACTTTCGTTGCAATTTTGAATTTTGTTCATTATTTACAGAATAGATGTGTAAGACTTACAAATTTGTTCAAAATTACTTCTTAAAATAGTTATGAATTATATGAAATTTAAATTTATAAAATTTTATTACAATACCTTGGCTTGTGCTCGTCCTGCTCGTTCGTCCCTGTCTTCCCTGGCATTTCGTTATATGACTTCGAAGTCTCTCAATTTTTGCACTCACGACACAGTCACAATTTTTACATTTTGCTTTTTTATTTTCGACGTCATGAAACATTGTCCACTCATACGCCATTTTACGACCAGCACCTCTAAGGCGGATTTATAACAAACATAGAAAACACAACATAACATAGCATAGCATAGCAAAACACAGAATTTTATTTGGGGGTTTTATAACTTGACATAAGACATAGGAAAAACACATATAGAAGAACTGTAGGAAGAAGAACCTGTTAAGAATTTTAACTTTATTCTTGTTTCGTTTCCTACGCTGTTAGCTTGTGTTTTTGTTATATTATTTAATAATAGTTGCATGTTAATAAAACAAACCAAACACAAAACACAAACAAAAAATTCCAAACAAAGTTTGACACATAACCTCAAAAGAAAAGGAAACAAACTATTCACATCTCTTTCATCTACTCGAACTATTCCGAAGTTTGCCGAGCATGCACGAACATACGAAAAACATAGCAAAAATTGAACTTTCGTCAATTCCCTATGCTATGCTATGCTGTGCTATGTTATGCTGTGTTTTCTATGTCAGTTATAAATGCGTATACGAAAGTCCATATTTTGAAATTCTAATATGAGCTATGCTATGTTATGTTGTGTTTGCTATGTTTGTTATAAATCCACCTTTAGGCATTTTTATTATTAAAATGTATAGGTTACCACCAAAAACAAAAACGTAAGACGTGTATTCACTCTGAAGACAAACGTAATACTACTGTTAAGAATTTGTAATGTTTTGTGAATTATTGTGAATTTCCCATTTTTACAGATGTTTTCATTCGCATTTACTTTTTTACTTTATTATTGGGATTAGCCCTATTGATCCCATCTGGGGTAATTCACAATTTCTTTGGTTTGGTATTTCTCTGCCGACACTTTGGCACCAAATATTATTTATTTTATTTTTCACCACTCCAATCAGAATAAACCCCCATCTTTTAGAAAAACTTTACTTTTCTGTATTTAGTTTTTAGTTGAATTCATTCCGTATCAGTTTGTTAACATATATACATCAATTTTTGTCACCGGCAACATTTTACAATCAATTTCATTTTGTGTACTTCGTGTTTGACCATTTTTGCAACTATTAATTCGTAACTTGTACACATGTACACTCTCTAGTTAAATTATTGTTTATAACAAGCTAGTGCTGGGCGACAACGAAAACGATACATATTACATTACAATCTTCAAAAAAAAAAAAATTAATATCTATTATTTATTACGCCGACTTGTGTATGTGTATTAAGATACTGTATAAAACTAAAGTAAAAAATGATACATACAATTCGATGTTTGTCAAAAACCCGCTTTTATTTAATAAAACCCGGGTTTTTAATAAAACCCTGTCCGTGTGCACCTCGGTATGCACTGTTACATTTACTTATCACAGACCGGAACTCCGTCGCCTCAGCGTGTACGCACGTCAAAAACCTGACGTGTGCACCGGGCCTAGTATGCTTGCAACGTCTACAGCACCGTAAACGTTGCCGCACGTTAAAAAAAATGACGTGTGCACTGGGTCTTATTCGCTCATTTTATATAGTTGCCGAGGGGTGAATCACTCCTACAATCATTGTACAATTCGCTTACAATCAAAGATACATCCTTTACAATCGCAGTCTACATTCACTACAGTCATTTACAATCCTTATAATCACGTTACAATCAGTTACAATCCTTATAGTAATATACAATCACACTACAATCAGCAACAGTCATCATTACAATCATGTATAATAGTATATACCTTAGGATAATGTTTGTCTTATTGAGGTGAACATATTCACTATTTTCATTAGTATTTTTTTTTAACTCGAGTTTAACTGTACAAAAGGTACGAAATTACTATTTTACAACTTGTGTTTTATAAGGGCGGTATTAAATTATTTCGTTGAAGATCAGGTCACTGTTAATATAAATTTAAATACTGTATGCAGAATGTCCAGGATAACTTGTCCAACATGGAGATCTCGAGATAGGAGATACGAAGTCGATTAAATTAAACAAAAGTTGCCCTATTAGAAGGCAATTTTGTTATTTGATCAAAAATGCGTAGGCCACTGTCACTATATGTAGTCGAAAATGTAAATTTTGCAAGTTTTTATTTTTACAAATATCTTCGAATTGTGAATAATATTAGATTTCAATTTGCACATCTTTATGGCACTTTTTTATGTTCATTTGAATGGCGATGCTGGATTTTTAGATATGTCAAAGTTTTAGTTGTTATACGCAGACAAACGCATCTTGCGTTGTCTGTGCCAACGATGTATAACTTATAATATTAAATTCATAGCTTAAAGTCAATGGTTGTTGTAATAATTGGTCAATTAAAAAACAAGTAAATATAATAATGTCGTAAAAATAAAAATTGTAAAATATACATTTTCCTTTATGCAGTTTTGCTCACATAATGGAACACCATTAACGGCCTTATTATGGTCAAAATTGTAAAAAAAAAACAGACAAAACAGCCCTTTTTGTTGATGTTGATTAATATAAAATTGTACATAAGAGTGGGAGATTTCTTTGCGATTTGTTCACTATTTACAGATTTGACTTACAGTTTTGACCGGCTTCGTATCTCAGTTCTCGAGATTGTACATTCTTGGTACAATCATTACAATACAATCGTCTTACAATCCTATGATTGTACAATCTTTTATTTATTTATTTATTTATTTCATTTCTACGCTGCTGGCGTAGAAATTAGCTATTTCTACTCCGGAGGCGTAGAAATGAAACTTCTACCGTGTGAATCAAGTCACAAAAGATGCCATTTTTATGACATTTGAAGAAAATAGTATATTGAGTACACGTGATACTTTATGATGTGGCGAGCATTTAAGTTTGCACGACGAGCGCTAGCGAGTCGGACAATTGCATGCGAGGCACACAATGACACTTTTACTGTTTTGCTCCGAATGACACATTATATTTTTTCTTCAAACGTACGTATTTAAATAATATAATTTACAACTTGACGTTACAATATTTGCTCACTTTTTGTTGTAAACATTCAAGTGAAAATTTTCACCTTTTCACGTTTAAATAAAAAAAACTATGCAATTTTATATTCTCCTTATGTGTAATTATATCACAATTTGAAGTATTGCCATGCAGGGCCCTTGAAGTTGTTCAACAAGATGGAAGTACAACAATATGGCTGAAGGATATGACATGTCAAGGAATCGCTGAAAAAACAATATTAACTTGTCTTATCAATCACTTTAATTCTAAGTATTCTTACCCTCATTACCAATATGTAAGTCTGCTATTTTATAATATATTATTTCGTTAAATATGAACTGTTTATATTTCAGTTTGTAGATTATCAATTTAAATTTGACAGCTGTTGGAGGTTTTTCGTAACTTTCTTGGGTTATCTAGTGTATTTATAGCGTAAACTAGGGCGACATGACAAGTTTTATTTTACAAATTATTTCTAAATCGCTCATTTTATATAGCTGCTAGCTGCTATGGATATTTATTTATTTCATTTCTGCGCCGCTGGCGTAGAAATTATCTATTTGTACTCCGGCGGCGTGGAAATGAAACTTTTATCTTGTGAATGAAGTCACAAAAGATGCCATTTAACGTTTGAAGAAAAAAATATTGCTCTGAACATATACATAAATACAGTAACATAAAAATGTAACACAATATACAATCCAAGTAATAAACTTGGTATCAATATTAATAATTAATATAATATGGCAAATTGTGATGTACCTAGATATAAAAAGTATTTTTTCTACGTTTTTATTTTTGCCAATAACTTCTAAATATGAAATAAGTATGGAATTTTGGTTTGCACTTCTTTAGGATATTTTTTTTTTTAATTTCGAATAACGATGCTCAATTTTTATCTCTGTTAGATTTCGAGATATGAGGTCAAAGTTACATCCTTGAAAAGATTTTTTTTAGGTTTTCAACGATGTATAACTTATCTGTGGTCCACTGATACTTGTACATATCTGTATATTATATAGCGGCTATCTCGGCGGCCATGTCAAATACAGCGTTTTGTGACTAATTGAATGGCTCCATGTTGGCGCATTTCGGCAGCATACAGCGACAAAGTTATAGTTAATGAATAAAAAAAGTTTATTTTATTTGATTTTTTTTTCGAAATCTTCACCGGTTTTGATAAAACCGACACAAAAAGTAAGTTTCTTATCATTTTAGAAACAAATAAATATATTTTTATTACATAAACACATTCTCAAAACATAAGTAAATAATAATCTGAAGAAATCAGAACGATATCTTCAATAACTACAAAGTTAAAGTTAAAAACATTGCAGCAAAAAATATTCAGGCGTAACGGTATTAAATCATAAATTTTCTGTATTTATAATGTTTAGTTCTCTGCTACACTGTTTTTTTTAAAACTATCCCCTCCTGCTTTTTTGAATATGTAGGTAGAACTCTGATTAATTAGTCAACACAACAGTCAGTTAATAATTACTATATAATTTAGGGCTGAATGTAAAGATAAAAATGCCTGACAACAAAGTTACAGTTAATAGTAACTTTTAAATAAATTATATAACTGTTACTGTTTATCAATAAACAGTCTATTTGCCAGTTTTTAAACTTGCTGCTAACTCTATATTAGAAACTTAACTACAGAATAAATAAATGTAAGTATTTTTATACTGTGCTGAAACTGTAAAAATCTTCAATGATTGGATGTTAATTTCAAAATATTTACACAGAAATAAAAAACTTGATGTGGTCAGCACATAACCTAACGCCAATTCCATGTTTAAAATAGGAATGAGCCTTAAGTATCACTTCCGGTTGATCGTTTGTAAAAATCTGATTGTTCTAATAATAGAAAAGTCCGTAATACGAAATTTTGGATTATATTATATTATGTTTTTCCTCGAAAATTTGTTAAAAGCTCCAAATTAAATGCCGCTTATATAATATATAGTCAAAATCGAATATATATATATATATGAGTTTTAATTAAATATCAAATTTGAGTTTTGGATTATATTTTTTCAAGAAATTCTGTTTAGAGCTTCAAGTAAAGTACCACTTCCGGTTTGTCAATTTTAGAAAAAATCTAATATGTCGTTCACATTAATACAAAAGTCTTAAATACTAAATTTGAAATGTTTTGAATTATATTTTTCACGAATATCTGTTTAGAGCTTCAAGTAAAGTACCATTTCCGGTGTATCAATTTTAACCAAAATCTAATATGTTGTTCACCTTGATATGAAAATCATTATAATAAAATTGAAAAGTTTTGGGCTATATTTTAATATAGTTTTTTTTTTTGTTAAATTCTGTTATGGGGTCCCGTGGCCGCGTCCCTGAGTGTCTGGTCGCGAACCTGGGGAACCAGGTTCGATCCCGACCGACGCCAAATATTTCCAATTTTAAATGGCACAAAAGTGACCCCTGTGGTGCAGTCTCCACACCATCTATGAGTGCCCGTGAGGTGACGCCTGGTAAGCGCCCACACGGTAAAATATATCGTCATCATTACCGAGGTCTACATGTGTTGTAGATACTGGCACACCCAGTAATGGGTAATTTGCCGTGATGATATATGTATTTATTTATTTATTTATTTATTTGTTATGGGCTTCAAGTAAAGTACCACTTCCGGTTATCCTATTTTACCCAAAATCTAATATATTTTGATATGAGTCATCGTGGACGAAAAAATAGTCACACACACAATAAAAATAGAGAACTGTCTCAGATCTATCATAGCACTGCGATAGGATGGATTTTATTGTTAATTATTTGATGATGAATTTTGAATATTGTTGTAGAAATTTTATTCATTTATTCTAATAGAATATCAATATTATCCGTATATTCTATATTCAACGCCTTTCATTGTTATATTTTATTAATATAATTATATCATTTTATAAGCTATAATATCTATATATTTTTTGTCACCATCACCAAAAAATATTTACTGTTGTAATGCATATGTTCAATTTATGTTTTCAATTTTAATTTTTTCATTATTTTAATACGCAAAGAGTATTTACTTTTCAAATTAACATTTTTACTTGATTCTTGATTTACCAATATGTTTAATCTTTATCTAGTGTATAAGAGAGGGAAAAAAAGCAGTATCCAACCGAATGATTATTTATAATAAACTTTTTTTATAACGTTTTTCTTATTTGAAAACCATAGTAGGTAGGTATCTATTTTATCACAATTTAAGTAACCAGTTAAAATTTTATGCTATACTTGGCATTTTAATATTCAATATACTGAATAAAAAAAAAAGAATGGTGACTTTCAATCATTCTCGAAGTTATTCTGGATCACCCGCTATATTACTCTGTCAATTAAAACTGATTCCTTTCTTCAATTTCTATTTCTTTTTTATTCTACCATGTAAAGTAAAAAGCAATAAATTGACAGAAATATGAAGCATGTCTGTTTACCAAATAATAAAAGCGATATTTGTATAACATAAGGTGTGTGAAACACTTTTTTCTTGAGTTAAATTATAATAATTTTCTATGTCCACAAGTAAAACATATTAAAAGAACCTATAATTTGAAATAATGTACTTAAATCCTTTGCAAAACTTAATTCAAAGTACAAATTGTATTATTTTGATCACCTACTTTTTTCCAGAATTAAATATTAGTAATGCCACTTTTTGAACTGTAAGAAGAGGAACCACTCTGGCTCTGCCTGTACACATAAATTAATGTAATATAAGATATTTTTGTTATGGAAGTAAAAAAAAAAATGAAATTAAGGCACAAAATACAGGATGTCTCAGGACGAGCTTACGCTATCTATATTTTAAATACTATTTAATATAATTTAACGAAATTTGGTATCTAGGGGTTATCCAACATGCCCGTTTTAACTAAAATATTTTCACAGCAGTAGCACTTCCGGTTTGACCGGAAATTGACCTCAATTTCCTTATTTTAAATGGAATACGCTATATTTTATTTTACCATTGAATGCAGCGGAAAATTTTACATATAAATAAATAAAAACATTTTACTCATGATCAACTACTTCCGGCGTTATTTAACTTTTTTTGATTTTTTGTCTGAAATCCGGCACATTTTCAAAACTCTGTATATCGGGAACGATATCGAATTTTTATAATCTGAAAAAAGCCTTTTATAAAGAAGACTTTAAGCTACATTATCCATAGAAGAAACCTCGATTATTTATAAAAATGTGACGGGTACGTTACACCAAAATTACAGTTGACAAACTTCAAAAAAGACAATTTTTTTAAATGGAACCCCCCCTTTTTTATTACATAAATGTGTACTACAACAAAAAATAAGGGTACTTTATGTAACATGTCCTATGCTGAAAGTTGATAGAATTTCAGTAAATTAGAAACACATGTAATCTGGGTATAATTATATGTTAATATATATATTAATATAATAATTATTTATGTAGCTTAAAGTCTTCTTTATAAAAGAATTCAATTATCTACAAGTTTTATTTAAAGCATTTTGCTCTAAAATAAATAGGGAATGAAATATCGCCATATAAAAAAATTAGCATTGAATTTCCTAAATTGCATAAATCAATTCACCACCCGGCATATACCCTTTATGTTATAAGTCACAAATAATTAATTTATTCACGGTAATTTTATTTTATGGTTCATATCACCAAACAACTATTAAGATTCTCCCAATCTTGTATTTTTTTCAGGATAATAATTATCCTGATAAAACCTTTCTCAATAGAGTGAAAAGTATGCATTTATTCTTAATATTATAAAATACAAATATTTATTTTATTCAGGGGAGTAGGGGTAGTTAATTTATTTTTAATGTCACGAAATAAGTATTTTTCAAAATTCTTGCACTCTTGATAAGTTATTCAGGATAAGGTTAACAGTAAGTACATTCACCCTTAATTTTACAAACCACATATAATTAATTTAATCAGGGGACTAGGGGTAGTTCTGTTATTTTTAATATCACGAAACAAATATGTACCAAGATTCTTAGAAACTTCGAAAATATTTGTATCGTGATATTAAAAATAACAGAACTATCCCTGGTTCCCTGAAAAAATTAATTATTTATGGTTTATAATATTAAGGGTGAATGTACTATTCACTTTACAGTGTATGGTTTAATCAGGGCCGGCGCTAACTATTTTGCCGCCCGAGGCGAACTTTTTTATTGCGCCCTATTTCGGGGGGTGAGGGGGGGGGGGGGGGTTATTTAAAATATAAAATTAAATAACTACTTCTACAGGCTCGCCATTACGAAGTCGGTTAAATTAGGGTAAAGTTGCCCTAGTAGGCCATTTAAAGATATATTTGTTTTTTCCGGAAAAAATCATAGGTCACTAGATAAATGCAAAAAATCAATTATTTTTAATTTTTATTTATGCAAACAACTTCTAAATCTGAAATAATATGGAATTTTGGTTTGCACTCTCTACGACGTTTTTTTTATTTTCGTTTGAACAATTATGCTCAATTTCTTTTATATCTATTAAATTTCGAGTTAAAAGATTAAAATTATGTTTTTATATTGACGCCATATTGGAAATTTACACCAATGAAAAGAATTTATTTAGCTTTTTAAGAATGTACAACTATGTAGGAAATAAGAATACTAAAATATTCATTTATAATATACTTATTACCTACACAAGTCCTAATCTGAATCACAACTTATGCAAACATAAATTAATCAATTTCTTGTTTTAATTTGTGCACAGATATCACTTATTTCATCATGTTCGTCATTAACGTGCTTAATAGCTATTATTGCTAATTCAGATAGCTTTTCTTGAAGCAATGAGGTCCGTAAGTATATTAAAAAAGAACAACTTTTTCATTAAAATGGATTTATAACGTATGCCTTTTTTAACAAATAAAAGTGTGGCCTTTTTTAAACGCTAACGAATGAAATAATGAACCATTATGGCCCTTTTTTCACTTTTATAGCAAACGTAAAAAAAATTGAATGGAAATTTGACAAACTCGCCTACGGCTTGTTCGGTCAAACTTTCCTATTCGTGAAATAAGACTATACTTTTTACTCTTGTTGCATAAATAACTATTTAGTAATTTTAGGGTTTGCAGTAATTTTTGTGTTTATTAATAAACAAAAAATATTTACAAATTAAAAATTTCTCTCTTGCCGTCGATCGAAAAAAATGCCGCCCCTTAAAAAGTGCCGCCCTAGGCGGACGTCTCGCCGCCTCACCCCTAGCGCCGGCCCTGGGTTTAATCAGAATAAATATTAACCTGAAAAAATAACAAAATTTCAAAACACTCAGAAAATATTCATTTCGTGATATTTAAAGTAACAGATCTACCCCTAGTTCCCTGAATAAATTAATAATTTGTAGTATATAATATTAAAGGTAAATGTACTGTTCACCCTACAGAGTATGGTTGTATCCAGGTAAATATTATCCTGAAAAAATAACAAAATTGCAAGACAGAAAATATTCGGTTCGTGATATTTAAAGTAACGGAACTACCCCTAGTCCTCTGAATAAAATAATTATTTATAGTGTACAATATTAAAGGTGAATGTACTGTTTACCCTACAGAGTATGGTTGTTTTAGGGTAATTATTGTCCTGAAAAATTACAAAATTGCGAGAAAGTATATTAATTTCATGATATTAAAAATAACGGAAGAGCCCCTAGTCCCCAAATAAATAATTTGTTTGAGGTTTATAATATTAAGGGTAAATGTACTCTTCATCGTACAAAGTATTGTTTTATCAGGGTAATTATTATCATAAAAAATATAAAAAGCACGTGAATAATAAATAATAGTTGTTGTGTGATATAAAAGAAGAAATATCCTTACTCCCCTAAATAAATAAATAATTTCTGATTCGTAAAACTGTTCAATCCGCGTAGTATGCTATTATTAGGTTAATTATTATCGTGAATAATAAAAAAGTGTGAGAAACTTGGAAAATAGGTTAATTCGTGATAAAAAAAATTAAAAAACTACCCCTAGTCCTTTGAATAAATTAATTATTTGTGACATAATATGAAAGGTATATGTACGGTTCACTTAACGTAGTTTTATCAGAATAAGTATTGTCCTGAAAAAATTACAAAATATTGAAATCTTAGAAAACAACCATTTCTTGATATTAAAAGTTAAATAACTATCCCTTTTTCCGTAAATAAATTGTTATCATTTATCAATTGAGAAATTCAAGACCTGTTCCCTAAAGTAAAATAGAACGAATTGTTATATTAATTATTGGTATACGAACTTATTTTTTGATAATATATACGTTAAAGAAAAACAGGAAAACGAATATATTATTATTTTCTTTTTTTTTATCAAGATGTCAACACTTTTGATGGCCGTAGTTTTCACTACCAGGTCAGTACAACACTTGTTTTAAATCGAATCGGCTGCTAGGTTCACTTTGATATTATTTTTCGCGGGCCGATAATTCACTTTTGTCATCGTGTATAAAATTCTATTTTTTTTGTATAGCAGATTTTTTAAAAATCAATTATAAATTGAATTATTATTTAAGCACAATTATGTACGTTGTGGTTTTATTCCAAGAATAGATCTTTATGTTAATTCCACAATTAAATAAATAAATCATCACGGCATATTACCCGTTGTTGGGTGTGCCAGTATGTTTTATATAATTCTCGTCACCAAAAATCGAGGGAAGGTCATAAACAGCCTAACTGCCCATCACTTTAGTTCACAAAGAAACCTAAAACTTCTGTCCATCATAAATAATAAGACTCAATATTGTCACTGTTTTGCACACAAAACAAAAGCAATTAATGAAGAAAATATTTACATCGCGCGGTCGTTTACTGGGCGTCACCTCACGGGCACTCATTGCAGGCGTCGAGTGTGCACCACAGGGATCATTTTGTGCCATTTAAAATTCGCAATAATTTTTAGTGTCGGTCAGGCGGGATCGAACCCGGGTCACCAGATTCGCGAGCAGAGACTCAGGCACACGGCCACAAGACCACAATTGAAGTCATTAATATTAATAAAGTACTGGCAATGTTTATCATGTTATCTAATTTATAGTAAATAAAAACTAACGTACTTTATCTAACCTTTGCGGTTAAAATACTTCTTGATCCACTTTATCGAGTAGAGAAAAGCACACTTTAACATCTGCTATATAGAAAAAAAATATATATTATTTAAACAAACTTTTCGAATTTTTATAATACAATATTTTCATACTTTACCGATTAATTATATTTAAATGATGTTACTAACATAGGTTATTTTCTGAGAGAATGTGATTCAGTTATTATGTTTTAAATGTTTTGATTTTAATATTCGAGACATTCATGTAATTAACAACGGAAGCTTAGCGGACGCATTATTGTTCAGCCTTCATGCCTACTTTTTTAACATTCAAGAATTTTTTACCTTATAACGCTAGATTCTGTAATTTCCTTTTAACAAACACAGAAACAACGGTGTCACATACGTATATCCACAACTTACTCAATCTTTTCATTCATTTGTTTCGCTAGTCAGCAGTCATTAGCGTTTTGTTACAAGGCCGTTATTGTTTTGTATTTCGTTTCGTAAATATAAGAAAGAAATGATTACAAAAATAAGGGGATACTTATTTCGTACAGATCACCTAAATTATGTTTTTCAATATATTTTAAAAATATATTGGTACATGTACAGGGTGTAAATTGAAAAGTGGGATATAAGCGTTTAACATGGGAAACCAGTTTTTCTTTGCGCAAACGTTACCTAGTTATTTTATGCAAAAATACTTCAAATAAATGTTATAGAGATTTAAATTCTGCATCTAAATTATGAGATACGATTATTCTAGGTCTTCATATAAACTTAAAAATTAATTATAATTTTATAAGTTTTATGAGTTTAGTCCAGGCAGCCATAGATTTATGACAAGAAATAAACAACGTATTGTTTTCAACCGTCAATTGTCAGCTTACTAAATATGTAAAATAAAATTTGATTAGTGATTTATATATAGAATTTAATTCTCTATAACACTGATTTCTGATTTGATTTAAAATTAACTGGAAAGTTTTCCTATGGCCAACTTTTTAATTAAGACCCTGTACTATGTATATAAAATTACAATACTGTAATACTGTACAAATCAGCGGCGTCTCGTGCATTTTATAAGAAGGCAAGCAGCAATGGCGTAGGTAAGGTATAAAAAAAAAAATGCGCCGCAAGCGAATTTTTTTTTTCATTCAAGGTCAAATGCCTTATAATTGACTTACATGTTTCGAAGGGATGTGCAAATGCATGTTTTTTCCCTTTCATATGCAAAAAACAAAAATTGCCAGATCACAGACTTGACGTGATATTGCGTATGTATATTAAGTCGCAAAAGCCTCGTTTAATATCATTCCATACTGATTTTTCTTTATTAAATAATAAACATGTTTGTCATATAAATCGGTATTAAAATGCCTTTAATAACTTCATAAGAGGAACTGGTCTGCCATTTGCAAAAAAAATTTTTTTTCTTCAAAATTGCCAAATGGCTTTTCTTGTAATTTTTTTATTATTATTGCACAAATGTTATCCATTATGTATAAAAATATAAAGAGTATTATTATTTTCAAAATTTAATTGAAACAAAATAAATGTAGAAATATAAAATATAGATACCTTATAAATAAATTTTACTTTTATTCGTATCCTATTTTAACATTTACTATCTATTTCACTTAAATTTTGTTCATGGAAGCAATATAAAAACTGCTTGCAGATGAACCTAAACAGCGAAATATTTTCAGTATAGAAGGCTACATGTTCGGCAATGTTCGGTATAGTGTAGGTATAGGCGGTGTAAGCACTCGAAGTTCTGCTTACCAGCACGTTTTGTACAACATGGTAAGATCGTAATAGTACGTATCCCAGTGATGGAATTAGATTAACGGTGCGGTAGGCAACAGCAAATACATTTGTGTCTTTGCTTTTAAATTTTGCTATATTAAAGTTCTAAATATATAAATATAATTGTAAAAATATATTAAAAGTAACAAAAATATAAAGGCAAGCACTGCTTGCCTTGCTTGCATGGAGAAGACGCCACTGGTACAAATATTGTATAATCCATAAAAATATATAATATAAACTATACAGAAAGATGAAAGAAAGCACTGTAAACTGTAATAATGTTTAACAATAGTATTTACATACATAGTGCGGGAAGACACTCTTCCCGCATGGGCGTTTATTTGAGGCACGAGTGAGTTTGCGAGCGAAGACTTCATTTGCGCGAATGCGTGAATGACGTCTTCCCGCAAGAACTTTGTACAATACTTTTTGTGACGAACAAAATCATTATTAATACAGTATAAATGGCAAGATAATTTGCACAAAATTCGCAAATATACAAGCAAATAGCACAGTAGTAATTTCATAGCAACGGTTGCTAAGTAAATTGTTGATTTCGAAAACATAATTCTTTGCATATTTTTGCAGAATTAAAAGTTATAAAATACCTGATTCTGATATTTCTTGTACCCCTCCTGAAATTTGGAAATTGCAAATATAGCAATTAAAAATTTATTACAAAAAAAAAAAAAAAACTAAACCCAGATACCAGTTGGTTTATTCTAAGTTTATGAAATGGTTCGAATCAAAGAATGTTCGAAGTTACTCGGAAAATTGTTTATTAGCTTATTTTCAATCCGTATCGTTAAAAAGTAAGAAATCATTATGGTCAGTTTATTCAATGCAGCTTTAAGCTTGTTTAATAATTTATAACAATATCGTAATTTACAAAACTTATTGCATTCATAAAACGGTAAACAGAATATCAGAAACCTAAACAATCAAGAGTGTTCAATAATGATAAAATTGAAAAATGTGTTAATTAAGCTTCAGATTCTTCGTTCCTTTTAATGAAGGTATATTCTATGTATTATATGTCTATTAACTTAACATTATAATTTTAGGTTGCATTGATAATAGGCATTTTTGGGGCGTGCCGACGTGAGGAACTGCGAAACATGTCCACAGACGATGTTGACTTTTAAAAAAAAATTATGTGGCTGGAATATATTAACACAAATACATGTACTTATCAAAACGAGATCTATAAAAAAATATAAAATTTATAGCTCAAATGGGGTAAGCGAGTATAATCACCATGGCAGGGTTATAGCAGACAATATTTTAAGTGCAAAAACAAAGAAACTAAAAAAGAATTGAATAGAAAATTATAACATTTTATTCTGTCCGACAACCTGGAGTGATTTGGTCTTCCTGAGGGTAAATGAACAAAACCACAATGGTAGGATTATAGTAGAGGATAGTTTATTTACATAAAGAATGGAATTGTGAGTAGACAATCTAAAACAAATTCAGTAGAAAATTATACAATATTGAGGGTAAATGAGCAAAACCATTATGGTATGGTTTATAGTAGAGGTTAGTTTATTTACACAAAAAAGAAATTGTGCGTAGACAATCTAAAAATTCCACAGAAAATTATACAATTTTATGCTAACAGTCGGATAATTTGGGGTTGATTTACAACTCTCCTTAGGGTAAGTGAGCAAAACCATTATGGTAGGGTGATAGTAGAGGGTAGTTTATTTACAGAAAAAAATTAATTGTGAGTAGACAATCTAGCACAAATTCCACAGAAAATTATACAATTTTATGCTAACAGTCGGACAATTTGGGGTTGATTTACAAATTTCCTGAGGGTAAGTGAGCAAAAACATTATGGTGGGGTTATAGTAGAGGGTAGTTTATTTACATAAAGAAAGGAATTGTGGGTAGACAATCTAAAAGAAAATCAGTAGAAAATTATACGATTTTATACCAACAGTCGGACAACCTGGTGGTGATTGACAACTTTCTCGGGGGTAAGTGAGCAAAACCACTATGGTTGAGTTATAGTAGAGGGTAGTTTATTTACATAAAGAAAGAAATTGTGAGTAGACAATCTAAAACAAATTTTGTAGAAAATTATACAATTTTATGCTAACAGTCGGATAATTTGGAGTTGATTTACAACTTTCCTGAGGGTAAGTGAGCAAAACCACTATGGTTTGGTTATAGTAGAGGGTAGTTTATTTGCAGAAAAAAAAAAATTGTGAGTAGACAATCTAAAACAAATTCTACAGAACATTACACAATTTTATTCTAACAGGCGGAAAACCTGAGGGTGATTTACAAATTTCCTGAGGGTAAGTGAGCAAAACCATTATAATAGGATTGTAGTAGAGGGTAGTTTATTTACAGAATAAAAGAAATTGTGAGTAGACAATCTGAAACAAATTCTATAAAAAATTATTCAATTTTATTCTGTCTGACAACCGGGGGGTGATATACAACCTTCCTAAGGGTAAGTGAGCAAGACCACTATGATAGGGTTATAAGTAGGGGGTAGTTTATTTGCAAAAACAAAAAAAACGTGTGCCTATAGCGGAGCCGCTATAATTTTTTTCCACTTCATACTCATACATATAATAGGGTCCTCCACTCTAATTTTTTTATTATTTTAAATGAAAGTTTGTTTAATTTTGAAGCAATTTGTAGTATTAGAAAGTCATAATTGTATTTAGTTCAACTGCATTTGATTTTTAAAGAAACCTATAGCTATCTTTCTCGCACCATTTTGTGTAGTAGGCTGCGCGAGAAAGATAGCAATCGTTGTGACGTAGATGTATAGATGCTTAAAATCACTAATATTTCAAAAACTTACAATTTTTAAAAAACTTTTATCGTCTCAATCATGATTTTATCTTATCCACTTTCAATATAACTAACTTTTTACTCAATTTTCTGTTATGGTGGAGGATCCTATTGTACTAGTGATATAATAAAAATTCTAATTTGATATATTATGCTTTATAATAACAACTATTAATACATGAGCATGGCGAGTATCGTAATTCATGCGAGTGTATGTACAGTCATACAAAAATGTCTCCGTACGACAATAGTTTTAATGTATTTTAGGAAAATATCAGTTTAAAACCCAATATATTTAATTTTCTTTTAATCCAAAATGAAACGCGGTATATTACGTTATTAAAAATTATATATGAGTTGCATACACTACTTTTTTCTGCGACTATTCATAATAATTTTAAAAAATAAACTATAGGTATACCAGCAAATTGGTTATAAAATTCATCTGTAAATGATAATATGTATCGAAATGAAAAGAAAATCTATAATAATATATATCATAAAGATAATATGTATCATAATGAAAATCTGTATCATCATGAATATTTTTTTCTTTTCATTAAATTTATCTTGTGAAATAGAAATTGTTTGCCCCTTTAACCGTCTTTGTAGCTCTTATTGTTCTCGAGATCGCAATAGTGGCCACTTAAAAATGAACATTCTGTATATATATTTGTGTTTTGGGAAGGGGTTTGTGTAGGCTTGTACCTAGGTTTTGTGTTTAAATTGAGACAACTCAATTGCTATATGTATTTTGTTCCTTTACCTTCAGTCAGGGGATATAATGTATAAAGCACTCTCAACATGTTACTATTAGAATAAAATTTTATACTTTTCTATAAAATTTGTTTTAGATTGTCCAGTTCCAGTTTCTTTGTTTTTGCAAATAGACTATCTCTTGTTATATAACCCTACCGTGGTGGTATTGCTCGCTTACCCTCAGGGAGTCTGTAAATCACCCCCAGGTTGTCCGACAGTTAGTATAATATTGTATAATATTCTGTAGAATTTGTTTTAGATTGTCTGCTCACAATTTCTTTTATTCTGTAAATAAACTACCCTCTACTATAACCCTACCATAATGGTTTTGCTTACTTACCCTCAGGAAAGTTGTAAATCAGCCCCAAATTTTCCGACTGTTAAAATAAAATTGTATAATGTTCTGTAGAATTTGGTTTAGATTGTGCACTTACAATTTCTTTCTTTATGTAAATAAGCTACCCTCTACTATAACCATACTGGTTTTGTTCACTTACCCTCAAAAGACTACATCACTCCAAGGTTGTCCGACAGTTAAAATAAAATTTTATAATTTTCTATTCAATTCGTTTTAGTTTGCCTAGTTTTAGTTCCTTTGTTTTTGTACTTAAACTACCCTCTGCTATAACCCTGCAACGGTGATTTTGCTTGCTTACCCTCAGAATGTATTTAAATCACCCCCCATTTAAGCTACAAATTTTATATTTTTAATTGATCTCTTTATGATAAGTACATGTATTTGTGTTAATATAAACAAGCCACATAATCTATCCCCCACCTCCCCTTCTCTACAGCTCTATTGGTACTATAACACGTGTTACTCCGTTAATTCTATAAGCACAACTTTATTGCACGGTAGGAGTACAACGTTTCGTCGCCGAGCGACGCGTCGCTAACTTCACATACGTTGTAGAGATTAGGGATGCATTCGGGACGGGCTGGGTCGAGATTTGGATCGACTTGGTCCGAAAATAAAAATTGCTGGTCCAACTCGAAGATCGACTCGACAAAAATTAGCTGGCTCGGCTCGAAAATTCATTTGAAATCGAGCCGGGCTTCGGGCTGGGCCAAAGCTTGAAATTGAGTGCATCCGGCATTTCTAGTTTTGATTTTGATATGAGGCGAAAACTTTTTTCGTGTTAAACTTAAAAGAAAACTACTTCCTTAGACCGTTCAACATTAGTTAACATAAGTTGTTAAAAAAAGAGACGCTTCTAATGTAAGCTTGTTGTAAAAATTACGGTGCTACGAGTATTAAACACTTTTTTTTTCTATTATCTAACTTTTTGTTTCTGCTCAAAAATAAGACAAGAAATCATTATTATAGGAATATAAAACACTTTTATTTAAGTATGTGAGTAATAACAATAATAACTAATATTATCACTATAGTATTATTATGCTTCAATAACATTGAATTCTTGAAGTAATAGATATGTATACACCAAGTAAGCTAAGATAATTTTTTATGAGAAGAAGGGCGAGTGAGTTAATTTCTTCGAGTGAATAAACATTCTTAACTCACGTGGTTTATTCAATATTTTATTCAATTTTGACGAAATAATAATAAAAACCATTATAATGTTTCATTTTGACAAAATAAAAAATCTGATGTGGTCAACACAAAACTTCCCGCTATTTAATTTTTATTAATTTAAATACAGACCTACGTATTTACTAACGCTGCAAACTGTTCCATTGCAGAAAACTATTGCTTTATTTACTATTTTCGTTTTAAAATGTCACTTATTAATTTGAAGTGATTAGTTTTTTAACAGTGACATTTACTGTCAGTTACATTCATTTGAAATATGAACTGTGTAACAAAGGAATTGTGTTTATCTTAGGCTTCGGGACTAATAAAAAAAATTATTTTTAAATTTTATCTGTAAAATATATAGAAAAATATTAATGTATTCCTGTAGAAAATTCAATAATCTATAATTTTCATAAGACATAAAATGCGAAAAAATGGCATTTAATGGTATTTTTTTGAAGAAAAACCATTATGAGCTTCAGGTAAAGTGCCATTTCCGGTTATCCGATTTACACCAAAATCTAATGGCTTCTTTCCATATTAGAATAGGATAGGAATACAAAGTTTCAGAATTTTCTGAATGATAGTATTTGAGTTAGAGCGAAGACAAAATCCCTATACATACACACATCATCGTGAAAATGTTAAAATTGGATTCTAGGGACTTTGAAACGTGGTCATTTACTAAAAAAAATTTCGCCCTGGCTCGATGATAGACTAGGAATCGAGCCGGGGTTCGGGCCGGGCCAGTTCAAACCTCGAGATCGAGTGCATCCCTTGTACAGATGTGCAAACCTAAATTCAATATTGTTTCATACGTGGAAGTTAATTGCAAAAATATCTATTGCTTATAGAAAATAGTTCCTGTGCAAATCACTCGAAAGCTGGTACTAAACATATTTCGCCCACAAGGTTCACACAATATTTTTTCTACAACTAAATTTAATATTTAGAAATTAGGTAGGAGAGACCGGGGTTTGTTGTCACACGGGTAAATTGTCCCATGTCTCATTCTCAGACACTACTGCCACGTAGGGGTTGTGACTCAAGCTACTAAGTGTTTACATCATTGCGAGTGTGTGCACGCAGTTTCATGTGCCCTGCGACAATTCTATGGATTTTATTAGTTATTTTATGTTTTTTGCAGCTGTAAGTATTCGTTGAACGATGTAATTAACTAGATTATTCACTTTCTGTTCAATGAAGTCAATGTCTCAACAATTTTTCTGTGAAACTATAAGGTTGCATGATGTTACTCTGTATCAACTTTAAGTTTAGGTTATATGGTATTTCCGCCAAATCGCGATTTGTCTAAAATGTCTGAACGGGGCTGGTTGTCACAAAAACCTCGGGTTGTCACGCGTGAAAAAATCGATTCAGTGCGCATAACTGGGCTCACCACCAGACTAAATAAATTTTATTCCTGTCAAAATTGTGAAAGTGAGACCAATTGACCAATAAATATTCACTATTTCAATCAAAAATGTGTTTTAAATTTAAATTACTGACATCCTATTAATGTTTTTCTTTATCTACCTTAATTTTTAGCGTTGGTCTGCCCTAAATATAATTTATTGATGAATTTTTAATTTTATTTTTCCGTATTTAAATAACCCGTGAAAACTAAGCCCATAGTCCGTGACAACTAACCTGGAGTAGAGGTAAATTGTCACAAATATTTTTTAATAACTTCTTAAAGCTATGGTCTCAAAACTGCAGGAAAATAGACCTAAGAGTACATGTTAAAGGATAGGCTAGTGATAAAAAAGGTAACTATATCCTGCCTCTTAAAAAAGTCAAAACCAAAAATTGTGACAACAATCCCCGGTCTTTCCCATAACTAATTGTTATTATTAGTTTCCATAGATTTTTTAATAAATTATTTAAAAAGAAAACTGATGTGGCCAGCACAATACCTCCCGCCATTTAACTTTTATTAATTTTAATACATACCTACATATTTGTTGTTGGTGGAAATATATATTATGTTATGAGACTGAAGCTAGCAGCCGATTCGTAGCAGCCGATTCGTTGAGTAAAATACTTTGGACAACCCTGGTGCCATAAATTCGTAACAAGTACAAAGCTGTATTTACTTATAAAATGTAACACTGTACATCTAATATACAATGTAATACAGTCATATTCACAGGGGTTGTTCTGCATATATCCTTTAATATAGAACAACACCAAAACTTCCAAATTTCAGGGGGTAAGAGTAACTATTACACATAATAATATTAAATACATGCAATTAAGAGTAAAACTGACCAGATTAATCACATTTAGACTGGGTAATATTACCTGTAACAAAACGATATTCACAGGGTTTATTCAGCATACATACCTTAATATGCATCATCAGAAATATCTAATTTCTGGGGAAGAGGGTAATTTACAACACAAGAGTAGAATGCAAGAGAAGAATTGAGAAGATTAAACAATCTTACAACCCCCAAAATATTAACTATAACTGAAACAAATTCGCAGGGTTTATTTAGTATACATCCCTTAATATAGAGAAACATCGAAAGTTTCAAATTTCAGAGGACGAGACTAACTTCTGACATATTATATTCTTTAAAAGAAAATAGAATATAGTAGGATTGAAAAATTTAACCACCCTTACAACCCGTAATATTAACTGTAACAAAGCCAAATTCTCAGGGTTTATTTAGGATACATCCCTTAATACAAAGCAGCATTAAAAGTTTTAAATTACAGGGGACGAGGGTAAATTATAACACTTATTTTTTACTAAATGCTATAGTAGGATTAATAAATTTAATCACCCTTACAATCCGTAATATTAACTGTAACAAAACCAAATTCTCAGGGTTTATTTAGAACACATCCTTTAATATAAAACAGCATTAAAAGTTTAAAATTTCAGGGGAGGAGGGTAAATTATAACATTATTAAATAAATGAAATAGTAAGATTGATAAATTTAACCACCCTTACAACCCGTAATATTAACTGTAACAAAACTAAATTCTCAGGGTTTATTTAGAACACATCCCTTAATATAAAACAGCATTAAAAGTTTTAAATTTCAGGGGACGAGGGTAAATTATAACGTATTATTTAATAAATGAAATAATAAGATTGATTAATTTAACCACCCTTACAACCCGTAATATTAACTGTAACAAAACCAAATTCTCAGTGTTTATTTAGAACACATCCCTTAATATAAAACAGCATTAAAAGTTTTAAATTTCAGGGGAGGGGGGTAAATTATAACATATTATTTAATAAATGATATAGTAAGATTGATAAATTTAATCACCCTTACAACCCGTAATATTAACTGTAACAAAACCAAATTCTCAGGGTTTATTTAGAACACATCCTTTAATATAAAACAGCATTAAAAGTTTAAAATTTCAGGGGAGGAGGGTAAATTATAACATTATTTAATAAATGAAATAGTAAGATTGATAAATTTAACCACCCTTACAACCCGTAATATTAACTGTAACAAAACTAAATTCTCAGGGTTTATTTAGAACACATCCCTTAATATAAAACAGCATTAAAAGTTTTAAATTTCAGGGGACGAGGGTAAATTATAACGTATTATTTAATAAATGAAATAATAAGATTGATTAATTTAACCACCCTTACAACCCGTAATATTAACTGTAACAAAACCAAATTCTCAGTGTTTATTTAGAACACATCCCTTAATATAAAACAGCATTAAAAGTTTTAAATTTCAGGGGAGGAGGGTAAATTATAACATATTATTTAATAAATGATATAGTAAGATTGATAAATTTAATCACCCTTACAACCCGTAATATTAACTGTAACAAAACCAAATTCTCAGGGTTTATTTAGAACATATCCCTTAATATAAAACAGCATTAAAAGTTTTAAATTTCAGGGGAGGAGGGTAAATTATAACATATTATTTAATAAATGATATAGTAAGATTGATAAATTTAATCACCCTTACAACCCGTAATATTAACTGTAACAAAACTAAATTCTCAAGGTTTATTTAGAACACATCCCTTAATATAAAACAGCATTAAAAGTTTTAAATTTCAGGGGACGAGGGTAAATTATAACGTATTATTTAATAAATGAAATAATAAGATTGATTAATTTAACCACCATTACAACCCGTAATATTAACTGTAACAAAACCAAATTCTCAGGGTTTATTTAGAACATATCCCTTAATATAAAACAGCATTAAAAGTTTTAAATTTCAGGGGAGGAGGGTAAATTATAACATATTATTTAATAAATGATATAGTAAGATTGATAAATTTAATCACCCTTACAACCCGTAATATTAACTGTAACAAAACCAAATTCTCAGGGTTTATTTAGAACATATCCCTTAATATAAAACAGCATTAATAGTTTTAAATTTCAGGGGAGGAGGGTAAATTATAACATATTATTTAATAAATGATATAGTAAGATTGATAAATTTAATCACCCTTACAACCCGTAATATTAACTGTAACAAAACTAAATTCCCAAGGTTTATTTAGAACACATCCCTTAATATAAAACAGCATTAAAAGTTTTAAATTTCAGGGGACGAGGGTAAATTATAACGTATTATTTAATAAATGAAATAATAAGATTGATTAATTTAACCACCATTACAACCCGTAATATTAACTGTAACAAAACCAAATTCTCAGGGTTTATTTAGAACATATCCCTTAATATAAAACAGCATTAAAAGTTTTAAATTTCAGGGGAGGAGGGTAAATTATAACATATTATTTAATAAATGATATAGTAAGATTGATAAATTTAATCACCCTTACAACCCGTAATATTAACTGTAACAAAACCAAATTCTCAGGGTTTATTTAGAACATATCCCTTAATATAAAACAGCATTAAAAGTTTTAAATTTCAGGGGAGGAGGGTAAATTATAACATATTATTTAATAAATGATATAGTAAGATTGATAAATTTAATCACCCTTACAATCCGTAAAATTAACTGTAACAAAACTAAATTCTCAAGGTTTATTTAGAACACATCCCTTAATATAAAACAGCATTAAAAGTTTTAAATTTCAGGGGACGAGGGTAAATTATAACGTATTATTTAATAAATGAAATAATAAGATTGATTAATTTAACCACCCTTACAACCCGTAATATTAACTGTAACAAAACCAAATTCTCAGTGTTTATTTAGAACACATCCCTTAATATAAAACAGCATTAAAAGTTTTAAATTTCAGGGGACGAGGGTAAATTATAACATATTATTTAATAAATGATATAGTAAGATTGATAAATTTAATCACCCTTACAATCCGTAAAATTAACTGTAACAAAACTAAATTCTCAGGGTTTATTTAGAACACATCCCTTAATATAAAACAGCATTAAAAGTTTTAAATTTCAAGGGACGAGGGTAAATTATAACATATTATTTAACATATGAAATAGTAGAATTGATAAATTTAACGACCATTACAACCTGGAATATTAACTGTAACAAAACCAAATTCTCAGGGTTTATTTAGAACACACCCCTTAATATAAAACAGCATTAAAAGTTTTAAATTTCAGGGGAGGAGGGTAAATTATAACATATTATTTAATAAATGATATAGTAAGATTGATAAATTTAATCACCCTTACAATCCGTAAAATTAACTGTAACAAAATCAAATTCTCAGGGTTTATTTAGAACACTCCCCTTAATATAAAACAGCATTAAAAGTTTTAAATTTCAGGGGACGAGGGTAAATTATAACGTATTATTTAATAAATGAAATAATAAGATTGATTAATTTAACCACCATTACAACCCGTAATATTAACTGTAACAAAACCAAATTCTCAGTGTTTATTTAGAACACATCCCTTAATATAAAACAGCATTAAAAGTTTTAAATTTCAGGGGAGGAGGGTAAATTATAACATATTATTTAATAAATGATATAGTAAGATTGATAAATTTAATCACCCTTACAATCCGTAAAATTAACTGTAACAAAACTAAATTCTCAGGGTTTATTTAGAACACATCCCTTAATATAAAACAGCATTAAAAGTTTTAAATTTCAGGGGACGAGGGTAAATTATAACGTATTATTTAATAAATGAAATAATAAGATTGATTAATTTAACCACCCTTACAACCCGTAATATTAACTGTAACAAAACCAAATTCTCAGTGTTTATTTAGAACACATCCCTTAATATAAAACAGCATTAAAAGTTTTAAATTTCAGGGGACGAGGGTAAATTATAACGTATTATTTAATAAATGAAATAATAAGATTGATTAATTTAACCACCCTTACAACCCGTAATATTAACTGTAACAAAACCAAATTCTCAGTGTTTATTTAGAACACATCCCTTAATATAAAACAGCATTAAAAGTTTTAAATTTCAGGGGACGAGGGTAAATTATAACATATTATTTAATAAATGATATAGTAAGATTGATAAATTTAATCACCCTTACAATCCGTAAAATTAACTGTAACAAAACTAAATTCTCAGGGTTTATTTAGAACACATCCCTTAATATAAAACAGCATTAAAAGTTTTAAATTTCAAGGGACGAGGGTAAATTATAACATATTATTTAACATATGAAATAGTAGAATTGATAAATTTAACGACCCTTACAACCTGGAATATTAACTGTAACAAAACCAAATTCTCAGGGTTTATTTAGAACACACCCCTTAATATAAAACAGCATTAAAAGTTTTAAATTTCAGGGGAGGAGGGTAAATTATAACATATTATTTAATAAATGATATAGTAAGATTGATAAATTTAATCACCCTTACAATCCGTAAAATTAACTGTAACAAAACTAAATTCTCAGGGTTTATTTAGAACACATCCCTTAATATAAAACAGCATTAAAAGTTTTAAATTTCAGGGGAGGAGGGTAAATTATAACATATTATTTAATAAATGATATAGTAAGATTGATAAATTTAATCACCCTTACAATCCGTAAAATTAACTGTAACAAAACTAAATTCTCAGGGTTTATTTAGAACACACCCCTTAATATAAAACAGCTTTAAAAGTTTTAAATTTCAGGGGACGAGGGTAAATTATAACATATTATTTAACATATATGAAATAGTAGAATTGATAAATATAACCACCCTTATAACCCGGAATATTAACTGTAACAAAACGAAATTCTCAGGGCTTATTTAGAACACATCCCTTAATATAAAGCAGCATTAAAAGTTTTAAATTTCAGTGGACGACGGTAAATTATAACACTTATTTTTTACTAAATGCTATAGTAGGATTAATAAATTTAACCACCCTTACAACCCGTACTATTAACTGTAACAAAACCAAATTCTCAGGGTTTATTTAGAAGACATCCCTTAATATAAAACTGCATTAAAAGTTTTAAATTTCAGGGGACGAGGGTAAATTATAACATATTATTTAACATATGAAATAGTAGAATTGATAAATTTAACGACCCTTACAACCCGGAATATTAACTGTAACAAAACCAAATTCTCAGGGTTTATTTAGGATACATCCCTTAATACAAAGCAGCATTAAAAGTTTTAAATTTCGGGGGACGAGGGTAAATTATAACACTTCTTTTTTACTAAATGCTATAGTAGGATTAATAAATTTAACCACCCTTACAACCCGTACTATTAACTGTAACAAAACCAAATTCTCAGGGTTTATTTAGGATACATCCCTTAATACAAAGCAGCATTAAAAGTTTTAAATTTCAGGGGACGAGGGTAAATTATAACACTTCTTTTTTACTAAATGCTATAGTAGGATTAATAAATTTAACCACCCTTACAACCCGGAATATTAACTGTAACAAAACCAAATTCTCAGGGTTTATTTAGAAACATCCCTTAATATAAAGCAACATTAAAAGTTTTAAATTTCAGGGGACGAGGGTAAATTATAACACTTATTATTTAATAAATGATATAATAAGATTGATAAATTTAATCACCCTTACAATCCGTAGAATTAACTGTAACAAAACTAAATGCTCAGGGTTTATTTAGAACACATCCCTTAATATAAAACAGCATTAAAAGTTTTAAATTTCAGGGGACGAGGGTAAATTATAACATATTATTTAACATATGAAATAGTAGAATTGATAAATTTAACCACCCTTACAACCCGGAATATTAACTGTAACAAAACCAAATTCTCGGGGTTTATTTAGAACACACCCCTTAATATAAAATAGCATTAAAAGTTTTAAATTTCAGGGGACGAGGGTAAATTATAACACTTATTTTTTACTAAATGCTATATTAGGATTAATAAATTTAATCACCCTTACAACCCGTATTATTAACTGTAACAAAACCAAATTCTCAGAGTTTATTTAGAATACATCCCTTAATATAAAGGAGCATTAAAAGTTTTAAATTTCAGGGGACGAGGATAAATTATAACACTTATTTATTACTAAATGCCATAGTACGATTGATAAATTTAACTACCCTTACAACCCGTATTATTAACTGTAAGAGAACCAAATTCTCAGGGTTTATTTAGCATACGTCCTTTAATTTACAGTAACATAAAAAATTCCTAATATCAGGGTATGATGTTAGTTCATATCACATATTATTTAATAAATGCAACAGTAAAATTGAGACGATCTACCAGCGTTACAACCCGTAATATTTAAGAAGTAATATTTTCATGCTTTTTGACTCATTTTGGTCAGTACTATATGCCATTCATAATTTGTTACACTTATTTTTTATCATCCTGTATATATACATACATATTATTTTCATTATTTTTAATTACAGCATCCATTATTTCATCCCCTGAAGATTAATATTATTTTTATATTTATACACTGATGGCGTAATCTTCTTCTAGTATTATTTTGTTACAGTTATTAATAAAGGGGCACAGAGTGATTGAACTTCATCTACTAGTAAACATGAGGAATACGTAACATGTCATATGTTACCTAATCCACACAATATTAATATTATTTTTATATTTTTACATTAGTAAAGGAGCATTAACTAATGCTCAAAAATATTATTTTGTAAATATTACGGGTTGTAAAGATGGTAAATCGTATCAATTTTACTATTTCATTTACTAAATAGGTAATATATGTAATAAGTTACCCTCTTCACCTGATATTCGGAACTTTTGATGTTGCTGTATGCCAAATAAACACTGCGAATTTTGATATGTTACAGTTAATATTACGGGTTGAGAGGGTAGTATTTCTTCTCAAAGCTTCTATTGCATTTATTAAATAATATGTGTTATAATTTACCCTCGTCCCCTGAAATTTAAAACTTTTAATGCTGCTCTGTATTAAGGGATGTATCCTAAATAAACCCTGAGAATTTGGTTTTGTTACAGTTAATATTCCGGGTTGTAAGGGTGTTTAAATTTATCAATGTTACTATTTCATTTATTAAATAATATGTTATAATTTACCCTCGTCCCCTGAAATTTAAAACTTTTAATGCTGCTTTATATTAAGGGATGTGTTCTAAATAAGCCCTGATAATTTGGTTTTGTTACAGTTAATATTACGGGTTGTAAGGGTAGTTAAATTTATCAATCCTATTATAGCATTTAGTAATAAATAAGTGTTATAATTTACCTTCGTCCCCTGAAATTAAAAAATTTAAATGCTCCTTTATATTAAGGGATGTATTCTAAATAAACTCTAAGAATTTGGTTTTGTTACAGTTAATAATACGGGTTGTAAGGGTGGTTAAATTTATTAATCCTACTATAACATTTAGTAAAAAATAAGTGTTATAATTTACCCTCGTCCCCTGAAATTTAAAACTTTTAATGCTGTTTTATATTAAGGGGTGTGTTTTAAATAAACCCTGAGAATTTGGTTTTGTTACAGTTAATATTCCGGGTTGTAAGGGTGGTTAAATTTATCAGTATTACTATTTCATTTATTAAATAATATGTTATAATTTACCCTCGACCCCTGAAATTTAAAACTTTTAATGATGTTTTATATTAAGGGGTGTGTTTTAAATAAACCCTGAGAATTTGGTTTTGTTACAGTTAATATTCCGGGTTGTAAGGGTGGTTAAATTTATCACATTTATTAAATAATATGTTATAATTTACCCTCGTCCCCTGAAATTTAAAACTTTTAATGCTGCTTTGTATTAAGGGATGTATCCTAAATAAACCCTGAGAATTTGGTTTTGTTACAGTTAATAATACGGGTTGTAAGGGTGGTTAAATTTATTAATCCTACTATAGCATTTAGTAAAAAATAAGTGTTATAATTTACCCTCGTCCCCTGAAATTTAAAACTTTTAATGCTGTTTTATATTAAGGGATGTGTTCTAAATAAACCCTGAGAATTTAGTTTTGTTACAGTTAATTTTACGGATTGTAAGGGTGATTAAATTTATCAATCTTACTATATCATTTATTAAATAATATGTTATAATTTACCCTCCTCCCCTGAAATTTAAAACTTTTAATGCTGTTTTATATTAAGGGATATGTTCTAAATAAACCTTGAGAATTTGGTTTTGTTACAGTTAATATTACGGATTGTAAGGGTGATTAAATTTATTAATCCTACTATAGCATTTAGTAAAAAATAAGTGTTATAATTTACCCTCGTCCCCTGAAATTTAAAACTTTTAATGCTGCTTTGTATTAAGGGATGTATCCTAAATAAACCCTGAGAATTTGGCTTTGTTACAGTTAATATTACGGGTTGTAAGGGTGGTTAAATTATTCAATCCTACTATATTCTATTTTTTATTAAAGAATATAATATGTCAGATGCTAGTCTCGTCCTCTGAAATTTGAAACTTTCGATGTTTCTCTATATTAAGGGATTTATACTAAATAAACCCTGCGAATTTGTTTCAGTTATAGTTAATATTTTGGGGGTTGTAAGATTGTTTAATCTTCTCAATTCTACTCTTGCATTCTACTCTTGTGTTGTAAATTACCCTCTTCCCCAGAAATTAGAAATTTCTGATGATGCATATTAAGGTATGTATGCTGAATAAACCCTGTGAATATCGTTTTGTTACAGGTAATATTACCCGTTCTAAATGTGATTAATCTGGTCAGTTTTACTCTTAATTGCATGTATTTAATATTATTATGTGTAATAGTTACTCTTACACCCAGAAATTTGGAAGTTTTGGTGTTGTTCTATATTAAAGGATATATGCAGAACAACCCCTGTGAATATGACTGTATTACATTGTATATTAGATGTACAGTGTTAGATTTTATAAGTAAATACAGCTTTGTACTTGTTACGAATTTATGGCACCAGGGTTGTCCAAAGTATTTTACTCGACGAATCGGCTGCTACGAATCGGCTGCTAGCTTCAGTCTCATTATTATGTTCCTTTGCACTCGTATAATATGTATATTTATATACAGTTACGTACGTTTGAAATCTGAACTGTGTAACTAAGTAATTGTGTTTATTATATTTATAAAATATATAGAAAAAGTATGAATGCATAGCTATAGAAAATTTAATAATCTTTAATTTTTATAATGACGTAAATCGCGAAAAATTACATTGAAAGGTATTTTTCGAAGAATAACTATTTTGAGCTGCAAGTAAAGTGCCATTTCCGGTCATCTGATTTACGCTAAAATCTAATGACTTCTTTCCATATTAGAATAAGGTAGAAATGCAAGGTTTCAAAATTTTCCGAATGATGGTGTTTGAATGAGGTATTGAAAAAAATATTAACATGTCTATTTTATTCGTTAATACGAATATGTTAACTTCATAGTTTTATTTAATATAATAGTTCGTATAAAAGTTTGTTTATTTGGATTAGAAAAAAATTTTAAAGTATTATGTATTCAAAACGTTGGCCAAAATTGTGACGCATCCGGGTACAAGCCAATGAAAAAAAAAGTTGCGCCATAGATCTACAATTCTACATGATAGATGGATCTTATCAATACGTGTTAAAAATAAATACACATATTAATTAAAAATAATAATACAAATGTCTGAATATGGCTAAATGTAACTAATATATAATTAATTTAATTATTCCGGTATTCGACATATTTTATAAAATAAAATTTAAAATTTCGATATGTTTAGGAGCAATCCATACTTGCAACGTGTATGGTTCTATAACCTATATTTTTACTACGCTTTTGAAGTTTAAAATGACAACAAACGCCACGGAACATACTGTTACCTTATTGGTTTGTACCCGTTGAAGTCAGTAGGCAAGGAGGAAGCGGTGCAAATCTGCTGCTTTCCCGAGAATATCACTTCTAATAATTATTTTCTCTTTTTAGAGACTAATTTGAATAAAAATAAAAAATACGGGGTAAATATTTTTAGTTTTCTATCAAATAATGCAAAGGAAAAAAAAATCGTGCAATACCTCATTAGAGCATTGAGAATCCACATGTAACATATAGTGTCATGTATGTTATAAAGTTGTAATTGTTTGAGTTTGTATAATATGTAGATGACAAGAAATAAATTGTACAGAGAGTACATAGCGGTTTATACAGAACAGTTTATATTGCAATGGCGATTTTAAAACATGTGTCAATAAAACCTCAAAAGTGATAGTGACTTTCATTTTAATATTCCAGGTTAATCACTTTAAAATTATTATTATATTAAGAAATACTACACCACACATGCTCACGCGTGCACTCACACAAAACACACACAAACGCGCGCGTGCGCACTTACAAACACACACAGAGTGAAACCCAAACATAATTTTGAAAATGTTAAAATCGGATTCTAGGGACCTTAAAACGTGAACATTTACAAAATCTCCATGTACTATTTTAGATCTCTATTACCTCCCTTTTAACAAAGGTAGCAGGATGTAAAAATAACATCTATTGACATCTTGTTAGTATGATATATAACAGATGAATTTTCCAATAAATTTGAACACATTTAATTTTGAATTTTTACACGAGTTTAATACAAAACTGATTAAAATACACACATTTATTTGTGCACAGTGCACGAAATAATACGCCCAGTGTACGAAATAATGTGCTGTGCACAGTGTTTGAAATACACGTTGTTATGTTAAATAATTCATGGAGTAATGACATGTTTCGCATACTAATTTCAATGCACAAATATCAACTTTTTTTGACAATTGTGGAAAAAATATTTTAGATGAAAGTTATAGGCAAATTTATTTTCTACAAAATTGATATTAACTATTTTTGATCTAATAGCTACTGGTATGAGGAGTTATTTTAAAAAATTGATTATTTTCAGAATTTTTCGAAGTGCACCAGGGTTGGAAAGTTGGATTTTTTATTAGCACTTCTAAATATAAAAATATTGAAAAATCAAAAATACCCGACCTTTTGCTTGCAGGATATAGCCTTATTTTTATACCCCACGACTGGACAAATACAACTTTTTTAAATTATTTATTTTTTTCATAGGGCCCCAGAAAAGCCTGTGCGCAGGGCCTTGTAAACTAAAATCTGCCACTATTTTGGACTTATGCGTTTATAGTAACAGCTTGTATGAAATATAAAATTAAATATTTGTTATAGTGATAACAGTTCAGATAAGAGTTACCACATACACCCAACCCTTCTGTGAATAAGATAAAAATCGCGTTTAATTTTGCTTTGTTCACAAATTACGCTTCTGCTTATATCGCTAATGGAGTTCCATTCCAGACAGTCTGTTACAATATGAGCACATGACACGTTGCAAATTTTCTTGAAGACGATCCTGAAAAAAACGCAATGAGTGCATCAAGTGAAAGTAGCTGGTGAGCATCTTAGAACAATAGATACTCGTGATCCCGTTTCCATAGTGATTCGCGCTACAGAAACAATGCAATGTTTGACAAATGACGTTACCAGCTTACGCAGGAAAGTTTCTTTTTTAAAATTTGCTTACAAATTGAAAAGTTGTTAGCTTCAAGTATGATTAGTTTTTCTTGTGTTTAAACTATAATTGATTAAGATATGTTTATTATGAATAAAATATGGAGAGCAGAACATGCACTATTCCATTTACTAATAAGAAAAATATTGATCATGACATAGACAGCAGTATCGTTTCAGTCGCAATCAATACTAGCACTATAAGTATTTTTTAAATTATTTTATTAAACTGATTATTATCCATGCACATTTCCAATTATTATGGACCTCGAAAGTTATTTTAAACCAGGGTATCGAACCCGTAAAAAACTGGGTTCGGTTTAGGTTCAGGTTAATTTGTTTTTTGAAAGATGGGTTCGGGTGCGGTTCTGGTTCAAGCATAAATAAAATTTGCGGTTTTGTTCGCAGTTCAGGTTCGAAATAATGTAAAATGAAAGCCAGAATTTACGCAAAACGCAACAAGAAACGAACACAATTTTCACGAAAAGTCAGCCCAGACAGCAACGCAGACGCCTAAGACGTCGATTATCGGCTGTATTTACTTTTCGAACTAAAAATTAACCTGAACCGGAGTTGAACCCCGAACCTGAATTTTAATACTCGGTTCGGTTTCAACTCAGTTTCAATTAAAAATATATCTGAGGTTCGGTTCTCGGTTTGGGTTCCCTAAAATTTTACGGTTTGGTTCCGGTTTTGGTTCGGTTCAGGTTCGGGTTCGATGCCCTGTTTTAAACATATTTTTCCACGACCATTTATTTTTTTTTTAATACCTACACTCGCGGCCCTATAGGGAATTCCAGCTCAATCGAATTAAAGGAAAATAGTAAAAAAAAATACGGATGTATATGCTGAATAACGAATATTAATAAAAAAAAAATGAAATGGTATAATTGAGATATTTCGGAAATAAGGGGTTTTTTCTTATAGCGCTTTGACACGAATATGAAATCAATATTCTATAATATTTTGATTGGCGACCGAAAGACCGCCTATACATACATAACAAATAGCGTTTTAGGAGGTGGGGGTTACTACCAATGGAAGTTAAGAAATTCAAATTCGAAAGGAGGGTCTAACATTCCTGTACTGCAGTTTTCAAACAGTGTTTATTTTAACATAAATTTCTTGCATTAAACTTAATAATTTAAATACACCTGTAATTATAAAGAATACAGTGTTATAATATTCATTTATTTTATGTAAATATAACTTAAAATAGCATATATTTCAAGAACATTTAGGTCCATGATGAAAACAATTTGATACAAAAATACATCGACCTTTAAACTAATGGACCAAGTGTCTCCTATTCATTTATTGTTAGAATATTGCTCCAACATAAAAGGATAGAGATATATATTCTGTCCTTCGACAGTACGGAAGTTCTCAGTTAAAGTATACTGCGCATGCGTTCGTACTCATTGTACATCTTTTTCAGCCATATGTAAACCTCTATACATCGCTCTCTATCACTAAATAGTTGTCAAAATCTACATTTGACGTTTCGTGACTGTTTGTGCATTATTTACTTTTTTGGAGAACAATTACAATTATTTCTGTCAATACATACGTATAAGTGTTGTAAGGTGTGTATGCGACAAAATAATGGGGAAACGGTGTATTTCGTACAATGAGCAGGACGTACGCGGTTCAGCTGTGTCATTTCATATGTCAGTTCTTGTTAATTATTACTTGTCCCCTATAATATAATATGTATATAATATTTTGTATTAAAAATATATAATAAAACTAATTATGCATAAAAAATTAAATCTATACTCTTAGCGATTATGCACCAAGTATAACAAGTTAGGGACAAATCAAATTTTTTATTTTGCCGCGTTTTCTTAACTTCCGTACTGTTGAAGGATAGAGATACTGTGTCTGCACCGTTATGGCGGGACAAGCGTTTTGCTCGTACGCTGCATCTATTAGTTTAAAGATCGATGCAAAAATACATAAGCGTGACGTCAATCTTTTCAAAATTCGGGAGACCATAACTCGCTTATTAATAGGAATTTTTTCACCGGATTTTCATCAATAGTCTTAGTTTTCCTAATATTTTCACATGAAATTATATAAAAAAACAAATGGTGGAATCCCCCATTAATAGCATGGGAAGACCATAATCACAATCATCCATTACTCAAAATTGTAATATTATCACTAGCGTTTAGCCTTTTTGGATTAATTTTTTCACCGAACATGAACATATACGATTGTTAAGACATAATTTGAAATTATACTCATTTCCACACTACCCATGAGGAAGAATACAGTAGTGCGTTTTTTAACGTGATATCGCCGGGAGCCCTAATCCACAATAAATCAGTAGAACAAAGAACAAGCATGACATGACATCCATGCAGGATGGGAAAAAATCATGATTTATTTAAAAAAATCAAAAATCATTGATTTAAAAAAAAAAAAACAAATAAATCATGATTTTTTTATTTTTTTTTTATTTTAAAGATCTAGTGATGTTATTGTACTTTTTTAATTGTTTTAAAAGCAATATAAATATTTTATTTCATAAACGAAAACGAAATCTGCAATAAACCCCAAAAGATGCATTTGAATTTTTGCATAAATTTAGTACAAAACTTACCCACGCGCGCGAGTCTTTTTAAACAATACATTCCTAAATAAAATAGGTCAAAACATGTAATCAGTAATCTGTTGGAATTCGAATACAGTCCATATTTTTGTTGTTATTTATGCTTTTGTAGTAAATAAATTCATTTTTATTACAATTTGAATCTTTTTTTTTCATCTGTGATAAAAATCAGTGATTTTTTTTTTTAAATCAATTGATTTAAATCAGGCCAACCCTGCATCCATGTCACTATCTTGGGTGCGTGAAGTTGGCATAACGAAGTTGGGCACAAATTATGGGAGTCCAAATAATTTGTGCCATTTTGTGCCCACAAAATTATTTTCGAAGTATAACAGGGTTACGAAATAAAAGACTTATTTGTTTATTTTTTGCCAACTTCACGCCAGCATAATAAAAATAAAAATTTAAAACTTTTATTATTTAAATAATATGTGCTTAATTTGTGCCAATTTGTGTCCACGGTTTGACTAAATAATTACAATTGGTTCATGAGTTATTAAACCTTAAAAAAAATTATGCCAACTTCACGCTAGCATAAAAAATATTGAAATTTGATATTTTTATTAATGAAATAATTTGTGCCAAATAAATTAAATTGATGTAATAATAGCTTTGTTTGATGACATGTACTAGGCCGCCCTAGTGTTAACTTTCTTACACTAACATGTTTTATGAGAAACGGGCAGCTTCTGGCAGGCTGTTCGATGACAAAATTTTTAAGAACTAATGCTCACGTTTCTGACCTAACTCGCGAGGTGGTGTAGAAAGTGCAGAGTAGGAGTGGGGGCAACTAAATGTTGTTCGGTAGACATTTTAATTCTATCCTATCTACACATCTGTTTATTAACATAAAATTTTACACATTGAGAAAATAAAATAATGGATTCAGCTATAGTATATTCTCTTTGTTTTGTTATATAAAGAATTAATTAATATATCTGTCTCTGAATCTGATGAAGAATCAAGTGATGATTGATCTTCGTCAGAATCGTTTATTAGTTCAAACATTATGCTCTTTAAAAAGACATTTCTGCAGTCACTTCTTTGCAGCTTTATGATATGACTGGGTTTATAAACAACCTAACCTTTTACACCTTTGGCTACGCTTGGCTTGATTACTCACAACTGAGCAAACTTGCCCAAATATACACTAGTGTGTTTTATGAAACCACAAGAATTAGACTGAACTAGTGTACACTACACTGCACTGTATTATTCTGCTCTGCACTTCAAGCACTTCTCATCGAACAGAGCTAATTATTATCAGAGATATTGACAGTTGTTTTTATGGAAGTGTGAAGTTGGCATAAAAAATATTTTATTTTAAATTTTTCATCTGTATTTATTATTAGATGTATTAACAATAATTTGGAAAAGTGTGAAGTTGGCATAAAAAATATTTTATTTTAAATTTATTTTTACAGCAAATCAAAGCTTATAATTTGTGTCTATTTGTGCCCTTGGTTTGAATAATTAATTACAATGGGTTCATGAGTTATTAATGTTTAAAAAATATTATACCTTGTCACCCTCTGGCATAAAAAATTATATTGGAACTTGAATTTTTTATTAATGAAATAATTTGTGCCTCTAATTTGTTCTAATTTGTGCCAAATAAATGAATATGATGTAACAATTATTATCAGAGATATTGACTGTTGTTTTTGTGGAAGTGTGAAGTAGGCACAAAAAATATTTTATTTTAAATATTTTTTTACAGCATATCAAAGCTTGTCATTTGTGCCTATTTGTGTCCATACTATTTTTAAAAAATCAGAAAACTTAGAAAATAAATAAAATTGGCGGGAAAATCTAAGTTCAAAAGATTCGCTGAAGTCTCTACAAAACTAAAATATTATACAGGCTGTAAATAAAAAATTAAATATAAGGTAATAGAAATAAGGCATGTATAACAAACTTTACAAAAAAAACTTTATTTTTTGAAAAACGAAGCATATACAACAAAATTTGAAAATTTTATAATGCAGCAAAAATAAATTAGGTACTATATAAGGATTAAAATATAACAACAATTATTTTATATAAAAAAGTAAAAAATATTCATTGTGGTAATATTTTTTTATATCATAATATAGATAACATGTTTCATTGTTATTAAATTCAAATAATATACTTATTTTCACCATAAGATTTATCTTTATTTCACAATATTTACAATTTTCATTAAATGTAGAAGATTCTTAAACAGTTTCATCAATAAACTCTTGTAGAAATTTGTATGTATATAGTACTGACCAAATTGAGTAAAAAACGTTGAATTAACAGGTCTGATATTCAACTGTTTCCGAGAGAGAGGCCAGTTTGTATAAAAGCGAAGAAAAACTGACAAATATAGTGATCAAATAAAATTTAGTCCATGACAGAAAATAGACTAAAAAAAATCAATAATAATAATAGAAATAAATTATTTATGATCCTACCTGAAGTTTTTTAATGATACGAGAAGGTCCGGGGTTCAAATCCCTGCATTCATTGATTTTTTTATAATTTCTTTCGTCGTTTTTCCCCATTATCCTTAAGGCCCATTTCTTTAATTAAAATAATAATAAAGAAATATCGACTTTACATTGGTATTGAATAATCTGAGTTTGGTATTATGCGAATACAGATTTGAATTCCATACATTGTTTAGTGAATCCATCGCTCTTTTTGCTTTAATGATGCGATGTTCAATGTCTTGTTCAGTTCCTCCGTCTGTTGCTACAATGCTTCCTAGGTATGTAAATTGTTTTACGTCTTCTACTTCTCTATTGTGAATTCGAAAGAGAGAGGTGTTGTTGGATTTCATTCGCATGGATTTGGTTTCCTCCACATTTATAGAGGCCTGCCTTACTGGCTTCGTCTACCAAGGCTTGTAATTTGCTTGACATGTCGTTGAAGGAATGCGCTACGACACAAAAATGTCATCCGCATAGTCAAGATCTTCGAGTCATTAATAGTAATTTAGGAAAATAAAGGGCATCAAATAGGGGGTGAGTGGTGCGCAAAGGAGCGAGAATTTCGAATGTTTAAATAACTTATACGTTAAATATAATACGCAATAATAGGCGCAATACGGGTGGTTGGTCGACCAATCAGGGTAGTGCGAGCGTTGTGGTTGACAACCATGATTGTGCTATCAGTAGAAAGATAAAAATTCTCTGCATCAAATGACAATAAACACATGTAAATTATGTAATATTTTAGTCGCATAAATTAATTATTAAATTTATTCAATTTTGTATTAAAAGTGATAGCCATGCAAAAAGATAAACAAATGTTCGGCATTTTGTCTCACAGAATTCGTTAGCTATGTTTTTTGTGTTATTTTCTTTTTAATGTTTTATAACAGATTAGAAAATGCTCAACAATAGCTATATTAATAAAATTATATCATAATAAAAGTTGTACAAGTTATAGCATAATAACGAATTCTGTCTAAATTTTGTTCAAACGTCATGGCTATCACTATTAATATGAAATTGAATAAATTTAATAATTAATTTATGGCTCTAAAATATTACATAATTTATATTTATTGTCACTTCACTTGTTGCAGACAATTTTTATCTTTCCATTGAGACCATAACCATTGTTGTTAGTCAAAACGGGAGGCTTGCGAAAGGGCAATAAATAGAATAACTAGGTATTAACGTAGTTTATAATTGCAAAAATAGACCGTAACACTCCTCCGGGACAGGAAGAGTAGCATCATACGTCGCCCCCGCTAAACGAAACAACTCTTCCAGTTTTGTTTAACTTCAATTCCGTACGTTTCTTGTAGAAGACATACCTGGCTAAATTGATAGGTGCATGTGCCTTCTTCCGTCCTGAAGAAGTCGTAGTCGCTTTGGCAGTCCTTCACGTTGACTCAATACTGTTGGTTTGAGTACCGAATGTTTTACCTTCAGGTAGATGTATCCACGTCTGAAAAATCCGACACTATCGTGATGCCCGATTCCATTCATTCCTCAATTAGAGGAATGAGAGTATCCGTCCCACTGAAATAAACTAATACAATTATTAATTTTACTAATCAAAAATTATAAGATTTAATTTTTTGCGCCGCGCTTGTGGTCTTAGGAACTCGAGCTCTACCCATTTACGAATTATATCTTATACGATTTTATTTTTCACGCCGAGTTTATGTTCCTTCATTTAGGAATTAAATTTTATATTATTTTATTTCTTGCGAATTAAATATTTGTTGAGTGTAATCTAAAATATGTACCTACCTACTGATCGTTAAAAGGAACCATCGGTTCCTCGTCTATCTCGATTATTTGCCATGAAATATTATGCAGAAATTTAAGATGGTTATAATAAAATAATTTGATTAAGAAATGTACCTGGTCCTAGCTTCGATTTTTTGTCGACGAAATGCGTCAGCAACACCTCGCGACGGGAAGAAGCCCTGTCCACATACGTGCTGTAGCTTATCTCTTAACTTCTCGTCGCAGTTTATAAACACATGTAACCATAACTTATGATCAAGACAACAACAATAAGATAAATAGGGTACATCCAGTGTACTTCATAAAATAGAAAGTTTTTGCTTATCTGTTAATAATTTTTCAAATACAAGTATGAAGATTCTTCAGTGGGACATCAAACGTTCGGCCGACCAACGTCCAAAATTCAAGGTTAACACACGATAGACTATTTCCTGACGAACGATGAACTAATTTCTTAAGATGATGGCTGTTGGGTACTTGATGGTTTATGCTTAATTACTTACGTAAACACTAACTACACGCACCAGAGGAAAACTACCAAAATTAAACTACTACTTGCCATTCCAACACAGAACACCAACATGTACCATGCACCAATAACCTGTCTTCTTCTTACGTTCTCCCGTACTTCTGTTTATAGTTCTTATGGCACTTCAGAAATGGCACTATTAGTTCTAACGGTTTTTACAAACGTAAAAATATGTGTACAAAGGTAAAAATATTTTTATAATTATGAATATAATTTCTATTTATTTATTAATTTCTTGCTTTTACAAGTCTATATAATCACAAATTCCTTGAAATATTTGTTCATTTTTCAGTGTGACATGCATGATAACTAACGATATATTTTACCACAAAACTCAAAATCATCACAAATTATTGCTCCGGCGCCCTAATTTGGGTTTATTTTATCAAATAGAAGGCTAATGTACCGATATAGGTAGTTATTTAAATGCTTTTTAAAATATACCCGTATTTTCTATATTAGCCATGATACCTATAATTTGACATTTGACGAAGTAGATTTTCGCATGCGATTCTGATAATCACAAAGAAGTGTTCATGAAATTCAAAATAAGTTTCGGCACCATTTGGAGAGAATAAATGCAAGAATATACCAATTTTTTTTATGAAGGATCATTTTTGTGCAAAAGTATTCCATTCTTTAATGTTTTTGTGCAACAACACATGTCAATTTTCTTATTTTGTATAATATGCAAATATTCTTCCACTACAATTAAACAATTTTTTTCTTCTTCGAATATTTAAATAAAACATAATTTTGAGCGTTCTTTACGTTAACCACAATGTTCGGACGTTTGTAACATTGAGTGTCGACTGACATTTACATAAACATAACCTATAGAAATAAAATAGTCCTTTTATTTTCACAAATTTTCGATTACAAATAAATTTTAATATGCAACTCGGCACTGCAAGTTCCATTTTATCACTCATATGTTTTATTTTCCTCGGCCTTACAGCCTAGGTAACTAAATTCCATATTCGTGATAAAAAGTAGAACTTGATATATAAATAACTATTTCGTTGATAGTAAATTTGACAATTTTATCATGGAGATGAAATTATGAGCTGTATACTCAACGCAAAATAATAAAGACAAAAATAATATTCTACGAATAGAATAACTATTCAACTATTGAACCGAAGCTGACTAATTGATGAATAAAATTTATTCATTTGTGAATTTATTCGACAATGGTAAAACTGAGCATAAATAAAAATAAGTAAATCTAATTACATATTTTATTTTTGGTTTATTCATATAAGAAAACAAGTAATTAATAATAAATATATAACATTCATTCATTATGATACAATGATACATGTATGTTTAATGTATATGAATATCCGCATAGCTTTTAAATTAAATGAATAGATAGTAACAGTTTTCCTTCGTCAGAATAGAACAGTTATTCCGGCAGGGCATTCCTGCACTCAGCGCGCGGTCAATGCAGGACAGAGTCTCTGCAACCGTTGAAGTACATTTTTTAATAATTCTACATTTAGAAACATGAATATGCTTACACGTAGGAGAGTGGGGCAGATGTGGACACTTTTTTTCAAACTGTAATAACTCTGCCATTTTTAGTTTTTCAAATGTTTTATATTTTTCCCTGTATACTATATTCATCTGGCAATAAATGTATGTAGATTATTTTTCATAAAACAAAACATACATAGGTGTATTAACTATTTTTTAAAAAAGTGCGTTTGTCCACATGTACCCCGGTACTGGGGTACATGTGGACTCGTGCTGGGGCACATGTGAACACATCCTGGAGCACATTCGCATATGATATTTGATGTTAGATTTTCATAAAAAATAATTAAATATCAGGTTAGTTTTACTTAGAAATTATATTTATGTAATATATGTACATTAAAAATACAAAAACTGTGAAAAAAATAAAAATAAAAATCAAATCAATATAACACAAAAGTAAATAAATTATTAGGTACAACGGTATAAAGCGTTTTATAGAAATTAATAGTTTAAATGTATTATTTTACATTGTAGTGTGACAAATCTATTGGAAAACAAATAGACGATGCAGTTCTATGTGTTTCTTGAAGGCACGTTGGTTGAGGTAAATTCATTACGAATACGATGTTTCTTTGAACCACAGATTTATCACTTATTTCTTTAAATAATTAACTTCATATTCTGTCGATCCCACAAAACTTTAATTGGGACACAAATGAACAGTCCACTTCTGCCCCATACTACTATGTCCACATGTGCCCCATAGAACGCAAAAAAAGTTAATAGAATTCATTTTGTGAAAAATGTAAATTTTTATTTTTTATTTAATTATGCTAAAATACTACAATATGTATGAAGGTATTACTGCTATAGTGAAACTTTCTCATGGCAATAACAATATATTAAAAAATAAAAATAAGACAACGCAAAAATTTACTTGCACATCCGTCTCACACGAATTGCCCTATGAAACCAAAAGTTCTTGTTGCAGTACTACGCCATTTCATATGGTACGTAGAGGCAACCAGAGTCATCTTTTGGTGTAAAGATAAAAAAAATTAAATCTGTAGCCCAAACAGCTTGTGTCCACAAGTGCCCCTTGTCCATATGTGCCCCACTTTCCCCTACACCTACTGTACTCTTGACAAATAAATCATAACAAAAGTAGTCATCATAAATATCCATGAGGAATCACTATGATGCAACGATACTTGTAGGGCTTTATAGCTTAGAAATGCTCAGATTTCAAATGAAACTCACTGGAAATGCATTTTCTAAATAGTACACATTTGGCATTACAAAAACAACAAATGATATCTCATTATACAGAATATGACGTAAAATAATGCACATAGTTTATTGAAAATATATGTATAAATTTTGACAATGTTCGATAAATGCATAATTATGTTGGTCAAAAATATGTAATAAAACACTTTTCGTATACAATGCTCAGTTTAACAAAATTGATAGTGATTCAAGTTTTAATTTGCACGATGTAAAATTACAATAATAATAATTTTTATGCACGGACGTATCATAATTTGACAATTATACATGAATTTCTTTGACATAAACGTTATTTTATAGCCCGCGGGCCTCATTATAGCCCGCTGGGCTATAATGAAACGTCAAACCAAATTATAACCTACAATATAAACAGGCAACATGAAAAGTTTTTATTACAAATCGAAATTTTTTATATTCTTTAATGAAAAATTAAAATTAGTTTTGTGATATTTATATGGAAAGCACGGAGATATACAAAATAAAACTCAAATGACATAACTAATAAACAAACAATAAACTGTTGTTCTCCGCTTTCATAGCAACACTCACTGGACGTACGAGGACAAATTCTTTTCGATACAATTTTTCTTACACTCATAATTTGAAAATTTTCGTCCGTGCATAAAGTTTTGTATGTACCACGAGCGTAACTTGCTTTTATGGCCTTTGACTTGTTTTTATCCCTCGGCTTACGCCTCGGGCTCAAAATACCACCGCAGGCCATAAAAGCCTCCTTACGCTCTTAATACATAAATAACTATTATATACAACCGGTAAATAATAAAATAATGTTAACTTTATTCTTATCAAAATCATAACTTAATGTGCTTCTTTATTTATCGAGCGAAATAAAGTACTCCCTAGGGAAATAATGTACTCACTAGGGAAATAAAGTACTACCTAGGGAAATAAAGTGATTCAAGTCCTTTGTTAATTGATATTGATTAACAAATTAGGAATATTAATTATATTTAATTCGGAAAAAATATAATGATTTTTGTAAAATTAAATTTAAAACAAATAGTTTTCCTTAGTTTATAGAAATGTGCTTCATTCTTCTTCTTTTCCGTTTGTATATAAAATATTGTACATAACGCGGGAGTAAAGTGTCATTATTTATCTCAAGCGATTGCATCTCTCGGGCACTCGGGCTACATCCTCAGTATTCAATCTTCGCTCTCCACAAATATGTCGAACTTTACTGTCTTGATATATAAACTATTATTATTCAATTTTGAGTTTTAAACTATCATTATTGACTCCATAGCAACAACTATAAGTAATATTTTATTCATAAGTGAATTAAAAGAATTTAAACCACTCACAAATTTTTTAACTCACTCTGCAACAAATAATGCATTTAAAATAACATCAGGTACAAAAAAAAATCCCACTGTATTTATTAGATATTATCAGCTATTTTCATTATTTTTCACGACACAAATGATAGACAATAATGCTTTTTAAATAGATGACTTGATGTCTATCATCGACGATTGTCATGCACAGACTACTAACTGATTAGTTTTTTATTTTGTCAAAATTAAATATAATGGTTTTTATTATTATTTCGTCAAAATTGAATAAAATATTGTATAAACCAGGTGAGCTAAGAATGTTTATTCATTCGAAGAATTTAACTCTAAAGCTAAGCTTTCTTCTCATGGATAAACATTATCTTAGCTCACTTGGTGTATAAATATCTATTAATTACGTTTTTATTTGTTTCAGTGTTGATTTTTTTTATTTAATAGTAAGTTTTACAAGCTATTTGTGTTTATAAGTATCATAAAGGGCTAAAGTAAAAAGAAATGCGGTAGTTTACTACTCACCTCTTAACAAAAGAGCACGTCGTCCAAACTATCTTCTCAGTGTACAATTTTATTTAATAAAAGTAATCAAACCTATATAACCTCAAATACCAACAAATACATGAAATGTGACAGTGACAGTTCAATAGTTCATTTGTGGTTCATAGTTCTACCATCGTTACTCGCAAATAGACTACGTTAGTGTAACGGTCAATTTGTGGCGGCAAATTAAAACTAAAACCCTAACTCGTCTTTGCCGCTTTATACTCCCATGTTATTCATACGGGAACAAAAATATGCTATTTTCAAAATGTTCAAAATAACTTTAAAATGCAAATCTTAGCTATTAAACTTTATAAATACAAATCTCTAATGTATTGTTTATCTACTTGTGTCGTATAAATATCTAAAACACCCAAAATTATTGAATAATCTGTAATTAAAGCAACAAGTGCAAATTCAGTAAAACGTAGGTCGTAGCTGTTTTCAATTCTATTTAAACCTGACAGTTTAAATCGTCAGCAAAGAAATGATTTATTGCGGACAACTTTATAACCCTTTCAGTCATCGCAAACAACAAAAACGAAAAACTTATAACCACGTTATATTATAGACCATTCCAGAATGACGTCATCTGCCCCTCACAGGAGTGATTTTAACCTCACTTTTGAATATTTTTAAAAATTATTTAATTATATATCTTATGATAAATATCGAGAAATTTTGATTTTGATACAATTCATTCATAAAATTAAACCATACATTTTTTCATGGCTCCATCATTGAGTAAATTAAGTATGAAATTTATTTCCGACAGCTGCCCCTCACGAAACTCATTTGTTCTGGATTGATCTATAACTTTAAAGACAAACAGCGTCAAATTCAAAACTAACCTATAAATTCAGTTGAGCTTATCACTGTAGTCATTTCTAACTGCACCAAGTTACGACATATGCTACTATTTGCAATCCTACTTTCTTTAAAATGAAATTATGCTTAACTTATTATTTTGTTTATACTTTTACTGTAAGAAAGCAAAGAGTATTGTTAACAGTTAGTAAGAAATTCAAAATTATACTTAAGAAACACAAAATAGCTTTAATAATATGAATTGAAAATGCGCTTCCATAAGAAGTACAAACATTCTGATTTGATTTAGGGTTTCGCACCTCACTAATGTGGTCTATAGGCCGGGTGTTATGGAATCATACGCGGTGTTTTCAGATTTTGAATTTCTGGCCAATAGAATAAATAGGGATACTAGCGACGTCAAAAATGTTTAATTCGTAATAACTTTTTACTGAAGAATATTTTTTAAAATTAATTTGCTTTACTTACTAATCAGTAAGCATTTTAATATTTTTATATAAATTTATTAAATTTGTTATATTTCGATTTTGGTTTATGGGCCCATTCTATCTCTTCGTTGATATTCGAATTTCGGATATAATATGTAGGTACTCAAGAAAAAAGGGTTATAAATATGTTAAATTTAACTAATAGATTATAGCCTATAACTCCGAGAAATAAGATGCCGCGTACTGAGTCATAGTGCGTGGTACGGCTATTGGGTTGGTGACGCAATAGATGATATCTTGGAGGTCAGTGATTCTCAAAATAACCTCACTCCTTTTTTAAAGTGAATAAATATTTAACCTCCCTTTGAGCCTTAATTATTTATTAGTTCGGAATTTTCTATTCGAAATTCTAAGTTCTACCAAATAAAAAGTCATTAATTTTTAAACATTTATATATTAAAAAGAAAATACAAAGTAAATCGTCATAACAAAAAACATATTAATAATGTCAATTAATATAATCAAAAATCTGTTATGGTCAGCACTATACCTCCCACCAGCTCCAATACTTCTGATGATGCCTGATGCCGCAACTGATGAAATTACATGAAGTTACATACATTTGAAACTTGAACTTTATAACAAAGGAATCATGTTTATAGTCGAATGATTTCAGGTCTTATATTCCATATATTAATTTCGAACGTGTACAAAATATTTGAACGTTCCGGGCAAAAAATTAGCCCATCTTCAGCTATATAGTAGTATATTGTGTTATTAGGAGTAAAAGTAACACTTTGTGTGGCGAGCAGATAAGTTTGAACGACGAGCGGTACGCGAGTCGGACAACTGCATGCGAGGCACACAATGACACTTTTACACCGAATGACACATTATAATTTTTCTTCAAACGTACGTATTTAAATAAAATAATTACAACTTGACGTTACAATAATTATAAATATTTTACGTGAAGGACGTTAGATGATTTCAATTGCTCTGTTGCTATGGATACTTTCGTATTTGTTCTCTTTTTGTTATAAACATTCAAGTGAAAATTTTCACGTTTTAACGTTTAAATAAGAACTATGCAATTTTATATTTTCCTTATGTGCAATTATATCAAAATTTGAAGTATTGCCATGTACGGCCCTTGAAGTTGTTCAAATGAATGGAAGTTCAATAATATTGTTGAAGGATATGATATGTCGAGGAATCGCTGAAAAACAATATGCTTTTCATATCACTTTAATTCTAAATATTCTTACCGTCGTTGCCAATATGTAAGTCTGCTATTTTATAATACATATGTTATTTCGTTAAATATAAACTGTTTATATTTCAATTTGTAGGTTATCTTGGGGCGATGACAGATTTCTATTTTACAAGCTACTTCTTATTCGCTGATTTTATGTAGTTGCTATGGATATTTATTTATTTATTTATTTCATTTCTACCTTGTGAATCAAGTCACAAAAGATGCCATTTTTATGACGTTTGAAAAAAAAAATATTGTTCAATAATAAAGATATAAAATATACAATGATTTCAATTCACCATTTGGCAAAAAATAAAATTTCATATCAATTAAAAAAAAATAATAATAATACGAATGTGTGAATAGGGCTAAATGTATTTAATATATAATTAATTAAGAATGATGTTTTCATAACCACTGTACAGTGAATAATTAGTAAAAGTACCCATACAGAAATATATTAAAACCTCTGGAAAATCATGAGCTGTGCTCTGCGCATGCGTCAACTGGTGGAACTGGTGGAATTTGTGACAGTTCGCATGACCAGCCCCTTACAATGCTATAGGTATACACCACAGATCACAGACACTATTATAGATAGGAAACTGTAATGCTGCAAACCGGTACTATAAGTACAGCGCCCCCTGGTCGTGGGAAGAACAAGTTTCATGTATAGGAGGCGGGAATTTTGAATTGATTCGAATTCAACAACAATACTTGGTAATAAATTTGAAGATTTCACAATGAGCCGATGTTGAAATTTATTTATATCAAGTATTAAGCTATTAAATTATATACGTTATATTTTATATTTATAATAAAATGAGTGAAATAGTAAATTAATAATACAAACTATTTAACTTGTTAGTTTTAATTTTTTAATAATTTTTCGTATTTCTTCTGTGCTATTTTTTTATTATCGCTAATTACACAATTTTTCAAAATTTTCTTTCCATTTAATATTCCGTGTTGAACATTTGTAAATAATTTTTGGAATTTGGAAATCAATGTAAAGTAACGTCTATAAAATATATCAACAATTAATACCGAGCTTACAAAATACTAATTATGCATCTAAGAACTAATAAAGTACACATATTAATACACATCTGTCGCAATGCAGTCTGGAATTGCAGAAATTGATGCGCGGCATGATGTCTCTTTCACAAAAGTTTTTTCACAAACAATATCTGATGATAAACTGTTTACTGTTTATATCACAAATAATCACAAACAACCACAAATAAATGTGTATATATCATAAATAAACAAAGCCACAACTAAATTCAAAAATATGTCAACCAATTCAATAACAATCGAGCTGTCAGTAAGCTGTCATTTTCAAATTTGAAATAAAATTTTATATACTAACGCCATCTAAACGGGGGAAGAAAAGTTATAATGTTGGCCCGCTTTGTCTAATAGGAGATTCCACTGCATGGTATACACGTTTCCATTCCATGTACCTATTGGGGATTGTAAATAAGCAATATGACATCTGGTGGCACGTTGTGGAACTATCGTTGTTAGGATAGGTTATATTACGTGTTATTAACTTGGATGCAAATATTGTGGTAAACATAAGTTTAAGATTGTTTTAATTGATTAAAAATGGCCAACATAAATTATTCCACGCCGGAATGGAAGTCTCTTCGCATAAAAGATCACACAATAGGTTTTCATCAAGTTCCAGTGAAGGGAAAAAAGATCCAGTTTTAGATGTACTTGGAGGATGTGATAAGATTGAGAGATTGAAAGCTTGGATAATAAAAACGAAAAACTATTTAGTGTAAATTAAATAAATATCAAAATAGCATGAGCGCCCTTTAGATTTAATTAGATCCTAACAACACCTTGTACATAACAATAAAATTACAGATAATGTTTGCAATTTGCAACGGCTACTTTTCCAGCTTTACATGAACATTTTATTGAAGATACTTTTAAAACATCATCTGTAGAGTTGAAAATTCCTTCTATAATATGTGGTGATTACTCAATGCGGACGTTTGCAGACACGTTATAAATATTTATAATTGAATAACGACATAACCTTACATTTATTATTTTTTTGTTTTTGTAAAGTATTACATTTCTAAACGTAAGTATTATGAACATAATAGATAAATAAAATATTAGGTAAACTTATATATTTAATAAAGTTTCATGTGAATTTCAATAAAGTTATTTTAAAATTAAAAGATTTCGACTGCCTGATGGCTTCGCATACTTCGCGTGGTGTATGTAAGGGCGAATAAGCTAATTGAAGATTTATTTGATCTTGGTGAAACCAGGCATTTAGTCTTCCACATAACACAATATATCCCGCATTCAATATTTCTTCACCCTTACATACTCAATACGAACTATGCGAAGCCATCAGGTTGTCCAAATAATCTTTCAATTTAAAAATAACTATTGGAACTCACCTGAAACCTTATTAAATATATAAAAGTTTACCTAATAATTTATTTATCTATTATTTCCATAATACTTACATAATATTTAGAATTTGTTATACATTACATAAACAAATAATAAATGTAAGGTTATGTCGTTATCCTAACAACGTTAGTTCCTTTGAAAGTCACTTTGGCGCTACGATCTTATTTGCAATCCCCAATGAGGACAACAAACGTCTTTAGAATGAAAATAAAACAATAAACAATAACTAATATGTATGTATGGTAGTTAAATAATAACAATTAATGAATAATAATAAGTAATTTGAAATATATATATATATATATAATAAAATATGATCTAAATGAAGCAATAGGGGAATTTTTAAAAATTTGCTCTGTTTGAAGCGCTGTAGCTCGCTATCTATTGATTATAGAAAAAAATGTATTAGAAGACAGTTGTAGGGAATTTTATTATCAACCAATTTATAAATAGCTATTTTGCCCTAATGCAAATAGGTGAAGAGATATTTAGAAAAAACGGCTTTTTTGCGCCTTTTTTCCCAAGATGGCGGTGCTTCCCGAAGGCCCCCGAGGGGGAAAACCCATTTTTTATTAGGACTCCTAAATATATAATATATTAAAAAATCAGAAATACCCGACCTTTTGCAGGGTAAATCTACCTAATGACTGGACTAGGTACAAAACAAAGCAAAAAAATCAATAAATCTGCCGACACTCGGGCTTATTCACGTGTACATTATTATTAAACAATAAATTGTTATTTAACAAAAATTGATAACAATATTGTTAAAATTTCGTATTCACGTGTCTCGTTGTTAGATGAACTATAACAATTATTGTTTAGTAACAATCTTGTTATCATTTCGCATGAAGTTGTATCCAGTACAGCTGTCATTATCTAAATTTTGCAGTGTTACAAATAGTAGGATATTAAAATTTAAAAAATTCTTATTTAAAATAATGATTTTATAAATTCATTTGGGTGATTAATGATACGTTTATTATAGTATAATATTCAAAACTGACAAAAACATTTTTACCTAATAAATATCTAATTATTAATATTCGCATTGGTATTGTAAGGGTGGTAGAAGTGTTTTAAGATTTGTTTACTTTGTTTATGACAAGAGTGACAAGTAGAGTTGTTTCAACATTTACATCTAATTTACTTCAAATTCACAGTAAACATGGCGAAAGAACAGCAAATATCAGCCTGAAATACGAAAAAAAATTGCATCTTGAATATGAATGTATTTTCCATGATAAGTACTTTTTATTGTGTATTACTTCGTTTTGTAGTTCATTTTATCTTCAATTAATAGGGAATACCATCTGCGCGTTGTCTAATCCTAAGGAATGGTATTACTTCAGCAAGTGTACTCTGTCATGAGTCATGACATACGAAATATTTGAAATAGAAATTATTTGACATGTCAGTCTGCCATTTAAAGAAACGATTACACACTAGTATCAAATAAAGAAATGATACGAATTATATATTTGTTTATGGATTTTAGTTTAAATACATTAAATTTACCTTTGATGAATATATTCCAACGCATTTATGAGCATTTGCCATTTTAATTTACTCTTAACAATAATTGTTGACACCTCGGCAAGTGGCCAGGAGCTCTTGCTTGACTGATAACAATTATTGTTAAAATAACGACAGATTGTTGACACGTGAATACGAATTTTAACAATCATCTTTAAAATAGCAATAAATCGTTACGTAGCAATATAGATCGCATAACAAGGTACACGTGAATAAGCCCGACTATTTAAAATTATTTAATATGATTTGTTTTTTTTTTAACTTGTTTCTAGGAAAAATAGTTTTAAATAATGAGGTCAAATTTATTGAACATGGCTGTCAGTACATTTTCGACTTAATTCAGTATATTGGCAACTCTTATTTTATTAACAACCCTGAAGCATGTGCCAAGTAGAGATGCACTCGATTTCGAGCTTTGGCCCGGTCCGGCCCGAAGCCCGCCTCGATTTCGAGTCGATCATCGAGCCGGGCCGAAGATATTTTTTATCGGGCCGAATCGGGCTAATCATTTTCAAAAATCGAGGCGAGTCGGGCTTTTGATTTTGGCCCGGCCCGAAAATTCGAGCTTTTCGGGCCAGCCCGAAAAAATCTTATAGTTCATTCAAATGCACAGTTTCCTTAATATTTTAATGAAAATGGATGAAGTTAAAAAGGATCAAAATGATTTAATAACAACACAGTTCACATATTAATAAATAAAAATGTATTATTCTACTTCATGAATTCAAAGTTATTCATTAAAGCATAATAATTATATTGTGATGATGCTATTATTATTGTTATTACTCGTATACTTAAATAAAAGTGGTTTATTGTTCCTACCATAATGGTTTCTTGTCCTATTTTTCAGCAGAAACAAAGTTAGAAAAAAAAAATACTTATGCAAATTAAAATTCTATTTTTTTATATAAAATTTGTGAAAAAGTTGTTTAAATTCTTTGGTAAACAAAGTGTTAAATACTCGTAGGTCTGTAATTTTTACAACAAACTTACACTAGAAGGGTCTCTTTTTTAACTACTTATGTTAACTAATGTTGAAAGTTATAAGAATGTAGAGGTTTTTTATAAGTTTGACACGAAAAAAGTTAAACATTTCACCTTAACATAAAAATCAACATTAGGAATGCCGGATGCACCCATTTTCGAGCTTTGGCGCGGCCTGGCCCGAAGCCCGGCCCGATTTCGAGTCGATTTTCGAGCCGGGTTAGCTAATTTTTTTGTCGAGTCGATCTTCGAGTCGGGCCGGTAATTTTTATTTTCGGGCCAAGTCGATCCAAACCTCAAAGCCCGGCCCGGCCCGCCCGAATGCATCTCTAGTGCCAAGTCATTGACACGGTTCTAGTGGATACAGGTGTTAGAACCACGCTTGTGCTACCAGTCAGTGTGTCCCATTTAGAACTGCCACCATTGGGATCTCGAGAACTATAAGAGATACGATGTCGGTTAAATGGAACTTTTTGTAAGCCTTTGGGAGGCCATCTCAGATGAGCTTTTGTTTTTCCAAAAATTCTCATAGAGCACTACATAATGATGAAAAACTGAATAATTGTTGATTTCTTCTTTTTCAAATAACTTCTAAACTATTAGTAATTGAGAAAAACGTTTTAAATATAAAAGATAGATATTTTTATTAACTAAACAGTGGCGTACGAAATAAATTTTTATATTCGGAAATTTTCGAGATATAACAGAAACTTATATTTTTTTAAATAGATGTATCTGATTTTAGTCTTAGAAAAATAATTATTTTTTTCTCTTTTCAATGATGTAAGCGTTATTATGTTTTATATTTGTGTATGACACAGAACAACATTTGTCAACATTTAGGAAAATCTTATTAGTATCGCACCATAGTGCTAAGATATCAATATTGAACTGAAGAAGTTGAGCGTCTTGGACAGTGGATATTTTAGAGTACAACTTAATATCGTCAGCATATGCTAGTGAAGGACAGGTGAAAGATTCAAGAGGATCATTGAAGAATAATAAAAATAGAAGAGGGCCATGTGGATCCTTGCGGGACACCTAATGTTGCCCAAAATTCCGAGGACGTAAAGCCATTATAATAGACATAACACACACGACCATCAAGGTACGAACCTAAGATTTTCAAAGAGATGGAGAAACACCAAAGGCACTAATTTTATCCAGCAAGAGCTAATGATCTATGGAATCAAAGGCATTGGAAAAATCTGTATAATAACACCCACCTGTCTACAAGCATCTATGACTTCGGATACATACTGTGAAAAGGAAGCATGATTTGTAGTAGTCGATCACCCTTTCATGAAGCCATGCTGGACTGGAGAAATAAGAGATCTCGTATTACTAAATATGGATTTGTAAATTATCATTTCTAGAAGCTTCCCAAAATGAAATGATTAGAGAACAATTATAATGTAAGTCTGTATTGGGCTTCATTGAGCAGAGTGAGCTAGCTTAATGGGGCCATATGATCAGAATGAACGAAGCTAGACCTGTGAGACAAATATGGATGACAAAAGTGGTAGAAAAAACAGACCGAGGAAGGCCTAAAGACAACTCGATTAAGGTAATATTGAAGATCTTGGAGAAGAAAAATACGACGATTCAAAACGCTAGGAAGATGGCAAGGAATAAGAAGCAATGGGCGAAATTTGTACACAACTAAATGTATTTGTATACCCTACACTTTATGATAAAAGGATATCTGACTATATTTTTATATTTTTTATATGTAATTTTAAGAAATAAATATGCGTTCTATTTCTTGTTAAATATATACTTTGTTCTTTTCTGTTTATTAGTATATCAATAAAAAAGAATAAATATATTCTCAATAGTAATGCGCAATGCAGACTATCCCCGATACTACCCGTCATACTGATTTTAGTTATATCTTACGACACCGAGCGCTAGTGTTGCAGGGCATGAATGCCTACTACTTTATCATTGTAGATGACTCTCTTTATAAGATCTGTTGTCTGTGATTTATTGGTAATCACGAAAAGAAAACTGAAGAAGCTATCACCATGGCGACAGGTGGAGCTCTGCCCTCTGCCGAGAAGACCAAATTTGTAAAAACATTATGTAGTAAAACAGCAAAGGACCAACATTATGTTGGTACTTTTGCTTTTTCACTTTATAATTTTATAAATTTTGTCTTCCCGGCAGAGCTTCACCTGTCGCCATGGTGATAACTTCTTCAGTTTTCTTTTCGTCGTTCCTACTATTATTACCAATAAATCTTGGAGTTGATTTATTCATATAACCCATAAAAATGTATCGATAATTGGATTTCATAAAAAAAATAATTTTTTACCAAATGGTAAATTGAAATCATTATATATTTTATATCGTTACTAGCTGACCCGCCCCGGCTTCGCACGGGTAAAGCTAGAATAACGATTCGCTGCACGTGTGCCAGTATTTTTTCACATTTACTTCGGAGACATGCGTTGCGTAGGGAGACGGCAAACTGCCTCGCATCGTACATGTAACAGGCTCCGCCCACTGCCCACCTGATCCCCGCACCGCAACTCACAACGCCCTTTCTAAACATGTCTCGGGTACTTTTACTTATGTACATATGATGCAGGCTATCTCTCCGACAAATATCGAAAATCTGCTAACGGTTAAAACTTAACTGTAGATACAAAGATAAAAAAATAATTGAAGTTATCCCCTATTGTAACGCCTTGAGGGATGATTTTTCAAGAACGCTAAAACATTCTTTATTTCTTACCAAAAGCATAAATACGAATTTTTATATCCCTAACTTGAGAAATGATGGGTTCTCCTTACAAACTTTCATCCTCTATTTCACCCCTTTCAAGTTTTATTTTCGCGACAAAAGGTAGCCTATGTGCTTCTCCAAATCCTATCTATCTCTATACCAAAATTCATCAAAATTGGTTCAGCGGGAGAAATTATGGATTCTCCATACAAACTTTTATCCCCTGTTCCACCCCTTCTTTTTATTTTCGCAACAAAAGCTAGCCTATGTCCTTCTCCAAGTTCCAGTTTATCACTATACCAAAATTCATCAAAATTGGTGCAGACAGGCAGAAAGACAGACAGACAGAGTTACTTTCGCATTTATTATATTAGTATGGATTATTGTAACAATATTTTTTATATAGCTGAAGATGGGCTAATTTTTTGCCCGAAACGTTAAAATATTTTGTACACGTTCGAAATAAATACATGGAACATTATGACCTGAATCATTCGACTTCAAATCCCATGAAGGTTCCCAAAGGATATTCCAATTAAGAATCATGTTTATCTTTAAAACATAGGCTCCGGGATTTATAAAATAGATTATTACTAGATGTACCCGTTGCAAATATTTGCAACAAAAATTTTATGGTGTAATATTATTAAATTAAAAATTTTCTGTATATTCAATGTTTGGTACTTTTCTACATGGTTTTTTCTTTAACCACCTCTGCTTTGATGGACGCAGAGAGAGTACTCTGGTTCATTATTCTACACAACACTTTCACACTTTGTTAATAATAAATAAATTACTTAGAGCTTAGAGCCGGTTTAAAAGTGAAGTAATGGTAAATTGGAAATTAAAACTATTTTGACAGATAAAAATACAGATCTTGTTTTTTTATTGCTAATTATTTGATGATGAACTTTAGATATTCAGGCTTATTCTGGTGGCCATTGCATTTATTACATTATCGTGAACATTACAATTACAAGGTACTTTACAATATTATAAACATTTGCTATTCTGGTGGCCTGCTTGTAAACTGTAAAATACGATATACGATATCTTATAAAATACGATATTGTTAAATTATATATTGCCTGGTTACCACTATAGTAAAAAATAGTATTATTTGAAAACATAAATTGGTTTAAATGTCTTTAATATAGTTAGTATTGTTAATATGAATTAAGTAATATTTAATATTGTTCATATATTAATATTCTGCATATGTAGCAATCATATTTTTGTTCAAATTGAATAAATTAATTTAATGCTTTGTATATATATCTATGGTTGATGTACTGCTGCTGTTTGACATTTCTCAATTCAGTGATTGAACATAACCTAATTTGTCTTTTGTTGTGTAAAGTTGTGTTGTTGTGAGTTCTTAATAATATTTTTCTTGTATTTTATTTTACGTCAATAATATAACAACATGGCTAGTAAGAAAAAAGTGTCTAAAATACAACAAAAAAAATTATTTGGATTATTTAATTCAAAATAACATAAAACGGGAAAATTAAGCCCGAATATTACACCAAAACAAGTCAACAAAATATGGGCAGAAATGGCATGACGACTACACTAAATGCAACCGGGAGTGGGCCTATTCGTGGATGGAAAAAAGTAAATACACAGAAAACGTGTAGATTTACTTCATATTTATGTAAAATATTAACATTTGTTTACATACATTTACGGAATGGAAATCTCAGGTAACGAAGCGTGCCCGAAAAAATAAAGAATTATCTGATCTGGAAAAAACATTATTACAAGCAACAGGATGGGTTAAACAAACCAAATGGAATTGGGCATCCCTATGGAAATAGAAGTTCTAGATGTTGAGCAAAGAGGAGTATTAGATGAACAAGCAATAACTGTAGTACAGGTGGCATATGAAGATCCGGAGGGAGAAAGAGATATAATAGAAGATATACCAATTAATAATTTTTATGTAAATAAGGACAAGGACGAAGCTACAAATGTACAAGAAAAAAATATTCCAAAGAAAAAACGAGGTATCTTTTCGCCGAATCTTTGCAGTCAATTGCGGATGGTATTAATCGTTTATGCGATATATTGGGGAAAAACTAATATGTACAACAAATATACAACAAAAACTTGCCAAACATATTAACATGTTCCTAATTTAAACAAGAATTGTTTTTTATTTATATGTATTATAATTTAATATTATTATATTTTGGTTTCTAAAATAAACAAACCAAATATGTATTTCAGTTTTGTTTTTAATTTTATATTATTATATAACATTGAGGTGTACTAGAGCACAATATGAAATTTATTTAAATTATAAATCGGCCAATATTGACGAGGCTACTTTATATAAAGCTCTAAATGAATCTGGTTGGCCAAAAAAAAACTAGTGCCGAATGGAAACAAACATTTTCGGAGTAGACGAGCAACGTAAAAAAAAGGCGAGAGAAATTTATATACACCAAAGTCAAACTGGGGATAGATTACCAAGCGTAAAATTATTAACCGATTTGGAAGAAAGGTTGTTAGAATTAATTGAAAAATTAGTCGTAACAGGTATTCATATAAAAGAATTACGATTTACCGGAATTAATTGAAAAATTAGTCTTAACAGGTATTCATATAAAAGAATTAGCATTTACCGAGGGATTTACTTTACAAAAAAAGAAAAAGAAATTAATTCTGTAACGGTTAATGTAAAAAAAAAAAAAAAAAATGGAAATTATCGTCGGAAACGTAAGTTGATAAAAAGTTATTTAGTAGGTAATTTTTATATTTTAGACAATTTTAGGAGCGAGAAAAACTGAAAAAGGAGTTTTAGAAGCATATAAGTACAAAAACAATTCATATTGCAGAAAATTCAAAGAACTATATGTACCTATAAAGTCGTTTCATAACCTGTTTGAAATATTAAAAGAACAATTAGAATAGATTGTTTTATAGTCCAGTCATTAGGTAGATTTACCCTGCAAAAGGTCGGGTATTTTTGTTTTTTGGATATATTATATATTTAGGAGTCCTAATAAAAAATGCAAGTTTCCCCCTCAGTTGCCTTCGGGAAAAACTGAATATTGTTGATTTTTTCTTTTTCAAATAACTTTTAAACTATTAGTAATTGAGAAAAACGTTTCAAATATAAAAGATAGATATACTAACCAGTGGCGTACGAAATAAATTTTTATATCCGTATATTTTCGAGATATTACATAAACTTATATTTTTTTAAATGGAACCCATATCTGATTTTAGTCTCAAAAAAATAATTATTTTTTTCTCTTTTCAATGATGTAAAATTTATTATGTTTTATATTTATTTTGCATTCAAAATTATTATTTTGTCCTTATTTTGTATTAAATTTACAATTATTTTGAAAATATTTACAAATACTCCTTGTATTTAAATAATTTATTTCGTTAGAAAATTTTGCTCAAAACTCGTATCAAATTAATTTTTATAATATTTTGTATGAGGTCGCCCTTGGCACATTATAGTGTTATTATGAGTCTAGAATGAAAATATTAAGTAATAAAGGCATAAAATAAATTATATCGATCAAATACAATATAATTAATAAAAATAATGTTTTTTTTTTTTGGGAAATAATAAGAAAATTCAGGAAAATAAAGAGAAAAATTAAATTTTAGGAGCAAAACTAATCTAAAACATAATAACCCTTACATCATTTAAAGGAGAAAAAAATATTTCGTATGTCACTGGTTAGTTAATAAAAATACCTATCTTTTATATTTGAAACGTTTTTGTCAATTACTAATAGTTTAAAAGTTATTTGAAAAAGAAAAAATCAACAGTATTCAGTTTTTCGTCATTATTTAGTGCCCTATGAGAATTTTTGGAAAAACAAAAGCACATCTGAGATGGCCTCCCAAAGGCGCACAAAAAGTTCCATTTAACCGACATCGTATCTCTTATAGTTTTCGAGATCCCAATAGTGGCAGTTCTAAATGGGACACACTGTATAATGTATTGTACATATTTAACTTTTCTGGTACACACAAAAACACATAACTTCTTTATATATTTTTATACTTTTTAATTCATTCAATGAACAATTTCCTCTTATTCTTCTAAATGCTCGCAATTATTCCAATTCATTGATGAGATTGGCGGTATTTCTGAAGACTATAGGTATTAATATATGTATGTATAATGGAGTATTCCACCATAACAAAAAAAAAAAAAAAAAAAAATAAGAAAAAAATTCATTTTAACTTAAAGTATGGCTCAATAAATAATAGTTAAAACAATGAAAACATTTTTTAAATAATTACTTTACGAGATATTTCCCATTTGCTAAAAGAGGAAAGTGACGTTATACAATTGTTATCTTCCTCTCGTAGCGTACTCAGAGCAGTGTGTGTGATAAAAACAAGTATTGGGGGAATGTGACGTTACACTGATTTTTCGAAAATAAAATACTGTTAACTAGGAACAATTAAGATTTTTTAATACTATGAATTGCTTCAAAACTGAATAGTTTTATTAAAATAATAATAAAAAAAAAGATGAGTGGAATACCCCATTATAAATATTTGATTAATTATAAAATAAGAAATATTAACCATACTTCCCAGAAAAAGTCTTCAGTAATGTATCTGGATTTTTGACATTAACATTAATCTGTCAATTACAAACAAAGTCTATAGAAGATATAATAAAATTTTTAATGTCGGATAGAGATTTGTATATTTTAATATTTGTAATAACATAAATTTTCAAAAAATATTCTGATTTTTTTTTAAGAAACTAGTACTTCCGATTGTCCAATTGTTACCAAAATCTAATTAGCTATTCCCATTAATGTCAGATTGAGGAAACCGCAGTTAAACATTATTAAGTCTTATAGTATTTGAGAAACCGTGGTTCCAACATATATACATACATACATACATACATACATACATACATACATACATACATACATACATACACACACGGACATAATCATAAACATGTTATAATTAAATTCTAGGGACTGTAAATCGTGCTTATCCATTAAAATTTGGATATGTGATTTTTAGCATGATTCCAAAATCTCTCTTGGTGAGAAGTGGTAAAAATCAACGGGTTAATCTTATTTAGAAGCTATTATAATAAATTCAGCATTGACAAAAAAATTAAGCTTTATATTCAAGCGAAAATGAGGATAACTACTGTCCTGTTTAGATTTCTACGTGCAAATACAACATCAAGATGTTTTGTAGAAGGTTTGTTACATTACTATAATGTGTATGTATATTCTTTAATTAGGCGAGAACGTATCAAATGCGCAACAGATAACTGTGTGATTTGTAGGGGAAGCTCTACCTTTTCTTTCATATGGCGCTATTTACAAACTGGTACACTAATGCGCGTATTCACCAACATCAAATAAATCTTCGAATAGCTTATTCATTGAATAAGAGAAAAATATCGCATCGATACCATAACACAAATGAAGGTATTTATTCTAGCTGTCATATTTTGATGCGATATTTTTCTCTAATTCAATGAATAAGCTATTCAAAAATTTATTTGATGTTGGTGAATACGGGCATTAATATATTTTCATTCGAAATACAAACCCATTATTGTGGCCATCATGGTTTAATTTTATGCTCATTTTACTAGTGATAACAACAATATTGTCACCAAAGTTAGAATAATGGTGAAAGCTAATAGTCCTCTTCATTACGTACGACCGTACAACAAACAATAAGTTTTGCTTTTACGTTCTAATGGCAAAACAGCCAGAGTACTAAACCGAATAGTTATAAATTATGGCACTAGATGTCATGGAGCTTGGTGTCACTGTCAATATCTTAAACTTTGTGTAAATATAATATATAATAATAATATTTTATGTACCAAGGGCGTTACTATGATGATAATGTCAGGAGGGCGACGCGGATCTAGCCCGAGGGCCTTGGGCCCGAAGCATAAATGTCATCCGATGGGCATTATCATCTAGTAACGATCGTGGTGCATATAAGATTTTATGTCTTACTAGAATATGTGAAACAAGTTTTAATTTATAATAATTTTGGTTACAATAATGCTTAAACTTTGGCGTTGCTAAGGATCTTGTTTAATTGTTTTGTTTATTATCAGCATTTATTTATTTTTAAAACACCATCACCCAAACGTTCTTTATCGTGGGATATGATGGAGGATATTTCGGAAGATATTTTGATGAGAGCGAAGAAAGTGAATGATGATTTAATAAACCCAAATCATTCAAGCAGCCAATGCACGTCATCACTTAGTGTAAAAATCACTAATAGTGAAAAATGAAATAAAATTTTAATCATTTTTAACCGTCAAAAAGTGTATAGCCTTATATAATTATTATTAAGATGAATAGTAGAGTTCATTATTTATCGTTATGGCATGAATAATATGTAAATAATGTACATCAACGTCATATTATTCGTTTAAGTGTTGCTATAGTTGGCAACATTGATAATTTATATGCTCATACTGTTTAAAACATTTTTGTACGTTGTAAAGGCCTATTTATAATAAAGTAATGTTAAACGCAACGTGACCGTTAAACGCAATCACAAAATCTGTGAATCTGTCAAAGGTAGCACTTCTAATCAATCAGAAGAATCCGGTATATTTCTTTGAAATTCGGCTCACTTTTATTTATTGTCTTTATATGGCATATATAAATATAAATAAGGTTAGTATTACAAAATAATTTAAATAGAAATGGACAGTGACTAAAATATAGTATTTATTTTGTAGATGTGACAGTTCATGACCATGTCGATAATACAGATTGCAATCTATATAACTCTTTTCATAAAGATTCTAAAACCTCTGCAAACGTACCAGTACATGACTTCACACATCTAGTTACTATTATTCAATTTTTATTAATGACGTGCATTGGCTGCTTGAATGATTTGGGTATACCTACGAAATCTAGAGCAGTTTATGAAAAAGAGTTTAAAATATTGGTATGGTTACTTTCTATTTTTTTTTTTACATATTCAATACATAATGTAAATACGTATTTAAATGAATATAAACTACAGTGCAGTATTATTTAGATTACATTTTAGCAGCATTTATTTATTTAGTTACATTCTAGTAACTTTCAAAAGTCACTATTTTTGCCAAATTACAACTTTAGAAGAAAACGATACTGCGGTTTTCCCGATATTTCAATAATACATAATAACGTATTCAAACTCATATTGCAATAACATTTTTTATTTATTATTTTTACATTCGCCCTTTTACCCTTCTGTCTGAATATAGGTACAAATCATTGTTATCAACACAGTGTGGGCAACACTGTTTAACCAAATTACAAGTTTGTTAATTTTATTCCTTCTTTACAGTCTGAAAAATATGCTCCTGTCCTATATAACTTGTTGTGGACAAAATATTCAATCTTGAAATCTACTTTGCTTGGTAATGATTACGTTGATATTTCTCGTTGCAACAGTATATCATATTTGAAAAAAAAAAATCGACATGATATACATTCCAAAAAAATCGAAAGTTTTGACAGATCAAATTTTGGGCTGCGTATAGTTAGCAGGCCCCTATCAGCAGAACCTAATGAAAACTAGTGCATATTTTTTTGCTATTTATTTGCCAATTAATTACCACTATGCCAAATTAATTGCCACTTTTTTTAAAAAAATAAGGGGGGACTGCTAGCTTGACGATAAAGTTAGCAGTCCCCTGGGCTATAATGCAATGCAATCAATAATATTAATGTGTAGGAATTAATTGCCATTTAATTGCCAATTAATTTCTAAAGATTTAAATAAATTCAGGCAAAAATTGTTCAACTGATTGGACAAAGCTATTTAAAATGATACGTACCATATTTATTAGTGCGTATACATATAAAAACCATATGGGTTCTTGCAATTCCGATGTAGGATTAATATGAATGTGCGTAGGGCCATAAAAATAAAATGGTTCCATTTGGATCATTATGGTAATAAATTTATGCACATGAATCCATCAGAAACATATGAAAAGCATTCTTCCATAATCTTGGGACCATTATGTACCAGTATAAATTATATAGGTTTTAATTACCCCAACAAAATACTTTCTAATATAACCACTAGGCCTTAATAAACCAGCATGAATCATACTAATTTTAATTGCCGCTAACAACCCTGTTAAAAAATATTTATTTGAAATGAACCAATATTATCGTACTTTGCATGTCAATTTTAACTATATGAATTAATTGCCTCAGCAGACCCCATCAAAATGCTTTCTATCATAACCACTAGGCCTTGAAAAAGCAGCATAAATCACACTAGTTTTAATTGCCGCTACAAAAACCGGTTAAAAAAATATTTATTTGAAACGAACCAATATTTTCGTACTTTGCATGTCAATTTTAACTATATGAATTAATTGCCTCAGCAGACCCCATCAAAATGCTTTCTATCATAACCACTAGGCCTTGAAAAACCAGCATAAATCACACTAGTTTTAATTGCCGCTACAAAAACCGGTTAAAAAAATATTTATTTGAAACGAACCAATATTTTCGTACTTAGCATGGCAATTTTAATTATATGAATTAATTGCCTCAGCAGACCCCATCAAAATGCTTTCTATCATAACCACTAGGCCTTGAAAAACCAGCATAAATCACACTAGTTTTAATTGCCGCTACAAAAACCGGTTAAAAAAATATTTATTTGAAACGAACTAATATTATCGTACTTTGCATGGCAATTTTAACTGTATGAATTAATTGCCTCAGCAGACCCCATCAAAATGCTTTCTATCATAACCACTAGGCCTTGAAAAACCAGCATAAATCACACTAGTTTTAATTGCCGCTACAAAAACCGGTTAAAAAAATATTTATTTGAAACGAACCAACATTTTCGTACTTAGCATGGCAATTTTAATTATATGAATTAATTGCCTCAGCAAACCCCATCAAAATGCTTTCTATCATAACCAATAGGCCTTAAAAAACCACAATAAATCACACTAGTTTTAATTGCCGCTACAAAAACCGGTTAAAAAAATATTTATTTGAAACGAACTAATATTATCGTACTTTGCATGTCAATTTTAACTATATGAATTAATTGCCTCAGCAGACCCCATCAAAATGCTTTCTGTCATAACCACTAGGCCTTGAAAAACCAGCATTAATCACAGTAGTTTTAATTGCCGCTACAAAAACAGGTTAAAGAAATATTTATTTGAAACGAACCGATATTATCGTACTTTGCATGGCAATTTGAACTATATGAATTAATTGCCTCAGAAGACCCCATCAAAATGCTTTCTATCATAACCACTAGGCCTTGAAAAACCAGCATAAATCACACTAGTTTTAATTGCCGCTACAAAAACCGGTTAAAAAAATATTTATTTGAAACGAACCAATATTATCGTACATTGCATGGCAATTTTAACTATATGAATTAATTGCCTCAGCAGACCGCATCAAAATGCTTTCTATCATAACCAATAGGCCTTAATAAACAACAATAAATCATACTAGTTTTAATTGCCGCTACAAAAACCGGTTAAAAAAATATTTATTTGAAACGAACCAATATTATCGTACTTCGCATGGCAATTTTAACTATATGAATTAATTGCCTCAGCACACCCCATCAAAATGCTTTCTATCATAACCACTAGGCCTCAATAGACCACAATAAATCATACTAGTTTTAATTGCCGCTACAAAAACCGGTTAAAAAAATATTTATTTGAAACGAACCAATATTATCGTACTTTGCATGGCAATTTTAACTATATGAATTAATTGCCTCAGCAGACCCCATCAAAATGCTTTCTATCATAACCACTAGGCCTTAATAAACCACAATAAATCACACTAGTTTTAATTGCCGCTACAAAAACCGGTTAAAAAAATATTTATTTGAAATGAACCAATGTAGGTATCGTACTTTGCATGTCAATTTTAACTATATGAATTAAATGCCTCAGCAGACCCCAACAAAATGCTTTTTAACATAACCCTTCAGTATAAATCATTCTGATTTTAAGTACCGGTAACTAACCGGTTAAAACAATATTATTTTAGAATGAATCAATATGTCGTACTTTTCATGTGAATATGAGCTTTGTAAATTAATTGTCTTGGAATACCTCTGCAAAGCGCATTCTACCATATTGTTCGGACTGTAATTAACCAGGATAAAACATACTGGTTTTAATTGTCGCTATCTAACCGGTTAAAACAATATGATTCTGATTGAAAAAACATATCGTACTTTTCTTGTGAATTTTAGCTTTGTAAATTAATTGCCTCAGCAGATCCCTGCAAATTGCATTCTACCATATTATTTGGACCTTAGTAAACTGGCATCAAATTGGTTTTAATTACGCTAACTAACAGATTAAAAAATATTATTTGAAAATTAGTCAACCGTATATATCATATATACTATTAGTTTAATTAGTTTAATATGAAAATTAATTTAAATAATTTTAAATAATAAATGATGCCTTGGTTATTGGCCGTTTAAAAGCAAATAAGTCGATGGATGTCTTCGTCTAACGCAAGCAATGGTACCTTTTTTTAAACTTTTGTTAAAAACAAGAAAGATGAAATTTAAGTTAAAATTAAATGTTTTTTGCTTAACATAATTAGTAGAAAATCAATTTACACATATGCATAAACATAATATAAAAGAACTATTTTAAAAATAAACAACGAATGTCTTGAAGGTTATTACTCATCAAGCTGTCTATCGGAGAATCTTCAAGACCAAGACGATGCTATGGGATTAGTAATGTACATGGACATTATTCAGTTTGAAATTTTTTAACCAAGAAAACTTTCAACAATAGTATAGTACAGACTTAAGAAGTTTCTTGTGAAAAATTAAGGAGCGGGAAAAAACTCATTAGGAGACTGATCCCTGGAGAGTATCAGGAAGTCAACGAATTGTTGGAAAAAAAAATTAAATTGCGGGTTTACTATATTTCATATTTAAAAAAATAATATTTATTATTAGGAAAGGAAATTAAGTAAGGGTAATTACAAATAATACAATTAAATATTTTCAGACTCTTCCCATTTTGTATACAAAAGTATTTCGGGAATTATTTTGTATGATTCTTTTCGCAAATGCGTGGTGCTATTTAGATCGTCGTATTCATACCACTGTTGTCCTCGAAGGTATATCGATGTAAAATGAACGATAATATCTATATCACTTTGCCTTGTAGGTTTATTTGATCCTTAAATAAATAATAAATAAATATTTTTTTAACCGGTGTTTGTAGCGGCAATTAAAACTAGTGTGATTTATTGTGGTTTATTAAGGCCTAGTGGTTATGATAGAAAGCATTTTGATGGGGTCTGCTGAGGCAATTAATTAATATAGTTAAAATTGCCATGCAAAGTACGATACCTACATTGGTTCGTTTCAAATAAATATTTTTATACCGGTTTTTGTAGCGGCAATTAAAACTAGTATGATTTATTGTGGTTTATTAAGGCCTAGTGGTTATGATAAAAGGCATTTTGATGGGGTCTGCTGAGGCAATTAATTCATATAGTTAAAATTAACATGCAAAGTACGATCATATTGGTTCGTTTCAAATAAATATTTTTTTAACCGGTTTTTGTAGCGGCAATTAAAACTAGTGTGATTTATGCTGGTTTTTCAAGGCCTAGTGGTTATGATAGAAAGCATTTTGATGGGGTCTGCTGAGGCAATTAATTCATATAGTTCAAATTGACATGTAAAGTACGAAAATATTGGTTCGTTTCAAATAAATATTTTTTTAACCGGTTTTTGTAGCGGCAATTAAAACTAGTATGATTTGTTGTGGTTTATTAAGGCCTAGTGGTTATGATAGAAAGCATTTTGTTGGAGTCTGCTGACGCAATTAATTCATATAGTTAAAATTAACATGCAAAGTACGATAATATTGGTTCGTTTCAAATAAATATTCTTTTAACCGGTTTTTGTAGCGGCAATTAAAACCAGTGTGATTTATGCTGCTTTACTAAGGCCTAGTGGTTATGAGAGAAAGCATTTTGATGTGGTCTGCTGAGGCAATTAATTCATATAGTTAAAATTAACATGCAAAGTACGATAATATTGGTTCGTTTCAAATAAATATTTTTTTACCCGATTTTTGTAGCGGCAATTAAAACTAGTGTGATTTATGCTGCTTTACTAAGCCCTAGTGGTTATGATAGAAAGCATTTTGATGGGGTCTGCTGAGGCAATTAATTCATATAGTTAAAATTGCCATGCAAAGTACGATCATATTGGTTCGTTTCAAATAAATATTTTTTTAACCGGTTTTTGTAGCGGCAATTAAAACTAGTATAATTTATTGTGGTTTATTAAGGCCTAGTGGTTATGATAGAAAGCATTTTGATAGGGTCTGCTGAGGCAATTAATTCATATAGTTCAAATTAACATGCAAAGTACGATAATATCGGTTCGTTTCAAATAAATATTTCTTTAACCTATTTTTGTAGCGGCAATTAAAACTAGTGTGATTTATGCTGGTTTTTCAAGGCCTAGTGGTTATGATAGAAAGCATTTTGATGGGGTCTGCTGAGGCAATTAATTCATATAGTTCAAATTGACATGTAAAGTACGAAAATATTGGTTCGTTTCAAATAAATATTTTTTTAACCGGTTTTTGTAGCGGCAATTAAAACTAGTGTGATTTATGCTGGATTTTCAAGGCCTAGTGGTTATGATAGAAAGCATTTTGATGGGGTCTGCTGAGGCAATTAATTCATATATTTAAAATTATCATGCAAAGTACGATAATATTGGTTCGTTTCAAACAAATATTTTTTTAACCGGTTTTTGTAGCGGCAATTAAAACTAGTTTGATTTATTGTGGTTTACTAAGGCCTAGTGGTTATGATAGAAAGCATTTTGATGGGGTCTGCTGAGGCAATTAATTCATATAGTTAAAATTGACATGCAAAGTACGATAATATTGGTTCATTTCAAATAAATATTTTTTAACAGGTTTGTTAGCGGCAATTAAAATTAGTATGATTCATGCTGGTTTATTAAGGCCTAGTGGTTATATTAGAAAGTATTTTGTTGGGGTAATTAAAACCTATATAATTTATACTGGTACATAATGGTCCCAAGATTATGGAAGAATGCTTTTCATATGTTTCTGATGGATTCATGTGCATAAATTTATTACCATAATGATCCAAATGGAACCATTTTATTTTTATGGCCCTACGCACATTCATATTAATCCTACATCGGAATTGCAAGAACCCATATGGTTTTTATATGTATACGCACTAATAAATATGGTACGTATAATTTTAAATAGCTTTGTCCAATCAGTTGAACAATTTTTGCCTGAATTTATTTAAATCTTTAGTAATTAATTGGCAATTAAATGGCAATTAATTCCTACACATTAATATTATTGATTGCATTGCATTATAGCCCAGGGGACTGCTAACTTTATCGTCAAGCTAGCAGTCCCCCCGTATTTTTTTAAAAAAAGTGGCAATTAATTTGGCATAGTGTAAGTAATTGGCAAATAAATAGCAAAAAAATATGCACTTGTTTTCGTTAGGTTCTGCTGATAGGGGCCTGCTAACTATACGCAGCCCAGATTTTGACTTAAAGAATGCTCCTAATGCTCCAGACCTGACGCTAGACGATATTGTTCAAATCGACGTTTCCATCGAGGCCATTCATCGATTTTACCAAAATTCATTTGATCTGGGACTGGACATTGTGTTGACTGCGTTGAAATAGGATCTGGGTTTCCCATTTTCATTCACTTTATTTACTATTAACCTTTTACCGCTGCCACCATGTATTGTTATGCGGAAACCAAAACTGGTGCAGCTAAGAGTTTTATCATTATCGAGGAGCACAGTACAGCCAGTTGGGAAAAATACCATAGGAAGTGTACCAGCAATTTTTTGCAAGATATCTGAAATTAGATAATGCAAATGAATATACTGGTCATTGTCTGCGTCGTACTTCATTTACACGTCTGTTTGAAGGAGGCGTAACATTCGAAACACTGAAGTTGCATGGTAAATGGAAGAGCACATCAGTTGCAGAAAAATATGTAGCATCTAGTATGGCTTCGAAAAATAGAATTTGTATTATAATTGCAAGTTCTTTGAGTTCATCTGTAGGTGAAGGAGAATCATTAAATGCTTGTCAAGAAGAAGTAAATTTTATCTTCGAACTACAGTTGAAGAATCATCAAAATCACAATGGTTTCGAGTTAAATCGGTATCTTTCTCAGGAAAATTTGAAAATTGTATTTTTATATTTGGGAAAGATCAATAATGCATAAAATAATCATTTGAGTCAATAAAAAATGTTATACATAGTTTTTGTAGCAATAAATAATGTGCTCTCTAGGGAAATAAAGTGATTCAAGTCCATTGTTAATTGATATTGATTAACAGATAAGGAATATTTTTAATTATATTTATTTTGGAAAAAAATATAAATGTGTTTTGTAAAATTAAATTTAAAATAAATAGTTTTTCTTCGTTTATAGAAATTTGCTTCATTCTTCTTCTTTTCCATTTGTATATAAAATATTGTATATAACACGGGAGTAACGTGTCATTATTTGCCTCAAGCTCTCGACAAATAATGACGAACTTACCTCCTTGATATAAACTACTATTATATACAACCTGCAAATAATGTTAACTTTATTTTTTTCAAAATCATAACTCAATCTGCTTCATTATTTATCGAGGAAAATAAAGTACTCCCTAGGGAAATAAAGTACTCCATAGGGCAATAAAGTACTCCCTAGGGAATAAAGTGATAAGTCCTTTGTTAATTGATGTTGATTAACAAATAAGGAATTTTATAAATTATATTTATTTTGGAAAAATCAATTTTTGAAAATTAAATTTAAAATAAATAGTTTTTCTTCGTTTATAGAATTGTGCTTGTGTCTTTTGTTAAATAACGATTTTCTCCATTTGTATATAAAATATTGTATATAACACTGGAGTAAAGTGCCTCAAGCATTGCATCCCTAGAGCTACGACCAATAATGACGAACTTTGCTCTCTTGATATATAAACTACTATTCTATAACAAAGTTATAAATAATAATGATTAAAGTTAGAGATCATAATATGAAGTACCCCTACTTTCTCGACTATTAATTTGCTTATAATTTAGAATATTTCTTTTCCTATGTTTTTCTATGTGTAAGCTTTTACCACGAAGCCTTTGAAAATAATAAAAACATACGAGGGTAAAATTTGGCAGCTTACTCCTTTTCTAGGGACGGCAAATTGAGAAAGACGTCAAAAATTGAAAACTAAAATATATAATTATTTATTTTTTTAGTCATTTTCATTATTGTAATCAACTTTTCTTTATTTATTATCTTTTGTATATTTGGAGTCAATAAATAATTTAAACTAGGCACTGCTAACAGGTTATGGGACTGGGGGATATAATATTGTAATTTTCAAAAGTACAGCATTAGTAAAATTAATATGAATATATAATTATGAAACGAAATTACCTATTAGACAAATGATGAATATTTACAATTGTACATCTTCTTACAGTGATATTTTTTGTGATTCATTAATGAAATACAAACAAGCATTACAAAATTATTTTGTAAGATAAAATCAGCCTTTATTACTATATGTATAAAGTTTTTGTTATTTTAATTACGTCTATGTTCAAAATTTATTACACACTATTGATTTCTTATTCTTTTTTAATTTTCATGTAATCGTCGTATAATTGGGATATTTTCCTGTTGGATAGATTGTCAAATAAATAAAAAAATAAAATAAAATGAATTCATCAGGTTTAATGAGAATAGAAACATTAAATAAAGAAAATTATGACACGTGGAAAATGCAGATGGAGGCTCTAGGTTGAAAAACGACGCGTGGTCATATGTGAATGGTGAGTTTAAGAAATCAGAGATTGATGGAACTCAAATTTCTAGAGATGCTGTTCCAAATTGGAAAAACAACGACAGAAAGGCAAAATCTGACATGGTGGCAACGTGCGTGAATATCTCGATCAATTTTTTGATACTGTGGACAAATTGTGTGAAATGAACATTGAAATAAACATGACTTATTAGCTATAATGTTACTTTATAGTCTGCCTAAAAGCTATGAAAATATCCGATGCGCGATAGAATCACGTGACGAATTACCGAAACCAAAAACTCTGCGTGACTGCGTGTGAAAATTTTGGAAGAAAGAGAAGCACGGAAAAATGATACGCGAAGTGTCATGCAAAATGCAATGTTAACTAACAAACATTTTAATAAATATCGAAATCCGAAGAAAGACTCAAAATATGCAAAAGATAATTAACTGCTAAGCATATATATTATTGATATGTCAAAAAAATATGCTTTGCAGTTAAATATCTTTTGCATATTTTGAGTCAATAAATAATTTAAACTACGCGCTGCTAACAGTAATCAATAATTTTATTGTTGTAATAAAATCTTTCTGTAAACTGTAAAGCCTGTAAATTATAACTTCTGCCTTAAATTTTAAAGAAATTATTTAATAGTAAATAAATATTAATTTTAAAGCGCTCAAGCCAGCACTGCGCCTTGAAAGTTTTATAATCTTCGGGTATTGCAGATTTCAGAATGGGGTATTCCACTCAATTTTTTTTATTATTTTAAATAAAACTTCATTCAGTTTTGAAGCAATTCATAGTATTAAAAAATCTTAATTGTTCCTAGTTTCAGAGTATTTTATTTTCGAGAAATCAGTGTAACGTCACATTTCCTCTATACTTGTCTTTCTCACACACACTGCTCTGAGTACGCTGCGAGAGAAGGATAACAATGGGGTCCTATACCATAGTCATATTTCAACTATCTTAAATAAGAAGACTAAAATATACATAAATTAATGAGTATTAGTGAAAAAAATTTCTTTAAATATTGACTAGGTCACAAACTATAAGCGATTGAAGCTAATTACGAATTGGGTATGACGCGTTAGGTACTAAGAATTTGATTGGTCGCCTGGTTTTAAAAAGGAGATTCGCGCGTCTGTAGCGGTCACCTTTAAAGATTTATGAAATGTTATGTTGTTCTATAACCTAACAAAACATTTAACAATTTTGTGATTGATGAATTTGTTTAATTATAACATCTAGTAATATTAACAATAATAATATATTTATAATTAAATCAATTTGTTATGTAAATTAAATTAATAATAATATTAATTAAATTAATATTGAAACTTCAAAACAGCCAACACTAGCGCCATTCCATTTGGGTATTGCATACAACCATATTGGGTCCCGTGGCCGCGTGCGTGAGTATCTGGTCGCGAACCTGGGGGAACCGGGTTCGATCCCGACAGACGCCAAATATTTCCAATTTTAAATGGCACAAAAATGACCCCTGTGGTGCACTCTCCACACCAGCTATGAGTGCCCGTGAGGTGACGCCTGGTAAGCGCCCACACGGTAAAATATATCATCATCATTACCGATATCTGCGATAAAGCAGATTGTGGCACACTCAGAAATGGGTAATATGCCGTGATGATATATTTATTTATTTATTTATACAACCATATTGCAAATTATCTTTTTGTAGAAAATAATAACACTTTTTCACTTGAAGATTGATAACTTGACTTGCAGTTGGCTACGAAACATGACCGATTTCTGTTCTAAAATTATAAATTCACTCAAGAAATTTCATGTGCAATTATACATAAATTTATTCATAGATATTTATATTTATGTATATAATTATTTGTAAATAATGCTTTAAAGATTGCCATTTTGCTATTAAATTGGGTTATGTTGAGATCTCTTTAACATAAATATAACAAAATTATGTTACAAACCACACACCATTAGGCCGTGGTCACACTGAACTACTGAACAATCGAGCACGATCGAGTAAAAAAAAACCTGTGTATCAATCAGTTGATGACAATCGAGTAAGATCGTGTACCGTCGACTTTTTTGATATTTCGTACACCGCTCGAAGCTTCTCGATGGTAACAGACATGCGCAGTGCTCTTTCTCAATGAATGAATAGATTCTGACAGATTGTAATATTTAACATTCTAACCTGTTGAGTTGTTTTTCCTACCAAAATAACAGAACAGTGGATTGTCAACGAGATTGACCAGTTAATAAATTTAGTTTGCTCCTATGAAAATATCTATGATCAAAGCAGAGCGGGGTTCAGTAATGTCAATAATATTGACAAGTTATAGATGTTAATAGCAACAAAAATAGGAATTAAAAGTTGTAAGTTGACTTGACAACAAACGACGTATGTAAAAACACCACCAACATTTATTGGAAAAGCCGCGGTAATTTTAAAAATGATATTTCATTTCTTACCACTCGATGCAGCAGTGGGACCACTCACAAGAAAAAAACTGTTGATGATAGTCGATGCACGTGATCGATGGATGTTGATCGATGCAGTGTGACCGTTACTTAATCCACCTGCACTAGCGCCACTGGGAGCTTGCGTGGAATTAATTGTACTGTGTTTGACTGCAAAATACGGAGAGTGGCATTACCTTAGCTTCTTATACCGTGCTTAAAATCAATGGAATTCGTAAAGAAATTTCAATATTATCTTATTTTCTCGCTAATGACGGTTTATACTCGTACTTCCGGTGTAACCGTCCACGTGCAGCCGCTTCCGGTAGGGCGGGAGCTACACAGGCGTCACGCAGGTGGCTCCACTAGTTTCTCGACCAGTGGTTTTCAATCATCATCATATTTATATGGCACTTTAGACTTTAGAGTCTGGTATTCCGAGAATCCGACTAAGCAGATGATAAAATAGTCACGTAACTGCATAATATTCATATACTAGCATACTAGCTAGTCGCATGTCGTATACTTAGTCCGGAACTCAAATAAATATAAGTCAATATGTTCAGATGTATATATATTTCGTTATAAATATTTTTCTTTTACAAATAAAAATGTTGACATATTGTTACTATATTGTATTTAATATTTATATTTCTTTACAATATTTTTACATAAAATCTTGTTAAAGCAAAACTTATTGCATATACGAACTATTTTCTGTGACAAATTTAATGAACAAACAAAAAAAAATATTGTTACAGAATAAAACTCACATTGTTCAATTCAAAATTATTTAATTTTTCCTTATCAAGATATAAAAAAATTCCTGAATTAAAATTCTAAATAAAAAGTCTGTTGTGGCCAGCACAAGACCTCTCGCCATTTCCATATTAGGCTATATAAGTATTGTATTCCACTTCCCTTTCGAACCGTCCTTTTATAACAAAAAAATACAGAACTTTACCCAAATACTGTTTTTTATTGTATTTAACATGTCTTCTGCACACATATAATTCTAATTATATCTATTTTTCATTGTATAAGGAAGTTTCTAAATGTCAGAGATTCTTCCAATTCATTAACCAGATTGGCGGTATTTCTGATGGATATATGCATTTTACCTATATTTCAAATATTTAATTAATAAAACAATAACAAAGATTTCCCAGAAAAAGCTATCAGAATGTCACTACAACTGTTGATTTTTGACACTGACATGTGTCATTTAAAAGCTATGTTATAAACATTGGAATTTGTCTACTGGTTTTCTTAGTGCCTTAGCCTCTGCGATTAAATTACTCTATATATTATAGTGTCTTTATCTCTAAATCTATACAAGATATAATAAAAATTTTAAGTGTATTAGATGGAGAATTTTATGTTCCTCAATATTTAATAACAAAAATTTCCAAAAAATTATATTTAGAAGAATTTTTCTCAGAAACTACTACTTCCGGTTGTTCAATTGTTACCAAAACCTTTTCAGCTCTTCCCAGGAATGTCAGATTGAGGAATCCATAGTTAAACAGTTCTTAAGTCTTATAGTTTTTGAGGAATCGTGTCTACAACATCCAGACATACACACACACACACACACACACACACACGCACACACACACACACACAAACACACATATACACACACACACGCACCCGCTCGCGCACCGGCACACACACACACAGAGAGAGAGAGACATCATTTTAAAAATGTTAAAATCGGATTCTAGGGACCTTAAATCGTGCTTATTCACTAAAATCTGGATATGCGAATTTTAGCATGAATCCAATAACTCTCTTAGCGAGAGGTAAAAACTGATGTGGCCAACACAAAACCTCCCGCTATTTAATTTTTATTAATTTAAATACATACCTACGTATTTACTAACGCTGCAAACTGTTCCATTACATAAAACTATTGTTTTATTTACTATTTTCTTTTTAAAAGGTCACTATTATTAATTTGAAGTGATTAGTTTTTTGACAGTGACATTTACTGTCAGTTACATTCATTTGAAATATGAACTGTGTAACAAAGGAATTGTGTTTATCTTAGGCTTCGGTACTCATAAAAAAATTATTTTTAAATTTATCTGTAAAATATATAGAAAAAGTATTAATGTATTCCTGTAGATAATTCAATAATCCTTAATATTCATAACGACAAAATGCGAAAAAATGGCATTTAATGGTATTTTTTGAAGAAAAACCATTATGAGCTTCAAGTAAAGTGCCATTTCCGGTTATCCGATTTACACCAAAATCTAATGGCTTCTTTTCATATTAGAATAGGGAAGAAATACAAGGTTTCAGAATTTTCTGAATGATAATATTTGAGTTAGAGCGAAGACAAAATCCCTACACATACACACACACACACACACACATATATATATACCGGGTGTCTACTTTTATTTCTGAACATAGGAAATTCAATGTTAAAATTTTGATCTGGTGATATCTCCTTACCTAGTAATTTTAGAACAAAAGTGTAAGGAAGAAAAATGTGTAGAATGAAAAACTGCATCAACGAGATCTAATATTGTTGTTCAATTGTTTCTTATGTACGAGTTAGAAGCAAAAGAAAATACGTCATTTAAGGCAATTATCAGAGTGCCATGGAAAAAAAAAACAATAATTTAGATTTCTTGTTTCTGGCATATCTGACAGATTTGACATTTCTTTTTAATTTATTCTTATTAGAATTAGTGATTATTAATTTTTTCTTCTAGATTAACACTTCGCATTATTCTAGTAATAATAATATAACAAGAAATGTCAAATCTGTCAGATATACCAGAGACAAGAAATATAAATTATTGTTTTCTTTTTCATGACACTCTGATAATAGCCTTAAATCGTGTATTTTCTTTTGCTTCTAACTTATACATAAAAACAATTGAACAACAAACTTGGTACTCAATCAATGCAGTTTTTTACTCTGAACATTTATCTTCATTACATTTTTGTTCTGAAATTAATAGGTAAGGAGATATCGCCGAATCAAAATTTTAACATTGAATTTCCTATGTTCAGAAATAAAAGTAGACACCCGGTATATATATACAGGCATCATCGTGAAAATGTTAAAATTGGATTCTAGGGACCTTAAAACGTGGGCATTTACTAAAATCTCGATATGTGATTTTTAGCACGATCCCTACACCTCCCTTACCAAGGGTAGCGGGAGGTAAACAACTGATTTGTTAAAACTAAATAATTATTTTTAACTATCTATCGCTTGCATACATAGTATGAGAAATAAACTGGCTTATAATATTAAATAATTGTAAGTAATGTAACTTTTTCCGCTAATCATCTAGTCCTAGTCCATAGCGGGATTAGCATTGGGGGCCTATGATATGATTTCATTGTTCCGGTAAACTTAAATATACGTGATGCATATTAGCTCACGATGTACTGCAGTTAATAAGGGAGTAAGAGAAATGAACAGTGAGTATTTCACGAAGGAATGGTTTATAATATGTGAAGAATGCTGGACCTGCAGGTTTATATTTAGCCGCTAGTGTTCCGCTAAGCTGTAAATGAATTAATTAACCCACAATGACCTCATTTCAAGAAGAATCCAATCAGTTGTCTCATTATAGGCATTTCATGCCTTTGCTCTACTTAACCAGTTGTTTAAAGTGAAATTAAATAGTGTTTACTAATTTTATCGACCGTCCTCGGTGGCGAATCCCGGGTAAGATATGTTTGTTGTGTGTGTCCCCTTCATAATTCTCATCAGTAACGTTTAAAATGTATGCAATTATAAAATTAGAAAGAAAAACTCTCATCCTCATGAAATCACCGCTTATGTACAAGATATGAAAACGAGTAACGATAAATAAAATACTAATTTTATCTGTAGTTTGTTTTAATTTTTGTATATGTAGAAATTAATTTGTAAAATCTGTTTTTTGTTTATAAAACGCCAACTCGTTTTCAAAATAATTAGCTTATTAAAAATGATGAGTGTTGAACTTGGCCTCGGACTTGGCTTGGATATTTCTTCAGATTGTTGTGCATTAAGTTAGAGGCGGTTCATTTGTTGCCGTAACGTTCGTACTTCCACAATTTTGGCAATTAACATCTGAAATTTTTAATCTACAGTCATAAAGAACTACGTATTTCATCTCTTCACAAATCTATTTTTTTTTTTTTTTTTTTTAGAAAAATTGTTCCAAATAATAAATAATAATGACTATTTCACTCATACATTTATAAACCAATCCAAATTCAGGATTCTACCTAGTTACCAAGTTTCATTTTGACAAAACAATCTCACAAAAAAATTTTCGAACCCTTTAAGCCAATAAGATGCTGTATTTTTACAAGTGAGTTTTGGTAAGTGAAAATTTTTTGACGTTTTAAGCGTTTTAAGAGTGCCTATGAAATATTGTTTATATACCTGTCAAAGTCCTGTCCGCTTATATTTATTTTTGAAATAGTCATCCGAATATCATTCGTGGTTAAATTTTATCCTGGCAAATTTTTCAGATTGTTACTCGAGCCTTTTGCTAATTTATCTCGTGACATTGATCAAAAATCACTCGCTTGACATCTCGTGATTTTTTACTTCCTTGTACGAAGTAAAGGAAGTATTGTAATCGCGAAAAATTTCGATTTCCGGATTTCAACGGAAATATCCATTTTGACCATCCCTGAATCCATTTTGACTAATTTCGTCGTGACGTCTGTACGTATGTACGTACGTACGTATCTCGCATAACTGAAAAACGGGAAGCCGTAGAAAGTTAAAATTTTGTATTTAGGACTGTTATAACATCTAGTTGTGCACCTCCCTTTTTGGTCATTACATAACTTTCGGAAATGGTACTTTACTTGAAGCCTATAATAGATTTTAATGAAAAACTATATTAAAATATAATCCAAAACTTTTCAAAATTGGTATATAACACTTCTATATCAATGGAAATAACATAATAGATTTTAGTTAAAATGGTCTACCCGGAAGTGGTACTTTACTTGAAGCCTATAATGGATTTTAATGAAAAACTATACTAAAAATAATCTAAAACTTTTAAAATTTGGTATATAATACTTTTATATCAATGGGAATAACATAATAGATTTTGGTTAAAATAGTCTAACCGGAAGTGAAACTTTACTTGAAGCTGTTATCAGTTTTTCTTGAAAAAAATGGTGTTATTTTGATTTTCATAATATATGCTTCAAATAAAAGTTTTAGAGAATTAAATTCTGCGTCGAAAACATCAAGTATAATTAAATTAGCTCTTTGTATAAGCGAGATATGTATATTTAAAAATTATGTACTTTTTAGTTTCTGTAATTAAGTTTGCTATGAATTAAGACAAAAAATAACAAAAAAATGAAGAATTTAATGTCAATGTCAAATGATGTCAAATACGTGCAATTTTAAGATTGGGTCTGTTATAATACATATTTTAATTATTAACAAAATATGTATAGTGTAACAGGCGTACAAGGAAGTCATGTGGTATCCACATCAGATATTTTGTCAATGTCACTCAATAAATTGCTAGGCAATCGATTGTGTTATAGAATACGGGTGAATATTTGCCATTTTTCAACTTCAATTTACTTAAAATTAAAAATGTGAATATTTTTTAAAAAAGTGACGTTGTAGAGACATAAATATATATTTTTGTAGAGACATAAATATATATTTATCAAATCTATTTGTTTCATTTTTTAAAATATCTTTTGTAGTTCTAAGTAATGTAAGAAATACTAATATACAATTGTAGTACCAGAATTTTTTTTTTTTTTTCACTTTATTATGTATATTTACAACTGGCTTTACTAGCCAACCAGTAAATTCGATACATGATGTAATCTTGCGAGGATATAATATTTATAATATTAATCCATTTAACATAATGTTTGTGTTCACAGGTCTAGGGGTTTATTTCTCTTCAATCTTCTTACTTCATCTGTGTTGTCTAATAAGTTTAGTGCCAAGTGGTTTGGGTGGCGGGTAGAGTCTTCTCCGGTATCTAGAGGCGTATGAGGATATTTGATCATGAATGTATCGGATCCGAAGATCGTTATGTAACATTTGGTTACTGATATACCACGGGGCGTTGGATATTATCCTAAGTGCTTTGTTCTGGGCTCGTTGTATAATATTTATGTTCGTTCTTTTGGCGCATCCCCATAATTGGATACCGTAGGTCCAAATGGGTATTATTATGGTTTTATACAATAATAATTTATTCTTTAATGAGAGTTTCGAATTGCGCCCTATAAGCCAATACATATTTTTTAGTTTTAGGTCCAGTTGTGCGCGTTTTTTTTTTGAATATGTGTTTTCCAAGTTAGATGTTTGTCCAGGTGCATTCCTAGATATTTGACACTGTCTTGTTTTGGGAATAATGTTGTTGTTTATTGTGACATTTGGACATGTGGTTCTTTTATTACTGAATGTTATATGTGTACATTTTGCTTCATTTATTTTAATACGCCATTTTTTAGTCCAATTTTGTATTTCGTCTAAAGTATTTTGAATACGGTTACTTGCTTCGTCTGAGATAGCATGAGAAGCTAGGATAGCTGTATCGTCAGCATATGTTGCTGTTAGTGTACTAGAGTTAAGCCTGAATTACATTACACTTTTTCTGGCTAAAATCTAGTACCTAAATTGGAACTAGATTTTAGTTAGAAAAAGAGTGTAATGTAAATCAGGATTTAACGCGTCCAAGTTTCACACTAGAACTTTTTCTAACTTTTTTCCAAACTAGATCCGACGCTAATTTTCAACCAAGTTTCGCACTAGTAGACCTGCGCAGTGAGTGCTTACTTGTTACTTCAATGATGCCAACATATGTATAAACGTCAAAATATTTTGTTTTGATTTAAAGTACATACCACAATCATTTAAAATATAATTATTTATACTTTCATAATGGCATCTAAAAAGTGGACACCCGAAGTGGTTAAAAGTTTGGTAGCTCTTTTTAAATTACAACCCGTTTTATTTAAGGTAATATATATTAAATAAATGAGTTAAAAGTACAAGATATTTGCCTGTTTTAGGTTAACACGCCAATATTCCACAACAAAGCAATGAGGCAGAAAGCGTTGGAAACAATAAAAATAGAACTTGAAAACACTTTTAAAGAAACGTTTTCAGTCGCAGAAATAACAAAAAAACTTGGCAATTTGCGGACACAAATTATGGAAGTACACAGAAATATGTCGAAAATAAGCCCTAGTGGAAGCGGAACAGAGGAAATAAAGGCATCATGGTGGTTGTATGAACCATTATTATTTCTATTGCCCTATATCAAAAGAGACAGAGGGATCTCAAATATCGCCTCACATTCGCAATCCACAGCTACCACGTCTCAAGAAGAGACAGAAACACAACCAAAAGAGATGGTTATAACAATGGAGATGGAAGAGACTGTGGAAGAGACGGTGAATGAAGATGAAAATGTAACAATTTTAAAAGATATTGATTGTTTATATTTTTTTTAGCAAAGTGATGTGTTATACATATCGTTCAGTCAGATGGTACTCTATCTCCCTTGATAGAAAGCAGATCCTCACCAGCAACCACTCAGCCTCAATCAGTTCAAGAAGTAGCTTCTACTGCCTCAGTAACTACACCAAAAACAAAGCCATCGCGAAAAAGAAAACATAGTACAGTGGAGCAGGCATTTGTCAATGCCATAAAAGATATTACTGAAGAAAATAAAAGTAGTACTGTCAGTGGAGATATTCAGAGGTTCTGTGAATATATTGGTACAGAATTAATGACATTAAAAACGAAGAATATCCGCAAATGTAAATGGGATATTTTAAATATTATAAAACGGTATCAAGACTAAGAGGAGGAAGATGATTAATTATTAATTTATTAATATAATAATAGTATAATACTTTTTATGTTATTACTTTTTATTTTCTGTTTATTGTAAGTAAAATACTTTATTTTAAGTAAAATACATATATTTTTACAATGCATTTTGTTGAAGAAAAGTTTAAATTCTTCACGAACTCTTAAACTTTTATTGTTTGGGCGTCCACTTCTGTAGTTATTACTATTTAAACCTGCAGTCTGACTTCTCCAAGATCCGTTTTGAAGTTGACCATTTTCTTCTTTATCGACGTTAGATATAATATCATTTTGTGATTCGTACTTAATAAAATTGTGAAGAGCACAACATGCAAGAGTTATGCGGACAACTTTATCTCTTGATAAATTTATTGGTTGTAATAATACCCTAAATTTATTTGCTAATATGCCAAACGTATTTTCTATCACTCGTCGACCACGACAGACGGTAGATCTGCCGTGAATATCTGGTACAATACCGGGCCCAGAACGCTGCTCTGTGGTACTCCAGCATTGATTTTATGTATTTTAGAAAGTGTTCCTTGGTGTGTAACTTGGAAATATCTGTCACTTAAAAGTAGTATATAGAACTCACTTGGTAGGTTTTGTTTAATTTTGAATAACAAACTAATGTGCCAGACTCTATCAAAAGCTTGACTTATATCAAGGAAAACTCCTGTACATATCTTCTTTTCTTCTAGGTCTTAGTACCAGAATGAACACATAGATGTCACTTTAATTATTTTGAGATATAAAACAAAGTTCGATTGTAACTACTGTTGAAATAAATTTTAGATAACTGATATAACAAATTATTTATACCTATATTTATTTTATAATTACAATAAATGTTCAAACACATCGCCATTAACTGTTAAACAAATGACCTAACCTATTATAAAATTCACGTCTTACATTACTTAATTGTCTAGTTTTAATTTTATTACATTCTCTTCGAATGACATTTTTTAAAGCGTATAGATTAGGATTATTTTCTTGATAAATTTTCTCTTTATGGTCATAAGAAAAAGTCGTTAGGCGCTAAATCTGGTGACCGTGCTGGCCAATTAATTGAACCCCCACGATCAATCCACGAATCAGGATAACATTTATTATGATATTCTGTTACGCTTCTTCCAGAGTGTGCAGAGCAACCATCATGCTGATACCAAATTGTTTTATATTTTCGGTTTTGTCTTCAATTTCTGGACCAATGTGGTTTTTAAGCCAATCCAAATATTTTTCGCCATTCAGACATCCCTCTATAAAAAAGGTCCAATGATATTGCTCCCTAAAATACCTGCCTATACATTAACTTTTTGTGGTTATTGGGTATGTGTTTGTAACATGTATCATGGATTATTCTTATCCCAATATATGAAATTTTGAACATTTGGTTCACCACTTAGAGTAAATGTCGACTCGTCAGTAAAACATATTGTTTTTAGAAATGTTCTATCCAAATTTGCTTTTTCCATCATTATTTCACATAGAGATGCACTCGATTTTGAGCTTTGGCCCGGCCCGGCCCGAAGCCCGCCTCGATTTCGAGTCAATCATCGAGCCGGGCCGAAGATATTTTTTATCGGGCCGAATCGGGCTAATCATTTTCAAAAATCGAGGCGAGTCGGACTTTTGATTTTGGCCCGGCCCGAAAAATCTTATAGTTCAAGTGGTCATTTGTCAGATCAGATCGCACCAAAGGATCACAGTGAGCAAGTGACGTGAGATAATCGCATCCGATGCGCCTACTTGATGGGAATGAAGTGAAAGGAATGAGATTCACACGGAAACTACAATGTGGGATAATTTGGAACTAATTTTTGGAATAAATTTTAATAAGGGTTTCCTTAATATTTTAATGAAAATGGATGAAGTTAAAAAGGATCAAAATGATTTAATAACAACACACTTCACATATTAATAAATAAAAATGTAATATTTTACTTCAAGAATTCAAGGTTATTCATTAAAGCATAATAATTATATTGTGATGTTGCTGTTATTATTGTTATTACTCGTATATTTAAATAAAAGTGATTTTTGTTCCTACCATAATGATTTCTTGTCCTATTTTTGAGCAGAAACAAAGTTGGATAAAAAATCCTTTTGTAAAGTAAATTATATTTTTTTATATAAGATTTGTGAAAAAGTTGTTTATATTCTTTGGTAAACAAAGTGTTAAATACTTGTAGGTCTGTAATTTTTATAACAAACTTACACTAGAAGGGTCACTTTTTTAACTAGGTACTTATGTTGACTATGTTGAAAGTTATAAGAATGTAAAAAGTTATTAGGAATGCCGGATGCACCCGATTTCGAGTCAATTTTCGAGCCGGGCTAGCTAATTTTTTTGTCGAGTTGATCTTCGAGTCGGGCCGGTAATTTTTATTTTCGGGCCGAGTCGATCCAAACCTCAAAGCCCGGCCCGGCCCGGCCCGAATGCATCTCTTTCGCAGAATTCTGTCCTTGGTTTCTTATCACTTTCGAAAATTTCTTGGTTCTTGGCATACTTGTAGTCTTGTAGGACTTGTAATTCTCCTGTTTCAAAATTTTTTGTACTGTAGAATGATGGATGCCTTGTTCTGCAGCAATTTGACGTGGACTTATGTTTGGATATTCTGCTACCGCCAATAAGACATTAAATTTATTTTCGTTCATATTTTCTTCCGCTTCATTGTTCTCTTCTACTGTCAATGAACACTTTTTGCAAGGTTTTAAAACACTACCAGTTGTGTTGAACTGTTTAATTATTCTGTTTATTGTAGATATTGTAGGTATAGGGCGATCTTGAAATACAGCACTAAATAAGTATCTTACTTAAGCTTGGGAGTTTCCTTAATAAAACCATTTTATGCACTGAATTTTTTCTTGAATATTGTACATAGTTGTATATTAATAATAATAATAATAATAATAATATTTTATTTGCTTCGATATTACAATCGTATACAAATAAGATTGGCGATAGTTGAAGTTAAGATACATTCCTTATTAAACTTTTATGCATAGAAACATACTTTCCCTTATTCAATTGTTTAGACTATAGTTTATTAACAATTTACAAAAATATAAATTCGAAAATACGCTATTATTCTCTATTAATACCTATACCTATATATGTACATTAATAATTTTTATCCTGATTATATTAATGGAGATTAGAAATTATAGTTCTTATTTACAAAATTATAAATTTGGAAATTACGTTATTATACTCTATTATTACCCACTCCTACATACAAAAAAAAAAAATATCCTAGTTATTAAATAAATATTAGAAATTATTATTTTTATTTACAGAAGTATAAATTTCAAAATTACATTGTTATTAATACACACCTCTACACAAAGTTCTATATTCTATCCTAGTTATATAAATGGATATTTAAAGTTATTGTTTTACATTTGCTTCAAAATGTTATTCATTTAAATAAAAGCTCCTTAATTTAACTGCACTGACAGTGTAATGGAAGATGTCATTGATTTTATTTATATTAGGCTTTTCAAAAACAGTACATAATGTGCTTAGGGCCGTTTTCATAATCTGGCTCACTTTAAAACTTTAATTTAAACTACTTTAAGGCTTTATTTTTATTTTAAAGTAATGCTACAATACTCACTAAAGTGTTAAAGTTATATTATGAAAACGAAAACAATTGTACAAACAGTGTATTGGCACTGCAGTATTATTTGTGTAAAGAACTGTTTAGATGTATTTCAACAGTGAATTTCTGTAACTTGGTTACAATGAACAGTGTCAAGTGTTCAAATTAAACTGTGTAAATAACGAAGACAGATTTGTGAAAAATTCATGAATCTCACTGGGATTTGAACCCAGGGCCTTCCGATATCTAGTCGGACACTCTACCAACTGAGCTATGAGATCCCGCGAAGTTCTTGAATTTTTCACACGTCGCATACATCGCTGTACACAAGTTTTGTCTCCCACTTGGAGTATCGTCACCCGCACAACACCGCGACATCACCTGCAGCAGTGTATTGGCACTGCAGTATTATTTGTGTAAAGAATTGTTTAGATGTATTTCTACAGTGAGTTTCTGTAACTTGGTTACAATGAACAGTGTTAAGTGTTCAAATTAAATTGTGTTAATAACGAAGACAGATTTGTGAAAAATTCAAGAACTTCACGGGATCTCATTGCTCAGTTGGTAGAGTGTCCGACTAGATATCGGAAGGCCCTGGGTTCAAATCCCAGTGAGATTCATGAATTTTTCACAAAACTGTCTTCGTTATTTACTCTTAATTTAGTTAGCGGTATTTTAAATTTGAAATAGGTTTGTGTTTCAAAATCATTTTTAATTATTTTAAAATGTTCATTATATTTTCCATTTTTTGCACTTGTTTTGTCAAATTCGTGCAAAGATAAGCAGAAGTTATTAATTATGTCTTGAATTTTTGTTTTATTTACATATTGAATTTCCCATAATATTGTTGTATATTAAACAAAATTATCATAAATCAAGTAATATATTTAAAAGTAATTACTCGCGCGAACTATCGAGCTAATAGAAATTATTTTGCATTTGTGTGTAATTTTGTTTAAATTACATGGCTGTCGCTATAAATGAGCAATTTTATAAAAATATTAATCCCAATTCTCCGCGTTACAAAAAGTGTAAAATGAAATATGATGATTGATTTGGATACAGAATTCAATTATCTACAATTATTTGAAGCATTTTGCTCTAAAATAAATAGGGAACGAAATATCGCCATATGAAAAAATTAGTATTGAATTTCTTATATTCCATATATCAATTCACCAACCGGTATATGTAAAATGTACGAGTCCTGAGTATTAAAAATTACACCAAAACATTGTTAAATTTCACTTAATTCTGTTTATTTTATCTCTATCTAAACCAACGCTATTTTCTTACGTGAAATGAAGTATAGTTTATTTAAAAGTCGGGTTCGTTTGCAATGTTAGGTTGAACTTTGAATGTTTGAAGGGTCAGAAAAATGTGACTGTCAACGCGCGTGTAGATTGGGAAAATCGAATGGGGTCCTCCACTCTTAATTTTTTAAAATTTTAAATTAAAGTTCGTTTAATTTTAAAGTAATTCGCAATTCGTACTACTAAAAAGTATTATTTGTCTTTAGTTTAACTGCATTTGATTTCTAAAGTCAATATGACGTCACTGGACACTCCTCTCTTTCACTCGCTCCGCGACAGACTCTATAGTAGGCTGCGAGAGAAAGATTAGAATAATATGACGTCACAGTGACAATGACAATAAATTCCAAATATCTCGTTAAATAATTAATAAAATAATGTTTTTTTTTAAACTTAATCGTTATTTATTGAGTAGTACTTTAAGTGCAAATTGAGCATTTTATTGTATTTTGTTATGGTGGAGGACCCCATTGTTAACAGGAAATAGGTCTATGCAAATAATCTAAACACATGTATTAATAAATGGTATTTTTTTAAACAATACTTAAAATATTACAAATATGATAGAAGTGCATATACTCGTACATACAAATTATTTTAGGCAGTAAAATTTTAATTTTAACAAATTGCAATATACGAATATTTTTACATAATTGTTTCTATGCATTTTTATGTGTAAATAAAACTGGGGATGTAAATTATGCAAATAGTATTACTTATAGTGATTGTATATACATAGTGTGGCCAATAGGGCGATCGATTCTGACTTATAGTGACTATATATACATAGTGTGGCCAAATATTACTTTGGAGTTAGCATATGTACTTATTTAATATTTGTATGTAATTGTAATTCACTTCTGTATTTTTAAAGAAACAAATACGAGGTGTGGCTACAAAATAACAAGATTGATCTTAGAACATTGACAATGTATAAAAATACACCTTTTAACGCAGAATTACAATTTGGGAATAAAAGCAAGTCACATGGCACTAGGTCAAGTGAGTACGGGTGATGTACCAATACGGTGATGTGTATTTCGTCAAAAATGTCTTGCCGGACAGGTCGTTTTGTTCCGGCGCGTTCTCTTTATGGAGAATCCATGAGCCGTTTTCTCACCTTTCAGCCCTTTTTCTTCTCATCCGTGTTATCAAAACCTTCTTGTAATATGTGTAGTTAACGCAATGCCCCTCAGGCACCCAATTCATGTGGACAATCACTCGCATTTCGGAAAAAAACAATGTCAGATGCTAATCGTTTCCGATCTCTTTTCTTCCTTCTTTAAATCTTCTAAACTGCTCGAAAACTTGAGTACTAGATAGACCTTCATCAACATATTCTTCAACAATTCGTACATTTCTGCAGCAGATTTTTTCACACAGTTTCATATTGACACTAACATAATTCCGGCGGAGTACTAGAAAGTATCTAACTTCAATCAAATGCTACTGCCGAATGGTTTTGCCTAATTATCTTGAAATTTTAACAGTGGATGGAGGGAAGATGACAAATTAATATGACATAGCCTGCAATGTTGCCAAATTTACAGGGAAGCCGGAAAAAAATAAATTTCGTTATTTAATTGCCACACCTCGTATTTTGTTTCCATGCTCTTTCATTAATTATTTATCGAATTTTGTTCAGTTATCAGAATATGAATTCAAATTTCGCGTGCAACATTCGGCAGAATATGGCGGCGTTTGACCACACTATGTATATAAAGTAACTATAGTATTATATTAAGTACTTATCTGCAAATCATAAAATATCTGTAAGAACAAATATGTAAGGAAGTATGAGGATAATAGAGGCAAAAGCACAAGTTCAGGGTTCTTTTTGCATTGCAGTGTTATAAGAGGTATTTCTGAAATTTTAATTATTTTCGGTACTCAACCGCGGTTCACTTTAATTAGAATTATTCGATATCAAGAAATAATTATGGATGTATTGATTGAAATATCGATGTATTGATATCGATAATATATTATCCACGTATTCGTATTTACCTATACATATATACCTATCGTTGCACTGGTTTATCATTCACGTTTTTTACAAAATTTCACCGTGGTCTTGAAGAATAAGAATAACTACACGTAAAAATTAAGTAACACGGTAAAATATAATAATTTTGAAAAGTACATTGTATTTGATTGCATTTGTTACGCTGGTTGCAAATCACTTGTATAAATATAAACTCAAATTTCTGAGAGAGAGGAATATAAGAATAGTATTCAAATGAATAGGTACATATTTTTGGTATTTTAAATAGTTATGTGACTGACTGCTGGCCTTTTTATATCAAATACATATACATATTTGGAAATCAATGCCTACAAACGGGAATTTTCAAAAATTTTGTTTGTTCAAGATAAATGTACCTACTTGCTTCTTTTTATTTTTAAAATTGTAAAAAAATATTTTGTTATTTTGGAACAGAAGCAAGTACTTAAATTTATTTAATTTACCATAATGAATAGCCCTAATTTGTGAAATATCTTGTACTGTGAGATTATTTTTCATACACGGGTTATGTACATATGCTACAACGAAACGAAGTAGGTACACTATTTTATTTAATTAAAGATAACTTTACTAAATATGTTTGGATAAATCGATCAATTATTTCTCTCAGCTCGTCAGCAAATGAGTATATTCGAACTCTCTTCAATAAATAAAAATATCCCAAGAATGTGGTTTTGGATTACAAAAGAATTGGAAAGTACCTATGTACGAGCCCAAACCCATAAAAGTTCGGCCGGTTTACATTTTCAACAAACAAATTATGAAACCTATGCAAATGACGAGAAAATTAAAAAAAAAATCTTACGGTTAGTTTAAAATATAGATTTAAACTTACAAAAACTGAATATATTATTAAAGTATTCCATCATTTAATATTGGGTTCCATCGCCTTTATTAGTAATATCAGCTTTATTCCATTAGGCAGTGGCAGTGTATGCCCAAGCTATGAAAATTTTCTGTGAGTATTGTCCCATATATTCTGCAAGCTAGGTTTTACTATACACACTGGATTTTTACGAAGTTGTTTTTCATTGGGCCAAAAGCAAAGGGTCTCGGTAGAAGCTAAATCAGAACTAGAATCTTTGAAATGCCGGTCGAACTATTATCACCCGGCATTTGGTCCCCAGTTTTTTAAAGTTTTAAGTCTTTATTTAAAAAAGCCAAAAGAAATTTATAGAAATTTGTAACCATTTGTGTAGATTTCATATTTCGTTGAAAATGTATTATGAGTTTGGACTCGTACATACAACTATCTGTCTCTCTAGGAAAAAGTATTAAACAATTTATTTTTTTGGCGATTGTCATTAAAAGTGCAATTTTATTGGACAGCTAACAGTCTGTAAAATATCATTTTACTACCTAGGCTGTTTTCATAGCAATGGCGATTGCCTTCAAAATAGGTATTAAAAATAATCTCTAAATTAATATTATTTTTAAAAACGGCAATAAAATAATGTGTTCAACACGGCACTAAACTCAGATTTACCTTCGACAGCATTTATTGCGTCGGCTTCGCCTCTGTTGCAAATCTGGTATTTTAGTGCCTAGTTAAACAAATAACTATTTTTGACGATTAACATTATAAGTGCATTTTTCTGACAGCTAACAGTCTGTAAAATATTTAGTGCTCGGAATAACAGTGGATCCAAAAAAAAACCCGCCCACCCGTATTTCAGTGAATACGGGTAGGAACCGATTTTTCACCCGTACTTGTGTAAGAACCACAGACCCGTATTACCCGTAAGAACCACAGACCCATATTACCCGTAAGAAACATATCACCCGTAAGACGTATTATTACATTGCTATCTTTAAATAATCATACCATTGAAAAATAATTTTATTTAATTTAGTTAATTTATTTGATTAAACACTTCACATTATACAATTAGTTTTAAAAGTTAAGTACAATTAATTAAATTAAAACTAAGACTACAGCTATGACTTTGACAATGATATTGCTGCCTAAACCCGGCTTTCGTTATCAATGGCTTCCCTAATGTTGAATTTGTTACGAAATTACACAGCTAATGCAACTTGTATTTACTAATTTTATTGTTGCAAATTAATTTATGACGGAAAGGACAAAATAAATATTTTGTTCTGATTACACATATGTGACAGATGTCATAAATAGCAACTGGTTAAAAATTTAACGTCCTACTGGTATGTTATTTTATCATAACAACCCTGCTTTCAGGGTTGTTATATACCAAATAACACCCTAGGGTTGTTATAAAATTGTTGCTATGAAATCTGTATTGTAAACAAATAAACGTCAACGTACCCACCTCGGGCCGGAGGCCCTCGGAGAATACACTGTTGACCTCAGGCGTTATTGTCCTTATAACACCCTTGATACGTTAATTACTATAACAAGACCCGAGACTTTTATTAAAATAGCAAACCATTTAACCATAGTTTAAATCTAGCATTTGTTGATGAAACAATAGTTCCTACTTAATCAGATGCTAAATTATTTAACAAATTGTTAAGATTTAACAAGCGGATATGAAACTGGGCATAAATATCATAAATATGACAAAACGGCATATCGCTCACTGCTAGCATTATAACATTGGATGCTAATGTGCCCTTATTTGAGCCGCTCTATTGAAATGAAGACATGCTCTGTATAGTAAAATATAGTAAAATAATCTTAACTGTCCTTTAACAAAAATGCTGTTTTTGTTGGAAATATTTTTTTATGAGAATTAAAACTAGTTCCAAAAATTATTTCTAATTTACAAAAATAGCATTTATGTTAACGGCACAGTAAGATTCTTGTACTCAGACCAATATGCAATGCATGTCTTCATTCTAATAGAGTGACGCAAATAATGGCCCGGTTGGCATTCAATGTTCTACTGCAAGCAGTGAGCGATATACCGCTTTGTCATAATTACGATATTTATAGTTTTATTGCTGGAACCGACAGTCAATTTTTCTGACTATTGGCGAAGAAAATGAACTCGTAGCCACCTGGTGGCAAAATTATGAAGTTATCTAGTGGGTAAAGTGACATTGGCAAGTTATAGTTCGTAGAGTATCAGTGTTGTCGTTGAGTTGATTTTGTGCTATTTTCCTGCATCTTATGGGTTATACTTTATCTTATTTTTAATATTCAATGTTTTTGATCTATTCTTAAATATTTTTAATTTCAGGAAGCTGAATATAGGTTTGGGTTTTAAATCCAAACCAAAAATGAACAATACAAACATGTGTCATTTCCACGTGCGAAAGAAAATGGGAATTAGTTTTCACTGTTTTTCCAAAAAAAGGTGAAAGGACGGTTAAAATATAAAAAATAAATATAAATAAATGATTCCATTTATTTCATGGAGATTTGCAGTAAGAGCACTGGCCTGCAAACATAACCCAACTGGCTTACAGTTATTTAAATATACATCCACTACTTCATATACAAATAGCAAGACACTATTAACTACTTCTTCCCCTTCGATAAAATTGCTTGAAGAATTCGTTGCCTCTAGATATGTAAATAATTCTTGAAAACCAACTTGCTTATCGGCATCAAGAAGGTTATCCATATCTAAAATACAGGGTGTTAATACTAAGTCGTTACACCCGAAAATGGTAGTTAGAACTCATTAAAATAAACAACTTTTCTTAGTTCCAATTTTTGATTTGGTGCCCCGGTTTGTAGTCTTTGGAGTTCGTTTGTTTTTCGAAAAATCGTCATAACTCCCTTATTTTAAAGACTATTGAAATTTTTTTCTTTCAAATTTACCTTTAGGCTCTCTAAAACGTTTGGCATTTACAATAATTTTTTATTTTTTCAAATGACAAAATGGTGATCGATCAAAAATTTCAATACGTGATTTTTTGATAACCACTCCATCGATTTTCGAAAATAAAACATTTATAAAATCCTTAAATTATCTACTACAATATTTGTCCTAAACATTTTTTTCAATCTATCCCAAAAAAGTTTTTATTCATTTAATTGACTTATAAGTACAGTGATTTCAAAAATAAACCTAACTCAGAGTAGGCTATAAACAAAACAACGTATATCAATTTGAAAGTATTTAATTAAATGTCATTTTGACACCAGATATTGTCAAAAATGTTATCTAAAAAATATTCTCGTATCCTTATTTTAGAAATAGAAATAAATTAGAAAACGGTGAATGGCAATAATCTGTATCCTCCTGTATTATCTTTTCTCCTTATAATTACATTTCACGATTAGTTGTGACAACATGATTTTTGAATTGAATAATGATCAGACATACGTTTCTGTGTTCATAGCCTTCTTCGAATTAGGTTTTTTCCTGAACATACTGCACTTATGTAAGACAAGTAAATGAATAAATACTTTTCTTGGATAGATTTAAAAAAATGTTTAGGACAAATATTGTAGTAGATAGTTTAAGGATTTTATAAATGTTTTACTTTCGAAAATCGATGGAGTGGTTATCAAAAAATCATGTATTGAAATTTTTGATCAATCGCCATTTTGTCATTTGAAAAAATAAAAATTAATTGTAAATACCAAATGTTTTAGAGAGCCTAAAGGTAAATTTGAAAGAAAAAAAAATTCAGTAGTCTTTAAAATATGGGAGTTATGACGATTTTTCGAAAAACAAAAGAACTCCAATAACTACAAACCGGGGCATCAAATCAAAAATTGAAACTAAGAAAAGTTGTTTGTTTTAATGAGTTCTAACTACCATTTTCGGGTGTAACGACTTAGTATTAACACCCTGTATATGAAAAAGCCGATATAACTGTATATTTTACTAAAAATAAAGAACAAATACTTCCCTTAAAATAATTTAGCACGTCAAATCAGTTTACATTTAAAAATTTATAAACTTTAGTGATTTACTTCCTTTTGCCGCACACTTATCGGCGCCAAGAAAATTATATATCTATAGGATATATTAAAAGGCCGATATAACTAAACATTTCTTTACACGTAAAGAACAAAAACTTTATAGCTTTATTTTCATATGACTTATACTGTATGTTTTGTAATTTACCTACTACGCCGACCATGTTGTAAATATGATGCTGCCTCTATCGGTCATTTTCTTTGTCAATCTCTTGTGTGTATATATATACATACAGGGTGTCCCATTTAAGGTACGAATGCATTGGTATCTCGAGAACCGTAAGAGCTACGAGGTTGGTTAAATTAGACAAAAGTTGCCCCATTAGGAGGCTATTTTAATGGTGTTTTGTTATTTGCGAAAAAATGCATAGGTCACTAGATACAGGTGAAAATGTAAATTTCGCGATTTTCTTTTTTTGCTTATAACTTTGTTATATGAAATAGTACGAGATTCTGGTTTGCACTTTCTTAAGGTACTTTTGTATGGTGAATTTGCAGAAGTACTCAATTTTTTTTTATATCTAACCATTTACGAGTTACTGATAGCAACTTTTATTTTTCATATGGAGGTCATATTAAGCTATGGCATTTTTAAATAGAGATTTTTTTTTAGCTTTACAATGATATAAAACAATAATAATTTATTTTTATAATTAACAGAAAAATTAATAAAAATTGTTATTTATACTAAAATTAAATTGAAAAAAGTAAATCGAAGGCTGCTATGGAAACAACAAACAACAAAAAAATGCAACAATTGAATTTCTGAATTTTACTTGACAATAGTAGATTATTACGAGTAAAAAACGAACTTTGACAACGAATGTAACAACTCAACATATCATATTTTTCCCAACGAGAAAAATTCATTTTTATTACTCGTAATAATCTACTATTGTCAAGTAAAATTCAGAAATCAAGTTCACTAGTGGCCCTGACGTATAAACTTGCATCGCGAATACCTAACTAAAATTTATTTTATTAGTTCGTACAGACCTTAGAGTTAAGAAATGTTAAATGTTTTGTCCGAATCCAAACCTACAGCTATTTTTCTTCCCATTTTACGACATAATTTCAATAGAATAAAGCAAGTACTTTAACACGTAAATATTTTTAAGACAGTTTTACACCAAGTAGAGCGTAACAAGTGCTTGTGCTACCTAGCTCGGAAAAACTGAAACCGCTACTCAACATAATGTTAACATTACAAAAATGTAAAGATGATTGTACATAAACTTCCAAATTGATTATAATCTACTATACATTATTCAAACTCCTCTGCTACAATTAATTCTATAAAGTATGTATGTGTAAAATAATATTAACGATTAATTTCAAATTTCAACAGGCTCGTCCTACTTTCGTTCTTACATTCTTAAGCCATGATTTTAGATAATACTCTCTTAATGTGCCCAAAATAATGACAGTGTGTCGACAGAAATTCTTTTGTTGATCTCATGTCACCGTGAATTTATAATAAAACCCTATTCTATTTATTTTGTTTTTGTTATTTATGACATTACGAAAATAAAACGAAATTATACTACCTATAACAAAAAATGAATATTTACTTGTTTCCTTCCAACTCTAAATGCCGCATTCACACTACATGATTACGATATGCTGTCGTTATGATGTTCTGTCGTAATGATAGCTATCTGTTCACACTAGAGGCTATGGCCATCTATTGCGGTCGTAATGAATATATTTATTTTCCTTTTGTTTTTTTTTTTTATTTCTTTTTATTACATGTTGTAGTACATCTTGTCTTTCTCTAATCATTTTAACATAATACTTGGTTAGATTTATCCATATTCGCCATCTACGACTTTTTTCCACAATTTGGTAGAGTTCGCGCGCCCAGAGAAAAAACATGCGCAAAGAGCAAAATTCGTCCGGGCGAGTCCAACTTTTGAAAGTAGGGACATACGATGTTTTAACTTAACAAACAGCAGCTGTATAGCGTACAGGTATTTTTTTAAACGTAATTTTTGTAATTGTAATTTGTTTTGTGTAATAAATGCTTTAAGTTTTATTGATTTAAATTTTTGTTGTTTATTATTGCGATTTATAATGTACAGTCAACATTTGTAGATTTTGTAGTACAACTACTATTGCGTTGATATGTGATATGTTTTTTCTCTTGCGTGGAGTCTATATTTGATATAGCTCAAATATTTGCAAAAAAATAATTGCAAATATAATCTAACTCCATATTTATAATTTTTATTCAATTTCGATGTTTTAAACTGTCTTTCCATGGCAACAACTATAAGTAACATTTTTATTAATAGATATTTACACACCAAGTGAGCTAAGGTAATGTTTATTCACGAGAAGAAAGTTTAGCTCACGAGCCCATAAGGGCGAGTGAGTTGATTTCTTCGAGTGAATAAACATTCTTAGCTCACGTGGTTTGTACAATATTTTATTCAATTTTGACGAAATACTAATAAAAACCATTATAATATTTAATTTTGACAAAACAAAAAACTAATCAGTTAGTAGACTGTGCATGACAATCGTCGGTGATAGATGTTAAGTCATCTATTTAAAAAGCTTTATTGTCTGACATTTGTGCCGTGAAAAATAATAAAAATGGCTGATAATGTCTGATAAATACTATGGTGTGTTAATTTCGTGCCTGATGTTATTTAAATGCATTATTTGTTGCAGGGTGAATTTAAAAAAATGTGAGAGTGATTTAAAAAAAATTAATTCACTTGTAAAAAAAGTGTTACTTATAATTGTTGCTATGGAGTTGATAATGACAGTTTAAAACTTCAAAATTGAATAAAAAAATTTAAGTCACTCACTCTGCAACAAATAATAAATTTAAAATAACATCAGGCACGAAAATAACACTTACCATAATATTTATCAGATATTATCAGCCATTTTCATTATATTTCACGACACACATGAGATGACAGACAATAAAGCATTTTAAATATATGACTTGATCTCTATCAGCAACAATTGTCATGCTCAGCCTACTAATTGATCAGTTTTTTATTTTGTCAAAATTAAATATTATAATGGTGTTTATTATTATTTCGTCATAATTGAATAAAATATTGTACAAACCACGTGAGCTAAGAATGTTTATCACTCGAAGAAATTAACTCACTCGCCCTTACGGGCTCGTGAGCTAAACTTTCTTCTCATGAATAAACATTACCTTAGCATTTGGTGGCTAAATATGTATTTCTTAACCTTACGTTATGACAGATGACAGTTTACAAACTAAATTTCAATTTTCAATTTCTGTTGGTATTGATACATTGGGCGAGTTTCTTTATTCAACAACTATTCATGCGCTGAATTCCAAAATTCATCAGATTCTTCATCAAATAATGAAGAATCTGCTGACAGCAATAGTAGCAGTGATGTGGAATTGATAATGGTAGATAATAATCATCTACATAATATATAACTATTTACTTTCCGTTGTGAATGAGATATAACGTTTTTTTTAATTATTATTATTATTTGAATCGTGCATTTTTTCTCTGCTAAAACATTTCGTGTTGCTTTACACGATCCATTTCGTTAATGTGTAATTGTAAATTAGTATTTTAGTATTAGACACTTTGATAACACGTGCTTATTCACAGCTGTTTGCTTATTCTGTATATCTAATATTTATGTATGATGGAAAATATACCTATTATTTTTACTAACCTTAATTTCATTAGACTCAATACAATTTTTACAATCTTTTTAACACGGTTTCATTATTACTTTTATTGTAATTGCTTTCTTACAGTGACATTTTTTGTTTAAATATGTCAAAATTATTATTAAAATATTATGTTTTTGTTTGACGCATAGGCAAGATGATATACAAAAATAAATTATTTTATAATTTAATATTTAAAGTTATATCAAGTTATTTACTAAATGCTATTATCATAGCATTGAAGATTGTACCATTATATTCCATTTTTATTAGTAAAAGTTGCTAACAAATTATATTCAATGAATTTTCTACAAGAAAAACTGTTAAAAGCTTGTACAAATGATACTTCCGGTTATCCGATATACACTAAAAACTATACTACTAGTATAGAATGGGTATACAAAATTTTCTAATTGATAGTAGGTATTTGAGTAACCGTGTCCGCACGATACCCCCCCCCCCCCCACACATACACAGATACATACCTACAGACATCATTGTAAAAATGTAAAAATCGGATTCCAGGGACATCAAAACGTGCTTATTCACTAAAATCTTTATATGATATTTTTCTTTATAGTACGTTCGTGATTCGTTAGTGAACGATTGTACCACAAACTATTTACTTTGTACCTTAATAGTTAATTAATTATATCGATTTTTAATATGGGGGGCTAGCTTCACGACAGCCCCCCGCATCGCATATTATAATTTGTATATTTTTCTATGATATTTTTCTTCGTAGTACGTTTGTGATTCATTAGTGAATGATTATACCACAAACCGTTTTGTTTGTACCTTAATAGTTAATTAGTTAAAACGATTTCTTAATTCGGGGGGCCAGCTTCACGACAGCCCCCCAAATTATAATTTGGGATTTTTTCTTCATGATATAGGTTTGTGATTTGTTAGTGAACGATTGTACCACAAACCATTTCGTTTGTACCTTAATGTATTATTAGTTATATCAATTTTAAAACAGAGGGCCTATAGCTTCACAGCCCGCTGTATGAAAATTTATTATTTTTTTTTTCGTGATCGATTTGTTATTCGTTAATATATATATATATATATATATATATATATATATATATATATATATATATATATATATATAAATAAATATTAACGAATAACAAACCGAGAGTTTTTTACCTCTCGCTAAGAGAGGTATTGGATTCATGCTAAAATTCGCATATCCAGATTTTATTGAATAAGCACGATTTAAGGTCCCTACAATCCGATTATAACATTTTTAAAATGATGTCTGTGTGTGTGTGTGTGTGTGTGTGTGTGTGTGTGTGGATGTATGTGTGTGTGTGTGTATGTATGTATGTATGTATGTCTGGATGTTGTAGTCACGATTCCTCATAAACTATAAGACTTAAAAAATATTTAACTGCAGTTTCCTCAATCTGACATTCCTGGGAAGAGCTGAAAAGGTTTTGGTAACAATTGAAGAACCGGAAGTAGTAGTTTCTTAGAAAAATTCTTCTAAATATAATTTTTTGGGATTTTTTTTTATTAAATATTGAAGAACATAAAATTCTCCATCTAATACACTTAAAATTTTTATTATATCTTGTATAGATTTAGAGATAAAGACACTATAATTTATAGAGTAAACTTATCGCAGAGGCTACGACACTAAGGAAACCAGTTGACAAATTCCAATGTTTATAACATAATTTGTAAATGACACATGTCAGTGTCAAATATCAACAGTTTTAGTGACATTCTGATAGCTTTTACTGGGAAGTATATTTAATTTTTCTTATTGTTTTAGTAATTAAATATTTCAAATTATAGGTAAAATGCATATGCAGTTGATAAATTCAAATGTTTGTAAAAGAAAAAAAATAATGTCATTGTCAAAAATATAGAGTAGTTTATATCTGTTGGGCGGTAGTGCGAGCTCGAATCGAAAATTTTACTTAATTATGTTTCAACAAAAACCATAACGGCAACTTGTCATCCTGCAAACATCGTTTTATGAAGATTTAACCAAGTCTTAAATAATATATGATAAACTTGTAATAAAACGTCAAATTTCGCTTGGACAGATAGTGGCTTTGACGTTTAACGAAAAAGCTAAGATTTTCCACAAACCAAGTATAATAAACCTGCTGAAAATAAAAGATACTCCAGAGAATTAAATATGTAAGTAAAATAATAAAAAGATTAAAGAATGTGACGAAAACATAGAAAAACATAAAAGAACACCTTGGTAAACCACGAAAAAAATCGAAGGTGAAGAAAGAGCACTTAAAGAAACGAAAGACAAAAAGAAATTGAAGATGAAGAAAGAGCATTTAAAGAACCGAAAGACAAAAATAGATGTGAGTTGAAAAAAATGTTCATTCAGGAAATAAACAGAAATTTCAGAATTGCAAGAAACGAAAAGCGAATGTATTTTACATAAATAAAGTTTTTAATTTGTGTCAAACTATTATTTAATTAGCTTAAAATATGGGCTATCCAGCGAAACAAGCGGTTTACGTTATCATTTAGGGATTTTTGAAATTTTCTTTATTTTTACCTCTCGCTAAGAGAGGTATTGGATTCATGCTAAAAATCACATATCGAGATTTAAGTGAATAAGCACGATTTAAGGTCCATATAAACCGATTTTAACATTTTTACGATGATGTCTGTGTGTGTGTGTGGATGTGTGTATGTGTGTGTGTGTGTATGTATGGATGTTGGAGGGACGATTCCTCAAAAACTATAAGACTTAAAAAATATTTAACTGCAGTTTCTTCAATCTGACATTCCTGGGAAGAGCTGAAAAGGTTTTGGTAACAATTGAACAACCGGAAGTAGTAGTTTTTTAAAATAAATCTTCTAAATATTATTTTTTGCAAATTTTTGATATTACGCCTTTTAAAGAACAAAATTCTACATCTGATACATTTAAATTTTTTATTATATCTTCTATAAATTTAGAGATAAAGACACTATAATATATAGAATATCGGGATATAATAAGTCGAGTAGGCGAAACTTCAATAAGGAAACCAGTTGACAAATTCAAATGTTTATAACATAATTTTTAAATGACAGATATCAGTGTCAAAAATCAAAGTTTAGTTACATTCTGAAAGCTTTTTCTGGGAAGTAAATTTAATCTTTCTTATAGTTTTATTAATTAAATATTTAAAATTATAGGTAACCTGCATGTATCCATTACAAATATCGCCAATCTTGTTAATGAATTGGAAGAATCTCTGACATAGGATCTTCCTCATACAATGGAAAGAAGATAAAATTAGAATTGTATGTGTGCAGAAGACATGTTAAATACAATAAAATACAATATTTGGGTAAAGTTTTGTAATTTTTATGTTACAAAACGACGGTTTGGTAGCGAAGTGCAATACATTATTTATATAACATAAAATGGAAATGGCGAGAGGTCTTGTGCTGGCCACAACAGATTTTTTTATCAGTGAACATGGGCGTATGTCATTACCATAGTTACATTTAAAATGATTGACAGCAATGTATTATCGCGTTTTTTTTAAAACTGGACATAGGACGTGACATTTAGTATATCTGTCAATGTCATCAATTTGTCATATTTCAAAATGTATACAGTTGAAGAAAAAATTCAAATTGCATGGTATAATTCTATACTCTGACATAAGTCTAAGGGAAGAAATAATTAATATAAATTATATTTTATCCCTATTTTTTAATTGATTAATATTTATTTTGTCACCATTGTAAATACAATTTTTTAAATGGCCCCAAAGAAAAAAAAATCGTTTGGTGCAAGATCTGGTGGCATTGCAGGCCACTCCACTTCTCCACCACGTCCTATTCAGCGTTGGGGGAATACCTGGTGCAGATATAAGTGAAAATTTTGACGACTCCAATACCTGCAATTTTGTGAATTTACTTTCCGATTAATATAAAATGTCGCTTCATCCGTAAATAAAATTCGATCCAGTAATATTTCCCCAGTATTAATTTTGTTCATCGTATCTTCGCAAAAGATATTTCTTCGTTCTATATTGTTGTGTAATAACTCTTGGTGATTTTGATATTTAAAACTCTTAAAATGTTCTTGTCTTAAAACCTTGCATACTAGTATTCTTAATTTCAGAAAAAAAATTGTTGACAGGGTGTTGTCACTTTCAATTAATTACATAATTTCTTGTTTCTTTCTATTATTTCTAACTATAGTACTTACAGGCCTATTCTGTAAAACATTCGCTTAACGAATCGTTATCATAACGATAATCGTTGTTATGAAAATCGTTATTTGTATTTTACGAAAATCGTTATTTTTGTATTCTGTAAGACCGATCGTTAAAACATCGTTGAATTTGAAAAAACTGACATTTAAATTTTATTTTGAAAATTGTTGGTGAAGATTTATATTATTATTTCATTTTATTAATGGCTATTTATTATTCTCTATTATATTAGATATGTATAAGTAAACGAGGGCCTCAAAAACTACAAAAGAACAATATGCTATTATTTTTCTATACGAAGAGGTTTTTGGATAAAAGCTTCATTTATCCAAAAACCTCTTCGTAAAGAAAACATTTTTAATTGCTTGCAAAAACTGAATCATAATATGCTATTATGTAGACTTTCTTGCAAGTAATGTCGATCTGAGAACAAATAAATATTATCCAGAGAATCCAAATCAGATTGAAGAAGCATATGCTGAATTGGCTAGGGGATTAAATGCACTCAGTAAAATAAAGCTTATGTAAAAGTAGGATTAATATAGAGCACTTTTAGGAGATTTGGTATAGCAGTTATCATTGTATTTGCTTCTAGGAGTGGCAACAGTTCAGAAAAATCTCTTGTGGCGACTCGTGATAATCTAAATAATTTTCTAAATTTTCCTGTGGAATAGTAAAAGGATCACTTTTATCTCTTAAAGCCCTATGAATTTTTCGAAGCTTTTTCCTGTTAAATATATATAGTAAAATTGGAATATAATCTGATATATTTTTAAAATATATAATTAGCTTTCTTTATTTTTTTCGAAAAAGTGAAGAAATAATAATAATTCGGGGTCACCATTCATTATAATGGTAATTAATATTTCAAGAATATTGAAATGTGATTGAAATGCAACAAATAGTTAACATAACGATCAGTTTTTTCTTGTCGTTAAAAATAACGATTTTACGAAAATCGTTATCATCTTGTCGTTATGAACAATTGAATTTTTGCTTACAGAATACCACTTTAACGATCATCGTTATTTTAACGATATAACGATTAGATATGTCATAACGATCGCTTACAGAATAGCCCTGTTAGGGGTCTATTCAGAACTCAATATTTGTGTTGTCGTTATGGTCTTTATGGTTGTTATGTACTGTAAAGATTGTTAGAATCAAATTTGCTATTCTCAGTACTGAAGGTGGTTACCGTCAACAATTGTTACGTGTTTTGACAGTCTTTATCATAACGACTGCTAAAACTATGTATTTATGGTTGTTATCACGTTGTTATTTCTAATATTTGCATGTGACAGATTATTACATCAATCAAATATTATTAATAATGGCCTTTCTGCTAAATATTAGCAGGATGCAGTTGATTATTCGCATGGATCTTGCTTCGACTTAAATAATGATAATAAGAACGATAAAAACCGTCGTGTACAAAAGTTATTTTTGACGTAAATACATATTTCTTTGAAAATATTATATTCTGCGGTAGGTATTCGTGGAAACCTTGTTATTTTTTTGGTGCTAATGTGTGCTTTTTCTTCAATCAAAATTTAAAAAAATCTTTCCCTAACTTTTCAGTCACGTTGGGATCAGCGGTAGGAATTAACATACCCGTTCTAAATAATTTAGAAGTTTTCAAATAAGACACAAATGTCATATTCTTCTTTAGTTGTTTCGGCAGAATGTTTGCATTTTAAATATAATTGGCAACACATTATTAAAAGAATAAAGCGTTGACATATAAGGTTAGGTTAAGTTCATATATGCATAATGAAGTTAGCTATTGTCAAATAATCTGGTTCATTCACAAGTATTATTTTGTAAAGATTGTCAATAATACCGACGTAGGTTCTGAATTGACAAATTCATAAAGATTGTTACAAATGTCTTTATGATAACAATCTTTATATCCGTGACAACCTTTATGACTGTGTTTCTCTGAATAGGCTACTTAGTCTGATTTTCTTCTTGTGCTGATTATTGACGCATCTTTTAGTTCTGTAGTCATTGTAAATTTTTCTTATAGTTGTTGGACTGGGTCGCTTATTAAAAGTTAATGCACATAAGTCAGAAACGTGTTGCAGACTCGTTATAATTACCCAATTTACAATTTGAACTTTTCTTTAACTGTATACATTTTGAAGTATGACAATTTGATGACATTGACAGATATACTAAATGTCACGTCCTATGTCCAGTTTTAAAAAAAAACGCGATAATGCATTGCTGTCAATCATTTTAAATGTAACTATGGCAATGACATACGCCCATGTTCACTGATAAAAAAAAATCTGTTGTGGCCAGCACACGACCTCTCGCCATTTCCATATTAGTCTATATAATTATTGTATTGCACTTCACTTTCGAACCGTCGTTTTATAACAAAAACTTAGAGAACTTTACTCAAATATTGTTTTTTATTGTATTTAACATGTCTTCTGCACACATATAATTCTAATTATATCTATTTTTCATTGTATGAGGAAGTTTTTAAATGTCATAGATTCTTCCAATTCGTTAACCAGATTGGCAGTATTTCTGATGGAGATATGCATTTTACCACAATTTTACCTATAATTTCAAATATTTAATTAATAAAACAATAAGAAAAGTTAAATATACTTCCCAGGTAAAGCTATCAGAATGTCACTAAAACTGTTAATATTTGACAATGACATGTGTCATGTTGTAAACATTGGAATTTGTCAACTGGTTTCCTTAGTGCCTTGGCCTCTGCGATTAGTTTACTCTATAAATTATAGTGTCTTTATCTCTAAATTTATACAAGATATAATAAAATTTTTAAGTGTATTAGATGGAGAATTTTATGTTCTTCAATATTTAATAAAAAAAACTCCCAAAAAATTATATTTAGAAGATTTTTTTTAAGAAACTACTACTTCCGGTTGTTCAATTGTTACCAAAACCTTTTCAGCTCTTCCCAGGAATGTCAGATTGAAGAAACTGCAGTTATATATTTTTTACGTCTTATAGTTTTTGAGGAATCGTCCCTCCAACATCCATACATACACACACACACACACACACACACAGACATCATTTTAAAAATGTTATAATCGGATTCTAGGGACCTGAAATCGTGCTTATTCAATAAAATCTGGGTATGCGAATTTTAGCATGAATCCAATACCTCTCTTAGCGAGAGGTAAAAACTCTCGGTATATATATATACTTATACAGGATGTAAATTTTAAAACGGGTCATATATAAATTTATTGGAAAAATAATTAGTGCATGTTATAAAGAAAAAAATTACGAATTTTTTGATACCAAACATATTATATTTCTGTTTCATATAAAGCCAGAAAATAAATTAAAAAATTTGCACAATTAAGAAAAAATATCAATAGCCGTGAAACTGACAGAAACAAAACAAAACAATTGTTGACTTTAAAAGCTCATTAATAAAAGTTTCTTATACTTTGTTTGTTAAATTATTATTATTTTCGTTTTATTAAGAAGAAATCATGAACAATTTGACTCACGAAGAAAAATTACAAATTATTAATGCTGCGCCTGCGCCACTCGCGCACTTATAACAAGTTTTCGCACCTAACCTATGAAAATGTAAGACGATTCAACAAATTGTTTACCTTTATTTTTTTATCTTATATAAATATAATGTATTGCAATTGCACCTATAAAAGTTAGGTTATACGAAATGTCAAACATAAAATTCTGAATTTTAATTTACTGCATAAACGACGTTATTTTAGTTTAGTTTCTTAATTTAGTAGCTTAATTTAATTTCATAATTTATATGCTGCATAAACCCCAGCATAAATGATTTTAATTTATTCCCTTGTAGTTTGCAGTTTTTCTTGTTTCTTATAACTTAGTTCTTATTACATGTAGATCATCTTTAGTTTGTAAATACCTATTACAATAAATAATAATTGTTTCTGATATAAATATTCTATTTTTTACTTTATTTTGCGTTATTTTGTATTGGTTCATAAATTAATAACTTTAATCTTTAATTGTCCCCTATCATGACAATGTTTTGTTACAGTTACTTTCATGGCTAATGATATTTTTTCTTAATTGTAAAAATTTTTAAATTTAATTTCTGGCTTTATATGAAACAGAAATGTAAGGTGTTTGGTATCAAAAAAATTGTAATTTTTGTCTGTATAATACGCACCAATTATATTTTCAATAAATGAATATGGGAACTTTTGGCGTCTAAAAAACTGTTTTTCTATGTTATAGCCCTATGACCCGTTTTAAAATTTACACCCTGTATATACACATATACACATTTGTAGGTACTTTAAATTTATACAGATACTGCTACGGTTGTACAATAATTGAAACAAGAGTGAGATTACGCAAAGAGATTCAGAACTTCAGGTAGTAATTTTAACCATATGTAATACTTAACATATACTGATGACGGAAAAGAATAAATAAATAAATATATGTATCATAGCAGCATATGTTTTTTCTCCAAAAGTAATATTGATCTGGGGTAGATATAAAACATATTATACATATATGAAAAGAAACATGTATAAGTATTGTTAGTTTTTAAATTAATCTGGATTAAAATTACAGTATTTGCTATGCAACCCGTAATATGAGTATATTTCAAACGCTGCCTTATTTCATTTGTATATTTAGACAAATTTTGTTCAATATTTTTAAGATATGGGGAGGTTATATAATCTAATGTAATACATATGTAGTGGTATATTTACTTATATGTTGTATATGTTACGAACTGTTTATCTACTCTACTTTCTTGATATTCTTATTTGTTTACAATACCGATTTCATAGCAACAATAGCAACACCCTAGAGTGTTATTTGGTATATAACATACCAGTCGGACGTTATAGTAATTAACGTATCAAGGGTGTTATAAGGACAATAACGCCTGATGTCAACAGTGTACTCTCCGAGGGCCCCTGGCCTGAGGTGTGTACGTTGACCGAAGGGGTTATTGTGCGTTTAACACCCGTGGTGCGTTCAACGTTTAACGTCCGACCGATATATTATTTTAATAAATATTTTTATCGATTTATGTCTTGTCATTGTGATTTGTGAGAGATATTAACCTACTTACTTAAACGCTGTAACTAGGAAACGCGATATTTTTATTTGTATTTGTTTACAATACCGATTTCATAGCAACAATTTTATAACACCCTAGGGTGTTATTTGGTATATAAGAACCCTGAAAGCAGGGTTGCTATGATAAAATAACATACCAGTAGGACGTTAAAACATTAATTCCATTTTCATTAGGTCGAACTGAACCTGAAACCGGAACGAAACCGCAAATTTTATTAATGAGGTCATGCAAAAAAAATAATTGTACCTTTTATCTGTTTAAATCGAAAAATGATAGTCTAATAGCCGAGACAGACGACAAAAATTAATGTTCATTAAGGGTTAGATATAGTATGTGCACCTGAAGTTGAGACTGATGACAGATGTCAAAATTGCGTCTATTAACAAACCAAACAATATTGAATGTAGTAAGCACGTACTACTTATTGTATCGTACTCGTACAGTACAAAATAATAAGTAGCACGTGCTTAGTACAGTCAATATTTTCTGGTTTGTTAATAGACGCAATTTTGACATCTGTCAACAGTATCACCTTAAGGTACGCATACTATAACTAACCGTTAATGATCATTAATTTTTGTCGTCTGTCTCGGCTATAGTTCATCGATCAGTATGATTAAATTATTTTTTATTTATATTTTTTGTTGTATAAATTCGTTTATAGTATGATATTTTTAAAAAGTTGCAAAAACCAGCCATGTTTTGTCGTCATAATGTTACGAACCAAGTTCAGACTCATTTCAAACAGACATTTTATATGGACACATAATTTCTAAAAGAAAAATATATATAAACTATCAATTGAGGATTACATATCTGAATATGCTATAATATATTAATATAATATCGTTCTATATATTTTTATAAGTATAATTTTCATTTGGCGTGAAATTATCTACGTTACATCAGATGTTTCTTTTACTTTTGAATCTTTGAATTAGACGGTAGAAGATTATAAACGCATGTGAGACATTGAATATATTGCAGAATATTATTTTATTCTTTATTTTGGCACGAAACAACATTCCATCGACATGTTTACTTTGATAAATTTTAGGTTATCTTTAAATGTCACTTTGAAGTTTAAGACAGTGTGAAAATCAAAATGGTCGTGCCTCTCACTCTGTGACGTCACTGTACAAGGGACGAAGCGGGGGTCTAGTAGCCTCATTTTAAAGAAGAAAGAATGTCATTTTCAATTACAATTTTTTCATAATTAAAGATCGATTTGAGGAAAAATAAAAAATACGGGCCTATTATTTTTCACTACACTATCGATTAGAGTTATATAAAAAAGTCGTGCATGACCTCATTTTTGAACCAGAACCGCACACGAACCCATCTCTCAAAAAACAAATTAACCTGAACCTGAACCGAACCCAGTTTTTGGCGGGTTTGATACCCTGTTTCTAAACATCTTTTAAGTATCCCAAATATTAGTTTTAAAACATTCCAAAAGAAAATTTTGTTGGCACAATTTGACAGCTTTGGCAGTTTTTAAGTCACCAGAAATTAATTTGACAGTTTTAAACTGCTATTAAGTCGCCCTGCAATTAGTTTAGTGTAATCTGTCATATTCTGCCATAAACAATCATATTCCATCAAAATTTAAGGAAAAAACTGCGTCCCAAAAGTTTTACTTTTTCAACGCGTTTTCTATACGAAACGAAATACGCGTTTTTAGAGTGTTTTGCAGTAATTTCAATACTACAAGACGGTACTTCAACTGCTTACGATACCGCTGCAGTGAGACCCCTTGTTTATTTACATCTGACAGATACTGCGCGACCTTTTCCGTTAAAGTGTGTGAGACTAGGTGTTAACATTTGACTCAAACTACATATTAAATCTAATAATTTCTATACATTCCCTCAATTCAATGCTCATATCCAGAAGGCAGGGCGTTCATATGTGGATTATGAAACAAACTCTTCTGCCTTTCTCCCCATGGGAATCTGTACCTGCGAGCCAAAAAAAAATTCCGTGTAACATCCTCAGAAAAGTACCACGATAGTTGGGCTAGCCTAAGGTGTAAAAACTGTTCTCGATTCATGGAAGTGTTTTCATTTTTACGGATGGAATCGTAGATCTCACAGTGAATTCCACAAATCTGAATATACAGAGCAGAGAGCCGAATTATAGTCGTGAAAGGGATGTAAAAATGACTGATTCAATCGAAATGAGAGCTATCTTTGGACTCTTGTATCTTGCAGCTCTTTTGTGAATTTATAAATTTGTGTTGACTTTTCCTATTTAAAAGTATTTTATAGTTGTTTGTTTTCATTAATATGACAATATTTCAACAGAATATCCCTTGGAATATCCTTTTTAAGTTTATACATCTGTGAGATACCGTGCGACCCGTTATGTTCCATATCACGCGACGTACGCAGGGTTAAAACGTGGTCATTTACCAAAATCTCGATATGTGATTTTTAGCATGATCCCTACACCTCCCTTACCTAAGATAGCGGGAGATAAAAAATATAACGGTAAATCATTATAATTCCAATTTAAAATCTGAGATTGAAAATAGAATGGAGTGTTTATTACAGTGTGCTTTATAGTTTCGGTTCGGAATAAGTAAAAAAAAAAAACATTTTATTGAACAAGAAGAACAATGGATTTTAAAATAGATTTAAAAGAAACGCCTCGAAATACTGTGACATCTAAATTTAAGACTAAATTTACAAAAATCTTATACAGGCTGTCTCTCAAATAGGCGGACATGGCTTAACCACAGATTCCTGAGGCTAAAATAAGACGATTTAACTAAACTTGCTTCTACCTGAAAGTGTACCATTTAGCCAGTATTCTGCTTCAAAGTTCTTCGAAAAAAAAAAAATATATATTTTTTTTGCTTATTATAACAGAACGCTTTATTCGATTTGGATGAAATTTGCTAAGACAGTTCATATGGCAATAAATCATCTTTTAATATGATACTTGTTCATATTAGTGAACTACTAGTGTATGAAACTTAGGTGTCCCAACATTGATTAGACCGTAACTTTGTAATGACCCCGCCGATAACGTGAAATTATTTTTTTCGAGAAAGATACTTTCAATAGTAAACTTTTCTCTCTGTGTGTAATTTGTGATATCTGTTACGGTTCACACAGAAAAAAAAAAATCTGAGTGTCTGCACCGCTAAATTTTTAAAATAAATTTTATCTAGCAGTCTGTCCAAATACCAAACATCTAATTTTTAATGACAGTAACGAGTTGTCAATCTTCTCAACTTATTTAGGAGTAAGCTATGTAATCGTCTTATTTATAATAATGGTAAGAAAATACTATTAGGCCGAACAAACGGATGTTACTAATTTTAGAATACTGCGCAAGAAATTTTTGACAACCCATAAACCATTGTTATTGTCACTACAAATTAGTTGTTTGACATTTGGATAGACCGCTAGATTAAATTTATTTTAAAAAAAATCACGGTGCAGTCACTCAGGTTTTATTATTTTCTTCTTTTTTTTTCCTTCAAACATATGTATTTAAATAAAATAATTACAACTAGACGTACAATAATTATATAGTTAGTTTCGTAACAAGTTATGAAAAATACCAAATATCATGCGAGTGTAAATTGACGCACGACGCGTAGCGGAGTGCAAGTTAATACACACGAGTTAAGATAATTGTATTTCATACAAGTTATGAACATTATTTTTTAGAAGAGCATAAATAAATTTTACTTTTTTTCAAAACTGAAATTTAGGTTCAAACGTACGGACAGTTGACAAATGAATAATGTATACATATAGCCAGAAAATAATGACATAGTAACCTAGCAACCGTGTCAACTATTACGATATGAAATATATCGTAACACTAATGTGATAAGTTCAACTTTCAGTGTTAGGATACTACGTTGATATGTCATACTTATACACAATAGTCGTCTAAAAAATATTTTTCCGACGACCACTACGAAAAGTACATAAATTCACACGCTAAACTATTACTGAAAGTTGGTCATTGCACATCACTACCAAAGCCGTGTGAAATGAAAGCTCGTTAGCCAATCAGATGCGTCCGCAACTGTGTGATATGATTTTATCACACACTGTGATAACTGAGCGAACTAACCTAAAAATTTGTATGTAAAAATTTGACAGTTGCAAATAATTTGCTAAATTTACACGGATTAAGAAGGTTGGACCCTGATTTATCAGATTTAACATAATTTTTAGTGAATTCTGATAGTAATGATGTAAACATAATCTGTTTTAATATTTTTATGAAAATTTTATATTGTTTTATTTTTTGTGGTCGTCGGAAAAATATCGTGTACAACACGTGCTGAAAGGGTATTTCACACTCACGTGATTAAACCACTCGCCTTCGGCTCGTGGCTCAAACTTCACGTTCGTGTGAAATATCCACCTTTCAGCACTAGTTATACAATATTCTATTACGTAAAGGACCTTTGCTGATTTCAATTGCTCTGTTGTTATGGATACTTTCGTATTTGTTTACTTTTTGTTACAAACATTTAAGTGAAAATTTTCGCGTTTTGACGTTTAAAGAAAAACTATGCAATTTTATATTCTCCTTATGTGCAATTATATCAGAATTTGAAGTATTGCCATGTACGGCCCTTTAAGTTGTTCAATTTAATGGAAGTTCAACAATATTGCTCAAGGATGTGATATGTAGAGAAATCGCTGAAAAACAATATGAACTTTTCTTATCACTTTCATTCTAATTATTCTTACCGTCATTACCAGTATGTAAGTCTGCTATTTTATAATAATATGTTATTTCGTTAAATATAAATTGTTTATATTTCAATTTGTAGGTTATCTTGGTTAACTTGGGGCGATATGACAAGTTACTTCTTATTCGCTCATTTTATGTAGTTGCTATGGATATTTATTATTTAATTTCTACCTTGTGAACCAAGTCACAAAAGATGCCATTTTTATGACGTTTGAAGAAAAAAATTATTACAACAGTGCTTAGTTACAATAAAGAAAATATGATTACAATAATGATATGTATTAATAAAATTAGATCAGTAATTATATCCCAATTACAATATACATTTCTAATCCTTACAGGCTGAGACTTCTATAGTCTGGGACACGAAACATGAACTGTGGAAAATATGTTAGCACAAATCACTGTCTAATATCGGCGCTCCGTTTCAATCCAAACGAAATACAATTAATTTACTTACCGCATACCTAATATAACATATAACAGTTGCCCAAATAAGTTTTAAAGTTACGCAGCCTTTCTTATATTTTGCAGTTGGTCTGTGCAATTACTGTTCGTATCAATTCCTGTCTTGTTTACGCTCGAATCACAAGCGAGTTAGAAGCACAAAGTTTATTATTCACTGCGTCTATAGAATATCACGATATGAGCATTACTTTCTTTTACCCCTCATGGCAAGATTGGTGTCCTGCAGTATAGTGATAGATTAAATATAAGTTGGCAGTGGCACATCTATAGTATTTATACATATGTGCTATGGGATGAATAAATAAATAACCAGGACTGCAGACTGCAGTCAATTATTAGTTAGTTTTTAGTTGTGCCGTTTCGCTGCCGATTGCAGATTTATCAGGGCGAACTCATGAAAGTACAAGATATATACATAATAAATAAACTAATTGACTGCAGTTCTGTTTATTTATTTATTCATTCATCCCATTGACTACTTCAGTTTTTTATTCCATCTTACATTTAGTTTAATATTTGCTTAAAACATTAGGGGTGCTCATGTACCCACGACACCCCTGTAGCCTTGCCTGTGTGAAAGGCTTTGAACTTTTTTCATTATTATTTTTTTACTTATTAATATTTTTTTCATTTTTAGTAATAAAATATTATAAATAATGCAAAGATACACAAAAAAGTACCTTGCTAAAATGCATTTTTGTTTATAAACATTGGTACCAGTTGCAGTTGCACTAAAATTTTGTAACTTGGTAATGAGGATACTAGTTATTTAGATGCATGTTTACACTTTCTTTTGTTTCTGTATCTGAACGCTTTTCATTATTTTTCTACCTATTATCATTTCTTCAGTTTTACTAATAAAATATAACAAGCAATGCAAAAAATATACAAAAACGTACTCTTGCTATAACTTGATAAACACAGTAGTTTTTGAGATATTTTATTTTTTTAAATAAATCAATTATCCAAAATATTTATTTAGTTAAAAGATAGAACAAAATAAGAAAAAAGAAAAACAAAATCTATTGTCATTTAACCTACAGGTAATTTTTTCTGTTAATTAACAAAAAATGGAAATTGTTAGTGATGGTGTAGATACAGATATGATGTCTATTTAAGGATATTGCAACGGTAATGTTGTCGAGCGTCCATGGAATATTGAAGTGTATATTCAAGAATGAATTTATATGTGTTTGATTGTTACTTAGTTACCTAATTTTTTTTTCTTCAAACGTCATAAAAATGTCATCTTTTGTGACTTGATTCACATGGTAGAAGTTTCATTTCTACGACGCCGGCGTAGCAACTATATGAAATGAGCGAATAAGAAATAACTTGTAAAATAGAAACCTGTCATAGTAAGTAGTCCAAATTGCACTATACACTAGATAACCTAAGAATAAAGTTACTAAAAACATCCAACAGCTGTCAAATTTAAATTGATAATCTGCAAATTAAAATATAAACAGGTTATATTTAACGAAATAACATATTATAAAATAGCAGACGTACATATTGGTAATGACGGTAAGAATACTTAGAATTAAAGTGATAAGTAAAGTTCATATTGTTTTTCAGAAATTCCTCGACATATATCCTTCAACCATGTTGTTGAATTTCCATCCGATTGAACAACTTCAAGGACCGTACATGGCAATACATACTTCAAATTCTGATATAATTGCACATAAGGAGAATATAAAATTGCATAGTTTTTTTTAACGTCAAAACGTGAAAATTTGCACTTGAATGTTTATAACACAAAGTGAACAAATGCGAAAGTATCTAAGTATCCATAGCAAAAGAGCAATTGAAATCAACAAACGTCCTTCACGTAAAATATTTATAATTATTGTAACGTCAAGTTGTAATTATATTATTTAAATACGTACGTTTGAAGAAAAAATATAATGTCATTCGGAGTAAAAGTGTCAATGTGTGCCTCGCATGCAATTGGCCACACGAAGTATCACTTTTACTCCTAATACAATTTACCATTTTTTGGATACTTAAAATATTCTAAAAATTAAAATATCTCAAAAACTATTGCGTTTTGTCAAGAGTACCTTTTTTGTGTATTTTGCATTGCTTGTTGTATTTTATTAGTAAAATTGAAAAAAATGGTAATAGGTAAAAAAATAAGAATGAAAAACTTTCAAGAGCTCATATGAGACGCTTCTGGTTGAGATACAGACACAAAAGAAAGTATATGCATGCATCTAAATTATCTAAATAACTAGTATGCTCATATCAAGTTTCAAAATATTATTGCAATTGCAAAGCTAGTACCAAAGTTATAAACGCTTGTTACACTATACATATTTTGTTAATAATTAAAATATGTATTATAACAGACCCAATCATAAAATTGCTCGTATATTTGACATTGACATTAAAATCTTTATTTTTTTGTTATTTTTAGTCCTAATTCACAGCAAACTTAATTACAGAAACTAAAAAGTACATAAAAAAAATATCATCACGGCATATTACCCATTTCTGAGTGTGCCACAATCTGCTTTATCGCAGATATAGGTAATGATGATGACATATTTGTACCGTGCGGGCGCTTACCAGGCGTCACCTCACGGGCACTCATTGCTCGCGTGGAGAGCGCACTACAGGGGTCACTTTTGTGCGATTTAAAATAAAGTACATAATTTTTAAATTTACATATCTCGCTTATACAAGAATTCAATTCTCTAAAACTTTTATTTGAAGCATTTATTATTAAAATCGAAATAACACCATTTTTTATTTCCTTGTACGAAGTAAATTTCGGTTCCCAGATTTCAACGGAAATATCCATTTTGACCATCCCTGAATCCATTTTGACTAATTTCGTCATGACGTCTGTACGTACGTATGAATCTCGCATAACTGAAAAACGGGAAGCCGTAGAAAGTTAAAATTTTGTATTTAGGACTGCTATAACATCTAGTTGTGCACCTCCCTTTTTGGTCATTACTAAATGGTTTTTCATATGGTTTTTCTTCTTCTCTCATTGAACTGCTAGCATCTTATTTATGTAATAGGTATCAGTTCGTAAGTGTTAACGGTTTCAGATCTATACAATTTCTGCAAAAATCAGGTGTACCGCAGGGATCTGTACTGGGTCCTTTACTATTTAATTTATTTATTAATGATATTACCAAAAACATCAATGTCAACCATCTACTTTACGCAGATGATCTTAAGATATTTTCCAACATCACATCTGTCTTTGATTGCGTTAATCTACAGAACAATTTGGTCACAATTCAAAACTGGTGCCGTGAAAACAAATTATATTTAAATATTAATAAGTGTAATGTCATGACATACACAAAAAAAATTACGCCAGTTTTATTTGATTATTCACTAGATAACTGTATTCTATCAAGACCTGAAACTTTACTCGATCTAGGCGTCATATTTGATCCTAAGTTAACTTTTACTTCACACATTGAAACAAAGGTGTCCACAGCTTTCAGATGTTTAGGATTCTTGGTCAGAAATTCTGAAATGTTCAATGACCCGAATTTATTGAGGCTTCTATATATCTCTCTAGTTAGGCCACATTTAGAGTATTGTTCTATTATATGGAACCCAATGTCATCTTATTTAGTTCAATATATTGAAAAAGTGCAAAGACGATTTCGAAAATCTGCTACGTTCATTCTAGAAGGCACTTATCCCCCCAGAGGTACATCGCAAAGTACAATGCTTCAATCGTTTAGTCTAAATTTTCTACACCAACGACGTGACATGTACGCGGCTGTATTACTGTATAAAATCATTAATAACACCATAGATTGTTCATCTATTCTAGGAAAAATGAATATCTGTGTTCCAAGATTGTCATCCAGGTGTAGTAATACATTTTATCTTCATACTGCGCGTACAAACATGTTATTGAGATCACCCATATACCAAATGGTCAGATCTTATCATTTGATAGAGAATCAAGTAGATATATTCTTCAATTCCATCAATGATGTTAAACTCTGTATAAATTCATTGTAATTCATTTAATTTTTTTCCCTTATCCTATAATTGGGCTCTTGCCTGTAGGATATAGTACGCAATAATAATAATAATAATAATAATAATAATAATAATAATAATAATTACATAACTTTCGGAAGTGGTACTTTACTTGAAGCCTATAATAGATTTTAATGAAAAACTATATTAAAATATAATCTAAAACTTTTCAAATTTGGTATATATGACTTTTGTATCAATGGAAATAACATAATAGAATTTAGTTAAAATGGTCTACCCGCAAGTGGTACTTTACTTGAAGCCTATCATAGATTTTAATGAAAAACTATATTAAAATATGATCCAAAACTTTTCAAATATGGTATATAATAATTTTATATCAATGGGAACAACATAATAGATTTTAGTTAAAATGGTCTACCCGGAAGTGGTACTTTACTTGAAACCCATAATAGATTTTGATGAAAAACTATATTAAAATATAATCCAAAAGTTTTCAAATTTGGTATATAATACTTTTATATCAATGGAAATAACATAATAGATTTTAGTTAAAATGGTCTACCCGGAAGTGATACTTTACTTGAAGCCTATAATAGATTTTAATGAAAAACTATATTAAAATATAATGCAAAACTTTTCAAATTTGGTATATAGTACTCTTATATCAATGGGAATAACATAATAGATTTTGGTTAAAATAGTCTAACCGCAAGTGATACTTTAGTTGAAGTTGTTATTAGTTTTTCTTGAAAAAATGGTGTTATTTTGATTTTAATAATAAATTTTAATTTAAATAAATAATTTTAAATAAAGTTTTAAAGAATTAAATTCTGCGTCGAAAACATTAAGTATGAGTAAATTAGCTCTTTGTATAAGCGAGATATGTAAATATAAAAATTATATAATTTTTGGTTTCTGTAATTAAGTTTGCCATGAATTAGGACAAAAAAATAACAATAAAATAAAGAATTTAATGTCAATGTAAAAATATGTCAAATACGTGCAATTGTATAATTGGGCAATTAAAATACATATTTTAATTATTAACAAAATATGTATAGTTTAACAGGCGTACAAGGAAGTCATGTGGTGTCCACATCAGATATTTATTTCAAGAAAAACTGATAACAGCTTCAAGTAAAGTATCACTTTCGGTTAGACTATTTTAACCAAAATCTATTATGTTATACCCATTGACATAAAAGTATTATATACCAAATTTGAAAAGTTTGGAATTATATTTTAATATAGTTTTTCATTAAAATCTATTATAGACTTCAAGTAAAGTACCACTTCCGGGTAAACCATTTTAACTAAAATCTCTTATGTTATTCCCATTAATATAAAAGTATTATATACCAAATTTGAAAAGTTGTGGATTATATTTTAATATAGTTTTTCATTAAAATCTATTATAGGCTTCAAGTAAAGTACCACTTCCGAAAAGGGAGGTGCACAACTAGATGTTATAACAGTCCTAAATACAAAATTTTAACTTTCTACGGCTTTCCGTTTGTCAGTTATGCGAGATACGTACGTACGTGCAGACTTCACGACGAAATTAGTCAAAATGGATTCAGGGATGGTCAAAATGGAAATTTTTCTGGATTACAATACTTCCTTTACGTCGTACAAGGAAGTAAAAATGTGTGTGTGTGTGTGTGGGTGTTGAGGTGTTGTAACTCTGTAACAAACCGTTTCCAGACATATATTAATGTTTTTCGCCTTCTTTTGACCTATAACATCATCATTAAAAGAAAATAAGAACTTAAACATTATGTATATTTTTAAAAATATTTAAAATTTAAATAAATACAGAATCAGAATCTAAAACTCTTGTTACTTTCTGTTGAAAAATGTAAGAGGGGATGGTAAACCAATTACAAAATAGACGATAAAAGTGGGACGTACCCACAAGTGAATTATCTGCAACAGTCATCTAGCAAGGGAACTACAAACTAGAACGTAATTATTTTTAAATTGCAATAACATTATAATACTTATATATAAATTATCAATTTCTACATTGAAAATATTTTTAAACATCATATATTAATAACTTATTAAGTTTCATTCGTAATCTAAACCATAAAAATATGTACTTCAATATTAAAAAATTTAAACTAAATTTATTTTGTAATAATTATTAATAATAAAAATATGGCCATGTCGCGCACTTTTTACAGGTTTGCTTATATAGTTTACAAAACCAGAACGAAATCGGTACAATAATACAGTCTCCACACCGTTTCCAAATTAGTAAATTTCGTCAAATTGACATATATTACTCACTTATTATACACTATTTCTTAAAAAAGGCTATGTCGCGCAATAAAGTCAATCTTCGTTATTCATCATGCCAAATTTAAGCAATTTGGTATTTATAATAGTCACAGGACAGGACTAGCCTGAAAGTAACATTTCGAACAGCAGCCTGCATGTGCATAGTATCTGAAATTTAATGAACTTTGTACTTTTAGTTATATCTGTAGAAAACTAAAAATACAATTAGTGAATTAGTTGAAGTGTTTGAATCTATTTTTGCATTTTGCTAATATCGTTAATTTGTTACAGGTAATACTCAATAGGAATGTAATACATGTATACCATCAGAATGCCAAGAAAACTCCAGAAAGAAATTTGTATCCATCTAAAGGTGAAAAGATGATAATTACTTAACATATCACAAGCATATAGCAAAACAAAGCATTTGGTAGATGGATGGCTGCAATACTTGGATGACATCGCTAACAACATTGAAAAAATTGAGATGAAAATGAACTGGCCGCGTTTAACCGTGCTAGCGCTGATGATCAGTGTGTATCGCGGCGAGTGATCGTGCGTGTCGGGGGCACATGCGCGAGGTGTCCGCTGCGGCGGCAGCGCGGGCGCGCGCAGCACGAGCACCATGCGGCGGAGGCGGCGGCGGAGCTATGGATGCGATGTTCGTGTCTGCTATGGCGCGATCGCCGGCCACACGCTCCCTCCAAGACCTCCAGCTCATTTACTATGGCTTGAGTGGCTTGGAAGCTCTAGCCACATTGAGAGACTCAGCACTTAGAAGCCTATGTAAAGTAGTACGATATGAAAGGCATCAAGCGAATGATGTTTTGTATTAGTAAGTATCATATTTTCAGTTTCATAACTACTGTTGTATATTGAAGCTTTTAAGTTCAAAGAGAATTAAATGCCAAAAAAATTTACGTGCAAATACCGGGAGTTTATTTTATCAGTAAACATAGGGTATATCATTGCCATAGTTACGGTATGAATGTTTGACAGCAATGTATTAAAGCGTTTATTTTATGAGTAAACATAGGCGTTTAACATGGGAAGCAGTTTTTTGTAAATACAAAGTGTTCGGCTAAAAATCAAGCCATGCTATTGAACATGATAATAGTACATTCTTGTACATTATTTAATAATAATTACTTTAATATTATTACAATAAATTACAAAAATTGTCAAATAAATAATTGTTTCAGTTTTTTATTATGCAATATGAAAAGATTTACAAATGTTTCCGTGGCGCAGTGGGCATAACAGTAGCGTTTGAAATTTTTGGTTGGGGTAATTATTTATTTTTTTTTACATAAAAATTATTGAACATTTAAAAATCAGTTTATATTTCTATATTACAATCATTTAAAAATAATAATAACATTGTAATAAATAAAGAGAAAATAATTGATTACAATAATCAAAATATTGATGTAATAACAATGCATTGTATTTTATTTGATAAGTACAGTAAAGACATAATATCTACACAAATTTATTATGTTTCAGTTATTTTTATTAATATCAAAGGAAATACAATGCTTTGTTATTGTATCAATATTTTGATTATTGTAATCAATTATTCTCAATTATTTTCTCTTTATTTATTCCAATGTTAGTATTCTTTTTAAATTATTGTAATATGGAAATATAAACTGATTTCAAAGTTCAACAATTTTTATGTAAAAATAATAAAATACCGCAATGGGGAATCGAACCCCAACCAAAAATTTCAGACGCTACTGTTATGTCCTCTGCGCCACGGAGCATAATAAAAAACTGAAGCAATTATTTATTTGATAATTTTTGCAATTTATTGCAATTTTTGCAATATTATTAAAGTAATTAATATTAAATAATGTACAAGATGTAATATACTATTATCATGTTCGATAGCATGGCTTTATTTTTTGTCGAACACTTTGTATTTACAAAAACTGCTTCCCATGTTAAACGCCTATGTTTAATACATTGCTGTCAACCATTCATACCGTAACTATGACAATGATATACCCTATGTTTACTGATAAAATAAACTCTCGGTATATGTATCGAACCCATATTATAGAAATAGTATTAATACATTAAATTTATGAAGAACATACTCGTAGTTGAAATGTAAAGATACATATAGAACTAGTTTTATTTAACAACAGTAGCATATAGCACAACTACCCATAAACACCAAAATTTATCGTTAAACAAATACTTGTAATTCAAACCTTAATTGCGTATACTCATATTTTATTTATTTGAGAGATATAAGCTTTGTTCATAGAACGGTTTGCAAACGATTGGAGTTTGAGTGGACACAATGAAAACTCATTTCTAAGCATCCAGTTTTCTTCAACTTGATCATGGAAATATTGTGAAACTGTAAAACTTCCTGCAATATTATTTATAATTTGTTTGAAAGTGTTAAAAAATTTGAATAGGTACTGAAGTATTGTCATTTTAACATAATTCTCAGTTTTGGGTTTTTGTCTAATAGCCATTATTTCAAAATCATCATCTTCAATTGAAGAATAATTTAAAAAGTAAAATATTTTAGTGGACATGCTACTATCCGAATCCGTCATCTATTATTAAGGGAATTTTAATAGGTATCATATTATTTTGCAATAATATACTCATCTTAAAATATTTATTAAAATAATAAATATAAATTTATTTTTAATGTATTAAACAGCATTTTCACAGATACCCTAATTTTCTGCAAACGAAAACAAACTCGAACATGTGGGAATGTAAAAACTTATGAAAAATATAAATTCGCATGTCTCAAACTAAAAACTTCCAGCCGAGTTGGAAATTATTCTGACCGTTGCCAATCAATCCCCAACCAGTCAGAAAACTTCTGTGGACAGCCAACTAGTAGTCAGAGTTTGAAATTTGTGACTCTGTGAATGCTTTTATGTAACTGCGCATGCCTCTGGCGGTTGCTGAAGTTTTCAAACCGTTCTATGAACAAAGCTAATACAAATTTGTATTTTACTTTCAGCTTTCGAAATTTATGGGTTTGTTCTTGTATAGTCAGTGACTTACACCAGGTATTTTCACTGTCTGTTAACTGTCAGTTAAAACGAAAAATATATCATCGATATTATATTGGGCTTCCAAATTATCAAGAGATGGCGCTGACGTCAAACGTCAAAATTCAAACGAATGGTACATTTTTCGCTGGCTTCCATAAGAGTACAATTGGTGTGAGACGAATTTTCGTAGTTTTTAATTTAATTTCGGATTTAGTATAGTGTGTTTTTTGTTAATTTCGGTAGAATTGAGTTTGATCTTTCTTGTAGTAACAATTTAGTGATAGTTTTAATAATATTTTAGTCAATAGGGTTAATTTTAGTAAGTACTTGTAGGTTAAGAGTATTTTAGTCATATTTTAATTAACAGTATATTAGTTTTTCTAATAAAAAAACATTTGATTTCCTTTATTTAGATTGTATTTCATTGCCGTAGTTGTACATATATTAATTTCTATCTACATAGCTTTACTTTTATTTAATTGTTTTTCTTTGATAATGAACAATTTTCTTTGCTTAGATTTAGATACTATTTGTAGATTTGAGAATTGTAGTGTATCATCTAGAAATATGGTGGAAAGCCAGCAAGTAATAAATAGTGGCCACATAATATTATGTGGTAAATATTTTCGGAGAAAACTCCATCGTAACTTTAACCTATAAATTGCATATCTCCTAATTTGTTCATTATTTTTTTAAAAATCAAAAACTTATTTGTTATATTAGCAGTAATTCAGATCCTACTAAGAATAAAACAATAATAGCCGAAGATAAAAGCGTATTAAAATTCGTATACAAGTAAATACAATCCCTGAATAAAACAACCTCATTTGTACATGTACACTTCACGCAGTTCAGAAATCTGCCACCAGTGGCGCATTGTAATTTTGGAAGCCCAATAGCATAAATAGTAAAAATTACACTTGTGTCAATTTTTCGATGTGACATTTTTCGTTTTAACTGATAGTAAAGTTAACAGCCAGTTTAGTCGGAGATGAAAAGACAGGGCCTTAGGATTATCATAAGTTTAGACCTTAGACGACATTCTTAGAGCTGGTTTCATAAACGTCCAGTTAAATTTACTTCCAAAGTAAATTTAATTAGATGAACAAATTCGAATCAATTTCCATATAAAAATTAAAACTTTAACATCATAAACTCATAATGGGGTCCTATATATATATATATATATATATATATATATATATATATATATATATATATATATAATATATTGTAAGAACAGGATGAAATAAGAATTTTAGTGCAAACGCGACTTAAAAATTTTACATAATCGAGATACGAATTTTTAAAGTTTAAGAATTTTGTGCGTGACGTAGCAGGTACTGACCAATGATCGACAAACAATGGACAAACTGTTAGTTATAGAGGGAACAATTTTTTTCATGTATGCTGAAATGTTTTTATATAAAAACTTATACGTTATATTCATGAAGAAATTATTATTAAGTATAAATAACATAAATAATAAGCATTTTTTCCTAATAAATTATAGAACATTGAAACAGTTTGACAATATTATGACACAAAGTATAACGACGGATGGCCCTAGTGTTTGTTTGTTTTGAAGTTTCATATTTATTTTATTTAATATTAGGCAATTACAAAAATTCTATCGGTAGATACCGCATCTACCAATTGCGTTCGAAAACAAAAGTGGTTAATAGTTACCGAGTTCGAAAATGGTACCATATCTACCAGACCCATCTACCGGATCCATGCTTTGTGGATCGAGTAATTCAGCCGGTAAATGTAATAAATGAAGAATCTAACCTCAAAAAAGGTAGAGATGCCAAGCGAAGTTGGAATCAGAAGTAGATTTCAGAAGTTAATTATGTTAATACAGAAGACGAGAGGAGATAACATTTAATTACGTTAAATTTCAAATCTGTTTCATCTTTAAACTGCTTTTCATAGGTTATAAATCTACGCTGTGCCTGTTTATCATTTGCGTTCTTAAAGTATCTATCCCGGTAGCTGTAATATAATGAACAGCTGTTTACCGGTGTTTGCCGGTAACAGTTCACCGGTACAATTTTCGTAAATGCCTATTATTATTAATTTAATTAATATTACAAATTGATTTAATTATAAATACATTGTTATTGTTAATATTAATAGATGTTATAATTAAACAAATTCATCCAACACAAAATTGTTAAATGTTTTGTTAGGTTATAGATCAACATGACATTTCATAAACTTTTAAAGGTGACCGCTGCAGACGCGGGAATCTCCTTTTTAATATCAGGCGACCAATCAAATTCTTAGTACCTAACGCGTCATACCCAATTAGCCATCAGCTTCAATCGCTTGTAGTTTGTGACCTAGTCAATATTTAAAGAATTTTTTTTCACTAATACTCATTAATTTATGTATATTTTTGTCTTCTTATTTAATATCGTAGTCGAGTAAATTTGGTCTTAATGTTCCATATATTTATTTCAACATTTAATACAAATTGTCAATTGTACGTGTGTGAAAAAATCAACTCCAGGATTTATTGGTAATCATAATAGGAACGATGAAGAATAAACTGTAACAAGCTATCACCATAACGACAGGTGAAGCTCTCTTAGAGGAACTATGAAGAATAAACTGTAACAAGCTATCACCATAACGACAGGTGAAGCTCTCTTAGAGGAACGATGAAGAATAAACTGTTCTCCTAGAGCTTCACCTGTCGCTATGGTGATAGCTTGTTACAGTTTATTCTTCATCGTTCTTATTATGATTACCAATAAATCCTGGAGTTGATTTTTTCACACAAACTGTAAAAATGTATTGACAATTGGATATCAAAAACATGAAATTTTATTTTTAATTATTGCTGAAGATGAGCTAATTTTTGCCCGAAACGTACATTTGACAATTTGTATTAAATGTTGAAATAAATATATGGAACATTAAGACCAAATTTACTCGACTACGAATCCTATGAAGGTTCCCAAAGGATACTCCAATTAAAACTTCTTATTTAAGGTAGTTAAAATATGACTATGGTAGAGGATCCCATTCAACAATGATAAAAACAAATTAGCATCGCCATTTAACCGACTTCGTATCTCTTATAGTTCTCAAGATCCCCATGTTGGATGCATTCTATGAATATATTGTTATATATATGTTTTACGAATTTATTTATTTATTTATTTATTTATTTATATATTATTTTAGTTGTTATATTTTTTAAATCAAGTTATCATTATTATGTAACCTATTATTTTTGGTGGTAGAAAACAGTTTAGTTAATATAATAAATAAATATAGAATTGACGCGATTTAATACAGTTATTATTATTAATGATTATTATTATTAATTATTGTTATTATTATTATCATTATCATTATACATTTTAACGAATATAAAGTTTTTACAAGTTATAGTGGGTGTTCCCACAATAAGATTGGTGACCCCGACGTGATATATTTGGTGGACCTCGACATTGAATGTTACATTGATTAAATGGATTATCGAGTATGTTCTTTCTGCACCAAACCAGACTATACGACTTCCAAAAAAATGTCCTGGATGTCGCGGAAAATCAACCTGGATTTTCATACCTCCTACACCAAATAATCCTGGGACAATAGCCTGTTATAAAACGTCCTGTATTTGTTGGATCGGACGTGGAAATATTTTTCACTTCCATTAAAAATTGGAACTACAAGGCTCAGTAGCAGTCAAACCACTTGAGACAATTCATCCTGTACTACAACAGCCGACACCACCCTATCGAGCAGCTACTCCTGCAGCATCAACATCAATTACAAAAAATTATATTTATTTCAAAACCATAATGTGCATCGGTTTATACGTTACATTACTCACAATCCAAACGTCATATGTCATTTTGCAACCATCAATCAAAACACAAATACAAACCACAGCAAAACAAAAACTGAAAATTCTGGCACCGTTCTCTTCTGCCACCAGTGACAAATTCACTGGCCCTGGGGACCGAACAAATATTTCCAGGGTGCAGACTCACATGCTCTGAAAATATATTTTGTAACAGGGGGGTGTAAGAAGAAGATGATTCTGTTTACTCTTTGTTCTTTTACCCCAACGATGACTTTATCTAACTGGTGGACACTTCACTTGAAGAGGGCGGTTGCTGGATTGCTCACCACTTTACTGAGACGGAACACGCTCTTACGCTCACTATCACTAAACACTTAACACTTGATGATAGATGATGAACATATCTTAAATGGATGACAGACACAATATTTTTATACTACTCACTAACTTTATTTACATAATTACATATTTTAAATTAAACTAACTCATTATATTAATTACACTAAACTAATTTGTTACAGTTACATTGTAACCTAATTACGAGTACTGGCGTAAACGCCCAAAAACTAAACAACACCGACTACATATCTGTCCCGTGTGAGTCTTCAGACTCGACTGCCTTAAAAACAAAGGGTTATCACTTGAGCAGGCATGTCTGATGAAGGGTGCGAGGGTGCAGCATCCATAGCTAAATAACAACATTGCACGTAGCGTAGGCAATAACTTATAGTTAATAAACAGAATTTTGACTTATAACAATTAAAATGTTGATATTGAAACTATAATTTAGAAGAGTTTATAATAAAGTTATTTACTTGCTATTTCACCATGCTCACCTTGCTACAATTTCCTATAGACACAGTCCTTGCCCTAGAGCCAAACAAATATTTCCAGTGTTATAGACGGATGATTAATTGAATTATAAATAAAAATGTATATTGAGGACAACAATACTTTTTATTTCTCCATCGCAATTACAACAACTTTGATGACGTTCGTCAATGCTCAGGCGTACCAACATGTATTTTGAAAATAACCAATATTATATTACATCCAGACTGCAGACTCACTTGTTCTGAAGAAATGTAAAACCATCCAGAAAATTTTTCAAAAACATATCAATTTATAAAACAGACACATGCCAACGTCACTCATGATTTTACACCCACAAAACTATATTGCGGGACACCAATTTTGACTTGAGGGGCAAGGGAAAGAAATGCTCGTATCGTGATATTCGATAGACGCCGTCAATAATAGTTAGTACAGCAACTTTATGCTTCTAACTCATTTTTGTATGTTTATAATCCGAGAGTAAACAAGGCAGGAACTGCTACGAACATCATTTGCACAGGATCAACTGCTAATATAAGAAAGGCTGCGTAACTTTAAAACTTATTTGGACAACTGCTACATGTTATATTAAGTATGCGGAAAGTAAATTAATTGTATTTCGTGTTGATTTAAATGGAACGCATATATTAGATTACTACGAGTAATAAACGAACTTTGACTACGAATGTAACAACTCAACATATCATATTTTTCTCAACGAGAAAAATTCATTTTTATTACTCGTAATAATCTACTATTGTCAAGTAAAATTCAGAAATTCAATTGTTGCATTTTTTTGTTGTTCGTTGTTTCCATAGCAGCCTTCGATTTACTTTTTTCAATTCAATTTTAGTATAAATAACAATTTTTGTTCATTTTTCTGTTTATATCATTGTAAAGCTAAAAAAAATCCCTATTTAAAAATGCCACAGCTTAATATGACCTCCATATGAAAAATAAAAGTTGCTATCAGTAACACTCGTAAATGGTTAGATATAATTTTTTTTTTGAGTACTTCTGTAAATTCACCATATAAAAGTGCCTTAAGAAAGTGCAAACCAGAATCTCGTATTATTTCATATAACAAAGTTATAAGCAAAAAAAGAAAATCGCTAAATTTACATTTTCACCTATATATAGTGACCTATGCATTTTTTCGCAAATAACAAAACACCATTAGAATAGCCTCCTAATGGGGCAACTATTGTCTAATTTAACCAACCTCGTAGCTCTTACGGTTCTCGAGATACCAATGCATTCGTACCTTAAATGGGACACCCTGTATGTATATATATATATATATATATATATATATATATATATATATATATATATATATATATACCGTGAGTATTTTTTAACGTGAAACATTGGGTTTTCATGTCCATGGTTACGATTTGACATTTGATTGACAGCAATGTATTTGCGTGTCCCATTTAAAATGAAACATAGGGAACGAATTTGACAGATGTTAGTAAGTCAGAAATTTAGCTATCAGAAAACCACTCGAGAGCACTAAACATATTTCGGGCACACAATATTTTTTTGCAACTAAATTTATTTTTAGAAAAAAGGTATAATTATTTAAACAAAATTAACCTCTAATGACGTCTTGTCAATATGACAGATAACCGCTGAATTTTCCTATAAGTGACATTAAATTGACAGTAATATATTTGCCTGTCTCATTGAAAACATAGGGAATGAATTTTACAGAGTATTATATTTAAATATTGTAAGAAATTTGGCCAAGTTAGAAAAGCACTCGAGCACAAGGTACACTAAATTTAATTTGGAAAGCAGGTATAATTATTTAAACAAAATTAACCTCTACTGACGTCTTATCAAATGTCAAATTCGTTCCCTATGTTTCATTTTAAATGGGACACGCAAATACATTGCTGTCAATCAAATGTCAAATCGTAACTATGGATATGACAAACCCAATGTTTCACGTTAAAAAATACTCACGGTATATATATATATATATATATATATATATATATATATATATATATTATTAACTCATTAAATAGAGAATTTTGTTCTGAATTCAACGATATAATAGTATCATACCCTTACATAGCGAAAAATTTGATAAAAATTAATTCAAAGTTAATATTTCATTTCTACTGTATCTAAGTAATCTGAGCAAACATTCAATCAATAAAACAAAATAAAATTTATTTTAGTTTTATTACATTCAAGTAAGCGACGATTTTGGCAATAAATTCAACTTTTAAAATATTTTTTTTGTTTTATTTCTTGAATGTTTGCTCAGATTACTTAGATATAGTATAAATGAAATACTAACTTTGAATTAATTTTTATAAATTTTTTCGTAATGTAAGGGTATGATATTATTATATCGTTGAATTCAGAACAAAATTTTCTATTGAATGAGTTAATAAAATATATATAATGCCATTTAAAAAAATATAATATTGCCCTATAGTTTGAGTACCACTGGATTTATGATAATAAATTTTATGCTAAAATGTGTCCCCCTCTATCCCTTACAAAATATCCTAATCACTTTTTTCTGTATCTTTTCACATACACGAATAAACGGCACTGTTCCATTATCTTGATACACCCTATATATATATATATTTACATCCCGCTATCATTACTGCGTCCTTTCATGGCTAGGACATTGTGGCAACCACCGAAAGGAAGAGATAGGCTTCGACTTTATAAAGTATATCGACTTATTTTTCCCTCTGATTATGAATTTCGGTTCAAATTTCAATAAAACCGATTTACAACGATATACGTTTCCGTTTATTTGGCGGACATTATAAACTCCTTCACACTGAGTGAATCCGACGTCCATAGTATATACTTCATACATAATCAGTACTAATGACGTCCAATTTGTATATTTTTATTCATACTACCGTTACTGTGGCGTCCAGCAACGTTGCCAATCACAGACCATATACACTATTTTAGATAAGAAACGTATATGTTGAGCATCGATACCGCATCAATGGCGCCATCTGATGTATTGAAGCAAAATTAAATGTAAAACTCGGTCGGTAGAATCATTACCTACTATTAATATTGCTACATTCGGTTTGTCAATTACCCCTAATTAGTTCAGTTTGAAGTTGAAGCAATTTTTTCACAAAATACTATCATTGCGTAGTATAAAAAAATAATATATTTTTGAAAACACTGTAATTTCATTTAGGAAAGATACAATACTAATAGCAGTTCATCCATGTTTAAAACTTCCAACCACTTGACAAATAAATCTCAATGAGTTCGAGGATGTCGAAATCTATAGTTTGTTATTCCTAGAATACGATTTTGTAATATGTTTTACTGGTATAAAAATACAATTATATAAAAATATATAAAAATTTCACTTACCGGTAGCAGTACAATTTGGTACACATCACTTTATTCGTGTCATCTTAAATATTAACAAGTTTTTTCACACAAAATAACTACTTATAAGGCTGTGTCCGATGTTGCACTTTTATCACCCTAATATCTAAATCCTAAATTTATATGACCTAAATCTAGTGATTATTTAGGATTTTAGGAATTAGATTTTAGGATTTTGCAGGAGCACACTATGCTTTGAAGTAGACGCGTACTAATTAATCAAATCATGTTCGTAGCTATAATTTATGCAAAACGTCAAAATACTGTCAAAAAATAGCTTTTTAGCTCCTATTTTATAAAATATAATATTAATAATTAATCTGAAGTATCAAATTGAATCGAAGTGTATAATTCATTTTTGTTATTCTAAAGTGTTGCCATATAAACCAATGGATGTCATCAGTGTGCTATTCGGAGTTGTATTTATGTGAAGAAGACCTAAATCCTAAAATCTAAATGTCAAAATGCAACATCGGACACAGCCTAAGACACAAAAAATATAATCACAATGACAGTCAGAAATGTTTCAAATGAAAATGACAAATGTCAAAATTCGCCCAAAAAAATGAAAAAAAAAAAAAAATTACACACTAATGATACTGGTGTCGCCATATCTAGTGTATGGAGTGGTATGGAAGCAAAACTAAAAATGCTATCCCGGTATCCCCCATTTGCGTTTCCCGGGCCTGTTGCCAATATTAAATACATTATTTTGATGCAGAAATCAAAGCGCAAGCATTCTCTTACAACAATATGCATACTTATCTTAAAACATCATAGATTCTTAAGCTTCACTTCCACCGATTGTCTAATGCGTAAAGGCTGGTTTATGTAAGCTGTAAACTTAAGAATTTACCTTAGCATTAGCATTATGACTTTGCATTAATAATTCAAGTATAGACAAATGCGTGCTGCGGTACATGTAGCTATAACCTTAACCATAGGCTGTGTCCGATGTCGCATTTTGATATTTAGTATTTAGGATTTAGGTCTTTTTCACATAAACACAACTCCGAATGTCACACTAGTGATATCCATTGGTTTGTATGACAACACTTTAGAACAACAAAAATGAATTATATTATTCGATTCAATTTGATACTTGAGAGTAAATGTTAATATTATATTTCATAAAATATAAGCTAAGAAGCTATTCTTTAACAGTAAATTTGACGTTTTGTATAAATTATAGCAACGAACATGATTTGTTTAATTAGTGCGCGTCAACTTCAAGGCATAGTGTGCCCCTGCAAAACCCTAAAATCTAATTCCTAAAATCCTAAATATTCACTAGATTTAGGGCATATAAATTTAGGATTTAGATATTAGGGTGATAAAAGTGCAACATCGGACACAGCCTTAGCATTATGCCGTTACCCTAGAATATGACAATTTCTAATTTTCAAGTCATAATGCTAATGCTAACCAATCAGAAGAATATGTATTCGTGGACGACAGCTTGATTCAAGGAAATATATACGATAGTCAATTGACATCTGTCATCAATTTGTTATTTTTGAATATTTCTGTCACATTGTCTTGACTAAAAATGAGTGTCATTGAAACAGAAGTCCAACTAATACAGTTAATTGAACAATGTAGATATATTTATGATAAAAAAAGATGTGTCGATTTTACAAGAAGTGACATTACCGGCCTGCTCTTATTGGTTTGCCCTAAGAAGTACATGAACCGGACAGCATAATGCAAAGTTTAATGCAAAGTCATAATGCTAATGCTAAGGTAAATGCATAAGTTTACAGCTTACATAAACCAGCCTTAAGAGCTATAATTAGTGCTTAAGAATTAAGAGCATTGCGTAAGAACAAAAGATTGCAAACTTCTAACCTGAACTGTTGTGGTGAATCACGATTTCTATGTTATTTATTATTATCGCTATTTCCTTGATTTATACTATTTGTTGTCGTAGTTACTTTTGCTTTAAAACAATATTGTATTAATGTCAAGTTCTTGTTATTAAATAAACTATATTCTCACGAATCTTCCCTCATTACAACTGTCAACTGTCAATCTATTTTCTAATTATTAAATTTTTAATTTTTCGATATGGATATAGATACAGAAAATTATGTATATCATATAGGTTGTTGGATAGAATTAATTGAAATACACACAATTAATATAGTAAATAACGAGATTTATTTTATTTAGATAGATATTCAAACAATTTTTAACACTTCAAATTTTAACGTTCATTCACTTTTACGCAGGCCCGGGAAACGCAAATGGGGGATACCGGGATAGCATTTTTAGTTTTGCTTCCATACACTAGATATGGCGACACCAGTATCATTAGTGTGTCATTTATTTCATTTTTTTTTTTTGTGCGAATTTTGACATTTGTCATTTTCATTTGAAACAATTTTGAATGTCATTGTGAATATATTTTTTGTATTATAAGTAGTTATTTTGTGTGAAAAAACTTGTTAATATTTAAGAAGACAAGAATAAAGTGTTGTGTACCGAATTGTACTGCTACCGGAAAGTGAAAATATATATTTATATATTTGTATTATTTTATACCAGTAGAACATATTACAAAATCGTATTCTAGGAATAACAAACTATAGATTTCGACAGTCTCGAAATTATCGGAATTTATTTGTCAAGTGGTTGGAAGTTTTAAACATGGATGAACTGCTATTAAGTATTGTATCTTTCCTAAATGAAATTACAGTGTTTTCAAAAATGCATTATTTTTTATTCATTTTATGTGATCCTTGTAAGACTGATTTGTAGCTGAAGTAGATTTTTCGTAAAATACTACGCAATGATAGTATTTTGTGAAAAAAATGCTTTAACTACAAATTAGGGGTAATTAATAAACTGAATATATCAATATTAATTGTAGGTAATGATAATACCGACCGAGTTTTATATTTACTTTTGCTTCCATACACCAGATGGCGACATTGATGTGGTATCGATGCTTAACATGTACGTTTCCAATCTAAAATAGTGTATATGGTCTGTGCTTTTACGTCTCTGACCCTCTTTTTTCACCGTCCACGCACACTTGTGTATTTTCGCTCGGCTGGCCAGTGGTACCTATTTTTTAATTCCCACATATATTTAAAAAAATCTGATGTGGCACATGACCTCCCGCTTTAAGTAAAGTATCACTTCCGATTGATCGTTTGTAAACAAAATCTACTTTGTTGTTCCAATAAATAGAAAAGTTTGTAATACGAAATTTTGGATTATATTTTATTATGTTTTTCCTGAATAATCTGTTAGAGCTTCAAATTAAGTACTACATCCGGTTTATCATATATAGTCAAAATCTAATATGTTGTTTCAAATTATATAAGAGTATTAAATACCAACTTTGTGAAGTTTTGGATCATTAATATATTTTAAGGAAAAATCGACACACACATTATTGTCAAAATAATCACCAGCTTCCTTATGCTCTAAAACGCATTCTGTGTAAATTCTTCGCCGTACATTATCCATTTCGTAAATGTGGAGTTGCAAACTATTATTTGACACTTTGAAATCACGTTCTTATTGAGAGCTGTTTGATATAATATATAATGCTGCAAACATCAAACTTAAATCGAATTATCCTGTATATCTAATATTTATGTATGATGGAAAATATATTATTTTTACAAACCTTAATTTCATTGGAATCATATTTAAACTACTAAATTCTTCTTAACACGGTTTCATTATTAATTTTAATAAAAATTGCTTCGTGACTGTGACATTTGTTTAAATATGTCAAATTTGTTATTAAAGCATTGTTTTTGTTTGACGCAGAGGCAAAGTGATGTACAAAAATAAATTATTTTATAATATAATATAAAGTTATTTCAAGTTATTTACTAAATGCTATTATCGTAGAATTGAAGATTGTGCCATTATATTCAATTTGTATTGGTAAAAGTTGCTAAAAAATTATATTCAATGACTTTTTTACAAGAAAAACTGTTAAAAGCTTGTATAAATGATACTTCCGGTTATCCGATATACACTAAAAACTAATGAGCTCTTCCCACATTAGTATAGAATGGATATACAAAATTTCAAAATTTTCTGATTGTTAGTACCTATTTGAGTAATCGTGTCCACACGATCCACACAAACACACATACATACCTACAGAAATCATAGTAAAAATGTTAAAATCTGATTCTGGTTTTCTGATTGATAGTATTGAGTAATCGTGTCCACAAGATCCACACACACACACACACACACACACACAGACACACACACATACATACCTACAGACATCATTGTAAAAATGTTAAAATCGGATTCTGGGGACATCAAAACGTGCTTATTCACTAAAATCTCTATATCCGATTTTTAGCACGATCCCTATACCTCCCTTACCTAGGGTAGCGGGAGGTAAAAAAGAAGAATTGCTGCTGCAATTGCAGTCTGCTTGACAACAAGTAATAAAGGAAAAAATTGTGACATTTCTGTTGAATTAGTCACAAACAAAATAGCTGGACATGGTAAATTGTCATACTGCATTAAGTCTTATGTACTAATCATTATGAATTAAGCAATAAAACATTCGGTGGAAATGAGGCTTTAGAATGTTTGATAATGGTAATTTCTTGTTGCAATCTGTACGCAATTGAACATGGAACTTTTAATTTGCGTCTAGTTCGTGACAAGAAGTACTATATCAATTAATTTGTGCTCCTTTAATTTCATTTTTAGTATTATTATTATCGCCAAATTAAAATTTTACCATTATATTTTTTAAATAAAATAAATATATTATCACTGCATATTACCCACTGTTGGGTGTGCCAATCTGTTTTGTCACGGATATCGGAAATGATGATGCCATATTTATACCCTGCGGGCGTTTACCAGGCGTCACCTCACAGGCACTCATTGCTGACGTTGGAAGTGCACCATAGAGGTCAATTTTGTGCCATTTAAAATTCGAAATATTTGGCGCCGGTTGCAATTAAACAAAAATAGATACCCGGTAAACATTCACAAAATCTGAATAATGTATTTACAGTAACCTCACTGGTACAAAATGTAGTAGAAATGTGAAATGTTCTTGTACTTTGAAATTCCGCACATGGCAGATGGCATTTCATGGGCTTTTATTACAATAATACAAAAACAATAATTCTGTTTTCTCTGACATGTAGGTAAATATGTGAAAATAAGTGAAGAATGAACTTTTTGAATATATTTATTTTAAAAATCTAACAATTAAAAACACATATAGTTACTTTTAGTAATAGTTTAATATGAACTGAATTAATAATTACAGTATTTTATTTTTTGTAAAATTTGCCTTCATCCTTTGTTGACATTCATAAAAATTATATTTGTTAAACAAATACACTTCGGTTATTTGCGTTATAAATTCAAATTTTCGCGAAAATTATAATAATAAGCTCATTATTATTATTCTATTCCGAATTTAATATGTTTATTTTAAATAAATAGGTTATATTATTTAATGTCATTTTCAAATATTTTTAAAATAATTCTGCTACTCTTTCCTTTTTGACCATCATCTTATTTTCCCGTTTCATGTATTAATTTTTGTATTTTAAATTTCATTTATGTAATTGATTATTGTATTTTGTATATTTATTATATTTGTCCTGATTAAGGAATAAGAGATTTTGAAAACATTGACAAAAAATCTGATGTGGCCAGCCCATAACCTCTCGCTGGGTATAATATCACGTATCAAGCAATCATTATGTTCAAAATTTTTATATTCACACATCACAATCTTTATTTTACATTTAACAAATATATCATACATAAAATAAATTTCACAAATATTGACAAAACTAATAGAAAAACTTACTAGATTCAAATACATATATTATTACTACATTCTCCTTAAAATGGTTTCATTATTAATTTTAATGTAATTACTTCCTGACAGTGACATTTGTTTAAATATGTCAAAATTGTTATTAAAATATTATGTTTTTGTTTGACGCACAGGCAAGATGATGTATGAAAATAAATTATATTGTAAATTCATATTTAAAGTTATTTCAAGGTATTTACTGAATGCTATTATTGTAGAAATGAAGATTGTACCATTATATTCAACTTTTATTAGTAAAAGTTGTTAAAAAATTATATTCAATGATTTTTACCTCTCGCTAAGAGAGGTATTGGATTCATGCTAAAATTCGCATATCCAGATTTTATTGAATAAGCACGATTTAAGGTCCCTATAATCCGATTATAACATTTTTAAAATGTCTCTGTGTGTGTGTGTATGTGTGTGTGTGTGTATGTATGTATGTATGTATGTATGTATGGATGGATGTTGGAGGGAAGATTCCTCAGAAACTATAAGACTTAAGAACTGTTTAACTATGGATTCCTCAATCTGACATTCCTGAGAAAAGCTAAAAAGGTTTTGGTAACAATTGAACAACCGGAAGTAGTAGTTTCTTAGAAAAAAATTTCTAAATATAATTTTTTGGAAATTTTTGTTATTAAATATTGAAGAACATAAAATTCTCCATCTAATACACTTAAATTTTTTATTATATCTTGTATAGATTTAGAGATAAATACAGTATAATATATAGAGTAAACTAATCGCAGGGGCTGAGGCACCAAGGAAACCAGTTGACAAATTCCAATGTTTATAACATAGTTTGTAAACGACACATCTCAGTGTCAAAAATCAACAGTTTTAGTGACATTCTGATAGCTTTTTATGGGAAGTATATTTAATCGTTCTTATTGTTTAGTAATTAAATATTTGAAATTATAGGTAAAATGCATATATCCATCAGAAATACCGCCAATTTGGTTAATGAATTGGAAGAATCTCAGACATTTAGAAACTTCCTCATACAATGAAAAATAGATATAATTAGCATTATATGTGTGCAGAAGACATGTTAAATACAATAAAAAACAATATTTGGGTAAAGTTCTGTAATTTTTTGTTATAAAACGACGGTTCGAAAGCGAAGTGCAATACAATATTTATATAGCCTAATATGGAAATGGCGAGAGGTCTTGTGCTGGCCACAACAGATTTTTTTTACAAGAAAAACTGTTAAAAGCTTTTGTAAATGATACTTCCGGTTATCCGATATACACTAAAAACTAATGAGCTCTTCTGACATTAGTATAGAATGGGTATACAAAATTTCAAAATTTTCTGATTGTTAGTACCTATTTGAGTAATCTTGTCCACACGATCCACACAAACACACATACATACCTACAGAAATCATAGTAAAAATGTTAAAATCTGATTCTGGGGACGTCAAAATGTGCTTATTTACTAAAATCTCTATATACGATTTTTAGCACGATCCCTATACCTCCCTTACCTAGGGTAGCGGGAGGTAGGAATAAATGAAGTCCCATTTATTTTAATTTATATAAATATCGCTCATTTGTTGCGATAGCCATGGAATTGAAACAAAGATACAAAGAAATGCGTATCGTTTGAACTGTCAGAAATTCGGTTTTCAAATAAAAGTTACAGATAATTAAATCACTACCCAGGTATTATTTTTATCTCTTAAATAATTTTTATTATTATTTTTTCACATTTTCTAACCTATAAAATTAAATTTCTGACATTTTTTTTTTTTTTTAAGAACAGGTATATCTAAGAGTACCCGTGTTAAAAATTCCATTTAATAAGCGAGATATTAATGTTTAAAGTTTGATTTTGTTTCATTACAATCTTACATACTATTACCAAAAAACTGAAGAAAATTATAAGATAAGTAATCTAAGTAATTGATTACATATTTTTCATTGTACTACGAAACATTTTGACATTCTCAAACTATTAGTGGCGCTTGTATAAGTTGACTCGTAAGTTTTGTTTTGAAATATTTTGAATGGACTGGAGGTTGAAGTTCATTTATTACAGTTGAAAAATCAATATTCGACTGTGTTAGGATGGAGGTAGATACAGGAAAGTAAGAATTCTTCGGACTTGCAGTCAATTAATAAAATTTATTCACGCCGACGTTTTGACTATACAATAGTCTTCTTCAGGGCTAATGGTCTAGTCGAAAAAAGAAACCACATGTGGATAACGGAACATACAACACGGACAATTAAAAAAGTAAATAAATAAATAAATAAATAAATATGAATAAATAAATAAATAGTTAAAAACAACATATCACAGAGAGAAAATCGTCAAAAAATTAAAAACTTGTCTTCAATGAATACAATACATATGGAAATACAAATAACTATAGTAACGTATAAAAATTTATGAAAAATCAAAGTTGAGGACTAATGTGGATAATTTTAGATTAATTACTAATTAATAATTAATATTATTAAAATATACCTATTAACTAATATATTGCGGATAAATATTAGTAATAGTAAAAAAACATTGACATATTCTAGTGCTAAATTTGAATTAAATAATTTACTTTGTTGTACTGTAAGAATAATAGGAATACAATCTGGTCAGGATTAATTTATTTAGGTGACAGTAAATTAATGTATGAAACACAAAGCAAATGCTTTCGAAGTGCAACTACAAACAGAAATAAAATCAAACGTCAAAGTCAAACCATGTGCTCGCTGCATCACCAGGGAGCGTTCCAAAACCAAGAATACCGAGTTTTGGCGTAGAGTATGATGTGTTGTGTTTTGGAACGAATGAGAGTTTTGTTGAAGTAAAAAATTGAAACTAAATTAAAAATAATTTTAAAAAACTAACAAAACTACTTATAAGTACAACATTAATGTCAAGCCCGTATTAAAAGCGCACTTTTGTAATAAAAGCGCTTTTATGGAGCACTCTCCTCAATATAATGTGAAAGTACGCTCCATAAAAGCGCTTTTATTATAAAAGTAAGCTCGTAATACACGCCAACGTATTTTCTTATGTTTATTTTCAACCAAAAGCATGTTTTCTTCCTCAGGAAGGCAAATTACTTTCATATGTTGAGAATCGTGAGCATCTACGTTTGAAAATATTGTGGAGTAATTTCTATACCCTCCTCGTTAGTAGAGTAAGTAGAACATCACATAAACTCTGGCTGTTTTGGAACAGGTTGAGTAATCTCTGAGAGTAAGGTTTTGGAACGCAGCCCAGCCAGCGACGATGTCAGCGTTAGCCAATAGTAGTCAAGATTTCCGAGCATGCGCATAATTGCCGGTTAGGTGTTTGTGAGAGATAGGCTTATGCAGAAATGATATTTCCATTTCACAGTGTTTCCTTCACCTACTCTTATGGGAAAGATACGAGCATTAGCAATATATTAGTTAATAGGTATATGTGCAGAAATGATATTTCCATTTCACAGTGTTTCCTTCACCTACTCTTATAGGAAAGATACGAGCATTAGCAATATATTAGTTAATAGGCATATGATTTCAACTGATCTTCCATTGATAGTTCAACTAGCACGTCATCAAAATTTCAATGCTTTATATCTTTTGCAACATCCAATTTATAATCTGTTTTTTTTTTGTTTTATTCCTCTTGTTTACCTACCAACTTTAATAATTTTAATAAATGTTTAATATTGGCAATCATGAGAGAATACTCTATTTCTTTGTAATTTAGTTCCAATTCAATGGCTATCACTACAAATGAGCAACATTTGTACAAGTTCAAAATAGATTCTGCAGGTTACCAAACGCGCAAAATTAAATCTGTTTAGTGCTTTATACGTTGAATATCTACAACTTTTATTTGAAACACTTTTGAATAAAATTAATTGGGGACTCTTGCGCAAAGAAAAACTGTTTTCCCATGTTAAACGCCTATGGCCAGATTTTTAATTAACACCTTGTATAATTATTTGTTACATGCCAATAAAATATTAAAAATATGTGAAAAGCAACTTCGGCTATTTGTGCAATAAATACAAATTTTTACGAAAATTGCAATAACAAGTCTTATTAATACCGATTTTAATATGTTTATTTTAAGTAAATAGGTATCTGGTATGTTATTTGTTACATGTCAATTAAATAGTGAAAATATATGAAAAGCAACCGTTTGGAATTTGGATGCATTTCGGCTATTTGTGCAATATGTTCAAATTTTTATGAAAATTACAATAATGAGCTTTATTTGTGACATATCAATAAAATAGTGAAAATATGTGAAAAGCAACCGTTTTGCTGCACTTCTGCTATTCGTGCTATAAATTCAAATTTTTACGAAAATTACAATAATAGGCTTATTATTAAGAAAATTCTAATTGATATTTGTCAGTGTCAAGTGCAAATTACATAATATGTTTGTGTTATAATATTACTGGAAATATAGAAACTTTAAGTATTTGGTATTTATAAAGAATTCATAGAACTTACAAAATGTAATGTACTGAAATACTGGAAATATAGAATCTTTACAAGAAATTTCTGTATGGAGTTTGCACAAAATGCATAGAACTGACGGAAGGAAATGTTTTGATGGCCACATCAGATTTTTTATTGAACATTGGAGTGTAGTAGAAATTTGATAAGATATTACAAATCACTACATAAGATAATTTTAAAGCTTTAACTTAACGAGTATATATAATTTTTTTATAATGTCGTGAACTGTTTTGAAATTATTGCAAAACAGTCCCATATCTCCCTCAATACGTGGTATAATAACATTTTTCAAATTACATTATTATATAAATAAAAATCTGTTGTTGCCAGCACAATACCTGTCGTCATTTCCATTTTAGGTTACATATATAAGTATTGTATTGCACTTCGCTATCGAACCGGCGTTTTACAACAAAATATTACAGAATTGTACCCAAGTATTGTTTTTATTGTATGAGGAAGTTCCTAAATATCAGAGAATCTTCCAATTCATTAACTAGATTGGCGGTATTTCTGATGGATATTTATGCATTTTACCTCCAATTTTAAATATTTTATTAATGAAACATTATGAAAGATTAAATGTACTTCCCAGAAAAAGCTTTCAGAATGTCACTAAAACTGTTGATTTTTGACAATGACATCTATCATTTACAAATTATGTGATAAACATTTGAATTTGTCAACTGGTTTCCTTATGTCCGGTTGCAGAAACGTTCATCAATTCCTTTTTCAGTTAACGAACCATCAAAATGAACAAATTCGAATCAGTTTCTTTGTTCTTATGACATTTAAATCATTGCTGTCAAAAAATCGCGTTGCATTTGTTCGTTTTGATGAACCGTTAATTGTCAAGGAATTGATGAACGTTTCTGCAACCGGGCATTAGTGCTTTAGAATCTGCGATGTACTATATTCTATATATTACAGTGCCTTGATCTCTAAATAAATCAGAGTGAACCTAGCAGCCGATTCGCAGCTGCCGATTCGATTTACCGTAGCCCTGGTTGTAAATGTACTATAGATATCAAAAGTGTTGTCGATTTATGAAAAACAAGAAAAATATTTAAATCATAAGAACTACCCATAGTCCCCTGAATAAATTGTTCATCTGTACTTTATAATGTTTAGGGTGTATGTACTGTTCACCGTGATAAAAAGTATAATTTTATCAGGATAGCTATTATCCTGAAAACAATAACAAAATTTCGAAAAACTTAGAAATTAAAAATAAAAGAACTACCCGAAAATAACCAATCAAAACAAACTTACACTGAAAATTTTTTGGTTATAAAATTATACATTTGAATCCCTGTATTTCTGATCACGTGTGCGAAAGTAACCAATCAAAACAAACTTACACTGAAATTTTTTTGGTTAAAAAATTATCCAATTGAATCACTGTATTTTTTGATCACGTGTTCGAAAGTAACCAATCAAAAGAAAGTTACACTGAAAATTTTTTTGGTTAAAAAATTATCCAATTGAATCCTTTTATTGCTGACCACGTGTGCGAAAGTAACCAATCAAAACAAACTTACACTGAAAATTTTTTGGTTAAAAAATTATCCAATTGAATCCCTTTATTGCTGACCACGTGTGCGAAAGTAACCAATCAAAACAAACTTACACTGATAATTATCCTAAGACAATTATCACTTATGTCACTAAGTTGCTAAGTAACAAACAGTTTTTGACATATAATTAAAGATTAATTGTTTTAATTTAAAAATGTCATTTTCACGCTGTCAATAAAAATGATGATTTAATCAACAAAATTATAGAAGAAAACACATTAAAAAATACTGTATTAAATAAAAAACTAAATATGGAGAATATTTATGGACTTTTATATGTCTTATTTTCTCTTTGGTCTCACTCAAAAAGGTCTCATTCTCATTGCACACTTCACACTGAACATATTCATAGCTACATTCACGTTTATGACTACTAGTGACATCTACTGGGCTATGTTAGACACAAAAATTCTGTCAAATACAAATTTTAGGCAAATTTAATGTTAAAACTGCAAAAAATTTTCTCACCGAATACCCCTCGATCCTTGATAAATACTTATAATTTTATCACACTTCCTCAAGCACGTTACTTTTAGGTAACACCACCTCCGCCTTCGGCGTCGGGCTGTTACCAAGCAACGCGCTTTCGGTAACTGTCATAAAATTATTTCGTAATTATCAATGTCCTCGGGATATTATAGCTGATAATTATCCTAAGACAATTATCACTTGTCACTAAGTTGCTAAGTAACAAACACTTTTTGACAGATAATTAAAGATTAATTGTTTTAATTTGAAAATGTCATTTTTACGGTGTCAATGAAAAAAATGATTCAATCAACAAAATTGTAGAAGAAAACACATCAAAAAATACTGTATTGAATAAAAAAGTAGATGTGGAAAATAAGTATGTAATTTTGTATGTCATCTTCTTTTCTTTGGTCTCACTTAAAGAGGTCTCATTCTTATTGCACACTTCACACTGAACATACTACATATCCATAGCCACATTCACGTTCATAGCTACTAATGGCATCTATTGAGCCTATATTAGACACAAAAATTCTGTCGTATACAAATTCTAGGCAAATTAATATTAGAACTCCAAAAATTTTTCTCACCGAATACCCCTCGATCATTGATAAATACTTATAATTTTATCACAACTGCATCAAACACGTTGCTTTCAGGAAACACTCCTCCGCTTTCGATGTCGGGCGGTTACCAAGCAACGCGCTTTCGGTAACTGTCATAAAATTATTTCTTAATTATCAATGTCCTCGGGATATTATAGCTGATAATTATCCTCAGATAATTATCAGCTATAATATCCCGAGGACATTGATAATTACGAAATAATTTTATGACAGTTACCGAAAGCGCGTTGCTTGGTAACAGCCCGACGCCGAAGGCGGAGGTGGTGTTACCTAAAAGCAACGTGCTTGAGGAAGTGTGATAAAATTATAAGTATTTATCCAATGATCGAGGGATATTCGGTGAGAAAATTTTTTGCAGTTTTAACATTAAATTTGCCTAAAATTTGTATTTGATAGAATTTTTGTGTCTAACATAGCCCAGTAGATGTCCCTATAGCTATGAACGTGAATGTGGCTATGAATATGTTCACTGTGAAATGCGCAATAAGAATGAGACCTCTTTGAGTGAGACCAAAGAGAAGAAGATAAGACATACAAAAGTCCATAAATATTCTACACATTTAGTTTTTTATTTATTACAGTATTTTTTGATGTGTTTTCTTCTAGAATTTTGTTGATTAAATCATCATTTTCATTGACAGCTTGAAAATGACATTTTTAAATTAAAACAATTAATCTTTAATTATCAAAAACTGTTTGTTACTTAGCAACTTAGTGACATAAGTGATAATTGTCTTAGGATAATTATCAGTGTAAGTTTGTTTTGATTGGTTACTTTCGCACACGTGGTCAGCAATAAAAGGATTCAATTGGATAATTTTTTAATCAAAAAATTTTCAGAAGTAATATCGCAAGACATTTGATTTTATCGATAATTTTTGCACGAATTTTTTTTTACTTAGCAACAAACACGAAAGCAAACTGCATGGTAAATCCCGACTCCGAAGGAGGAGGGGTTGTACCTAAGGTCAGTTTGCTTGAGTTATTTTGCTTAAAAGAAAAAAGAAATGATTGCTTAAAAATAAAAGTTTATCTGAGAAGTCGTATTTGGTGAGATAAATTCCAGATACAATGCAAAATGAAACTTGACACATTAATTGGCACACTGACAGTTATAAACAATAACAAATGTTTATTTACTTGGTAGCGGAAAATTAGCGGGGGTAACGAGGTTTTATCAGTATAATACTGTTTCCCTTTCCATTTATTAAATTTTCAAGTGTTTTGCATCATGATTGGTTAAAAACTAGTCGTTGGTTTATCACTGCTGACCTGATGATGATGCTAAGTAATCTACACTTTTTTGACAGTTAATTAAAGATTGTTTTAATTTGAAAATGTCATTTTCACGCTGTCAATGAAAATAATGATTCAATCAACATAATTATAGAAAAAAAAAAACACATAAAAAAAAACTGTATTAAATAAAAAACTAAAATATTTATGGACTTTTGTATGTCTTATCTTCTTCTCTTCGGTGTCACTCAAGGAGGTCTCAGTCTCATTGCACACTTCTCACTGAACATATTCATACCACATTCACGTTCATAGCTACTAGTGACATCTACTGGGCATTGTTAGAAACAAAAATTCTGTCGAAATATAAATTCTAGGCAAATTTAATATTAAAACTGCAAAAAAAAATCTCACCGAATACCCCTTGATCATTGATAAATACTTATAGTTTTATCACAACTTCCTCAAGCACGTTGCTTTTAGGTAACACTCTCAGACCAAACACAGATTGCGTTTTAAAGCACCAAGAATTTGATACTGCTTTTCAAGGAAAATCCAAATGCGATTCGCGCGGCACTATTACATGCCCGAACAGTAACAATCGATGGTAAGCACTATAGGCGCATGATAACCGTTATTTTTGGCGTGAAATCGAATATATTGATGAAGAAGACAAGTGGTTCCAACAAGACGGCGCAATTTGCCACACATCGAGTGATACGACTTAACGCCGTTGGAGTCGTGTCCATAGATAAAATATTACTATATACTATTATAGTATTATTTTGTCTTCGCATTGCATTTGTTCGTGATTAACGTTTTTGCAACCGGGCATTAAATCTAAAGCTAAACTTAAATAAAACAAGGAAAATCGAATTTTTGACATCAATATTTACTTTCGTATTTGATACTTCGTTTCGATACGATATTGTCAACTGAAAAAACACTTAAAATTTAAGCGTCAGCGGTGCATTCGGGAATACATGCATCGTCCTAATGTTCATTCATCAACATGTTCAATTCTCACTTCGTTCAGTTTCATAACGTTCAAATCTACAAAACGTACGTGCACCGTACACTCCGAAGTACAATTTTTAAAAAAAAATACTACCAAAACGTAACCTAATCGTAACTCATTTTATACTCCACAGTGTACTTGTCAGCCATCTTGCCTAACGGTGCACGTACGTTTTGTAGATTTGAACGTTATGAAACTGAACGAAGTGAGAATTGAACATGTTGATGAATGAACATTAGGACTTTCGAGCATAAGACATCAAAGGGATCAGGCGGGCAAAGCTCAACGTAGATGGCATCATCATAGCTATGAACTGTTGCCGCCGATAATTTGAATAACTTCACTGGCAGTTACAATTTATTATTGTGTTTCTGACTATTATAAAGTCAAATCTACATGAAACAAAGTTAATTATTGTAATTTTTACCAGTTGTGTAACTAAAAATTCATTTTACTCAAAATGATTTGCATAAACACATACTTGTTTTATATTTGGACTTAAATTTAATTATTCTTTTCTTCTTTCATTCTTTGGTATACTATACGAACATAACAAGAACGCATAATTTAAAAGAAGAATCCAGATACAAGATAGTTTTACGTAGTCACTTTTAATACCGGATTCTCCAATTATGAGTACTTTGGGCTAGCGCGCGCACACTATCACCACCGCCTTCTCCCCATTACGTTGAGTATTTATTCAAACGCGCTAAAAATGGGGGTCATTTTTAATATATAGCCATTAATTTATGTTTCATCATTTTTGGATTTTTTTAATTAAGCTTCAAACTCAACTGACTGTAATTATTTCCCTGATAGTAGAGCAGATCCAAGTACGCAAAAACAGTAAATAGATAAATAATGAGGTATTGCACGATTTTTTTTCTTTGCATTATTTGAGAGAAAACTAAAAAATATTTTCTCCGTATTTATTATTTTTATTCAAGTTAATCTCTAAAAAGACAAAATAATTATTAAAAGTGATATTCTCGGGAAATCAGATGAATTGCACCGCTTCTCCCTTTGCCAATTGCATATTAATTACATTTAACCATATTCAGACATGTGTATTAATTTTTAATTAATTAATACGGCGGTGACAGCATTATGTCTGGGGCCGTATTTATTCACCGGGAGTACGAAAATTAGTAATTATTGCAACAATGGATAGCAAAGGTTACCTCGACATTTTAAAAGCAAATTTAAAACAAAGTGCCGAAAATAGGGCCTTAACAGCCAATTTTGAGAAAATGAGAAAAATTCGACAAATAATTCGCGTCTTATAAGAGAATGCCTACTGTATAATTTTAAAAATATGCTTAATTATACCCCACGGTCTCCGGACTTTAACCAGATTGAGAAAGTGCGGAAAATTCTTAAAATAAATAAGAATATAAACCAAAAAAGAATTTAAAATAAATTACAAGAAAAATGGCAGAATACAATGCCATCGGTAACAAAAAATTTGGTAGATTCAATGACTCATCGCTTAGTTACTGATGGAAAACCCAAAGAAAAACCATCCAAATATTATATTTCTTTATGAAACATAAAAAAATGGTTTATTATTTAAATGTTTTGGTTATCGTACGGAGACTTTTACCTTCCGTAAAAGGAAGGTATTGTCTTTGGTCAAAAAATTCGTTGGTGAGTTTTTAATGAATAAGCACGTTTTAGGGCCCCTAGAATACGAATTTACTATTTTTAAGATGATGTCTGTATGTATGTATGTATGTATGTATGTATGTGTGTGTGTGTGTGTGTGTGTGTGTGTGTGTGTCCGTGTGTGTGTGTCCGTGTGTGTGTCTGTGCGTGACAAATTTTCCTCCGACGATAGCTCCAATACTACAATTCTAAAAATTATAATTATTTCGTATTCCTCTTCTTTACATCCATATGAAGAGCGCTGATTAGATTTTGGTTATAATTGATCCACCGGAAGTACCCTTATTTGAAGTTTTTAACAGTTTTTCTTGAAAAAACGCAGTTAAATATTATTTTTCGACATTTTGTGATTATCAATATGAAAGAATATCTTATTCTCTACACGGTTTGATTATACAGTTTCGTTCATATTCAATAGATATAGAGTTATAGAGACATTAAGAGAGATTAACTTTCAAAAATTAGTCAGCTTTGTTAAAATTATGGAAACAACAGATATATATTCAGAAAAATTTAATTGACAGATGTCAGTGTCAAATGCAAAACCAAAGTTGAAAGTATAGGGTCAGAAAGTTATGTGTGAATGTGATAGAGTGTCGCTCCAAAGAGGAGAATATGGAAGGACTGTGTAGCAGAAGATTTGAGAGAGGAAGAATTGTGTGAAGAAGATGCGTTGGACAGGAATGATTAAAAGAGAAGAATAAGAAACAGCGACTCCTAATAAAATAGGAAAAGGAACTTTCGGTATAGAATTTGTAAAAAATAGTGTGTTCGTGTTACAATTTTATAGGATATACAGAATCTTTTTCAAGGAACTTTTGGTATGGGATATATACAAAATACATTTAATTGACGGAAGGTTTTGTGCTGGCCACAACAGACTTTTTTGTCATGAAATTATGAATCCTTTCAATGTTTACCCCATAATATAAGTAAATTAAGTATATTATTTGTTTATTTTATATTTATAATAACGTAATATACTGCGTTTCATTTTGGAATAAAATAAAATTAAATATATTGGGTTTTAGACTGCCATTTTTTCTAAAATACATTAAAACTATTGTCGTACGGAGACTTTTTTGTATGACTGTAGACCATGTTTTAGTTAATTATTCTTTGATATTGTAGTAACTATTTATGTTAAATAAAGATTTATTATTATTATTTATTATAATTATTATTTATTATTATTATTTTTATTATTATTATTAATTACTATTATTATTATTAATGTTACTATTATTATTATTTATTATTATTATCATTAATTACTATTATTACTATTCTTAGTATTACTATTATTATTATTGTTATTATTATTATTATTATTATTATTAATCATCATCATTACTATTGTTATTATTACTCGACCTTCGGTCTAGTGGTGTTTCCAGGCAACACGTTTCGTATAATCGAGAATTTTGAATCGTCTTGTTTAATATATGATTATATCAATATATTTTTCACGAAAATCTGTTCAGAGTTGCAAGTAAAGTATCACTTCCGGTTTATCAATTTTATTGAAAATCGAATAAATTGTTCCCCTTGATATGAAAGTCAAATTCTAAATTTGAAAAGTTTTGAATTATATTTTAATATACAGGTGTTATGTAAGTAAGTGTTCAACCCATGGTAGAACTGACCCCATAGATAGTAAATCTGGCAATATTTTTTGTGTAACATACTTTGTACAAGAACTAGAGGCCTTTAAAACTGACCAATCACGTCATAGTTCAAAACTAAAGTTTTAAAAAGTAAAAATCAATGTGTTCTCTGGAAAAAAATGTGATACCTGTCACAAATGACATATAAGATCATTGGCGTCGCAACAAATTTGAGATTTTCATAATGAAAAACTACATGTTTATGAGCACTGATTATAAGTATAATTAGACTAACAAATAAATAAAATAGATGAGTACAAAATAATTCAAAATAATTTTTATTGTTGAAATGTCTAGAAAACATACATGCATAGGTACATAACGCATATTCAACTTCAACTTTGTGGATTAGGATAAACAGAGTAATGCGGCACTGATCTCTATACATATCTGGATAGCTTACAGGGGCCAAGTTAGATACAGCGTTTTGTGACCAATTGAACGCCGCCATGCTGGATGGTCTTGGCGCATCAGCGCCAATCAGCACTCGCATCAGTGCATCAGTGTTAGTTTGACGTTTGTGTGCATAGAAAACATATACTAACGTACGTTTGTGTGAGTTGTGTTCTTATGTTTCCCTGATGCGAGCGGTGAGCGGTGATTGGCGCTGATGCGCCAAAATCATCCAACATGCGGTGTTCAGTTAGTCACAAAAGCTTAACATTGGGCACGCTATCCAGATATGTATGATCAGTGGGTATACGTCTATTTGGAAATAACTCTGTACCGTCTTACAGCACCACGACTATTTTGTAATGTCTCTCCATAAACCATAAGCATGTCTGCATACTCTTGGTTGTTGAAGGTAAATGGCATTTTGAGAATATCAAAAAAACATAATATAAATTGTACGTCTATGCAAAAAAAAAACATTTAACGTCAGATTGACAATCAATATTTTTTACAAAGAACATATTGATATTTACTTTTTTGTAAAGTTTTGAACTATGACGTGATTGGTCAGTTTTAAAGGCCTCTAGTTCTTGTAGAAAGTATGTTAAACAAAAATTATAGGGTACCTGCACCTATGTCACAACATGGCGGATGATCAGCTGATCTCGGACAACCAAGCTTAAGTTTAACATTGGGTCTTATGCAGCGAATATGTTTTCTGTACAAGAAATTCAGTTTTTCCTAAATTTATACATGCTATTTTAAAATGTAATTAGCCATAATTAAAGATAAGTGTATGAATTATTTACTAGTAAAACAAAGCAGTCGTATTTATAAATATATTTTTAAAAATGTTAAATTGAAATAAGTAGCTTGTAGCATCAGATTGTATTACATTCATTTGAGTTTTTTAAAAGTTTTTTTATGTTTATTGTTAAATGAAAACATGAATATTGAAATTAAAATAAATCGAATTATTAGATTCTTTTAATTTATAAAGAAAATTAAATTTGAAATACATATATATATATATATATATATATATATATATATATATATTTATCTTCGAGTTCATTTTTCTTATTGTCATATTGTGTGTTTTTATTGTATATTAATGAGCTTATTGAGTTTATACGTCAAAAATTTATCTTTGGAAGCCAAAGTACGTTAAATCGATAAATTTAAGTGGATATATAATGTGGATCCTTATACATTGACATTTTTTTGACGAGGGTTATAAATGCCTTCTAAAAATCAATATGAAATCAATAATTGATTACCTATCTAATTTTTAAACCTTTGTGAGAAACAGACACAAATATATATATGTTTTTTCTGTTACTAAAAAAAACTTCATTCAAAATTTGTAATTCTGTCATTTAAAAAATATTTTTTCATGTTTTTTATACATATTATTAAAGAAAATTACATATATTTAAACATTTATACAATATGTTCCTATAAAATAAAATAAATAAATATGTCATCACGGCATATTACCCACTTCTGGGTGTGCCAGTATCTACAACATATGTAGACGTCGGTAATGATGACGATATATTTTACCGTGTGGGCGCTTACCAGGCATCACCTCACGGGCACTCATAGCTGGTGTGGAGAGTGCACCACAGGGGTCACTTTTGTGCCATTTAAAATTTGAAATATATGTTCCTATCCGATTATGTTTAAATTATTTTATATGCAATAAAAGTATACACAAAAATATGATTGGGTTAGTTTTAATTTAATAACCTGGAACTCATTAAATAATAAGAATGTCCTGACTTATTTTTTACGGAAAACACTCCTCATATACTCACTTTTACACACTCTAATCAGTTTTTCCCAAATAAAACAATAAGTGCCGTAAAAACACAATAAAAGCTTACGGCACGATATTTCTGCGTAAGACACAATGCAAACTGAAGGTTTGGTTGTCCAAGATCAGCTGGTGGCCGCTATGTTGAAACGTCACGTGCAGGTACCCTATTGCCAGATTTACTATCTTTGGGGTCAGTTCTACCATGGGTTAAGCGTTGAACACTTACTTACATAACACCCTGTAGTTTTTCATTAAAAAATGTAATGGGCTTGAAGTAAAGTACCATTTCCGGTTATCTAATTTTACCCAAAATCTAACTAACTTTTGATATTAATGCAGAAAGCTTAAATACGGAAAATAGAAATTTTGGAAGTTTGATATAAGAGATCTCAGAAGAAACAAGCGTCACACGTCACACAGAGACGCGCGCGCGCGCGCGAACACATGCACGCGAACACTCGCACGCACGCGGCCACACGCGAACACACGCACGCACGCGAACACACGCACGCACGCGAACACAGGCATGCGCGTGGTCCCGCACACACACACACACATACACACACATCATTGTAAAAATCTGTTGTGGCCAGCACTATACCTCTCACCAGTACTTCTGATGATACCGCAACTGGCGAAATTATAAATTAAAGTAAAAATATACTTTTTTGTGAACCGAATGTTATATTTTTATTTTTTTAATTTTTATTAATTCAAATTAGGGTTAGGATTGCGAACTGGGTATTTAGTTAAACGGGAAATAGAGATGCACGAAAATTAAAATTGCCGGCCTGATTTGAAGATCGACTCGACAAAAAATTAGCTGGCCCGGCTCGAAAATTGACTCGAAATCGGGCCGGGCCGGGCCAAAGCTCGAAATTGGGTACATCCGACATTCCTAATTTTGATTTTTATGTGAGGCGAAATGTTTAACTTTTTTCGTGCCAAATTTATAAAAAACTTCTACATCCTTACAACTTTCGACATTAGTTAACATAAGTTGTTAAAAAAAGAGACACTTCTAGTGTAAGTTTGTTATAAAAATTACAGACTTACGAGTATTTAACATTTTGTTTCCCAAAGGCGTTTGAAAATTTAAACTATTTCACAAATCTTATACAAAAAGATATCATTTACATAAGGATTTTTTTATCTAACTTTATTTTTACTCAAAAATAAGACAAGAAATCATTATAGTAGAAATAAAAATCACTTTTATTTAAGTATACGAATAGTAACAATAGTAATAATAACAACATGACAATAACATTATTATGCTTTAATGAATAACCTTGAATTTTTGAAGTAAAATAACATTTTTATTATTAAGATGTGAAGTATGTTATTATTAAATCATTTTGGCCCTTTTCAACTTCATCCATTTTCATTAAAATATTAAGGAAACTGTGCATTTGATTGAACTATAAGAGTTTTCGGCCTGGTCCGAAAAGCTCGAATTTTAGGGTCCGACTCGCCTCAACTTTTGCAAATGATTAGCCCGATTCGGCCCGATAAAAAAATATTTTCGGCCGGGCCAAAGCTCAAGATCGAGTGCATCCCTAACGGGAAATACCCATCCACCCGGATCAAATGGAATACGGGTCGGAGCCGATTCTTCACCCATAAGATCCATAAGAATAAGAACCGCAGGCCCATATTACCCGTAAGAATCGCAGCGCAGACCCGTATTACCCGTGTAACCCGTAAGAACCGTATATCCCTTAAGACTTGATTTAATATATATAGCGTACCACTGCCTGTAAGGGGCATAATGTACTTCGCCGCACCGACAACGTACATATGTATCTCATTATTGCATTTAAATTATTCATAATGGTGTTTGTCTTATAAAACGATATATATTTTTACTTGTCCTATTATTGTACAAATTACTAACTTATGTTTTAAAACAATTTTTTAAAAATATTTTAAATGAAAGTTCGTTTAATTTGTATGGTATCAAAGAGTCATAATTGTTTTTTGTATAGCTGCATTTGATTTTTAAAGAAACCTATAGCCATCTTTCTCACACCAGTTTCTCCAATAGCGTGACGTCATCTGTACCCCTGGAAATAAATTCAAATATCTCGCAAAGTAATTTTTAAAAAAATGTTTTTTTTTTCTTAATCCATATTTATTTAGTAGTTTAAGGATAAAGTGTATATTTTATTATTTTATGTCTTACTAGTATGTTATTGTTTTATAACTACCTCAACATTAGGTCAGTTATTGAGTAAATAATGCCCTAGGGCGTATTAAGTTGCTATGGTAATGTTGACAACAAACTGAGGTTAATAATACTGATACTAACATAAAGTGCAGTTCAGGTTAAGAAGCATTGTGAACTGTAGTCGTTTATAATCATATTTGTTTCATCACAAATACAAACCAGCATATTTCTTATTCTTAGCAATAACATTGCTCGTCCATATTGACAGAAAAATACCACAAGAAATATATTTTTTGTTTGAAAAAATGCTTTGTTTACAGAAAAAAAAATATTACGTAGATACCGCATTCACAGGCTACTTTGTAAGTTGTATTAAAATTTTGTGATTTATTATTTTTGTTTGATAAATTCTAGTCAGACAAAATGTTTATTAAGAATTTCTAGCAAGACATAAAACGTAGAAGGCACCACGGGTGTTAAACGACAGTAATGCCTTCGGTCAACGTATTCGCCTCGGGCCAGAGGCCCTCGACAATACACTGTTGACCTCAGGCATTATTGTCCTTATAACAACCCTTGGTACCTTAATTACTATTATGTTATGGTTTATGGGCCTATTGTATTATGCGAAATGTTTAATCAAACAAATCAATTAAATTAAATAAATTGTTTCTCAACAGTATAAACAGGTAATTAGCAATGTAATAATACGTTTTACGGGTGATATGGTTCTTACGGGTAATACGGGTCTGTGGTTCTAGCGGGTAATACGGGTCTACGGTTCTTTCGGTTCTTATGGGTTAAGAATCGGCTCTGACCCGTATTCATTGAAATAATGGTGGGCGGGTGGTCCTTTGGACCCGCCGGTATTCCGAGCACTAATTTAAATAAATACCTACATTTATTGATGCTGGAAACTATATTATGTTCCTTTGCATTTCTATACTAAAACTATTGTATTATTTATTATTACAATTTTTTTTTTTTAAACGTTACCCATTAATAATTTGAAATGGTAGGTTTGTTTGACAGTGGTATTTATCTGTAAGTTACATACATTCGAAATCTGAACTGTGTAACTAAAGAATTGTGTTTATCTTTAAAACATGGGCTCCGGGATTTATAAAACAGATTATTTTATATATTTATCTATAAAATATAATAGAAAAAGTATGAATTCATGCCTATCTGCCTGTATAAAATTTAATAATTTTTAATTCTTTAATAATATAAATCGCGACAAAAATACATTTCAAGGTATTTTTCGAAGAAAATCTATTTTGAGCTTCAAGTAAAGTGCCATTTCCGGTTATCTGATTTTTATTTCATATTAAAATAAAGTAGAATATATTTCCACTTTGAATATTTGGGAACCGCTCGATTTAAAGACAGTACTTCCTAGAAATATATGGTTTCAGAATTTTCTGAATGATAGTATTTGGGTTAGAGCGTTGACAAAATCCATACACACATATACACACACACGTACACACACATACACATACACACACATACACACACACACATACACACACATACACACACACACACACACACACACACACACACACACACACACACAGCGATAGACATCATCGTGAAAATGTTAAAATCTGATTCTAGGGGCCTTAAAACGTGGTCATTTACTAAAATCTCGACATGCGATTTTTAGCACGATCTCGAAAACTCACTATCAAAATTTTAGATCGAAAACATAACCTCCCTACTTACGGTATGTCGGGAGGCAAAAACTAATGAATTCACATAGAGAATCAGTGTGTGCTTATTTTTTGCTCAAATGCATATATTACTATTAATAAGAAATTGAATAAATTTAATAATTTACGGGACTATAGGTGAGTTCTTTTATTCACCGATGGGTCGTGCGCATGAAGCAGAAATTCACCAATGGGTCATTTTATTTAGCGCTTTAAAAGCAATGAATTTCAATATAGCGTTCCTATTTTCACCGATTAGAACAGAAATTTATCGGATCCATCAGGGTTGAGTGTCGATGGATTTGATAATTTCTGATGAATTAGTAATGAGGGTATAGTTTTCAGGTTATGTTCGCAAGTTTGTTGACGTTTTAGCCGGTAGGTGGTCTGTGGCCGGTAGTTAGTGAAGAAACGTCGTGAATTATGAATGTTGTGGGAATGATTTCATTACCATTTTCTCCTAATGTTTTTATGTATTTATTTATAGAATTTTTAAATTGTCACTACTCGAATTAGTAGATTTTTTTCATTAGAAAATGAATCCGAATCGGAATAATTCAGTAATTTTCCCAAGAAAAAACCCTCCATAACTTCTCTAGGGACAGCGACAATTCTTACTCTAATCTACAATATGTATAACTTCCAGCAGCTTTTCATCAAGTAGTTCCTATTTTCACCATCTATCTGTTCCATCGCAAATCCATCGGTGACGTCATTATCAAATTGGTTGAAGATTACAGTGCTTGACGGGAGCGGTTTACGCAGCAACAAGTTACAGTTAAATACGAATCTAAGTTTTATTTCCATAAAATAATGAAATTACAATAATCGAAACATTCAATCACTCCATTTGGAGGTGGACATGAACATATTCAATATTATGTATTTGAGGCCCATTTTCATCAGATATAGGTAATTGCATAAATAATAAAATGTTTGACCATTGTTTCACATAACTTTTTGCGGCTAGTTATTTAAATTATATTTATTTTAAAATAATTTATTTCCTTATAACTAGCCTCATTTATTGTACACAAATACAAATGCAAAAAATAAGTTGCAGTACGAACTTACACAATATTGAGACAGTGTTTGCACTATACTTCATTTCACGTAAGGAAATAGCAGATGGCGCTTGAAAGCCGATCGTTTTTACATGCATTAAATCAATAATATAAATTCGTGAAACCATACTTTGTCAACAATAAAAATATTTTTATTTTATATTTTTTTATATTTTAAATATCATTTAATTCTGTCGAATTTATTTGACAATTAGAGCTAACAAATGATATTTTTTTCGCTTTTGTGAACTAAATTTGCATTCTGACCAAACAGAGGGCAGAATTTATATTCCTATCATTTAAACCAACACTATTTTCTTACGTGAAATGTTGTCCTATGCCAAGCTACACTGCATTGTTAATCCAAGTACAATACAAAATATACATATAGGTATTTTTTTTATTATAATGAAATGAGAAAATTATGCGCCCTAGGCTGTTCGTAATTACTTACCGTGTTAATTTCCTTGAAAATAAACAAACGAGTATAAAGTCACACTAAATTAAGAAATAATCTAAATAAATCTATATATTTTATTTGTTTCTCATATATAAATGTTTTATTAATTTTTTTCCTTGTCAAATCCATCTGGCGGTATTTCATTTTTATTTTTAAATTTGGTGTAACACTATTGTAGTTTCCTGCATTACTAAAGTAGATTTTCTGTATCTACCGCTAGATGGCTCAGGTTGTTATTCTGCTGGTTTCATTGAAAGTGTTCATGAGAATGTTGTTTGTGATTGTGACCTTATCTTACCTTCTTCGAGTTATGCCGTAGTACAGGTACCGCAACTCTTGGTATGCCAAGCATGTGGGCATTGGTACTCTGTTCATAATTTTTTAAGTAATGAATACAAATTAGTGACTAACACGAAATAATCCTTTTATTAAGTACATATTTGTAAATAAATTAAAAATTTTGTATCAAAAAATTATTGTATTTTATAAACGGTTCTCTGAATATGCCATTTAAAAAATAATATTTTGTATTTTACACCTATCTATTTAACCCAACACAATGAATAATTATTGAAACAATTTTATTTTTACAGTACTGGGGAACTATCAACATGTTGGTATATTCTTCTTTCCGGATCTGTTTTCATCGATGGATCAATGTTCCTACCTCGATCGAGGTAAGTGTTTTGTAACTTTAGCGGCCGGAAGCATACCGGAAATAACTTGAATGGCAAACATATTTATGTACCTTATAATGCTGTTCAAATAATAAACTGCACAAATCATATCCTTGAAAATTTATTGCTATTTTAAGTTGTAAAGTAATTAATGTTATATATATGTATAATATTTCGTAATTAAAAGGGTCTAATTTCTGTGATTTAATTTTAACTTCTATGGCTGTCGAATATCGACGTTTCGCTGCTATTGTACGTTTCCATGTAAATTCATTTTGTAAGCATGTACTGTACTACTTGTTTTGTAGTAACTTAACATGTCCGCTTTCATTCTCTCACATGTTCATAAAATACCAGATATTGTCGGGCATCTTCGGTAGTAGTCGTAAAACCTTATATAATAATATATTGTGAATCTATTTTATAATTATGTTTTGTACATTATGTATAGAATTTACTATAATAATAGTTGTTCTAAGAATTTTATTCTAATATGTATATATGTGTTTTGTATGTCGTCAATATTCCGAACAAATATGATCTTTGTGACAGTGCTTTAGTTTGCACATTCTCCGATAGGGTCGCTGGCTGACACGCCTTTGCCTCCTCTCCTCAGTCTGTGTTGGTAACTTGTGTGGAGTGAGTGTTGTTGCTGTAATTTTATAACAAAAGTTCATAAAATATATAAAATTGCTGTCTATTTGATTAAAACTTTTTATTTTAATAGTGTAGTTCTTCAGTTGTGTGTAGTACAATTTCAGTAAACAGCGATTCAGATTGAAACTAGAAATGAATATGTCATAATTATCTTACTTTCCCTGGGCAGCAATAACCAAACTTTTTATTGGATTATTGCTTTTATAGAAAAGCAGTTATTTCTCGTGTGTGTGTTATTGTGTTAAAGTGAATTTTTAAATTGACTACATTTTTTAATAGATTTCAATATCAAGTGTGACTGTTTACAAAGAGTGATATTTTTGTAATCTTGTTTTTGGATACCTCAGTGTGGATAATACTAACAATGGGTATGTAAACGATGATTTTGTTATTAAAAATTGTTATTGCGTCCATCTAATAACTAATTAAATGATGAAAACAGATAATAATTGAATGACTTCCCAGCAACCAGCAGCGAGACAAATTAACCATTGAACTCTGTATATTTAATGGACAATCAAAATTTGTCTTTCTGTATACATGCTCCGATTTCATACCCGTGGGATTTTATTTTATCTTTTAATAATACATTTCCTCCCATTCTTTAGCCATTGTTGTTGCATTCGACCTTAATTGGGTAACATTTTCGCACAGCTAAATGTCAAATGTTAAAACTGTGGCAAGCAAGAAAAGTAATCGATAAATAAGATCTTATAATTTATTAATAAAATTATTACTTTCATTTCTTATATACATTCGTTTTCGGCCATTTTGATTAAATTTAATTTATTTATCTCGCGTTACTTTCATTTTGTTTATTTGCATTTGCTGGACGAAGAAAAACTTGTAAGAGTAAAAATTTTATTAAATTATTATCTTCAGGAAAAACTTACAAGAAAAGATAGTAATTATCTTAAAAGCGTCCGAAATAGATAAATCAATCTTTTGCTATATCATATCACGTCACAGTCCTATGGAGATAACTTTGTATATTTACTCCCCGCATTGAAATATTTGATAATTTGGGTCTATTTTAGGATTTGTCATACCCATACAACTGTTCTACCTCGGTAAACAAAATTCCTTGTCCCAATTATTAACACGGTACCTATCTTAATTGTTGATTTCTATTGTAATATTTGAAGCGAAATCGTTTTATAAAAAGGCTGAATTACAGTAAGTTCTCATGGTAGTCACGGTAATGGAACACGATATAACAGAACATAGACGTAGAGAAGAGGTAGTGCAGATTGGAGATTGTAGACTACGAGAAGAGTGCGTGTTGCAATCATTGAGTACATGCGTGCACGCAAATATATGAACAACAATATAATATTTGTTTCTAAAATGATAAGAAAAATAATGAAAATTAACATTCGAACACGTTTGTTTCCGATTTTGCAGCACAAAAAACACTAAACGAGAAACTTTTCGTTCTTACGAGATAGACCCTCTTGAGCCTGTTGCTCGAAAATGGTGCGTTTTTGGATATAAGTAAAAGTTGGTCTATTTTGCATTCTCTACATACCCTATAAATTTGTAACATGTATCCTCTATCTCCCTATATATAGTTATAGTTGCAAAACCATTAAAAACTCTAAATTCCACAAAATTTAGGGCGCGCAGAGTAATATTTGTAGTATTTTTACTCTTAGCATTTTTTTCTGAAAAAAAAGTAGGATTAAATTCCTAGAAAAGGAATGTAACCATCCGAGTTTCGTCAAATTGAGTTCTGTGCATTAGGTTACCGTTACATTATAGTATTTTTTTGAAAATTTGCAAACGAAAAGGTCACATTTTTCTCAATTACAGCCTAAAAAAACTAATAATTATTTTATGGCGAAATGCATGCAACCACCCGGGCAGAGATTTACATTACATATCTGAATTTGTTCAAATTGAATTCTGTGCGTTAGATTACCGTTTCATTAAACAACCATTAAAATTGCGAACGCAGAAGTCATAATTCACAAATACAGTCTTTGAATTAGTAGGTAAGATCTGACTTTTGTTATATTTTAGTTAAAAGAAAACATTGCAACAAAAACATTGGAATTTTAAGGAGGATGGGTATTCTAGAATCCAGCTCAAAATAAAAATATAGGTATAATGAAAAATCTAGTTAGACCATCTATACTGAAATTAGTGAAATTTCAGTTATTAAAAATAATAATTATAATGCTAGCTTAAGGCCTTATGGTGGGTCTATACTTGAATATTTAATCCGAACGAGCAGTACCTTTCTGGAGCTTGTTATTGGTAAATCTAAGTTGCCTAAACCGAAACATTCAGTTGACGAGAATTCGCACCGGTCGTATTGATCGCAGTATTCGAAATACATATAAATTACCAAAGCTCTGTCCGTGTCGTGTTTCTTTTAATTTGAAGGTTTTATTATGTACTGAAAATGGAGTGGAAATGGAAACGCAATTTTGTGTCTTTCAATTATAGGACCGACTAATTTTGTTAATTATACCAGGCGAGACGAGGTCGGTCTTGTCTAGGTTGACTTAAATAAAAGTTATAGAGATTTAAATTCTTTTAATTCGATCCCGACCGACGCCAAATATTTCGAATTTTAAATGACACAAAAGTGACCCCTGTGGTGCACTATCCACGCCAACAATGAGTGCTCGTGAGGTGACGCCTGGTAAACTGCCGCACGGTACAAATATGTTATCTTCATTACCGTAATCTGTGTACTACGCAGACTGGCATACTCAGAAATGGCCGTGATGATATATTTATTTATTTAAATTTTGCATCTAAATCATGTGAAACGATTATTCTACCTCTTCATGTAAAAAAAATATATAGTTACAATTTTTAAGTTTATAGTCTAGGCAGCCGTGGATTTATGACAAAAAATAAACAAACTGTCAGTTAGAACTGCAACACTTACCTTTTTGTGTTAATTTACTGCTATAATCCAAATTTTGTTATAATTGACGGTTAAAAACAACACATATGTTTACTTTTTTGTCATAAATCCCTGGCTGCCTAGACAAAGTTCATAAAAAAAAATTGCAGTATACATATTTGTACTCTAACCTTAAAAATCTAAAAAACTGAATTCTACCTTCTGTTTTCTTGTAATATTTTGGTATATTAAATTATAATTATCAAATAATCTTTATTAAGAAAAGAAAAAAAATGTTAGTAAATTACAGAAGAAAAGGTTGGAGCCTTACTCAAAAAGATTGATTTAACTTTGAACTATTTTATAATCGTTAGTCGAGCTCGAAATAATTCAGTTAAATTTTATATCGATCATCACAATTAATCTCAACCAAAAATTAAGCTTGAATTATATATAATCGGGCCTTAGTACAGCGTCGTGAATTGTGAATACCACCCGTAAAATATATAATTTGACAAATATGGAACTTATTTTTAATTATGAAAAAATAGTTACAACATAAATTTGTAAAATCCACTTTTATTTCACAATATACCGCGTTTATTTGAGCTCCAATATGGCGGACAAGTCAGTTAGGTATTATATGGTATTATCTAGTAGCTGTAACTTTAGTAATATTATTTGATGACGTTACCTAATCATTTTTACTATATCACAAACATATCAAAATTAAATAATATTGCCAAATTTTTATTATTCTGCTCGTTATTCTAATTGTATTTTCCGATAAATCTGGTTAGGAAATATAAAAAAGAAATACCTCGGAAAATCCATTTATTACTTTTAAAAATAATATAAATTTATATTTTATAGTTAATTTTAATTTATATTATTCTTTTAAATATTATAGTCCATTTCTATTATATTATATGAAATATGTCGTCATTTCGTCAAAGAACATTAGTTATACACAGGTTGTTAAAAAAAGGTAAGATATTTTGAGGGTATATAGTACTGACAAAATTGAATAAAAAGAAGCTTAATCAACAAAGGTCTGATCTTCAACTGTTTCCGAGAAATGGGCAGTTTCAAGACTATAAAAAACAATAAACTTATTCGAAAATTAAATATTGGTCAAGGTCGCCAGAACATTAAGCATATAACAATTATTTGATTTTTTTGAAAAACAAAAGCACATCTAAGCAAGGTGATCTCTGAAACGAGCCCCTGAAAGGTAAACAAAAAGTTTCATTTAATCGAAGTCATAACTCTTACAGTTTTCGAGATAGCAAACAGCAGATGTAAGCCCCGTAAAAATTCATTTTTCACTGCCTCATATCTCGAAAACTATTGAAGATGGGACCCATTTTGATTACATTTTTTTGCTCATTTTGGTTACCCTCAAAATGTGTTTGCCCTTTCTTTTAACACAGTGTATACAGCTCAACAACCTATACATATTTCTGCGAAATTAATTGTATTATTTATGTACCTACTTCAATATTTTCAGTACGTAATTAGATATCTTTAGTAAGATCAAATCAGAATTGTAAAAATGATGTTTGGAATGAAAATATTTTATATCTGGTGTGTACTATATTGCCAAACAGAATTGTTCTTTATTATGTCTTTCCGTGCGTGTATATAACAATTTTCGAAAACCGGAAAGATTGTGTTAAACATGTAAACTGCACGCGGTAGCAATTATTTGCAATTATTCCTCGAATTATTCAATAAGAAATGTAGTTACTTTTCATATACTATGCCTTTCAATTGCAATTATAAGGTTACTCTCAAGCAATAAGCAATGTGTTGTCAAAGTATACATTATAATGTTCATTCCATTTATATAATGCACATTTTTATTCATATATTGTGTATAAATTGTTTAGGTTTGGAAATTTCCATTTATTTTGATATGATTTTATATAAACATGTAAAAGTTAGATACTAAATCTAAAGTATTAAATTCAAATGAACTAATTCAGAATACAGTAATTAATGAATTATGCTGTACAGACTACAGAGTGGTTTTTTTGAGGACTGCTGGTTTTATAACTCCGTGAAGTGAAATTACCGTGAGTGAAGATGTATCGGCTCACGCGAGAAAGGCTTGTGAAGAAAGTTATTTTTCTTCATACAATTAATTATTGTTATACTATAGGTAATTATAATGAACCTGGCTCTCTTTTGCTGTTCTTAAATTGTGCGCTGTGAAAGTAGTATTTTATTCAATAGTTCAGGAAATTAAGATTTATGTTTTCATATTTAAGATACTTAATTATATTAAATTATATAATTAGGAACGTTCGAAAGAACGTTCGTTATTGGGATTATCAGTATTTTTTTTTACTTTGTTGTACATATGAATACGAATTATTCGGAATGCAAGTTTAGACGTCAGCGCCACTAGTGACTAAATAGTGAACTTCTTTGGTGGGTATTGAGATCTGTCAATCTCGTGTTTACTTGTCATATTTTTGTGTAATTTCGGTTTATTTTTTAATTATTATATAAACATAGATTTATATTAATATAATAACAACTACGATCTTATTGGATATTCAATGAAACTGAAATGATATAAAAATATTACAATGAAATCATTACATAACCTTGTAAGTAATACCTACCATAAAAGTTCCAATATCATTGGGGTCCTATACCATAGTCATATTTTAACTATCTTAAATAAGAAGACGAAAATATACATAAATTAATGAGTATTAGTGAAAAAATTTCCTTTAAATATTGAATAGGTCACAAACTATAAGCGATTGAAGATGATTACTAATTGGGTATGACGCGTTAGGTACTAAGAATTTGATTGGTCGCCTGATTTTAAAAAGGAGATTCGCGCGTCTGTAGCGGTCACCTTTAAAAGAATATGAAATGTCATGTTGTTCCATAACCTAACAAAACATTTAACAAGTTTGTGTTTGATGAATTTGTTTAATTATAACATCTAGTAATATTAACAATAATAATATATTTATAATTAAATCAATTTGTAATATTAATTAAATTAATAATAATATTAGTTAAATTAATATTGAAACTTCAAAACAGGCCAACACTGGCGCCATCCGTCGTCATACTTTGTGTAATAATATAGTCAAACTGTTTTAATGTTCTATAATTTATTAGGAAAAAATGCTTATTATTTACGTTATTTATACTTAATAATAATTTCTTCATGAATATAACGTATAAGTTTTTATTTACAAACATTTCAGTTATGCAAACATGAAAAAAAATGTTCCCTCTATAACTAACAGTTTGTCCCATTGTTTGTCGATCACTGGTTAGTACCTGCTACGTCACGCACAAATTCTTAAACTTTAAAAATACATATCTCGCTTATTACGTAAAATTTTTAAGTCGCGTTTGCACTAAAATTCTTATTTTATCCTGTTCTTACAGAAAAAAAATAAAATAATAATAATAAAAGAAAAATGGTATAGGACCCCATTCTAGATAGATGAAAACGATGCTTATATACAAAAGAATTGTATATTCTTATCGCAAAACACTTAAATTTGTATAATAACACAAATATAAGAGAAATTACGCAAAAATATTACAAAGTAAACAAGAGATTGACAGATCTCAATACCCTCCAAACAAGTTCACTAGCGGCGCTGATGTCTAAACTTGCATCGCGAATAGTTGACTGTAATTAACCATGTATTAACAATGCGAACCTAGTGGTGAAATTTGGAACTAAAACAAGGGAGCAATTTTATTTTATTCGTATGCTTTTTTTTGCATATGCGCGTACAGTTTAAATAGTGGAAAACAGATACTTAATAGAACTAATATTTACACTTAATGAAACTACTATTATCTAATATTTATTGTAAAACTGGCCCTGAGAAAAAACTGAACTGTGAAGATAACCTAAGAACTACTAATTAAAGTATTTAAAACGAAAAATAATAATCAATTTACTATTACAACTAATAAAATAGGAGACAAGGATATATACTCTACCTAAAATAATAATAAACATTGAAAAAAAGACAACATACAAGAAGAATCAAAGGAAAGCTATTGACAGCTATGATACGCTTATGGAAGATAAATGAAAGTGTTCCTCTTGTCGAAGGTTTGACGTTGATGCACCACGCCATCACTACGTAGTGAAATATCCCAACTGTCAAGTATATTCATCAAGAAATGTATAATGCTGAAAAGTAATAAGTATTGAGTACATACTCAACGCCCAAATATTCAAAACTAGACTATTAAAAACCAGAATATTCAAAAGCAGAATATGTATACTCAGAATCATTCATTTTCCGAATATTCAAACACAGAATGAGGTATTGCAAAAAATATTAACATATCTATTTTATTCGTTAAAACGAATATGTTAACTTCGTAGTTTTATTTAATATAACAGTTTCTATAAAATTTTGTTTATTTGGATTAGAAAAAACAATTTAAAGTTTTATCCCTGATCACGTATAAACGTTTACGTTAGTATATATAATCAATGGTATTATGCATTCAAAACGTTGCCGAAATTCTGATGTATCCGGGTACAAGCCAATGAAAAAATAAGTTGCGCCATAGATCTTACATGATAGATGGATCATTCCCTGGATGGATCTATCACTACGTCTTATAAATAAATACGCATATTAAATAAAAAATTAATACAAATGTCTGAATATGGCTAAAGGTAATTAATATATAATTAATTTAATTAATACGGTATTCGACATTTTATATAATAAAATTTTAAAAAATCGATATGTTTAGGTGCAATCCATACTTGTAACGTTTATGGTTCTTTAACCTATATTTTTACTACGCGTTTGAAGTTTAAAATGACAACAAATGCTACGGAACATACTGTTACCTTATTGGTTTGTACCCGTTGACGTCAGTAGGCAAGGGGAGAAGCTGTGCAAATCTACGCATTCCCGAGAATATCACTTTTAATAATTATTTTGTCTGTTTAGAGATTAATTTGAATAAAAATAAAAAATACGGGGTAAATATTTTTTAGTTTTCTATCAAATATTGCAAAGAAAACAAAATCGTGCAATACCTCATTGCTCATTGCCCGAAAGCTTATCAGCAGAATCATCGCTAACCAACGTAAACATAACCTAACGTTTGCTCTCGTCCCGCCCACATACTCGGTTTTTGAATCATTCGAGCAAAGCGCTTTTTGGCGATGCTCGATTCGGTTCTTTGAATATTCGAGATTTTAATGATTCCTTGCATGGTTTTGAATATTCGGGTGTTGAAGGCTTTCCCTTAAGTATTGACTAATATTGAAACGTAATGCCTATAGTGCTATAGGGTATTCAGCAGTATTATATATGTATGTATTTTCATGAAATATAAAAGATAAAACATGCGAACAATAATCACATTATTTCGTGGTATAATAAAATTTTACTGAGGGGTAAGTTATGCCGTACTTCCCATAAGGAGTATTTCCTATGGAATACTTCTTATTTTCCATTTTCAATATTTCCCTGATATTCCTTACCTTAGGAATACCAGTATTTTCTAAAGGAACACCTGTAATTCCTAAGAAATTCCTATTCAATGCTTAAATATAAAATTAATAAATAAGTTATTATCAGGACTCGAAACATATTTCTGTTGAAAAAACAAAAAAAAAAAAATTAAAAATTATGGTTTAGTATTGGCCGATTTTTATAACAATTATATTTTATTACGAATAATTTTAAATAAAACAAATGAAATATCTTACTTATTTTAATATATTTATTAATATCGAAAAAGTGTACATTGGTAATACAAGAACAAATAATTTAAAATGTAAACAAATATGTAATTAGACATCAGAATCAGAAGAATCAGTACTGTGCGTATAGGTACAGTCCATTTCAGAATGGGATAGGCCTTCGCCTATTTTTTCTCAAAAAAATACGGGAAAATACGTAACAAAATTTCTTCCCGCAAATCGTTACTGAAGGAATTTTCCCGGGGAAAAAACGAAGTCCCGACGGGAATTTTTTGGCGGCACATCACTACCTGTGATACAGTATAAATATAAACAGTAGTTGCACTTCTCAGCGGTGCCTTTAAACTGGCGAGTCGACAGCTCAGCGACTAAACTCCACCTTCTAGTTTATAGGCGTAAAGCCTTTGATATCGCGATTTGCAGCTACGCCTTCTGATCTTTCTATCCTACGGGGAACTGTAAAACTTAAATTTATACACCAAGAGGCAGAGCTACCACATTCGACCAAATTTTTCGGTAATCAAATATGTGGGGAGTGTAACTACTGTTTATATTTATACTGTGCGTGTGACTATATACGCTCAGCGTAAAAGTGTGCTTTGACAAGAAATATTGTTCGGTGTCGACAAGTATTTTTATGTACTGTTAATATACCGTGTGTCTATCTTAAAGGTGTACATAGGAGATTAACATGGTAAATCAGTTTTTTGCAATTCCTTGCTCGCCTAATTATTTTAAGTAAAAACGCTTCAAATAAAAGTTTTAGGGCATAAAGTTCTGCATCTAATTCAATAAATAGAATTACTTTTACATGCTTTGTAACGAGAGAAATTAAATATGAAAATGTCGAAAATTACGTTGAAAATCTTAACAGCCATGGAAATTGAACAAAAAATAAATAAATGACTGGCGTTTTATCTGTCAAATAAATTATTTGTCGTTTTCTGATAATTTCATTTTTTGTCTCTGGTTTTGTTGTCTGATATTATTAAAAAATGAATATTTATACTAATGAAGAGCGTGTTTTTATAATAAAATGTTATGGAGGTAACAGTTACCGCAAAGTGCGTGATTTATTTTCCGTTAAGTTTATGGATCGGCCGATTCCCAGTGCAACTACAATTGCTAAATTGGTTACAAAATTTGAAAAGACTGCTAATGTGTCTTCAAAAAATGCACGTGAGCCGTGTAATCAGAATGAAGGACGAGCAGAAGAACGTGCCTTGCTGGAAGAAAGAGTGTTAGGAGTGATAAATGTAGACCCCTTCTGTAGTACTAGATGTATTGAAAATTCGTATTATTCTTATAAAATGCAGTGTCACCAAGAACTTTTCCCATACGATGAAGAAAGTAGAAGAGTGTTTTGTGCAGATATGCAGAACCGGGCTAATAATGATCAAAATTTTTTATCATCCATTTGTTTTACCGACGAATGCACTTTCACTTTAAATAATGAACCCAATATACAAAATACACGTTGTTGGGCTAAAGAAAACCCTAGAATTAATATTTCAACAAGGACACAATATGCTCAGAAAGTTAATATTTGGGCCGGAATTTTAGGTCACCACATAATTGGTCCTATTGAAATACGTGGCAATCTAAATGCAGATAATTATTTAGAGATGCTACAAAACGATATTGGTCCTGCAATAGACGATGTTGTGCGTACAGCAGCAACTATTTAATGTACGAAGATCTTTTTACAATAGGTTTGGTTATTGTCTTGTCCAAAATAGTGCTGCATTTGAGTATTTATTGTAACTACATTGAGTGGTATTCTATTGTCAATGTTAAAACTTAAAGGTTACTGTTAGCACTGTTTAGAGCTGAAAAATGCCTGATTACGAGTCTAAACAGCCCTAACAGTAACCTTTAAGTTTTAACATTGACAATAGAATACCTACCATTATCTTTTAATTATAATTGTTTTGTTATTCGTTTACTATTTATAAAACGTTTCTTGTTTGAGCATATTTTGTTACGAAATAGTGAATTTTTAATAAATTCATATTATTTAAAGAAAACTGTATTTTTTATCTTTATTTATTAATCTAATATTTCTATTATTGTCATACCTAACGATATTTGTCCAAATTAAATTGTTAGAAATGTCAAATAATTTAACTTACGTTGTGACAGATAAAACGCCAGTCATTTATTTATTTTTTGTTCAATTTCCATGGCTGTTAAGATTTTCAACGTAATTTTCGACATTTTCATATTTAATTTCTGTCGTTACAAAGCATGTAAAAGTAATTCTATTTATTGAATTAGATGCAGAATTTTATGCCCTAAAACTTTTATTTGAAGCGTTTTTACTTAAAATAATTAGGCGAGCAAGGAATTGCAAAAAACTGATTTACCATGTTAATCTCCTATGTACACCTTTAAGATAGATACACGGTATGTATTTTCACATACGCTCAAAGTATTTCTGTGTATTGCTATGTATTTTCATGTACAGTACAATAATACATATTGGCGCTAGTGAGAAACATCTCGCAAATTTATAAAAAAAAAATGACTACTAATCACTAATGCCCAGTTGCACCAACGAGGCTAAAATTTTAAGCAACCCTTAAACGAAAAAATGCAAATCGAAATTTTGACAGCAATGCATAATAATTCATTTGACATTTCATTTGATGCAATATTATCAATTTATGGAACGCTTTAAATTAAAGTCATGTTAATGCACAAACAGCCATAAATGAAATTAAACTTGTAGACAATTTGTTTTTAAAGCAAATTTTGAAAACAAAACAAAAGTCATGTAATTATATAAGATAGAATGAACTATTACAGGGTTGTTGTAATTTTGCCCGACCCAAAAAAACCCACCCGGGTTTTTTTAAAAAAACCCACCCGGGTTTTTTTTAAAAAAACCCATCTAAAAAACTTACTTTTATGAAATCTTATTTTATTAATTAAATATGGTACATACTTATATGGTACACACATAATACACATCAATTTTTGTCACCGGAAACATTTTACAATCAATTGCATTGCTGTACGAACTATGCACGGTGTTTCTTTTATATTTGAACAACTCCAACCCTTGTGTCAGCATTTTCATTATTTTTTGAGTTGTGTGTTAATCATACTATTTGTTTAACGCGGCTGTAACAACTACTGAAATAACTTGAATCTTAATTCTTGTACACACTTGTATTGCACAGACTTGCAAATATTAATATTAATTCGTAACTTATACACATGTACACACTCTAGTTAATTTATTGTTTATTACATTACAGTCTTCAAAAAAAAAAAGAAATGAAAATATTAATAATATTAATATCTATTATCTATTACGCCGACTTGTTTATGTGTATTAAGATACTTTATAAAACTAAAGTTAAAAGTGATACATACTATAATTCGATGTTTGTCTATAAAACCCGCTTTTATTTAATAAAACCCGCTTTTATTTAATAAAACCCGCTTTTATTTAATAAAATCCGGGTTTTATTAAAAATACCCAGGTGGGCTGGGTTTTTTATAAAAAACCCGGGTTTTTTTCAACCCTGAACTATTATCAGTTTCAAATGTGAAGTGCCCTGGGTTTGAAATGTAATAACTTTCATAATAATGTATAGAATATAATAAAACAATTTTTTTACGAAAGCTATAATATATTTTTGTAATATATCAGTTACAGAACATAGTTTTTTTTTATAAATAAATAAAATGTAAATTGGGAGCATGAAATTTCCATGTTTTCCTCGTTAGCACATATTCTATCCTGAATAAATCAGAAATTATTCAACAAAAAAAAAAATCATGCTTCTGACACAATGTAGACTGGACTTTAAACTTTTAAAAATTACTATCAATGGAAGTTGAGAAATTCAAATTCGAAAGGAGGGTCTAACATTCCTGTACTGCAGTTTTCAAACAGTTTTTATTTTAACATAAATTTCTTTAATTAAACTAAATAATTTAAATACACCTGTAATTACATTTATTTTATGTAAATATAACTTAAAATAGCATATATTTCAAGAACATTTAGGTCCATGATGAAAACAGTTTGATATAAAAACACATAAGCGTGACGTCACGTCAATCTTTTCAAAATTCGGGAGACCATAACTCGCTTATTAATAGTAATTTTTTCACCGGATTTTCATCAATAGTCTTAGTTTTCAGATGAAATTATAAAAAAAAAAAAATGGTTGAATCCCCCATTTCAATAATTTTCTGCCTTCGGCTGAGCTAATACGTATTCTACGCACAGCAAAGCGGCAAACGTGCTATTTGTACAATTTTGTAGAAGTTATAGTGTTCTAAACTCAGGAGACTTTTCTTTTGAACCCGATAATACTGATTTGATTTATTCAACAAAAAATATCTTATTACGCACGCATGTGTAATATAAAATGAATTTGTTCTGAAAAATCTGGCTCGCCAAATATTGATAAAGTAATTACTCATTTGTGATTATATGCATAAGTATATGAATATTATTCATTAATATGATGCTATATTTTTTCAAACAATTTGAACCTTTAAAAATATCTACACCAAACTTAGCATGGTGCATAGTTGGATATGTTACTCGATATTTAATTTGAAGCGAGAAAAAGCATGCAAACATTGTTCGCAAGGGCATTATAGTTATTTATGTGTTAAGAGCGTGAGGAGGCTTTTATGGCCTGCGCCGGAATTTTGAGCCCGAGGCGTAAGCCGAGGGATAAAAACACGTCAAAGGCTATAAAAGCAAGTTGCGCTCGTGGTACATACAAAACTTTATGCACGGACGAGAATTTTCAAATTATGAGTGTTAAAATAATTGTAGCGAAAAGAATTTATCCTCGTACATCCAGTATCTAGTGTCGCTATGAAAGCGGAAAACAATTTATTGTTTGTTTATTAGTTCTGTCATTTGAGTTCTCCGTGCTTTCCATATAAATATCACAAAATTAATTTTCATTTTTCATTTAAAAATATAAAAATATTCGATTTGTAATAAAAACTTTTCATGTTGTCTGTTTAATTGTTTATATTGTAGGTTATAATTTGGTTTGACGTTTCATTATAGCCCACCGGGCTATAATGAGGCCCGCGGGCTATAAAATAACGTTTATGCCAAAGAAATTCGTGTATAATTGTCAAATTATGATACGTCCGTGCATAAAACGTATTTATAAAATGAAAGTTATGAAAAATTGAATATTTTGAATGTTATGATAACTTCGTTTTCTTACTGTTTATTTAACACGATGGCATCCGTTTAAATTTATTATTTATAGAAATAATTTATAAACAGAAAGTCGCAATTTTTATTTATCTTCGTATTTCCTTCGGTAGTTCCTTTCTTTAACCTTTATTTAATCTTTAGTCCTCCTCTATGTCTATAACCGATACTTTACTACAAAAGTGACCATGAAACTTATAACACTTAAAATAAAATGTGATAAGTTAAATGATGATCGGAGTAATCCTAGCAGCAGATTCGATATACAGCAAGTATTGCGTAGTCCTGCCAGTGAATGTACCATGGACATCAAAAGTGTTGTCGATTTATGAAAATCAAGAAAATAATGAAATATTAGTATTTTTCTTGTCTGTAATGTATATATTATAAAAAATAAATTAATATATCAGTAATTGATATAAAATAATACATTTATTTTGATTTTGGGTAGACAACACAATTGTATGGGCCACCCAGCGTATTAAGCGGTTTACGTGATAAATACAATATCACAAGAAACAATGACGTCATATGTTAAAAAGTTTATATGAGTATGTAAAACATATTAAAATGCCTCCAAATCTTTCTTAAAAAAGTAACACGTCTGGTATATTTTTTTTCCAGCGAAATCCAATTTTATTTAAAATATTATGAAGGATACTCCTTACGCCATTATAAATACCTCATTCTTGTAGTATATACAACAAACTATCTAGTATTATGGGAGATCCTTAAAAAAAATACAGAATACTGCATACCATACAATTTCTCACTGTTTCTGTACATTGCGTATTGGGCTTCCAAAATTACAATGCACCACTGGTGGCAGATTTCTGAACTGAGTGAAGTGTACATGTACAGAGGTGGATGTTTTATTCAGGGATTTTATTTACTTGTATACGAATTTTAATACGCTTTTATCTTCGGCTATTATTGTTTTATTCTTAGTAGGATCTGAATTACTGCTAATATAACAGGTAAGTTTTTGATTTTTAAAAAATTAATGAACAAATTAGGAGATATGCAATTTATAGGTTAAAGTTACGATGGAGTTTTCTCCTAAAATATTTACCACATAATATAATGTGGCCACTATTTATTACTTGCTGGCCTTCCACCATATTTCTAGATGATACACTACAATTCCCAAATCTACAAATAGTATCTAAATCTAAGCAAAGCAAATTGTTCATTATGAAAGAAAAACAGTTAAATAAAAGTAAAGCTAAGTAGATGGAAATTAATATTTGTATAACTACGGCAATGAAATACAATCTAAATAAAGGAAATCAAATGTTTTTTTTTATTAAAAAAACTAATATACTGTTAATTAAAATATGACTAAAATACTCTTAACCTACAAATACTAAAATTAACCCTATTAACTAAAATATTATTAAAACTATCACTAAATTGTTACTACAAGAAAGATCAAACTCAATTCTACCGAAATTAACAAAAAAAAACACTATACTAAATCCGAAATTAAATTAAAAACTACGAAAATTAGTCGCACGCCAATTATACTCTTACGAAAGCCAGCGAAAAATGTACCATTCGTTTGAATTTTGACGTTTGGCGTCAGCGCCATCTCTTGATAATTTGGAAGCCCAATAGCGTTTGCTACACGCTGTACAAATATATTTAATTTTCAAATTATTATTAACAAATAGAACAAAATATTACCTCAATATTTCAATGTAGTGAAAGTAAAAAGCCCACCAATCTATTTTTCATTTTCAAAATAAGTCAATAAATTAACTACAAGCTCTTGAATTTGACATGACAGAGCATTTGACATTTTGTCAATGAAACAACGAAACAAAAAATAAAATGAAATCACAATACAGGTCGACTCGGGTTCGATCCCGGCCAGTGCAGACTTGTAAGCGCACAAAAGTGATCCCTGTGGTGCACTCTCCACACCAGCTATGAGTGCCTGTGAAGTGACGCCTGGTAATCTCCCACACGGTAAAAATACATCATCATTACCGATGTCTACATGCATTGTAGATAATGGCACACCCAGTAATGGGTAATATACCGTGATGATATATTTATTTATTTTATTTTATATTTATTTAGGTGATTAAGGTCCGGTATTTCAATCTCCTGGTAACTCTGTAAAGTAACTACTTGCCGAGTAACGTTACCTGTCTGGTAAGATCTGTCAAGTAAATAATTCCGTCTTTCAATCGTCATTTATCTGTTTGGTAGTTACTTGACAGATCAATGAAGTAAATTTAATGTTGGTAATTATGTCAGAAATGAATATATTCACATCATTTATAAAACAAGCCAAAACTCGAGCCAAAACCTTAATTACCATTTATTTTTTTCAATTCGTGTTGTCATTTCTGTCACCACCTGTCATAAAATATAGTTTGGCAAGATAATTAAATGAGCGACAGAAAAAGATCTGTAAATTTTACAAAAAAAAAGAAATTTTGCTTATTGACGCATAAAGACATCATAGAAAATAAGACTACAGACGCAGTCACGTGGAAAACGAAAGAAAAAACATGGCTCAAAATTGAAAATTTATTTAATTCTAAAAGCGGACTAGTAGCAAGAAATATTAGAACATTGAAAATAAAATATGAAAGGATTAAAAAAGATTTAAAAAGAAATTCTTGCTTCAAATAATTAATGGCAGAAGTAACATTTTGTATTATGCGCCCAGCAGTAGATTTATGTACCCCAAGAAAAGCACCACTAACAATATAAAAACATCCAGTTGCATAAAATCTTAACGTAAGAAGCAATTGATTTGCTGGTGAAATTGCATTGTTTCTAAAATTTGGAATAATTTTAGATATAAAGATGTAATTATTAAAATTAAAATAAAGCATCACGAACCTGTTTGTTATATGTACGATATTATTTTCAATTTTTCGTAATAAATTTTGTACAGTAATTTTGATAAACGAAATCTCATGCAAAAATCCAAATGATCCCATTTTTCAAAGTGATCAACCCTTTCCCTTATAGTATATGGTCTTCTTCTTCTTCTTCCTACCGTCTGACTTTCAATTAATAATTTTTTGACGTTTCTGTCAGTTAAGCCGTTACTTGTCATTTGAAGTGGCAAGTAAAATAACTGTCTGGCAAGTAAATTTATGTTGCTGGGAAACCTTACTTGTCGATTGAAATACCGAAAATTTACTTGACACGTTACCAGGAGATTGAAATACCAGACCTAAGACACGAAAGGGATGTTTTCTAAGCTTCTCGCTATTTTGTTATTTTCTAAGAATCCTGAATATAATAACAAAATTGCGAGAATCTTAGAAAATAGTCATTTCGTGGTATTTAAATCGAAAGAACTGCCCCTAATCCCCTGAATAAATTTTTCATTTGTACTTTATAATATTCAGGGTGTATATACTATTCACTCTGGAAAGTATGATTTTATCAGGATAACTATTATCAAGGGGGTAGTCACGAAGGAAATATGGTGCACACGAGAAGGAATTACGTTGGGAATTCCAGGTATTACTAGGGAAATACAGGAATTACCAGGTAATATCGGGGAAATACAGGTATTATTAGGGAATATTAGGGAATTACGAAGGCATTATTACTTTTTTTTGTTTACGGTAATACACGAATATATCCGATATGTTCACGATATACAATTCATTTAAATCTGCACTGAGCGGCATCGCTGCATAAGGTGACGTTAGCTACATGCTCATATACAATATATGATAGTGTGTTGTTTTAGAAAAACATGAAGAAACTTGTGTTTTGTTCAATGTGATCCTGTGTTTAGTTAACTAATTATTAAAATACTAAATTCATTTCTAAATAAGGAGTTAGATATATCAGACCGTATATTTAATAACGTATTGCCTATTTTAGTGTGTTGTTTTAGAAAAACATGAAGAAACTTGTGTTTTGTTCAATGTGATCCTGTGTTTTGTTAACTAATTATTAAAATACTAAATTCATTTCTAAATAAGGAATTAGATATATCAGACCGTATATTTAATAACTGGTATTGCCTATTTTTTTTTTTTTAAGTATATGGAGATCATGGATTTTGACTCAACCTGGATTCACACACACAACTTTGTATCATCAAATTGTTATTTATCTATTGAGATTAATGCACATGCATTAATTATTTAGTGACACGTTTTCATAATAATACAAATAATTTAGATTCATCAATGTTTGTACCATGGATGTTTAGTAGCCAACTATATGAACAAATTTTTAGAGCAACGCCATCAATGACATTACATTTTCCACCGTTGTAAATTATAGTATTTTTGATATAATTACTAGACTTAACAAAATCCAAATTTTACAAAACGTGACAAATGTGACAAATAGTTTGTCTAGTACTTTTGAGTTTCCTAGACAAAATAGTTCACTTTTACGAAATTGTAACGGTTCTCTTAATAATTTTGAAAATTACAAAAATGATTTCTTTGACGACATAGAATATTCATATTTATTGTCAACTAAAATATTTTTTTATTAATGTTTAATATTTTCCATTTCTTAATCCTAATTTATGAATAGATATTTTTTAAAGTATATTGTTGTACACTTATTTTTAATTTTTCTTGATTTTAAAATAGCTAAAATTGTATAAATACGGCCCAGGAATTTTTAATTTATAACCTTTTAAGGACTACCTGCTGCGATGATCTTCTGGACTAAAACTTGACATGACCTATACTTACGAAAATTAAATCGACAATGATGAGACATTCATTAATAATAATGAACCTTCTATTAATAGAGAATGCGATAGTGATATATCCCAAGATTTATCAAAATTAAAAAAATGCGGATTTCTTAAAAGAAAATATAAATTTAAAAACATAATAACAAACTATCTCATGAATTCTATGAAAATGGTCCATTTGTACGAGTAGCGATAAATGATGAAAAACTATTGTTGTAAAAGAATCATCTTTGTGTTGGCTTTTCAAAAAAAAAAAAAATCTGATGTGGCCAACACATGACCTCCCGCCAATTCCATGTTTAAAATAGCAGTGCGCTTTACGTAAAGTATCATTACCGGTTAATCGTTTGTAAATAAAATCTAATATGTTGTCCAATAAATAGAAAAGTCTGTAATACGAAATTTTGGATTGTTTTATTGTTTTTCCTCAAAAATTTGTTAGAGCTCCAAATTAAGTACTACATCCGATTTATCATATATAGTTAAAATCTAATATGTTGTTTCAAATTATATATGAGTTTTAAATATTAAATTTGAGAAGTTTTGGATCATATTTTAATAGACTTTAAGGAAAAATCGTCACACACGTACATTCTTATAAAAATCAGCATCATCTTCTAGGTGCTCTAAAACGCAATCTTTGTAAATTCTTCGCCGTACATAATTCATTTCGTCAGTGTGTAGTTGTATATTAATATTAATTTATAGTGCTGCGAAAATAGCAATTAGCAAATTTAAATCAGATCATCCTGTTCATCTAACATTTATGTATGATGGAAAATATAGTATTTTTACAAACCTTAATAAAATATTATACTATTATATTCTCATTAACACGGTTTCATTATTAATTTTAATATAATTTCTGCCTGTCAGTGACATTTGTTTAAATATGTCAAACCTGTCATTAAAATTATGATTTTGTTTGACGCATAGGCTAGGTGATACATGGAAATAAATTATATTATATATTCATATTTAAAGTTATTTAGAGTTATTTACTAAATGTTATTATCGTAGAATTGAAGATTATACTATTATATTCCATTTTAATTAGTAAAAGTTGCTAAAAAATTATATTCAATGAATTTTTTACAAGAAAAACTGTTAAAAGCTTGTATAAATGATGCTTCCGGTTATCCGATATACACTAAAAACTAATGAGCTTTTCCCATATTAGTATAGAATGGGTATACAAAATTTCAAATTTTTCTGATTGATAGTATTTGAGTAATCGTGTCCACATGATCCACACACACACACAGACACACACACAGACACACACACATACATACCTACAGACATCATTGTAAAAATGTTAAAATCGGATTCTGGGGACATCAAAACGTGCTTATTATATAAAATCTCTATATGCTATTTTTAGCACGATCCCTATACCTCCCTTACCTAGGGTAGCGGGAGGTAAAAATAAATAAAATAAAAATAAATACTGATAGACAGTACCGAGTTATGGATAATATTAATTGTACCATGGCTTCAAATTCAATGCAAATATGTTCAAAATTTATAGAGCATCGACACTAAAAATTTTAGAAAAAGCATTTCAATATAGAAATAGTTAAAGAGTTGTTAATCTAAGTTGTTTTTAAAGAGTTAAGTGATTCTGTGGAGCTCTTGCTTTCATCCCTTTTCTTATTATTTTCGGGTTTTTGCTAATCCACTAAGTGGGAAACGCGTGATTTTATGTATGTATGTATGTATATAGAAATAGTGCAAAATCTTGTTCTTGTGAAAGTAATAACCGTACAATAATCAGCTGATTCCAATCACTTAAGAGCCTTGACTTGTCTTCAAAGACCATGTACGGTTTTGCAAGTGTAAAGGGGGAAGATGTTCAGTAGGAGGGACCCTCGGAGGGACCCTTGCAGTAAGCCACGCCCAAATCCAAGCCAGACACCCGTAGCAGGTAGCCACAGGCCACGCGCCACAGTGCAACAATCGAGGCAATAGTTGTTATACGTATCTTGTTCCTGTATGTGTATATGTACAATGGCGGCCAAAAAAATGGAAACACCTATTTTTTATTTTTGTAATTCTGTTTTTGCCAAGATATTCAAACATAGGCGTCGTAAATTTTCTGTAATTATTTACATAAATGCCAATGTCACAGTCAATGAAAATAATTTGAAAGCACTAAAATGCCTCGACAATTTTATGAAAAAGAAAAGACGAGAGCTATTTCAACTGTGATAGAAAAAAATTGTGCCCGCATAAAAGATTAATTCTTTGTTTTTGTTTTTTTGGTTTATAATTTTGTGTTTTTCATTATATTTTATTTTTGATATAAGTAATACACGTTTCTCTTTTCCTGTTTTGATTAAATTATTTAATTAGTAAAATAAAAATCTGATGTGGCCAACACATGACCTCCCGCCAATTCCATGTTTAAAATAGCAGTGAGCTTTAAGTAAAGTATCATTTCAGGTTAATCGTTTGTAAATAAAATCTAATTTGTTGTCCAATAAATAGAAAAGTCGGTAATACGAAATTTTGGATTGTTTTATTGTTTTCCTCAAAAATTTGTTAGAGCTCCAAATTAAGTACTACATCCAATTTATCATATATGGTTAAAATCTTATATGTTGTTTCAAATTATATATGAGTTTTAAATACCAAATTTCAGAAGTTTTGGATCATATTTTAATAGGCTTTAAGGAAAAATCGTCACACACGTACATTCTTATAAAACTCAGCATGATCTTCTAGGTGCTCTAAAACGCAATCTTTGTAAATTCTTCGCCGTACATAATCCATTTCGTAAATGTGTAGTTGTAAATTTATTTTATTTTATAATGCTGCAAAAATACCAATTAGCAAATTTAAATCAGATCATCCCGTACATCTAACATTTATGTATGATGGAAATTATATTATTTTTACAAACCTTAATAAAATATTTTACTATTATATTCTCATTAACACTGTTCCATTATTAATTTTAATATAATCGCTGCCTATCAGTGACATTGGTTTAAATATGTCAAACCTGTCATTAAAATTTTGATTTTGTTTGACGCATAGGCTATGTGATACATGGAAATAAATTATATTATATATTCATATTTAAAGTTATTTAGAGTTATTTACTACATGTTATTATCGTAGAATTGAAGATTAAACCATTATATTCCATTTTAATTAGTAAAAGTTGCTAAAAAATTATATTCAATGAATTTTTTACAAGAAAAACTGTTTAAAGCTTTTATAAATGATACTTCCGGTTATCCGATATACACTAAAAACTAATGAGCACTTCCCATATTAGTATAGAATGGGTATACAAAATTTCAAATTTTTCTGATTGATAGTATTTGAGTAATCGTGTCCACAAGATCCACACACAGACACACACACAGACACACGCACAGACACACACACAGACACACACACATACATACCTACAGACATCATTGTAAAAATGTTAAAATCGGATTCTGGGGACATCAAAACGTGCTTATTATATAAAATCTCTATATGCTATTTTTAGCACGATCCCTATACCTCCCTTACCTAGGGTAGCGGGAGGTAAAAATTAAGTAAATAAAAACAGTTTTATGTATTTTTTAATGAAACGCCACTGCTTGTGTGACATTATTTGTTGTCATTTTGACATGGAAGTCAAATTACAATGTTAAAAATTCATAAAAACAGCTAACTAGATAAACGTAGGTGTTTCCATTTTTTTGGCCGCAATTGTACCTATTTTGTTGAACTTTTAAAATAATTTAGTAGTGAAAAATTTTAAAATATAAATACCAAAATAACAGTGTTTTTCTATTTATTAAACTGAAGACAAATTAACAATATTATAGTTATGTAGGAAATTATTAAAAAGAAAACTAAGCAAATGGAAAATTTTAAATTTATTTATCTGACTAAAAACTTTCATATTTTAATATACACTCTTAATCGAATATTACGAAAATAAGCAAAATTATTTATTTTAAAAGTAAAGCTTTTGGGATTTTTGGCCGATTTTAAAATAAAATATGAGTTATTTCTCAGCTTTCTCCCAAGAAAATAAAAGTCTTTCTTGAAAATTTTGTTAGAATGATCACAGAATTTTGTCATCTTATAAAAAAATATAAATGTAAGCCCAACACACAAACATTTAAGTTTATTATTCTTCCTGGAGCAGTCAAGAGTTGACATTGCTGTACAATCCAAATGTCAACCATTTAAGTTTTCACTTCGGACAATCTGAGGCACGCACAATTTTTATATTTATTCGGACTTTATATCTAGATATTTCATGTACATTAAATTTATTTTTTTATGTATTTTATGCATTTGTAAGTGCATTTCATCACTTTTCATTTCATACATAGTCAACGTTGATGTAAACTGTGTAGTTTCCGCGTAAATTAGGTGTACCGAGTTGTGAATAACGTTTTTCGCACTTTTTTGATTTTTTGACCTATTTTCGGCGCGCTTTAGCGACTGAACGGTTGGTCGTAGAAAATAACTTTTTATATGACAAATGTAGGAAATTTTGTTTGCTTTAATTTTGTATAGAATGATCTTTTCGGAAAAAAGCATAGTTTCCGAGTTATATGCAAAAAAAAACTGCCAAAATTTACACGTTTTTTGCCAAAAAAAAAAATATGTTTCCGGGAAAAATCGGAATTGGCAAACCTGAGACTCGTGTTCAGCTACCCAAAAAACATAAAGGTACCAAATATCACGAATACTGAGAAACTTTCCCCTATTTTTCCTAAATGCCCCGAATATTTTATTTGAAGCTCATAACAGTTTTTAATGAAAACCTATAGTAAAACATAAACCAAAATTTTTGTATTTTAGTATTTAAGACATCAGATTTCGGCTAAAATTGAAAGTGTTACTTCACTTGCTCTGAACAGAATTTCGTGAAAAATATATAACGATATAATCTAAAACTTTTCAAATTTGGATTTAAGATTTTTTGTATTAATGAGAATGACATATTTTATTCTATTGATAAACCGGAAGTGGTACTTTACTGGAAGCTCTAAATAAATTTCCTGAAAAAATATATTAAAATATGTTCCAAGGATTCTCAAATTTGGTATTTAAAACTCGTATATTATTTGAAACAACATATTAGAATTTAATTGTAAATGATTACCAGGTAGTACTTAATTTGAGGCTCTTAGATTCACATTACAATTTTAAACATGGAATTGACGAGAGGTCATGTGCTGGTCACATTAATACACATACACAACAAACACAAAATTTCAAATTGTTCTCGAGCATGAGGTTCGCTCCGTTGCTAGGGTTTGTCGTCCCCTCACGATAACAATCTTGGTGGGGCGGAGTTGCTTGCAGGTAGAAGCTTGACTTGCAGCTAGTGACATCTCGCGAGTAATTTTCGAAGTAAATATTACATTTCCAATATTACTGTTTATAACAAAACGCGTAGGAAATATGTATATATATTTATATTTATCTTTTACTTAGTGTATTATCTAAGGAGATAAGTTGATTATTTTTTAAAATTACTTGCTTATGATGTTTAAAATTGAGTAAAGAAAATTGCATATTTTCGCTTACTTATTTATTAATTATTTAATTAAGTTAAGGGAATTTGTACAATATGGCAACATACCACCATAGCCCTATTGCTATTCTTAGTGTTAAAAAAGTTTCAGATGTATATTCCAGATATTTTAGATACAACAGTTATAATTGTTAGGTAGAGTTTTTGACGTGCCGCGGTAGCAAGTCAAGCCCCTTAAATTTCGCTGTAATCACGTGTCTGCTCGTGGCATGAATTGAACTCCGTCTTCGTCCATACCAAAATTTAAGTTATGTGTTGTTTTCAACAAATCAGAAGATTGCTCTGTACTTCGTTTCATGCAAGAAAATAGCAGAGGACGCTTGAGAACTGATTGTTTTTACCTGCATTCATCATTTAAATTCGTGATACCAAACTTTGTTTAGACTAAATATTTGTAGGTATCTGTCGAAATCAAAAACATGGTTAAGTGTGCATTCTGACCAATCAGAGGGCAGAATTTATTTTCTTATATATGCCAATGCTATTTTCTTATGTGAGACGACCTATAATAATAATAATTATAATAATAATAACAATAACAACAATAACAATAATAATAATATTAATATTAATAATAATATTAATAATATTAATATTAATAATATTAATAATATTAATAATATTAATAATATTAATAATAATAATAATAATCATAATTTATTTTCGTTATTTTTAATGTAATTTGTAATTTTCGAGGTAATTATTTAAGATTATACATAACAAAGCCATTGTTTTTATTGTATTCTTACCCTTGCAGCAGAATGATTTACAATTCTTGCCGTTTAAATGACTACATAAATAATAAAAATGAATGTTTTAATTTGAGTTACAAATATAATGTACTATATAATAGTCAGGATGTACATTTATACCATTCAATTCACCTTGCAAAGTATGATTTTATCAGGATAACTATTATCCTGAAAATAATAACAAAATTGCGAGAAACTTAGAAAATAGTCATTTCGTGGTATTTAAATTAAAAGAACTACCTCTAATCCCCTGAATAAATTTTTCATTTGTACTTTATAAAGTTCAGGGTGTATGTACTGTTCACCATGCAAAGTATGATTTTATCAGGTGTACTATTATCCTGAACATAACAAAATTGCGAGAAACTTAGAAAATAGTCATTTCGTGGTATTTAAATCTTAGAAATTATAAATAAAAGAACTACTCGGTGTTCCCTGAATAAATTAGTCATTTGTGGTGAATAACATTGAGGATATTTCGAGGGATATATGTATTATTCACTCCACACAATATCGTTTTATCAAGGTAATTAATATTCTTAGAGAATAACAAATTAGCGAAAAACTTAGAAAACATCCCTTTCGTGTCTTATGCCCGGTTGCACCAACAAAGTTTAAATTTTAATCTACGTTTAAACAAATAAATGCAAATCGAAGTTTTGACTGCAATGTATTAATACTCATTTGACATTTCATTTCGATGCAATATTGTCATTTTAATCGATGATTAATATTTAAGATACGTTGGTGCAATCGGCCATTAATCTTCTAAATAAATATAAAATTAAATAAATAAATATATCATCACGGCATATTTATTGGACTAATTAATATTAAAAGACTATAACTACTCTTTACGTATCAAGAATTTATATATTGTTCCCTCTTTCACTAAAGCAAAATTTAAAGGATCATTTTCGTTCCTGGCACCCACACTATATTATGAATTACCGCTGTCAATGAGATCTCTATCAAAATATCAATAAAACTCTTGTATTAGGTACCGATTATTTTAAGTTACTTATTATATTATATATTAATTTCTACTGTTATGCATTTCTTTGTTTATGTTACTAATTAATGTTGGCATATTAGTTACATTTGTTTTGCAATGTGATTGGTTAGGTGGAAGAACAGCCTATGGGCTGAACCTCGCCTTTGTCCGTATAGGCAATAAAGATTTATTATTATTACATTACCCATTACTGGGTGTGCCATTATCTAAAATGCATGTAGACATCGGTAATGATGATGTATTTTTATCGTGTGAGAGCTTACCAGGCTTTACCTCACGGCCACTCATAGCTGATGTGGAGAGTGCACCACATGGATCACTTTTGTGCGATTACAAGTCTGCACTGGCCGGGATCGAACCCGGGTCACCAAAATGTTGTCATTTATAAGTGCAACATTCATAACCTGTTTTCACAACTTATATAAATAAATCAGTACAATTGTGTTGTCTACCCAAAATCAAAGTAAATGTATTATTTTATATCATTTGTTGATATATGAATTTATTTTTTTATAATATATGCGTTACAGACAAGAAAAATACGAATATTTCTTTTTTTTTGTTTTCATAAATCGACAGCACTTGATGTCCATAATACATTCACCGGCAGGACTACGCAACACTTGCTGTAAATCGAATGGGGTCATTTCAAAAAAAATAATTGTCGATTTTTTTTATAAAATCATGAAATCCATCTCATTTAATAAATGTAGTAATAGAAAATAATTTGAAATATGCGACTTTTCATTCATAAATTTGCTAATAAACTTTCGCGCTTTTAAACACGGACTAAATTTGTGACGACACATATTCATACTCACACAAAGACAATTCTCTCTCACACACACACGCTTCACAACATGAAACAGTAACCTAACCTAAAAGTGTGACAGCTAACAGCAAAATATACAAGAGAGAAGATTATTTTTACTTTCTATTTCTTTAAAAGTACTAGTGCAGTATAAGGTATGTAAATAAACCATTTATTTAAATAAATACCAAACCAAATAATCATAGTTCTAAATTAAACCGGTAGAGCTCGATTGTCGTATCCGTGAATATGTGTCGTCAGCCGTTGAAATATTTGAAATTAAATGCAACTTTTAAAAAATCATATCTTTGATTCTAAAGACTTGTAAGATGTAAAACATACAGATACATGTTTAATTTGACCTATTTTTTCAAGAAAAAAATAAATCAGAAAATGTGAAATGACCCCATTGGCTGCTAGGTTCACTCTGATAATGATGTTAAGAGTCGCCGTCAAATAAGTATGGACTGATGCTCAATTCTTTCCCTTCTCTGCACCCTGTCCCTTGCCCACCGTTTCTTCATAAGTTTTCATTTTCAACATAGCTACTGAATTGGCAATAGCAACAGTGTAGTAATCTCCATTCCATATTCATTTGACTGCAACTATAATGAGCCTGTTTCACATTTTTCAAAAACTATTTTAAATGAAAGTTAATGCAATGATTTTCTTAGTAATAATTATTATTTTAATAATTTGTTGTTATTTGTGGAAATAATTAAATAAAAAGATTGGCGTCCTTAAAAACTATCCCCCACTTCTTTGACGTAGAAGCATATACATTACATCATTAATAACCAATATGAAACTAGCTTTTCCACCACCTACGTTTATTCATATTATTTATATAAATAAACGTAGGCTAAAGTTTGTCACGTTAATAAAAAATCTTTTAATTTGACAATTCCCTGATTTGACATTTAGCGCTGACATTGCTCATTGTAATTGAATAATAAAATAATAATGGCAAATTCAAATTACACTCAAGCTAAGTCGCACAATTTACCGAAGGTCGATAGCTGGATGATGGCTGAATTTATATCAGAACGATTGTTTTACTGCTACCGAAATAAGGGGTGTTAAAGAGTCGAGGTAAAATAAAATATAAAAACTAAATTTACTATATAAATTGATAATATATTTTACTTTAAAGTTCTGGTCGTGATTCTTACATTGAATCTGTTATAGGACATGTAGATCTATGTCGAGAAAAAAATATCTATATAGTCAGATGTAAAGTTTGCCCTGAACATAAAGTGAAGCAACAAAAATATAGGTACTGTTATCGTGAAGGTGGATGAAAGTTGAAATGATCTTCACAAACATGAAGACACGATTTTTCTGGCCGACGATAATGAAAATAATTTCTTTTAATGAGATAGGTTGTACTTCTGAAAAGGGATAATTTAAAATACTGGGGTTGTCAATTTCCAAATTTGATTTTACTTACCTTCGTTAGAGTTCTTCTTCTAGCGAAAATTTATTTGTAATAATAGACGTTGTTTATTATTGAAAATATATTTATTTGCTCATGTTTTCTTCGTAATAAATAATAAGTAGGTGTCGATATTTGACATTTGAGCAGTGTTCGCCTCGCGTATCTGACAGGTATATCGATCGGTGACTTTGTCAGTGACGGCGGATTTTTGCAATAATGACAGATGTTGCTGCCGTGATTTTGGTTTATATGAATTAGTTTTAAATATAGGAAACGTTAAACTAAAAGAATAACTTACGTAGGTAGTACTTTTTTACATGAACTTTATTATAGTAAAGATGATTTCTTTTCAGTGTATTTTGATTATTTTACCGCATAGTATGACAAGTTACAACACAGTGAGCGTAAAAAATAGGTTACAGTTGCTGCGTATACAATTGTAAAATTCGCATTACACTTCAGGAGGACAAAAAATAATTAAACTAACCTTCATTTCATTTATAATTGTACGTACTTGTTGTTTCATTGGATAATATCGGAGATCGTATCGGAGTATTATCCAATCAAAAAACAAGATCAAACTGCACCTATCTTCCCGTCACTATTTTCTTTCGTGAAATGAAGTATAGGTAAAGTGATAAATTTATTTTTGACTGCTGTTTTGACAACTGACAAGTGCCATCAAATGTGTATTAAAATAGCTGCATTAGGATATAAATCTTATAGAAATACTAAAGGTACAGATATACTCTGAATACGAGTATCGTATCTAGAATTTAAAAAAATCGATAGGTATTATTATTTCAGTTTTCCACGACATAAATTAGCGAACAAGGACTTTTTGCAAAGACAAATATTAAAACAATGAAGAAATAAGGGTATGCTTGTCAAAATCAAAAATCGAACCGAAATTTGTTGTTGATGCGAAGATTTTCATTAATACTAAAATGGAATATTTTCACTGGTATAAGAATTTTATCAATTTTTTCATGAGAGTAGAGAGAATATAATATAAAAAAAAATATTTGGGGTATCACAGTTTTTTTAAGAAGTCATATCGGTGTCGCACTTTTAAAAAGTTTGGAAAGCACTGATATAAACTGACCTTAACTATTTTTAATAATCGTATAACTTGACGTTATATGTGTAGCGAGGACTGCCTGCATTAAGGGGCATACTTCGCCGTACCGAGAACATATCTCATTGTTGCATTTACATTTTTAAACACATTTTTAAATTCTTCATAATGCTGTCTGTCTTACAAAGCGAGATTTTTTTTTATTTCTCTCATTATTGTATTATATTATTGTAACTTAACTTTTAAACTATTATGTACGCATGTCAAATGTTTAATCGAAAAAATCAACAAAATTAAATAAAATTGGTTTTCAACCGTTTTATATTTAAACTGATAATTAGCAACGTCTTATCATACGGTTTTACGGGTACTGTTCTAAAGGGGATGCTTTCTAGGGGTCTTATGGGTGAAGAATCGACTCCGAACCGTACTCGCTAAAATACGGGTAGCGAGTGATCTTTTGGATTCACCGCTACTAGTTATTTAACGTTCATTTATTAGATTTTTTAATCTGTAAGATTAGGAAAACAATACAGGAAATAACAAATAGAAAATAGTCATTAATTAGAAATAGTTTAAGTTCAGAACGAGGTTCAGAATCGGTTACACTTTGAAGAGTGCTTAGAAATTTAGTTTAAAGATTGAAGATTTTTTAACCAGTTCTTCCAATTAAACGGTTGCATTGAATTTTAACAATTAAAAATTTACACAATGATTATACGAGTATATCACATCATTTCTGAAAGCGATTATAAACTTAAACAATTTATAAGTAATGACTATTTTCTTTTGCTGTTTTCCACTTGAGGTTGTCTCTTTTATTATCATAATGGTACTGATTAAATAGTCGAAAAAATTAATATAAACTGTACTATAATATATGCTGATTTTCTTCAAGGCTTTAAAACTCTTAAATATCATTCCAATTTATTTCGATCTATATGTTTGGCCAATACGTAAACGTTGAAAGTCATCAATAAATTAGATTTGCAAACATCATTGAATAAGGATTAACGCAAAAGAACAGCATTATAGTGGAATCGTGTGTGGGGCATATTTAATTATTTCATGAATTTGTATTGATTGTGAAGGACGTGTACCAGAGGTCACGTCACGGACATTTATCACTGTTGTGGAGTGCTGTACGAGTACATTTCCCGAACTACGTGAACTGGAATTTTGATTTGATAGGAGTGTGTGGTAGGTAGTGTGTGTGGTGTGCGAATCCGCTTGTAGGTGGGCTTACGCAATAAGCATTCACGGTCTGTGGGTAGCATTGAATCGCGGTGGTGTTGTGATCGTGAAGGCAACCGTGGGCTGGGCTGTGTTTGGATGCTGGCGGTCGATAGTGCCCGGTGCTAGGGCGGCTGGGTAAACGCGCGCCGTTCCTTCCAACATCGGGTTTTCATTTCCACAGCATTCCTCCACTGTGCTAGCATGTCAGGTGCCATATGCTTGCTCATAATGTTCTTATTTGACGTTGCCCAACTTAACCCCACCTCTCTCTACGCCGGGTCCATTTATACAGGCTGGTGGCGGTTAGTGAACACACGGATTTAACAAGGGACATAGTTGCACAAAATTAAAAGTTGTATACAAAACTGTTTTTACATTTCTTATTATGTTTTTGGTTTCTTCACAATCACAATTTTAAAAAGAAATTTCAAACGTTCTTATAATTAGTATTTGACATTGTTTAATACAATATTAATATTTTGTCAATTTTGTTTTCTTGTATCAACTAAATTAATTAATTAATTAATTAATTAATTTTTATTCGAGAACGGAACGTGTCTGTATCATAAAGAATTATTATGATGGAAATAGTTATGTGTTTTTAAACTATAGACAGCACTAGACGAAGTCACATTTACACCGCTAGAAGTTACCAAAAAAAGTCACTATATATATTTGGCGGGGAAATTGAAATTTTAAAATGAAGGTCACGTCAGCATTTATACTTTCCAGGTTACATTTTCATTAATCAAAACTATTATAGATAATCTACTTAATTTATTCATATAAAATCATAAATACATAACTTTTAATTATAAATTAATTAATTGCATTAATTTTTTGTAATTCCTTGATGAAAAATTTATATATTTTTAAAAATACTGTTAACTCTTGGTTTTATGCATTGCATCACATATTAATAAATAAATATTTATTAAATGTACCTAACCGATCAAAAATACTGAACTTGTAAAATTAAAGTCACAAAGAAAAAGAAAGCGTGATAAATGATAATATAAAAATACACAGCGTTAATGAAATACTAGTAGTTCTGAAAAGAATGTTTTTATTCGTGAAATATCACAAAAATAAAAATGAAACAAAACACATGCAAATTCAACAAGTGATTTGACAACTACTGAGAGTTTGACGTTTCAATTATGTTTGAAGGTTAACTTGAAATTTCGTCTGGTTAAATGCGGCTTCACGAAATAGCGCAGAAGCCACTCACAGGCTTTGATTTTCTCACTAGAATTTCTAGTTACTGTCTATAGTTTAAAAACAGAGTATAGATTTATTTTCCATAAGTCAAATTGAAGTTTATAAATAATTTCTGAAAATCAAATCAGAAAAAAGAAATAAAAAAGTCATGGCTATTACTACGAATTAACAGAAACTTTGAAATTTCGTTTTAAAATTGAGAAGAAATTAAAACAAAATACAAAAACCGTTTTATATTAAATTTTTATCTGAACAACTTTTTTTACTTTATAGTTTTTGCCGTAAAATGAATAGAAAAGCAGGAAATGTTAAATGTTAAATCCCTATGTTCACCCGTGACCGCCACCTTTCTGTAAAATACGTCAATTTCTTGACAACATTACCATAGCAACAACACATAATGCCCTTAGGCGGCGGTCTCACTGACCGAGTACGATCAATCGTTTGCTGTCATGTATATTTCATACACGTGTATATTCTAATGGCGTGTGTCGCATTGGGCCATCGTTTTCTATCCGATGCCGTCGACTTATTTGATTTTCAAGTTGGTTTGAATTTTGCTCGATGATCGGTTCCATTCGGTGCCTTGACAACATAACCTATTTATTTGGTTAAGATATCATTCAAATTTAATTTGATTTGACGCTGACAAACAGAAGTTTTCGTTAAAGTGGAGACAACAAAGGCTATTGAGAAAATGTGGAGCACGAATGAAATTGATTTATTATAGTAATTAAGGTACCAAGGGTGTTATAAGGACAGTAATGCCTGAGATTAACTGTGTATTGTTTTACAGAATTCTACCGTTATAGCTTTGACTATAGTACTACCTGTCGTTTAGAGTTGGACTGCAAAAAATTCGCAAATCTCTGTATGCATTACGTATTTCAAAATTGATATGTAATGGATTCATAAAATCAAATTACGTCTTTGATCATTATTACAAATGAGTAAAAATAAAAGAATTGTCAATGTCATTTACTTTTTTCTGTTTCACCAATGCATGTCTCGAAATTGGATTTTTTTTCAAAAAATAAATTGTGATTTCGAATATTTTATGATTATTTTTTATTTTATTAAATGGCAAATTGTTACGCGGTGTATAATTTTATGTTTTGGTTTTTTTTTTACTGTAGGTATTATATATACATATATATTTGTTTCATCATCATTAAAGAAGTTTTAAAAAGAATCTGTTTCATTATTACAAAATAAAGTAAAATAGGAAAACCTTTAATACGTACCTGTCCTTTCCGCGCCATAAATTAAGCGTAAATCCCTAACAGTAGACCTGCTGAGAAGATCGTGAAGATAGATTTCTGTAAAAATTTAAAAACTGTACTTTCCAAGGGCCATTGGCCCGAGGAATGTAGGTTGACCGAAGGCATTATTGTTCGTTTAGCTTCCGTGGTGCCTTCAACGATTAATGTCTTTTTTTAATATTCTACGGATTATAGATCAGAAAGTTCTAATAAAATTAATGAAATAGGTAGGCTGTGAATAGTTTTGTTTGTTTTTTCGGCTTCATCTCCGTGTCAATATCGAGTTCTTGACAACCTTACCATACCAACAACTCATAATGCCTTCGGACTTATTTATTATATAATTAACCTGGAAGCAGGGTTGCTATGATGACGATAATATGCCGGTTGGACATTTATTTAGATTTATTCGAAACCAAACGATGTATGCAACTCGATCAGTGAGACCGGGCCATCAACTTTTACAGCACGACACGAGTCGATACTACACTAAACGATACGACTTGACCAGTGAGACCGCCGCCTTATGCGCTATATAATATGTGTCCATAACATTAAATAATAATGTACTAGTAATACATATTTTTTTTTTACTGTCCAATAATTAAGAAATCAATATCTAAGAATTATTATGTGAGGTAAAATAGTGATAATTTACTATTTCAGTGACAGTTTTTTGTACGTATGCATATTTTCTTTAAATTTGATATTATACAAGACGATTGAAAATTCTCGATAAGGTCTCGTGGTATTTCCAAACGGCAATTCGTTGAGTATGCCGAGTTTTTTTTTATTGTTGAGTTGTACACAGGTAGATTATATCATGAATAAAAAAAAAATTAAAAAGTAAACAGTAAATTTCACGTAGGCATGTAGTCTCAATTTCTTTTGCATGAAACGCTAAACTGTACGCCACATAACCTATATTTGGAAATATTGCCATGTAATATATAATATACAGGTGTTAAAAAATAAGTGTCACAAATTATGACGGCAAATAGTACTGACCAAAATGAGTAAAAAAAGCTTAATCAACATTGGCCCGATCTTCAACTGTTTTTAAGAAAGAGGCCATTTTGTATTAGAATAGAAGAAAAACAGACAAAGCTAGTGACTGAATAAAATTTTGCCTGTCAATAAATAGACCATAAAAAAACAAAAAAAAATTATATGAAACATTTTTCGATTTTCTAATAGTTACGAAGTTACTTGAAAACTAAATATTAGCCAAAATTGTCACATTTGCCTTAGTACAATTATTCAATTTTTTTTTTTAAACAAAAAGTCTCATTTAATCAAAATCGTAACTCTTTTTATTTTCGAGATAGCAGAGGTAGTTTCTGGACTTTTGATTAAATAAGTAAATGTTTACTTGTCAAATTTTTATTTCAATAAGGCTTTGCTGTCAAACAATAGGTGCGTATAATTATTCGTTTCGGTGCATTCGGAGCTGTCAGTGACATTTCAAATGTCTACTTAAAGCACAAAAACATAACTTTTCTCCTCAAAGTCAAACTACATATTTATTTATGTACAGTAGATATTGTGTTTGAAAAAAAGGTCGTACTCTATATGCTCGCTGTGTAAATAGAATAGGGCTGTTGCAAGAATTTTTATATGACTTCTAAGTATTAAATTTTAAAAGATATTGTTCTTTAAAGAGCCTCAAATTTAAAAATATCACGAAATATCCTTTAGATATTTTACAATTAATTTTTGAAATTTGGATAAAATTTTGAATAAGTCACGTGATCTGAAACAGAATGTGACGTCAGAGCGCATACATCTTCAGCGGTTCTAATTGGTCCGTTTATAATGTATAAATTTTTGTGTTTGGTGTTAAGTGTATTGTCAAAGTTGTCAAACAAATGTCAAATTTTTAAGATTGGTTCAAGTTGTATAATATGTAGGTAATAAAAAGTTCAAAATAAAATGAGTAATTTACGATATTGTATTGTGCCTTCTTACAAAAATACTGTTAGGAACAAACCTACTATAGAGTTTATAAATTTGTCAAAAGATGCGATGGAAAGAAAATTGTGGCTAGAAGCAATAGGTTGAAGAGCTGATAATGTCAGAAAAATCGTTTTTTCATGTTTGTGAAGATCATTTCAACTTTCATCCACCTTCAAGATAACAGTATATTTTTGTTGCTTCACTTTATGTTCAGGGCAAACTTTACATCTATTATACAAATATTTTTTCTCGACATAGATCTACATATCCTATAGCAGATTCAATGTAAGAATCATAACCAGAACCTTAAAGTAAAATACCTATATTATCAATTTATATAGTAAATTCAGTTCTTATATTTTATTTTATCTCAGATCTTTAATACCCCTTATTTCGGTAGCAATAAAACAATCATTCTCTGATATATATTCAGCCACCATCCAGCTACTGACTTTCGGTAAATTGTCCGACTTAGATTGAGTGTAATTATTATTCATTTACAATGAGCAATGTCAGCGTCAAATGTCAAATTAAAAGATTTTTTATTAACATGTGAGAAACTGTAAGCCTACGTTTATTTATGTAAATAATATGAATAAACCTAGGTGATGGAAAAACTATTTTCCTATTGCCTATTAATGATGTAATGTATGTGCTTCTACGTCACAGGAGTGGGGGGTAGTTTTTCAGGACCCCAATCTTTTTATTTAATTATTTCCACATAACAGCAAATTATTAAAATGAAAATTATTACTAAGAAAATCATTTCATAAACTTTCATTTAAAATAGTTTTTGAAAAATGTGCAACAGGCTCATTCAAAATGACACCGACAACTTTTGAGTACATAGAACAAAATAAACAAACGCACCTACAAGTAATCATGGCTACTTAATAATAACCTCTGTAGTACGTGGTCACTCAGAAAAATTACGCATTCTTATTGGTATATAATTTAATGAATGATATAGTAGTAGTTAGTTGATAAGCTCTAATAATATTGTGATTTTTTGTACTACAAAAATAAATGTAGGTATATCATTAGAAGAAATATTCTTCTACTAAACCAGTGGTACGAGGACCTTTAGTTTTTAATGAAGTTGCATACACAATGTTTGGCCGGAAGTCCTAAAATAACATTAGGGTGTCACTCTTTTTCGTGTTACAGCCCTTGAAACCTTCGCCATTCCTCTCTAGAAGGACAATTACACTTAAAACGATCGATTTTTTGTATCTATGAAACATTTCCATTCCAAGCCTGTTCTACATAGACAAGTAAAAAGTGGTTACATTTGCTGTATCAAAACTATGGCTCACGATTTTATCTCGGATTTTACTTATACACTGTCAAATTTTTCATATATAAATGGCCGGTACTTTTGCTTTTGATTTAAACATTGATTAGGTAATCAAGTGATAAATTAATCAGTATATAAATTTTGGTTATCGTTCAATTTAAATTTTCTTATGTCAAAAAGTGCTAATTATTGTTGGTGTTTATGTAAATTATTGTGTGTAAAATGGATAAAAACACGATAGGGGTACAAATTTTACTACTACAGAAATAGACAATTTAATGAAATATATATTGTAGGAAGTAAATATAATAGAAAATTTAAAAAAAACCGATGCTGCAACTAGAAAAGAAAAGAAAATGTATTTAATTCGTTAAATGTAAATGCCAAACGGGATCTTAATTCTTTAAAAATATGATAACATAAAAAGGAATTTAAAAAAGAAAATTTCATACAAGTGCTTATGTTACTTTTTTAATTATTCTACCAGCCGTCAGCCATGTTTTTTTTTGCGAGAAACAATCCACTCTTGTCTCGTCTCGAATTTTCGAAATGAGATTCCTCTGCATCTCGTCTAGTCATACTTTTTATCTTCTTTTGATCTCGACTCGAGTCTCGAATTTATACCAATAGTAAATAAATTAATATTACAACCAACATGGATATAGTACTAAACGAATGTTACTGATTAAAACATTATTTTACTAATTCTGGTATTTAAATAATAAGTAAAAAAAAATCATGGCTTATTATGCGTTGGATGTCCACTTTGTATGCATATATTGTTAACAGGATGTGCAACAGTAACGAATATTGCTGCGCTGCGGGGTCGGGTGTGCGGGACGTAACACGAAAGTCGTGGCTTGTATTGTGACGTATAACTTTAGCCCCTCCTCAAGTACTCAAGTACAGGCCGTTGAAAAATTTGAACTTACCATCTGTAATTATCCGCCGCAGTTCGACAGAACTTATCAAAGAAGAATGTTTATTTTACAATAAATAAGAGGGGGTTTTAAATAACACTGATATATTACTTTCACAGATCCAAGTGAAATTACTTACTCTATTGTAGTAAGGATAATAACAAAATAAATAAATAAATAAATAAATAATGCCATACGAGTACAGTACATTTTTCTGACGCGGTTCGTACATTAGTTTTTCGTATTTTATATTAGTATTAAAAGTTGAATTTTTTTGCGGCATAATATACTGAATTAAAAACATCTAAATAAACATAGTAGTCTCTATTTATTGGAACAACAAATTAGATTTTGTTTACAAACGATCAACCGGAAGAGATACTTTTCTTAAATCTGCATCTTCAATCAACTTATTATATTTTACACCATACAACGATTCACTACATTTGAATCCTTCGGTTATAATGTCGGCTTCCATACTGCTTGACGAACCAGTATGGTTTTTGAAGCAACGGTGTTCAGGGATATCTTTTCCCATTGTTTCAGACCGTGCACAAATGATAAAAAATTTATTTTTTACGCCAATATTTAGAACTTCTTTAAATTGATGTCCAATGATTGCAGCCGCACCAGATAAGGCTTTGTAGTTCGTCCCGTACGATCTTTTTGACCAACAACCATCAGCAATAACAGTAACTAGAGGGATACCATATTCGTCCACATTACCCACTTCTCTAGATACTGTGCTTCTTTGTCGGCGGCTTCTGCCATTTTTTTAATGGCTGTATTTTGCCATGCATTGCTGACAGTGTCATGTACGTCTGCAAACTTTTTCCTGCTCATGCAAGGAATGTCCAAGTCCGATAAAAATTCCTGCATATTAGAAAAACCTCCCCCAATTGCCATAATTCCAGATACTGCACATGTATTCAAATCCATACAATCTTGTGTCTGTTCGTTAGTCGAAACTGGAAATTCTAAATTGCACACATTGCATTTGAATATGAAAGTAGATTCTAAACCGTTTCTTAATTCCTTATATATAAAAAGATTATTTAACGAACAGCCAAAATATGGCGAATGATTACTTATTTTACGCAGTTCTTTTACAAAATGTAAAATATCGACAATGCGTCTTGAGCTTGCCAGTGAACAGTCATCGTTTGAACAAATTTTTTTTTTTTTTCACGAGATTGATCCTCGAGGGATGTATCTTTAGTGTTTAATACTTCTTTTTCTACGTCCTGCAAAAAATAATGTAATCTAAATAAATATGTACCTACTACACGTTAGGCATCGTGCAGGTTGTAGGTAATAATGTGTAAGAATTCAATGAGTAATATATTTCCTATTTTATACTTGTTCTTTAGCATTATTGGTTTCTCCATATATAAATTCATTCAAATTGATAGCGAGGAAAAATGTTCGCTGGGAAAATTGATCGCCGGAATATTGATCGCGTAGAGAACTAATCGCAAGGAAAATTGATCGCCGGTAAATATATCGTGAGGAATATTGATCGCCACAAAATTGGTTGCTAGGAAAATCGCAGAAGCCTATTGTCAAGAAAATTAGTGACAACAAAATTTACTAATAAATGTAATGAATAAATTTTTGGCTGTGCCTAACGCACAAAACTCGTATTTTCTAAGCGTGACCTTTGTGTAAATACGACAACAATAACCTATATCCTTCCTAACACACAAACCTCAGTCCGAAGTGTGACTTTTATGCGTTTTGTAATTTCTAACAACTGATTTGTTATAAAAAATATTTTTTGTATGCATACATATCCTGTGAATCAATTTTTGCGTTTTGTAATTTCTAACTGATTTGTTATTAACAATATTTTTTGTATGCATAAATATCCTGTCAATAAATTTTTTGGCGATCAATATTTTTGCGATTAATTTTCCTAGCGATCAATTTTCTAACAATCAATTTTCTGGTTCTCAAATCTCCCCGCGATAAATTTACGTTCGATCAATTTTCTTTGCGATAAATTTTCTGCGAACAATTTATCAGCGATAAAAATTTTCCAACACGATATTAACGTATACAAAAGATTCCAAAATAAATAAATAAATAATTAATTAAATAAATAAATAAAAAAGAAAATTGATTTATTCATAATTTTTTTTTTTTTACGTCTCTCAGATACCTAGACAGCTCCTCGATAGTTCTAAACTAAATATGTTATAAACGTCAGAATCGATATTCTGTAGGGATAGATATAAACAGGGGAGATATTTCCAGGTAGTAACCGACGTTTACATAATATTCAGAAAATAGTACAGTTGTTGCAAAAGTTTGTATTGATTATTTAATCAATAAATATTAACGTATTCTTTCCTTTGTTTTTAAAGAAATTTTTATATGTATATAGATATTAGTACATATTAAGAAATGTAAATACGGGTAGAAAATTTTAGTAATAATTATTTTACGGAAATAAAATAAATATTCAACCTTTATCTATATATTCCTTTAACCATTTACCTGTATTTCTGAGAAGCACAAGCGTCCATAAAAATATTTTCCGGTATGCTTTCTGTATGCGAAAGTTCACTTTCGGGAATATTTCTGTAATAAAATGTTTTTATACAGTCTAGATGATTTTTTTATATTCGGGCTTACTTACACATTATCATTTAATATACGAGTATCCTCATCAAAAGTTACTGATTTACTTAAATATGGTAAACCTGCACGTTTGCTTCTGTAAAATAATTATTATCATTGTTATTAGATCACCCATTTATTTTTATTTATTTCTTAATATTATTTACTTGCCTATAATAATTTTCTAGATTTCTGCGTTTCTTACGACGCGCTGATAATCGCAACTTGGTTTTATTTCCAAATCTAGGGTCCATTTTTCCACAATAATTAAGAACCGCAAATAATACTTTCACAACACAAGAAATAGCACTTTACAAATAATATTTATTAAATTTTGTTCATACTGTACAAGGGTGGAGCTAAATATTAGTTCAACGGTCTGCCACTAGGGTTGTTAGCTCCTAGAGAAATTCCTTGTAGAAATTTAAGGAAAACATGCTCTCAAATATTACACAGATTTTTCTCTATTTTTCTACATATTTTGATAAATTATATACCATTTTAAAGATAAAGAGTTTATCTAGGGACGTATATTATTAGAATTTGAAAATTTGATTATATAATACCAAAAAAATTACTTCAAAGTACAGTCATTTTCAACAAGTAAAAAAATGTATAAAAAGTAATAAATTTTCAAAAATCATAATGTAAAGCTCTACGATGAACATTTTGCTTGTCAATAGTTTTTAAAATTTTACAATTGAATGCATAGTTCAGAAAATATTGCGAATTTTCGAAACTATCTTTTGCTCGCATTGAACTGGGGGTTGCACATCCTCTTAATGATGATTATTATATTAGTATAGTGCGGGCACTTGAAGAGTACCCCACGTGTGTCACTTTTGAACAATTTCGTTTTACTGAAAGCCAAATCCAAAATGAATAAATAAATATGGTTATAAATGAAGAAGGAATTAAAATATTTATTTATTCCGATTAATATTTTATGTATTTTGATTAGAAATATATATTTTTATAATATATAAAATTCGTACAATCAAAATCCCGAATTTCTACTCGTGTCTGGAGCAAATCTCGAGGGCATTATTCTCATCTCGTCTCGAAATATCGGAACGAGATTTCGGAAATGCGAGATCTCGCGGCATTATTGCTTTACACATTAGTTGCTATTAAGGGTTCTGTAATAGGTAAAATTTTATTCGTCTCTGTATTTTTCGAAAACCAAAATTTATGATAAAATTCTTCATCCGTGGATAATTGCAAATAATTAGGACGATTCCTTATTATATAAGATCATATATTAAATATGAATGGAATTAAATCTTAATCATCTTCATATTTTCATAATTTTACGCATTATCTGTCAATAATAAATAGGTTACAAATAACATTTGATTAAATATTTAAAAGAATTAAACCGTTTTTATCAACCATCAGAGGTTTTAATTAATGGTTAAATACTAATCTGCATAAAAAGTACTGAAAAAGGTTGTTTAAGTATAGTCAGAAGCAAAAGTACCGGCACTAAATTATATTACCTAATGTATAATATTTAATTTTGAATTTCTCGTTTTATAATTAGAATAAAAGCTATGTGTGGTAGAATAAAAGCTTTGCGTGTAATTAATAAAAAAATCTGTTGTGGCCAGCACATGACCTCCCGCCAATTCCATGTTTAAAATAGCAATGAGCTTTAAGTAAAGTATCACTTCCATTGATCGTTTGTAAGCAAAGTCTACTTTGTTGTTCTAATACATAGAAAAGTTTGTAATACGAAATTTTGGATTATATTTTGTTATGTTTTTCCTGAAAAATCTGTGAGCAAATACCAACTTTGCGAAGTTTTGGATCATTAATATATTTTAAGAAAAAATCGTCACACACACATTATTATCAAAATCAGCACCAACTTCCTTATGCTCTAAAACGCAATCAAATTATATAAGAGTATTAAATACCAACTTTGCAAAGTTTCGGATCTTAATATATGTATTTTTAGGAAAAATCGTGACACATACATTATTGTCAAAATCATCACCAAATACCTAACTTCCTTATGCTCTAAAACGCAATCTGTGTAAATTCTTCGCCGTACATTATCCATTTCGTAAATGTGTATTTGCAAACTATTATTTGACACTTTGAAATCACATTCTTATTTGAGAGCTGTTTGAATGCTGCAAACATCAAACTAAAATCGAATTAACCTGTATATCTAATATTTATGTATGTTGGAAAATATATTATTTTTGCAAACCTTACTTTCATCACAATCATATTTAAACTACTAAATTCTTCTTAACACGGTTTCAGTGACATTTGTTTAAATATGTCAAATTTGTTATTAAAGTATTGTTTTTGTTTGACGCAGAGGCAAAGTGATATACAAAAATAAATTGTTTTATAATTCAATATTTAAAGTTATTTCAAGTTATTTACTAAATGCTTATCGTAGAAATTGAAGATTGTGCCATTATATTTAATTTGTATTGGTAAAAGTTGCTAAAAAATTATATTCAATGAATTTTTTACAAGAAAAACTGTTAAAAGCTTGTATAAATGATACTTCCGGTTATCCGATATGCACTAAAAACTAATGAGCTCTTCCCACATTAGTATAGAATGGGTATACAAAATTTCAAATTTTTCTGATTGATAGTATTTGAGTAATCGTGTCCACATGATCCACACACACAGACACACACACACACACACACACACACACACACACACACACACACACACACACACACACACACACACACACACACACACACAGACACACACATACATACCTACAGACATCATTGTAAAAATGTTAAAATCGTATTCTGGGGACATCAAAACGTGCTCATTCACTAAAATCTCTATGTGTGATTTTTAGCACGATCCCTATACCTCCCTTACCTAGGGTAGCGGGAGGTAAAAATAGAAATTAATAATATATTTGAACATCTGGATCGAATTGAATGAGAAGCATTTAACATAACATTGGCCTTGGAAACATTTTACTTCAAGGTGACATAAATATAATGTTTGGGTTACATTAATATGTACCTACCACACAAGATTTATTGGCAGTATACGTCATTATATTTTGAAAACTATACCAAATTTATTTAAAAATGAAGTCACTGTGTTGGTAGATAATATCACATTACAATTATGTAGGAAATAATATAGTAGTAATAATTTTGTTATAATGTCCGATGAAATATGGAATATGAACATTTAATTAATTTATGCATACAAATATTTTTATTTATAATATGGGTATTTGTCATCTTGTTTATTGATATTGTTTAAGTTTTCAAGAAACATCAAGCATTAACACAACACTAAATTACGATATACATACATGTAACATAACTTTATCAACAAAATAAGCTCCAATAATAATTGTTAAAGGATTATAAATTAACTGAATTATGTGTGTTTTTATAAATTATTAATACATTCTTTTTAAATCAATTATATGTATTTTTATTTATTTTGTTAACATAATTTTGTTTTGGGGTAACAATTGTAAATAACATTAAAGCATGGTTAATAGTTATAAAAGAAAACGTTAACAATTAGTGCCCCTGAGGTGACGCCTGCTAAACGCCCAAACGGTACAAATATATTATCATCATCATCACCTACCTATATCTATGTACAAAACAGATTGGCGCATCCATCAATGGGTAATATGCCGTGATGTGATAACATATTTATTTAAGTATGAAATTCCAAAATTTATAATGGATCCACTAGGCACTAGGCTGCAGGGTTCACAAGTCGAACAAACTTCGATAGGGACTTCTTCTTGTTGGACCTCAAGCGGGTTGTTCGCTGCTGTTAAAGATTATGTTGAAACCTATGTAAGTCAGACATGAGGCATTCGGCTTTGGAGCATCGCAAGTTCCTTACTCAAGTAAAAACAGAAACAAAGAATGATAGTAAAAGCAATATGAAATGTGAAAGTACTACGACCTTAAAATAAAAACATTAAAAAGGAAACAAATATTTCAACGGAAAACTTATACCGGGATAGCGGACGTAAAATTGGCGGTATTATTTATTAATATGAAGAAGTAGTAAACGACTGTGCTAAGTTGTTATTTATGAATACAGTATTTACAGTATTTAATTGTTTATTCCTAATACAGTGCACTCGCGCTAACGTGAACATTGCTTAACATAAACTTTTGTATAACATGAACACCTAAATTTAAGTATTAGCTACTGTCACTGTCCAACGTGAACACTGCACCTCGGTAACTTCAACAACTGTTATATTATGTGCGTAGTTATCATGTGCATAGTTAGGGGATTCACCAAGTTCTCTTTGAGACTGCTGCAACATTATTATAGAGGTCTTATGAGTGTGTGGTTGAAATGGCATCAAATAAACCCGAAGTGCTTAACTTTAGTAGAAAAAATCAAAGTTCTTGAAGAATTAGGCAAAGGTGTCACAATTACATATCTGGCGCAGAAATACGGTGTTATTAGGGCATTTGACCAGTCAAATATTTTTCGGTTAATTGACAGACTAATTGTCGGTCATTTAGCCGTCAATTGACCAAGGAAGCATTTATTAAAAATTACAATAAAAATTATAATTGTCTTTTATTTATCTAGTATCAAATGTTTAACTACATCCAATATTACTGAAAATGAAAAACGAACAACAAATAATGAAGAAACTCACTTCAAATTAAAAAACGGGAAAAGTAATGTAAAAGGCGTAATGAAATATGTATTTATTTTATTAAATAATAGTAAAATAACAGCACAGCATATAGTAATCTGCAAACTAGGTATATTCATAATATATAACTGTAACTAGTATATAGCTACTTTTATTTAACAACAGATGTCGTGGCGGTTTCATTTAGATTATTTGACTGGACCGTCAAATATTGCTGTGTCAATTGACCGGTCAATTGTCCACGGCACAACCCTATCTGTTATGCTAAATCAACAATCCACTTTAACTTCGTTTCTGTTTAAAAATGTAGACAAAGCAAAATAAATTAAAAATAACGTTACATAGATGTTAATTTGTTCTTCATCCCGTTAATATGAACAATCGCGCAAATATGAACACACTTGGTTTTAATTAGTTCACGTTAGCGCGTGTACTGTAGTTCTAAAAAAAAACCTGTTTCATTTTTCAGAGTAATCTCTGAAACGTAAACGTGTAAAATAGAAAATTTGTCATTTTTGTTGATTTATTTAAATAACTATTAACAACAATTTAATTTCGAATATTTAGAACTCTGGAGATATTTATTAAATTATTTTTGAAAACAGTATTTAATTACTTATTCCCAAAAGTTTCAAAAAACTACTTGATTTATTTTATCATTACCTACCAATACAATACTTATACCAAATTGTAGAAATTTGAGATGATGACTAGTAATAGCAGTATATCCTAATGAACTAATTTCGTTTTATAGGAACGTGAGGAATTTTCCAGGAAAGGTTATTCAATTTCAATCATTTGCTTGTACTTGTTTTGAAATTCCGTAAAACTAGAAAATTCGCTTAAAATGAAGTAAAAATTTTAAACACAGGGCTCCAAGAAATAAAAATACCTAAAGTCTACGAAATTCAAATCGTAAAATGAACAGAAAATTTCATAAAATTATTATCACATGTTAAATCTCTATGTTCACCTATAACTGCCATTATAGATTATTGTTAATTTTGTTGATTTATAGGACTGAAAAATAAAAGACAACAAAATATCTTCCGTCCATCACGTCGATATTAATCATTTCAAGGAATACGAATGAATCACTCGCATGGTACAATATGGTACAGGCTTTGATATCGCTGTTATCGAGTGACGCAGCTTTCCAAGTTCCGAACCGCATGCATTGCAAAATAATCAGCGACATTCTTTTATATTGTTTCCAAAAGATTGTTACTTTGTATAATAATATTTATATTCACAACAATTAATACTACAAAATAAACATTATGTATGCGTACAGAGAAATCATTCAATTCACATCATAGATGCCAACATTAAATATGTAAAAACAAAAACACTTTATTTTTTTAAATTATTTTAACATTTGATTTTAAAGTGTTATAAATTGAAGTTTAACAATTCCTTGTTAATTATGCTTTCCTCTACATATTTAGTTAATAACTAAAATATATATTATCACAGACCCAATCATAAAATTGCACGTATTTGACATAATTTCACATTGACATTAAACTTTTTATTTTTTGTCCTAATCCTTAACAAACTTAATTAAAAAAATCTGATGTGGCCAACACAAAACCTCCCGCTATTTAATTTTTATTAATTTAAATACATACCTACGGATTTACTAACGCTGCAAACTGTTCCATTGCATAAAACTATTGTTTTATTTACTATTTTCTTTTTAAAATGTCACTATTATTAATTTGAAGTATTTAGTTTTTTGACAGTGATATTTACTGTCAGTTACATTCATTTGAAATATGCACTGTGTAACAAAGGAATTGTGTTTTTCTTAGGCTTCGGGATTTGTAAAACAAATGATTTTTAAATTTATCTGTAAAATATATAGAAAAAGTATTAATGTATTCTTGTAGAAAATTCAATAATCTTTAATTTTCATAACGACAAAATGCGAAAAAATGGCATTTAATGGTATTTTTTGAAGAAAAACCATTATGAGCTACAGGTAAAGTGCCATTTCCGGTTATCCGATTTACACCGATATCTAATGGCTTCTTTTCATATTAGAATAGTGTATAAATACAAGGTTTCAGAATTTTGTGAATGATAGTATTTGAGTTAGAGCGAAGACAAAATCCCTACACATACACACATACATACACACACACATACACACACACATACATACACACATACATACACACATACATACACACACATACATACATACATGCACACATACATACACACACATACACACATACATACACACACATACACACATCATCGTGAAAATGTTAAAATTGGATTCTAGGGACCTTAAAACGTGGTCATTTACTAAAATCTCGATATATGATTGTTAACACGATCCCTACCTTCCTTTTCCATGGGTAGCGGGAGTTAAAAACAAAAAAGTATATAATTTTTAAATTTACATATCTCGCTTATACAAAGGGCGAATTTAATAATTCTTTATGTGCTACACGCAGGTTTAATTCTCTAAAACTTTTATTTGAAGCATTTAATTCTAAAATCAAAATAAAACCCTTTTTTTAAGAAAAAAAGTGTTCACAGCTTCAGGTAATGTATCACTTCCGGTTACTTCATTTTAACCAAATTCTATTATGTTATTCCCATTGTTATAAAAGTTTTATATACCAAATTTGAAAAGTTTTGGATTATATTCTAATATAGTTTTTCATTAAAATCTAATGTATGCTTCAAGTAAAGTACAACTTCCGGAAGTTATGTAATGACCAAAAAGGGAGATGCACAACTAGATATTGTAACAGTCTTAAATATAAAATTCAACTTTCTGTGGCTTACAGTTTTTGAGTTATGCGAGATACGTACGTACAGACGTCACGGCGATATTAGTCAAAATGGATTCAAGGATGGTCAAAATGAAGATATCCGCTGAAATCTGAAAACCGAAATTTTTTGCGATTACAATACTCTCTTTACTTCTTACAAAGAACTAAAAAATGATGTGCGTTGGGTTTACTAGAAATAAAATAGCGCAAATTCTCTGTTCGACTATTATTTTACTATGAGGCCCATAAAAATAACCTAAAAAGATTTACAATTAAAGTATATTTTTATATTTTGTTATTCACACTTTCGCTGCGTATAAATGCACGCGTCGCACCCGTAACGCGGTAATGAGTTTTGACGCAATTCTAGTTTTTTTTTTTTTTTTTCTCTCAATTTGTTAATATTGCGTGTATGTAGAAGTCTTTACTCTTATTTTTCAATATTTTTTTTTAACAAATACGGTGCGTCGGCAGCATTGTGGACACCTTTTGTTCGGCAATGCTAACGACGCACCTATGCGTCCAGCCTCTTGAATTCTGAAATCAACATGTTAGACAGTTCATGTTCATTTTTGTGTTTTTAGCCCTTTTGAGTTGTAAATATCCCTGGTCGTTTTCTCCCATGACGCAAAAAAAAAAAACTGTAAACTAACCCCACAAATCACTTTTCTGTAGTTGCCTGACAATGCTGACCAACGCACAGTGTTCTCTTTACAAGGCTGACGAACAGTGTTGCCAACGCAAAATAACTTAAATTCCCTCAAATTATGTCTAAAATTCCCTTTTTGAATAAAAATTCCCTCCCTTACTTATTTTATTATAAAACACTTTAAAAAACAATAGTAACTGAATGTTAGTTCCCAAATATATTACTAGATGGCAAGGGCAAGCTAAAATTTCGTATAATAAAATTGTTAAAATTCTTTAATTGTGTCTGCTCCTACATGGTAAAATGGATAAAAATAAGAATTAAGTAATTTTGTTAAGTATTTACTAAAATCCCCTCAAAGTATCAAAAAATCCCTTTTTCCCTCAGCATATCCAAAAATACATAAAAAACGGAAAAATCCCTCCGGTTGGCAACACTGCTGACGAAACGATGCCGGTTGAAACAAGATAGTGTACTGGACGCACCTAATGCGGCGTGCGCAATGGTTCGACAACATACGGGACGCAACGTGTGCGTCGTACGCAGCAAATGTGTTAATATATTTTGATAATAAATATTTATACTCCAAGTAAGTTAAGATAATGTTTATTCATGAAAAGAAAGTTTAAGGCACTAGCCCGTTGGGCGAGTGGGTTAAATTCTTACAGAATATTTTATTCAGTTTTGACGAAATAATAACAAAAACTATTAAAATATTTAATTTTAACAAAATAAAAATCAAATCAATTAGTAGGCGGTGCTTGACAATCGTCGTTGATAAACGTCAAATCGTTTATTTATAAATAAACAAGCTTTATTTTCTGTCTTTTGTGCCATGAAAAATAATGAAAATGGCTTATCTGTCTGATAAAACCATGGTGAAAGTGTTATTTTCGTGCCTGATGTTATGCATTATTGGTTGTAGTGTGAGTTAAAAGTCTTAACTTTATTTGGCGAATAATAACTATGGATACAATTGTATCGACAATTAAAAGTATTTAACGAATTACTCCCAACCTATTTAACCTATAAATCTGAAAAAATACCACATAAAGACAAACGCAGTACAAATCTAGATACAATGGCGAAATTTGAAAATTATTTACATATATAAACAATAAAATAATCTGTTGTGGCCAGCACAAAACCTTCCGTCAATAGACACTTACAAAATTGACGTCACTGCAAGAGAGATATAGAAGGTCATGCATACAAACAAACCTCCCCTCGTTGTCTTGCGTCCCGTTCCCTGTTCCTATCTGTCATTGTATTCGCATCTGTTGTTCAGTGTTAAACCTAATTCTTTATTGTGATGTGTTCGTTGTGTTTAATAAAAATGAGTTTAAAACCAGAAGATGTGTCTGGGGCAACTTTTTTGTTTGATAATATTCAACTAAAACGATAACTAGAGTGTAAAGTCTACGGCTGATGACAGGTCTTTGTTTGTACGGTGTAACCATAGCAACCTTGATTTCTATGCTTCGCCGTTAGAGGCGCTCGTGCAAATTGCAATTTTGTAAGTGTCTATTCGATGTATTTTGTACAAATCGCATACCAAAAGTTCCTTGAAAACGATTCTATATATCCTGTAAAACTGTAACACGAACACACTATTTTCTACAAATTCCATACCGAAAGTTCCTTTGAAAGGATTCTATAAATCCTATAAAATTATAACACGAACGTCCATTATGTAAATTGCACTTGACACTTCCTCCTTCAGCTTTTCTCTATTTTATTAGGGGTCTCTGTTTCTTACTCTTCTCTTCTACTCCAACGCATCTTCACACAGTTCTTCCTCGCTCAAATCTTCTGCTACACAGTCCTTCCATCTTCTCTTTTGCCTTCCTCCCTTGCCAGGTACACTTTGTTACATATCACTTTCTTTCCACTTTGGCTTTGCACAGAATGACATCTGTCAATTAGAATTTTTTGAATATATCTGCTGTTTCCATCATTTTAGCAAATCTGACTGATTTTTGAAAGTTAATCTCTCTATAACTCTATATCTATTGAATATGAATGAAAATGTATAATCAAACCGTATAGAGAATAAGATATTCTCTCATATTGTTAATCACATAAAATATCGAAAAATGATATTTAATTGCGTTTTCCAAGAAAAACTGTTAGAACTTCAAATAAGAGTTTTTCCGGTTTACCAATTATAAACCAAAGCCTAATCAGCTCTTCATATCGTTGTAAAGAAGAGTAATACGAAAGAACCTTATTTTTTAGAATTGTAGTTTCGGGTTTATCGTCGGAGAAAAATTTGTCAACACACACACACACACACACACACACACACACACACACACACACATACACACACATACACACATACACACACACATACACACACACATACGCACACGCACACACACACACACACACACACACACACACACACACATACAAACTTCATCGTAAAACTAGTAAAATCGTATTCTAGGAACCCTAAAACGTGCTTATTCATTAAAAATTCACCATCGAATTTTTTTGACCAAAGACAATACCTTCCTTATCTAAAGGTGACGAAGATAAAAAAATATTTTGAGGAAAACTCTTTGCAACTGCATTGTAAATTAAAATCTCCGTATCACATTATTACTAGCTGTTATCATATTTACTATTCTCATAGAGTGAAAGGGGCGCTCGCTACGAAATGTAGTGGGAGAAGTAGGTCTGTACGTTTGTAATAATTCATTTTTCTCCTTTTTTTCTCCCAACAATTTAGCGATGTACAAAGATACAATCTTTCGAAGATGAGACTTTAATCATAATATAAAACAATTATGTAAAATATGATTAAGTTAATTTTATATTATCTTTTATAACATTTAAGTATAAGGAATCTTTAAGGCGGATTTATGCAGCCATTTTCATTTACATTTAATTTAATTTAATTTTCATTTAAAAGATAAATGTATGTAAACCAATGTAGCCATGCATACACCATTTTCATTTACTTTTTCATTTATCTCTCATTCTCATTTATTTTTAAAGATAGCCAACTTTTATCTAATAAATGAAAATTATAAATGGCGCATGCGTGTATGGTATGACAGCGACGAGAATTTGAGTTGATCAGCTGGTTGTCATAATGTATTTCCGTTATCGTTTCTTTTTACGGTTTTTATTGCAATTAACACATTTAAAACTAAACTCATAACTTCTTCGTTGTTACTATTGTTGAACATTTTCATTAATAAACTTTATTCCAATGAAAGTGGGGCTATGACATTCATCATCTGTCAGCGTATTTTTATATGTGCGCATGCGTTCATTTTCATTTATTTTTGTAGTATATTTTTGTATGAATAGGTATATTTCAAAATTATAAATGAGAATTAAATGAAAATTAAATTAAAAAGTAAATGTAAATGAAAATGGCTGCATAAATCCGCCTTTATGCGTTTTTCATTTTATGTATACAGTAATTATACGTAATTCATAATCCTAGGTATGAACGCTATTATTAAAAAATTACATGTTGAAATAAAATTATTAAATTTCACAATTTATACCCTTATAAAAATCCATAATAAATGACATTGTTGCAATATTAGGCGATTCAAAGAGTATTTCATAGTCCTACGTTTGAACACTATTATTCCAACAAATACATGGGCGATAAAATTGAAAAAACGCTCGCTGTCCATATTTTACTATACAATGTTGAAAAATGTCATTTGTCTACATTCTTATTGGAAACGTTTAGTTAGGAACTAACGGCACTTTAGTTACACATTTACCACCTTCACAACTCAATCTAACATATAACTGCTCTGTCGGCATAGTACATAACCCAACTGCCGCACTGCTGTGAAAATAAAATGGGTCATTCATTTACAGAAACGAAAGAATAAAATGCTTAGATTAGATTGAAGCTATAGCTCATGAAGAATGGAAAATAACGATAAATTAAAATGAAATATTAAGTAAATTGTGTGAACAGTTGTGCTGCCACCTGCAAAAGTTTGGCGTGGACATCCACTGTTTCACTGCACTAATATACTTGAAACAAATAAATTATACAGAGAAACTTATACTATTCATTACAAAATTGGGCTTAATTTTTAGAAAAAACGAAAGCCAAAACAATATCTTCAAGTCATAGGCTGGAACTTTTTCGGGTTTCTGGGCCATGTTCTTTTAGGTGTAACACCTAACGTTTCGCCCAACAATGTGTTAGGCATCATCAGAGGTTTTCATGAAAGCCTAAGTAATTACTTAATATCTTCAAGTCATATTTGAATACGGTTCTATCATTACTGCAAAACTATTTCTCCGTTTTCCACATAGATCAGTAAATCAAACATTCCAAACATTCATTGAACTCTGCGAAGACAACCATTGTCAGCAAGTATGCAATTTTCATTTTTTGTGCCCTCTACGTCCTTTATGCTGTATAAAATTATTATTAATATGGAAATCAGTGACGACAGTAATTATTCGTGCCCACTACCAAATATTTCAGATTATTATTATTTATTTATTTATTTATTTATTTACCTTGCCATCATGCTAAAATTCGCATATCCAGATTTTAGTGGATAAGCACGTTTTAAGGTCCCTATAATCCGATTAAAACACTTTTACGGTGATGTATACAGGGTGGTTGATTTTTCATTGTCCAGCTTATATCTTCTGAAATATTAAAGATACAGAAAAAAGTTAAATACAAAAGTTGTTTATTACAACATGATCTATAATTTAGCATAAACAATTTTTTTCCAAGGCCTAAAAATTTTTTGGAAAAATGTTTAACTTTAATTTTTTTAAATGGAACACCCTGTATATTTTGACAGAATAAGATTTTTAATAAATTTCTCTTTACAATGATGTTTAACAAGTAAGAATTTACCTTTAAATTATGTCCTATAAAGCAAATAGAAATATGATAAAAGTAGGCTATGATATTCTATTGTTTATACCTGTAACTTCTGTCACACATGAACATTGGCTACGTAGGGGTTTTCCTTTGAATAAAATTATGTCTAAAGCAAGTAATAGAATTACTAGCATTGATGATTTACAAAATTATTAATACTTTTATTTATGACAGAAGTTACTGGTATAAACAATAGAATATCAGAGCCTACTTTTATCGTATTTCTATTTGCTTTATTAGACATAATTTAAAGGTAAACCCGTACTTGTTATACATCACTGTAAAGACAAATTTATTTAGAATTTTATTCCGTAAAAATATACAGGGTGTACCATTTAAAAAATCAAAGTTAAATATTAAAAATTGTTTATTCTAAATTATAGACCAGGTTGTATCAAATAACACTCTCAAAACAGAAGTGTGAAAAAATACCCAGATAGAGTCGTTTTTCACTCTTTGGCGAAGTAGAAAGTGCATCGCTATTATTGATTAAATTTTGTTTATTGAAAGATTAAATATGAAAGTTATCTTTAAGATTAATTTTAAAGTAATAAAGACATGGGTGGATTTTAATCATTAATATTTATATTTAATCTTTTGTGATGAAAAAGAACTTTTTCAATGTGGACTTTTTCTCCATTAATTGTTGAAATTATAATCTTATTGTGCATATTTTACCCTTCCTACATATAAATTTTGAACTTATAAAGATAGACATTGCTAAAGAAGGATAAATTTTTATTTTTTAATTAGTTCTAATTGATGAAAATACGCAAAATGTGTTTTTTCAAAAATTTACTTTCGCTATTTAAGATTGATATTTAATAATAACAATATTAAAAATAACACTTACAGATATATTTTCTACTAATTACAAAATAAAATATAATAATTAATTATTAATGTTTAAATCTATTTATTTGATTTTTCAGATTAACTTTTAGTATTAAAAAATCTGTTTTTTATATTTTTTTATTGACAATAACCAACAGTAATATGATTTTTAAATTATGATCATCGTTAATAACATTTATGAAGATATTATTAGTATAATTAAAACACTTAAAAAATACCTTGTACTCTAATAAATGGTAGGTTGTCTAGAAACATATACATAAAAATTTAATAAAAATTTTTTATTGTTCATACATATTTAATACATACGAGTATGTCTAAAATATTGACGATTTTTTAAAGATATTTCAAAATATTTCCCATAATACAATATCTTACCTTACCTTATACGGTTGAATGTTTGTGGGGACATATTTTAATATATTGGGTACGTAATTTGGGTATTTTATGAACAATTCTATATTGTTCGAACCTGTTAGTTGTTCATCTATCATTTCCCCATATATAAAAATAGTAAACGACATTTTCCAAAAATATTCCTTAAGGGTACTTTTCCATCAAAAAATTATTTTTTTCTGTAGCTGTACGTTTCAATAAGTAGAGTTCAATATAATAATTGACGGGTTGTTTTCAGCCGATACTCAATAAATTCGGTATTGTAATTTTCATCTAAAAGTGTTTTTACAAATAAAATATATAAACTTTAGCGAACAAGTGCTATAAAGGCATGGAAATTTACTTACTTAGCTTTTACTGCCATCGGTTTTTAATTCATCTGTACATCTGTTCGTTCAACAAATCACCACAAAACAATGAAAAATGGCAATCACAATACAAAGGCATAGATCAAAATGTTGTTCTGGGGAATACCATGTCTCTAAAGCACTGCGACATTTAAAGTAATGTAATGAGCAAATGCGCAACGTCGATATATGAAGCATTGCACAAAAAGGCAACATTTCACACAAATAGATTAAATTGTACTAAACCTAGATTACAAGAATATTTTTTGATAATATAGGTGCATATTTCACTATTGAAAAAGCAATTTTCACATATAAATGAGTAATTTATAATAAATGAAAATGTAAATTGTAATTTAGTGTAGAGTAAAATAAAAATGCTCTTATAGTGCGATTTATTTTACACAAAATGATGAAAATAATTTAATCTTTGATAAGGAGCAAATTTTTAAATCAACTTGATGTAATTCATATCATTTTGATCTTAATAAAGTCAAATACAGTTAAAAATATTTTTACTTCGTACAAGATTGAAATTTTCGCACTTTTGTTTTGAGAGTGAACTTTTCTATATATCTTTTTCTTGTATCTTTAATATTTCAGAAGATATAAGCTGGACAATGAAAAATCAACCACCCTATATATATATATATATATATATATATATATATATATATATATATATATGTGTGTGTGTGTGTGTGTGTGTGCGTATGCCTGTGAAAATTTCTGTTATTACAATTATTGAAGAAATTGTACATCTGATACATTGAATTTTTTTTTATATCTTGTATAGATTTAGAGATAAAGGCACAGTAATATATAGAATAATCTAATCACAGAGGCTAAGGCACTAAGGAAACAAATTCAAATGTCTATAACATAGTTTGTATATGACAGATGTCAGTGTCAAAAATCAACAGTTATAGTGACATTCTGAAAGCTTTTTCTGGGTAGTACATTTAATCGTTCTTATTGTTTTATTAATTAAATATTTAAAATTGTAGGTAAAATGCATATATCCATAAGAAATACCGCCAATCTTGGTAATGAATTGGAAGAATCTTTGACATTTAGGAGCTTCCTCATTCAATGAAAAATAGATATAATTAGAATTGTATGTGGGCAGAAGACATGTTAAATACAATAAAAACAATATTTGGGTAAAGTTCTGTAATTTTTTGTTATAAAACGATAGTTCGGTAGCGAAGTGCAATACAGTACTTATATAGCCTAATATGGAAATGGCGAGAGGTTTTGTGCTGGCCACAACAGATTTTTTGTTATGGTGGAAAACCCCATTGTGGCGACTGTAGGAAAAATCCTTTGTGTGTTACGAGCACAAATGGATATTGTCGATTGAGAGGTTGTTGCCGCGCGACGTAGGAGCACGGCATTCTCTCGAAATCACCATTTTGCGCTCTTAATACACAAATAGCTATTTCACTTTTAGATAAAAAAATAATAAAAGATCGATTTTATTAAAAGATCGATCTATTGATATGAAATTTCTAATACGCATATACACATCAAGATCACGAAACACAATTCTTGCTGCCATCTATTGATATTTTCATTGAACTGAGATGAAATACACTTGTGACTTAGCTGTTATAATAAAAACAAATCGCTGTCATGATGACAATTACAAGATGGTGCCAAATATACACAAATAGCCATTAAAGCATATTGTTGTACACTTATATTTATTTTTTTCTTGATTTTAAAATAGCAGGAATTGTATAAATACGGTCCAGGAATTTTTAATTTACAACCATCTTAAGGACTACCTGCAAGGAGGGTCTTGTGGAGTCAATAACACTAAAAGTAGGCACGATCCAGACTGCAAGGGGAATCATTAGCCTCTAGCCAATCAAATCGAGTATCTTCTAAACTAGAACGGACTACGATATGTAGTCATAAGGGCAGTCAGCGTGGGCACTTAGGCCTCTTCTACAATAAGTCCTTAGTCGGTGTCCGTGTCGGATGTCGTACGCATGCGCACTACGCAGAAATTTGCCGGTAGGCGTTGTCGGCTGTCTGCTGTCGGAGTCGGAACGCAAGTTGGTCATTTCCCATCTTTTCCAACAACGACATTGAAGGTCACGTCAACAAAAAATTGAAACGAATGATATGACGTTGGATATAATACTTAATAATATATTATGTACAAAAAAACAGTAGTCTGTATGGCAAAATAAATAAATTATACGATTTAAAAAGAAAAAAAAATATTTGGGGACAAATAATAATCATAATTTGTTTCATATTAACTATCTAACCTTAGTGTAACAGCAAGTTTAATATCAGTTGACAAAGGTTTTCTTTAATCGTGGTTTCAGAATATAATGCAACTGATCAAATTGTTGTAAGTTGTACAAGCATTCTCGTAAATTTAAAAAAGTCTTCGTGATCACTTTACTCGAAATATGAAAATAATTTTCCGTGCGCACCAAAATTTTGCCTAACATCAACGGTAATATGAGCTTTTACCCACCATCATCTTGTATTTTTTTTTTTTTTGTCTTTTTTTTTGCATCGGCCGTCGTAGTTTTATTATTTGAAGTTATATTAATTAAATTAAAATAAATTGGAAGAGATATAGTATCCATAACCTCACTTAAAAGTGACAGTTCGCTACGATAGCTTCCGACTATAGACCACATTAGTGAGGTTAAGATTTTCGTTTGGCGCGAAACCCTAAATCAAATCAGAATATATGTAGTTCTTATGGAAGCGCATTTTCAATTCATATTATTAAAGCTATTCTGTGTTCTGTGTTTCTTAAGTACAATTTTGAGTTTCTTACTAACTGTTAACAATACTCTTTGCTTTCTATACAGTAGAAGTATAAACAAAATAATAAGTTAAGCATAATTTCATTTTAAAGAAAATAGGATTGCAGATAGTAACATATGTCGTAACTTGGTGCAGTCAGGTCAACTGAATTTGTAGGTTAGTTTTGGATTTGACGCTGTTTTTCTTTAAAGTTATAATATAAGGTGGTTATAAGTTTTTCATTTTTGTTATTTGCGATGTCTGAAAGGATTAAGTTGTCCGCAATAAATAATTTCTTTGCTGACGATTTAAATTGTCAGGATTACATAGAATCGAAAAGAGCTACGACTTACGTTTTAATGAATTTACACTTGTTGCTTTAATTACAGATTATTCAATAAGTTTGGGTGTTTTAGATATTTATACGACATAAGTAGATAGACAATACATTGGAGATTTGTATTTATAAAGTTTAATAGATAAGATTTGCATTTTAAAGTTCTTTTGAACATTTTGAAAATAGCATATTTTTGTTCCCGTATGAATAACATGGGAGATAAATCGGCAAAGGCGAGTTAGGGTTTTAGTTTGAATTTGCCGCCACAAATTGGTGCTGCTAACGTCAAACCACTTACGACAAGCGACAACCAACAAACGACTCAGTTGTAGAACAGGCCTTCAGGATGGCGGGGATTTGCGAGCTAGCAGCGCTGAGCGATAAACCCCCATTAATAAATATAGATTATAATTTATCGTTTACTAACATATTTATGTATAAGTAGGTGTCATTGTACTTGTAAATATGCTGAAGATATCATGACCACAACCACAAACTTGCATCGCTAATAGTACACCTTACACTAGTTTTCAAACTGTACCTAAATAATTTAATGCATCTGCGTTTGTGCTTGATTGACACAAGTATAAACTAATACAGTGCACAACATACCTGCAGTTTTGCGACAATATAGAACCAACAGCAGCATAAGAATGTGTTTGCAACACTGGGACACATAAATCCCTACAATAGGAAATGAACATTTTCAGTGATTATTCTGTTCGTTATAAATAGAAATTTACTCTTCTCTGTACGGATCAATACCAACATGTTTCATTTCACACAATCTCTTACCCCCTATCTTTAAGGCATTCTCTGTAATGCTTCGATTCCCGCCCGAGGGAGTACTCCAGGCGAGAGATTCGCTGGTGTTGCGCAGAAAAATATTTACATTATTGACAAAGAGAGAGAGAGATGATTAAATACAAAATATAATATTAATCCTCATAAGTAGAGGCACATATGAGCAAGGCTTTTAACAAAAAAAAATATATATTCAAAAATAAATTATATGTACCTACCTACAAATTAAAATTTTGAAAATTATAAATACAGTAATATCCGCTTATATCAAACCCGTTTAAAACGAACCTCCTGTTATAACGAACCAATCTGTGGAGCACGAACTAAAGTCCCAGAAGAAGTCTATTTTTTTTCCGCAAATAACGAACCCATTTATAATGAACTTTCGGATAAATCGAACCTTATTTCGAATATTGTATTTGAAAAGTTTTCGGTTATAGCGAACTTTTAAATAGAAAAGTGAGGAGTTCCCCGAATGTCATCCCAGATGCAATACTGTATCCGACCATTCTGATCACTTGATGTTAAGCCGCGTAACTATACCCATTATCGTTATTTTTATTATATAAAAGCATGCAAAATTAATTATTAATTCAGTTGTAGAATGTTAAGCTCTATAATTTTTATTTGAAGCCTTTTTACCTAAAACGGTTAGTAGGGAAGCAAGAAATTATAAAAACCTGATTTTACATGTTAAATCCTATGTTCGGGTATTAGAGTCACCACCCTGTATGATTAATTTTTAAGATTATTGTTACTACCATATAATTATGTATCACCTTTCTTATGTGGTGTGCATATACATTCAATTAAATAAATACATAGTTTATTCAAATACATAGTAATTTTGTAAAGTACACGTATGACGAATTTCGCTCACAGCGAACCATTTTTGTCAGTCCTTTAAGATTTGATATAAGTGAACATTACTGTAGTTTAAAAATAAAAATAAAACATTGTTTCGTCAACTGAACGAATATGGCCCTATCATTTTTCTTGTAGAAAAATTAGGCAGGGTTTGTTTATGATTGTGATTCCCCACTAGTATTTAAAATAACCTACCTTGGTACCTATAACAGGGGTAAGATTTTACCTTTAGACTAACAGTGAATTTATTTCCAATTCTGATGGAGTGGTGTTAAAATTAGTAGGAAATTAAATTATATGCATACGAATTTTAATTCAACAAAATATAATTAATAATAAAACTTGTACATGAATTTTGAATAAATATTATAAATGTTATAAGAAGTCTACTTGGAGATAATTCTGGTTTAAAGGTATTCGGTTTCACTTGAAAGTAATTTCTTCTTACAAAATTTTGACCTTTGACGATTATATTATTAAATTTAGCTTCGGCCCAACCAAACGAGTGTTGAAGACCGCCCGGTCCTTTCGTGCGATCTTAAAAATTTTAAATCGATTTTCGATTTTTTTTGTTAATATGAAACCGAAATTCTAGGCCAATATCGGTTTTAATACAAGTACAAAAATAAATTTTAATAAATGTTGCGATTCTGAAATAAACACGCTGCAGAATTGTAAAATTATAGCGATGTATGTTGCAGCGCGCAGTAACAGAATTTTACATCGCACTGAAAATATCTATTCTAAAAGTACCGCTGTATGAAAGGGATCTACAGCGGTTACTTAAATTGCAACTAAGTGCATCATGCGCTCATATAAATCTTGTACAGTAATTAAATTATTCATTACTAGTGGTGGGAACCTGTTACGGTTCGGTTCCAGTTCCAAAATTACCGGGGTACCTGGTTATTTGAATGTGCAACTACCCGGTTCTCGGTTCCGATTCCAAGACTACCCCGTTTTTGGTTTTGGAACCAAAACTACACGGTTCCCGGTTCTGTAACCGAAACAGATCGAATCTTGAATATAAATAAATAAATAAATAAATAAATATATCATCACGGCATATTACCCATTTCTGGGTGTGCCAGTATCTACAACACATGTAGACATCGGTAATGATGAGGATATATTTTACCGTGTGGGCGCTTACCAGGCGTCACCTCACGGGCACTCATAGCTGGCGTGGAGAGTATATATAATCGAAATAATGCTTTCATACAAATATTTAATTTGATCTTCTCTAATTTATGTGATCCATTTTAATAACATTAGTAATTTTTCTTCATAAAGGTAATAATCAAAAATATTTGACAATTAATAAGGCATACTATTCCCACTCCGAAATTAATAAAATGGTGTTATGAATCGAACTGAAATCTAGAAAATAGGAAATATTCCTTCATAATAGAAAACTGGGAGATCAAAAGTAAAGATTAAAGCAGAATGTATAAGTAGCTCAGTGAAATTCTAGGAAATATTTATTGCTTTGTCCTCGTCCCTTCAATATTATGGTCAATATTATGGTCATTATGTAGGTACCATCAACATAGAGCATCATCCAAGGTCGAGCTACTGAAATAAACCATATTGAATGAAAATTGAAAATATATAATACGAAACTGAAAGGCAATTTGCAATTATTAACTACAATATGCGGTTACATTTTCTGAAAAAAAAAAAAAAAATTAACATCCTCCTGCGTTTGGTATCTTATTTACACATTATTATGTACATGCAATTAAATTATATATATATATATATATATATATATATATATATATATATATATATATATTTACATCCCACTACCATTGTGGCGTCCCCTGTGTAATTTTCTACATTCAAAGTGACGTCCTTGTGCATAAGACGTCCGTATACCGGACGTCATATGCACATGGCCTTATAAATTTTTTTCTGACATCAGGGGGGCCTCTAGTATCGTATAGCAAAATTTGTTATGGACGTCAGAATGATAGCGGAATGGAAAATGTATATTTTTTGTAGTTCAAAAAAATTCCACTTGCGGCGCTAGTGTCGCCCGGCGTATATACAATGTATATACTGAAGTTTCATTCCAGCGACATTCTGAACTCCGTACGCTTGGCAACAGTGGAACTTTGGATACTACATTAGTGCGCAACTCTTTTAATCGTATTTAAATCTACATTGTGCACTCCTGGTAGTATTTTAAATTAATATTTATGTAATCAAACCTTTTGTTTTGCACTTGTAAAATCCTCTGAGCAAATACAAAATCATTAAACTATGAAATCAAAATGTATGGTTTACAAATGTAATAAATTTAAAAAAGGTAATTATTTATAAATACTCGTATCATAAAGCTGAATTATTAAGTACAAAGTCGAAAAAGAGAGTGTAGAAATAATTATTAATAGAAAAAATGTTTAAAACATTAATATGTACTACAAACGATTTTTTAAATATAGATATTTTTTATTCTGGGTACTTCTTCCTATTACTCCTCTACTTGAGGTGTTTCATTAAAGTGTTTTCTTTTAATTACAAAATATTTTTATACATTTTAGATAGTTTAAATACGTTAAAATATTTGCTTTTTATTTTTATTATAATATATAATAAAGTAATAACTTTTAAAAACACCGTATTTTTATTGCAATCTATATGCAAACATAGAAAGAAACACGGATAAATAATTTGTTTATGTGTAACAACTAAAGATTAATAAAACAAATTAATGTTTATGAAATACTCTCTCTGGAAATAAGCAGGACTGTTCGATGTAATAATAAATATTTCATAAATTTCACTTATTTGTTTTTACCTCCCGCTACCGTTGGTAAGGGAGTTATAGGGATCTTGCTAAAAATCGATTTTGATAAATGACCACGTTCTAGGGTCACTAGAATCCGATTTTATCATTTTCACGATGATGTCTGTATGTGTGGGTATGGATTTTGTCAACGCTCTAACTCAAATACTATCATTCAGAAAATTCAGAAGCGTGTTTTATCCCTATTCTAATATGAAAGAAACCATTAGATTTTGGTGTAAATCGGATAAACGGAAACGGCACTTTACTTGAAGCTCATAATGGTTTTTCGTCAAAAAATACCATTAAATGTCATTTTTTCGCATTTTATGCCATGAAAATTAAAGCTAATTGAATTTTCTACAAGTATACATTAATAATGTTTCTATGTATTTTACAGATAAATTTAAAAAATATAAATCAAATAAATATATCATCACGGCATATTACCCATTTCTAGATGTGCCAGTATCTACAACACATTATTTTATAAATCCCAATGCCTTTGTTTCAAAGATAACCAAAATTCCATTGTTACACAGTTTATATTTCAAATGTGTCAATGCAAAAAAAAATTAGGTATGAATTTAAATTAATAAAAATGAAATAGCGGGAGGTATTGTGTTGGCCACATCAGATTTTTTCATTTTATTTTCTCCGAAGGGGTTCAATAACTCTCAGGGGAGATTGATAATTTCAGAACAGTTCACAAGCTAAAACTCTAAAATTATCTTGCTGTGATTTATAATATTTTATCAAATTTCCATAATTTCGACTATACTCCTATGTTAAATAAAAAAAAAAATTGATGTGGCCATCACATTACCTTCCCTCAGTTCTATACAAATGCCATACAAAAAGTTTCTAGCAAAAGATTCTACATTTCCAGTATTTCATTACATTGCATTCTGGCAGTTCCATGTATTTTGTACAAATACCACATAGAAAATTTCTATATTTCCAGTAAAATTATAACACAAACATATTATGTAATTTGTACTTGACACTGACTTATTATGTCAATTAGAATTTTCTTAATAATATGCATATTATTGTAATTTCCGTAAAAATTCCAATTTATTGGAAAAATAGCCGAACCCAAACGACTGATTTTCATATATTTTTACTATTTTATTGACATGTGAAAAATAATTTGTTCAACAAATAGCTATTTACTTAGAATAAGCGTATTAAAATCGGAATTGAATATTAATAATAAGCTTATTATTATAAATTTCTTAAAAATTTGAATTTATTGCACAAATAGCCGAAGTGCATCCAAACTGTTGTTTTTCACATATTTTCGCTCTTTTTTACAAATAATTTGTTTAAAAAATAGAATAAAAATATTAAAATCGGAGATTAATAATCATATTAACCTTATTATTATATTTCTACACTATTTTATTGACATGTAACAAATACTTTGTTTATCAAATAAAATTTTTATGACTATAATACAAAGGATGACGGCAAATTTTACTACAAAAATACTGCAAGTATTAATTCAGTTCATATTAAATTATTATTAAAAATATCTATCTGTACTTTTTAATTGTAAGATTTTGGGGTTATTTAAATAGTTCATTCTTCACTTATTTTCACATATTTACATTTACCGTCGGAGAAAATAGAATTGTTGTTCTTGTACACTAAGTGCAAGAACATTTCACATTTCTATCACATTTTGTACCATCGAGTTCTTTTACTGTAAATACATTATAAATATTTTGTTATTGTTTACTTGTATAACGGGTATCTACTTTATTTTTGTTATATGTATGAGGAATACAATGGTAAAATTTTAATTTGGAGAAATTTTTTTCCTAATAATTTTAGAACAAAAGTATTAAGTATTAAAAATGACATTTTAAATGACAAATTAACAGTTCCATTTTCAAATTGCTTACAGATTGCCAAAAGAAATTACCATTATCAAACATTGTAGGAATCTATGATGTTTACAGCAAAGTATGCATATTGTTCTGAAAGAGTGCTTTGGTTTCTGCATCAGAATAATGTATTTAATATTGGCAACGCTGCTGGACGTCACTGTAACGGTAGTATGAATAAAAATATACAAATTGGACGTCACAAGTACTGATTATGTCTGAAGTATATACTGTGGACGTCGGATTCACTCAGAATGGAGGAGCTCATAATGTCCGTCAAATGAAAGGAAACGTATATCGTTGTAAATCGACTTTATTGAAATTTGAACCGAAATTCATAATCAGGGGGAAAAATAAGTAGATATACTTTATAAAGCCAATACCTATCTCTATTCCTTTCGGTGGTTGCCACAATGTCCTAGCCATGAAAGGACGCAGCAATGATAGCGGGATGTAAATATATATATATATATATATTAAAAAAATCTGTTGTGGCCAGCACAAAACCTTCCATCAAGTCGATGTATTTTGTACAAATCCGATACCAAAAGTTCCTTGGAAAAGATTCTATATATCCTGTAAAATTGTAACACGAACACACTATTTTTTACAAATTCCATATTGAAAGTTCATTTGAAAAGATTCTATATATCCAATATAATTATAACACGAATGTACATTCTGTAAATTTCACTTCACACTTCCTCATTCCTATCCAACGCATCTTCTTCACACAGTTCTTCCTCTCTCAAATATTCTTCTACACAGTCCTTCCATCTTCTCTTTGTCCTTCGTCGTACTCCCGGCATTGAAATCGCAAATCACTTGCGAGGGACACTCTGTCACTTATGTTACTTTCTGATCCTATACTTTCCACTTTGGTTTTGCACTTGACACTGACATCTGTCAATTAGAATTTTTTGAATATATCTGCTGTTTCCATAATTTTTGCAAAGCAGACTTATTTTTGAAAGTTAACCTCTCTTAATCTCTCTATAACTCTATAAAATGTATAATCAAATCGTACAGAGAATAAGATTTTCTTTCATATTAATGATCATAAAATGTCGAAAAATGATAAACTGCGTTTTTCCAAAAAGACTGTTAAGATCTTCAAATAAGGGTACTTCCGGTTGACCAATTATAACCAAAATCTAATCAGCTCTTCATATGGTTGTAAAGAAGAGGAATACGAAAGAATCATAATTTTTAGAATTGTAGTTTTGGAGTTATCATCGGAGAAAAATTTGTCACACACACACGGACACACACTCAGACACACACAGACACACACACAGACACACACACACAGACACACACACACACAGACACACACGCGGACACACACACACACATACAGACATCAATGTAAAATTAATAAAATCGTATTCTAGGGATCTTATAACGTGCTTACTCATTAAAAACACCACCGAATTTTTTTGACCAAAGACAGTACATACCTTTTGACGGAAGGTAAAAATATCGTTCAACATTTCTCAAATAAAACAGAAAATCTGTTTATTTCTCAAGTTAAAATTATAATTAAATAATATCATCGATTCTATAACCCGAATCCGAAGTTCGATTCCAGAGAACCGGGACCGAAGATAGGTTCCAAAATTCGGATCCGGAACCGAAGATCGGTTCTAAAACTCAATTTTAGATCAAAAAATAGTAAAAGATCGATTTTATTAAAAGATTGATCTTTATTGATATGAAGTTTCTAATACGCATATACACACATCAAGGTCACGAAACACAATGAAGGGTTATACTGTTATTAAAGTCACTAGATATATAAAGTACCGCAATTGGCCGCCATATTGTGTCGAGCTTCGGCGCCAAATTTAAAATGGATTATCTTGAAACGAGTGCGTTATTACAAAGAAAAATAATCAGCAGTGAAATATATCTATGAAGGTAATTAATTAATGATGATTTTATGTTCATAATTTTTATAATATGCATACATATAAATACAAAACATAACTGATCAAAATTATAAAGAAAATAATAAAAAATAAGTACAATTAAGGTTAAGTTTCTTCAGGTCGTTTGACATGATGACAGCATTGACGCTAAAGTACCCAGATATAGTGACTTTTATAGGCACAGCCAACTACAACTAGACCCTGATTGGCCTGATTTCGCCATATTGTGTCTAAAAAACGTTCTTCTCTCTCTAACATATTGGTACAATGAATTGCGGTACTTTATATATCTAGTGACTTTAACTGTTATACTTTCGTGATGCCATCTATTGATATTTTCATTGAATTAAGATGAAATACACTTTTGACTGCTATAATAAAGACTAACCGCTGTCATGATGACAATGGGGTCCTATACCATAGTCATATTTTAACTATCTTAAATAAGAAGACAAAAATATACATAAATTAATGAGTATTAGTGAAAAAAATTTCTTTAAATATTGACTAGGTCACAAACTACAAGCGATTGAAGCTAATTACTAATTGGGTATGACGCGTTAGGTACTAATAATTTGATTGGTCGCCTGATTTTAAAAAGGAGATTCGCGTGTCTGCAGCGGTCACCTTTAAAATAATATGAAATGTCATGTTGTTCTATAACCTAACAAAACATTTAACAATTTTGTGTTTGATGAATTTGTTTAATTATAACATCTAGTAATAATAACAATAATAATATATTTGTAATTAAATCAATTTGTAATATTAATTAAATTAATAATAATATTAATTAAATTAATATTGAAACTTCAAAACAGGCAAACACTGGCGCCATCCGTCGTCATACTTTGTGTAATAATATTGTCAAACTGTTTGAATGTTCTATAATTTATTAGGAAAAAAAAATGCTTATTATTTATGTTATTTATACTTAATAATAATCTCTTCATGAATATAACGTATAAGTTTTTATATACAAACATTTCAGCTATGCAAACATGAAAGAAATTGTTTCCTCTATAACTAAGTTTGTCCCATTGTTTGTTGATCACTTGTTAGTACCTGCTACGTCACGCACAAATTCCTAAACTTTAAAAATTCATATCTCGCTTATTACGTAAAAATTTTAAGTCGCGTTTGCACTAAAATTCTTATTTTATCCTGTTCTTACAGAAAAAAAATAAAAGAAAAATGGTATAGGACCCCATTGCAAGATGGTGCCAAATATGAAAAATGAAGTGTGTGTACGGCAATGGCGGCGCAGGGAAGAAGTAGGGAGGGAGATAAATATTTTTGCTTGGTAGAATTAGTAGAATTTCTTTTTAGTATTTGCCACAAGTAGGAAGTGTTTAGATTTTGCCTTTTTATAAACAGGAATAAGATCATGATGCAGTCTGTAAATGAAAAAGATATTTAAGGTTCACACTAGATTCCCGAATAGCATCATTCATCCATGGTTTACTTTTACTTTTTTTTTGCTTTTTTAAGAGGAAAATTTTTCGTTTCATTAGCAACATTATAAATTGTTGATCAAATTTAATTGTTCATATTCTATGTAAATATATTCTTTGTTAGTTTAGGAGACGCGACAAGATAATCTCACAAGCGTTCAGAAATACCTAATTATACTTATTCTTGGAAGGTCCATTTGGGAATTTTCCTAATCCTATGCAGATGTTAGCTTCAATTTTCCAAATTTTACGTTTTGCAGATGTTCGCTTGATCCTGAGTTTATTTTGTCAGTCTTGTCTTTCCCCTTCTCTCACTCACCCTTTTAGTGGGGTTGATTTTGACTGGAGGCAAAATTGTTGAAAAACACTATCTTGATATAGTACAACAGTTTAGTAACAATATTTCAAACAGTCAACATCTTTCAACATCTTTGTTCTTCTCATCCGTTCGTATAGGTTTAGTTATTAGACATTGTAAATATTCGTGTGTTGTATTTAAAATAAATACTTTTAAAGCAGTGAATATTTTAATTTTGAGAAAACTCAACACACCTTAACAAAAATTATTGTGAAAGTGAAATGAAAATATTTCAGCGAAACTGTCAAACGCATCATTAGGGTCCTTAATACTTAGAATATTATTCTAATTTTCATTATCAAGATCATTGTGACAATTTTGTATAGCATTTCTAGAAAAAAATCTTTTGTGTTCATAGTAGTTTTCAATATTGTTAGAGGTTACTTGCTTTGAGTTAAAAAATATAGTTCTATGATCAGAGATCAAGCTTTCAATAGCTATTAGAATGAGCAATAGAGGTTGTAAAAATATAATCTAATGTATGAATACCACGAGTGGGATTAAAAACAGTATTTTTTAGGTTAAAAGTACTTAACATACCGCATAATAGATTAAAATCAGAATAGTCTCTGACAGGATCGACATTAAAGTCTCCAGCTAAGATAAAATTTAAATTTGGCTTGTACAACCAGTTTAAAACATTATTTAAGCTACTAATAAATACCTTATAATCAGAATTTTTGGGTGATCTATAGCAGACTAATAGTATATTCAGATTTTTCGTATTAGTTTTCCACTGTGCTCTTCATAGCTTTGTTCGATGACATGTACTAGGCCGCCTAGTGTTAACTTTCTTACACTAACATGTTTTATGAGAAACGGGCAGCTTCTGGCAGGCTGTTCGATGACAAAAATTTTAAGAACTAGTGCTCACGTTTCTGACCTGACTCGCGAGGTGGTGTAGAAAGTGCAGAGTAGGAGTGGGGGTAACTAAATGTTGTTCGGTAGACATTTTAATTCTATCCTATCTACACATCTGTTTATTAACCTAAAATTTTACATATTGAGAAAATAAAATAATGGATTCAGATATAGTATATTCTCTTTGTTTTGTTATATAAAGAATTAATTAATATATCTGTCTCTGAATCTGATGAAGAATCAAGTGATGATTGATTTTCGTCAGAATCGTTTATTAGTTCAAACATTATGCTTTTTAAAACAGACATTTCTGCAGTCACTTCTTTGCAACTTTATGATATGACTGTGTTTATAAACAACCTAACCTTTTACACCTTTGGCTATACTTGGCTTAATTACTCACAGCTGAGCAAACTTGCCGAAATATACACTAGTGTGTTTTATGAAACTACAAGAATTAGACTGTACTAGTGTACACTACACTGCACTGCACTATTCTGCTCTGCACTTCAAGCACTTCTCATCGAACACAGCTCATATCTCAAACTCTTTTTCAATACAAAATTTTGAGAGATCGAGTGGTTTTACATTTAAAATGTGAACGTATTCAACAAAAATTATTGTCAACATCTGATTTAACACTAGATAGTGCATTTGACATAGCAAAAGCAATGGAATTGGCAACTATGGAAATGAGAGAAATTCAACCGTCAAATATTGGTGAAATCACACATAATAAACCAAATGGTAACGTTAACAAAAATGATAAGGAAAGCAGTACAAAAACAAAACCGTATTTTCGGTGTGGTAGGTGGCATAACCCGCAAAATTGTCCCGTAATTCAGTGGATATGTTATAAATGTGCCAAAAAGGGTCATACATAAAAAATGTGTAGTACAATGTCAACAAAAACAAGGCAGGAAAGTCGTCCAAACGTATCCAGAAATACAAAGTACAACGTAAAATCTGTAGAAGATGAAGAACCAAGTGAAGAAGAAGAAGTAATCGAATATCAAAGCCACCTTCACCTATTCCTTTACGTAGATCTGCTAGAGTGAAAAAACCTGTAATAAGACTCAACTTGTAATTTTGTACTGTATTTATTTAAGGGCGCGTGTGAAAGCGTTAGTAGTCATAACAACCGTTGAACGCTTTCTGTAGGCGCCACTTGTACTTTTACGCAAGTGTTAGAATCCGAAATCCTTTGCCAAACTTTACTTCTCATCTGACCCGCTCCCCCACTTTATTTCTGAACTGAAAGGTATATTTCAAGTTCTATGTCACTCAGCGGTATATTTAACCCCCAACTAAGAATTATAATGCTTACCGCTGTATCCTGTTATTTTGACTATAAAACACATTATTTACTTAAAATTTGTGGAAACATTATAACATCTTATTTCTGGATAGCGTGCGGTATTTCAAATCTCTTGTAATCTGGAGTCTGGTTAGTTTTTAACTAGATTATAGTAACAACATTTTTCTTGATTCGTGATGAATATGCAATTAGGGAATAGGATTTATCTATAGAGAATAATGATACTTCAAATTCTTGTAATCGGATTAATTTTTGGTTGCATATTCTAACTGTAATTGTTGTATATAAACCATACCTGTTCTATGTCTTCATATTTTCTAATAGTATTATAGCGAAAATAATATCTATAAAAAATAGTATGCATTATTTCACGACACAATGGCGCGAATTACGTGCCAGTTATTTCTTATCTATTAATTTTTTGTGTTATATTTGTTCGATAAGGGTAAATAAAAAAGAAGAATTGTAAATTGTGCTAACAGTATCATATTTTTATCCAAATAACGACTTTTGCTAGTAAAATAAATATGAAAAATTTCAAATAAACAGTTATATAATACTAGCTGACCCGCCCTGGCTTCGCACGGGTAAAGCTAAAATAACGATTAGCTACGCGTGTACCAGTAATTTTTCACATTTACTCCGGAGACATGCGCTGCGTAGGGAGCCGGCAACCTGCCTCGCATCGTACATGTAACAGGCTCCGCCCGATCCCCGCACCGCACCCCAAAGCGCCTTTTCTAAACATGTCTCGGGTGCTTTTACTTATGTACATATGATGCAAGCTATATCTCTTCGACAAATATCGAAAATCTGCTAACGGTTAAAACTTTACTATAGATAAAAAAATAATTGAAATCATCCCCTATCGTACCGCCTTGATGGATGATTTTTTAAAAACGCTAAAACACTTTATTTCTTGCCAAAAGCATAAATAAAAATTTTTATATCCCTAACTTGAGAAATGATGGGTTCTCCATACAAACTTTCGTCCCCTATTTCACCCCCTTCAAGTTTTATTTTCGCGACAAAAGGTAGCCTATGTCCTTCTCCTAGGTCCAATCTATCTCTATACCAAAATTCATCAAAATTGGTTCAGCGGGAGAAATGATGGGTTCGAACATACAATTTTTCATTCCCTATTTCACCCCTTCAAGTTTTATTTTCGCAACAAAAGGTAGCCTATGTCCTTCTCCTAGGTCCAATCTATCTCTATACCAAAATTCATCAAAATTGGTTCAACGGTTCAGGCGTGAAAACGTAACAGACAGACAGTGTTACTTTCGCATTTATTATGTTAGTATGGATTTCTAACTATTTATTATCAAAAACTAATTTTTCACTGTTTAGTAACCATAACAATGTATATTTCACGCATATTTCCAAAATCATAATTTAAAAAATCTGATTTGATCAACGCCATTACTTCCGTCAATGTATTTTGTACAAATTCCATCCGGAAAGTTTCTTACAAAAAATTCTATATCTCCAGAAAAATTGTTTCACGTACTTTGCAAATTATACTTGACACTGACATTTGTCATTTAACAGTATTTACTGTTTGCATAGTGAGTTTATAGCAGTAAAGGTTGCAAGATTTGGAAAAATTAATTTCTTTTTATACTTTTATCTCCAAATAAGTTGACTAAAAATTAAAAAATGCAGTCATATTGTATATGAGAATAATATATAACAAATAAATAATTATATCATCACTGCCCATTACTAGGTGTGCCAATCTGCTCTGTACACAGATTTCGGTAATGATATATTTGTGCCGTACGGGCATTCACCTCACGGGCACTCATTGATGGCTTGGAGAGTACCTATACCACAGGGGTCACATTTGTGCCATTTAAAATTTTGGAAATCGAAAATGCTACCAAAATTAAGCCTTTTGTATAAGCAATATTAGTTGCCAGAAATAGTATGGGTTACCATACAAAAAAATGTATTACGACAATTTAATAAATGCTGATTTATGAACCATAACTTCATTCATACTTTTCCCAATCATTCCTTGTGATTTTTATTTGAAATAATGTAAAATAAAATGAACGAACTATTATAGGTATTACTAAAAATTATTTTATAAGAATTAATCAAATCTTGATAATAATTTCAAAGCTGTTTCTTTGGGTTGTGGATAATAATGTAAATGTGTAAATTTGTACTGTCCTTTCAATTCAAATATAATTCAAATATAATTTATTTATTTTCTACCTGGGCCTTTTTCTTTTGGGGAAATCTCACACTCCAAAAGAAAAGTTGCCGGTACATTGACAAGGAAATCAGTTTTGATAATGTAAACTGTCTCGTTGCCCCTAGCGGCAAAATCGTGAAACTGTTAACATTGCGCATATGGCAATATTTTTCAAAGCAGTTTTCTTAAAAACTGTTATAAGTAAGTTTTTTATTTTTTCATAGTTTTAAAATATACGTCAAGTATTAAGGCGGGACAAAATTTCGTTTTCATAAGTTTTCCAGAAAGTCAAAAAAATCAGCTTTAAAATCTTTGCTAAAACAAGAACTTACTCTTTTATTAATTATAATTAAACCATATAAGTAAGAATCATGAAATTCCGTCGCGCACTAGAAAGAATACTAATTTACGCGTCTTTAAATTTTGAAGTCATTTGCTTGTGACACATTTGAGAAAACTGCTTCAGAAAGTACCTAATATTTAAGCTATTTTTCAAGCGATTTCAACGCTTTCACACGCGCCCTTAAGGTAAATAGTTTTAAACTTTACAGGGAGAAGTGTTATGTAGTGACCCATGATTGAAAAACGGTTGTTGTGATTGTTGTCCTTTGTTCCTTTCATAAAAACATGACTATTATTAATAAAGGTGTTTTCTACTAAAATATGTGTTTATAGTTATTTAAAGACATAATACGGATCAGCAAGCTTAGCAGCAGGGTTGAGATGCGGCAATTGCACCTGTTACGGCCCTGGTGCATGTTTATCCGAACTCGATTTTAATGGTTCTGGTAGCAGTTGACCGTTGACGTTCAAGCATTTTTTCTAATAATTTTTCTACACGGCTGGAAGACGATGAAGCGCCGGCTGTTGATTGATTTAAAGTGTCTTCTCGTTCAAAATCCCACTTCTGATATCGGAGACTGGAGCCTGGATTAATTTTGGGCGTGTGGAGAAGACATTGTTGTGTTTTTCCAAATAAACAAGTTCTTTGCAATTGAAAAGTGTAATAAAAAATTTAATTGTTTAGAAAGTAGGTAAGTCATGGAATCAGTTGTTATACTTTAAATAAATCATTTGTTGTCGAAACTGAGACAATCGATCTGTATATTAATTGTGTATGTAAATCTAGAAAGAATGAGAACTAAGAATCTACAACTTCCTAGTGTGCTAATTACATAACTTTTATTGTATGTAAATGTAATGATAGCTTAGAACCAGGGATTTATTAACTATTGGATAGAGTATGCGAATAGTCACATATGTACGCGGCCAGATATTATACCATGTTTATATTTTCAATAGTGTAAATAATTAAAATTTACGTGTATTTTTAAATTAGAAGTGTTTGGTTAGTTGCTAACACAATTTTATATTAAATGTATTTGTCTCCTCGTATACTAAACTAAACAACTTACACAGTTAAAGTGATATATATAAATACATACAGGGTGTCCCAATTGATTAGGCTACCATTGGGATCTCGGAAACTATAAGAGCTACGAGGTTGGTTAAATGGGCAATGTTTTGTAGTTTTGAGGGTTGATTCAGATTCCGTTAAGAAACATTCAAAATTCCGAACAGTCTGAAAATTATTTAAAAAAAATCTGTTGTGGCCAGCACAAGACCTCTCGCCATTTCTATATTAGGCTATATAAGTATTGTATTGCACTTTGCTATCGAACCGTCGTTTTATAACAAAATATTACAAAACTTTACACAAATATTGTTTTTTATTGTATTTAACATGTCTTCTGCACACATATAATTCTAATTATATCTATTTTTCATTGTATGAGGAAGTTTTTAAATGTCACAGATTCTTCCAATTCATTAAACAGATTGGCGATATTTTTGATGGATATATGGCATATTACCTATAATTTCAAATATTTAATTAATAAAACAATAAGAAAGATTAAATGTACTTCCCAGAAAAAGCTATCAAAATGTCACTAAAACTGTTGATTTTTGACACTGAAATCTGTCATTTACAAATTATGTTATAAACATTTGAATTTGTCAACTGGTTTCCTTAGTGTAGTTTCGCCTACTCGACTTGTTATATCCCGATATTCTATATATTATAGCGTCTTTATCTCTAAATTTATAGAAGATATAATAAAAAATTTAAATGTACCAGGTGTAGAATGTTGTTCTTCAAAATTAGTAATATCAAAAATTTTCAAAAATTAATATTTGGAAGAATTTCTTTTAAAAACTACTACTTCCGGTTGTTCAATTGTTACCAAAACCTTTTCAGCTCTTCCCAGGAATATCAGATTGAGGAATTCATAGTTAAACAGGTCTTATGTCTTATAGTTTTTGAGGAATCGTCCGTCTAACATCCAGCCATACACACACACATCCACACATACATACACACACACACACACACACACATACACAGACATCATTGTAAAAATGTTAAAATCGGATTCTAGTGACCTTGAAACGTGCTTATTCATTACAATCTGGATATGTGATTTTTAGCATGATTCCAATACCTCTCTTAGCGAGAGGTAAAAAACTGAAAAACGCGATTTTTAAAAATGTCAAATAACTCCGTAATTATAAGAGATATAAAAAAAATGTTTCATATAAAAGTTACACTATTTAATAAGACAAACTTAAAATGTTGTCAGTATAAAATTCAAGATGGCGGTTTTCAAGATATTAATAGTAACTTTCTTATTTTAAATGGGCGCCATATTGGATTTTTACATGATTAAGTAGAATTTTTTTTTTCTCTTTTCAACGATGTATAACAAAGTATGTTTACATTGAAATTTAATAAAGATATTAATTATTTCAATTTGATAACTAATCAAATAGACTTAAAAACAAATTAAAGTAAGAACAATTCTGAAATTATAAATATATATTATTTTTTATTATACATGCATCATAATCGCTGTTTAAAACACGCAAAAGCGTGCGTAAATCGACCATTCAAACACGCTAAATTTTTGAGTTACCTAGGTAACGAAAAATGACAATAAATATGAATAACACCTAAAACAATGGAAAAAAATATTGTCTTGTTGACTTAACGTAAACAATACCAATAATTGCTGACTGTCTCCTTGGAAACGCTCAAACTCACTAGATCAAAAATCAAAACCGTATGATTTGCAATAATTTTCAGTTTTGAATGGTTATGATGCATTTATAATAAAAAATAGTGTATGATACACGTGTATAAGCTAGCCTTTAAAGCACGCACGACAAGTTTAAAGCCACGACGCGTAGCGGAGTGCCTTTGTATCATAATATACTATTAAAAGAAGTTATGAAAAACAGAACACATGCATCAAAGTCTCTCTTATTAAAAATTAATTTTAAATAATCCAATTCATTCATTTATATATCCGAAAGTAATCAAAAATTTATTTGCACTACTTTACGTACTGTATTAGCCCGTGACTGATATTTGATAAATATATTACTTTATACCTGTAACATGCTCACCACCACAGTATTATTTCATTTTATATAAACTACTATTCATTTAAGTGAAATAAAAATTTATGACGTATAATAAAAATTAGTGAAAAGTATTTGTTATAAGAAACAAGATCATAAGTTTATATTAATAGATAGTTTTAGTAGGGACTGAAAACGAAATGGACAGGAAAACACTATAATATATTTTTTTTTCGTTCATTGATAACAAAATAATTATTATTGGTTACCGGTTTTAGCCTTTATTTTATTTAATATGTATTTAATTTTAATAATAGCAAATAATTTAACACACAAATATTGAATGTCCCGATATCTATCATAATATTATGTTAAACAGTAAGTACATGTACAATTTGTACTTTCATAAAATTTTTGTTTTGTTAAATTTTCTACTAAAATATAACATTAAATTATAAATTTGTATGAAATTGTTTTATTAATCTACAAAAAATATATATGTACTAATAACTGTTGATTTTGTTATAAATTAAAAAGAAAAGTTAAATAAAATTAATATATCACGGCATATTACCCATTGCTGGGTGTACCAATCTGCTTTGTGTACAGATATCAGTAATGACGAAATATTTATACCGTGCGCGCACCACAGGGGTCAATTTTGTGTGAATTTAAAATTCAAAATAATTTTGGCGTCGATCGGAATTGAACCCAGGTCCCATTCGCGACTAGACACTCAGACCCACGGCCAAAAGACCCCAAGATAAAGATAAATCAGTTTTAACTGGTTTTGCATTTCGACTCACGAAAACGAATTTTTTTAATAAAAAACGAAACTAATAGAAACAAAATTTTGCGTTTTCGTTCCGAGTAGAAACAAACCAAATAATTTTCTTTGTTAGTCCCTGGTTTTAGTAGTTTCAAATTAGTAATATACATATTAAATGATGTTACAAAATAATGGCGGGAAAACACATCCAATATACCGTGAGTATTTTTTAACGTGAAACATTGGGTTTGTCATATCCATGGTTACGACTTGATATTTGATTGACAGCAATGTATTTGCCCGTTCCATTTAAAATGAAACATAGGGAACGAATCAGATAGAAGTATTATATTTAAATCAGGGCATCGAACCCGCCAAAAATTGGGTTCGATTTAGGTTCAGGTTAATTTGTTTTTTGAAAGATGGGTTCGGGTGCGGTCGAGGGTGCGGTTCTGGCTCAAGCATTAATAAAATTTGCGGTTTTGTTTGCGGTTCAGGTTCGAAATAATGTAAAATGAGAGCCGGAATTTACGCAAAACGCAACAAGAAACGAACACAATTTTCACGAAAAGTCAGCCCAGACAGCAACGCAAACGCCTAAGACGTCGATTATAGGCTGTATTTACTTTTCGAACTTAAAATTAACCTGAACCGGAGTTGAACCCCGAACCTGAATTTTAATACTCGGTTCGGTTTCGACTCAGGTTCAATTAAAAATATATCTGAGGTTCGGTTCTCGGTTTGGGTTCCCTAAAATGTTACGGTTTGGTTCCGGTTTTGATTCGGTTCAGGTTTGGGTTCGATGCCCTGATTTAAATATTGTAAGAAATTTAGCGGAGTCAGAAAACCACTCGACAGCACTAAACATATATCGGGCACAAGGTGTACACAGTATTTTTTCTACATCTAAATTTAATTTTTAGAAAACAGGTATAATTATTTAAACAAAATTTACCTCTAATGACATCTTGTCAATATGACAGATAACCATTGAATTTTGATTGACAGCAATGTATTTGTCTGTCTCATTTGAAATGACACATGGGGAATGAATTTGACAGAAGTATTATATTTAAATATTGTAAGAAATTTAGCCGAATCAGAAAACCACTCGGGCACAAGGTGCACACTATATTTTTTCTACTACTAATTTTAATTTAGAATGCAGGTATAATTATTTAAACAAAATTAACCTTTATTGACGTCTTATCAAATGTCAAATTCCCTAGGATTCATTTTAAATGGAACGGGCAAATACACTGCTGTCAATCAAATGCCAAGTCGTAACCATGGATATGACAAACCCAATGTTTTACGTTAAAAAATACTCACGGTATACACCTCTGTTACAGCATCGTAGTCAAACTCGTTCTTGTCCTCCGTAAATTCTGACGGGCATAGAGTGCTGATATACCAGTCAGTTGCACTTGGTTCTTCTATTGCTGGCCCTCCTCCGGTTCCTTTAATATGCTTATATTTTCCAATATTTTGTTTTGCGTGTCCCTTCGACCTGAACCAAAACTGGCGCAATTGTTTTGAACATCTACTGAAGCCCAAAGCTTTAAATTTCTCTGCCAGTTCCTCCCACAACTCCTTTCTAGCTTTTATAGCTCGGCCATCATTGGATTTATCTTCAATTAGTTTTCTATTTTTCTCTAAGAATGGGGGATTCCAGCTCAATCGAATTAAAGGAAAATAGTAAAAAACACGAATGTATATGCTAAATAACGAATATTAATAAAAAAAATGAAATGGTATAATCGAGATTTTTCGGAAATAGGGGTTTTTTGTTATAGCGCTTCGACACGTATATGAAATCTTTATATAATATTTTGATTGGCGAACGAAAGACCGCCTATACATGCATTACAAATAGCGTGTTAGGAGGTGGGGGTTACTACCAATGGAAGTTAAGAAATTCAAATTCGAAAGGAGGGGCTAACATTCCTGTACGGCAGTTTTCAAACAGTTTTTGTTTTAACTTAAATTTCTTGCATTGAACTTAATAATTTAAATACACCTGTAATTATAAAGTATGTAGACTTATACAGTGTTATAATATTCATTTATTTTATGTAAATATAACTTAAAATAGCATATATTTCAAGAACATTTAGGTCCATGATGAAAACAGTTTGATATAAAAACACGTAAATGTGACGTCCCGTCAATCTTTTCAAAATTCGGGAGACCATAACTCGCTTATTAATAGGAATTTTTCACATCAATAGCCTTAGTTTTCCTAATATTTTCAGATGAAATTATAAAAAAAAATATGGTGGAATCCCCCATTCGAAAAATATCTCCTTTTCCGTCGATGGAAACGGAGTTCTATCCTTTTTAGGCTTCTACCATATAATTTCATTTTATAAGTATATAATATCATACATTTTCAAATATATAATAAATAATGCAAATTATACTTACATTATTACTAAAATATTGCAAAAATATATTTCTAAATTAAATTTCTAGTTGACAGCCACTACCACATAACAAAAATTAATGATTCTGCGCAGTTGCCAAATGTAATTTTTCCGAAGTAGCGAGAATATAAAAAGTAGCAGCTGAAATAGCACTACTTTAATGTAGGTTAGAATACGGCCATAAAATTTTTATTTCTTCTATAGATTTAGAAATAAAGACTGTAATATATAGAATAATCGGATGTAATAGATCGCGCAGGCTTAACTACACCAAGAAAACTTACAAATTAAATATTTGTAACATAGTTTATAATGGCAGATAAATGTCAGTGTGAAAAATTAGCAGTTTTAGTGACATTCTGAAATCTTTTTCTGGGAAGTACATGTACTCTTATTGTTTCATTAATGAAATATTTAGTTTTTTAGGTAAAATACAATGCATATATCTATAAGAAATACCGCTAATATTGTTAATGAATTGGAAGAATCTCTGACATTCAGGAACTTCCTCATACAATGAAAAATAGATATAATTAGAATTTTATGTGTGCACAAGACATGTCAAATACAAAACACAATATTTGGGTAAAATTCTGTAAAAATTTTTATTATAAAACGACGTTTCGACAGAGAAGTGCAAAATAATACACTTATATACACTACAGATTTTTTTTGTCTCGTTATTGAAAATAACTGAAGGTGTTGATTACAACAAAGAATATTTTGATTATAGCTCAAGAATATTGATTACAAGAAAGAATCCAGCAATATTTAAATACTAGCATTTTGCGAAGAATCAAATGCTTATGATTAACTATTCTGAAATCTGAGTGAGATACATTTTATATTCATTTTCTGCCGATATTGAATTTCCGATTTACTATTAAAATTTAATAAAAAATAATTTTCTGGCATTGCAAGAAGCAAATTATAATTGCAAAATTGTTGATTACAACAAAGGATTTCGATTTTGATAAATCTAACAAAGAAAATTTCATCAATATTTTAAAACTAGCATTTTTCGAAGAATCAGAAGTATAGTTTAAACTTGAAAGCATGTGTTACTTTGCAAATTATACATTATGGGGGAGCGCATGTATGTATTTATTTGTATGTAAATATTTGTATAATTAGAGATGAATTACACGAAAAAATGTTATATAATACTTTTATTTGTTATTCAGTGGTGTATTTTTAAAGAAATAAATATTGCTGTGGCAATTTATATGCTCTTTCATTAATTGTTCGTTGAATTTCGTTTAATTTCCAAATATGAATTCAAATTTTGCTCGTCATCATTTAGCAGAATATGCGGCGCTAGCGCTATTGACCACACTATGTATCACTATCCGGGAGAGCCACATCCTAGAGATGGCAGCACTAATGACCGACTTATAGGGAAAACATTATATTTTACGTTTGTGCTAGTTGTATTTTGAGGCTTTGTTTTGAGGATATTTTGTTATTTTTAATTGAAATCAAATATATTTATCATAATGTCAGATATATACATTTATTTAAATGATGCTGTGCGGCCTATGGTCGAAGGAGAAGCAGTATATAAGGCAGTGGCGGCTGGTGATATCTTTGTATAGTAGGGCACATAAATTTAAAAAAGTAAAAAGAGTATATTAAATTATTTAATCTTTAAGATACAGAAGCCATCTTCGTAATTAAATGAGTACTAGACAACAATAACAGATTACCTCGGAAAATGCCGGACATACTCGGACATCTTCGTTTAAATTGGGCTGTGCCCGGAACAGGCTTAATGCAGTCATATGCAGCTTCGCGCGCTTCGCTGCTATTGGTCAAAATTCGAGTAAAAATAGTGGGAGACCGGGGCAGAAACATTTGTGCCCTAGCTTCTAGCAGCATATCGGTACGTGCACACGTCAGTATATAGGCTATCTAGATATCGGCGGTGTAGTAAGAATTGCATAATAATGAAAGTAAATAAATAATAATTAATGTATTTTTAAAATGTATATGTACTCGCTTATTTCTTTTTTTCTTGTCTTTTTATTTGGTAGGGCTGCGCCCTTGTGCCCTATAGCACGAGCCGCCACTGATATAAGGGTAAAATAAGATTCATAATTGAGGTTATCTGCATGTTAACTATTATTTAATTATTTTAGCTGGACATTTTATCTTGTACGGATATAAGACAGATAAACAGAATAATATAGAAATAAATTGTGTGTTCAAACATCTAATTTGAAAGGGGCTAACCACTCAATCGTAATAACACTAAATACAAATGCACATCAAGTTCTTTGTTTTGCGCGTCTTCCTCTTGCTCAATTTCTGATATTTTTGTAGTTTCTTCTTCTTCCCTGTCTTTCCTATAAACAATTTAAAATAAATATATAATATTAAAGAATAATAGTTACTACTTACAGGTAACGTCTCTCTATTTTTCTTCTCTGTACAGGGGTTTTGTCGAAATTTCTTTGTTGTAAATTTTAGCTTGCTATATCATTTTTTTTTTTTTAAATATTTTTCTTTTATTGACTACAAAAACAATCTAATAATGTTTTGAAGCATAAATTTTTATAAATACTTACATGGAATAAAATCGCTTAGGTAAAAATGTGAACAAACGTTCATGAACGGTGATATGTCCTTTCCGATTTTTAACGCGATTTTCCACTTATTTTTTAATATTTCTCTTTTTGGGAAATAATGAACGGATATGCCAGCACTTGCATAATTATTGCACTGCGGTACAGAACAATATCTCTTCGATTTGCTGGTCATGTTTACTTATAACCCTGTATGACAGCACAACGTTTTCCCTACAACTTATATGTTTTATTTTGCCACCAGATGTCAGACACTTTGTTGGCTCTTACCAATAGAATGATCTATATCCTTCTCACTCACATTTCCTGTGTCCTCTCTGGCCGGGTACACAGGCAAAAGCATGTATCGGTATTACACTTATTCTATTGGCAACTGACTTTACTGACTTTAAGCTCGCAGCGCCAAAGCGGAATTTACTTGAACTCACGGAGTTGAGATAATCATTATGATAACTATAATATTTGTAGGAGTGTTTTTGTGTTTTCTTCGTATTTTTTATACTAATGAAGCTTCGGCAGCAACAAACTCTGCTTAAGAATTCAATACATTTTCAACATGATAAATATTAGTTTTATTTTTTCTATAATTTCATGCAAATAAGCGAGAATTTCGACTACAACTAGTGGAAGGTTTGTCTTCATGCTTTAAAGTGGGCAAATTTTTGGAAGGTACAGCAGTTTTTTTTTAAACATTTTCGTTTATTTGTATTAACATTTAAAAAAGAACATATACTTATTGCAAATAAAACTTTTCCTCATGCAGTATACATACCTCTAGTAAAATAATCAGTATCAGCCAAATATAAAGACCTTCAAAATTTAGAAATTGGTTTCCCTATTTTTAATTTTATTATCCAAATTTTTCGTCGGTCAATTTTCTCTTTATCTCCAAATTTGTTCTCGATGATAACATAATCTTTATTTTTTTGAGAGAAAGAATGGTAACTTACATATTTTGTATTTTTAAATAACGACTTGCATTGGGGTACAGAACAGTAAATATTACTCATTTTAATATAAAAAACAATTATGCAAAAATTAACGAAACTTCGAAAACAAACTTATTTTAAAGTTTAGAATGGGGGATTACACCATTTTTTTTTTTTATAATTTCATCTGAAAATATTAGGAAAACTAAGACTATTGATGAAAATCCGGTGAAAAAATTCCTATTAATAAGCGAGTTATGGTCTCCCGAATTTTGAAAAGATTGACGTGACGTCACATTTATGTGTTTTTATATCAAACTGTTTTCATCATGGACCTAAATGTTCTTGAAATATATGCTATTTTAAGTTATATTTACATAAAAATAAATTAATATTATAAAACTGTATAAGTCTACATACTTTATAATTACAGGTGTATTTAAATTATTAAATTTAATGCAAGAAATTTATGTTAAAATAAAAACTGTTTGGAAACTGTAGTACAGGAATGTTAGCCCCTCCTTTCGAATTTGAATTTCTTAACTTCCATTGGTAGTAATCCCCACCTCCTAACACGCTATTTGTAATGCATGTATAGGAGGTTTCTCGGTCGCCAATCAAAATATTTTCATATTAGTGTCGAAGCGCTATAACAAAAAACCCTTTATTTCCGAAATATCTCAATTATACCATTTCATTTTTTTTATTAATATTCGTTTTTCAGCATATACATTCGTAATTTTTTACTATTTTCCTTTAATTCGACTGAGCCGTAATCCCCCATTCAATTATTTGTATATAATAATTAATACAATAAATTAATTATTATAGGTACATACAATACACTATCTGCAAAACAGATCTATGATGGCAAATTTCACAAATTATTATAATAGAAAGCAAGAAATAATTAAATAATATTAATTTTTTCAGATACGACAATGTTTTATATATAGAGCGCGCCAAATCTATCTCAACTCCTAGAGTTCGAATTTTCGCCAGTAGTTAGCGTGTCGCTTAAAGTCAGTTGCCAATTTAGTAGAATCCCTGTTTAGGACGTACAGGTGTAATATAGAACTGTATATAGTTACAGTACCAGAGTAGGTCATTATAATAGAGAACAGAGACTGAGTGAGTATTGGTTTGCAAACGAGTATTGAGGTTACAGGAGAAGTTGAAAGTGGGAGATCAAAGAATACAAGCGATCAAAATCGAAGTTTTTTTTTTTTAAAAAAAATGCTCTTAAGGTATTGCTCTAGCTAATCTTTTGTACACATAATGTAAATTATTAAATAATAAAAAGTCATTAATGTTATTTCTACTTTTTAATGTCAGTTTAATTAGGAAAAATTCTAATAATATATCTCTCGGTCTCATTGGCCATTGTTTTGCTGGGAAGAGCGGTAAGCAATAATCTTTCGTAAGAAAAATTTTAATAACATAATAATCTGTCGTTGAGAATTTTCATGCGAATATTATTCATTTTCAGTTCACACAAAAACACTTAACATAACAATAGTTATTTACATTATAAGTGCGGTAGGTTGTATTTTACAATGCGAGGTTTTATATTGAAGCACGACACAAAGTGGAGCGCTTTAATAAAACCGAGCGATATACAAATACCTATATCCCGGTAGTGCAAACCCTAATGAAACTACAGAAAAATTTCTTAGTAGGTACCTACTCTTCCCTCTAATGGGATTCTATATTTTAGATGAGAAATGAATTTTTAAAGTTCAGAATTTGGCATATGACGTAGCATATCCTTACCAATGGTCGAAAAACTGTAGTTAGAGGGTACAAATTTTTCATGTTCGCATAGTTGAAATATTTGAATTTATACGTTACATTCATGAAGAAATCATTATTAAGCATAAATAACATGTATACCTATATAAAATGAATTTTTACCTCTCGCTAAGAGAGGTATTGGAATCATGCTAAAATTCACATATCCAGATTTTAGTGGATAAGCACGTTTTAAGGTCCCTACAATACGATTATAACATTTTTAAAATGTGTGTGTGTATGTGTAGCTGGATGTTGGAGGGACGATTCCTCAAAAACAATAAGACTTAAGACCTGTTTAACAATGAATTCCTCTATCTGACATTCCTGGGAAGAGCTGAAAAGATTTTGCTAACAATTGAACAACCGGAAGTACTTAGTAGTTTCTTAAAAAAAATCTTCTAAATATTATTTTTTGGAAATTTGTTAGTACAAATATTAAAAATATAAAATTCTCTATCTAGTATATTGAACATTTTTATTATATCTTCTATAGATTTAGAGATAGAGAGTTATAAATATATAAAATATTTCATTGTATCCATCAACTAGCCCATGGAAATCAGTTGAAAAATTAAAATGTTTGTAAATGATATTTATGCACAGACGTATCATAATTTGACAATTATACACGTCATTTTATAGCCCGCAGGCCTCATTATAGCCTGCCGGGCTATAATGAAACATCAAACCAAATTATAATCCACAATATAAACAATTTAAACAGGCGACATAAAAAGTTTTTATTACAAATCGAATTTTTTTATATTCTTTAATGAAAAATGAAAATTAATTTTGTGATATTTATATGGAAAGCACGGAGATACACAAAAAAAATTCAAATGACATAATTAATAAACAAACAATAAACTGTTGTTCTCCGCTTTCATAGCTACACTAGATACTGGAAGTACGAGGACAAATTCTCTTCGATACAATTTTTCTAAGATTCATAATTTGAAAATTTTCGTCCGTGCATAAAGTTTTGTATGTAATGTACCACGAGCACGAGCGGAACTTGCTTGTATGGCCTTTGACGTGTTTTTATTCCTCGGCTTACGCCTCGGGCTCAAAATCCTGCTGCAGGCCATAAAAGCCTCCTTACACTCTTAATACATAAATAACAAAAATGTCAGTGTCAAAAATCCAGAAACACTGCCGAAGGCTTTTCTGGGAAATACATTTAATATTTCTTATTTTATTCAGGGATGGTAACCGAAACCATTAACCGAAAAATACCGAAAAAAAATGAGAACCGAAACCGAAACCTGTACCGAAATTCGAAACAAGTACAAAACCGGAACCGAAAGCAAAACCCTTTTTTATTTATCGGTTAACCGCATTATACATATACAGGTCTCTTTTTAGTTATTAAATATTATAAATTTTTATTATTAAAATACCTATGTATGTATAAAAAAGTGTAAATATAAATTTATTTTATATTTATTCATTTTTTTTTTTAATTTTTTTTGTCGAAAAGTATTTCAATTTTCAACGTTGTCAACGTAGTACCTCAATCGGGTGGCGCTCGAAATCCATTACATGTTACATTTATATAAGCATTTAACATGGGAAATTAGGATATTGTTTACGTGTTTGTGGACACTTTTTGCATCATTATAATAATTGTTCAAAATTAATAATATTATTATTCTCGTAAATTACTTTTGCAAAACCGAAACCATTTTAGTTAAACCGGTATACCAAAACCGATTGATGTATAAAAACCGAAACCCAAATCAAAACCGAATTTTTATTTTCACGATGACCGAAACCGTAACCCAAACCGATATTTTTTATAGTTACCATCCCTGATTTTATTATTAATTAAATAATTAAAATTATAGATATAGCTGCCGCACGTTAAATTAACTCTCTTCTTGAATGCGGAAAACCTAAAATTCGTACTTGGACAAGACGAGGTGTAATAGTAATGATAATATGCTATTTTTATAACAAGGAAAAGACTCCGTCAACATCTAAAGTTGGTATAAACAGAAATGGGAATCATTTGTAAGCCAAAGTATGTACAGTAACAGCTCAACTAAACACGCGCTTGCTATACATATATTTCATCATAAACCTTTCAGAAATCCCGCCAATCTCGTCAATGAATTGGAAGAATCTCGAACATTTAGAAGAGTAGGAGGAAACTTTATCATAGAATGAATAGAAAAATAAAGAATAGATGTAATTATAATATTTTGTGTGTTCCATAAATGTTAAATACAATATTTATTGCCTAATATGAAATTGGCGGGAGGTATTGTGCTGGCCACCACGGATTTTTCAGTAATAAATTATAGAACTTTGAAGTAGTTCGACCATTGTTTGACAATATGTTATAGTGCCTAGTGCTTGTCTATTCTTGTTTCCTCTGTGGCTGGTGAGACAAGACGCGCGAATCTCGCTTTTAAAATCAGGCAACCAATCAAATTTCTTAGGACAAGTTAATCAGACCAATTATTAGTTGATTTGTAATTGCGAACTAATTCATATATCAGCAAAAACAATTTACTAATACTCATTAATATATATATATATATATATATATATATTTATTTACTTTCTTATCTAAGATATGTAGTTAAAATTAGAGTATGGTATAGTACCCCATTGTAATCAGTGTAAAATTTGTTCATAGATCCATGGTTTTATTCTATTAAAATTGTTCTCTTTTTGACGACAATCTAATTTTAATTAGGTATACTTGTCGATATACTTATTCTATACAAATAGCAAATAACGTACTGCTCAATCAGTGACCGTGTTTACATTTCTTTACTGCGCGTAATATTTTGGGTCCCTTTGCCAACGAAATTAAGAGGTGTTTCATATGTGTTTTAAGAAATACGGTATATTTACGTGCTTATGTATATGTACATACATAATTGAGCTACTTATGGGTTGTTTTTTTTACTTCGGTGGGTTCTAGCTAAGATCATCATTTGTCAATTGTCACTAAACGTATTTACTACCTTTATATTTATTGTAAGAAATTTCTATTTATCTACAAAACGTAATTTATTATTATAAGTTTCTGTGCATAGAAAGTGTATTTTTCCGTAGCAAAATGAATGAAAACTAGGAAAGTTGTACAACTTCGCATAACGTGGAACAGTGCTACAACTGCATTTCTAAAACTTGTACGCTTGGGTTTTGAGACGTTCTCCATTCTCACAGTATGTCAACTTATTTATAATAATTTCAACTTTCCAATTCCAAACTAGATCGTTTGACGTTACCTATCTACATTAAAAATTTTGAAAGAAGTCCGATCAAGGCCATCTACGAATTGTACCTATGAATTAAGATTTTGTGTTGTCAAATTTAGTGGTGTCTTTTATTTAGTTTTTATGAGGGTACATAATATCTTGTGTACCTCATAAAAACTATATAAACGACACTACTAAATTTGACAGCATAAAATCTTAATTCATAGTTGCAATAGGGTAGTTGCGCATTTTCCAATTTATTTTTTTTCTGAAAGAATTGTTCAAGTTATTCACTTTAATACATATTTTATGTCTGACAACTGTATATTTTTCAAAATATAATTTTTTAAAAAAAAATTCTTATTTCAAATTTTCCCGTGGTGACGTATTTTATATACCAATCACAGTCTTTCTTGCCGTAGCGGTACACTCTCGGTTGTACACTCTGTACACAATACTACCATTTTTATTTGAAACGATTTATATGTTTGAGAGAAGCACTATTTCAAAATAAATTATTCATTTTCACATAAATTCATTAGTTTCATTACCTTGTTTTAAATCTGCTGATATAGAAAAGAAAAATAAAATATGATTTTAACACGTAAAACATAGGTTATGTCACTAAAAATGACATGTACATTCACTGGAGTATGCAGCTACCTGGTGGCAAAATTATGAAGTTGTCTATATAAAAATTAAATATCTTTCTGGTATTCAAGTAAATAATTATAAAATATACGTACTATTAAACAATAATTTTGTATTATTATTCTTTTAGAATTATACTGTAAATATTTGTATGATACAATTAAATATAATTCAACATCTTCGCTTTGTCGTGGTATTCTAACAAGCTTGTATGAGTCATACAGACTTGGTCGAACTATACAGTGTATCCCATTTAGAGGTGCCACCATTGGGATCTCGAGAACTATAAAAGATACGATGTCGGTTAAATGGAACTTTTTGTGCGCCTGTGGGAGGCCATCTCAGATGTGCTTTTGTTTTTCCAAAATTTCTCATACGGCACTAGATAATGACGAAAAACTGAATATTGTTGATTTTTTCTTTTTCAAATAACTTCTAAACTATTAGTAATTGAGAAAAACGTTTCAAATATAAAAGATAGATATTTGTATTAACTAACCAGTGGCGTACGAAATAAATTTTTATATCCGTAAATTTTTGAGATATAACACAAACTTATATTTTTTTATAAATGGAACCCATATCTGATTTCAGTCTCTAAAAAATCATTATTTTTTTCTCTTTTCAATGATGTAAGGGTTATTATGTTTAATATTTGTTTTGCTCCTAAAATTTAATTTTTCTCTATATTTTTCTGAACTTTCTTATTATATCCCAAAAAAACATTATTATTTTTATTAATTATATTGTATTTGATCGAAATAATTTGTTTTATGCCTTTATTACTTAAAATTTTCATTCTAGACTCATAATTACAAATTACGCTATAATGTGCCAAGGGCGACCTGATACAAAATATTATAAAAATTAGTTTGATACGAGTTTTGAGCTAAATTTTCTAACGAAATAAATTATTTAAATACAAGGAGTATTTCTAAATAGAAATCTACCAATATTTTCAAAATAATTGTAAATTTAATACAAAATAAAGAAAAAATAATAATTTTGAAGGCAAAACAAATATAAAACATAATAACCCTTACAACATTGAAAAGAGAAAAAAATAATTATTTTTTTGAGACTAAAATCAGATATGGGTTCCATTTAAAAAAATATAAGTTTGTGTTATATCTCGAAAATTTACGGATATAAAAAATTATTTTGTACGCCACTGGCTAGCTAATAAAAATATCTATCTTTTGTATTTGAAACGTTTTTCTCAATTACTAATAGTTTAGAAGTTATTTGAAAAAGAAAAAAACAACAATAATCAGTTTTTTGTCATTATCTAGTGCCCTATGAGAAATTTTGGAAAAACAAAAGCACATCTGAGATGGCCTCCCAAAGGCGCACAAAAAGTTCCATTTAACCGACATCGTATCTCTTATAGTTCTCGAGATCCCAATGGTGGCACCTCTAAATGTATAATTATTAAAAGTCTACTTCACAAGAATTCCACCGCGAACTTTATTTATGGAAATTATGAATGAAAAGTTTTAAATTTTCTAATAATTTTTACATTAATATGTTTAGAATTAGTTTTTATTTCATAATTAATAGGAAAAAATAACATTTATTTTTTTCGCAACTACCCTATTCGTAGATGGCCTTGATCGGACTTCTTTCAAAAGTTTTGCTATACCTACATTACACGCTACACGTTAATTATGGAGAATGTTATTTATTATTATGTATTTTTAAATTTGTATTTACCTCCCTCAGGGAGGTATTGTGTTTTTTTAAAAATATTTTTGATAACAAGTTTTATGAATAATAAAACAAGAAAAAAAGTACTTCTACGAGTATTTTAATTAAATATTTAGTTTTAAACAGGGCATCGAACCCGAACCTGAACCGAACCAAAACCGGAACCTAACCGTAACATTTTATTGAACCCAGAACCGAACCTCAGATATATTTTTCAATTGAATCCGAGCTGGAACCGAACCGGATATTAAAATTCGGGTTCAGGGTTTAGCTCCGCATCAGGTTTAATTTTAGTTCTAAAAGTAATTGTAATACAGCCGATAATCGACGCGTTAGGCGTCTGCGTTGGTGCCTATGTTGACTTTTTTTGGAAATTATGTTCGTTTCTTGTATTGCGTAATTTTTTTATTTTAAATTATTTTTATTTGATATTCGAAAAAACTTTAATTCAATTTTCATTAAGTCGAACCGAACCAGAACCCCGAACAAAACCGCAAACCCATTTCTCAAAAAACAAATTAAATTGAACCTAAACCGAACCCAGTTTTTAGCGGGTTTGATGCCCTGGTTTTAAATGTAAATTAAAAGGCTTAAATGGTCCACGTATGTTGTAAAATTCGTTACTACGGACGTGTTGGGCTTAAGGCAAACCCATCTTCAGCTATCAGTGAATATACAATAATCTTCTTCTTGTTCTGTCTTTCCGGGATTAGGCAGTCTGCCTGTTCCGGCTTCATCATCTTATCTTCGGCCTTCCTTCGTTTTTTCTTCCTCTTGGGTTGTAGATCATTTTTTTCTTTTTTGAATTCTTTTTGATGATATACAGGATGTAAATTTTAAAACGTGACATAGGGCTATAACATAGAAAAAACTGTTTCTTAGACGCCAAAAGTTTCTATTTTAATTTATTGAAACAATAATTGATGCCTATTATAAAGAAAATAAAAAATACGAATTTTTTAATACTAGACACATTACATTTCTGTTTCATATAAAGCTAGGAAATAAATTTAAAAATTTGTACAATTGAGAAAAAATATCATTAGCCGTGAAACTGACAGAAACAAAACAAAACAATTGTTGACTTAAGACTGTCATTAATAACGTTTTTTGCACATTATTTGTTAAATTATTTTTATTTTCGTTTTATTAAGAAAAAATCATAAATAATTTGTCTCATGAAAAAATTACAAATTATTAAATGGTTTTAATTTTTCCCTTGTAGTTTGCAATTTTTCTCGTATTTTATAACTTATTTCTTATTACATGTAGATCATCTTTAATTTGTAAATACCTATTACAGTAAATAATAATTGTTTCTTAAATAAATATCCTATACTGTTTCCTTTATTTGTGTTATTTTGTATTAGTTCACAAATTAATAACTTGAATCTTTAATTGTGCTGTATCATGTTAATAAAGAAATGACAATGTTTTGTTACTATCATTGTACAAATTTTTAAATTTATTTTCTAGCTTTATATGAAACAGAAACAGAAATGTAATGTGTTTGGTATTAAAAAAATCGTAATTTTTTTCTTTATAAGAGGCACCAATTATTTTTTCAATAAATTAATATAGAAACTTTTGGCATCTTAAAAACTGTTTTTTTATGTTATAGCCCTATGACCCGAATATACACCTTGTACAATAATACTGACAATTTTATTACAAAATCTTTAAATTGTATTAGACACAAGACACAATGGTCTTATACAGTAAGAAATAATTCACATAATTGCATATAATAGCATATATAAGTGCATATTTAATATATTTTTAATACATATTTGCATGCATATTTTTAGATGTTTTTAGTGTATATTTTCCGTCCGAGCTCTACCTATAACATCGTTAAGTGTTAGGTGTTCCAATTCAATACTGATTGAATTGTTTCGCGTACCGACAAATCGATTCATACTTTTTACTTACGAAAGTACTATACATACTCTGATTAAATATGATATTTGTCATTAGTATTTTAAAACAATATAAATAATAATGTGCTATATTCCAGACTTGGACTGATATTGAAAATTAATTAAATAAATAAATAAACTGTTCAATAAGTATATGAGTAACTACTTCTATTTTTTTGTAACATTGAATCATTTTGGACTAATTAAAAAGGAACTTGCATATCTAATACATGTACTCAGTTGCACATAATAAACAGTTTACAAACTGATTCATCGTTCGGTTACAGGTAGCCAGAACAAACCTATATAGTATAAAATACATCAATGAATGAAACTGTTTATCATACCAAAGGAACTGAGAAGTGAAATACAGTGTACATATGCATACGAGTATATCGTGCATATTGTGTCTGATATTTGCGAAATGGGCTATCTAATACTATGCTTGTCACATGACATGTGTGTCTAGTAACAGTACATTTCGCTTTTGTTCTGCGACACCGTGATGAGTTAATCTTACAACTGACGTTGAGTCATTTCCGGTTTAGAACCTTGTAGCACGACGGAATGCTTTAGAATGAGGCAATATGTGAATTTATTACATATATAAATTTAAATTTAATATATTTTTAATTCTTGTTAAAATTTATTTTTCTGTAGGAATTGCTTTTGTTCCAAACAAAAAGTATCATTGCTTTTTTATATAATGGGGTCGGGGTCCGGTACTCATTTTTCAATTATTTTTTTTTTTCTGACAGATTAAGCAAAATGATGAATTTTAGCGTTTGTTTACAGTGTGCTTTTTTAAATAATTTAAAAATATAAAACGAGTTAGCAGATTTAATAATCTGTCAAACGTTGATGTGTTTCATACATTTCCATGTAATATAGAATTATAAATAACTACATTGAAGCTGTGACGTCATATCGTTATAGCGCTAACAGTTTTTATTAAAATTATGAATGAAAAGATTTATATTTTTAAAATATTGGTTACAGTTGAGTTGCATACAATATTTTGTGTTAAAATAACAGACTAGTTACCTACCGGTAAACCTAAATGCGTGAAGTTATAACGGTTTCTTGTTTCTTTTGTGTAATTCTTCCTCCTGTCCTTCCGACTAAAATTCATGTCTATTTAGTGGAAATTACCTTACGCTCTGCGCTCATGCATTTAGCATAACAATTGAGTCTGTTTTAATTAATGTGTGCAGTAATAATTTATTTAGATTTCTCCGAATATATTGTAGTTACGATGTTGAAACGCTTCAGTTTTCCTGTATTACCAACTCCTTGTAATAACTCTCTATTACGCCAGACATTGTATAAAAATAAAATTGTTTTGTTATGCAGATCTATTATTAAAACAGAAATTGTTAAGCTTATATCTTAACGTATAATATTTATATTATATTCACCGATTTCATTGTAAAAATCGGATAATATAAAACAAGAAGTTTTACCAAATTGAGCAATGTAGGTACATATTAAGTTGCCTAAAATAGAATGCGTCTTCTATTTCTGACACAACCTTGCGTTGGTAATTTGATGTACATATGTATATATTTAAAAATTATTCATATTTCATATAGAACCATCATAGATAATTATTTAGTAAGTATTATTTACATTGAACATATTATCAGGAGAAATATAAAATTTTAATAATTTTATTAGACATCATTTTGCGAAATAAATTTTATCTCTCGTATTTTTATCTGTAACTTTTATTCAATGTTGGGAGTGTAACAATAAAAGTATACATTTATACTTATGCATTTTTTCGAAACTTGATACAGGGTTTTGCATTCGATACGGAATTAGTTACCAGAACGAAGTAATCATATAACTTGTAAAAATAGAATAGAACGTGATTTTGACTTTACAACGAGGATATGGCATGCTAAAAACAAAACTAAAATTCCTATATACAGGTGATTGAAAGAATAGGGACAAATAGCTATTTTATTTATTATTATTTACAATTACAAAATTACGCGTGAAGTTAAATGCTACTTTTTGATGTGAAAAGATCTTGAATTCCACTTCCGGTTTTGCCGGAAGCAAAATATTCGTCGATTTTTTATATGGAATGGTACATATATTTTTATATTTTCGGAAAGTATTTAAAATTAGCTTTACAATGATGCAAATACATACTTGCATTTTCATGAAAAAATAACCTAGTTATTATTTTTTTGTTGTTTATCTGATGTATTATTTGATTTTGATTATTCTGAGCAATTCGAACTGTCTAAAATTCACAATATAAAATTAAAGTAAATTAAATATAAATAATAGTATTTGCTTAATTTTTGTTAATTCAAAATAATCAAAGACAAATGAGACATCACTAAATGACAAAAAAATTTGCAAACAAATAAGCCGCAAATGCCATGGCAAACTGATAATTAATTTTAAATAATTAATAACTGTAAATTAAGTAAATGAGTAACTTGAAGTTATAATATTAATAATAAATAATCTTTCTTCACAAAAAATTTTTATTTCAATATGTACATTTCAACTGCAAAGCAGTCATCATCAGTTGTACTAAAAATGAAAACATAATATTTAAATGTCAAAATTATTTCAAATTTTTTATGCCAATCACAATATTTATATCATACTTGATAATTTAATTATATATATATATATATATATATATATATATATATATATATATATATAAGTATTAAAAGTAATAAAAAAAATATGTTTTTTTTAAGTATATAATTTAGAAATATGAATAAAAATAAAGACAAGAACAATAGAAACAAACAAATGATGATCTGTAATTTATTTTATTATTTGTTTCATAATAATTTTCAATTATTTTACCCCAAAAAATTAATAAGTCATGTTTTATTCATGTTTAGAACAAAAGAAAGCAGATTTGTTATACACGATTGAAAAGCTTATAAAATAAGGAAAATGATGACTATTTTCAGCATATGTTCCCATTTAAAAATATTATGTTTGTGTTATATTATTAAATTAAAAAAAAAAAAATCAAATTGCTCCACGGTATTCTACGTAGAAAATCAAGTTTTAGTTTGTTGTTCAAAAAAAGACTATGATCGAAAATTCCTGTGGTGCCTATTAAAATTGTCTCTAAAATTGGCTCATGAAAACCTACATCAAATTTCTGTAGGGTGCATAATAAGATAGCTTTTCCTATAAGGAACTAGAATTTGTTCCACTCTATACATTAAATCCTACCTTTCTTTTATTGTCATTATCAGTGTTTCTTCTTCCCACACATTTTGTTTGTACAAAAAGCACTAGCACCAGATATCAACTCAAGTGCATCATTACATCCTCTTGTTGGTTGGCAGTTGGTTTTTTTTATCACATTAATATGGTAGAGTCTATAGTTACACAGGATTCTGTGACGTTAACATTGCTCCGTTGACGTCACTCTAAATATGCTTCCATACTAGATGAACATGAACCTAAACACTGAAAAGTTAGATTGTGTATGCACAAGGTCTATATTTATTATGAGTATGTATATATTTTATTTCCAAAATATTCATTTATAATTCTTTTAGAAACTATAAAATTTCTTTTTGTAATTTGGTTGTTTATTATGTATTTTATGAAACTCATTTGGTTGCCATAAAGTACTTCTTAAAAAACCTCCTTTCTGTTTGGTTGGTAACTACAATTCTAGACAATTGTCATTTTAAAGTAAATGTTATTTCTAGAAGACCTACTATTGAAATGAAGCAATAAGTAAATGTCAATCACTGTTACTACAAACAATCAAATAAAATTAAATATCCCTAATCATTGTTTATTTGAAATCCATTTATAGTGCTTGTAATAATCAAAAAGCACACTAGTATCAATATCCTGGTCCTACAGAACTTTTACAGAGTAACAATTATAAAATTTAATTTTAAATATAGCTATGATACATTATTAACAAAAATTCATCTTTCTCTAAATTTTGCTAGAGGTTAGAATTAGAAGGAATAATAAGGATGAGTTTTCGAAAAAAATAGAATCGGTATTATTCATTATGTATATTTGTATTTTTTATGAATATGAAAAATATGAAGTGGTCAGCACATTACATACCGTCAATTCAACTTTAAATTAATTATATTTTTATAAATAAAATGAGGTCGCATGGCTGTATGAGTGTGCATTAAGCGGCCATTTTGATTCCGGCCAACATTTTCGCCGAAAAGTGACGGTCACACAGAATTTCATATAACTTTTTTAAAATTCTTTTAATCTAAATAGATAGCATGCGTTTATGTAATTGTCAAAAAAAAAATAAAATGAAATAACATGTAAATCAGTGAAGGATATTTTTTTATATTGAACGTTTTTGATCTCAACTAGTTGCCAAGTGACGAATACAGTTAAAATTATTTTATTCCCTGATGAAGTGTAACAAAATTTAAATAAAATTAACTACTTTATGGAATAACAACAATATAATTCTTTACAATCACTGCCGAGAAATCCGTTATTATTTTTTATCTAACAATTATAATTGTTCATTAAATATATATATCACCGACCATAATCAAAGAAATCTGTAATCGCATACTTGGATGGTTTGAACATAAAATTCTTTGGCATAAGAAAAACGTTTTACCTCGAGTTTTACCAACTGTGTCCGGATAATTATTGTAAATAAAAAATAATTTGTTGAATGTTCATTATGTTCCAGAATGAAATTTAAATAATTCCAGTTTAAAATCACCGATACGCGATGTACTCGTACAAGATTTAAGACGGACCATATCCCGATGTCAACTAGAATTTACGGAGATAGTTTTTTAAAGGACGAAAACATTAGCTTTTTAAAGGACGAAAACATTAGCCCCTTATTCTTTATCACTTTATGTTTTAAAGGAAACACTCTAAATGTATAATTCAATGTAACTGCAAGTAATTAATCATATAACATATAATTGTTAAAAATATTTTCAGTACGATCAAGTTGGATGATATAACTGATAACCGCTATGGTCGCCTCCCGATGCACTATTGAATATTTATTTTTCTACAGTCATTATAGAAAGTAGCCATTTGCGCTCTTTTGTCAACGCAACATGTCACTTTGCGCTTATGCGCGACAAAGTCCAAATTTCTAACTATACAATGTTGAGAAATGACACTTTTCTACATTCTTAATAGAAATGTTAGTTAAGAACTAATGGCACTGTAGTTACACTTTACCACGTACACAAGTTAATTTGACATATGATCTGTTGGTATATTACATAACCAAATAAAATGCCGGACTGCTGTGAAATAAAATACGCATTCATTTACAAAAACGAAAGTATAAAATGCTTAGATTAGATTGAAGCAATAGCTGAAGAAGAATGGAAAATAACGATAAAATAAAATTAAATATAAAATAACTTGTGTGAGCAGTTTTTGTTTTGTAATAGAAATGATTGTACACAGATGGCGGTAGATGTATGTATAGTGGCGATGATAGTTGCGAGTCGTACTGGGACATCAGAGCCTCAATTCTCCAAACTATTCGTTCGCATTCGTATGCGTTCATGAACGTATAGTGCCTAAACGTATACGTTCCAAAAATCCTATTCTCGAACGGTTTACGTTTGCCTCGCTCATTTAAAACGTATACTTTTGATTTTACTAAAGGCAGGTTCCACTTGTCTTTTACATTTGTGAATGGATCAATCAGATAGCATTACCTCTCTGCATATAGTAAGCTATGACACAATGCGTTAACTTTCAAACATTTGACATTTATGTTTAATCTGTGTATTAAAATTGAACTCAAAACTGTCTGAATAATATAGATTTGAAAAAACCGCAGAAACAAAGTTCTCCTTTCGCTGACAAACAAAAAAATTAATTGTAGAGTTCATTCGTTCATTGGAAGAACATCCACATTTATTGAGTGGAAAATTTGATTCAAATTTTGGGAGGAATTAACATCGACGTTGAATGCTATTCCGGGACATAAAAGGACTGGAAAAACTGGAGAAGGGTAGTTGGGTTTCTATAATACATTTAAATTTATATATATTTATACTGATTGATTTTAGACTTGACACGATATGCGTTCGCGAGCAAAAATGTATCTAAAATGTATGACATAACATACTGTGTAAAATGGTTACGAATAATATTTAATCTTTTTTTACTAATTCTGGATTTATTCTCCTTGTCGTCATTATCAACATCTTGATTTGTTTGATCAAAAATTTCAAAATCCATATTCTCATTTTCTTCTGGTTGTGGATCGGGTACTTTATTTTCGATGCAGATATGTAAGATTGCATCTTCCATGTTATTTTAATATTGTATATATTAACAATTATTTTTAATTCGCAAAATATACTTATTATATTCCCACGGTCATCTGTGGTGGTGCGGTTATAGTGCTCGCCTGGCAACACAAGGCTGGTCGTGTGGGACAGCGTTCGAGTCCCGCACGAGTCAGATTTTAATAAAAAATAACCTGCACACCCAGATGAGTCCGAGTGACAGCAGAGGTCACTATAAGCTACTCTGCATATGTAACGAGGTTGCCAGCAGAGGGCAATAGAAATGTCTCTGCAAAATAAATTGTACATATATATACAGGGTGTCTCTTAAATAGGGGGACATGGCTTAACCACAGATTCCTGAGGCTAAAATAAGACGATTTAACCAAACTTGCTTCTACCGGAAAGTGTACCATTTAGCCAGAATTCTGCTTCAAAGTTCTTCGAAAAAAAATTAATTTTGCTTATAATAATCGAACGCTTTATTCGATTTGGATGAAATTTGGTATGACTGTTTATATGGTTATAGGTCATCTTTTAAGGTGATACTTGTTATTATTAGTGAACCACTAGTGTATAAAACTTAGGTCTCCCAACATTAATTAGACCGTAACTTTTTAATGGCAATGCGGAAAATGTGAAATTATTTTTCTTCAGAAAGATACATTTAATAGTAAACTTTTGTCTCTCTGTGTAATTTGTGATATCTGTTACGGTTCACACAGAAAAAAATAAAATCTGAGTGCCTGCACTGCTAAATTTTTAAAATAAATTTAATCTAGCAGTCTATCCAAATGTCAAACAAGTAATTTTTAATGACAGTAACAATTGTTTTACGGGTTGTCAAAAATTTTCTTCGCAATATTCTAAAATTATTAACATCCGTGTGTTCGGCCTAATAGTATTTTACTACCATTATTATAAATAAGACGATTACATATCTTAGCTTACTTCTAAACAAGTTGTGAAGATTGACAACTCGTTACTGTCATTAAAAATTACTTGTTTGACATTTGGATAGACTGCTAGATTAAATTTATTTTAAAAATTTAGCAATGCAGACACTCAGATTTTATTTTTTTCTGTGTGAACCGTAACAGATATCACAAATTACACAGAGAGACAAAAGTTTACTATTAAATGTATCTTTTTGAAGAAAAATATTTTCACGTTTTCGGCAGTGCCATTAAAAAGTTACGGTCTAATTAATGTTGGGAGATCTAAGTTTCATACACTAGTGGTTCACTAATAATAACAAGTATCACATTAAAAGATGACTTATAACCATATAAACTGTCATACCAAATTTCATCCAAATCGAATAAAGCGTCCGAATATTATAAGCAAAATTAATTTTTTTTCGAAGAACTTTGAAGCAGAATTCTGGCTAAATGGTACACTTTCCGGTAGAAGCAAGTTTGGTTAAATCGTCTTATTTTAGCCTCAGGAATCTGTGGTTAAGCCATGTCCCCCTATTTAAGAGACACCCTGTATAGGCAAAATTGATATCTAGTATGTAAGGAAATTTGTATAAGTCAATGACTTCATAACAAATAAATACATTATTATTATTATTATTACTTATTATATTCCCAATAGTAAAGTTTTTTTTTTGTTAAACGAATGAAAAATTCGCTGAACGAATGGTCAGTCTCCGTCCGTTGTCAAACGTATGAAACAGGGTATGAAACTTGTACGTTTAGAAACGTATACGTTCACGAAACGAACGCTGGAGAATACCAAAGTCTCATTTCATACGTTTCGAACGCCGCAAACGTATACGTTTAGATTCGAGAATAGAGGCCCTGATCTCGAGTTTACTGTATTTATTTTGATTACAATAAAGTTATTAGTTATTTCGTTACCTACTTAAATAATTGCGAGAAGTTTGTCAATACATCAGGTAACATACCTACATGTCTATATAATCACAAATTCCTTGAAATATTTGTTATTTTTTTCAATGTGACAGGCATGACAACTAACCACACATTTTGCTACGACAACTCATCAAATCATCACAAATCCTTGCTTCTGCGCTCTAATTTCGGTTTATTTTATGGAATAGAAGGCTAATGTAGCGATATAATCATTTAAAAGCATTTTGGCCCGTACCACGACACGGTTTTAACAAAAACGCTATTTTAAGAAATGTAAAATACAAATTTCAAAATTTAATTTCACCCTTATGTTAGAAGATCGATTTATTTAAAAATATTTATTTGAATACAAACTATGTTCTGCTTTAAAATCATATTTTGATAAATTTGATAGTATTTATTATTATCATTAAATAATGAAATTTGAAACAGTGTTTTAGTTAAAACCGTGATCGTGGTACGAGCCTTTGAGTTTAAACCGTATATTTTATATTAGCCAATCGTTATTTATTGAGCAGTACTGTAAGTACAAAGTGTACATTTTATTATTTTTTTATTATGGTGGAGGACCTTATTATGGTGACTGTAGAAAAAATCTTGTGTGTGTTTCGAGCGCAAATAGCTATTACATATATGTATTTATTTAGTTTTGCGGTCATTGTATTGAAAATTAATTTAACCATGAACTTATAATATTTGTACATTACATACTTTATAGACTAAAATTCATTCTGTAGATAATCCTAATCGAACACTGCTGCCATTATTACTTGAACATTTACCAATTAATATGTATTTTCTAAATGTATTTAATTCTGTTACAGTTTCGGTAAAAGAACGGGGGGCAGCGCAAGGAGGCCAAATGAATGTTTTGTATTGGAGCCTTCGGAGATGATTGTAGTAAGTGTCTTGTAATATTCCCATTATTTATAAGGCGAAATTCCAAACTTTCATTTTTCTTACTTATTTATCGAGTGATTAACTTTCACACTCTTCTACATTAAAAGACTTGCAACTTTTTTACCTCTCGCTAAGAGAGTTATCATGCGAAAAATTGCATATCCAGATTTTAGCGAATAAGCACGATTTAACGTCACTAGGATCCGATTTTAACATTTTTACAATTATTTGTGCGGCTTAGAGAGAGAGAGAGAGAGAGAGTATGTGTAGAGAGAGAGAGAGAGAGTATGTGTAGAGAGAGAGAGAGAGAGAGAGTATGTGTAGAGAGAGAGAGAGAGAGTATGTGTGTCTGAATGTTGGATGGACGGTTTCCCGAATTCTATAAGACAAAGACCAATTTAACTACGTATTGCGTAATGTCATTAATGGAAAGAGCTGAAAAGGTTTTGGTAAGAATTAGACAATTGGAAGTTGGAAGTAATAGTTTCTTAAAAAAATCTTCTAAATATTATTTTTGCAAATTTATGTTATTACAAATATTAAAGAATATAAAATTCTCTATCCGATACATTGAACATTTTATTATACCTTCTAGAGATTTAGAGAATTATAAATATATAAAATAATCCGTTGTAATGAATCTCACAGCCCAAATAACTCCATGGATACCAATTGAAAAATTAAAATGTTTGTAATTGCAAGAAAAATGTTAGTGTTAAAAATCCAGTTACATTACTCAAGGCTTTTCCTAGGAAATACATTTAATATTTCTTATTTTATTATTATTAAATATTTAAAATTATAGATACATACATGTATTACATATCAGTCTTACAAGTGGAAAGACAAACTGGAAAGAGAGAGGACAGGATAGACTACAATGGAAAAATATTACAAGAGAAGACATGGGCCTACACGTCCTGGAGAACATCAGAGTGAACCTAGCAGCCGATTCGATTTACAGCAAGTGTTGCGTAGCCCTGGCGTGAATGTACTATGGACATCAAAAGTGTTGTCGATTTATGAAAAAAAAAAAACACAATGGGGTCATTTAAAAAAAATAATTGTCGATTTTTTTTATAAAATCATGAAATCCATCTCATTTAATAAATATAGTAATAGAAAATAATTTGAAATATGCGACTTTTCATTCATAAATTTGCTAATAAACTTTCGCGCTTTTAAACATGGACTAAATTTGTGACGACACAAATTCATACTCAATTCTCTCACACACACACGCTTCACAACATGAAACAGTAACCTAACCTAAAAGTGTGACAGCTGACAGCAAAATATACAAGAGAGAAGATTGTTATTACTTTCTATTTTTTTAAAAGTACTAGTGCAGTGTAAGGTATGTAAATAAACCATTTATTTAAATAAATACCAAACCAAATAATCATAGTTCTAAATTAAACCGGTAGAGCTCGACTGTCGTATCCGTGAATATGTGTCGTCAGCCATTGAAATATTTGAAATTAAACGCAACTTTTAAAAAATCATATCTCTGATTCTAAAGACTTGTAAGATGTAAAGCATACACATACATGTTTAATTTGACCTATTTTTTCAAGAATAAAATAAATCAGAAAATGTGAAATGACCCCATTATATTGATTAATTTATACAACTTTTAAGAATTGCACAGATAAATAACATTTATTTATTTAGGAGATTAAAACACGAAAGAGATGTTTTTTAAGTTTCTCGCTATTTTGTTATTTTCTAAGAATATTAATTACCTTTATTGAGTGAATAGTACAAATGAAAAATTTATTGAGGGGATTAGGGGTAGTTCTTTTGATTTAAATATTACGAAATCGCTATTTTCAAAGTTTCTCGAAATTTTAATATTATTGCCAGGATAATAGTTATCCTGATAAAATCATATTTTCATGAACTGTACATATACCCTGAACATTATAAAGTATAAATGAAAAATTTATTTATGGTATTAGGGGTAGTTCTTTTCATTTAAATATCACGAAATTACTATTTCCTGTTTCTCGTAATTTTAGTATTGCACAGTTGACTAATTTATATAATTGAAAATAAAAATTAAAAACACTAGCCCTCACACTAGCGCTACACCCCTGAAGAAATTAATCATTTGTATTAGCAAAGTATAGATTTATCAGGGTAATTATCCTGATAGAAACAACAAAATGTCAAAAAATTTAAAAAGTACGTATTGATTTCGTGATATTAAATATAAATGACCCACCCCTAATCTTCCGAATAAATTTATCATTTGTGGTTTATGTTAAGGGTGTATGAGCTGCTGACACTATAAAGTATGGTTCTATCAATAGTGATTTTTTGACATTTAAATTAAAATTGCAAGAAACTTAAAAAATAATGATTTCGTGATATTTAAATCAAAAGAACTACCCTTAGTCCCCTGACTAAATTTTTCATTTGTAGTTTATAATGTTTAGGGTGTATGTTCACCCTACAAAGTATGATTTTATCAGGATAACTATCATCTTGAAAATAATATTAAAATCGCGTGAAACTTAGAAAATAGTGACATCATGATATTTAAATCAAAAGAACTACTCCTAATCCCCTGAATAAATTTTTTATTTGTACTTTATAATGTTCGGGGTATATGTACTGTTCACCCTGCAAAGTATGATTTTATCAGGATACTATTATCGTGAAAATAATATTAAAATCCGAGAAACTTAAAAAATAATGATTTCGTAATATTTAAATCAAACGAACAACTCGTAATCCCCTGAATAAATTTTTCGTTTGTACTTTAAAATGTTCACGGTGTATATACTATTCACCCTACAAAGTATAATTTTATCAGGATAACTATTATCCTGACAATATTAAAATTGCGAGAAACTTGGAAAATAATGATTTTCTTATATTTAAATCAAAAGAACTATCCCTAATTCCCTGAATAAATTTTTCATTTGTACTTTATAATGTAGTACATACACAGTACGTTCACCATGCAAAATATGATTTTATCAGGTTTACTAATATCCTGAACATAATAACAAAATTTCGAGAAACTTAGAAATTATAAATAAAAGAACTAACCGGAGTCCCCTGAATGAATTAATCATTTGTGGTGAATAACATTGAGGATATATGTACTAGTCACTCAACACAATATCGTTTTGTCATGGTAATTAATATTCTTAGAAAATAATAAAATAGCGAGAAACTTTAAAAACATCCCTTTCTTGTCTTAATCTCCTAAATAAATATAAAATAAAATAAATAAATATATTATCACGGCATATTACCCATTACTTTGCGTGCTATTGTCTACATGCATGTAGACATCGGTAATGATGATGTATTTTTACCGTGTGGACGCTTACCAGGCGTCACCTCACAGGCACTCATAACTGGTGTGGAGAGTGCATCACTGAGGCACTTTTGTGCGATTACAAGTGTGCACTGGCCGGGATCGAATCTGGGTCACCAAAATGTTATCATTTATGCAAACATTCATAACCTGTTCTCAAAACTTATGTAAATAAATCAGTACAATGGGCTACTTGCGTGGTATTGAAAATCCGATTTCTATCACTATATACGTAATGTTATGTTGAAAACATATATAAAAATATAAATTTTATTTTAAAAAAGTTATTTGTTTTTTAGTAAATTAAGAAAGAAAATTTTCTGTGACGTCATTATATTGAACTGAAGAAGAGAACCATTTTTAAGAATGTAACTTATAGATGGCATTGCGTGCGAGAAACTTTTAATTTGAATTTGACATTTTTCTCTCTCTGGGCTCTCAAATATATTAATTACTTCACAAATAAACACATAGGTAGTTACATCTAATTTAAAATATCGACACGAAAAAGACAAACTAAAATACTAACCTCCAAACTATTGTTGGAACGTCAAACAGGAGATCTACATTACCCGTACAAACAAACGCTATGGCTTTACGACCACACATTGGTGCGGCGTAATTTTACGTCATACATGGCGGTAATTCAAATAATCAAATTTCATTATTTTTTTTCTGGCTGATTAATAAAAATTTAGTCAAAAGAAAAAATAGGGGTAGCAAGTTTTTACCTGCTCTTCAAAAATATGAAATAAAAAAAAGGTACGCAAGTAGCCCATTGTGTTGTCTACCCAAAATCAAAATAAATGTATTATATATATTATATATGAATTTATTTTTTTATAATATATACGTCACAGACAAAAAAAAAAAATACGAACATTTCATTAATTTCTTGTTTTTTTTTTTTTCATAAATCGACAACAGTTTTGAAGTCCATAGTCAGGGCTACGCAACACTTGCTGTAAATCGAATCGGCTGCTAGGTTTACTCTGATCTGGAGAACTGAGTATTATTATTATTTACCTATAGGCATCAGAAATACCACCAATCTCCTCAATGAATTTGACAATCTCCGAACAATTAGAAGAGTAAAAATTTATTTACAAAATAAATTTAAAAATATAAAAATATATTAATAATAAATGTAATTAGAATTTATATATATATACAGGATGTCTCTTAAATAGGGGGACATGGCTTAACCACAGATTCCTGAGGCTAAAATAAGACGATTTAACCAAACTTGCTTCTACCGGAAAGTGTACCATTTAGCCAGAAGTCTGCTTCAAAGTTTTTCGAAAAAAAATTAATTTTGCTTATAATAATCGGACGCTTTATTCGATTTGGATGAAATTTGGTATGACAGTTTATATGGTTATAAGTCATCTTTTAATGTGATACTTGTTATTATTAGTGAACCACTAGTGTATGAAACTTAGGTGTGCCAACATTAACTAGACCGTAACTTTTTAATGGCAATGCCGAAAACGTGAAATTATTTTTCCACAGAAAGATACATTCAATAGTAAACTTTTCTCTCTCTGTTTAATTTTTGATATCTGTTACGGTTCAGACAGAAAAAAATAAAACTTGAGTGACTGCATCATGAATTTTTTAAAAATAAATTTAATCTAGAAGTCTATCCAAATGTCAAACAAGTAATTTTTAATGACAGTAACGAGTTGTCAATCTTCACAACTTGTTTAGGAGTAAGCTGAGATATGTAATCGTCTTATTTATAATAATGGTAGTAAAATATTATTAGGCCAAACAAACGGAAGTTTGTAATTTTAGAATATTGCGAAGAAAATTTTTGACAACCCGTAAAACAATTGTTACTGTCATTAAAAATTACTTGTTTGACATTTGGATAGACTGCTAGATTAAATTTATTTTAAAAATTTAGCAGTGCAGACACTCAGATTTTATTTTTTTCTGTGTGAACCGTAACAGATATCACAAATTACACACAGAGAGAAAAGTTTACTATTGAATGAATCTTTCCGAAAAAAAAATAATTTCACGTTTTCGGCATTGCCATTAAAAAGTTACGGTCTAATTAATGTTGGGACACCTAAGTTTCATACATTAGTGGTTCACTAATAATAACAAGTATCACCTTAAAAGATGACCTATATTTAAATTTATGATGCCATGTCAGATTTCAAGCGTTGGTATGAAAATGAAAGGTATGTCGAATGACATTGGCTACCAGTGGTAATCAAAATTTGGACTATAATATAGGTAGTATTTTTATTATGTTATTAAATTATCCACCCACATTTCCTATTATTGACCACAAGAGATATTTTAACATATTTATATATTTAAGTGCTGAAATAGATCAAATTATGTCACTTCAATTACTAGCGGAGTCCACTGTTCGAGAATAAAATCATCTCTATATCTACGTCACAAAATATTTAAAAAAATATTACTGCTTAAACTTTTTAAAATTACATATCACTTTCAGTTTAGATACAGTTTCATAAAAATATATTTAGAAACATATAGTGGAAGATCCCATTAGTAACAAGCCAATAGGCAATGTTTTTTACGGATTTGTCATTTAAAAGTCTTTTTATGGAAATAAAAATTTCATTCTATTCAAAAATTTTAAAATGCTATTATATATGGCCAATATTTTGGAAATATACATAAAGTTGTTACAGAGAAGTATAATATATATTACACTCTGAAAGAATTTTGACAGATAATTGGCGTGTGATGTCTGTTGTCTGTTTTACACCAAAACATTTTCGATATTTAAATAAAATATCAATTGCACAATGCCATAAGAAAATAAATATGTACAGGAAAATAGCCAGGTAAAACTTACAAAACGACAATGCAACAATTGACGCGCAGCACATACAAAGAATGAAATCATAATTTACATAAATATTTGAATTATGTTTATGTAAACCGCGCCTGACTACAGCTAATATCAACCAATAGAATCAGAAGAATCTGTCTGTCAAAATTCTTTGGAAATTTCAAACAGAGTATAGCTAAAATCCATACTTTAAAAATTTCATTCATTATTAGTTTTTTAAAAAAAGATATGACTAGTAGTATTATTTTCCGATTTCACATTTCCAGCTACGGAATATATCACTAAACCACAAAATTCTTCGTGCGGAGTGGTCTCTGTATTCGTGGTTGATTATATCCCGTGACGTATACTACTGTGGATTGTGATGTTTAGAGGCGCTGGAATTACAAAGCTATGTCAATGACTGATGTTTCCGAGTAAAATTCTTCACAAGTATAAGATATTATTTTCATGAGCCTGAGTGTCGGGTCGCGTATCAAGGGACCCGCGTTCGATTTTGACCGATGCCAAAATTATTTCCAATTTTAAATAGAATAAAAGTGGCTCTTGTGGTGTACTTTCCACGCCAGCAATGAGAGCCTGGAATCCTAAAGATACGGATTCCATGATCTTACCGGCCGATACGATCACTTTTGCCTTCGGAGGTTGAGAATCACGATGCGTCCATTGCTTCTTAGACGCTTAGAGCTTAGAATGCTTTTTGGTCTCAGGCGTACAATAATGGACCTAGGTGACAAAACAACTTAAGATTATGAGATTATGGTTCAATTTATCCAAGCTAGAATGAGAAGGTTGACTGACACGGAATTCGTTTATTCATTTTTTAACGCTCTTTTGATATCCTTACCATTTCTGCTACTTCTTATAATACACCACCGTTGGTACATGGTTACATTCTTATTATTTTCTGTTTTGAAAATGAATACCAGAACTGCAATTATATATATATATATATATATATATATATATATATATATATATATATAATAGTAATTCAGATTCTAGTACCTCTTTGAGACAATGTATATATACTTAAATAAATAATTTGCCATTAAGAAATCAGGAAGAGTCTATTGGAAACAAAAATCCTAAAAAAAGAACTAAAATAACTCAACAACATTTATTTGTGCCCTCAGATGAAGAAAGCGACGCTTTTCTGGATTCTGAAGATTTTTATAGGCAACAAAATATTACTAAATAATTTTTAAATTTAGTTTATACTTTATCATGTATAAAATTGATTTAAATAAAACAACATATAAAAACAAATCATAATTCTTGAAAACGTAGTTATAGAAAAGCGACTTTGAAGTTAATATTGTATAATCTTAAACTTTAACTATAATACATAATATAATATACAAATTTAAAATTACGGCTTATATCAAAATATTTTAAAAATTTCTGACGTGTACCACCAGTGATCCTGAAAAAAGAACGCGGGTACCACCTACCACCTGTAGTACTCGTCGGCGCGAACGTATTAAAAACCTACAGTGGCTTACTCTCCATCGGGGGCAATGGAAAACTTACGCATTCGGGCGCAACGCATCTATTATATTCGGAAAGAAATATGCATTTTTTATGTTCTTAATATGGATGTATTAAATTAATATTCTAAAAAATAAAATGACAAGTTATATACCTATTTCATACAAAATTATTAAATATTTTTGTCAATACTGGTAACAGGTTTTGCAAAACTAATACACAACCTTTATTTCATGCATAAAATCTTAAAACAACTGTTATAAATTCTACAATAAAAAAAAAATAATTGTTCTTTAGACTATAGTAGATGTTCAAAACCTATTCAGATTCATCTGCTTCACATCCATTTACAATGGAAATTACTCTGTATGATTAAAAAAGCTAGTGCGGCAACACCTGCACATCTAAAATAACCACAAACATAGTTGCTAATAATGCGTAGTAATAGTGATGAGGGATGAGACACTAGAGCGCAGACGTCGAAGTTCACTGGAAGGAGAAAATATTTGACAAATAAACCAAAATAATCAATAGTTTTATCCCAGTGCACCGCAAATAACTGAATATTTTCTCGATTGCACGAGCGAAAATATTATGATTGTATTTGATGTGCACGAGGGGTGTATTGGTAGAATATTTCCCGAGAAAAATTGCACTTGTGCAAATACCCGGATTTACGCACAAATGCAAATATTCGATTGTCATTGGTCGAAATTAAAAAAATACTGTAACGTAATTGGGTGAAAATTTTCGAGTAAAATATATGCGGTTATATCAAATGCGCGCGGCGGAGGGTTAACTTATAATAATATTCTACTAATTCGTGCTTTTCATACCACCCCTAGTATTATCATTACTTTCTGGATCACGAATTATAATAGGTCGCAGGTATTCTAAAATTTGATATGTACCTACCAATAATTTAAATACGTTCGTACAAGCAGGGGCGCGGCAGTTCATGTGTGCGAAGCGCCTTAAAAAGTTATATAAATTTGAAATTCGTTAAAGGTTCTGAAGCACTTAAAAATTATTCAAAATCGCCTTTATTATTATAATTAATGGGATGGGAAAAGCTGATTAGGTTTTGCTAACAATTGGACAACCGAAAGTACTAGTTACTTAAAAAATCTTCTATATATTATTTTTTGAAAATTTATGTCACAAATAATGAAGAGCATTAAATTCTCAATCTGATACATTTAAAAATGTTATTATATCTTATATAAGTAAATTAGAGATAAAGTAAATAAATAATATATAGAATAATCTGTTGTAATAAATCTCACTGCCCAAACAACTCCATGGAAACCAATTGAGATATTTAAATGATTGTAACTGACAGATAAATGTAAAATGTCAGTTACTGAAAGCTTTTTCTGAAAGTACATTTAATATTTCTTATTGTATTATTAATTAAATGTATTAAATTATAGGTATATTAATATTTACATATATCTTTAGGAAATCCCGCTAATATCGTCAATGAATTTAAAGAATCATATTAAAAGAGTAGGATAAAATTCCTCATAGAACGAAAAAATTGATAAAAAATATAAAAAAAAAATATATCATCACGGCATATTACCCATTTCTGGGTGTGCCAGTATCTACAACACATGTAGACATCGGTATGATGACGATATATATTACCGTGTGGGCGCTTACCAGGCGTCACCTCACGGGCACTCATAGCTGATGTGGAGAGTGCATCACAGGGGTCACTTTTGTGCCATTTAAAATTGGAAATATTTGGCGTTTGTCGGGATCGAACCCGGTTCCCCCGGGTTCGCGACCAGACACTCAGGCACGCGGCCACGGGGCCCCATTGATAATTGAATTATTTGTGTGTACAAGAAATGTTAAATTCGATACTTATGTAATATAGAATAGAAATGACGAGAAGTATTGTGCTGGCCACAAGAGATTTTTATTTGTGCATAGAAGATCATTTTTTTATTTTTTTAATAACTTTTCTTGTGTTTGTAATTTTTTTAATTTTAAATAAAATAGTTACATACGGACTACCTATTTAAATCTGTGTTTGTGTGTGTGTTTTTTTTTCCAGTGTGTAAATGTAAACGTATGTAAAATTTTAGAATAATAGGTTTATGATACAAAAGTATTTAATTAATGGGGCGCCATCAAAATTTTTGCACACAAGCGCAAAATGCTCCTAGCATGCTCCTGCGTACAAGCAATAATCGTATTATTCATCAATGGTGCTGTGACGATAATGCATCTTAAAAGTGTATTATCCAGTGACGTAATGAATGAAAGTATACAACAATATTATTATGTCAGAAATAAAGAAAAGATCTAACGACAATAACTGTACGCTGTATTGTTGAATCAGTTCAACAATGATTGCTATAGCCATAATTGCATTATTTACTCTCCAGTCGATTATATAAATTGTATGTAGCGAGTGTTAAACAATATCTTTTATAGCGGTGTGGGAACACATTTAAAAATTTAAAGTGTATTTAGCATTGATAACTTGATATAATTTGTATTTTTTCTTAGTTATTTTTTTTAACATGGCGTTCCAGCTCGATATGAAGATGCATATGAGTCATGATAGGTAGTTCATATTAAAATAATACGATCTGATGGAATTTAAATAGAAGAGTATATGTATATAGACGTCATGTCAATGCCTTAAACTTAATTGGACGAATGATGTTACGATTGTGTACAAGTAGAGTTGGCTAGGATAAAATTAGGCCAATATAAGTAAGTACTTTGCTGTTTATCACGGCAGGTAGCATTGTTTGCCTGTTGATGTAATTAGAACTGGTGCTGCCTTCCTAGAACAGGTCAAAAGGTCAGAGTTCAACCTCTGTACGCCTGGTGATTGCCGGTGCTTGTGGTTGCTAGGCTACAGCAGGATGGTGGCCGCAACGCGCAGCTGAATCGTAGTTGTCTTCAGTGAGTCCTGCTTGTGGTAGAATTAGTGTGTGAAACATTCCCTGGCTGTCATATTTATATACATGTAATATGGTTACATCAAAATTATTCTTAACTAAGGTAAATGTTCCATTTATTGACACCTTAAAATTAAATCAAATACTTCGTTTTTATCTCTTAAAATAGTGAATTAAAGTGATTTTTTACCATCCGAACAAATACATACGTATTCGTGAAGCGTTAAAGAAAATGATTATCTATGTATAAAAAAAATAACATACAAAGTTAATATGTGCCCCAATATTTGGCATACATATAATTTACTCTTGTAAATATAAATACATATTGGCATAGATATAATTTATTTTGTTACATGTAACATATTTTTAATAAAATATTTTTCGATTTCAATAACATAATATGTACTTATATGTAGGTACCTTTTTAACATATTTTGGTTTATATGTTTTGTTAAGGGCCCTGCCTTTCTATCAGAAAGTTACGAAGGGGTTTGTAGGTGAGAGACGAGGTAGTCAGTGGGCTGGACCGTTCAGTTGACCTTATTACTAAATTATTTTTGTAGTAGGCGTATATATCTCAGTACCCCACTGATCGCCAACGGGGATGGTTGCACTTATTTCGAAAAGTCATTATTCAATGTTTAAGATATAACCCAAATCTCAAATAGAAATTTTAGTAATATTTCCAAAATAAACAATAAATTTACCAAGAAAAAAATTCTTAGTTATGCTGACAATATAATCATTTTTATTTAAAACATTAATAAATAAATTGATACCGGGTTCGATCCCGACCGACGCCAAATATTTTCCAATTTTAAATGCCACAAAAGTGACCCCTGTGGTGCCCTCTCCACGCCAGCAATAAGTGCCCGTGAGGTGACGCCTGGTAAGCGCCCGCACGGCACAAATATGTCATCATCATTACCGATATCTGCGATAAAGCAGATTGGCACACCCAGAAATGGGTAATATGTCGTGTTGATATATTTATTTATTTCTTTATAAATAAATTGATAGTTATGTCATGTAAAAAAGAAAAAATCTATTAGCCTATGCATTTTATTCGCTGTTTTACTCGTGTCATTATTGGTAAGGCATAATAATAAAATAAAATTTGTATAAACGACTGCAGAATAAGAGATTTCCGAAATGCCGACAAAAAAATGAAATAATCTTTTTCAAGACTGAAGTACTGTTTATTTTATTTATTAAATAATAATAAAAATGTTTAATATAATAATTTTATTTGCTTCTGTAAATAGGAATTGTTATACATAAACCTTTGGAGTATTATGGATCCAAAATTTCAGGTAATATACAATCAAAATAAAATTTCTTTATCTAATTCCGTTTTAAAAAGTTGAATTTTACCTAAACTTTTGACGTTATGAAATGTCACTTTTTACATAATTGATACGAAATGAGTTTTGTAATAGTTATTTTTCGTATTTTGTATAGTAATGTACTATTATAATATACTCAAAATCGTACAATAATGAGTTACTTTACAACATAGCAACCGAGATAGCAACCGTTATTGTTTACATTAAAATTTAATAAAGATATTAATTATTCCAATTTGATAACTAATCAAATAGGCTTAATAACAAATGCAAGTGAATAAGAAACAAAACAAAATTTATTATAACAGTTAACTATCATAATTAAATTTGTATGTATTCGTTTATTCAATTTAATTAGTGAATTTATTAATTACCTATATAAAATGCCTACTTTTTCAATATTAGAGCAGTACGATATGTTTTGTACATATATTAAATGTAATAAAAACTCCCGTCTTGCGGCACAAACTTATTTTGGTAACTTTCCGGAGAGAAGACAACCCAATGATAAGGTGTTTAGAAGATTGGATATAAATATGCAGCAATATGGATGTTTAAAAAAACCTACTCGTGACCCACAAGTTATAGTCGAAGATGAAATTCAGGATGAAGAGTTAGCACTGGCATGTGTAGCGGCTAATCCGACCATTTCAACTCGGGAAATAAAAGCCCAGAAAGCGTCAAGAATCTTAAAAAACATAAGTTTCGTCCCTTTAAATTACTCGTTGCCCAGATTTTACGTCCAAATGATCATGTCCGCAGATCAGTATTTTGCAGATGGTTTACTAACCATATAAGACAAAATAATTATTTTATTAATCACATTTTATGGACTGACGAATCTCGCTTTTCTAACTGTTTCTTATTTAATCATCATAACGAGCATTATTGGGCCCAAGAAAATCCACGCATAGTGATTCCACGGCGCAATCAAGATAGGTTTGGGTTTAATGTTTTTTGTGGCATATTGGGAAATAATTTAGTTGGTCCTATAATTTTTGATGGAAAACTAACTGCACAACGAACAACGATATTTGGAAATTCTTCAGACATGCCTGAAAGATTTACTGGATGATTTACCTTTGGCACAAAATTACCGAATTTAGTATCAGCAAAATGTTGCTCCTGCTCATAATGCTAGAAATGTTAATTATTTAAACAATCGCTTTAATAATAGAATCATAGCGACTAACACACCCATTTCATGGCCAGCTAGATCACCAGACTTAACGCCTCTCGATTTTTATTTATGGGGCACTTTAAGAGATAAAGTGTATGGCAGAACATTATTTACAATAATGTAGAGGAATTACGTGAAGCAGTAGTGAACTCTTTTAATAGTATTAATCGCAATACATGCGGACAGTAACTGCCAATTTTGCAAAACGTATTCATTTATGTTTACTTAACAATGGCCAGAATTTTGAGCATTTGTTATAAATTACAGTTACATTAGTATTAGGTGTTTTTGTATTTGATTTGTTTCAAGAAAAGAAAAAGTACTTGCATTTGTTTTTAAGCTCATTTGATTAGTTACCAAATTGAAATAATTAATATCTTTATTAAATTTTAATGTAAACATACTTTGTTATACATCGTTGAAAAGAGAAAAAAAAGTTCTATTTAATCTTGTAAAAATCCAATATGGCGCCCATTTAAAATAAGAAATTTGCTATTAATATCTTGAAAACCGCCATCTTGAATTTTATACTGAAAACATTTTTAAGTTTGCCTTATTAAATAGTGTATCTTTTATATGAAACATTTTTTTATACCTCTTATAATTACGGAGTTATTTGACATTTTTAAAAATCGCGATTTTCGGTTTTTTTTTTTTTTGAATAATTTTCAGACTGTTCTGAATTTTGAATGTTTCTTAATGGAATCTGAATCAACCCTCAAAACTATACAACATTACCCATTTAACCGACCTCGTAGCTCTTATAGTTTCCGAGATCCTAATGGTAGCTAATCAATTTGGGACACCCTGTATTTCCAACAAAATTATTTTACGAACATATAATGTAAATTGTACTTGACAAAGACACTGACATCTGTCAATTAGCAATAGAGTATGTGCACGTCACGTTGACATCCATGTCAAAATCAGCTGAGTGGAAGTAAACATCTGCTAGTAAGTAATAATAATTTCAATTTTTTGCATCGAGGTGGAATCTCATGTGGATCGTGGATCTGTAGGGACGGTATTTGTCGTGTGACATGATTGTGACGTTTCGTTATAAAAGTCATTTTTTCTGGCTAATACTGTGACTAATACATTAATGGCCAGTTGCACCGCTAGTTATATTTTAACTTTTGGTTAAATTGACAATATCGTAGCGAAACGAAGTGTTAAATGAGTTGTTAAATATTACTGTCAAAATTTCGATATGCACTTTTTTTTGTTAACTTGTAATTAAGGCTTTAATTATAATTGATACAACTGGCCATAAATAACAAAACTACTAAATTACACTCTTATAGTACGTAATATAGTTTCAAATGACCGCAATTTAATATAATAAATTACTTCCATCAAATATCAAAAAGTCAAAAACAAGTCACTTGTCCATAACATTCAGCATATGTTTATTGTTTACCCCCTCAGCTGGCTTTGGCATGGATATCAATTTGACGTACACGCACTCTATATTTACTACTACTGTTTCCATTGTTATACTGGGTAAAGATTGCAAAATTTGCGAAAATTTATTTATAATTTGTTATATTTAAATAGGTATATTGAGTGTGAAGAAATAAATACTATCAAATTGCATAGAGAATAAAATATTCTTTAACATTTATAGTACCTAACATAATATATCATAATCAAAAATTGATATTTAACTGCATATTTGCCAGGATAACACTGTTAAAAGTTGCATATAAGGGTATTTCCGGTTCACCAGGTATAAGCAAAATCTAATCAGCTCTTCATAAGGATGTAAACATTCTGCGATGAATTTATAGAAAATGAATTAATGTACCAATCAATAAATTAAAATACAATGTGATCAAAGTTCAAATCCTAACTCGGAGTAGGCTATGAACAAAAAAAGTATGTCATTTTGAAAGTATTTAATGTCAATTTGAAAAGAAAAATTGTCAAAAAGTTTATCTAAAGAAATAAAAGCTTTTTTTAGTCCATATTTTAGTAATAGAATTACAATAGACACACAATTGCAATTTGCAAGAGCGCATCTAGTGGGAAAGCATAGAACTAAAGGTTGCTATGGTTACCACGTCCAAACAAAGACCTGTCATCAGTCATAGAATTCTATACTCCAGCCATCGTTTTTGTTGAATAATCGAGTAATCTTCAATATTATTAAACAAAAAAAGTTGCCCCACGCAGATAGAATCAAGGAGCGGGACGTAAGACAACGAGGGGAGGTTTGTTTGGATGCATGATCTATCTCTCTCTCTTGTATATGACGTCAATTCTGTAAGTGTCTATTTATATTTATTAAATGCATATTCACTGATACAGGTACGTTAGATGTTAATTTCATTTTATTCTCAAACAGTGGATTTCGGTTGTTATTGATATATAAATTGATCTATTTTAATATTTATAAAAATATATAAATCTGCTTAATTTACTTCCGTGGTTGGAAATATGCGTGCATCTATAATAAATAAGATCTTATAATCCCAGGCTAAAATTTTAACTACTACGAAATTAACTGTCAAATAACACAATTCTTCATTGCTGCCAATAATCCCATTTAATATTGTTTAATTATAAGGTACCTACACCTACTTACAATCTTAACTAAGAATTGTAAGATTGACGATTCGTAAAATAATTATTGACAAAAAATTACATATGTACCTATTAAGAATATCATTTTAATTTGCACTAGCACGATTTTATTGCCTGTCATCTGTCATTCAACATTTATCTTTTATTTACATAGAAACGCAACATATCTTTCATTTTCTGCCTGGCGTGTAATTATAAATTCAAACAAATGTTATTTTGTTATTTCTTTATTTTCTGCATTCATGCTCTTAAAAATTAATTTTTGATTTTAAAAAAGTGATAGGAGGCATGAAAGTAGTAAGAATCTGGAATGGAATAGATGTGTGAGTGCGAATGAGCGAGCAATACTGTGACGTAGATGTTACGAGCATTAAAATTTTAAATCTCAAATATTTTAAAAACTAATAATTTTTTATTTAATCTTTGATAGCTTTATCATAGTTTTAAGGCCTAGTTTTAATGTTGTTACTATGATGAAGGCCCACTCTTCTTGATGACATTTACTCATCGTATAAATATTTATTTTGTTTACCATCATGCATAAATATATCACTAAATTTGTCATATAAAACTATATAAAAAAAAAATACAGAATTCCCAGCAATCCTAACCAACGGGGGAGCGGGACGGCAAGAGCATATGCGATCTCTTTGTACATAATTCCTGTACGCCTTTACTGAGAATCATGTTATCAACGCTATACTATTTTTGTCTTCACTCTAAACGGAACAAACAGAAAAAGACAAAAACACTTCCCGCTGGAAGTGAGAGTGTGATAGAGATAAATGTCGCACAGGAAAAATCAGCTTCCGTTTAGTTGGAACATTATCTTGCGGTAAAACACCACCAGTTGTATTCATGTGTTCATAGTGTACGGTTAACAAACGCTCAAATATAAAATATTTTTATTATATTAACCTGTTACATTTCGGCTTTTCGTTATGCTTTTTGCAAGTATATTCATTTTATTTAATAAATGATTGCATTATATTAATTTGAAAAACAGAAATTATTTTTAAAAAATTCTTTTCACTTTTTTCACTATTTAAAATTTGATAATGAGATATATTTATCTATCAAAACTATTATTATTGTGTAAAATACAAAATTATTATTTGTTTAAAATTTATTGAACAATTATTGTACATTATGTCATAATATCGTAAAAATACTTAATAGTTTACCGCACGTAAAACTGTTTGATATCTTAAAATATGTAAAAATTTTGAGACATTTCTAATTGAAATATTAAATATTGTAATTGTAGATATGCTTAATTAATAAAATTAAATTATCTTATGTACGTGTTATTACAAATCAATTTGTACGCCGAGTAATAAAGGATTTTTTTTTTGTGTAAGTAATTATGTGAAGTTTGGTGTCACACACAATGTTGAAACACGCTTTGCGGAGTGCAATTGAAAGGAAACGTGAGCCCGTAGCACGTCGCACAAGCGTGTCGCTGACTTACGTCCGCCGCGGGTCCAGGATGACGATGGATGTAATGCCCACCCCAAATCCAATTACCTTGACAACAGTTGATGATGATTTCGTAGTACTCAGAAAGAAACGGGGAAGGTTATCATCGTTGTCTTGGCATGGACCACCACCGTATCATGAATTGCAACAGGTTTGACTTAAATAAATACGAGTTTAAAAATTAATCGTTAAATATTGTAAAAAAAAAACAATAATTTTTCTTGAGCGCAAAATTTGTAAACAATTCTTTTTTCCTAGGGTTATCGCTCAAATGCAGCTGTAGACACGTGTTTCGCTCTTATTAGAGCTCATCAGTACAGCATAGCTAGTTAATAGGTGGACATTAACTAGCATTTGAGCGATAACCATAGGAAAAATGAATTGTTTACTAATTTTGCGCTCAAGAAAAATTATTGTTTTCGTATATTTACTTTTGTCCAAGTAACGGGTCTGGTGGGTGGTTATAAATCACCGCCGCTGTGACATTGTATTTATCCACAATGTGTGTGGAAATGCTGACCGAGCAACATAAGTGTATTTGGCTGCTTACTATACTCGCCGTCAAATGATTATGGACTTCGTTATGGACTGATGTTGCCGCTTCTTCATAGCTTAACATTTTCAACATTGCCCCTGAATTGGCAACAGTGTAGAAATCTCCAGTCCATAATTATTTGACGGCAAGTATAGTGCTGTTACACTATATCAGTCTTTTTTATTATTACCTCTAGTTAATGTCCACCTATTAACTAGCTATGCGACACGTGTCTACAGCTGCATTTGAGTGATAACCCTAGGAAAAAAAATTGTTTGGTTGTATATTGTATTAAAATGTAAGTTACAGGAGGCAATCTATTGTAGCATAATCAGAGTGAATTTACAAAAACGCTTAATAAAATAACAGATTGTAGTAAACAAGAAAACTACTACATTTGTTTCCCTTTACACACTTGCAAAAAATTTAAAGCAACCTCTCGTCAAATAATTTTTTAAAACTATAATGGGGTATTGTAATATTTTTTTAAATTTTTCTGAAACTTTCACATAGTCCAGTCATTAGGTAGATTTACCCTGCAAAAGGTCGGGTATTTTTGATCTTTGTATATATTTTATATATATAGGGGTCCTAATAAAAAATGCAAGTATTCCCCCTCGGGGGCCTTCGGGAAGCACCGCCAACTTGGGAATAAAGGCGCAAAAAACGGTTTTTTCTAAACATCTCTTCACCTATTTGTATTAGGGCAAAAATAGTTATTTTCAATTCGTTGACACTAAAATTTTCTACAACTTTCATCTAATATATTTTTTTCTATAACCAATAGATAGCGAGCTACAGAGTTTCAAACAGAGCTAATTTTTGAAAATTACTCTAATGCTTCATTTAGATCATATTTTATTATATTTAAAAAATTTTTTCCTTCAAATTACTTATTATTATTCATTAATTATTAGTATTTAACTACTATACACACAGATTAGTTATTGTTTATTGTTTTATTTTCATTCTAAAGACGTTTTATAGTCCAGGAAATTTATGATTTTACCTCAAAGTAAGTACAAGAAAAGATTTTAAACGGAATCCTATCCAGAAAATGCGCTGAATAACATATAAAAATTTTTCGGAAATCGGAGCACGGGAACCTCCCGCCAATTGCGAAAAATGGCGACATATTTATGTTTTTGGCCATTTGCTCAACACAATTATGAAAGATATTAAAATTACTTGAAAAACAAAAAATATTACATATTTAATACATAGTCTAATAGATTTTACTATTTATAACACTTTACATTCGTAGTGGCATCGAAAGAAGTAAATTATTGATGTCTTTTTTATAATAATTGTCAATGTTTTCATGCAATTTTGTATTTTTTCATCCACCACTCTGTTCTTGTTAAAGATACGATAACGCGGTTTGAAAATTTGAATTCAGCATGAAATTCACTTTCATATCATATGTTACACATTTTTTTCGGATGAGCAATTTGCGAGTTACTAACAAATTAAACTCACATGAAATTCCCCTAAAATTTTAAACATCTGAAAATCGGCTCATTTCGCAAATTCTCATTCAAAATTTCAACACGATTAAAGATAAACAATATTATGTTTACAATTTTAGAGAAATTTCATGTGAGTTTTATTTGTTAGTAACTCGCAAATTGCTCATCGGAAGAAAATGTGTAATACTTTATGTTAAAGAGAATTTCATGCTGAATTCAAATTTTCAAACCGCGTTGTTGTATCTTTAACAAGATCAGAGTGGTGGATGAAAAAATAAATAAATGCATGAAAACATTGACAATTATTATAAAAAAGGAATCAAAAATTTACTTGTTTCGATGATTCTACGAATGAAAACTGTTATATTAAATACGTAATATTGTTTGTTTTTTTTTTAAGTAATTTTAATATCTTTCATAATTGTTTTGAGCAAATGGCTAAAAACATAAATATGCCGCCATTTTTCCCAATTGGCGAGAGGTACCTGTGCTCCGATTTCCAGAAATTTTTTATATGTTATTCAGCGCATTTTCTGGATAGGATTCCGTTTAAAAGCTTTTCTTGTAATTACTTTGAGGTAAAATCATAAATTTCCTGGTCTATAAAACGTCTTTAGAGTGAAAATGAAACAATAAACCATGACTAATATGTATATATAGTAGTTAAATATTAATAATTAATGAATAATAATAAGTAATTTGAAAAAAATATTTAAAAAAATATAATAAAATATGATCTAAATGTAGCATTAGGGCAATTTTCAAAAATTAGCTCTGTTTGAAGCTCTGTAGTTCGCTATCTGTTGGTTGTAGAAAAAAATGTATTAGATAAAAGATGTAGGAAATTTTAGTGTCAACAAATTGAAAAATAACTATTTTTGCCCTAATGTAAATAGGTGAAGAGATATTTAGAAAAAACCGTTTTTTTTGCGCCTTTTTTCGCAAGTTGGCGGTGCTTCCCGAAGGCCCCCGAGGGGGAAAACTTGCAATTTTTATTAGGACCCCTAAATATATAATACATCCAAAAATCAAAAATACCCGACCTTTTGTGGAATAAATCCTTAGTTTTCTACCAAATGACTGGACTAACATATTTGTAACATAAATCTAAAATTTTGAGTTTTTTTTTTTACTTAATTTATTTGAAAATTTGAATTTTTAGCGGATGTGACGTAAGAGGAGCTGATGACATTTAAGAAACGAGTAGAAATAGATAACTTTTAAACACAAAATGTAATAAAACTTAAAACCAATTTTGATAGTCGGAGTCAGACGCTCGTTTAAAGACACGCGCGTTAATACGTAGATTCACGGGTTTGGCTTAAAGCTTGGCTTGGTTTGAAAAATATTGAAAATCAAGCCAAGCCTGTCCTTCAAAAAAGTTTGATTTTTCAAGCCAAGGCAAGCTTTTGTTTTATCAAGCCCAAGCCAAGCCAACCATTAAAAAAAGCTTGAATTTTCAAGCCAAGCCTTTGACTGTCAAAAGTAGCTTGGTTGAAATTTGTAAAATAGATAATTATTATGCACTATCCACTCAAATAATGTTAACTCATTACGAGTAGTATTACTTTAGTATTTATAATACAAAATATATTGCAAATATCAAATATTACATATAGAAACATTTAATATTTTTATTAAATATTTATTAAGTTAAAAGTAATTTGAATAAAATCTATTTAATTATATCATTATATAACTGGAATAAATTATAAACACAAATCTTTAAGAAATAAACTTTTTTTACGATAACCAAAAAACAAAAACATTTAAATAATAAACCATTTATTTATGTTTCATAAAGAAATATAATATTTGGTGGGTTTTCCTTTGATTTTTCCACCAGTAAATAAGCGATGAGTCATTGAATCTACCAAATTTTTAGCCACCAATGGCATTATATTGTGCCATTTTACTTGTAATTAATTTAAATCCTTTTTTGCTTTATATTTTTATTTATTTTAAGAATTTTCCGCATTTTCTCAATCTGGTTAAAGTCCGGAGACTATGAGGGATGATTAAGCATATTTTTAATATTATACAGTACGCATTCTCTTATAGACGCGAATTATTTGTCGAATTTTTCTAATGCATGAAATTAAAATTGCCTGTTAATGCCCTATTTTTCTGCACTTTGTTTTAAATTTGCTTTTAAAATATCGAGGTAACCTTTGCTATCCATTGTTGCAATAATTACTAATTTTCGTACTCCCGCTGAGAAAATATAGCCCCAAACATAATGCTATCACCAGCGTATTTAACTGTTACTATTAAATGCCTTAAATTTTAGGTTTTCTCCAGTTTTTTGCCTTCTATGTAATCTGTATGTATTATACTTATTTACTTACGTTACCAGTAAACCTAATAAAGAATTAAAACTTTTAATTTGAAAATAGAAAATCTAAAACATTTAAATGTAAGTTAAATACAGCGGTGACAGCAAACAAAGTATTTATGATTATTGTAATGCTACAAATAGATAATTTTGGTTCAGATTGAAAGGAATAATATTATTTAAGATATTTAAAAGTAACACTTGACATATTTTACAAGATTTCAGTCTCTGATTCAATTTCGGTCATTTACGAGAGACTGGCTCACTCAACCAGAATCACAGACACCTTTCGCTCGTATTAGAGCTCTTCGGTGTGGTGTACTCACGCGTCTTAAGAAGCAGTAAGGCTAAGCGAACGGATGAAAGGTTGATTCAGAGACTGAAATCTTGTGAATCATGTCAAGTGATATTTTTAAATATCTTAGAACAATTTCATCAAGTGTCACCATCACATTGTACTTTATTGTACTTTTATTATTAATATCACTTTAAACCGAAAGGTAAATTGAGTGAAAGACTGCGTATGATGATTATGATAAATATTATAGTTGCATTTTGTTACATAGTTCACAAATGTTGAGTCATGTTTTTCGTAGCAAAGAATTTACTATATTTTGTTAATCTACTATTTCCGAAACGTAGTTTCTGTTTGTAAACAGGCCCTTCGCGACACTTACATTAAAGATTTGTTCTCAATAATAGTCCAGTCATTTGGTAGAAAAATAAGGGTTTATTCCACAAAAGGTCGGATATTTTTGATTTTTGGATATATCATATATTTAGGGGTCCTAATAAAAAATGCAAGTTTTCCCACTCGGGGGCCTTCGGGAAGTACCGCCAACTTGGGAAAAAAGGCGCAAAAAAGCGGCCTTTTCTAAATATCTCTTCACCTATTTGCATTAGGGCAAAAATAGTTATTTTTTAATTTGTTGAGAATAAAATTCCCTACAGCTTTCATCTAATACATTTTTTTCTGTAACCAATAGATAGCGAGTTACAACGCTTCAGAGTAAATTTTTGAAAATTTCCCTAATGCGTCATTTAATAATAATAATAATAATAATAATAATAATAATAATAATAATTTTTATTGTGTGAGAAAAAGATACATCCCATACAATTGTGGCTGGCAACCAATACACACAATAATAATAATAATAATAATAATAATAATAATAACAATAATAATAATAATAGTAATAATAATAATAATATTAATAATAATAATAATATTAATAATAATAATTAATAATAATTAATAATAATTAATAATAATAATTAATAATAATAATAATTAATAATAATATAATACGAAAACAAGAACAATAAAGTTATTATTAATAATAACATACGAAATAATGGATAACCCAATTTTCTTAAAATCTACATAATATACATTGTATTTTGTTAATATTAAACTATGTAACAACATAACAATAATTTGATTTCTCTATTACAAATATACTTATTGTTTAACAAATAAAAATACGAGTTTGTGAACAAAACACTTATACAACGAGTGATAATAGAGAGAATGCGACTTATCCATGAAGGCAAATCAAAGTCAGACACAGAAAAAGTAAAATTAGACTTTGTGCAAACTAAAAAAATTGGAATTAATTCGATCGCATAACATTTAATATATTTAATAATAGAAGCATAATACAAATTTAATCATTAAAACAAAAGCTTCGTAGCTTTGAGGCATTTATAGTATAATATATATATATATATATATATATATATATATATATATATATATATATATATATATATATACCGAGAGTTTTTTTTATCAGTGAACATGGCCGTATGTTATTACCATAGTTACATTTAAAATGATTGACAGCAATGTATTATCGCGTTTTTTTTAAAACTGAACATAGGACGTGACATTTAGTGTAGTTGTCAAAGTCATCAAATTGTTATACAATCAAAATGTGTACAGAAACTTGTCGTAGACTCATGTTATAATTATACCAATTGACAATTTGAACTTTTTCTTCAACTGTATACATTTTGAAATGACAATTTGATGACTTTGACAACTATAATACATTCACTGTCACTCTCTATGTTCAGTTTTAAAAAAAACGCGATAATACATTGCTGTCAATCATTTATGTAACTATGGTAATGGCATATGCCCATGTTCACTGATAAAAAAAACTCTCGGTATATATATATATATATATATATATATATATATATATATATATATATATATATATATATTATTTATTTTACTTATGTTTCAATTTTAAAAAGTTGGAACAAATCTGATGCATTTTTAGTAGTGTTAATAAAGTTTGAAAAGTACAAGGTTCTTAATTCATTATAGATCGGACAGAGGCAGAAAAAATGATATAAATTTTCTTGTTCCAATAAATTACATATAGTACATGTATTTTGTGAGTCTAATTCATATTTTATATTTTTATATATTATCATTAGACCTCTGTAGCTTGAGGTTTTAATTTGGGCAATAACACGTTGTTTGTGAATAGAAACATTTAATGAAAGATAGGCATTATAATTCGTGCATAATTTAAATTGCTTGTAAAGATTATTATATGAAGAATTGTTTATATCGGTGATATCTTTATCATAAAGTTTTTTTTACTATATTCAGAAATTATAAAATTTATAGAGCCGTTATTAATCTGCTGTGTGTCCCATATGTCCGAGCAACCAAGTTCACAAAGAAAGGACTTTACCTGTAAAGCCCAATTTTGTTCCGGTTTATTTGATGAGGAAGTTGTGAAATTATTTAAACTACTATAAATTAATTTGGTGAGTCTATTATTATCCATATCTAGAATTCTTTTCCATAAGTTGAGTTCGTTTCCAAATTTGAATCGCGACGTGTGTTACTCCTGTTTCAATTCTTATAATATAATTGGGGGTATTTCTTGGGCATTGCAATACAGATTTAGAAAAGACAGTTGAGCTTTTTCTATAACGTTTGATTGATGGAAGCCCCAGATTTCGCTTGCATACAAAGCTCTCGCGTTAACTGCTGAATTTAATAGCTTATTTTTTTCAGACCATTTGTTTGATTTACCTCGTGTTAGGATGCTTTTAATAGTTCGAATAGCTATTACTGCCTTTCGTAGATTGTCTTTAGCGGCCAGATTAAATTTCCCCGAGGAAGAAAAAATTATGCGTAAGTAGTTGAACTTTTTAACTACTTCAACTGGGAGCATTATCATACGAGTACATAAAGGGATATTTGAGAGATGGTGGACGTCCTTTATGGAAAATAAGATCTTTTGTTTTTTCTACATTTACAGTTAATTTATTTTCATTACAGTACTGATGAAGAATGCCTAATTTTTTCGGACATCTACAGGGGAGTCGCAAAGTATAATAATATCGTCTGCATATGCCAGTAAAATTAGGTCATTGTAATTATCTATTTTTAAGCCCCTTACTCCTGAATTTCTAAAATAATCATTTATATCATTAAAAAATAATATATAGGTTGTATAATAGTCTTATGAACTTGGTGGAAATGCCCAGTGTATTTAATTTATGTCAGTTTATTATGTTTGACCGTATCGAAAGCTCTTTTGAAATCCACAAAAATGGCATAAACTCTATTTTTACTTAAGCGAAGATGTAAATTGACTACAGCAGAGAGGCAAAAGATATTGTCTACAGTTCCGCGTTTTTTCCTGAACCCCATTTGAAATTCCTTTAGGATGTTATTTTCTTCTATTTGTATATAGTATTGAGCAATGCAATGGGTCTGCAGTTCGAAGGGTCAGATTTGTCCCTTTTTTTTATAAAAAAGAACTGTAAGAATATTAGACCACGAGTCTGGTACACGCTCAGAATTTAGTATTAGATTGAAAAAAATTTGCAAGTTGTGCATTCACGCTGGTGTTAAGCATTTGTAGAATTCCGAGCTAATTTCGTCGCTTCCTGGTGCTTTATTGTTTTTAGAATTAGTAATATTTATTTCTATTTCATTTAAAGTAATAGGGTAATCTAAGTCTGGGTATAAACAATCTTGAGAAGTTGGTTTGGGTGAGTACGTATCTTAAAGTATATATTTTTGAAAAATGACTCCCAATTATTTACTTCTATTTCATTTATTTGAGTTTGTTTTCCTTTTAACAAACGGACAGTGCACCAAAATTCATTAGAATTGTTTACATTATTGAGTGAATTTGAGATGCTTGTCATATAGTCTCTTTTACGGTATTTTATGCATTCTAGATAAACTTTTTAAGCTATTTTCGGTACGAGAATTTTTAAAGTTATTTAGATTGCGTCTGGCTATGCCTTTTAGTTCACGGCAGTGGCTATTGTATCAAGGTTTATTAATTTTGATTGAATTTAAAGTGTTAGGCTGTTGTAAAATTTGAATCATTCCAGTTTTAATAATAATAATAATAATAATAATTTTCTTTATTGATGAGACATCAATGGCGAGGTTCAGCCATAGGCTGGTCTACCACCTAACCATACAAATTTTTACATAATAATGCCAATTATTAATTTACAAAAATCAAAAATAATACAAATGTATTAAATCATAAATAAACCACAAATCTTTGTATGCAAAACAATATGCCAATTAATCAAATAATAATAATAATAATTTGTATATTACACAGATATTACCTACGCAAATATATTTTTAATATGAATTTTAAACATACTCGGGGATAAGTTTTTTAAATTACAAGGTATGTTATTGTACAATGACGGTGCCAAATAAGAAAAAGAGCCCTTTAATTTCGATTTTCTATAAGCTGGTACTATATATAAATCTTTAATCCTGAGCTTATAATTATATTGCTTCGGTTTCAATTTGTCAAATAGATAGTGAGGAGTATCAGTTTTCAGAATTTTATGTATTAAACAGAGATACATAGCTTTTACGAGATTATTTACAGATGTCATATTGGCTAGCCTACGATATTTGGACATATGATCATACTTGCGTGCACCATAAACGAAACGCAGACAAGAGTTCTCGACAAGTGTAATTCTATTTTTAACTGTTTCTGTAAGATTTGGAATATACGCACAAGCGCAATAATGAAATAAGGGTAGAATTAGAGTGTTAACAAGGCGTAATTTAACTGCTGAACTTGGATCTTGCCTAAACTGGTACAGGTGTCGCAAGCGAAGTCTCGAGGCTGTAAGTTTTTTATTTAGATGTTGCCTGAAAGAGAGATTTTCATCAACAAGAAGTCCTAAAATATTGACAGAAGTGCTACGTTCGACAATGGTACCGTTCAGTCTTATATCAGGTATGGAGTTGGAATTACCAACAGCAAGATATGATGACTTAAGAGACATTGATTTTGAGACCGTTGTCTTCTATCCATAGAGATAATTTCTGTAAATCCCAATTAACGTTAGTAATTTGTTCATCCATATCTAATGGATCTATAGTTGCAATAATCGTTGTATCGTCTGCATATGAGTGTGCTGTGGAGTAATTTAAAACTGATGGCATATCTGCTACATATATAAGAAAAAACAATGGGGCTAATATTGAACCTTGTGGTACACCGTTCTGCAGAGCAAAATTATTTGATGTAAATGTATTTGAGTTGTGCGACATGCACACCTGAAAATTTCTGCTAATCAAATAATTTTTACACCACAGAATTGCATTTTCAGAAAAATTGTAAAATTTTAGCTTGGCAAGCAGCATACTGTGATTCACCATATCAAATGCCTTTGATAAATCAATCTGAATCAATAAGGAATTCTTGGATTCATCGAAATTATTTAATAAAGTATCAACAATGTTTAAGAGACATGTATTGGTACTATGCCCTGCTCTAAATCCAGATTGATTATCAGGCAAAATATTAGTTTCCTTTATGTAAATCATGATTTGATCACAGCATACTCTCTCCAAAACTTTGGACATGACTGGTAAAATACTGATTGGTCTCAAATCATCGAACGTTGCACACTCTTTATGTTTAGCAATAGGCTTTATAATTGCCGTTTTCCAAATTTCAGGTACAACACCATCGAGTATACACGTATTTACAATGTGTGTTATATAATCTGCAATTACTGGCAATATAATTATTAACATTTTAATTGAAATTTCATACACCCCTATTGCATTAGATTTGTATTTTTTTTAAATTGTTGCTATAGTATCGCTATCAACACATTTGAATTCAAATTGCTGAGACTCCCCGTATCTACCGTTCAAATAAAAATTTAATGTATCAAAATTTATATTAGTAGTACCAATCTTATTATAGAGAAACTGACCATAATATTCTGGTTTACATAAATTTTCCGGAATATTTTTTACCAATTCACCTTTTACCCCCATATTATTTAAATTTTTCCACAATATTTTGGAATTTTTCATATTATTATTTATTTCATATTCCATAAAAGCTTTCTTTTCTCTGCGAATAGCTGCTGTCGTCAGATTACGTAACTGTTTGTAATAATCTAGTTTAGATTTTGTTTTATGTTTTTTATATTCTAATAAAGCTTTATCCCTTTTCCTTTGCATGATTTTTACAACAGGTGTAATCCAAGGACAGTAATTTTTTGTTGTTTTTATGGTCTTAATGGGAGCGTGTTTATCAAATAAAGAAATAATATTATAATTTAAATATTGCACTTTTTCATTTATGTCATCCAGTGTTATAATATTATTCCAATTAACAGATTGGCAATCGTTTTAGCGGCAGCATCCTTTATCATTGTTACTAAATTGAGATTTAATAGATTGACATTATTAGAATTAAAATAAATACCGTTTGCAAAATTTAATTGCTGTTGAAAGTGATTTTTGCAAGTTATTAAATTTAAATTTGACTAGATGTAAGGGATTACTATCTATATTATTTTTATTTATATGCCTTTGCGTATCTATTGTTTCTATATTAACAATGCCCAAGCTATATTGTGAGCGTGTAAGAGTAGGATAAAAAGATAAACTGGGTACATTATTTATGAAATTTAAGTTTGCCCAAACAAGATCTATAGTAGATTTTCCGTTTGCATTAATAAATGTATACTCACCAGGAGTATCGCCTATAATTCTGCCATTAAGGACGTACAAACCGAGATTTTCCATTATTTCAAGTAACATTTTGCCACGCTGATTAATGTTGTTGTGAAGTGAAACTCTTTCCTTGTTAACATGTTTGGAATTGAGTATATCTTCGTGAATTTGGTTGCACTGACCTATGTGCGCGTTATAGTCACAAAGAATTATTAGGTCTTTGTTGCCATATGTATCTGAAATCATGCAAAGAGTATCGAATAATATTTCAATAAGTACATCACTGTCAAGATACGGTCTAAGATAAATAGTGCCGAGGATAACGATAAATGGTTATATCGTTAATATAAATATAAATTAATTTCAATGATATATAAACTCGAGGAAGCGCTTGAAAATATTAACAAAAAAGAAAAGAAAAATAATATAATTATCAAAGGCTGGACAATACAAGGAAATAATACAGCAAAGAGTACAGCCGAAGAATTTCTTAAGCAAGAACTGAAGATATCTGCTACTATAAAAAACATCAAAGTTATGAACACCGAAAAAGAGAATAAACCAATTTTAGTAGAACTAAATAGCTTTGAAGATAAAATCCAAATCCTCAAGAATAAATAAAAACTGGGAACAAAACGAATATTTTTCGAAAGCGACTTTACTAAAGAGGAAATAAGTGTACAAACAGCTATCAGGAAAAGAGCTAGAGCAGAAAAAGAAAAAAGCAACAATGTTAAGATAGGATACACGAAAATTATTATTAATGGTAAAACACTCAACTGGAGCAAATCTTAGAATGGCCTAGAAGAAAATTCAAGTACTAAGCCCAAGGAATTTGGACATAGTTCAAAAATTAATAAATACCCCATGCCAAGATGTACAGAAAAAGACAACTGTAACGGACACGGAATTGCTTAAGGAGAAAACAAATAAAAATAATATTTACACAAATATAAAAATAGGAACGTGGAGCATAAAAAGTATTAAAAATAAAGAGACTGAATTAATAGATGAATTCGAGAAATCGCAGTTAACTATACTAGGACTAACAGAAACCAAGAAAAAGGGAGAAGGATTAGAAAAACTTAAAGGAGGTCACATATTTATTTACAGTGGGGTACAAGATAATGAGGGTGCTAAAGCAGGAGTGGGATGCATAATTAGGCAAAACTGTACACAAGAACTAATAGATTGGAAATGCCACTCTGTAAGAATTTTAAATGTAAAAGTAAATCTACATGGAAATCAAATTGAATTCCTAATTGTATATGGGCCTAATGACGACGAGAAAAAAGATATTAAAGATAAATTTTGGGAGGAGTTGCAATTAATATTCGAAGATATCAGTGAACCGTTTTTTCTATTAGGGGACTTTAACGCAAGAATAGGAAATGACAACAAAGGCATAGAAAGTGTGTTGGGAAAACATGGAGAAGCAGTTAGAAATAATAATGGTAATAGACTAATAGACTTATGCATAATTAATAATTTAGTCATACTAAACTCGTTATACCAACATAAAGATATACATAAATATACACGAGAAGTGGCAAGCAGAAACTAACGTTCAATTATTGATTATTTTATAACAGGAAGCAAGTACAAAAACAAAGTACAAGATGTTAGAGTTAAAAGAGGCCATGAAATAGGAAGTGACCACTACCTGCTAGAAATGAAAACCAAAGCTAAACAAATAAATTGTATTAAAAAAACAGAGGTAAAAGAACAGACTACAGTAAGAGAGAATATAAAAATACATAAACTAAGAGAAGAAGAAGTAAGACTAAATTACCAAGAAGAGATAAAAAACAAAATGAATCATTTGGGGGATATTGGTAGTCTTAATGTAGAAGAGACATGGTACCACAAAAAAACAATTATTTATGAAGCAACTAAAACGGCTTGTGGCACATATATCCAACAAAATCGGAAAAAACAAACTCATTGCTGGAGCCCAGAAATTAAACAAGAAATCGAGAAGAAAAAACAAAAATGGAAACAATATTTACAAACTAAAACACCGGAGGATTATGAAGTATATAAAATACAACGAAAAATAACAAAAGAATTAATTCAAAGAGCTAAAGATAGTTATTGGGAAGACTTTGGAAAAAGGATGGAAAATAATTATAGAGAAAACAAGAAACTATTTTATAAAGTTATTAAAACCAAAAAAAAAAAAAAATAATAAGAAAACGGCTACACTAAAGCAAATAAAAGACAAAGAAGGGAATATTCTTACAGATACAGAAAGTATTATGGAAAGATGGATAGAATATTTTGAATAGCTCCTAGAGACAAATAAGAAAAGCACTAATGTAACTGCACAATACGTTGAAGAAGAAGACATTGTAAAGAATGAAAAAATAACAGAGGAAGAAATAAAGGAAGCTATTAAAAAAATTAAAGTAGGTAAAGCCGCAGGATACGACAATATTAAACCTGAACAAATAAAATACATCGGAGAAGATGGAGTAAAAATAATACGCCATCTAATTAACAAAATATGGGAAACGGAACAAATCCCTAACGAATGGAATACTACCATTATAATGACAGTGCATAAAAACGGAGATAACAGGTTGTGCTCAAATTATAGAGGAATCTCTCTAATTTGTACAATGGCAAAGTTATATGAGAGCATAATAGAAAACAAACTTAGAATAAAAATTGGAAAAGACCTAGCCAAATCGCAAAGCGGTTTCCGAAAGGGATATTGTATACAAGATAATATCTTTACTATAAGACAACTCATTGAGAAAACTCTGACCTTTAATAAAGAACTTTATATATGCTTTATAGACCTAGTCAAAGCATTCGACAAAGTTGATAGAGAAAAATTATGGAAGACATTAAAAGATAAGAATGTTGGGAATAAGCTAATAAGAACAATTAAAAGCATATATAATAATACCAAGAATTTGATTCGTACATGCAACAGCATATCAAGAGAATTTACAACACAGAACGGATTAAGACAAGGAGGAAACCTAAGCCCACTACTTTTCATAATATACCTAGATGAAATAATGAAAAAAGTAAAACCTAAGCTAATGGAAACAATGATTGGACATTTAAACTTACAACGAATTAAAAATACGGAGTGTGCGTTTGCGGACGACATGGCTATTTTCGGAAGTACAGAGCAAGAACTTCATGGAAATAAATGTAGATAAAACGAAAGTAATGTGCATTAGCAAAAAACAGAATAGGATGACAGTTAACATTAATTCATTACCCCTGCAACAAGTTAATAGTTTTAAATATTTAGGAGGCCTAGTCGAAAGTACAGGAGGATATGAGGAAGAAATCAACGCCAGAATCCAAGCAGCTGCAAAATCCTTTTACACACTCAACCCATTAATATATAGCAATAAAAGCCTTTCGAAAACAACAAAATTAACAATTTACAAAACAATACATCAAGCGATTTTACTACAGGGAAGTGAAACGTGGGTGATGATAAACAAGAGGCAAGAAAGTAAAATACAAGCGTCTGAAATGAAAGTACTTAGAAGAATCGAAGGAATAACCAAGATGGACAGAATTAGAAAGACAGATTAGAAAGACTACAAGTAAAATCAACAAAAGAAAAAATCAAAGAAAAACAATTAAAATGGTTTGGACACCTTGCAACACTACTAGAAAACAGACCAGTCAAAAGCATATGGAAAACACGAGCCACAGGGAAAAGATATAGAGGTAGACCGGCGAAAACCTGGGATGGCACGATAAATGAAATAATTAAGGAGAGAAATATAACTAAACAAAGAGCTATAGAAGTTGCACAAAATAGAAAAGAGTGGCAAGACTTTACAGAGAGTTAAATACCTAAAGATCAATCCTCAACACCCAGAGGATACTCCGAGGAATCGACTATATATATATATATATATATATATATATATATATATATATATATATATATATATATATATATATATATATAAATTTCTATGAGTGAGTATTTTCTAATAATTTTGTTTTAAGATTATTTTCTTTAAATAATACAATTATACCACCACTTCCTCGGCCTCTGTCCTTTTTTTACCGCTAAGCAACAGTACATATTGCTTTTGTATAAATCTAGAAAAGCAGGCAATTTTATATTCAAGCTTGTATTCCATGTTTCATAGAAACATAGGACATCTGTGCATAATATTCAAGAAATATTATCCGAGTTTAAGTTTTGTACATTATTTATACCATTTACATTCCAGAATGCTATGCACACACGTCCGCTGTTTTTAAGTGTTTTATAATTTAACTTATTTTTTAAAGTATTTGTGTCCTGTATTTTTAATCTGCTTCCTTGTGACTGGACGTGGCTTCTAAAAAAGATTCTTCGGGGAAGGTAGTTGGTTCTAGTTACCCCATGGAGTTTTTTTTGCAGGTAGTTTTGTAGGCGTGTCGTTTGAGGAATTTCTGCCCCGTTTTTGGTTGTTTTCGCTTACTTGGGATTTCTGTGATCTGATTTTGCGCGTCTGTCTTTCCTGAGGTATCAAATCTTCATTTACATAAATACCGCTACCTTTAAACTGCTTTCTTGCATGATAGATTGCATACTTTGTGTTCGTATTATTAAGACATAGTAAAATTGGTTTTGGATTTTGTGAGTCCATTGTATGTTTGCCTAGTCGAAATACAGTATCGGTATCTGAATCGGCTAGATCTATATTTAAATATTGTTTAAAGAGTTGAGTTATAATCTCCTTTAAGTTGAAATTCTTGTCTGAGGATTCTGGTACGCCATGTATTATCAGATTCCTTTTCCTGGAAAGTTTGTCCAGTCTTGAAATAATTAATGTTTGTGATTTTACTTACTTTTCATTTACTTTCTTTTCATTTACTTTTTGTTCCAGCTCTATGTATTTACTTTTGAAGAATTGTAGATCATTTTTTGTTTCTGAAGTGTCCGTTGATATAGTTTCAAATTTCGTCAGAATTCTTTCTATTATATTACTGTCTGTATTAGACATTTTTTTTGCTCACACTACACACGTAGTTTACACTAAATGTTTGGTTAGTGTTAAGGGCTGTTATACATATAATAAATATATGTAAATGCGTTTTTCGATAAATGGAGATAATTTTAGTAAACTTTTACGATGTAATATTGTCTGTATACACTACACACGTGATTTTCGTGAAATTTTCAGCTAAGTTACCGAAGTAAATACGTTGTACGATAAGTGGAGGTAATTTTAATTACTTTTTCGATGTATTATTGGCAGTATTAGACAGTTTTTACACACTACACACTTGGTTTGCACAAAATGTTTGGTTATGTTATATCAAAAATACTGTTAGAGCTGTTAGAAATATGATATTCATTCACGCGTTGTTTGATAAATGACGATTATTTTAATTATCGTTTTCGTTGTAATAAATTAGATTATATACTGGATTATTTAAAAATAAAGCATAGTACTTAAGGTGAAATGGTACCCTAGAACAAATGAAAATAAAACAATTTATTGAACGTCGCGTCAAATAATAATTTCAAATTTATTAACGAAGTAAAAATATTTTGTTTGTATGAAATATTAATAATATATTTTAAAAACAACGTTTCTTGGGAAGAGAATGAATAATAAATAACAAATTTTAAAATCATAACGTATATTACATAAAATTCACTGATTACATAATATTTTGTAATTGGAATAATACTACCTTTTTAGTTTAAGTTCTGTATTTTTTATTATTAAAACCCAACGTTTCGGCACCATAAACTGGTGCCTTCTTCAGGGGAAATTGAAATAAAAATGTGAAAAAAACAAAAGCAACATGTAACCAAGGTAATATGAAAAGTACGTAAATGTTACCTTTTTTATGTCCGGCAATAACTTGGACGGCGAACATGCATCTTCTCAGGAAAACTCTCCTTTTGCCAAAGGAAAAACCGCCCCAAAAACTGGCAGAGAAGCTTTATCGGTAGCGAAATGCCGCAGCCGTACTCTTTATTAACAGATGTACAAAAAGTCTAGAAAAAATTGTATACATATTACAAATTACAACTTATTTAATATTGGAAGCCAAGCGCGACTAAGTTCTAATCCGTCACAATGATTGAGATTGATATTTCTGGTTTTATAAATCTCAATGGTTTCTCTAATTAATCTGTTAAGTCGAGTAGGTCTAGCAATGATTTTAGTTTCTGGTTTAATTTGGTGGAATTCTTCCAAGGCATGCTCTGCAACAGACGATTTCCCAGGCTGGTTCAATCTGATCGATCGATGATGTTCATTCAATCTTGTAGAGACAGTTCTACCAGTCTGGCCGATGTAAACTCTCCCACAGACACATGGAATTCTGTAAATCCCTGAAGATTGAAGAGTAATGATGTCTTTCACTTGTTTCAACATATGACGAAGTTTAACATGGAGAAAACGAAATCTTCATGTTCTTCTTACGAAGAATTCTACCAATCTTGTCCGTTATGTTTTTTGCATAAGGAAGCGATGCAAATAATACGTTCCTTTCTTTCTCAATGTTTGAAGGTCTTTTTGCTTTAAGGCCTCGTTTAAGGCATTTTTCAATTGAAGACTTTTTGTACATCTGTTAATAAAGAGTACGGCAGCGGTATTTCGCTACCGATAAAGCTAACTTTTCATGTTACCTTGGTTACTTGTTTCTGCTTTTTCACATTTTTAAGTCAATTTCCCCTGAAGAAGGCACCAGTTAAAAAATGTTGCATTTTCATAATTATTTAAAAACATAATAGGTACATCATAATAAAATATATTTCGTATGATGTTGAATGTATTATTTCGTATAATATGTGGTCAGCAATGAATGTATTGTTTTTGAGAAGGTATTATTTAATATAATATTCCGCGACGGCTGTTCAGCAATTCTGCATTATTTCCCAAGACGCTTAGTTTAGGGTTGTAATATTTGCTCTTGAGCCTGCTAAAAATATCTGATGTGGACACCACATGACTTCCTTGTACGCCTGTTACACTATACATATTTTGTTAATAATTAAAATATGTATTATAACAGACCCAATCATAAAATTGCACGTATTTGACATAATTTGACATCAACATTAATTTTTTTTATTTTTTTGTTAATTTTTGTCCTAATCCATAGCAAACTTAATTACAGAATACACAGAGCTAATTTAATCATAATTGATGTTTTCGACGCAGAATTCAATTCTCTAAAACTTTTATTTGAAGCATTTATTACTAAAAGCAAAATAACACCATTTTTTTCAAGAAAAACTGATAACATTATTTTTAAATTTTTTTTAAATATATGCAATACATTGTAGATTTAAGAAACATTAAATCGAACTTACTCGAAAGGAATGATGGGATAAATCAATCAAAATTAACTAATAAACAATAACAAAAAAATAAAAAAAATTAACACGGTATTCTTAAAGTACTACTCAATAAATAACGATTAAGATAAAAAAAAAACATTTTTTTTAATAATTACTTTGCGAGATATTTAAATTTATTTCCAGGGCCACAAATGACATCACACTATTTGTATCTTTCTCGCGCAGCCTACTACAGAAATTGGTGTGAAAAAGATAGATATAGGTTTCTTTAAAGATCAAATGCAGTTATACAAAAAATAATTATGACTTTTTGGTTCCACGAATGGGCCCATAAACCAATTTTTTAAAAATATTTTTAAGTGAAAGTTCGCTTACTCTTGAAGCAATAGGGTCCTCCACCGTAGTAACAAATTAGAACAAGGGTCAGTTATATTAAAACTAGACCTTAAAGCTGTATATTAAGGACTATCAAAGTTTAAAAATAGTTATTAGTTTCTAAAATAATCGAGTTTTTATTACCATTTCCTCATCTCTATATCTACGTCACACATTTATTCTATTCCAAATTCTTACTACTTTCAAACCTGCTATCGCCTTTTTGAAATACGGAATCCATTTGCAAGTATATAAATGCAGAAAATAACAACAATAAAACAACAGAAATAAACCTAATAATACTAGTTTAAATTTATAATGCCATGACAGTTTTCAAGCGTTGGTATGAAAGTGAAAGATATGTTCAATAACATAGGCTACCAGTGGTAATCAAATCTGAGACTATAATATATACGTAGTATTTTTATTAATTATGACATTAAATTACTTATTATCCACCCATATTTCTAATTATTGATAACGCGGTTTGAAAATTTGAATTCAGCATGAAATTCTCTTTAACATAAACAATATTAAGTATTTAATATGTGTCAAAGTGGTTGATGAGAAATTGAGAAATGAGCCGATTTTCAGATGTTTAAAATCTTAGAGGAATTTCATGTGAGTTTAATTTGTTAGTAACTGACAAATTGCTCTTCGGAAAAAATTGTGTAATACTTGATATGAAAGAGAATTTCATGCTGAATTCAAATTTTTAAACCGCGTTAAGGCTGGTTTATGTAAGCTGTAAACTTAGGCATTTACCTTAGCATTAGCATTATGACTTTGCATTAAACTTTACATTACGCTGTCCGGTTTATGTACTTCTTAGGGCAAACCAATAAGAGTTAGGATCACACAAACACACATACAGGCATCATCGTAAAACTATTAAAATCGTATTCTAGGCACCCTAAAACGTGCTTATTCATTAAAAATAAATGTCACTTCTTGTAAAATCGACACGTCTTTTTTATGATAAATAAATCTACATTGTTCAATTAACTGTATTAGTTGGACTTATTTTTCAATGACACTCATTTTTAGTTTTTTAGTCAAGACAATGTGACAGAAATATTCCAAAATAAAATATCTGATGTGGACACCACATGACTTCCTTGTACGCCTGTTACACTATACATATTTTGTTAATAATTAAAATATGTATAATAACAGACCCAATCATAAAATTGCACGTATTTGACATTGACATTAAATTCTTTATTTTTTTGTTATTTCTTGTCCTAATTCATAGCAAACTCAATTACAGAAACCAAAAAGTACATAGGCTCGTAGTATGGTCACGGTTTTAACTAAAACACTGTTTTAAGAAATGTCAAATTCAAATTTCATTATTTAATTTCACCCTTATATGTAAAGAACGATTTTTTTAAAAATATTTGTTTGAATACAAACTTAGTTCTGCTTTAAAATCATATTTTGATAAATTTTATATTATTTATTATTGCCATTAAATAATGAAATTTGACAATTCTTAAAACAGCGTTTTAGTTAAAACCGTGATCATACTACGAGCCATTATGTTTAAATTTACATATCTCGCTTATACAAAGAACTAATTTAATCATACTTGAAATTTTCGACGCAAAATTCAATTCTCTAAAACTTTTATTTAAAGCATTTATTATTAAATTCAAAATAACACCATTTTTTTCAAGAAAAACTGATAATAGCTTCAAGTAAAGTATCACTTCCGGTTAGACTATTTTAACCAGTCTATTATGTTATTTCCATTGATATAAAAGTATTATATACCAAATTTGAAAAGTTTTGGATTATATTTTAATATAGTTTTCCATTAAAATCTATTATAGGTTTCAAGTAAAGTACCACTTCCGAGTATACGATTTTAACTAAAATCTATTATGTTATTCCCATTGATATAAAAGTATTATATACCAAATTTGAAAAGTTTTGGATTATATTTTAATATAGTTTTCCATTAAAATCTACTATAGGCTTCAAGTAAAGTACCACTTCCGGGTAGACCATTTTTACTAAAATGTATTATGTTATTCCCATTGATATAAAAGTCTTATATACCAAATTTGAAAAGTTTTGGATTATATTATAATATAGTTTTCCATTAAAATCTATTATGGGCTTCAAGTAAAGTACCACTTCTGAAAGTTATGCAATGACCAAAAAGGGAGGTGCACAACTAGATGTTATAACAGTCCTAAATACAAAATTTTAACTTTCTACGTCTTCCCGTTTTTCAGTTATGCGAGATACGTACGTACAGACGTCACGACGAAATTAGTCAAAATGGATTCAGGGATGGTCAAAATGGATATTTCCGTTGAAATCTGGAAACCGATTTTTTTCGCGATTACAATACTTCCTTTACTTCGTACAAGGAAGTAAAAAATAATGACAGATGTCAATTGACTATCGTAAATATCTCCAGAATCAAGCTGTCGTCCACGAACATATAATACTCTTCTGATTGGTTGGCATTAGCATTATGAAATTAGAAATTGTCATATTCTAGGGTTACGGCATAATGCGTAGGTTAAGGTTATAGCTACATATACCGCAGCACGCATTTGTCTATACTTGAATTATTAATGCAAAGTCATAATGCTAATGCTATAGTGGAGTCCTTTAACGTAGACTTGTCACCTCAACAATAGTCGCAGAGCAAACCAATTAAGAGATTCTCTAAGTATATTTTTCTTAATTCACTTTCATCTTGTGTTTATAACATTTAAGTATCGTCTTCCTTCTCGTGTAGAGTCATCTTATTCGCACTTTGTTCGGCTTGTACCGCCTAAAATTCAAATGTCTTGTCTTCTCGTAGGCAATCCATCCATCGCCTTTTCACTCATCCATGTGCGCTGAGGGCTGCCCTGATTATCTAATCTTGTCCGAAATTAGGAGCATTTTGGATATCTTAGTTTTTCATGCGCCCAGCTGGGTGACATTCAGCGATTACTCGTATTTCTTCATTGCAACCTAACATTCTGCTTTATATGTGGAAGGAGACACTTAGCCGTAATGATAATTTATAACAATTAGAATTCTTGATATTTGAATTTTGAATAAACCATTTGTTATATTATTGGCCAATTTACCGTGTATAGCATATGCAGCGATAGAACATCTGAAAAAAGTTTATTTACAAGTGCCGTTGTGGCTGGGTAATTATTTTTCACCGATTGAATGGGAGTGGAAGCTTACAAATTTTTTGATACCAAACCCCATGGACCAGCCACCTGCTCCGGAGCAGATATTGAAGATAATATTCTGTAGATGTAAAGGCCTATTTATATCAACGCGACGCAAGCACGCAAAGCAGTCGGTAACGCAGTCGCAAAGTGTTGAATTTATAACCACGCTAAATTTGCTGCTGCTAACCAATCAGAATGCATAGTGCAAATCGGAACTCACTACTCAGAAAAAAAAAAATATCTAAATTGTAGTTAAATTAACTAAACAAATCTGTAATTTTCAGCCTACTCATATGTTTTCATTAAATTATCTAAGTTGATTTAGTTAAATTTTCTAAATTTGTAATAACAAATTATAGTAAAATTAAATACAAAATTAGATTAAATGACTACATTTAGTATTGAACTAAACATAAATAAAAAAAATTAACTAAATATATATTTAAATTTTCTATTTACTTACCTAATTCATTAGATAAATCACGGAAAATTGTAGGACAAAATAGTGAAGCCAAAATATAGTAAAATTAAGTAAAATAAGTAATTGAAATAACTATTTACATATGTAAATTAACAATTTTTTATAAAATATTTGTTATCTATTTCGGCTTAGTTAAAATGCTAAATTAATATTTTTATTAAATTAATTATTAGACATATTGCCTAATAAAATAATATCTAATTATAATTAGACAAAATTTCGATCCTTTTTTTTTCTGTGTACACAACTGTATGACTCAACTAAATACGACATTTCGAGATTTCAAGATGCGCGCGCTTCTTGTGAAAATACTGACAAGTAATTGGTTACACGCTAGAGGCAACGCACGACATCACGCAGAAAGTTAAAAGTTGGCCATCTCTTGCGTATCGTTCATTGCGTTACCTACTGCATTGCGGTGATATAAATGGGCCGTGTTAAGGTACGGTTTCCTAGACGCGACAAGCCGCGGCGGCCGGTCGCCGCGATTTTACTCCGATCGCTAGTCGCAGAGCACTAGTGTTTTCCTAGACGCGACACGCGACAGCTGCAGTTCGGAATGAAACGAATTATTTTACAAAATAATTACATTTTACAAATGTTATTAGAAGAAGAGGATGACATTTCCTACTTAATTAGGGAAAAAAGAAAAATTACACATATGTTGTTTCAAGGTAGACAAACAGAAGGCTATTTTGCCATATTAATAAATAGGCATTTAAGCGTACATGACAACAAATTTCGAGAATTTTTTCGCGTCAACCATCATCAGTTTGATTTTCTGTTGTCGTTGGTTGATGAAGAACTCCGTAAACATCCATATATATATATATATACATCCCGCTATCATTATGGCTTCCTTTCATGGCTGTGAATTATGGCGTCCTTATACGCCGATATTTTCATATGAATATCATTGCAGCGTCCTTTCATACAACGTGTTTATGGAGTCCGTATATAATTTTTTTTTTTATATGACTATCAATACAGCGTCCTTTCATACAACGTATTTATGGAGTCCGTATATATATTTTCTTTTATTTCTCCGGCTTTATAGCGTCCAGCAATTAGTTGGTTTCTCGCTGTTTTTATATAACTTTTCCCACAAATTGCTTACATTGCCAACTTTTATTAAACATTATTTTAGATATATTTATTATGTATGTATTAGAGTAGGTGTGCGAGTATATGTGGTGTGAGTGCGTGTGAGTGTGTGGGTATGTGTATGAGAGTGTATTTGGGTGTGTGTGGTGTCTGTCTATCTGTCTGTCTGTGTGTGTGTGTATGTGTGTGTGTTTGTGTGTGTGTGTGTTTGTTCGTATTTTAGTGCGTGCGTGTGTGAGCTTGAGCATGTGTGTGACCGTGTAAAAGTGTGTTAGTAAAAGTATACGTGCGTGCTTGCGTTCGTGTGTGTGTATGTGTGATGTGTGCTTGTGTGTGTGCTGTGTGCTTGTGTGTGCATGCGTGCTCATGCCTGATTGTGAGTGTGTAAGAGTGCGTGTGGTGTGTTTGAGTTTGTATGTATGTTTTATATGTGTGTGAGCGAGTGTGTATGAATGTGTGTGTGGGTGTGAATTTGTATGAGTGTGAGCGTGTATGTAAGTACGTGTGTGGTGTCTTAGTATTTTAAAATGTGTGTATGTGTTTGTGAGTGTGCAAGTGTATGTGTGTGAGCACATGTTTGTGAGTGTGTAAGAAGTGTCAGCATGTTAGTATGCGTAGCGTTTGAGGGTGAAAGTGTGTGTGTGTGAATCTTGCGAGACTATGCATGTGTGTGTGTGTGTGTGAGTCTGTGTGAGAGTGTATGTTGCGTTTGAGTGTGTGAAAGTGTATGTGTCTTGAGCGTGAGTGATATCAGTCTGTGAAAATGTGTTTATGTGAGCGTATGATTGTGTGTGAGTGTGTCTGTGTTAGTAATGCCGCCAGACGAGCTATGACGAGAAACAATTAACTCTCGTCTCGAAAATTCGAGACGAGATATCTCTGCATCTCGTCTCGTCATATTTTTTCTTACTTTTCTCAAATTTATAATCAGAAATAGTAAATAAATTAACATTACAAGCAACATGAATTTAATGAAAGGATACCACCGAATAAAATATTATTTTACTGAGTCTGGTGTTTGAATGGTAGGTAAAAAATATGTACTCTTTAATATCAAGCCTTTATCACCCATTGTTGGGTGTAGAAATCTGCTTTGTACGCTAATATTGGTAATTATGATTATAATTCGTATAATGCAGGTACTTGAGGCACAAGTATACCATAGAGGTCAGTTTTGTGAATTTATTTTTTTACTAAAACAATAAATCTAAAATTAGTCAATAAGTATGAATGTGAATGAAGAAGCGATTAAAATATTTATTTATACCGACAAATATTTTGTTATTTTGTATATTTTAATTAGAAATATTTACGTAATATAAAAGAAATAGTACAATGTAGATCTCGAATTTCTACTCTCGTCTCCAAATCTCGAGGGCATTATTCTCGTCTCGTCTCGAAATTCGAGACGAGATCTCGCAGCATCACTAGTCTGTGTGGTATGTGAGTGGTATCTGATTTGTATGTGTGTGTGTGTTTGTATGAAAATGTGCAGCTGTGTATGATGAGGGTATGATTGTGAGTAGGTGAGTGTAAAAGAGTGTGTGTGTATGTGTGTGTGTGTGTGTGTGTGTGTGTGTGTGTGTGTGTGTGTGTGTGTGTGTGTGTGTGTGTGTGTGTGTGTGTGTGTAGTGTGAATATTTGATTGTGGAACCGTGAGTGCGTGTGAAGTGGAAAATTTATGTTATTACAAATATTAAACAGTACAAAATTCTCTATCCAATACGTTTCAAATTTTCATTATATCTTCTATAGATTTACAGATAAAAAATATATATATTAAATAATCTCTTGTAATAAATCTCACAACTCAAACAACCCCAAGGTAACCAATTGAAAAATTATAAAATATTTGTGACTGATAAATGGTAGTGTCAAAAATCAAAATACATTACTGGCTTCTTTCTCCGGGAAGGATTTTTAATATCACTTAGGTATTATATTAATTAAATATATAGTACTGTAGGGATATTATATACACTCTTCAGAAATATCACTAATCGTCCAATGAATTTGAAGAATCTCGAACATATAAAGAATTTAAAAGTATACAAAAATATCTAAATACTAAGAATAGAGTAATTGGAATTTTGTGTATATCAGAAATGTAATATATAACAAATCCTTATACATATATCCTTCATTGAAAATGGCAGAAGGTATTGTGCTGGACACAACAGATTTAGTTTATTTGAATTATGCGCTGAATAAATTTACCAACTTTAATAATTATCAAGGAGCACCAAAATATTTATTTATATTGTTCTTTGACACGGACAAGTAACAATTTTGATAATAGCATACTAAAAAATATTTTGAAAAATGGTTATTTAATGAATACGTTTTTGAACAGTAAATAAACAAATAAAATAAATGGTGAATCTCACTAAAATTTATTGAGTGAATAATATTTATTCATTAATTACTGAATGATTTATAGAATGCCAAAATTATTGAAAATAAAATAATATATCTAATATGGAAAAACATTGTTCTACTCCATATTATACCATATTAGAAAATTAAATTCAAATAATAATTTAAATTGCTCCCCAGAATTGAGCAAACGAAGGCATTCACTCACGGACGCTTTACTGTTTTCACAATGAAAGAAAGGACATACGGACGCTCTAATGTAGTCACAATGAAAGTTAGATATACGGAGCCGTATATACGGCTGACGACACCGGACGCTCTAATGAAGTCACAATGAAAGTTAGATATACGGGGCGTATATACGGCTGGCGACACTAGCGAAACTGGTGGGGTATATGGTGAACTAAAAATATACAAAATCTTTCATGGTGGTATCATTAGAGCGTCCCCCTCAACTTTCGTTTTTCAATACTAGATGATTAGATATGATGTTGTGGAGCTTCCCAAAGGTGATACATTAGAGCGTCCGTATACGGACGCCCTAATGCAACTGGACGCTATAATGATGGTAAATACATAATGTATGGACGCCACATTGATGGTAAGATGTAAATATATATATATATATATATATATATATATATATATATATATATATATATATATATATATATATGTTTTTCATTGCTACTATCATATAACACATTATTTTCGCCAATTTCTAAAACCAATTTCTCGTCATCTGCGGCTGAAAATGTAGATTCCGCCATCCTGCCGCCGGCGATTGTCGCGAAGTACTGCTCACTATACCAGTCACGCCGTCACGCGTTTGTCGCAGCGGCAGACGAACTGCCGCGCAGTCGCGGCCGCGCCGAGGAAACCACTTCTTATAGGCGAAAAAAATTAGCTATAGATGTCAGGTCGAGCGGCGACAAAATGGAGACGAAAGAAGGAAAACAGATGCACGCGTATACCTGTAACGTCAGTTGACAGTGTTATTTTACATCTGTAACAGATAAGTATCCAGTGTCTGTGCAGCAAAAAGTGCAAAATGGAAAAAGTGAATATTGATCTAAATGATATTTTTGACTACATTGGTTCTTCATGACCAATAAAGGAAGGAGAAGCTGTGAATAAAGCAGGCCATGTAACCATGTGCGGTTTGAAGAACACTGATTTAAACACAGTTTTTGGATTTTGCCTTCAAACGAGCAATTTAAATGGAGCTCCACACTTTATTGAAGTGTTATTAAAGCCAAATTTACAAGGCAAATGTACTTGTAAGGCCGGGTTAGGAGGAAAATGCAAACGCATAGTTGCTGTATTATTACACGTAAATAGGTATTTATTTTTTTATTAATTCTATTAAGAAATAAATATTAATATCAATGACTGGTAGTATTTACTCTTAGGACCAGTTCTTCAATCTCTGGTTAAAATTTTAACTGGCAGTTAAATAAACAATATTGAATCGGATTATCGACTGCAATGACAAATCTGTCATTTGACATTTCATTTCGTTTCGATTTTGTTTATTTAACTGCCAGTTAAAATTTTAACTGAAGATTGAAAAAGTGGCCCGTAATCGGGGGTGATTAAGATATGACTAAAATAACAAATTCAATTGTTTTTTAATCATTCCAATGTATTTTTATGGTAGCCATGGTAATTAGTTAGGGTGACTGGGTGACTAAAATTTTGAGTAACTATGAGCAGTCAATATTTTTATAGTTTACTTTAATAAATGATATTTATTTACTTCTTTTTAACAAATATTATTCTTACCTGGATGAAAGTCTGACTGCAGAAAATGATCAGAGCAAACTGTCACACTTTTACTAACTGGCTTACCGATTTTAAGTGCAATAGCCCACTTTTTACATAATTTAGGATCTTTTGGAAAGAAATGAATACTTTATGATGAATGATTTATAATTATTGCACTAGGGAACCGAACAATACCGCTTAGATTTACTTGTCATTGTCACTCTTAACCTTCATTTAAAAACGTTTTACACTAAAGCCATTAACTTATGTACACTATTATTTACAAACTTAATAAAATACTAGATCTAATAAAAACAATTCTTAAAATATATTCTAATAACAACAATTAAAATTAGAGCAACTTTTTCATACATGCACAAATGATAAAACCAAAGTTTTCCTTCTTTCTCTAGTTCGCAATTGGCGCTGTAGAGGTCAGCTACTTCGAATTTTTTCGCGAATAATTTGCCTATAAGCAGAGGTGTCGCCACAGACCAGAGACACTATATAGACAAGAAACTCCCTAAGAATTTCTCTAACCACGTTTTGATTGTGACACAGGTCGCCAATGGCGCTGTTCAGATTAAAAGCGGTAATTTTAAAATCTTTTAAATATGAATATTTGAAAGTAATTCACAGAAATAAATCTGTATTAAAGGAATGAATTATCAAGTTGAATTAAATTCAACTTAATAATTTATTCCTCTATACAGATTTATTTCTGTGAAGTAAAAGATACAAAAACAAGTATAATTTTATATAATGGATAAGAAAAAAAGACAAGTATATTTAAGTAAGCATTTTTATTTTATTATTTACAAATTATGTTGTTTTATAACTAGATATGTATTTCCAGAATTAAGTTCTTATCATTAGTAAGCACAAATAGAAAGAAAAATTCAAAGACTATTCAACATGTAAACTATTCCAGAAATCAACAACCCGTTTCACTGTATTCGACTTAATAAATGCAAGAATAACCTTAACCATATAGGATTAAAGTTTTACAACAAACATTCACATTATTTGAAAGAAATTAAAACTAAAAAAAGTTTGTTTCCTTAAAAAATTTCATTATAACGACTTTCTTTGTGATAAGTCCTAACTTTACTCCAATTTGTAATTATTAAACTAATCATTATTTTATTCTATTTTATGACGCTTATCAATATTGCATTTATCAAAAGAATTAAATAAATTATTATTACTATTATTATATCTTGGGTTGGACTTTATCGTTTGTTAACATAGTAATTAACTTACTTCTACGAAATTTAGGTGTTTGTGGAATAGTCTTTTTTCCCAACCTCTTGACATTGGGCAATTGCGATGTTCCAGGTACCGGATTAGGGACCAACTCTTTTGTTGTTTGAAAAGAAGTATCTCCGCTCGAAGCAGAAATGCTGCTACTATGAAATGTTGTTTCTGGAACCGAATTAGGGACAGACTCTTCTATTGTATGAAATGAAATACCTTCCCTCGAAGCAGAAATGCTGCTACTAAGAAATGTTGTTTCTGCAATTTTAAATATTGATGTTAATAAGAATTGTACACATACAGACATTTTTTTTTATATATACTAGCATAAATTATCCTGTATGAAACATTAAATACTAATATAAATTATAGGAATTGTAGACAAAATATATGTACCTGGTAAATGAAGAGATGGTATGCTACCATGTTTCAGATTTGTTCTATTCTTGTTCGACTGGAATTTGCTATCATTACAGAAATGAATGTCGCAAATCCTGTAGTTCGACTGAACTTTCGTCCTTTCCTTCTCGAGAAGATCTTGTCTTCTAATAACTTGCATCCACTGGAGGAGAATCTAAAGAACCCATACAGCATATAAGTAATATATCATAACCAAATGATGATACGCGAGAAATTGAGTTTCAGTAACATTATAATTCATAATATTTTACTAATACATAAAAATGTACAGTTGTCACATTTTCAATGTTTTTCTCTTGAAGAACGTAGAAAATATATATCGAAAAGCATATGAAACAAGCAAAGGAATATTCAAAACAGGATCCAATTTAAAAAAATGTTACATTCTGTACACCTTTTAAAAGTTTTATAATAATGAACATCAACTAACCTTTTCATCCTTAGGAATGCCATGCATAATTTGGTTTTTGCTGCTGTTTTTGCACTCAGGCACACAACAAACATACACCATCATAATTACTTTTCTAGCAAAGTATAAAACGCCAAACACTAAACGATGAAGTAACAACGACCGTTATCTTCAAAGTGACGTTTGTTTAAATTTGAAAACAAGCGACGCACACGGGGTTAGCTGCTGGTGGCGCTTTCTGCGACCCTGCGACCTGTGTACGAACTAGTTACCCCCACTCCTTTAATGAAAAATTCGTTGCATATGAGCGCGCACAGCATGGGTGTCGCGCGACTAGTGGCTGTGGCTTGTCGCGTCTAGGAAACCGTACCTTTACAAGCATGTGTTTTAACTCCTTACGTTACCTATTGCGTTTGCGTTACGTCTTGCGTTGCGTTGTTATAAATAGGCCTTAATCTGACTGTACTGGGAATTGTGGATGCAGAAAAAGCGGGATGTTCTGTACGCCCACTTGTACAGAATACAGCGGTGAAATTTGCACAAATTGTCCTCCACCACCAATGACTACAAATAATGTTGACAAAATAGAAGACAAAGAAAATGTACAAAATAATTAAAAATGTTTTTAAAATGTATTTTGTAATAAATTTCTATTGACAACGCATTAAAGTAATCATTTTTTGCAGCATTACACTCATTATCTCGATCTTTGAAGACTAGTTAATATAATAAATGTATTTCTAAAATATATTTTATTTTTAATTTTTTTTTTTTTTCAACAGGAAGATTAATTTTTTTTTTTGTAAAAATTTTAATTTTTTCGAATTTGAAAAATTTTGTGGCTAGAGCGTCAATTTTTAACCTATAAAGGTTAAAGTATTTTTAATTACGGACATTTAAAAAAAATCTATTAAAATCGGAGCTGTTTTGACCGGTTCCGAGACAATGTCCTTTTTTATTCCAAATATTAGTAAATAAAAAGTAATTGAGGCTAGTTATAATATCTACGAGCCCTGCTCCAAAAATTGGCCTATATCCTTTTTCTTAACTTACAGGGCAACTATACATTTATCAATGATAAAATCGCCTTTTACATAAGCTGTAAATTAATTCTAATAACGCAAAAGTAAGTTTAGGAATAATAATTGAATAAATTTAAAAATAAATTAAATAAAAAAAAATATGTATCATCACGGCTTATTATCCTTTTCTGGATGGGCTAATATGCTTTGTATTCAGATATCGGTAATAATGATGACATACTCGTAACTATCGTGTGGGCGTTTACCAGACGTCACCTCACGGGTATTCTCTGCTGACGTGCAACACAGGGGTTACTTTTGCGCCAATTAAATTTCGAAATAACTTTTGGCGACTGTCGGGATTAAACCCGAGTCCAGAAATTTGCGACCACACACTATGTAAATTGTAATACATAGATATAAGTCAATTCTTTTGACGGAGGGCTCGTATATCCTAATTTTGTTCATACTTAAAAGATATAGAAAATAATTTCATAAAATAAAGGGTTACTTATATTGATTTTGATTATTGCAGATCGATTACCCAGATATCGAGCAACAGACCCGCGTGGCCGTCCCCAGCCGCACGTGTCCCAGTGTGATGGAATCGCAGCATCAGCACCGGCAGCTGGGGCTCATGTACGACGAGGGCTACGTTGGCGGTCTGGGTCGCAGCAACGCCACGGCCGCCGGGCTCTACCACAAGTGTTCCCGCGGCTCACACTCATCCGACACCAGTTCTGCCTACAGCGGCTCCGACACCATGGCCAGCACGCATAGCGAGTTGGATGCCGACGCGGATGAGCTCGACCTTACCGGTCTCGTTGAGTCTATCGTCGACAGTGACGAAGATGACGACCTCGCAGAGAGCATGGATTCTCTCACTGTGCGCGACCGAGTGCGAGACTGTCTAGAGAAGGACCCCTCTGAAAGGACTGACGAAGACATTGACGCTTTATTGGAATTCACTCAGCATTTGAAAGCTTTTACTAATATGACTCTTGCGGTAAGGCGAGCACTTTGTTCTGTCATGGTTTTTGCTGTAGTAGAAAAAGCTGGAACTATTGTTATGAATGATGGGGAAGAACTTGATTCATGGTCAGTCCTTGTCAACGGTTGTGTAGAAATTGTTTACCCGAATTCCAATGAACATCAAATTCTCACTACTGGAGATGCATTTGGAATTTTACCAACGATGGATAAACTGTATCATCGCGGAATTATGAGAACGAAATGTGATGATTGTCAATTTGTATGCATTACACAAACAGATTATTATCGCATTCAGCATCAAGGAGAAGAAAATACTCGAAGGCACGAAGAAAATGGATTACTTGTGATGGTGACTGAACTTAGGGGAACTTTAGATGCAAGCGGAGCACGACGTGGACATGTTGTCATAAGAGTAAGTTGTATATATTTCTTTTCAGAGATTGAAAACTGTTCAAATTTTTTTTGTAGGGCACACCTGAGCGACTAATGTTACAACTAATTGAAGAAAATTCTCAAACAGATCCAACATATGTTGAAGATTTTCTTCTTACTCATCGTACTTTCATTTCAAGCCCTTTGCAAGTAGCTGAACAACTTTTAGAATGGTTCAAAGAACCAACAGTTAGAGATCGAGTGACACGAGTTGTTCTTTTGTGGGTTAATAACCACTTCACCGATTTCGAAACTGATCCTAACATGATGGAATTTTTAGAGACTTTTGAGGAAGGCTTAGAAATTGAGAAAATGATTGGACAGTTACGATTACTAAATATTGCTTGTGCGGCAAAAGCACGCAAACGAAATGTAGTATTAGCAAGGCCAAGTCGAGATGAAATATTGAACTTTCAAATTCTAGGAGGATATGAACGTAATTTCGGTATTTTTATTTCTAAAGTTGATAAAAAATCTAGAGCAGAGGATGTTGGTTTAAAACGCGGTGATCAAATTTTAGAAGTTAATGGACAAAGCTTTGAACATGTTAGTCTCGGAAAAGCCTTAGAAATATTACGGGGTACAACTCACTTAAGTATTACAGTAAAATCTAATTTATTAAACTTTAAAGAAATGTTGAATACACCGGATAATTCACCACGACCGCGCGGTAGAAAGGTGTCTGAGATCTCAAAACTTCAAGCGGATCCTCGCGCCAGATTATCGAGTGTTGATGCTGCTTTAATGTTACCTACAGGTCACGAATCCCCATGTTCACATCCAATTACAATTAGTAGTCCCCAGAAAGAAACCAAATCAAAAAGTTTCATGACTTTGGGTCCAAAACGGCGATTACAGAAAGCGTTAATGAAAATGAATATTTTGCCGAAAAATATCATTTCGGATGGTTTACAAGACACAAGTCCTCCACAACCTGCACCTTTAGGTTCGAATCTCTACCAGTCACAAAGTAATCCTGATTTAATGTCACTTTGTTATGACGATATACGTGGTATTGATTATCCAGAACACGTGTTGAAAGTATACAAACCAGATCAATCATTCAAATATCTTCTGGTACACAAAGAAACAACGGCACATGAAGTAGTTATGCTGGCACTACAAGAATTTGGCATGACTGATCCAAGTTCGAACTATAGCTTGTGTGAAGTTAGTGTATCTGATTCACAGACAATAAAACAAAGACGCCTACCCGACCAATTACAAAATTTAGCAGAAAGAATTGGTCTTAGTAGTAGATATTATCTAAAGACAAATGGAATTACAGAGACATTAGTTCCCGATGAACTTGCACCAGAACTTGTAAGAGAATCTGCTGTGCATTTTTTACAGTTGAATGCTATTGAAGTTGCTATCCAGCTTACGTTACAAGACTTTAGCATATTTAGGCAAATTGAACCAACTGAGTACATTGATGAATTATTCGAGCTGAAATCGAGATATGGAACACCCATGCTTGAGCAGTTTGCAGCACTAGTGAATAGAGAAATGTTTTGGGTTGTTACTGAGGTGTGTAGTGAACATAATCCTGTCCGACGAATGAAAATTATAAAGCAGTTCATCAAAGTAGCGCGTACGTATTTTGAAATTAAGTTTCAAACATAATGTTATAAAATAATGTTTTATTTAGGGCAATGTAAAGAATGCAAAAATTTTAATTCAATGTTTGCAATTGTGAGCGGTTTGGGCCATGGTGCCGTGTCACGGTTGCGCCAAAGCTGGGACAAGCTACCCGGCAAATACCAGCGAGCATTTTCAGAACTTCAGCAACTTATGGATCCTAGTAGAAATATGAGCAAATACCGACAGCTGGTCAGCGCAGAACAGGCGCATCCACCCATCGTACGTATACTTCTCTTATGTACTTTATAGTTTTAATAATACATACACTGCTCATATATTATTTTGTAACTTTCTCTTAATGTTAATATATTAAAAAATTAACGTATTTTTATTTTAGATTCCATTCTATCCGGTGGTGAAGAAGGACTTGACATTTATTCATTTGGGTAACGACACTCGCGTAGAAAGCCTCATTAATTTTGAGAAACTTAGAATGATAGCAAAAGAAGTGCGTGCATTAAGCAATATGTGTAGTAGTCCGTACGATTTACTTACAATGCTTGAACTTGGTGGTCAACCAACAAGTAATGCGATGATTGCTCTAAATCAACTTACAACTGCAAATACAGCGCCTCATGCTCACGGCCAACAAACTGTTAAACGGCGTAAAAAAAGCGCGCAGGCACCCAATCCCAAAAAGATGTTCGAAGAAGCCCAGATGGTTAGGAGAGTAAAGGCATACCTTAATAACTTGCGTGTGGTTTCGGATGAGGGACGTTTACACGAAATGTCATCAGAATGTGAAGGGAGTACACTGTCAACCGGAGGCGGTGGCCCTGGCTCAAGTAATGGCTCGATTGGAAGTGGTAGTGGGCCAAGAGGAAGACGGCATGCTTCCCCTGCGCCGTCAACAACTTCGAGTGCAAGCAGTGCGAGTGATGAACGGAAGCCTTCATCAGCTGGTAGTGGCAGTACTAAGTTTGGTGCTGCCTCTCCACAGGTAATAATTGAAGTTTTATTTTATTATTAAAATAGTTAAATAATGACACTATAAGAAATAAGAATGTTGCCTTATAAAAATATGGTTATCTTATCTCACAGATATTGCGCTTTGTAGCCAGTATACTAATAATTATCAATTTTATACATTATTTTCTAATTATCACTCTCATTTTGGTCTTATATCCAAATATAGAAATTCCTATCTTTGATGTTTTTTTTTTTATTTGTTTATTTTATACGAGTATTATTTTATTACCTCGCGCTATATCAATTCTTTAAACATATTTCTAAAAACGAGAAAATACACATTTTTATGAATAATGATTTGTTCAACTTTTATAAAGGCCGCGAGCAGACACGTGATTCGACCAACCTTGAAATGCTTAAAATCAGCTGATTTGTGTGTGCGTGTCACTTTGACAAGAACAATCTTTTGACTTATTTTGATTTTGAACTGCTAAAATGTTATTTTACAGTTTTCAGGAATGGGAGCTTACAGTGGCGCTAGTGTTCCAGACTCAAAGTAAATGGCGGTTAAAAGTTACCTATAGATAGTTTTAAAATGCCGTATTGCTATATTAAAAATTGTAATAATAAAACTGTCGTAACAGTAACAAATTTTTTCTCATAAGTATCTATACTTGCCGTCAAAAAAATATAGATTGGAAATTTGTACACTGTTTGCCAATTCAGGGGCAATGTTGAAAATGCTAAAGAAGCGGCAACAGCACAGGACAAGGGACAGAAGGGAAAAAGTTGAACATCAATCCATACTCATTTGATGGCGAGTATAGTTGTGTACACTGTAAACTTCTAAATATTAAAATATTTTGTACTGGAACATTACTGCCATCTAAAATAGTTTTGCGTGAAAGCTCCCATTAAAACATGAAATTAAAAAAAATGACATCTTAACTGCGAGTGAAAGAATTTTTATTTTATTCTTGTTTACATTGTCTCTGACGTATTAATGAAAAGTCATGGCAAACTTGTGAGATTATTATTCGAATGTTCTGGACAGATTTTTTTTGAGATTTTCATTTTTTTTTTTTTTTGTTAATGAAATTTCGAATTTAGCTTATTTGAACGAGTCTGAACAACTTTTGTTACCAAGTTTTTTGATAAAATAAATCCCTAATACGACTTCTTCAATATTGCTGTTTATTTTAAATCGTAGACTTTACCGTGAAGTGAAAGTAGCATACCCTAAACGTACAAGTTAATGAAGGGTACAATCAGAAAAAAGTATATTTTTAAATTGATAATTTATAAAAAAAAAAAAAATGGGGTGGTGCCATCTGAAGTGAGATACACTCACATATATTTATAATCAGTAGTTATACAACAAGAGCTTCGAAAATAATCGAAAATACAGTTGGAAGGACAAGAAGTGTTGCCTAGGAATCAGAAAAACACTGTAGATGGAGTTGTGTTTTCAGGTAACACATCACGTCCGCATACTGTGAATCATCCAACTAATTTTTACGAAATGTCAAAAATATTATTTGTGTTGCGCGCGAACACAACTTAGCAACGCAAATATCCGTTGTGTTACAGCGTATCAAAAAAAATGAGCTATCTGACTGGTCTATTTTCCAATGAAAAAGTATAGTCTATCAAATTGACAGTTGTAGTTAAAGTATCGCATTTGGCGCTCATTTCATGACTTTATTACTCTCGAATGATTACAATACTACCCTACGGCTCGTATCTAAACTTCATACTCTTGTAATATAGCCTATATTATGTGCTCTTTAAATAATATACTATTTGCTTTCCAATGATACATATTTTCCTATTTTATACTATTTTAACGAGCAGAAATACGTCAGTAATCAATTTAATAAGCAACAAAATAATAAATAAAGTATCAGCTATTGACTTTAAAATTTATTTCCTGGATTTTATTAAATATTCCCAACTATTTTAAAATCTTCTTTGGAATATATCAAAACCTACTATTACTACTAGTTTATATATAAATCGGTGTAAACTGAAAAATGAGCGATTTCGAAATCTTTCGTTTTTGATTGAAATTTAATATTTCACTTCGCTGACTGCGGCATCTGCCCCCGGGGTCCGATCTAGCCATTTATTTATATGTTTTATTATAATATTTTTTTTTGCAAATTTTGAATAATGATAATACATAGTTTTTATTAAAATTATGGATGATAAGTTTTATATTTTAAAAATATTTTGGTACAAAATCATATAAAATTAGTTATATTTTCATAATAGACAAAATATGTGCAACTTTTTTGTAGTACCGGACCCCATAACCGATGCTGTAGTCACATTGTTTATTTTTACAGTAAAGAGTAATTTTCATTTTTATGACTTTTTACATAAGGCCGTTCGCAAGCTCCTGGCTCTTTCTGAGCCAAATAAAACCAGGCCTCATCAGCCACGTCAATTAGGCGGCGGGCCAGGTATTGCGCTGGGGCTTGCCGCACCCCAGCCTAGTCCAGCAGTAAGACGTGCACCGTCTGCCACGGGTAGCTATTCGAGCTACTGCAGTACAGGTAGCGGTTGCTCGACCAGCGGACGTGCTATGCATGAGAGATCGCATTCAGATACGCCTACGCCTTTGCCGTCAGTGGCACTTTCAGCGGAGTCCAGTAGTGTCACGTCACTCAGTAATCTACCACTGAGAAAAACTCATACCTCAGGTATGTGACAAATTACTTCATATCAAGTAACTGAGAATAGTATTTAAATTTTTTTAAAGAACAAATTAAAGTGTAATTTAAAACCAGTATTTATCTGTATGTAATAGAAGTAGTACATATTAACAATTTATTTTATTTTCATATTCAGTAAAACGCAGAATTTTTTTTAAATATTAAAATTTTGATTACACATACAATACAAGGGAAAGGCGCTTAAAATTTATTTAATTCGTCACTTCGTAATTTGTATTAGTATTTTAGACTATAAAAAAGATGCTACAGTAATTGGAATAAAAACTTACATACTTAGGCTGTCCGATGTTGCACTTTTATCACCCTAATATCTAAATCCTAAATTTATATGCCCTAAATCTAGTGATTATTTAGGATTTAGGAATTAGATTTTAGGGTTTTGCAGGAGCACACTATGCCTTGAAGTTGACGCGCACTAATTAAACAAATCATGTTCGTTGCTATAATTTGTCCAAACGTCAAATTTACTGTCAAAGAATAGCTTCTTAGCTTCTGTTTTGAGAAATATAATATTAACATTTACTCTCAAGCATCAAATTGAGTCGAATTGTATAATTCATTTTTGTTATTCTCAACTGTTGCCATACAAATCAATGAATATCACTAGTGTGACATTCGAAGTTGTACTTATGTGAGGAAGACCTAAATCCTAAATACTAAGTTTCAAAATGCGACATCGGACACAGCCTTAAATGAATTGACGTATTGTTAATAGAGCATAGATTAAAGCCTGAATTACATTATACTTTTTCTAGCTAAAATCTAGTACCTAAATTGGAACTAGATTTTAAAAAAAGTGGAAACCCGAAGTGGTTTTTGAATTACAACCCGTTTTATTTAAGGTAATTTATATTAAATAAATGAGTTAAAAGTACAAGATATTTGCCTGTTTTAGGTTAACACGCCAATATTCCGCAACAAAGCAAACTTTGTCAAAGTGTGAAAATAGTTGGCTACACTAATTTCATGCATCAGCTCAGCTGTTTAGTTTAAACGACGCCACATTAACTTGGATGAAATCTAATTTGCTTTCTAGTCGAAAAAAATTTCTTAAATCTAGTTCCGAATTTAGCCAGAAAAAGTGTAATGTAATTCAGGCTTAAGGAAAATATTTAGTAGAAGATTGGCTATCTCCCTTATAAACCGTGATAACAAGTTTTAATGCCATCTATGAAAAGGTCAGAGAACTTAATTTGACAGCGGAGGTGGTGAGAAATTGAATTCATTTTGAATTGTTCTGATACCAATAAATTCCAACCGCTAGTTTTTAACCAATCATGATGCAAAACACTTGAAAATTCAACCAATGGGAACAGTATAATACTGATAAAATTTTGTTAACCCGATAAAATTCAGCTACCAAGTGAATAAAAAGTTGTTATTGTTTATAACTGTCAGTGTGACAATTTATATTTCAAGTTTCTCTCTCTCAATGAATTGCGATACTTTATATATCTAGTGACTTTACTATTTACATGGTATGTTGGTGATATAATTTTTTTTTTGCCTCCATCCAGCATAGCTTGTTTTACTTATCTCTCAATCGTTCAGAAATATTTATTAATATATTTAGGGAGAAGTCGGCACAAAAAGTCTTGTATATTACACGTCCAGAGTACTCTTATTTACTCGCACTCACAAAAGTGCAGTTTCTAGACTAAACTAGACTATTTTTTTTGTGCATCTTTGGGAGGGCCATCTCGCAAGTGCTTTAAATAACAAAAATTCTCTTAGGGCACTAAATAATGTCGAAAAACTAAATTTTGTTGATTTTTTTTCTTTTTCAAATAACTTCTAAACTATTGATCCAGAAAAATGTTTCAACTAAACTCCTGGACAAAATTAACACCATTTTTAATTTTTCGATTATTTTACAAAGTTAACTTATTTTCTGCCTATTTTATAGCTTTTTTAATTAGTCTTTTATGGGAAATTAAAAAATTGAAGAAAATAACTCAATACATATATCTTTTAAGTCATATACTGCAATATTATGCAATATTAAACAAATTTGAATTTTTTTAAATAAAATAAAATTTAAAATTTCATGGAAAAAAATCATTGAATACTTGGTGTTACCACCTCCTTCATTCCATTCTTCGAAATAAATTTCGAATCGCATGCTGTGGATTGTTTACGAACTGTTGTAGCACAGCTTCCTTTAGCTCATCTAGAGTGCGAGGGGCGGATACGTGATCTATTACAAATTAAATAGACTCCAATTAGCGGCGCGAAAGGATTGACTTAGTCTTGTATGATTTCTTCTACGTATATCTGTTCATTCATGATCTCCTATGAAACATCATCAACTCTGTGTCCCTCAATACAAATAATTCCGCAGAACATTATTGTACACCAAAAGAGGGCTCTCGTGTAACAATATTTCATTGAGCATATCTCTGTTCTGGTCTCTACCAGGTTCCATCCCTTCGGTCTGGTGATTTTAAATGACTCATTTCACATCAGTAAACCAAACACGGTTTCTATCAGCCGAATTCGAGAGAATATGTTGTCTTACATATTGTAAACGATGAGTTCTGGTGAGACACGGTCAATCTTGTTTCCTCTAGTCTTCTTCTTACCATTCGGCTAGAAATTGATATAGCCCGGGCTTGAAAAATATGATATTTCAGCATTTCACTTGTAATTTGTCGTCTTCTCAGAGTTTCTAGAGCTAGAAATTTGTCTTCCCGTTCTGTCGTTGATCTCGGACGACATTTTTGTGTCTCCTAGAGTTGGATCCAATCTCTTCAAACCTCCGTAAATCTTGTTCTATAGCACTATGATTAACTCCAAGGTCCCTGGTTGACGTTGACTGTAGCCGCCATCCAACAGCGTTAATTCCAGAATAACTTCGAATTTAAAGTTAATTTTGTAGTAAAATAGAGACACATTAAATTAAATTTAAATTATACGTAAAAACACAAACTTATCTAATAGAAAGTAGTTTAAAGATGATAAAGTAAGGCATAAATGGTCCACGTGCATTTTAAAATTATTTATTACGGACGTTTCGGGCTTAGGGCAAGCCCATCTTCAGCTATCGGTGAAATATACAGTATTTTTTTAAATTTCATTAAAGTTGTATTAGTCACGATGATCTATATGAACTAAGTCAATAACAATTTGACTACACCGTTTCAACCATCTACCGAATCAATTCGGAGTTGGTGAAATACTAATAGACAATACGTTTTACCTCTCGCTAAGTAGAGGATTCATGCTAAAAATAGCATATCCAGATTTTAGTGATTTAACATTTTTACAATGATGTCTATGTGTGCGTGGATGTGTGTGTGTGTGTATGTGTGTATGTGTGTGTGTGTGTGTGTGTGTGTGTGTGTGTGTGTGTGTGTGTGTGTGTGTGTGTGTATGTGTGGATGTTGGAGGGACAGTTTCAGAGACCAATTTAACTACGTGTTCCTTAATCTAATATTAATGGGAAGAGCTAAAAAGGTATTGGTAACAATTGGACAACCGGGAGTAGTAGCCAAATATGATTTTTTGGAAATTTATGTTAGTGCAAATAGTAAAGAATATAAAATTCTCTATCCGGTACATAGAACATTTTTATTATATCTTCTATAGATTTAGAGATAGGGAATTATAAATACAGGGTGGCTCAATAAGCTTGCTCACTATTGGTAACTTTTTTATTTGAAGAGATACGAGGTTGATTAAATGAGCAAAATTGTGCCATTTTATATTAGAAAATTGGTCATGTAGACAAAATAAAAATTGTGTCAGCGGTTCTCAAAATTTGGGACAAAATATATATTTTTTAAATGGAACCATATATTTTTTATTATCTTATTGGAAAGCGTATTTTTTTTCTATAATCTAACCAGTGGCGTTACCAAATAAATTTTTATGTCGGTAAATTTTCGAGATATAACACAAACTTGTATTTTTTAAAATGGAACCCATATCTAATTTTAGTTTTAAAAAATCGTTATTTTCTCTCTTTTCAATGATGTCCCGTGGCCGCGTGCCTGAGTGTCTGGTCGCGAACCTGGGGGAACCGGGTTCGATCCCGACTGACGCCAAATATTTCCAGTTTTAAATGGCACAAAAGTGACCCCTGTGGTGCACTCTTCACGCCAGCTATTAGTGCCCGTGAGGTGACGCCTGGTAAGCGCCCAAACGGTAAAATATATCGTCATCATTACCGATGTCTACATATGTTGTAGATACTGGCACACCCAGAAATGGGTAATATGCCGTGATGATATATTTTTTTTATTTTATAAAGATTATTGTTTTTAGTATTTGTTTTGCCTCCAAATTTATTATTTTTTCCTTATTTTGTATAAAATTTTCTGTTATTTTGAAAATGTTGGTAAAAGATTTTTATTTAGAAATATTCCTTTTATTTAAATAATTTATTTCGTTTGAAAAATTTGCACAAAAGTCTATTAAATTAATTTTCTTTTTGACAACACTGTTTTGTATCAGGTTCTCTGGGCATACCAGGGGCGGCTCGTCCATAAGGGCTGCAGGGCTGCAGCCCCTCCAGTATAAAATGAAGGCTGCAATTTTATTATCGCTCTTAAATATTTATATAATATTTAAAAACAACTATTTTTGGTTTATAATAAAATATTAAACAATAATTGTATTTTTCAATAAGTCGGTGTGCTATGCGGGCTAGTATATTAAACGTCCGGGCTGGATTCAATTCAGCCCACAGCGAACAGCACAATTCATGTAGAGAGGGCTACCTAGTGAGGATAAAGTGGTGGGGGTTATGAGTGATTCTCGTGCAGTTTGGGCTGCTACGATTCCAGCCCAAGTTACGTTACATATAGAGTTTTACTGATCTGTACTGTAGACGGTTTGCGCTTTAGTACGCTTCTACTACACATACATAAAGTGTAATGTTAAAGTTATCATTATTGTGAGTTTATTTCTTTTTAATACTAGCTTTGAAGTATTAATCATAAAAAAATGAACGCTGAGAAGAACACTGTTAAATATTTGCAAAACATAAAATTTTCTCAATTGGGACTGCAGGAAAAACTTGAAATTAAAAATTTAAGTCGTCTTACACCAGATTTAAATATTTCTCAGTCCTCAATAAGTAGAGCACAGAATTATGTGCGAAAATTTAATTCTAATGTATATAACAAAAATATTTGGCTAACTGAATGTACAGAGAAAAACTCTTTCTTTTGCTTTCCATTTTTGTTTGGCGGTGATTCATTGTGAATAAAAAGGAGTAGCATATTTAAAACATTTAAATGAAAATATTAAAAAAACATGAGAAATGTGCTGAACATTTAAAAAGTGTGTGCAATCTTGGCATGTTATGAACAGTTAATATTAAAACGCAACTAAGTGAAGCTTATAGGCGAGAAATAAATAAACATAATGAAAACGAGAAAAAAATCGTGATATTTTATCTAAAATTATAGATTGTATCGTGTTTTGTGGTAAATTTGAACTTCCCATGCGAGGACATGACGAAACCGAACATTCAATTTTTAGAGGATTATTAGAATTTGCTGGAAAATTAGTTGACAGTTTAAAAAATCGCGCAACAACCCGAGTAGTGATCTAACAATTTATTTCTGTACATGAAAGGGGAAAATATGCATTTGCACATCCCTTGAAAGAAAGTAACTTTCAATTATAAGGCATTTGACCTTGAATGAAAAAAAAAAAAATCGCATGCGGCGCATTTTTTTTTTCTAAATACCTGGCTGTAGCCCTCCTACTATAAATTCGTACGAGCCGCCACTGGGGCATACTATAATGTAATTTGTAAATAAGAGTTTAGGATGAAAATATTTAGCAAGAAATAATTATACCAATCAAATAAAACATAAATAATCAAGGTATTAATTTTTTTTTTTTTTACGAAAACAAAAATTTATTTCATACGTACGGTCCTGTAACGTGTACTGGGCAATCCTGCTTCTTCTAGTCGTCTTGTTACTGTACGGCTAGAAATTCACACAAGTCGAGCTTGAATAATATGATAATTTAGCAATTCACTTGTAATTTGTCGTCTTCTCAGAGTTTATAGAGTTGAATCTCGGACGACATTTTTGTGTCTTGGATCCAGTCCCTTCAAATCTCCTCAAAGTTTGCCCTAAAGTATAGTCCCTAGTTGACTTCAAATTCAGACAAATATTAACCTGAATTAATTTTATTCAACTTAATTTAGTGATAATTTGATAGTAAAATACAGAAACATTAAATGATAAGTAAAAACACTTTCAAACTTATCTATACTTTTTCCTTGCTAAGAGAGAATGATAAGCAATAAGATACCAGTATAAATAAGAATTTATTCTTAATTGTTATTATTTTCTAGTCTAGAACCCTAAATGGTCAACTGCATCCTACGAAAATTTCATATATGAATGTATTTAATAATATATATGTATATATATATATATATATATATATATATATATATATATATATATATATATATATATATATATATATATATACGAGCCCCTTCCCAGATCATTTGGCCCAATGCGCTTAATTTAATTTTATTTAGTTAATATATGACACAAATAATAACTAACATAAATTATCACCAATTTTTATTAATATTACAGACATTTTGTCGTTTTACCGATATATCAAGATACGTTTCCTAAAATATTTTACTGTTTCAATGTAAAATGAAATAATACTTAGTTTTAGCAACAATTCAAGAAAAACTGAAAAAATTAAACGAATTTAAGTCGTAAAATAGTAAGGTTTTATTAAATAAAATGTCTAAAAGATTTACAGTAACAATTTACATTTAAAAGTGACGTTATTCAATATTGATAAATAATATGTAATTAATATATTAGATTTGTGTTCAAGTTATACCATTAAATTTTTAATCTTGAGCTAAAAATTGAATTTAAAATGACGCTATAATGCGGAAAATTTACATTTTAAATAAAAAGTAAAGATTCATTTTAGTATTATTAAAAATGCTATTAGTTAAGTCAGCATAAATAAATTTTTAACAAGTGGGCCAACTGAAGTGAGAAGGGGCTCGTATATATATATATATATATATATATATATATATATATATATATATATATATATATACAGTGTGTTAATTAAAAAACTGGCCATAGGCGTTTAGCATGGGAAAACAGTTTTTCTTTGCGCAAAAGTCCCCAATTAATTTTGGACAAAATGTTTCAACTAAGTGTTACAGATAATAGGCTATTCCACAGTAATCATAAATATAGTAAAAAATTTTAGGCAGAGTAGTTACGTCACCATTTCATTACAAAATGAAAAAACACTGTAGTATTGTATATGTTTAGGAAATCGAAGAAAATAAATACTATTTTTTGCATACTATAAGTAAAGTACATTTTAATTAAATTTACAATTATTTCAAAGGCGAACATAATGTTTTCAATGAATTTTAATTTATTTAAAATAATTGTAGTTCATTTTTTCACCACATGTTGGTACTATTGGATTTCAATATTTAAACGTTTACATGACATGTTTCTCCCGGAATTGTCAAGCGTCTGCTGTCATTAGTTCGTTACTTTTCTGTTTTTAGTTTGTGTTAATTTCAATAATTCTAAATTGTATTATTGGAGTATTTTCAATCAAATATAATATATTTTTTAAATATTTTCAATAAATCGAATTTATAGTGCTACTCTTTACTTTTCTATAACACTACAGAATTGTAAATCTAAATAAAATCAAATCAATTGTTTTAAAAATATATTCAATGTCATTTAACATTAATTTTCTTATTTTTCATCAAGTGCTTCATTCACTCCCCGTATTCCTTCTGAAACCCGACTCGGTGTGCCCTACACCGAATTTTCAATACCATAAATTGGAAATATATTACATTTTACAATAATATTCAATTATTATTCGACTATTAAATAAATTAACTTGATTACATAAATTTAGCATCGCAGGTAAATACAATTATTTTCTAAAATTAAATTAGTGTACCATGTAAACCTACTAATTTCGTGACGTCATTATCTAGTTACAAACTTTGATGACGTGACTACTCTGCCTAAAAATTTTTACTATAGTAAAAGTTTATTAAAAATATGAACGATAATAGTTAAAGGATAAGGAAAACCATATTTCTTTTATTATAAATTATTCCTTCTAGAAGACACGGGGAGTTTTGCTTTTGACGATGCATGACATGTGCACGAGTGTTTGAGCAAATAGGATCCAAGTATGACCTCCGATTTTGAGAAGCCCCGCCATAACTAAGAATATACTTCTTCGGGTGTGTCGGATTTGTTCGGTTGCTGTTCGGGTGACGTTCTAATTTCTTTGTTTTTATAAAATGAAAAAAAAAGTGAAATAAATTAAGTATAATAATTTATTTTATGTCTCTAATAATGAATTATAATATTACAATTTAAATATACATTATTTTGTAATTTGTTTAACATTTTTTCGTGGCTTGCGAACCACTGTTTGTTTACTTCTGGTATATCCACATTACCTACGTCATAGAGGTAATTTAAAATTCGGACCTTAATATCTAGCTTATTTGGAAGAATTTTTAACTCGGACTTTCACATGTGGTCTTATATTTTTATGTACTTCAAGAAAAAAAATTTAAAAAAATATCGTGGAATAGCCTATTATATTCTAGGCCTAAATCAGTAAACAGTTTTAATTTTGCACGTTTGGTAACTTGTAAAATCTAATTTGAAATTGTATAAAAATATTGCTCATTTCTAGCGATACCCATGGAATTGAAACAAAATTACAGAGAAATGCGTATCGTTTGAACTGTCAGAAATTTAGTTTTCAATTAAAAGTTGCAGATAATTCAATTCTGCACCTACATCACTACACAGGTATTATTTTTAAAAACTAACACTTAAATAACTTTTATTATTATTATTATTTCACATTCTATCTATAAAATTAAATTTCCGACAGTTCAAACGAAATTAATTTCTTTCTAATTTTGTTTCAATTTCATGGGTATCGCTACAAGTGAGCAATATTTGTACAATTTCAAATTAGATTTTACAAGTTACTAAACGTGCAAAATTAAATCTGTGATTTAGGCGTAGAATATTAATATCTACAACATTTATTTGAAACATTTTTGTCTAAAATTAATTGGGGACTTTTGCGCAAAGACAAACTGTTTTCCCATGTTAAACGCCTATGGCCAGGTTTTTAATTAACACACTATATATATATACAGGGTGTAAATTTTAAAACGGGTCATAGGGCTAAAACATAGAAAAACAGTTTTTTAGACGCCAAAAGTTTCCATATTAATTTATTGAAAATATAATTAGTGCGTATTATAAAGAAAAAAATTACGAATTTTTTGATACCAAACACCTTACATTTCTGTTTCATATAAAGCCAGAAATTAAATTTAAAAATTTTTACAATTAAGAAAAAATATCATTAGCCATGAAAGTGACAGTAACAAAACATTGTCATGATAGGGGACAATTAAAGATTAAAGTTATTAATTTATGAACCAATACAAAATAACACAAAATAAAGTAAAAAATAGGATATTTATATCAGAAACAATTATTATTTATTGTAATAGGTATTTACAAACTAAAGATGATCTACATGTAATAAGAAATAAGTTACGAGGAAAACTGCAAACTACAAGGGAACAAATTAAAATCATTTATGCTGGGTTTATGCAGCATATAAATTATGAAATTAAATTAAGCTACTAAATTAAGAAACTAAACTAAAATAACGTCGTTTATGCAGTAAATTAAAATTCAGATTTGTATGTTTGACATTTCGTATAATCTAACTTAGGTGCAATTGCAATACATTATATTTATATAAGATAAAAAAATCTGTTGTGGCCAGCACAAGACCTTCCGTCAATTCCATGTATTTTGTACAGATCCCATACCAAAAGGTCCTTGGAACAGATTCTATATAATATCACGTAAAATCGAACACGAACACAAAAGTTCATATGAAAAGGTTCTATAAATCCAATAAAATTATAACATAAACTACACTAAGTAATGTCCTTCCATCTTCTCTTTGGCCTTTCTCTGCGTGTCACTTGCGAGCAACACTATGACATACCAGTTTTAGATCCTATACTTTTTTTCCATATTTGGTTTTGCACTTGCAACTGACATCTGTCAATTAAATTTTTTTGAATAATTATGTCAGCTGTTTCCATGATAAATAACAAAGCTGACTAATTTTTGAAAATTAATTTCTTTATAATGCTTTAACTCTACATCTATTGAATATGAAGGAAAATTAATAATCAAACCGTATAGAGAAGAGTATTTTCTTTAATAAATATAATAACAAAATGTCAAAAAATAATATTTAACTGCGTTTTTTTAAGAAAAACTGTTAAAAACTTCAAATAAGGGTACTTCCGGTGGATCAATTATAACCAAAATCTAATCAACTCTTCACATGGATGTACAGAAGAGAACTACGAAAGAATTATAATTTTTAGAATTATAGTATTGGAGTTATCGTCGGAGAAAAATTTGTCACACACGGACACACATACACACACACACACACACACACACACATACATACAGACATCATCTTAAAAATAGTAAATTCGTATTGTAGGGACGCTAAAACGTGCTTATTCATTAAAAACTCACCACCGAATTTTTTGACCAAAGACAATACCTTCCTTACCTAAAGGTGACGGAAGGTAAAAATAAAGGTAAACAATTTGTTGAATAAGTCCAATTAGTATTTCGTCGCTCTTTTCTGCAGGAACTTTGTTGTCATCGTCGTACATTTTCATTGGTTATGTGCGAAAATTTGTGAAAAGTGCGCGAGTGGCGCAGGCGCAGCATTAATCATTTGTAATTTTTCTTCATGAGTCAAATTGTTCATGATTTCTTCTTAATAAAACGAAAATAATAATAATTTAACAAATAAAGTGTAAGAAACGTTTATTAATGAGCGTTTAAAGTCAACAATTGTTTTGTTTTGTTTCTGTCAGTTTCACGGCTATTGATATTTTTCCTTAATTGTGCAAATTTTTAAATTTATTTTCTGGCTTTATATGAAACAGAAATATAATATGTTTGGTATCAAAAAAATCGTAATTTTTTTCTTTATAATATGCACTAATTATTTTTTCAATAAATTAATATAGAAACTTTTGGCGTCCAAAAAACTGTTTTTCTATATTTATAGCTCTATGACCCGTTTTAAAATGTACACCCTGTATATATATATATATATATATATATATATATATATATATATATATATATATATATATTATATATACATATATATTTTTAGTTGCAATTTGTAGGATGGAGTGTATTTTTTAAATTTGTAAGCGCGCAGAGTTGATACGCGCCAACTTCATGGGCTAGATTTGTACTTTATGAAACATCTTGGCAGGAGATATACAGGGCGATCTATATACATTATGACGCTGCATAAGGCAAGAAATGTACATGTCGATGCGCGCCAACTTCATAGGCTAGATTTATACGTTATGATACAGTGTTTGGCACTGTGAATATATACATCTGGAAGTAGCTACCAACAAAAATCGTGTACCAAAGAAGATTGACAAGGATGGAGATACAATTGAGATCAATCAATTTTCGCGCGATTTTTAAATTTTGAAAGCAAAAAACAATCTTATATATGTAACTTTGGTCATTGAATAAATAATCTACTACAAGAACGGCAATGTAAGCTAGCTAAACGTCACGCTTGCTTTTAACCATAACATGCTGCCACTAGCGTCTACATCATATACCTATTAACTAATATATTGCTAATTCTCGTATCTTTCCCATAAGAGTAGGTGAAAGAAGCACTGTGAAATGGAAATATCATTTCTGCATAAGTCTATCACAAACACCCAACCGGCAATTATGCGCATGCTCGGAAATCTTGACTACTATTGGCTAACGCTGACAGCGTCGCTGGCTGGGCTGCGTTCCAAAATCCTACTCTTAGAGTACGAAATTATTCAAAGTCGTTTCAAAACTAATAACCTTACTCTCAGAGTTTACTCAACCTGTTCCAAAACAGCCAGAGTTTACTCTAAAGTGACGTTCTACTTACTTTACTAACGAGGAGGGTATAGAAATTACTCCATAATATTTTCAAACGTAGATGCTCACGATTCTCAACATATGAAAGTAATTTGCCTTCTTGAGTAAGAAAACTTGCTTTTGGTTGAAAATAAACATAAGTAAATACGTTGGCGTGTATTACGAGCATACTTTTATAATAAAAGCGCTTTTATGGAGCGTACTTTCACATGATATTGAGGAGCGTGCTCCATAAAAGCGCTTTTAATACGGGCTTGACATTAATGTTGTAATTATAAGTAGTTTTGTTAGTTTTATAAAATTATTTTTAATTTAGTTCTAATTTTTTACTTTAACAAAACTCTAATTCGTTCCAAAACACAACACATCATACTCTAAGCCAAAACTGGGTATTCTTGGTTTTGGAACGCTGCCCTGGTGATGCAGCGAGCACATGGTTTGACTTTGACGTTTGATTTCATTTCTGTTTGTAGTTGCACTTCGAAAGCATTTGCTTTGTGTTTCATACAGTAATTTATCGTCACCTAAATAAATTAATCCTGACCAGATTGTATTCCTATTATTTTTACAGTACAACAAAGTAAATTATTTCATTCAAATTTTGTACTAGAATATGTCAATGTTTTTTATTATTACTAATATTTATATTCAAGAATTTACATACAAAATAAATAGTAGGTACATATGGGCTATGGTGAACAGGGAGATAGTTATTTGGGTTACAGAAACTTATATTTTGAACGCATATATTCGAGTAGGTAGAGGTGAAAAATAATTTTTTTTCAACATTACTTGTGAAAATGACATTTTCCTCACTTAATTTAGTTGTGATAGTCACCACTTCCCTCAAAAGTGAGGAAAGTAATTACTTTCCTTACTAAGTGACGAAAGTTTGTTATTAGATGTTTCCACATTTATTCGTTGAAATAACAGGTATACGATCTTCAATACATATGAAAAATGTAATTTTCACATGTAATGTTGAAAAAAATAGTATGTAATACACCATTGCAAAACTCGTACGATTGGAGCACCGCTATCGCTCGTGTTCCAAATTTCGAACTCATTATAATCCTCAATTGCATTACAATATACTATTGCAGATTTTAATACAATAATGTAATGAAAAACACAATTATTAATTATAATATGAATTTTTAATTTGCCAAGTTAGTACTCAATATTTAATCAGTGCAATTACTTTTAATATTTTGTATGCACGGGCACGGCTTATTAAGCAACGAGACTCAAAACGAAGTTTTAAAAGTGGTGCTGAGTACTGAGTAACTTAAAAATATTAATGAAAGAGAAGAAAATTAACTGAAAAGCAAACATTTGATACTACTTATGATTTAATTTTTGAAGTGAAAATTTCTGTAGGCGCAACTTGCACGCTTTTTTCTAGGCAGTGAACAAAGCTGTCCCGTCACGCATCAGGGTATTCGGGTAAACTCGGGGAGAGTCGAACGTAACGTCACGTCAATTTGGATCATAGGTATTTAAATTTTTTAAAAATATTCAATACAATCCTGTAACTCGTTTAAAATTAAAAATTACATTTTGGCATTATGAGGTGCTCAGTTTAGTAGTGAGTGTTCATTGTTTAAAGCAAGCATAACATCTTGGATATAGTCAGAAAAATTGACTCTGTCGGGTCCAGAAATAAAACTATAAATATCGTAATGATGGCAAAGCTGCATATCGCCCACTGCTTCTGCTTGCATTATAGCAATGGGTGTCAACGGGCTATTATTTGCGCCGCTCTGTTGAAATGAAGACATGCTCTGTATAGTACAATAATCTTACTGTTCCTTTAACATAAATGCTATTTTTGTTTGAAATAATTTCTTAAAAGAATGAAAAATTTAGTTCTAAAAATTATTTCAAACAAAAAATGACATTTATGAGTAGTAAGATTATTTTACTAGCAGATTGAAGTACCATGTGATGCATGCCTTCATTCCAAAAGAGCAGCGCAAATAGGCCTGTTTTATCTAATATTATAAAGCAAACAGTAAGTGATATGCCACTTTGTCATAATTACGATATTTTTAGTTTTATTCCTGGACCTGACAATCAATTTTTCTGACTATAAGAATTTAACTGTGCAAGAACGGTCCTTCTGGACATATAATGTACACCGAAAAGAAACTATATTTGCGCTAAAAATTTTACATTAGCAACGATTAGTAATAGTACGGAGAATTTAAATGTCATCATCAGCCCGGTAACTATATTTGCTACGGCAGTTTTTCCCTGGAGGCCTATTTCCGTATGTCAAAAAAACTTAGATTTTAATCTGAATCACCGCTATGAGTTTCAGAATCTGAAGAATTTAAATCTATAATACATGTCTGATCAGATAAAAAATGTGTAAAGTATGAATTTTCTAATTTAGTAACATGTTTCTAGCATTTGTTCCAATGTTCTGGGCTTATTTTTCTACTTCTTTTCTAATTAAACTAATTACCCAAGAATTAAGCTGTGGCGAAACATTTTTCCTCTTAATATTATACCGGGTGTTTTCTTGAAATTCGTTATATAGGGAATACAATGCTATTTTTTCATTTTGCTGTAGCTACTGACCTATTAATTTGAGAGAAAAGTTGTAAATAAAAAAGTTGTTCAGAATTAAGAACTACGCAATAGAAGACTAAAATAAATTACAATTTCTCGATCACTGAAATATATACTAACTGGAACTCGCATACTCTACCTATCAGCGTACGCTGCACTGAAGCTCATTGGACAATAATGGCTGGTCCTGTTCGCGCACGTTCGTGCCGAACCGAACCTAGCCGAATAACTCGTATCATAGCTGATCGCTTTGTTTTCATATTATGCTTCATTTATTTAAACATGCGCTACACGAAATAATTTCCGTCTACTCACGAACTGTCTCGATGTTTGCCAACTACTCCAGCAGCAGGCTTCCGTCTATTCACGAACTGTCTCGATGTTTGCCGACTACTCCAGCAGCAGGCTTTCAATATGCTTCACGGTCACGGTTCGTACGCGCATTCCAGTTAGTATATATTTCAGTGTTCTCGATATACAAATAACGAACTCGGCTGATTATAAACCTTAGCCGCGTCCGTTATTTGCCTCATATCGGCCTAATGACGTTAATAACCAAAATGGTACTATAGCATAATTTTAATTCAGTAGATTTGCTATTTAATATATTATTGACATAAAAATGACTTTTATAACAAAGCGTCAGAATGCAACACAGTATACATTTCAATACCCACTTCCGCACTTCGTGTAAATTATTAATACTTACCAAATAATCACAATAGGTTAAATTATAAGCTGCGTTCAGCAGTAAGAACAAAAATGACAAAAACTAAGTCACTTATGAAAAGTAAAATGGATTGCTTATTCATGAAGTTCCAGGCGTGGACAGATAAAGTAGGCACCTGTATATAAAAAAAAACGACCCATATTCAGTTTTAACTCTTTCATATTTTCTTTTTTATATAAAATCAAGACAAATTAGTTCACCCATTTGAAGTAACTTTAGTTCATATTTTTTCTTATCGGATCTGAGGTACCTCTGTTCGAATCCATCAACCGGCTTAGTGTGCATTCATAAAAATGCATAAATCACATTAGGACAGAACGATTTGATTATGTCCATGTTATACCGTGAGTATTTTTTAAAGTGAAACATTGGGTTTGTCATATCCATAGTTACGATTCGACATTTGATTGACAGCAATGTAATTGCGTGTCCCATTTAAAATTAAACATAAGGAACGAATTTGACATTTGATAAGACGTCAGTAGAGGTTAATTTTGTTTAAATAATTATACCTGCTTAATAATACCCTGTGCTCGAGTGATTTTCTAACTTGGCCAAATTTCTTACAATATTTAAATATAATACTGTGTAAAATTCATTCCCCATGTTTTCAATGAGACAGGCAAATATATTACTGTCAATCAAATGTTAAGTCGTAACTTATAGGAAAATTCAGCGGTTATCTGTCATATTGACAAGACGTCATTAGAGGTTAATTTTGTTTAAATAATTATATCTTTTTTCTAAAAATTAAATTTAGTTGCAAAAAAATATTGTGTGCCCGAAATATGTTTAGTGCTCTCGAGTGGTTTTCTGACTTAGCTAACATCTGTCAAATTCGTTCCCTATGTTTCATTTTAAATGGGACACGCAAATACATTGCTGTCAATCAAATGTCAAATCGTAACCATGGACATGAAAACCCAATAGGTCTGTTCGTTTGTATTACACTAACTTGTACAAAATGTACCGAGAATACGTCACAGTGTAGTTTCGTGCAACGTAGTACAGACTTGTTTTCGAAATTCAAACGAACACTAATTAGACAAGTTAGTGCAGATTGTACGTTAACTAGCAACGCCATTTATAAATATGTATAATTATAATGATTTTTCCATTTAGTTAAAATTTATTGCAATTCTTTCAATATGAAAAATTCATTAATGCTTAATTTTTGTACTAAATGTGAATTACACATATCTATATCGATTTTAATAGTTTTCAGTTAAATTAAAACTTTTTTTAATAAATATTTTGTATGCAGTGATATATTACTTATTTTTCCATTTTATTTCTTTGGTATTCTTAAAACACATTTCCTTTGATTCATTTCGAGAATATAGAATAAGATTTTGCAGATTAATGAAAAAATTATAGTTACAAGTATAAACGACAACCTATGTGACAAATTGTGACATCGTTGTAAACACTACGCACTGCACTAAGTGTACTATCTCGGGAGATAGTACAGTTAAGACAAGTTAGTGCAACATGCAAGACTACAAACGAACACAGTGCAGACAACTTCGAACACACAAACGAATATATTTTTAAAAAAATTTCAAGTTAGTGCAGCTAGAACCATACAAACGAACAGACCTAGTGTTTCACGTTAAAAAATACTCACGGTATATACGTAGTGCTGATTGTACTGTTGCACAGTAGTATCCCTGTTGTCATCTTGGTTACATTATAATGACAGTATAAAAATACTTAACCAGTAGCTACATTTACTGTCGGTATCTCTGATCTTTATGTCGCATCGAATGGAGTTGAGTGGCCATCTGGCGGGAATTTGAATAACTGTTATTTATAAATGATTTGTGAATACGGTATTTATTATTTTATTCTTACAAATATGTATAATTATATTAAATAGGAGTTTCCAAGTTTTTTTTCATTTTTTAATACATACGTTTCTAAAGCTGAAAGACGGATATATAACAAACACGGTGGGTATGTCGTTTCGCACATGAACATGTAAACAAATGATACATAACCCAAGAAAGCTACCACTTGTTGAATTCTATTCCTCAACTTATTTTGTAATACTTATCGGATATTTTTAAAGAAATTGTGATTGTACATGCAAATCAGGTAAAACTTGAGTACTTACAGTAATTTTGGAGATAATTAAATATTATTTTTCTATTTTAAGAGATGGATGATTTCTTTTATTTGCTATTCTGGTTACTATAGCTCTAATAATGAGCATTTTTATGGTGGTGAAATACTGTTTCGTACCGGGCTGCTATAATTCCTCAGCAAATAATCCAAAGAAAATATATGTAACGGTTTCAAAAAATGAAGAAAAACGTGCAAGTTATAATGACTAAAAATAAATATTCCGTATTATAATGGTATTAAATCTAAATATGTTAATTAATTTACTAATTTAATTATTTGTGTATTCGATTTACAGCCAGAAAGTAAAAACGCTGTTCCTTATTCTTGTCCTATCCTGTTATCATTAAAATTATAAAATTAGCACATGTTTAACTTTCTAATTAATAATAAATTAAACTATTGGTAAAATAATGTTTTATTTAAGACAAAAAAATAACAAACAACTATGAAACTATTTATTGACTTCATAAATTTGGGGAATACTGCAATTTTCAAAAATGTTGTTGCCTCCTCCATCAACTGTTGATAGAAGTCTTTGTCGAATTCAACTTCTTCAATAACAGCTTCGTCTCCATACTCTTCAACTCTTCTTTAGTTGCTCTGCAAATGTTGTTGTATTAAATAAATATTCCATAAATCTGCGTACAAAACATTACATACCTCTGGGCTTTCACATTTCTTATTTCTGCACTAACAAAACTAGGATTGTCTTTGTAAAACAAATGCAACATGACTGTATCTAAATACGGCAAATTTCGACTGTCTGCTTTCACAAATTCAGGATCCATATTCTAAAGAAAATGAACAGTTTTAATGTAAACAGCATTATTGGTTATTAACTTCACTTACTTGTTTTTTCAAAAGATTCTTCAAAGAAACTAACAGGAAATTCAGTAAAAATTTCTTGTAACCTTAAATTTCATCAAAATAACAAATGTTCTGGCTTGAATGTCACGTCAGGTCACAGCGCCAACATGATCTGCGCGCTCGAAAAGCCATTAGCCAATCAGAAATTTCAGAGTGCCGTTGACGTCACAAAGATGGCCGATACTGAATTTTATGCACTCAATTTAAATGCATTAAATTTTAATTTCGATTTTAGAGTAATAAAAATTAGCAAATTAACGATTATATTCATCTTAATATTACTTATACATGATGAACACTGATATCCAATAAGTATTTCTTAAAAAGCTGTAGCCTTGGAAACCCCTATTCAATAAAACTTTATATTTTATAAACTAAAATATTTTACTTTGTATATTTATCGAGTGGTTTTAAATGTTGTGATGTGAGTTAAAAAAGTTGTCATCCAACCCTGCTTTAAATCGAAACGTTTTGTTGGGAGGTAAAACGTTTTCACTAGGGTTGTATATGCTTCGGGTTCTTGGCCTTGGAAATACACAGATAAATAAAATTGTTAAATTCTTTCACGTGCCTTCTGCCTTTGGGTTTTCTATTATGCTGTCGATATTGAATGTGAACGAATTTTGCGATATCTCCGGGTAAAAATTTATCTATTATTTGCTTGAATTGTTGTTCAGTTATGTTCTCTACTGCAAAATTAGGTGAATTTTTAAGTTTGTTATTTAATTGATGAAACTGTAACCTTAAATTTCGGATTGTCTGTCGCAGTTTATTTTTCCTATGTGTATGTGTTGTTAATGCTGCCGATGTCTGAGTCTTTAGTGTCGATGTTGGATATAGGGGATTTGATTGGAGAAGTTTCTGTACAGGTGTCCCATTTTCGATGTTTTTTTAGATACTGATAGAGCAAAATCGTTTGCACATTCCAAGATCAACTTTTTGAAAAAAGTTTAATAGTCACCACATGAATTTTCGATCTTCTTTTGTTTCTGAGCCACAGGCAAAAAGCTTGTTTTTCGCTCATTTTGAAAATATCTCATAACTTATTTATTAGAGAAAAAGAGTTTTAACAAATTTTGTCCCGTGTTTTAGGTAAAATAAAATGACGTAATTAGATTTTTTGAAAACTTCATAATTCTTGAGATATAACACAAACTTATGATTTTTTAAATGGCAACCTGTGTTGAAAATAGTGTCATCTCTTTGCTTATTTTATATACTTTTCAATGATATATAACAAGTCTACATTCTTTTGTTTTACACATGAATAAAAGATGAATTATTAATTTTTTGGAGTGAATACATTGAAAATTATTAAAAATCAAATGAAAAAAATTTTAATAGTTCATCATTTGTTAATTTGGATTCCATATCTATTAAATATGTTCTCAAAATTATTCTAAACCAATTATTTTCGAATTAGTTAAATTATAATTTATCGACGTCACAGTTGGCTTTGACACAATTCGAAAAAAATGGTTTAATATGCTTTTAAAGTAAATAAATTATAAATATATGTAAAACTGAAGCAAGTAATATTAGAAATAAACAAATAACGAACTATAATAGTTTTTTTCATTTGTTTCTTAATAATTTTCAATTTATTTCACCCCAAAAAATTAATAAATCATCTTTTATTCATGCGTAAAACAAAATAATGTAGACTTTATATCGTTGAAAAGCTTATAAAATAAGCAAAAAGATGATACTATTTTTCAATATAGGCTGCCATTTAAAAAATCATAAGTTTGTGTTATATCTCGAGAATTATGAGGGTTTCAAAAAATCTAACTACGCCATTTTATTTTACCTAAATATCTGATGTGGACACCACATGACTTCCTTGTACGCCTGTTACACTATACATATTTTGTTAATAATTAAAATATGTATAATAACAAACCCAATTATAAAATTGCACGTATTTGACATAATCTGACATTGATAATGATGGTTTCGCAACATACTCGTATGCTTCTCCAGAATAAACTGGAATTTCGTATGTTCGTTCGGGTGTTGTGTCAGGATTTGCTTCGTTTGGAAACTGTGAATAGCATTTGTATGTAATCGATTTTTCGAATTATTCAAAAATATGTTTTCTTCAAAATAGTAACTACGCACTCGATAATATGCAGACAATACTTGAGGTTCTTTTGACACAAGATCAAGACGATCGCAAGCTTCAACCCATAATTTTGATTTAAACAAAAATAATGTAAGCGTGATTATTAATGTAATAAGCGAAAAAATATCACTTATCAGCTGTCAATTATCAAATAAAATTGAAGGAATTAAGTGATAGTTAACCACGTTTTTTAAAATTTTCAATATTCAGGACTCGTACATTTTACAGATAAAAATATTTTTATTATTGACATCGTTTGGTTTCACTAACTTAAATTATTTATTTAATGCATGTAAAAACTGTCGGCTCTCAAGTGCTACCTGCTATTTTCTAACATGAAATGAATAAAAAATACAATACAAAGAACAGAGAACAGACGCAACCGCTACAATAAACCAATTATAGCAGCTGTGAGCGAGCGGCCATCTTCCCAAGTGCTAAGTTGGCCACGCCTACTGAAATATTGGTATATATGAAAAATATGCGAAGTGTCGTTATTGGTTAAGTATTTTTATTCACAATCGGTTAGTAATATGACGATTTCCAATTTTTAAAAAGTTGGGAAGTTAGATATTGTTAACCTCATTTTCCAAGAGGTCGGAAAGTATGGGTTGACACTTCCCAACCTCAGCTATAGATCAATCCAGAACACATGAGTTTCGTGAGGGGCAGCTCTCAGAAATAAATTTCATTCATAATTTACTCAATGATGTAGCCATGAAAAAATTTATGGTTTAATTTTATGAATGAATTGTATCAAAATCAAAATTTCTCGATATATATCATAAGATACATAATTAAATAATTTTTAAAAATATTCAAAAGTGAGGTTAAAATCACTCCTGTGAGGGGCATGTGACGTCATTATGGAATGGTCTATATCCACGCTTTACTTTCCAACCTGTCATCCCAACTTCGAGGCTATTTCCTATTCTCACCGCGAGAGATCAGTGACTTGTAAACAAAGCCTCCTTACATTTTATATGTAAAAAGACGAATGAAATTGTAAGTGTAGATATGAGAAATCAAAATTTAAGGTTAGATGTAAAATTGAACTGACAGTTCATGTGACAAATGAACAAACTCAGACCATAGATCAATCCAGAACAAATGAGTTTCGTGAGGGGCAGCTGTCAGAAATAAATTTCATACATAATTTACTAAATGATGTAACCATGGAAAAATCTATGGTTTAATTTTATGAATGAATTGTATCAAAATCAAAATTTCTCGATATATATCATAAGATGAGGTTAAATCACTCCTGTGAGGGGCAGGTGACGTCATTCTGGAATGGTCTATTCGTTTATTTATGTTAGGTTATTATTGTTCTTTAAATATCAATTACTCATTATTAATTTCCGATTGTGAATAAAATAGTATACAAACCTCGGTGAAAAGTTTCATTATGCCTCGGGCTATAGCAAACCTCGACACTTGCCTCGCCTTGGTTAGCTATCTTCGCCCTAGACAACAATTAAATACTTTTCACCTCGGTTAGTAATATACTATTATATTGTGTTCTAATAGTCCATTATTGATAATCGCTCCTCTCATGTGATTCCAGCATTTACGCGCCTTTTTGCACTTGTTCAACAGTATAGTATGTATTTTATAATAATGATAAAAAAAACTGTGTTTTGTTGGATATGTGATAAATTTTGTTGTCTTTAAATCTAAGTAACTTTCCAAGTGGTTTCTGAATTGTCAGTGTTATTTACATGTAAGCATGTTTGATTTTATGCATGTGAAAGTAGATTGCTGTTGAGTGTCGATGCATGTTTATATTTTGTGTAGGATCTGTAACTTCTTCGGATTCCGGACACAGCACAAACAGTTCAGGAGAAATGTCAAGTGGGGCATTGCCTCCTCCACTTACCGCCCCGTTTCCGCCAAGTCCACCGAGACATCCACCACCTTTGACAGGTATTTTATTAACTTTTTCATTGCATTAAATGAATGTTTGGAATATCTTAGCATGAAAAGTAGGAAAGCAAATTGCATTTTATTTATATGCCAATGGCAAAGTTATCTTAATTAACATTATATATATATGGAGTGTAATCGTCACTGTTTCGATTAGTTAAGGAGGAAAATATCGTGGGTGTGTCAGTGGATTGTGGGCTTTAATTAGAGTTGATTCTTTTAAAATCTGTCAAGCTTTCGTGTATTTAGTTTTTACACATCATCAGGACAGTTTTGGTGAAGTTGTTTATAATTGATTTTATAAAACAGAAGAATTTTGACATTATTTTAGTTAAAATTTACAAAAATAAAATTTATAATAATTTTGACTAAATCACATGTTAAAGTAGGTTGTAGTTGCGCAACAAGTTATATAACTAAGCTTGACAGATTTTAAAAGAATCAACTTTAATTAAAGCCCACAATCCACTGACACACCCACGATATTTTCCTCCTTATATATATATATATATATTTAAATAATGTTTGATACCATTGAACAGGTAGTTGCTTTGTTTAACAAAAAAGTTTGTGATAACTTTATTTATTTTCACAATTAAACGTACTTTACTTTAATCTGAAAATGTAAACATCGACATTCTGGTCATTCTTTATATCATAGAATAGGGTTATGCAAAAAAAATGTTATTTTTTTTTTTTTTTTAGAAATGTAATCTGCACAGATTGTTTTATGCAACTTTTCATAGGGAACAAAACATAAAATATAAATGTGCACACATATAGCGTGTCTCTTAAATAGGGGGACATGACAACCACAGATTCCTGAGGCTAAAATAAGACAATTTAACTAAACTTGCTTCTACCGGAAAGTGCACCATTTAGCCAGAATTCTGCTTCAAAGCTCTTCGAAAAAAAAAAAAATTTTGCTTGTAATAACAGAACGCTTTATACGGTTTGGATGAAATTTGGTATGACAGTTCATATGTTCATGTCATCTTTTAAGGTTATACTTGTTATTATTAGTCAGTGAACTCTATACTACTATGGAACGGAAACGATCGTTGCTGGCGTGGTACTTTAAATTTCTAGGCAACCCGCAGTACGAGTAGATTTTTCAAAAAAAAAATAAAACGAACGCAAAGCACAAGCAAACTATTCAAAGAACGATGTTTTCATAACCACTGTTCAGTGAATAATTAGTAAAAGTATCCATTCAGAAATATATTAAAACCTCTGGAAAATCATGAGCTGTACTCTGCGCATGCGTCAAACTGGTGGAATTTGTGATAGTTCGCATGACCAGCCCCTTACAATGATGTAGGTATACACGTTCCCATTCCATGTACGTAGAATAGAGTTCACTGTTATTAGTGAACTATTAGTGTATGAAACTTAGGTGTCCCAACATTGATTAGACCGTAACTTTTTAATGGCCGCGCCGATAACGTCAGATTATTATTTTTTTTTCAGAAAGATACATTCAATAATAAACTTTTTTCTCTTTGTTTAATTTGTGATATCTGTTACGGTTCAGCCAGAAAAAAATAAAACCTGAGTGACTGCATCGTCAATTTTTTTAAAATAAATTTAATATAGCAGTCTATCCAAATAATTTCAATGACGGTAGCAATTGTTTATGGGTTATCAAAAAATTTCTTCGCTATATTCAGAAGCTAGTAACATCCGTTTGTTCGGCCTAAAAGTATTTTACTACTATTATTATAAATAACACGAATATATATGTTAGCTTACTCCTAAAAAAGTTGAGAAGATAGACAAATCGTTACTGTCATTAAAAATTAGGTTTTTGACATTTGGATAGACTGCTAGATTAAAATTATTTTAAAAAAATTCACGATGCAGTCAGTCAGGTTTTATTTTTTGCTGTCTGAATCGTAACAGATATCACAAATTAAACAGAGAGAGAAAAGTTTACTATTGAATGTATCTTTCTGAAAAAAAATAATTTTATGTTATCGACATGGCCATTAAAATGTTACGGTCTGAGACACCTAAGTTTCATACACTAGTGGTTCACTAATAATAACAAGTATCACCTTAAAAGATAACCATATGAACTGTCATACCAAATTTCATCCAAATCGTATAAAGCGTTCTTTTATTACAAGCAAAATTAATTATTTTTTTTTTTTCAAAGAACTTTGAAGCAGAATTCTGGCTAAATGGTACACTTTCCGGTAGAAGCAAGTTTAGTTAAATCGTCTTATCTTAGTCTCAGGAATCTGTGGTTAAGCCATGTCCCCCTATTTAAGAGACAGCCTGTATATCGCACCGTTTATGCAGTTTTGAAATGAAACATAAACATAATACAGTGTTTAAAAAACTTAACTCGGAATAGGGTATGAACAAAGAAATGTATGTCAATGAAATAGTTGTATTAAGTGTGTTAATGAGGGTAATTAATTGTTGAGATCATTAATCGGTCAATTAACACACGTGTTGGTTAAAATATTTTTCCGTTAACGGTATTTTACTGAATTGTAAAAACTATTTTTTTTCCATGACAAAAATTTTTATTTTGGTAACTTTTGACACATAAGTTGTGACAATTGTTCAGCAATTTAGCAATATTATGCGGTATCTATGGTTACCCACTAAAATTATTTATTAATAAAATCTTGCTTTAATAGGGGTCACTAATGAATGATTTTCTATACATTAACATAAACTATTAATAAACGGTCAACGGAAAAAGTATTTAATTAAATGTCAATTTGACACGAGATTGTCTCGAGAATAAGGCTAATTGTCAAAAATGCAATCTAAAGAAATCAAATCTTTTCTTCTCGAATTTTATTTTAGAAATGAAAATAATTTAGTAAACGGCGAATCACAAATATACTCTATCCTTCTTTATTATATTATATATTCAATATTCAATATATTTCAATATCAATTTTGACAACTTGACTTTTGAATTGAATAATGGTCAGATATACACAGGGACATACGTTTCTCTGCTCATAGCCTACGCCGAGTTATGTTTCTTTTTTAACACGATACATAAACATAATACATAAATGACCAAATTTCATTTCTTATGTCATATCCTTATGTGTTATGTGAAAAGTAAAAAAAAAGTCAAGTTAGTGTGACGTTGGTTGGTAGCACAAGCCTTGTTTTAACTAAAACACTGTTTTAAGAAATGTCAAATTTCATTATTTAATAACAAAAATAAATAACATCAAATATATTAAAATATGATTTTAAAGCAGCACATAGTTTGTATTCAATCAAATATTTTTAAAAAAATCGTTCTTTACACATAAGGGTGAAATTAAACATTGAAATTTGAATTTGACATTTCTTAAAACAGCGTTTTAGTTAGAACAGGGCTTGTGCTACCAGCCATTGTTTTCAACTTGTATTTTTAATTATTACGTACAATGTTGTAATTACAGAATGTATGCCTCGCTGGCAAAATCTGAAAGATAAAGCGAAATGAACTGGAGTGCAACATTTTTTTAAAGAGTGCTACTCGTGATTATATTTTATCCGCCAAATAAATATATCTATTTTGTGATTGCTGATTAGTATGCTTTAGGTAAATTGCATGAACTAACTTTATTGCTGTATTTTTTTTATCACTGTGCTTTATTTTTATCCTTATGGAAAGTTACACAATCCAGGATTACACTTACTTAGCTTAATGCAAGGTAAAACATCGCAATATATAATACCTACATACTTTTCATCCAAATTTTCTTTAAAGATATATCAGCTGCGGTTTTCAGTGACGTCACTTATTTGCTACTCACACAACGACACCAATGGACGTTGCACCAACGTAACTTAAATATTAAACTCGGCTTAAATTGACAATATTGCATTGAAATAAAATGTCAAATGAAATATAATATATTGCTGTCAAAATTTCGATTTGCATTTTTTTGTTTAAGCCTAGCTTAAAATTTAAGCCTTGTTGATGCAAATGGGCACTATGGGCTATCCAGCGAATCAAGCGGTTTACGTAATCGTTTAGGGATTTTTGAAATTTTCTTTATTTTTTTTAAATATATTTTATTACCGGCATTTTATTGGTTTTAATACTATTATTATTATTATTATTACTATTATTATTATTATTATTATTATTATTATTATTATTATTATTATTATTATTATGTATTTGACATCTTTAATAGAAATAATTATATTTGGATATATTATTATTAAGTAAAATTATATAAATTTTTGCAAAATGACGTTTGATTATATTTTTTTAATATTGGTAATTCTGAACATGTATATTACTAAATATTATATGTCTATATTATACTTTTCAACCTGTATTGTGATTTCATTTTGTTTTTGGTTTCGTTGTTCATTGACAAAATGTCAAATGCTCTGTCATGTCAAATTCAAGAGCTTGTAGTTAATTTATTGACTTATTTTGAAAATGAAATATAGATTGGTGAGCTCTTACTTTCTCTGAATTGTAATATTGAGATAATATTTCGTTCTATTTGTTAGTAATAATTTGAAAATTAAATCTATATGTACAGCGTGTGGCAAACGCTATACGCAATGTACAGAAACAGTGAGAAATTGTGTGGTATGCAGTATTCTGTATTTTTTAAGGGTCTCACATAATACTAGATAGTTTGTTGCATTTATACTACAAGAATGAAGTATTTATAATGGCGTAAGCAGTATCGTTCAGAATATTTTGAATAAAATTGGATTTCGCTGGAAAAAAATTATACCAGGCGTGTTACCTTTTCAAGAAAGATTTGGATTATGAAGGTAACCCACAGATCATATTTTAATCCGTTTTATATGCTCATGTAAACTTTTTAACATATGACGTCATTGTTTCTAGTGATATTGTATTTATGACGTAAACCGCTTGATTCGCTGGATGGCCCATAGTCACACATATACATATATTACGAAAGATCACAAACTTAAAACGCAAATTAAACGTCAGAGTAAGCTAACCTAAAATTATGCAGCTGTCATTGGAATAATATGCAGTGTTCTAATCATTTTAGTTTGTGTAAAGATTTTATTAATAATTGTAATTTTAGGTTTGTGTGCATGAAATGTAATTTAAATTTGGTGTAATAATTGCATATTTATAAACAAAATTAATTTACATTTTGTCCGCTAGGGTGAGGTGGAATCGTTCCGATAAGTAACATACGCGCTCACGTGATCCTATTGAGATTTGATATTGAACCCAATTTAAAAAATCTGATGTGGCCAACACAAAACCTCCCACTATTTAATTTTTATTAATTTAAAAACATACTTACGTATTTACTAACACTGCAAACTGTTCCATTGCATAAAACTATTGCTTTATATACTATTTTCTTTTTAAAATGTCACTGTTATTAATTTGAAGTGATTAGTTTTTTGACAGTGACATTTACTGTCAGTTACATTCATTTGAAATATGAACTGTGTAGCAAAGGAAATGTGTTTATCTTAGGCTTCGGGACTAGTAAAAAAAAAAAAATTTAATTTATATGTAAAATATATAGAAAAAGTATTAATGTATTCCTGTAGAAAATTCAATAATCTAAATTTTCATAATGACATAAAATGCGAAAAATGGCATTTAATGGTATTTTTTGAGGAAAAACCATTATGAGCTTCAGGTAAAGTGCCATTTCCGGTTATCCGATTTACACCAAAATCTAATGGCTTCTTTTCATATTAGAATAGCATAGAAATACAAGGTTTCAGAATTTTCTGAATGATAGTATTTGAGTTACATAGAGCGAAGACAAAATTCCTACACATACAGACATCATCGTGAAAATGTTAAAATTGGATTCTAGGGACTTAAAACGTAGTCATTTACTAAAATTTCGATATGTGATTTTTAACATGATCCTTATATCTCCCTTACCAAGGATAGCGGGAGGTAAAAAATCTGATGTGGCCAACACAAAACCTCCCGCTATTAAATTTTTATTAATTTAAATACATACCTACGTATTTACTAATACTGCAAACTATATTATGTTCCATTGCATATAACTATTGCTTTATTTACTATTTTCTTTTTAAAATGTCACTATTATTAATTTGAAGTGATTAGTTTTTGACAGTGACGTTTACCTGTCAGTTACATTCATTTGAAATATGAACTGCGTAACAAAGGAATTGTGTTTATCTTGATATACTGATTATAGCACAAAAAGATTTTTTTTAAATTCGCAAAAATAAGGGCAGTGTATTCGTTGCGAACATTTTTAGTACTGCTGGTTTGATAGTACACAAATATTTATAATTATGCTAGTAATGAACCAAACTAATCAAATTAAAGGTATTACATTATTTTCAGGAACAAGTGAATGTTTTGATTGTTTTGGTAGGTCAAGAAAAAAATAAAATTGAGGATATCAATTTTTTAATTTCACATCAGAATAAACTGCAACAAGTGATTGTTACAAGAATTGTTCAAAATTATTTCCTTCTGCAGCCATACAAAATGCAGCATATTGTATCAAACTCACACACACGCCCGATGCAATGAATATTGTTGCCTTATTACTTCCGCACAGTTCTCATTACGTTGCTTCAATTCTGCGACTGTTTCTGGTTCTTTTTTTGATTGTCATAAACTAGAGATTTTAAATGTCGCCATAAATAAAAATCCAATGGATTAAGATCTGGTGACCTAGGAGGCCATGATACAGGTGCACCGCGACCTGTCCATCTACATACCTTCAAACACTTCATTGAAATGTTGCCGAACATTTCTTGTAAAATGCGGTGGTGCACCGTTATGGATGAACCAAGCTTATTGACGCACATTTAAAGGAACATCTTCTAATAATTCCGGTAAATTATTTTGAAGAAAATGTAAATAATTATTTCCATTCATTCTGTTTGGTAGTATGTAGGGTCCAATTATGTACCATTTACAATTCCTGCCCAGACATTTAAAGAAAATCAACACCTTGAAAACTACTTCTCACAACAACATGCGGAACAATGAGCTTTATGAATGTTGTGAATTCCATCTCTTGTAAAAATTGCCTCATCACAATATTATTTTTGACGTAAAATTAGCATTTAAACTTGTTGTTCTAATAACCACTCGCAAAATGTCACTTTAAGAGGATGATCTTGTGAAATTAATGCCTGAACTCTTTGGAAATGAAAGGGACGAAAATTATAATCTGTAAGAATTCTCCAAACTGATCAACGAGACACTTCACCCATAGCACGAGATATTCTTCTTTTACTGATTGTAGGTTCAGCGGCCACAATTTCCAAAACTTCATTTTCAGCATTGTTGCTTAATCTTTGGCGACCTCCACCTCGTCCCGCATTTCTCTGTAAGGTACCCTCATCACGAAGACGTTATGTGATTCTCATTTTAATATATTTTTCAAAAAATCTGTTTACAGCTTCAAGTAAACTACCACATCCAGTTTATCAATTTTAGCAATAATGTAATATGTCATTCTCATTAAAATAAAAGTCTTAAATACCAAATTTGAAGAGTTTTGGATTATATAATAATTTGTTTTCCACGATAATCTGTTCAGAGCTTCAAGTAAAGTATCACTTCCGGGTTATCAAAAATTGAAAAGTATTGGATTATATTTTAATATAGTTTTTCATTAAAAACTGTTTTGGGCTTCAAGTAAAGTACTACTTCCGGTTGTCCAATTTTACCCAAAATCTAATCAACTCTTTATATGAATGTAGAAAGCTTAAATACGGAATATAGAGATTTTTGGAAGTTTTCATATGAGTTATCTTGGACGAAAAAATCGTCACACACACGATACATCATTGTAAAAATAGTAAGGAATCCTAATTCGTGCTTATTCATTGTAAACTCACTATCGAATTTTTGGACCGAAAATATTAGCTCCCTTACCTACGGTATGACGGGAGGTAAAAATATATCTATAAAACAATGTACACAAATAGCGTGAAAATATTATGTACATACAGGACGGGATGTAACAGAAATAAGTACATTAAATTTAAATAGTGATAGAACTCGTTGAGAGCTACAATATTTCTAAGTAAAAAAGTGTAAACAAAATTCTATCCATTATGTATCATCAAATTAGTAATGGCTTTGCTAATTATTTCAAGAGTATCTTTGTAAGTGAAACAAACGTATTGTCTTCTAGTAATTTTTCATCAAACAATAATGTTTGCATTAAGTTAGATCCGATATCTTCGTCAGATGTGTTAAAAGCTATTAAAGCTCAAAGTAACAGTAAATCTCTGGGTCCCGACAATATTTCAATTTACATTATTAAAGGCTGCTCACAGTTTTTTTCTGAGGCACTATCACTTTTATATAATTTATGTATAAGGCTTGAACAATTTCCTGATAAACTTAAATTAGCGCGAATTTGCCCAATATACAAATCTGGTGACAAAATACATAAAAAATTATAGACCGATCTCATGTTTAAGCCCATTAGCTAAAATTATGGAATATATAATGTTACAGTCTATTAAAACACAAACTCGCCACATTGTATCTAATTGTCAGCATGGTTTTATCTCTGGGCGATCTACAGTTACTAATCGTATGTGTTTTACGCAGGATGTATTGAATGCCATTGCTGATCAATCGCAAGTTGATTGTATCTATACTGATTTCGCAAAGGCATTCGATACTGTTCATCATGGAATATTATTAAGTAAACTAAAATCTATAGGCTTTACTGATAACTGGATCACTCTTTTATCATCATACTTATCAAATAGAAATCAGTATGTTTTCATTGTTGGTTATAAATCTAATTACTATATCGCTACTTCTGGTGTACCACAAGGCAGTATCTTAGGCCCCATCCTTTTCTCTTTCTTCATCAATGACATCATAGATACATTAACTTTTAGTAAAGCTTTGCTTTATGCTGCTGATTTTAAATTATATGCCGTAATTAATGTTATTGAAGATTGCATTAGCGTACAAAAAGATTTATAGTGGAGTGGTCTTATAATAATAAATTATTTTTCAATTCGAATAAATGCGAAATAGTGACTTTCACTAGAAAAACAAATTATATTACATTTAACTATACCATGGGGACTACATATTTATCTAGACAAAGATCTAAAGAGGATTTGGGAGTATTATTTGATATGAAACTTACTTTTCGATTACATCAAGATAATGTTATTAATAAAGCCTGTAGAACCTTAGGGTTTCTTTTTAGAATTACATATAATTTTAAAAATGTGGAATCTTCAAAAATTTTGTTTTTATCATTAGTAAGAAGTAAATTAGAGTACGCTAGTCTTATTTGGTTTCCTTTCTACTGTTCTCATGTATTAACCCTTGAAAATGTGCAATTTAAATTCCTAAAGCACTGCTTTTCTCATATTAATGCGATATGGCCCAAGTTTGAGTACAACATTTTACTGTCTCTTTTCAATATAGAATCTTTACATGATCGCCATCTTAAACAATAAATTACCTTTCTGTATAAAGTAGTAAATAATTTAATTGAAATACCAGATATTCTGCAACAATTAAATTTTTATGTTCGGCCATTTAATTCTCGAACTTGCCCAACTTTCCTCTGTCATCCAGCTAAAACAAATTTTTATCTACATTCACTTATTAATTCAATGTGTAATACCTACAATAAATATTGTCTGGATCTAGATTTATCTGTTTCTCAGAACCAGCTCAGGACTGTTCTAAATACAGGTATTTAACTAATTATTATATTCTTCTATTTATCTGAGTTATTCTTCTTATATTGTATTTTATTCTGTAATTAGGGTTTGACCCTGTAGAATAAATAAATAAGTAACTTTTTTTTGTAAACCTCTAGATATTGTGTTACAAATTTTCAAATTTTTGTAAAAAAAACATTACCTGCCCAAAAATACTAAAAAAAATTGAGAATTCAAAAAATTGTTACTTTGAAATCGAGTTCTATCACTGGTTAAATTTAATGTAATTATTTCTGTTACACTCTTTATACTGTGAAGATTTTTTTATGAAGAATAAAAATTTGTATCTTGTAAGCCGTTTTTGTACAGTTATTTTAGTAACATTCAGAACCATAAACTATTTATCTTTAATACCGAAGAAAGAATTTTTGTGACAAATTCACGGACGTCACTGGGATTTGAATCCAGGACCTTCCTATGTCTAGAAGGATGCTTATTTTTTCGGTAGCACATATAGTCCAGTAAACGAAGCGATTTACCCTACAAAAGGTCGGGTAGTTCTGAATTTTTGATATGTTGTATAAGATGCTGGGTTAGTGAAAAATCCAAATTTCCACAACCCTCCCTCTTCCGCTTTCTCCGCCATCTTGTAAAAACCACTGTAAATTGGAACTTTTTTCAGTTTATTGCCTATAACTTCTTTCTGCTACATTTTTGCACAAAAAATGTTATTTGCTGACTTGTAGAGGACAAAATTTCCTGCAAACTAGTTATATGAAGTTATTTTGTACGATTAATAGGAATGGAGCTTTGAAGCTTACAAAAAAGGCTAAAATTGCGTACCTAGCAAAATTTTGAGTTTCTTTCCATTTTACATCGCAATAGCTCCGTAACACATCATTTTAGCGTATAAGTCCTCATAATCAATCTTGTAGGATAATTTAATTACCTACAAAACCCAATTATTTTTAACGGCCAGTGCAACGGAGTGGGGGGTCAAAACGATAAAAATGACTTTTAGTTTAATACAGCAATTCATTTAGGTTCATTATTTCTAATTATAAAAGTATTATTCCAAATAAAATAATCTGTATAGATAAAAAATGAACGTAATTATGTGTTGGTAAGCGTTTGTGAAATATTGAGGGACTACTAAAAAAAGCTTTTTAAAAAATAGCACTTTTCTTCTTTTTTTTCCTCCGACTTCTTTCTATTGCTCTTCAACTCAGAATAAGTTATTTGCCTAGTATTATATATATTCTAAGACTCAATTGTCTAAAATTTTGACGTATTATGTCTGTTGTGAAACCAATAGTGGTGGAGCTGTGCTGCTCTCAACAAGGTAAAAGTAGCAATCTTAGAAAAATATATAGTTTTTTTATCACTTTTCCTAGCTATAAATAAATAATTATCAACAAATTTCATTAAATTCGTTTAGATGTTGTACTCAGCTCCTAAAGATACGCAATGGATGAAATATAGAATACATATATTACCTCGAAACATCTATTTTAAAAAATTGCTTCATTAATATTCTAACCACCGAAATTCGGCAATTTTTCAGTTTTTTGCTTATAACTTCCTTCTGGTGCATTTTAACGCAAAAAAGTTATTTGGCGACTTGTAGAGGACAAAATTTCCTGTATATTTGGTGCATTAAGTTTTTTTGTAGGAATAATAGCAACGGAGCTATGAAGCTCCCAAAAAGGACAAAATTGCATACTTAGATAACTTTTGAGTTTCTTTCCAATTTATATATCGAAATAACTCCGTAACACTACATTTTAGCGTAAAAGTACTTATGATAAATTTTGAGAATTTACTTACCTACAAAATCCATCTATCAATTTTTTTTTATGACTAATGTAACGAAGTGGGGGCAACTTTACAAAAAAATACGATGAAGTGATTGTTTTCAAGTTTAGTGCAGGAACATTGTCCCTCTAGTATTTGACACTATACTTGTTTTTATGATACGGAATTAACGCAATACGGATTCAGCGAACATAATTCTGAGCTGAAGAGCAATAGAAAGATGTCACAGACAAATAAAAGAATGAAGTGCTATTTTTTAAAAAGTTTTTTTTGCGATAAATTTCACCAGAAAGAAGTTATAGGCAATAAACTAAAAAAAGTACCAATTTTCGGTGGTTTTTACAAGATGGTGGAGGAAGCGATGGAAGGGGGATTGTGGAAATTTGTATTTTTCACTAACCGACAATCCTATACAACATATCAAAAATTCAGAACTACCCGACCTTTTGTAGGATACCCCACTTTTTCAGCCTCCGTTCACTGGACTAATAGTCAGGGATGTAGCAATGACTAGGACCCGTGGTGTTACCTTTCTGTATAAACATGGGTAGTCCTGCTACTTTATAAATCAAAATTTAATAACCGTTGCAATAAAATATGTGATATTAACATTTTTGTACAGGGCGCGAGCAGACCCTGGACTCGAGCAACCTTCAAGTGCTTGGAATCAGCTGATTTGTGTGGGCTTGTTACTATGACAAGAACAACGTTACTTTGACAAGAACAATGTTTTGACTTATTTTAATTTTGAACTGTTAAAAAGGTATCATTTTTAATTTCATGTGCTTTACTGCATGAAAATTGTAAAGTAATATCATTTTAGTAGTTCGAAATCAAAATAAGTCAAAACATTGTTCTTGTCAAAGTGACATGCGCACATAAATCAGCTGATTCCAAGCACTTCAAGGTCGCTCGAGTAACGTGTCTGTTCGCACCAGTGACCTCAATACATAAATGGACCGGAGAATTCGCACTTATTCGTGTCACATAAAAAATATCTGCAATCCGCAACACAGGGAGAGAGTCCGTCTCTTTCTAATGCGGTTCTCGCCGCCTCTGCTAACGGTTCAGCAAAATACGGGGAATGCGCAGTTGTTACGTTAGACAGAGATAGCATGTGTAGTTGAACAAGGAAGAACTCTCTCCATTGTCTTTTCTCATGACCTACCCCTTACGTGTTGAAGGAATAGGACTGTCCGGTCGATTTATGTATTGAGGCCACTGCTTCGCACCCTGTAGGTGGCGCGGATAAGTTGACACTGATACCGCGCATACCAGCAAATCTGAAAACATCGACTACAATTTCTTTGGCTTGTGAATTAATCTCTTTCCCCTTTTATATCAATTTTAAATGATGATGGAGTGTTTTTCACGTTACATAGTAAAAACGCAGATAATTTGGAGGAACAAATACCACAAAAATTTCATGTATAAAATGCCTGAAAAAAATCAGAATTGTACTGGAAAATTTACATTTTCTTAGTATATTTTCACAAAATCATATTTTGGGCTTGAACTTGAAAAAAATTCTAAGTACATTCGTTACTACCAGGTACCGACAACCCCGACTGTATTCATTTAATTGACCAGTTTATGGTTTGATGCTAGTGGTAAATTTGACATTTTGTCTGAATTTTTTTTTCCTGTTGTAATATATAAAAGAAGAGAAAGGTAAAAAACATCTATACTTCATTTCACGTAAGAAAATAGCGTTGGTTTAGATAGGGTTATAAATTCTGCCCTTAGATTGGTCAGAATGCAAACCTAGTTTACAAAACGAAAAAATATCTCCTGTCAGTTATTAGTTATCAAATAAAATCTACAGAGTTAAGTGATGTTTAACCATGTATTGTTGTAATTTTTAATATTCTGGTCTTGTACATTGTTACAGATAAAAATATTTTTTTATTGACAAAGTTTGGTTTCACAAATTTAAATTATTTATTTAGTACTTGTAAAAACGGTCGACTCTCAAGCGCCATCTACTATTATCTTGCGTGAAATGAAGTATAATATAGATTACCCGCATATTCAGCGTCTTTCAATATTACAGAGAATTTATTTTAAAATGCAACATTAAGGTTCATCACTTCCATGGTTACTCACTATTGTCAAAAACTGGCAGCAATGTAATATTTGTCCATTTTAAAATGCAACATTGTAAATAGTATTGCAGCACAGGAGATACCTCCAGAACACATCACAAATGATATCAATTCTTATTACGACCGACTAGGATGTTGCCTCAGTGTGAATGGGAGTATTTTTTAACATTTATTACATCAAAGTTATGAATTTTTGTAAGCTAAAGTTTGTTAAGATGTGCAACATTCAGGTTTTGATTTCTTGTTAATCGTATGTAGGCTAATTTAGTGTAAATTAGTTTTGATAATACAAAATTACAAATATTGTATGTTGCATTTTAAAATGGACAAATATTACAATTGCTGTCATTTTTTGACAGTAGTGAGTAACCATGGAAGTGAATGACCATATGTTGCATGTTAAAATAAATTCCCTGTATATTTTATTATTATAAATTAAAACTATGAATCAATGTTACTTCATTTGTTATTGATCATGGCCTACTGTTTTGTGTTATGTTAAATAAAATTTATTTAATTTTCAAATGAATTTTTCTCTATATTTTTGTTATGCAAGAACATAAAATATTTATATGGTTGAATTCAGAAAAAAATACTCTTGTCGAATGAGCCTAAAAAATGTATATCCCATTAAAAAAAAAAATATAGCTTTGGTTTGTAACTTGAGAATCACTGGTTTAAATTTCATTTTTCTGTCCCCCTTGATCTACTGCAAACTTTATTTGAATGATTTTCTTCTATTCCTAATAATAAAGAAAATAATCGGGGTGTCCCGTATCCGTGAAACACCCTATATATAGCAAGGAGGATGGTATTGTACTGGCCACATCAGATTTTTTTCATTTGGGATGACCCCATTTCTTACTAAAAATTCTATGTATATACAGTACGTTTCTATTAGATCGTACCTAGTTAAATTTAGAGCAGGGCATTATATCCATAATATTTAGTAGCACTATATGCTTCATTTTATTAACGATATGACAGAGGATATAACCCACCTAGAACCTTTGAGTAAAATTGCTGGAAATAATCTTCTAAAATTAGATAATGAAACTTAATTTGTTAAAATAGCCAATCTAGTTATATAACACCATTGACAGTCAATTTTGGAATGTAATGTATACATAATATTGCATTTAAAAAAAGAATATAGTATAGTTAATAATTAAACAATTAGATTGGGGAAGTAGCGACTAAAAATCACATATATGGTATGGTATTATTCATTACAACGATATTCACTAATAGTAATTTAATTTTGAATGTATATTTAATTTGATAACAATGGGGGATTCCACCATTTTTTTTTACAAAGAAAAGTAAAGTGTAAGATTTATCTAATACAATCTAATCTATAATTTAACGTAAATAATTTTATTCCATGGCGTATTAATTTTCCGGAAAAATATCTTAATTTTGTTTTTCAAATGGAATAGCCTGCATATTTTCACGGAATAAGGTTCTAAATCAATTCTACTTTACAATGATGTATAACAAGTACGGTTTTGCCTTTAAATTGTATCTAATAAGGCAAATAATAAAATGGTCACAGTCGGCTGTGAAATTCTATTGTTTATGCCTGTACATCTGTGAAAACAGCAAAGCATATTAACTTTTTCATTGTTTTTGTAACCGATGTTAATTTTAAATAAGAACCTCAACACTTTTCTCACTTACACTACTATTAGATCTATGACAGATGTATTATCATTTTATTATTGCTTTATTAGACATAATTTAAAGGCAAACCGCTACTTGTTATACATCATTGTAAAGAGAAATTGATTTAGAACCTTATTCTGCAAAAATGTACAGTGTTCCATTCAAAAAATAAAAGTAAGATATTTTTTCGGAAAATTAGTAAGCTATAGATCAACTCTTACGTTAAACTTTTTCTTGTATCGTATTTCTAATATTTCAGCAGATATAATCTGGACAATGAAAAATCAACCAACATGTTTTCATTGTGGACCTAAATGTTCTTGAAATATATGCTAGTTTTAAATTATATTTACAAAAATAAATGAATTTTATAACACTGGGTAAGTCTACATACTTTATAATTGCAAGTATATTTAAATGATTAAGTTTAATGCAAGAAATTTATGTTCAAATAAAAACTGTTTGAGAATTGGAGTCCTGGAGTGTTGGTTCCTCCTTTAAAATTTGAATTTCTTAACTTCCATTAATAGTAAATCGTCGCCTCTTAATACGCTATTTGTTATTTACAGGCGGTCATTCGTAAAAAGCATATTCTCGAATTTCAAAATATCCTGTATAATTAAAATATACCATATAAGCATATAGAGTCCATTAAAGTTCGACCAATGTATTGGTCTGGCAATCTATGAAATGTGGCTACACTGTATTTAATGCAACGTTATAAGTTTATAGAATTTTCCACTTTAGTCACTAAAAATTATGTTGATATGGAAAAAGGCAGCTATTAAACAACGAATAGCTAAATATACAGACGGTCTTTAACTTTCGTACTAATAAATCCAAATTACTCTAAATTCACAAATTATGTCGACATATCACATTGAATTCATATTCGTGTTGAACAGAAAACCCCTTATTTGCAAAGTATTTTAATTATATCATTTTATTTCTTTATTAACATTCATTATTCAGCATGTACATTCGTATTTTTACCTCCCGTTACCCTAGGTAAGGGAGGTATAGGGATCATGCAAAAATTGCATTACGAGAATTTGGTAAATGACCACGTATTAAGGTCCCTAGAATCCGATTTTAACATTTTCACAATCATATCCCCCCCCCCCCCTCTGTGTGTGTGTATGTTTGTGGATAACCGGAAATGGCACTTTACTTGAAGCTCAAAATGGTTTTTCTTCGAAAAATACCATTACATGTAAATTTTTCGCAATTTGTTAGTATGAAAATTAAAGATTATTGAATTTTCTACAGATTTGCATTCATTGCCAGTAATTAGAACACGGCAAGAGCAATAATGTTTCTTATTAACTTCTTTTCGTAATCGCATTTTTTAAATATTTTTAGGCACGTAATGCATTTTTTACAAAACTTTGAAGATTTTTAACACAATATAAGGTTTACAAAAAAGTTACTAATAGCCGGTTTTATAAACGACTTACAAAGTAAATAAAATTTATTCTTTCAAGTGACAGTTGAACTTTTGACAGTAATGTTATAAATGCCATAAAATAAATAAAATGATTCGAATATGTTAGTTTGAATAAATTTACCATGGAAGTAAATTTATTCTGCCTTTTATAAAACCGGGGGTAAGAAATATTGTTACTCTCAACGAGTTCTATAACTGTTTAATTTAATGTACTTATTTCTGTTACACCTTGTATTTTACAGATAAATTTAAAAAATAATCTTTTTTATAAATCCCGGAGCCTTTGTTTTAAAGATAAAAAAAATTCCTTTGTTGTCACTCAAAAAACTAGTCATTTAAAATTAATAATGGTGACATTTTAAAAGGAAAATAGTAAGTAGACCAATAGTTATATGTATGCAAAGGAACTTAATATAGTTTGGGTCAATTTAATTTATTCATATGAATGTTACATCATTTCTATGATATTTGAATTTTTGAGATTGTTTTGAAAATATCATCAATCATATGTATAAATTAAACAAACAAAATTAAACTAATATTAAAAAGAAAGTTTTGTGTTGACTGTAAAACTATAAAATGGGGGAGTTTCACAATTTTTGAAAATTATATATTTTAATCTACATGAAAAAATACGTGATACATATTTTTTATTTTTTTATAAAGAACTCCATATTGCTGAAAAATTCTATAATTTTGAATAACGCGCTAGTAGCTGAGGAAATACGTCAGACTGTCGACTAACAATCGTTCACTGTAAAAGAAAGGTAGTCTTATACCATATTATTACTGCACAGTAAGAGACAAAAGAAAATAGAAAGTCCAGAAATTTGCTCATTGTGAATGAAGATAGACATATACTGTTCACCATGGTGTAGAAAAAGACAAAACATAACTGTAACGTTCAACCATTCAGCGTATTGCCGAGTATAACCTCAATCGTATTATTATATTATTTTGTTGTGTGGTTGTAGCCAGAGATCATGAAGCAGTAAGTATTCTTTTGTGAAATTTAAATAGATTAAATTTAAAATACATATATATTTTATAGCAAAATGAAAAAAATATGTTTTATACCTGACTGTTCATTCTGCACTACGAAATACATCCCAGTGCGCACACATAATCTAGTCACTTTGTCACTTAGCGTTGTCGAAAATCTGATGTCATAACGGGATTTTAGTAGCGAACAACCGCTTCTTTTGAATTATGTTCAATTTTAATTTAAAATTTTAAATATTAAAACAAAATTAATATTACTTTCATATTTTTTAATTGAGTACTTATATGATATACAGTGTGTCCTATTTAAAAGTGCCACCATTGAGATCTCGAGAACTATAAGAGATACCATGTCGGTTAAATGGAACTTTTTGTGCACCTTTGGGAGGCCATCTCAGATGTGCTTTTGTTTTTCCAAAAATTCTTATAGGGCACTAGATAATGACGAAAAACTGAATATTGTTGATTTTTTTTTTTTTCAAATAACTTCTAAACTATTATTAATTGAGAAAACCTTTCAAATATAAAAGATAGATATTTTTATTAACTAACCAGTGGCGTACGAATTAAATTTTTATATCCGTAAATTTTCGAGATATAACACAAACTTATATTTTTTTTAAATGGAATCCATATCTGATTTTAGTCTCAAAAAATAATTATTTTTTTCTCTTTTCAATGATAAAGAATAAAAGAATGATAATGTGAAGAAAAAATAAATTTTATTGCCAGGTCGTAGAAAAAGTATAGTATGTAACACGTGTGTGAAGCCTGACTGCGAGTATAGTTATAAATAGCATAGATTGTCTGAAGTTAGTATTTATCAAAATTATCATGCAACTACCTCTTCATGAATTAGTTATCTTTAAAAATCGCTTTTTATTTATTATTTTATTATTTTTTTTATTTATTTTTTAAAAATTTATTTTCAAGGGAAAATGTATAGACGATTTCGAACAATATACTCGTTTACTTAGTAGGATCAGTTGAGGATCTCGCACGCGAAACCGGTTACATCCACCTTTTTCAGAAAATAAGAAAACGTACCTGCCACTTATTTCACTTATACAGTAAAAATAATTTGTAAACAGATTTAATATTAGGTTAAATTGGTACATTGATTATTAATTAACGAAATTGTTTTACATTACCTCTTTTGAAGTTATTGCTGAAATTAAAATGGATTTAACCTCTTTTGCATACAAACGGGTATTCTTTATCTTCAATTTTGTATATTTGTGTTTTAAGGATTACAACGCAATACAGTATTCAAACATAAACTGATTGGGTGCTATTCACAGCTCGATACTAAAGTTGTATACTAGGCTGTTTTAGTTAAAACATGTATTAGCGCTAAAACAATCGTTAGTACACATTCAGTATTGTAGAGAATGTACTCTCTGATTGGTTGAAATTGGAGCCAAGTATATGCAATGTAATTTCAGACTAGTGTCAATTTATATGACATCTCGTGTTAATTTTATGTGCAATGTCAAGTATCATCTTTATCGGATTTGGAAAGCAGGTAGATAATACTCTATATTTCATACCTACAGACTATAATATACTAAGTTTCGATGACAATAATGTCATATAAAATAATAATAATAATAATAATAATAATAATAATAATAATAAATTTATTATTTTAAAAGGTTTACAACCCATGATAAGTAAATGAATGAATTAATAAATTTTCAATTTTGTTATGTTTATTAATTTGTAAATTGTTTCATGCTTTTGTTATTTATTTATATTCATATCATTTATTTTGATTTTATGACGATGAGCTAAAAGTCTCGAAATGTACATTGTACAATCTTTATGAATAAGAGAATATTTTGAAACAATAAGTTTATGTATATTAAATAAATATTACAGTAATAAAGTTTATAAAAAGAAAATATCAAATTCATCAGAAACAGAATTATAAAACTACACATAACATAAATTGGTGATTTGCACAGCACATTTGAATTATATGAAGAAAGATAAAAGCTTTCAGTACAGCGTGAAGATAATCTCGGTACACGAAAATAAATCTAATAAATCTGAACTATCAACCTTGTAGTGAATTATTTTGAATAAATAATATATTTTGATATCATTAAATCTTGATCTAATTGAGTCAATATTGAATGTTCTAAATAGGATATCAGCATCAGCAGGAGTATTTTGATCAGGATAATATTGAAAACTTGTAAACCAAAATACTTTTAACATTTTACGTTGTAACTTTTCTTGTCTCGCTATATGAGTTTCATAAATGGGATACCAAATGATTATAGCATATTCCATCTTGGACTGTATGAAAGTATAATATAAAACTCGGAGTGCATTAATATTTAAAAAATCCGCAAACTCCTAAGTCTTTAATTTGCGAGGAACGAAATAAGTTGACAGTATCTATATTATAGTTATCTAAAATTGGTGATTTCCGACCAGTAAATGACATAACTTCACATATACTGATGTTAAGTTCAAGTGTGTTAGTACTACACCAATTTGCAATACTATTTAAGTTATTTTGTAGCTTTTTACAATCCCGTACATTTCGGATCTCAGTAAAAAATGTTGGTATTGTGAGATGTACTGCTTTACTTGCGGAAAAATCTGATTATATTTATGACAATTTAAAATAATTTTGCGAAGTTAGATAATATGGATATCGGTCTATAATTTTGAATAACTGATGGATCTCCCGATTTCAGTACAGAACAAACTTTAGTTAATTTCCAAGCGTCCGGGAATTGTTTGGTTGATACCTTCTTAATATTTTAATAAAATGTCAGATGACAGAAGTTGAATATCTCCATTTTTTAATTTCGGCTATTTAAAACTGACGCTGATGTGAGCGCCATCTACTGAATTGGTTAAATGGAATAGAAGTGTATACTTATTTGACGGCAAGTATAATTCAAGTAACCAGCTAAAAACATTTGCCAACATCGCAAATATATCTGGTAGTCATAGTTACATTATATTATGCCAAACTCCAAATGACATACGCTTACATTTCAATAAAATTTAAAAGAAGTATAATTTATTAAAGTAGTAGCATCTCGTGCTCAGGATCAAACCAGGTAATAAAATTTTCGTTTTTGTGTCTTAAAATTGTCTTAGAAGTTGACAAATTTGGAAGTTTTCGAGTCAATGCTGCAGGAACTCTTCGTATAATGCAAATAATTGTCGGCTGGCTAATACAATGTAGATCTATACTGGCCGTCAAATGAGTATGGACTGTTGCTCAACTTTTTTCCTTCTCCGCACCCTGTCCCTTTTCCTGTGATGTTGCCGCTTTATCATAACTTAGCACTTTCAATATAGCCACTGAAATGGCAACAGTGTAGAGATCTTGATTCCATACTCATTTGACGGCAACTATATAAAGTTATAATTTTATGATAAGTATTAATACTATAAATTATAAACTGTCATTTTGACAACTATAAAATTAAACAACAAAGTCAAAATTAAAATTGTATTTTTATTATTTATTATAAATAAATAAATAAATAAACATAGTTCACTTTAGTTATTGTATAATTTACATGTTTAATTGATTTGAAAGTTTTTTTGTTCAATATACTCGTAATACCGTTCATTTGTATGTAATAATTGTTTTGTATAGTTATTTAATTTTTTTAATGTGTTTTTAATATCATTGGTTTTTTAATTTTTGTTTCTTGTATTTGTATTGCCTACATTTTATAACGTAAACCAACAAATTCTGTAATGATTTTACCTCTCGTTTCATTTTTAAATTTTTCCAGTACAGCCTTGTTTTGTAAATCAATATTATGTGGAATATTTGGTGTATCAAAATGGTTTAAATTTTGCTTTATGTCTGCATATACATGACTGGTATTTATATCATAAACAAAAGAATCTGTGTAGAGAAGATTGATATAATTTTTGTTAAAAATCGCATATCGAGATTTTAGTAAATGAACACGTTTTAAGGTCCCTAGAATCCAATTTTAATATTTTCACGATGATGTCTGTATATGTATATGTATGTATGTATGTATGTATGTATGTATGTATGTATGTATGTATGTATGTATGTATGTATGTATGTATGTATGTATTGTGTGTGTGTGTGTGTGTGTGTGTGTGTGTGTGTGTGTGTGTGTGTGTGTGTGTGTGTGTGAATTTTGTCAACACTAACTCAAATACTGTTATTCAAAAAATTCTAAAACCCTGTATTTCGACCCTATTCTAATATGGAAAGAAACCTTTAGATTTTGGTATAAATCAAATATGGCACTTTACTTGAAGCTCATATTGGTTTTTCTTCAAAAAAATACTTTACTTATTCCTAAAGCCTTTCTACCCTTTCGGGTGTAAGGCGTGGTAGGGGTTGAGTTATTTGGTCGGTGTTTTTCTCCATTCTTCTTTCCATCTGCTTCTGTCTCGCGCCATTTGTTTTGCTTCTCGCCACTTTATATCTCTTTTAACCGCACTTTCTCTGACTTCATCATTCCATGTTTTACGTGGTCTTCCTCTTTGTCTCTTTTTGGCTGGGCGGGCTTCATACACTTTCTTAACTATCCTATCCTCCGTCATTCTTGCTATGTGACCAAACCACCATAGTTGACTTTCTTCAATTGTTGTTAAAATTGGTTTTATTTGCAAGTTTTCTCTATACGTTACATTTCTTTTTCTGTCTAGTTTTGTTTTGCCTTCTATTTTCCGAAGAAAACGTATCTCAGTACTTTCTAGTTTGCTTCTTTGGTTTCCTGTAGTGGTCCATACTTCAGATCCGCAGGTTAGTATAGGGGTGGCTACTTTTTTAAATATTTGTACCTTTGTTTCTTTTGGTATATCTTTTTTGGCTAGAAATATATTTTTGATGCTGTTGAAAAGTTTTCCGGCAGCTGCAGTTCTTTCTTTTATTTCTTCCTCCAATTTTCCATCTTCAGAGACTATAGATCCTAGATATATAAAGTTTTTTACTTGTTCTAATTGTTCTTCTCCTATTTTAACTTGATGTGTTTTTCTTGTTTTGGATACGATCATAGTTTTTGTCTTTTTTGTATTTATTTTCATACCTATGAGTTTGAGGCTCCTGTTGTACATTTCTAAGTTATATTTTAAGGTATTCTCATCTTTAGCTATTATCACTATATCGTCAGCATAGCATAGCTCTGATACTTTAATATCTTCCATTTTCCAAAAGCCTACTCTATGTTGTTTTATGTGATTTCTCGTTTCTTTTATTGCTTCATCCAGGACAAGGGTAAATAGTAGTGGGCTCAGAATGCATCCTTGTCGTACTTCATTTGATGTTCCGAACATTTTAGATTTTTCATGTTTTGTTCTTACATAGTTTTTAGTTTCCTTGTATAAACTTTTCACTCCTTTAATAATCACTTGGTCTATGCCTCGCCTTTCTAGAATTTTCCAAATATCACTCCTGTTGACTTTGTCGAAGGCTTTTTCTAAGTCAATAAAACAAATATGTATTTCGCCTGTCTCTCTTTTTTTCGATAATTTGACTTAGAATGAAATTTGCATCTTGTACACTACGATTTGGTCTGAAGTCAAATTGTGATTCTTCTAAGGTGTTCTCGAGCTTTTCTATCTTCTCAAAAAAATACCATTAAATGTAATTTTTTCGCATTTTGTCATTATAAAAATTAAATTTTCTTCGAAGTAGATCCTTTAATATTATTGTTAAAAAAAAATTTGTAGGCTTTTTGGATCTTTTGTTTATTGCAAAATACAATTTAGTTTACATTTATTGGACGTTTCGATTGTGTTATCACAGTCATCATCAGCTATATGTTTGATGTTACATTTTTATAAAAATTAGTTGAACATTAAAACGAAAAATTTTGTAATACATAGTCATATTTTTGACTACATTTTAATTTGACTAGCAGTAGGTAAAAGTGTTGTTCCGCCAGAGTATGGCAGTAAACTTTTTTCAGATGTTTAAAATTTTAGAGGAATTTCATGTGAGTTTAATTTGTTAGTAACTCGCAAATTGCTCATCGGAAAAATTTGTGTAATAGTTGATATGAAAGAGAATTTAATGCTGAATTCAAATTTTCAAACCGCGTTATCGTATCTTTAACAAGATCAGAGTGGTGGATGAAAAAATGAAAATCTGCAGGAAAACGTTGACAATTATTATAAAAAAGACATCAATAATTTACTTCTTTCGATGCCACGACGAATGTAAACTGTTATAAATAGTGAAACCTATTATACTATGTATTAAATATGTCATATTGTTTTTTTTTTTTTTTAAGTAATTTTAATATATTTCATAATTGTTTTGAGCAAATGGCCAAAAACATAAATATGCCGACATTTTACCCAATTGGTGGGAGGTTCCCGTGCTCCGATATCCGAAAATTTTTGATGTTATTCAGCGCAATTTCTGGGTAGGATTCCGTTTAAAAGCTTTTCTTGTTATTACTTTGTGGTAAAATCATAAATTTCCTGGACTATAAAACGTCTTTAGAATGAAAATAAAACAATAAACAATAACTAATATGTATGTACGCTAGTTAAATAATAACAATTAATGAATAATAATAAGTAATTTGAAAAAAAAAAATTAAAAATATATAAGAAAATATGATCTAAATGAAGCAATAGGGGAATTTTTTAAAAATTACTCTGTTTGAAGCGCTGTAGCTCGCTATCTATTGGCTATAGAAAAAAATGTATTAGAAGACAGTTGTAGGGAATTTTATTATCAACCAATTTATAAATAGCTATTTTGCCCTAATGCAAATAGGTGAAGAGATATTTAGAAAAAACGGCTTTTTTGCGCCTTTTTTCCCAAGTTGGCGGTGCTTCCCGAAGGCCCCCGAGGGGGACAACTTGCATTTTTTATTAGGATCCCTAAATATATAATATATCCAAAAATCAAAAATGCCCGACCTTTTGTGGAATAAACCCTTATTTTTCTACCAAATGACTGGACTAAAAGAAGAATTTAACATTTTAAATACTCTAGATGACCAAATAATTAAATTAGCTGATCTAAGTCAAACTATAGCGAAAGGGACAAGGAAATGTTGACACGTCAATCAAAAAATTAGGAAATGTCAAATAAATGACGTTTTATACGTACCCACACTAGCAGCTAACTTATTATCTGTTAAAAAACTGTTAGAAAAAGGACACAAAGTAGTTTTCAAAGATAAGAAGGCAAGAATATTTGGTCCAGTTCCTGAAAGAAAATTGATTGCTACAGGATCATTGAAAAATGACTTATTCGTTTTAGACACCGTAAATAAAACTGAGAAAATTATGTTAAGTGTTAATGAAAATAACGAAGCATTCATAAAATGGCATAAAAGGCTTGGACATATAAATTTAGATAATCTGCGGATGTTGAAAGATAATTTCAGATTTCTGAGGCTGCTCTGACTGAATCAGAGAAGTCTAAAGAAAAACAAATATAAAAAAAAAAACAACAGTCAGTGATTTGATTCGTAAAAATATATGTCAGTTGTCAATTCTGTGTATCAAAATAATTAAATAAAAATAAAAATATTAAACCTTACTCGCGCTGAGTTATTAATTTATTTTCTTAACTCTACATGGTAGCAGAGCGTAGTTGAAAGAAGTTGAAAAAAGAATAAAAAATGTCGAGTGAGGAAGTGCTGAATATTGAAAAACTAGTTGACAGTGAAAGCTATCCTACGTGGAAATTTCAAGTAACTGTTTTATTAAAAGCTAATGGAACATACGGGATCGTCACTGGTGATGATAAAATCCCGGAACTAGGAAATGAAACTGGAAAAGAAAAAGAATTAAAAAGAGAAACATGGCTAAGAAAGGATGCACAGGCACAAAAAATAATAGTAACAACAATAGACAGAAAGTTAATTAGTTATATGTTAACTTGTGAGACTTCTAAAGAAATGTTCAGTAAAATATGCAGTATATTCGATAGAGAAGCAGAATTAAAAAAATCAAACTTATTGCAAGATTTTTTCAATTTTAAGTTCACGAAAGGACAAAGTATGACAGCCTTCATTTCTCAGATAGAAAATATGGTTTTTCAGTTAAAAACCTTAAAACAAAACATTGGAGATGACATGGTTATTTCCCGGATTATAGCTGCACTGCCTGAAAGCTATAACCACTTTGTGACAACATGGGACGCCACTTCTGTATCGGAAAAAACAATTTCAAATTTAACATCTAGACTATTGGCAGAAGAAGCACGGAATAAAATTAAAGAAGATGACAAGTCTGCTGTAACATTTAAAATGAGCTCAAGGAAAAATTGTCAACAAAATAGAAATAAAACAGAACGTGTAATAAAGTGTTTTATATGTGAAGGTAATCATATAGCAAAATTTTGTCCTCAAAACCGAAATAATACTTCAGAAAAATTTTGCAAGATATGTAAGAAAAACAATCACTTCGAAAAAGATTGTTTTTACAGAGAAAAACGACAAAAATATAATCAAGCAAAAACAGCATTTTTGACCTGCAAAGAAAATATATCTGAAAAATTTGTGGTAGATTCAGGCTGTACCACTCATATGAGTAAGGATAAACATCTCTTTATCGAATTCAACAGTGAAAGTACGAGTGTAATGACTGCTAAAAAATCTGATTCAATAAAATCGCATGGGACAGGAAAAATAGAAGCGGAAAATTTTGTACTTCAAAAGACTTTATACGCACCAGATTTATCTATGAATTTAATGTCAGTAAATGCAATCACGGAAAATAATGGAGTAGTTGTATTTACAAAAGAAAAAGTAAAAATTATGAAAAATAAACAAACAGTAATAACAGGAAAAAAACAGAAAAACGGTCTCTACACAGTAAACGTCAATACTTGTAAAAATTCAGCTCTTGTTGCTAAAAATGTCACTGCAATAGACATACATAAGAAATTAGGACATCCAAGTGCATCTACATTGAAGAAACTAATTCCACTAGTAGATGGAATCCAGATAAATGAAAAGGATGTAGATGAATTACCTTCAGTATGTGACATTTGTTTAAAAGCCAAACAGACACGATTTCCCTTCAAAACTGTCAGGCAAAGAGCCGAAAGAATTCTGCAAATCATACATTCAGATATAGTAACAATAGAATCAAGAACATGGGATAATAAAAAATATATTTTATCTTTTATGGATGACTATACCCATTTCACAAAAGTTTATCTACTAGAAAAAAAAAGTGAGGTATTCCAATTCTTAAAAGAATATGTAAATGAAGTCGAAGCGGAGAAGAATTTAAAAGTATCAAAATTGAGATGCGATAATGGAGGAGAATATTCCAGCAATGAAATGAAACAATGGGGTAAATATAAAGGAATAATTTTTGATTTTACTATTAGCCATACACCTGAGTTAAATGGAAAATCTGAAAGACTGGGAAGAACAATTATGGAAAAAGCACGTGCTTTGTTATATGACTCAGGGCTCGATAACGAATTTTGGGGTGAAGCAGTGTTGACAGCTGTGTATCTCATAAATCGCAGTCCTAGTAATACGGTAAATGTAACCCCAGCAGAAAAATGGTATGGAAAGAGACCTAATATATCTAACATTCAACGTTTTGGGTCGATTGCACACGTAAAAGTACTGGGATATCTCAAGAAACTCCAATCACGAAGTCAAGAATGTATATTTTTGGGTTACACGTTGAATGGTTACCGACTATGGAATCGAAAAAGTAAAATATCATACTGGCAAGAGATGTAATTTTTACGAATAAATGTGAAAATGATGACAATAAAAAGAAAAGCAGACAAGGAGAAGGAATAGAAAAAGATGAATCCGAAAGAGAAGAAGAAAATGAAAATGAAGATCACAAAGAACAAAATTCTAACGAAGAAAATGAAAATGCAATCGAAGAATATGAAAAAGAAAATGTAATCGAAGGAAAAGAAAATGTAATCGAAGAAAATGAAAAAGAAAATAAAACGCACGGATCTGGAAACAAAACAAATGAAAAAGTAAATGAAGAAAATGTAACGCAGGAACCAATAAAAACTTCAACTTCAGGAAGAAAAATAATGCGACCTAAGAAGTTCGAAGATTATGCAATGCTGACTTACGAAGAAGCAGTGTCAGGAAGAGAGAAAGAGAAATGGCTGAAAGCAATAAAGGAGGAAAAGGATTCATTGAAAACCAATCACACATGGGAACTTGTCAATGAAGATGAAGCAAACGGTCACAAAATTCTTTCAAACAAATGGATATTTCGGGTAAAAGAAGATGGAAAATATAAAGCAAGGCTGGTTGTACGTGGATGCGAACAAAAATGTGAAATGGACTATGAAGAAATATTCAGTCCGGTAGTAAATATGAGTTCACTCAGAATAATGTTTGCAATTGCAGCTGCTAGGAATTATCATATAATGAAATTTGACATAAAAACTGCGTTTTTATATGGCGAAATTCATGATGACATTTACATGAAAGTACCCAAAGGATATAATGGAGATGGTAAAGTTTGTAAACTTAAAAAAGCACTTTATGGGTTAAAACAAGCTCCTCTAGCTTGGAACAGAAAGTTTACTGATACAATGAAGGAAAAAGGATTTAATGCAATCAAGAGTGAAAAATGCATTTTTAAAACCGATGATGTCATGATAGCTATATACGTAGACGATGGACTAGTAGTAGGCCCTGATAAAGAAAAGCTGTACGAAGTTATAGCGAAACTAGAACAAGAATTTGAATTGAAAAAAGAAGAAAACCCAACTACATTTCTTGGAATGGAAATACGAAGAGATTCAAATGGAATAAAACTTACTCAAGAAAATTATTTACAGAATATTCTTCAAAAATATCAAATGAAAGATGCAAAACCTGTTAATACACCTGGAATTATTAATAAAAACGAAGATGTATCGACGGAAATAATAAAATTTCCATATAGAGAAGCAGTGGGAAGCCTTCTTTATCTTTCGACTAGAACTCGGCCTGACATAGCCAATGCTGTCAATATAGCTAGCAGAAATATTGAGAACCCCACCAAAGAAAATGTTGTTGCGATAAAACGTATCTTCAAATACTTAGTAGGAAGTATGAAGAAAGGAATAAAATTCAATGCATTTGGTGACATTGAACAACTGGTAGTTTTCTGTGACTCTGACTATGCCGGGGACATCGACACAAGAAGAAGTACTACAGGGTATGTTGTCATACTTGCTAGTGGACCAGTAAGTTGGAGCTCTAGACGTCAGCCGATTGTAGCAGTTTCATCAACGGAAGCAGAGTATATCGCTGCTGCTGATTGTTGTAAAGACGCTATGTATTTAAAACATCTTATAGAAGAAATTAATGAAGTGAAGATTAAAGTATATCTGAACGTAGACAATCAGAGTTCAATAAATTTAATAAAAACAGGAATAATGAATAGAAGGAGCAAACATATCGATGTACGATATCATTATATACATGAAAAATATTTGCAAGGTGAAATTGATGTAATTTATTGTCCTACTGATTGTCAAGTGGCAGATATTTTAACAAAACCCTTAGGTAGAAACAAGTTTGCAGTTCACTGTAATACTTTACTTAAATAATTTATTGTTTATTAATTAATTGCACTCTGTATTTTATTCTAAAATTGTACTTAAAACAAATATGAAATTAGGAGAAGGTGTTGAAAGATAATTTCAGATTTCTGAGGCTGCTCTGACTGAATCAGAGAAGTCTAAAGAAAAACAAATATAAAAAAAACAACAGTCAGTGATTTGATTCGTAAAAATATATGTCAGTTGTCAATTCTGTATATCAAAATAATTAAATAAAAATAAAAATATTAAACCTTACTCGCGCTGAGTTATTAATTTATTTTCTTAACTCTACAGCGGAACCTATTGAAGCAAAAGAACATATATTTGAACAATAATAACAAACATTTCAACTGTCATACGTGTTAAGCAGGAAAATTTAAAAGATTACCTTTTCCGAAGAGTAAAACAACACGACAAAAATGTTTAGAACTAGTACATTCCGATATTTGTGGTTCAATCACACCGTCATCATTGGGAGGAAATAAATACTTTTTGACATTCACGGATTATTTTTCAAGAAAATCATGGATCTATTTTCTAAGAAACAAGACAGAAGTACTAGAAAAATTCGTCGAATTCAAGAATGAAGTAGAAGCTTTTGCAGAACAAAGAATAAAAACATTACGCACAGATAATGGCTCAGAGTACGTGAATAAGGAATTCAAGAAATATTTAAGAGAAAATGGAATTAGACACGAAACTACAACTCCTGGTTCACCACAACAAAACGGGGTTGCCGAACGTCTAAATAGAACTCTCGTAGAAAAGGCAAGATGTCTAATTTATGAAGCTTGTGCACCAAAAGAATTGCGGGCAGAAGCAATTTACGCATCGAATTATGTGAAAAATCGAATACCTACAAGAATATTAAATGATCGAATACCTGAAGAAATATGGACAAAAAGGAAATTTAGTATCAAACACTTAAAAATATGGGGATGTAAAACAATTGTTTATATTCCAAAAGAAAGAAGACAGAAGTTCGATTCAAAAATGAAAATATGTTTATTAATGGGATACTGCGAATTATCTAAAGCATACAGACTTTACGATTCAACAAACAAGAAAGTATTCAAAAGCAGAGATGTAAAATTTATTGAAGAAGTTTTTGACCCATTTGAAGGAACAAAATCAATTGAAAATAAAATAATTTTTGTTGAAAATCAACTATTGAAATGGGAACAGAACATGATAATATACCTGAAAATATAGAATAGTAGAAAATGAAACAGAAACAAGTATAGAAGATAATCGTTTAAGAATAAATGAAAATGAAAGAAATTATAAAACAAGATACGGTCGAATAATAAAACCACCAGAGAGATTTGAAGTTGCAGATATTTGCACAGAAGATAACTTCTCAGTGGATGAAGCATTGAAAGATCCAAACGCTTCAAAATGGCAAGAAGCTATGGAAGAAGAAATGAAGAGTTTAGAAGAAAACAAAACTTGGAACGTCGTAGATTTACCCCCTGTAAAAAAGACAATTGGTTGTAAATGGGTGTTAAAAATAAAACGCAATGCAGATGGAAGTATAGAACGTTACAAAGCTCGATTAGTAGCTAAAGGTTTCGCACAAGAACACGGAATTAATTTCGATAAAACCTTTTCTCTCGTTGTGAGAACGACTACACTGAAAATACTTTTAGCATTAGCAACAGAATTTGATCTGGAAATTCATCAGCTCGATATCAAAAATGCATACTTGAACGGAAAAATTGACGAAGAAATTTACATGGAACAACCTAAAGAATTAATTGTTCCTGGATATGAAAATAAAGTGTGTAAACTAAATAAAAGTTTATATGGTTTACGACAATCAGGCCGAATTTGGAATAAACGTCTAGATGAAGAGTTAATAAAACTTGGTTGCAATCGACTGAGAACTGATACTTGCGTATATTTGAAAAAGGAAAGTAATAAAATATTAATCATTGCAGTGTACGTGGATGATATATTAATCATATCAAACGATATTAAGGAAATAGATATTTTCAAGAAGAAATTAGAAAAACAATTCAAGATGAGATATCTAGGTCCAGGAAATTATATACTTGGAATGAAAATAGAACGTAACAGAAAAGAGGGAACTTTGATTTTACATCAAAAGAAATATATTAAGGACATTTTACAACAATTCAACATGGAAAATTGCAAATCAGTATCTACACCCATGAACTTACCAAAGAAAAACGAAGAAGAAGAAAATAAAAATGATATTAAAATGGAACACCAAAATATTCCGTACAGAGAAGCTGTTGGAAGCATTTTGTATGCAGCAAATTGCAGTCGTCCAGATTTATCCTTTTCAGCAAATTATATTTCACGTTTCTGTACGAATTATGATAAAAAGGCTTAGATGACAGTAAAAAGAATTCTTAGATATTTGCGAGGAACTACAGATTATTCACTAAAATTTCAAAGAACAGGTAAACCGTTAAAGGCCTACGTGGATTCAGACTGAGCAGCAAATGAAGAAGGCAGAAAGTCAACAACGGGCTTTGCAATAATAATGGCCGGAACAGCAGTCAACTGGAAGACAAAACGCAAGCAAACAGTTGCTTTAAGCAGTTGCGAAGCAGAATATATGAGTTTAACAGAAGTTCTCAAAGAAATTATCTATATACGAAAACTAATAGAAGAAATAAACATTCCAGATTTCACAAGAACAATGATCCAAGAACCAACCGAAATATACTGCGACAACCAATCCGCAATTAAGCTTGCGAACGAACCTACTCTGCATGAAAGAACCAAACATATTGACATAAGATACCATTTTATTCGGGACAATGTAAATAATAATATTGTTAAAATTTCTTATTGCCGAACAGATAAAATGGTAGCTGACTTCCTCACTAAAACTGTGTCTGCCAATAAATTAGAATTTTGTTGCAAAAATATAACTTTGGCAAACTTTGTTTGATGGGGGAGTATTAGACAACTAGATTTAAAATAATATAAAAGTAGTTACCATAGTTACATATTCTGACATGTAAAAATAAAGAATATAATAAATTGTTATACATTTATAATTCGTAACGATTTCACTGCATATTTAACAATGCCACTGTCAAAAAACTAATCACTTCAAATTAAGAATGGTGACGTTTTAAAAAGAAAATAGTAAATAAGCAATAGTTAAGTTAATAGGTATGTATTTAAATTAATAAAAATTAAATAGCGGGATGTATTGTGTTGGCACATTAGATTTTTTTATTTAGGTTTTATTATATTATAATGCAAATCACTCATGTGTAATTTAGAAAGTTCTAATATAGTGAAACCTAAGTAAATTGATTTATCGTACATGATAATAATACTTTATTGTAGCCTGAGATAGATAGATAGATAGATAAAAAAATCCCTAATCCTTAACTAAAAACGCTAAAACTAGATACGTATTTTGGCAACTAAGATTTCATTATCAGTAAATATACGTCTAAGAACAGATCAATTTTGGATTACTCAACATGTCAACCATGCCAGAGGTTTTTACTCGGTTTTTCGTTATTATCGTACATGACTTTTAATTTATTCATTTGAATTGCAACTAAATTTTCGGAAAATATAGATAAACTATGAAAATTTGGTTTTGCAATACATTTTTTGGCACCTTGTTTTTTCGTATGTTTTCCCAATGTGTTAATAATTTAACATGAACTCTTTTTTATCTACATTTTCCATAGTTTTTCCATACACAGAATTATTCATTAGTTTAAAGAAATCTTTCTCAAAATTATTATTAGCTTTCATACTTAAATTTGTATTTAAATAGTGCCAGCTTACATACACACGGCGTCTTCGCAACATACAGCCACCTGTTATAAGAGACAAAGGCAGACAACACATCCCATCCACAATTGTGGATGGCGCAGAACCGGCGAATCCTCTCTACTCAAATTCTTTGCGTAAAACATTAATGCTACATGAACTTTTAATTCTGGCGAAACACAGTCACGGCGAACTTGCGCGCCTGTTAATTCCGCCCAAATCAATTACAAATCACTACTCTGTTCATTTTTAAATTTGCTTTATGTGACTGGTAAACGTATCCGCGTGTCGTCGATACGCTTTTATCCGCCTATTTCGTAAATTTCGAACATATCGCACACGTGTCGCATTTCGAATTGTCCGCTCAGCCATGTTAAACACGGTACTATCTTGTTTTATATTTGTGTACTAAACACAAAACTTAGTAACGCTTAGTATTGCCAAGTATAGAGCTGTGAAGAGATTTTTAAATAATTCCTAAAACACTTTACTTCGTAACGCTTAGTATAGAGCTTGGAATAGCATCCATTGTGTTTATATTTTGCTCTGGAGAATGAAATGAAATGCTCTAGTGTTAAATAATAAAGAATTATTTAGATTATTTTATAAAATAAAATTATTCTGATTTTGTCATTTCAAAAGAAAAGGACGACAATATAATAAAAAAAGACGAAAATAGTGAACGGAGTGACGATCCAGCTTTCAGACCCGTTCAGCTGTTATCAATGATTCAAGCATACGGGGTAAGGTGTTACCATGCAGCGCCTGAATGTGTGAACGCAACATACCTACCGCAAGTGAACGATTGTCGCCCGAAATCGCCTTATATTTTTTACTCCAATGGGTTTAGGTTATAAGGATATTAAAAAATATGTATTTTAAATTTTTAGTAAGAACCACATTTTAAAAACAAAAATTAAGGAAAATAAATGTTGAGTTACAGACACATAATTGTTAATAACAGCTTCTCTGTGTGTGCTAACTGGATGACTGTGAATTAAAAGTTATGTTTTTTTCATGAAGTTGTGTTGATGTAGTAGTGTGATGCCAGGTGTGGTGTTTGTTTGTTGTGTTGTGCCAGGATATGTTGGGTTACCCCGTGCAAGTTGTTTGCCTCCGCCTCCCTCGTGCACATTTGGGGTGGCTGTACTTCCCCCGCTGCCTACAAACCATGCTTTACGCAACGGTAAGTCTTCTCTCTACTGTCACCGGTGGTAGCTATTTGTCTATATCTCTTCCTTGCTTTATTACTTTTCTATATTTTACTTTATAAAATTTGATCAGAAAGTCTGTATTGTTTTAATGTACTTCTGTAATCTCAACATATGTATTCAAACATTCTAAACACCACTTTCAGTATGTTACTACCTACAGTAGTAATGAACAAAAATAAAGCGACTGTGGAAATGATTCGATATTTTAAATGTTTAATATATTTTCAAAGAAAATGGATTAGTACAATGGAGGGTTATACTTTCAACGAAACACGCAAGAAAGAGAGAGTTGATGTAAAAGTTGAGATGGAAGATCATAATAGCTTGCGGACACTCACGTGACGAAGCGAATTATCCAATCAGAACTTGGGGAGAAACTGTCAGATTAAAGGACGGAGATTTGAAGTTTGTTTTGGTTTATAGCGTATTATGCGTTTTGTTTTCATAGTTTGGCAAAAAAATATAAAATAACTCAATACGCGCTAAAAACTTCAATATGAAAACTGCCAAACAAAACTCTTAACCTCTGAACACGCTACCAAAACAAACTTCAGGGTTGCGTTCCAAAACTCTACTACAGAGTACGAAATTACTCAAAATCGTTCCAAAACTAATAACCTTTGTCTCAGAGGGGGCTTGACATTAATGTTGTAATTATAAGTAGTTTTGTTAATTTTTAAAATTTAATTTCAATTTTTTACTCCAACAAAACTCATTCTACCAAAACACACTACACTCTTAAATTACGGTACTCTTGAATTTGGAAAGCTGCCCAGCTCTCTGACCTTCGATGTGACAGTTTCTCTCCAAGTTCTGATTGACTTATTCGCTTCGTCACATGAGTGTCCGCAAGCTATACAAACAAACCATCGCCATTTTTAAAGTTGTGTTCTGTCACTTGTGTTTTGATATTTGAGTTCTACCTAATTCATTGTCTTCGGATAGCTATGGAAACTTAAAGAATTTCGTATTTGTCATGTATTTTTTATAATTATATCGGAAATCACTGTTGGAAAGACTTTACACTCACTTCGTTTTTCATATTTGGCACCGTCTTGTTCTGTAATCATGACAGCGATTTGTTTGTATTACAATAGGTGAGTCCAACGACCAAATATAACTGGACAAAACATCGTTTCATTTGTTTTAATTTCGGCTGGCCAGAGATAGAAATATGTTTTATCTAGTTCGAGCATTTCTCACTAGAGGCGCAATATCATTGACATTTTAGAATAGAAAGTTTTTTAAAATATACATCAAGTTATACATATATTTCGATTATCAAGTTTCGGTCAAGTCTGTAAGTCTTATAGATCTGTAAATCTGTAAAAAGCTTACAAAAACGCATCCATTTTTGCATACGAGGCGCGGGCTTTGACGTTTGCTTGTATGGCCCACCGCAACAAAGTTGCCAAGATTACAGCTTGTGTACCTTGCCCGTGTTGCCAAATGAATTTAAGCGTAAAATTAATTTATAAAAATATCCAATATGTTCCGTTTATTTAAATTATTTATAAGCTTTGATATTAAATAAAAACCAACATGTGACTCAAAAACGAAACCACAAATGTCAAATTACACTGATATATTCAAGTGGCCTCTAGTGAGAAATTCACGAACTAGATAAAATATATCTCTGTCTTTTCTGGCCAGCCGAAATCAAAACATTCAGTGAAGAGGGATAGGGAATGTTTTGTCTAGTTATATTTCGTCGTTGGGTGAGTCATGTGTAGTTCAAGGAAAATAACAATAGATGGCAGCACGAAAATATGTCTCTGTATAACCCTCCATTGAATAAATTTACTTTGAAAATAAATTCACTTGGATATTTATAAAACCGACCCTTATTGTTTCAACTATACTCAAAAATAAGGTAGAGGAGTTTTCGTCATTTTAAATTTAGCTTATGTTGTACTGGTTATTGACTAGAATAGCCTAATAACGCTAGTTCGGATCGGGGATGTAACAGGTGATCATAACTTACCCTTTTTGTGTATGTATAAATAATACATTTCTCTTGTGGCCTTTCAAGTGAATTGGTTAGATTTGGTAATATTTTTGGGTGCATGAAGTACAAAAAATGTAACATAGCCATAAGGTAGACTTTGACAACTGTGGTCCTAAAAACGTAAGTGCCTTGCTCCAGCTTGACTTAACCCCTGGCAACCATTCAAAAAATTGGTTTTGACAGATGTTTGACCAAAATTTGACAATGACGTAAAATATAGTCCGGTGCTGTTGTGCACAAGACAAAAGTACAAGTTCTTTTGAATATTATAATTACCGTATTTATTTTCATGTTTATGTATATAGATATTTTTGATTTGTGTATTTTGCAAATAATATGTATAATTTTTATTTTTAATTTTATTAATTTGACATAATACGAATAGTACTATTTTCTAACTATATAATTCTAAAAATTATATCGGAAAACACCAACAACAATGTAATTTCTGAATGCATGTATGCGGATGCGACATCTTTTGCTTAATTCAAATTAACCATTCAAAAAATGAAGGTAAAGCTATAAGTACTATAAGGTGTGGTGTTATACTATGTAGTATGAATGAAGGCTGTATGAAATCGTGTACGTAGTATAGTGAGCACAGAGTAGTAAGCATGTCGGCAGTTCTGTTTGTTGATGTTGTGCCGGCGCTTGGTGTACAGGTCCCGGGCGCAGACAGCCGCCCGCATACAGCGTGGCTGCACAGATGGCGCGCTTGCACCGTCTCGGTAGGGCGCATTCGCATGAAGGCGTCACACATGGATACCACTACCATACCGATCCAGATACTGACCACGGTAAGTTGCTTGAATGCATTGCCTCTCGATACGCTTACTTAAACATATCTAAAATTTATTTCACAATACTTACATATAAATTTCTTGTTCAGTTGAAGAGAATACAATTATCGGTTTTATTATATAAAGATTATATGTAATAAATGTAATTTTAATAAAATTACCAATATCTGTGAAAAAGGAGATTGGCACACCCAGAAATGGGTATATTTTATTTATAAAATGAGAAAGAAAGATGAAATTATATTTAACTTTTTACTACATGGGTTATTGCTTTGTTGTGGAATTAAGGTAGGAAACATTAACAGTGCAGATTACACTGAAATAACGGAATAATGCAATATATATTGTAATAATTTAGCGTCTAAAACGTGTGACTTATATATCCCTATTGATGTTTGTCATCCATTTTGTACGTAATTATGTCATCATAAAACGGATTCTAAAAGGTAAACAAATAAATTAAATCCCTTCGACAGAATAGTTCGTTGTAAGAGTAAACATCTGTTTTCATATTCAAGTGAATTTATACATAGTTAAAAATTAAATTTTGTCTCAATTCAATATAGATTTTAATGTGTACTAATGAAACGTAGTTTAATTGAAAACTTCGATGTTATTAGGACGAAATATTATGATTCATTGAATTAATATTAATATTGGATGCATTCGAAACTCTAACGCTGAGAATAACGATTACAAACCATGTAACCGTAACCATTCTGTTGAAAAAGGACTCTAGTGGCTTTACAATTTTAAACGTTAAAATTCCATGAAATTATTGATTTTTCCAATTTGATACGCAAATAAGTGTGCTTAGACCGCACTGCTGAAGTGATACTTCTTTTTTTTTTGTTTTTATTTGATCGATAAATATGATTAAATTTTGGATTTCCTTAAAGAATTTAACATTTCTAGTGCAAACAGTTTTATTTATTTAATTTATTTATTGCTCCCCAACTTGTACTACTGGAGAAAGAGAGAACGGGAAAGGGGAAGTGCGCGAGCACTATTGGGCTTCCAAAATTAAAATGCGCCACTGGTGGCAGATTTCTGAACTGAGTGAAGTGTACATGTACAAAGGTGGTTGTTTTATTCAGGGATTGTATTTACTTGTATACGAATTTTAATACGCTTTTATCTTCGGCTATTATTGTTTTATTCTTAGTAGGATCTGAATTACTGCTAATATAACAGGTAACTTTTTGTTTTTTTATAAAATTAATAAACAAATTAGGAGATATGCAATTTATAGGTTAAAGTTACGATGGAGTTTTCTCCGAAAATATTTACCACATAATATTATGTGGCCACTATTTATTACTTGCTGGCCTTCCACCATATTTCTAGATGATACACTACAATTCCCAAATCTACAAATAGTATCTAAATCTAAGCAAAGAAAATTGTTCATTATGAAAGAAAAACAATTAAATAAAAGTAAAGCTATGTAGATAGAAATTAATATATGTACAGCTACGGCAATGAAATACAATCTAAATAAAGGAAATCAAATGTTTTTTTATTAAAAATACCAATATACTGTTAATTAAAATATGACTAAAATACTCTTAACCTACAAATACTAAAATTAACCCTATTAACTAAAATATTATTAAAACTATCACTAAATTGTTATTACAAGAAAGATCAAACTCAATTCTACCGAAATTAATAAAAAAAAACACGAAAATTAGTCTCACACCAATTGTACTCTTATGGAAGCCAGCGAAAAATGTACCATTCGTTTGAATTTTGACGTTTGACGTCAGCGCCATCTCTTGATAATTTGGAAGCCCAATAATGCTCTAGTTGTAACGCTAGCGTTTCAGCGTTACCATTCGTGCAACAAACTCGTTGGTTTACACCAAATATTATTCTAATACGACGTAGGCGTTTGCGCGCGCGCGCTTCGTTTTTCGTTTTCTATACTGTGTCAATCCCGCACCCCTTTTCCGTTTGCCACAGAATGTTTCAACTTCCGTAACGCGATTTATTTTACACCCCGGTATCACGAATGTTAAGATGCATGATATTTCCATATTTCACCTATAGATTGCTCTGCTACTAGTTCTAAATGCCATCAAGGAGATCTATGTCACTTCCGCTAAATTCCAGATTGTTTTGTAAATATATTTAGTTATTTAATTCAACTATTGTGTTTACTCCATATTTTCTCTTTTATTATTTTGAATTCGTTTTATGTAACAGACTTATTTCAAAACTAATTTGCTACATTTCTGCCTGCGCATGAAACACAATTTCACATGTAATAACCAACCTAATAATTCTAATAAAAACTGTAAGTATAATATTCATTTAGATGGTGATGCACACAACGAATACGTATTGACTCTGGACATGACAGACTCTGACAGCGAGATTGAGTTACTTGTTTAAATTTGACTGCTCCCAAAATTGTAAGAATTTATTTATTTGTTGAGGACTACAATTTTAATTGGTTTTTTTATGTTACAGAGGATGAAGATACTCAAGTCTCCGCCGTTTAATTGTTCATCATTCCAGAAAAAATAATTACTCTTGTCGTGAGTTTTAACGTCAAATTTCTCTATAAGTGTTTCAAATGTGCATTTGCATTATACATGTTGTTACGTATTATAAATGAGTCATACTCCTTCACGAAAGAGAAAGAGAGATATGTTACTTACCAGTTTTTACAAAGCGGTATTTATTTTTTAGTTTTACATGCCTGTAAATTTGTACAACTTTTCCAAATACGTCTCTTTTATCCAAATGATTCTTTATTTTATATAGTTTTATCGTGTATATAATATTAGATGTATGCATTTTTAACATTCTGTGGCGGGTAAGGTATATTTTGTTCAAATATTTATGAACGAACTCGAATTATTTTATACTTTTGACTCGAATATATCATTTCTACTTAAGTACAGTACATTCTCAAAAAATAAAAAATTGACGAATAAGGAATGAGAAATCTCTGATTTTAATGTCTTCTCAGAAAACCGTACCTCATATTAATAGTTAATATTCTATTCTCTGCACTTAATTGATGTTTATAGATAAAACTTCTGAAAATAACATTTTATTATGTCTTGTTCACTTTGTATATTTTGTAATTATTGAAAATTATATTTATTTCGTTTTTTATGAGTTTAGGTTATGTGATTCTCCTAGTCTTCAATATCAAACAAAATATATATTACTTTAAATTTACAAGCTATTTTCTTGTTAGAATATAAATATATTTCTTATGATGAAAGAACTTTGTTTGATATTGCCAATTAGATATTTTTAAATGTAACAAATGTATTTTTAAATTTAGTTATCTGTAATATGTATATTAATGTACAAAATCTATGACCCAATAAAAAAAATATATCAATGATACATATTTTTGCCCGATTACTGCTGACAAATTATAAAAAATTTAATTCTGGACCACTCGCCTAACTTGGTTTTTTACGTTTCCCCTTGGTATTGTGTATGTACTTCCTGACAGCTGCTTTTAACAGCACTGGGGCGCGATTCTCGACATCGTTCGTATTCGTACGAATGCGAAAGCGAAGCGAAGCTCCAATGCGAACAGAAACTCTAAACCGTATTCTCGACAACTCTTCGCTTCGCGTGTCGTTCGAACACGAATACACGAAGTGCAATATTTGGCAACGTTGCATAAGACAGCTATAGACAACTTCACACATATTTTGACATTACATTTTGTCAATTTGAGTGTGGAAGAAGGTTGAGTGTCAGGTAGAAATTTATTAATTGAATATGGAATTAAGCAAGAATAGTTGCAAAATATCCGAAAGCCAAAGGAAAATACTGGTAGAATATATTAAAAAGTTAAGCTTGTATAATATTCTTATTATATGATAACAAAATAATACAAAACTTACTTTTAAAGATATATCAAGATCAGTCGGTCTTTTCTTTGGTTCCATAAAAGATCTTACAATATCCAATAAAAATTCAAAAAGTCTCTTATCAACACGAAATAGTTTATGAAACATATTATCCGATAGTTCATTAATCGGATTTCTTACTATTACATTTTGATTTTCTTCATTTAATTCGTCATTTTGTAATTCGTCCATTTTCCTTACTGAAACAACGTCCACAAAACTCAAGTACATGAAAGCGAATGACTCAACACGAAAGCGAATGGTTTTACCCACTCGCTGCAATACGAACAGTATTCCACGAATTCGTAACGAAGCGAAGGGTCGAGAATACAGTTATACAAATTTAGTTCGCTTTCGTGCGAAAGCGAACGACCTTGGCGATTACGAACGCTCAAGAATCGAGCCCCTGGTATTTCTCATGAAAAATCTTTAATTATAGCAACAATACGAAGTCGAGTGAATTTGGTCTTAATGTTCCATTATATTTATTTCAACATTTTTTACATAATATTATTTGTACGTTTCGGGCAAGAAATTAGCCCATCTTCAGCTATATAAAAAAAATAATTTGTTACAATAATATAAAATGTATACAATGTTTTCAACTCACCAATAGGTAAAAATAAAATTTCATTCTTTTAAATCCAATTATCAATACATTTTTGCAATTTTTACTTTAACATTGTAGTACCTCTTAATTGTTGAGACCACGTTGTTGCCAAGGGCATCTTGTATGATCTTAAAGAAACCTGTGTGAACCATTTTGGAGATCCAAGGCTGGGGTAATTGGCCGAAGATACTACCCCTTGGGAAGAACAATGTGGTGAGTTGAAGCAAGAATAGTAATTCTAATTACCGAAATCAGTAATTGATGTGGGTGCAATTAAATGTGTTACTTGATCCATACACAACATGCTTATGTATAAAAATACGTGATATTCAAGTGTTATCAAATTTAACAACGTGATATAACTTGTTTTATGCACATTCATTTTCAATTTTCAAATGTGGATATTATTTGACCAAAATTATATAATTATATATAACCAATCATAATAATAAGTGCAAATGTAAAAGTGTCCAGAATTACGATTCCAATATGAAGATCTCGAGAACTGTAAGAGGTACGAAGTAGATTAACTTATATTTACATATACCATCATCAGCCATACAATAAATACATTCAACTAGATACGTGTTACAACAGAAGGTTAAAATAGTTGTTAACTTGTACACCAAGAACGACTTACTAGGACATTAAAATATCGTATAAATGATTTACATATTTATCATTTTTAAATAAATGGCAGGTCAGGTTTTGCGCATAAAACTCTCGTTTCTTACTGACATAGTGTAAATGGTCCTCCCCTCCGAGCCGAGGAAAAGGAAAAATAAAAAGAAAGGTTATAACATGAAAAATACGTAGTAAATGACTAGTTACCTCGGTTATGAAGGAATAACGCCTGCACCATATTAGTAGAAAAACAGATAAAGTATTACTACATAATTAAATTACTCAAAAGAGTGAAAAAACGTGGCCAACGCCATTTTAAATATAAAATTGTTTGTCGACTGACTAAGAAACAGAAGAAACAACGTAAACGTGATAACACTAAAAATTGACTAGGAACGAAAAAAAAGTCTTGGGCTAGCACAATACCTCTCGCCATATTCACATTAGGCTATATATGTAAGCATTGTATTTAACATACAACAAACAAAAAATTCTAATTACATCTATTTTTAATTTTCAATTCACTCTAGGAACAAATTTTCTCCTACTTTTCTAAATGTTCGAGTTTCTTCCAATTCATTGACGAGATTGATGATATTTTTTAAGGGTATATGATGAATTATATGAATAACAAGCGCGTATTTAGTTGACACTGATACTGTACACATTTTGGCGTATAAATGAATCCCCTTTCTATACCATTTTTAGATGTTGACGTAATCTTTTCCCTGTTATATATACCAGAAGTAACACGAAAACCGGGCCATAGGCGTTTAACATGGGAAAACAGTTTTTTCTTGCCCAAAAGTGGCCTATTAATATTAGACAAAAATGTTTCAAATAAATGTAGAGAATTAAATTCTGTATCTAAACCAATAATCGCATCTTTTGCATCTTGCTAACCGAGAAAATTGAATTTAAAATTTTATAAAACTTACTTCTTCATAGTGTTAGCCATGGTATTAAAATAAAATTTCAAACAAACTCTTTGACATTTTACCTCTCAGAAATTATAAAATATAGTTTTCATCAAAATAATACTACTATCTTCTCTTCCTGTGAATAATTCTCCATTTTCAGTAATAATAACTTAAAGCAAAGCGTTTCTGAACTGATAGATAAAATTACAAACAAATATTTATAATGACATGTTACCTTGTCAGAAACGTATCTGTCAGATTGTGACATATTTTACCTGTTAGAAAAGCTCTCTTATCAGTTATCATTACTGAAAATTGAGAATTATGCACAGGAAGAGAAGATACAAATCATTGAGTAGTATTAATTTATATACCGTGAGTATTTTTTAACGTGAAACATTGGGTGTGTCATATCCATGGTTACGACATTTGATTGACAGCAATGTATTTGCGTGTCCCATTTAATATGAAACATAGGGAACGAATTTGACAGAAGTATATTTAAATATTGTAAGAAATTTAGCCGGGTGAGAAAACCACTCGAGCGCACTAAACATATTTCGGGCACAAAGTGCACACAATAATTTTTCTACAACTAAATTTAATTTTTAGAAAACATGTTTAATTATTTAAACAAAATTAACCTCTAATGACATCTTGTCAATGTGACATTTGATTGACAGCAATGTGTTTACTTGTCTCATTTAAAATAAAACATTAGGAATGAATTTGGCAGAAGTATGATATTTAAATATTGTAAGAAATTTAGCCAAGTCAGAAAATCACTAGTGCGCAAATTGCACGCAATATTTTTTCTATAACTAAATTTAATTTAGAAAGCAGGTACAATTATTTAAACAAAATTAACCTCAAGACGTCCTGTCAAATGTCAAATTCGTTCCCTATGTTTCATTATGAATGGGACAGGCAAATACATTGCTGTCAATCAAATGTCAAGTTGTACCCATGGATACGACAAACCCAATGTTTCAGATTAAAAAATACTCACGGTATATATATATATACAGGGCGTAAATTTTAAAACGGGTCATAGGGCTATAACATAAAAAACAGTTTTTTGGACGCCAAAAGTTGCTATATTAATTTATTGAAAAAATAATTAGTGCATATTACAAAGAAAAAAAATCTGATGTGGCCAGCACATGACCTCCCGCCAATTCCATGTTTAAAATAGCAATGAGCTTTAAGTTTCACTTCCGATTGATCGTTTGTAAACAAAATCTACTTTGTTGTTTGTTTAAATATGTCAAATTTGTTATTAAAGTATTGTTTTTGTTTGACGCAGAGGCAAAGTGATGTACAAAAATAAATTATTTTATAATATAATATAAAGTTATTTCAAGTTATTTACTAAATGCTATTATCGTAGAATTGAAGATTGTGCCATTATATTCAATTTGTATTGGTAAAAGTTGCTGTAACAAGGTGGGAATAGTGAAAAAACAAGTAATAACTTTAATATAAACTCTTCTAAATTATAGTTTCAATATCAACATTTTAATTCTGTTATCTTTGTAAGTCAAAATTCTGTTTAGAAATAATAATCATCATTCTCTCATATATCTGTTTAGTCTAGATGTCAACCGAGTAGACATTTATTGTTTTGACAATTAACTGTATAAGTTATTGGCTACACTACGTGAAGTCTTGTTATTTTACTATGGAGGCTACACCCTCGCACCCTTCTTTAGATATACGTCTGAAGAGATAAACACTTTGTTTTAAGGCAGTCGCGTTTTAAGATTGAAACGAGTCAGGTCAGACATGTAATCTGTGTTTAGTTTTTGGGCGTTTTACGCCATGACTCGTATTTAGGGTTTATATCAGTTTAGTTTAGTATTAATATAATTTTGTGTAATGAGTTAGTTTATAATGTAAAAATATGTGTAAATAAAAGTATTAGTTAAAGTAAAAGTTTAGTAGCTTAAAATATTGTGTGTGCCATCCGTCCAAAATATGTTCATAACTCTATCATCATGTGTAAGTGTTTAGTGATAGAGTGAGTAAGAGCGTGTTCCTCCTCAGGAAAGCAGTAGTCGTTCGGTGAAGTGTCCACCAGTTAGTAGAAACAGTGTCATCGTTTGGGGTAAAGAAAGTAAGAACAAAGAAGCATCTAATCCCCCCCCCCCCACCCCCCTGTTACATTGGCGCAGTCGGTAGGATAATATAAAGTACTTTGTGTAACTCTATCCGAAAAGTTCCTATCAGTTAGAAATTATTAGTTTGTGACCGTGGAGAGGGAAGTCAGCGCGAAGATGTATCCGTATTCGACCACGACGCCAACGATGACACAGCCGTATCAGCCGTCACCAAATATGCTTGACGTATTACTGTCAATAAATACGTTTTCGGGTGATGGCAGAGTGGAAGAATACATCCACAAGATGATTTCAGCGAGCAGAAGATACGGCTGGGATGAAGTTTTTCTCGGCAGCGCAATGGCGTTTAGGCTCAGTGGTAAGGCAAGGGAATTATATTTTGCAATTCCATTGTATAAGCAGCCTTCCACTGGAACAGAGATGGTGCGTTGGTTAGAAATAACCTATGCAGGACGCACCATATTACCGTCATCGTTTTTCCCGTCTTGTACGCCAAGATTTTATGGGTCAGCGTGGACGCACCAGCAGGTCTACGCACCGTATGCATCATCAGAGCCTCCAAGATATGCGTCGCTGGCAAGTGGCCACGCTTCGGTTGGACTTGGAGAACCAGCGCTGCCTGTGGCGAAGATCAGTTTAGCTGAAATTGAGTCGCTACTTGCAGCAGAGGATCGGCATGCGGTGGTAGATATTCCGCGTCCACAAGGTCGACAAAGTGCGACAACAGCCGTCACAGCGAGTGACGATGAGGGCGTACAGGAAGGGAAAATAATTGAAGAGGATTGCCTGCCGGAGAAAACTGCTGAGAATGAGGCTGAGGACGAACACCAAGACGACGTAGCTGAAGGACACAGCTACGTAAATGATGAACATAAGGATGGCACAATATATGACAACAATCTGCACGACAAGGACCTGCAAACGGACTATGAAGAGGACATCGTGGATGGCGTCATGGACACGGTTTCCGACGAGGAAAATGTGCAAGATCTACGCCGCAACCCTGGGAAGCACGCCACTGGTTATGCCTTAAGTTCCCCCGATGTCACACGCATCCCGGTTAAGTTTTTTGCTTTGCCGAGTCAGAGACCCCTGTGGTGTGAAGAACCGCCCCCATTTCCCCTCAGTTATAGTGCAGTGTTCCTTGGTTTTTTATGACGATAGTGTAACTTTTTTGTTAGTGTTTAGTTTGTGTCGGTAGATAAGGTTTTAGGAACATTAAGTAGCATGTTAGAATAGTAATGTTCATTAGTTAAGGAAATAAAATATACCCTTTTCCTTTTTAGCAATAATTATCTGTAGAAGATAATTATTTTGTGTTTGATATTTGTTGGAATATCTCAGTTTTTATGTTTTTGTGTACGTTAGCTATACGTTTCATGGTTTTGCAATTTCATGTTTTGTATTTTGAGTATTTGCAATTTGTTTTATTAGTAATTGATATATGTTTACGTATTTGCAGAATATGTTTTATGTTCTATGTATCATTGATATATGTTTATGTGTTTTATGTTTCATATGTTTGCAACATATGTTTTAGGTAACATTGATTCATGCTTTTGTGCATTATGTTTCATGTATTTGCAACATATGTTTTATGTTTAGTTTATCATTGATTCATGCTTTTGTACATTATGTTTTATGTATTTGCGACATATGTTTAATTTGTCATTTGTTTATGTATGTGCTTTGTTTCATGCATTTTGTTTTGTGCTTTCAGGAGTTGGTTATCCTTCAGTGAGCAGGTATTAGGAATAAATATATCAATTTTGCGATGTATTTATGTGTTAAGGAAGGGAGAGTTGTAACAAGGTGGGAATAGTGATACAAGTAATAACTTTAATATAAACTCTTCTAAATTATAGTTTCAATATCAACATTTTAATTCTGTTATCTTTGTAAGTCAAAATTCTGTTTAGAAATAATAATCATCATTCTCTCATATATCTGTTTAGTCTAGATGTCAACCGAGTAGACATTTATTGTTTTGACAATTAACTGTATAAGTTATTGGCTACACTACGTGAAGTCTTGTTATTTTACTATGGAGGCTACACCCTCGCACCCTTCTTTAGATATACGTCTGAAGAGATAAACACTTTGGTTTAAGGCAGTCGCGTTTTAAGATTGAAACGAGTCAGGTCAGACATGTAGTCTGTGTTTAGTTTTTGGGCGTTTTACGCCATGACTCGTATTTAGGGTTTATATCAGTTTAGTTTAGTATTAATATAATTTTGTGTAATGAGTTAGTTTATAATGTAAAAATATGTGTAAATAAAAGTATTAGTTAAAGTAAAAGTTTAGTAGCTTAAAATATTGTGTGTGCCATCCGTCCAAAATATGTTCATAACTCTATCATCATGTGTAAGTGTTTAGTGATAGAGTGAATAAGAGCGTGTTCCTCCTCAGGAAAGCAGTAGTCGTTCGGTGAAGTGTCCACCAGTTAGTAGAAACAGTGTCATCGTTTGGGGTAAAGAAAGTAAGAACAAAGAAGCATCTAATCCCCCCCCCCCCCCCTGTTACATTGCTAAAAAAATATATTCAATGAATTTTTTACAAGAAAAACTGTTAAAAGCTTGTATAAATGATACTTCCGGTTATCCGATCTACACTAAAAACCAATGAGCTCTTCCCACATTAGTGTAGAATGGATATACAAAATTTCAAATTTTTCTGATTGATAGTATTTGAGTAATCGTGTCCACAAGATCCACACACACACACACACACCAGTAATCGTGTCCACAAGATCCACACACACACACACACACACACACATGCCTACAGACATCATTGTAAAAATGTTAAAATCGGATTCTAGGGACATCAAAACGTGCTTATTCACTGAAATCTCTATATCCGATTTTTAGCACGATCCCTATACCTCCCTTACCTAGGGTAGCGGGAGGTAAAAATCTGATGTGGCCAGTACATGTCCTCCCGCCAATTCCATGTTTAAAATAGCAAGCAGCTTTAAGTAAAGTTTCACTTCCGATTGATCATTTGTATACAAAATCTACTTTGTTGTTCCAATAAATAGAAAAGTTTGTAATACAAAATTTTGGATTATATTTTATTATGTTTTTCCTGAAAAATCTGTTAGAGCTTCAAATTAAGTACTACATCCGGTTTATCATATATAGTCAAAATCTAATATGTTGTTTCAAATTATATAAGAGTATTAAATACCAACTTTGCGAACTTTTGGATCATTAATATATTTTAAGGAAAAATCGTCACACACACATTATTGTCAAAATCATCACCAACTTCCTTATGCTCTAAAACGCAATCTGTGTAAATTCTTCGCCGTACATTATTCATTTCGTAAATGTGTAGTTGCAAATTATTATTTGACACTTTGAAATCACGTTCTTATTGAGAGCTGTTTGATATATAATGCTGCAAACATCAAACTAGAATTGCATTATCCTGTATATCTAATATTTATGTATGATGGAAAATATATTATTTTTACAAACCTTAATTTCATTAGAATCATATTTAAACTACTAAATTCTTCTTAACACGGTTTCATTATTAATTTTAATGAAAATTGCTGCGTGACAGTGACATTTGTTTAAATATGTCAAATTTGTTATTAAAGGATTGTTTTTGTTTGACGCAGAGGCAAAGTTATGTACAAAAATAAATTAATTTATAATTTAATATAAAGTTATTTCAAGTTGTTTACTAAATACTATTATCGTAGAATTGAAGATTGTGCCATTATATTTAATTTGTATTGGTAAAAGTTGCTAAAAAATTATATTCAATGAATTTTTTACAAGAAAAACTGTTAAAAGCTTGTATAAATGATACTTCCGGTTATCCGAAATACACTCAAAACTAATGAGCTCTTCCCACATTAGCATAAAATGGATATACAAAATTTCAAATTTTTCTGATTGATAGTATTTGAGTAATCGTGTCCACATGATCCGCACACAGACACACACACATACATACCTACAGACATCATTGTAAAAATGTTAAAATCGGATTCTGGGGACATCAAAACGTGCTTATTCACTAAAATCTCTATATCCGATTTTTAGCACGATCCCTATACCTCCCTTACCTAGGGTAGCGGGAGGTAAAAATTACGAATTTTTTGATACCAAACATATTACATTTCTGTTTTATATAAAGCCAGAAAATAAATTTAAAAATTTGCACAATTAAGAAAAAATATCAATAGCCGTGAAACTGACAGAAACAAAACAAAACAATTGTTCACTTTAGACACTCATTAATAAACGTTTCTTACACTTTATTTGTTAAATTATTATTATTTTCGTTTTATTTAGAAGAAATCATGAACAATTTGTCTCATGAAGAAAAATGACAAATTATTAATGTTGCACCTGCGCCACTCGCGCACTTATGACAAATTTTCGCACCTAACCTATGAAAATGTACGACTATGAGAACAAAGTTCCTGCAGAAAAGAGCGACGAAATACTAATTGGACTTATTCAACAAATTGTTTACCTTTATTGTTTTATCTTATATAAATAAATCGCAATTGCACCTATAAAAGTTAGATTATACGAAATGTCAAACATAAAATTCTGAATTTTAATTTAATGCATAAACGACGTTATTTTACTTTAGTTTCTTAATTCAGTAGCTTAATTTAATTTCATAATTTACATGCTGCATAAACCCAGTATAAATGGTTTTAATTTGTTTTCTTGTAGTTTGCAGTTTTTCTCGTTTCTTATAACCTATATCTTATTACATGTAGATCACCTTTAGTTTGTAAATACCTATTACAATAAATAATAATTGTTTCTGATATAAATATCCTATTTTTTACTTTATTTTGTGTTATTTTGTATTGGTTCATAAACTAATAACTTTAATCTTTAATTGTCATCTATCATGACAATGTTTTGTTACTGTCACTTTCATGGCTAATGATAATTTTTCTTAATTGTAAAAATTTTAAATTTAATTTTTGGCTTTAAATGAAACAGAAATGTAAGGTGTTTGGTATAAAAAAAATCGTAATTTTTATCTTTATAATAGGCACCTATTATATTTTCAATAAATTAATATGGAAACTTTTGGCGTCTAAAAAACTGTTTTTCTATGTTATAGCCCTATTACCCGTTTTAAAATTTACGCCCTGTCTATATATATATATATATATATATATATATATATATATATATATATATATATATATATATATATATATATATATATATATATATAAATTATGTTTTAGAATGGGCTTCTTGCGTACCTTTTTACCTCCCGCTACCCTTGGTAAGGGAGGTATAGGGATCGTGCTAAAAATCTCATATCGAGATTTTAGTAAATGACCACGTTTTAAGTTCCCTAAAATCCATTTTTAACATTTTCACGATGATGTCTGTATGTGTGTATGTGTGTGTGTATGTGTGTGTGTGTATGTGTAGGGATTTTGTCTTCACTCTAACTCAAATACTATCATTCAGAAAATTCTGAAACCTTGTATTTCCATCCCATTCTAATATGAATAGAAGCCATTAGATTTTGGTGTAAATCGGATAACCGGAAATGGCACTTTACCTGAAGCTCATAATGGTTTTTCTTTAAAAAATACCATTAAATGCCATTTTTTCGCATTTTTTTTATTAGTTGCGAAGCCTAAGATAAACACAATAATTCGTTTGTTACACAGTTCATATTTCAAATGAATGTAACTGACAGTTAATGTCACTGTCAAAAAACTAATCACTTCAAATTAATAATAGTGCCATTTTAAAAAGAAAATAGTAAATAAAGCAATAGTTTTCTGCAATGGAACAGTTTGCAGCGGTAGTAAATACGTAAGTATGTATTTAAATTAATAAAAATTCAAAAGCGGGAGGTTTTGTGTTGGCCACATCAGATTTTTTATTTAATATTTTTGAAGGGAAGGTAGAAACTTGCTACCCATATTTTTTCTTTTGACAAAATTTTTATTAATTAGCCAGAAAAAAAATAATGAAATTTGATTATTTGAATTCCCGCCATGTATGACGTAGAATTACGCCGCACCAATGAATAGTCGTAAAGTCACAGCGTGGTGCCGTCCCATAGTAATGGTATGTTTGTGCGGGTAATGTAGATCACCTGTTTGACGTTTCAATAATAGTTTGGAGGTTAGTATTTTAGTTTATCTTTTTGGTATCGATATTTTAAATTACAAATAACTACCTATGTGTTTATTTATTAAGTAATTAATGTATTTGAGAGACCAGAGAGAGAAAAATGAACTAATGTCAAATTCAAATTAAAACTTTCTCGCACGCCATGCCATCTATTGATAACATTCTTAAACATGCTTCCCCCTCCCCCAGTTCAACATAAAGACGTCACAGAATATTTTCTTTCTTAATATAATAAAAACAAATAATTATTTTAAAATAAAATTTATATTTTTATATGTTTTCAATATAACATTATGTATATAGTGACAGAAATCGGATTTTCAGTACCACGCAAGTAGCCCATTTCGGATAAATTTAAAAAAAAAAACAAATTTATTTCGAAAAACTAAGTTTATTGCAGAAAAAAGTACTAGTCTTTACGACTGGCAAATACATTCTAATTCATATTACAAGTTAATAGAAATTTATAGTCTATAATTACATCATGGAAAATTACAGAGCGATAAGACAATTGATAAACAACAGTAGCTCATATATAATTTATATATACATATATAATTACTGGGTATGCCATTATCTAAAACACATGTAGACATCGGTAATGATGACGATCTTATTGTATCTGCTCTAATGATACTGAATACCTCACTTTTTAGGAGACTATCTAAATAATTGCCAATCATACCAGAAGTGGCTAAAAATGTATGTGCGTCCGTGAGATGTGTTCTGCCTTTATTTTCTTTTGAATTTCTGGACTTACATATTTTTCTATGTCTCCCTAAATAACTTTTTTTTCACATTCTTTATTAGAAAGAATAATTTGTATTCTAACTGGTTTTATTACACCCTTTTGTTGTTTTAATACAAAATTTCCTTTCTTCCTCAAAGATATTATTGCAGTTCTCCTATCATTACTCTTAAGTGGCATTTTAGAAATTTTTTTGACTATCTCTTCATCTAAATGTTTTCTAAACAAATGACGTGAAAAATGTCCAACATCCTCAAAACAAAATAGACATAAATCTTTTTTACCTGTACGTTATTTTGTACTTTGTAAGATACAGTTTCCTAAAATAATAATAAAAAATCTGTTGTGGCCAGCACAAAACCTTCCGTCAATTCGATGTATTTTGTATATATCCCATACCAAAAGTTCCTTGAAAAAGATTCTGTATATCCTGTAAAATTGTAATACGAACACACTATTTTTTACAAATTCCATACCGAAAGTTCCTTTCCCTATTTTATTAGGGGTCGCTGTTTCTTACTCTTCTCTTTTAATCATTCCTGTCCAACGCATCTTCTTCACACAATTCTTCCTCTCTCAAATCATCTGCTACACAGTCCTTCCATCTTCTTCTCTTTGGAGGGACACTCTATCATATTCACACATAACTTTCTGACCCCATACTTTCAACTTTGGTTTTGCATTTTTTCTGAATATATCTGTTGTTTCCATAATTTTAACAAAGCTGACTAATTTTTGAAAGTTAATCTCTCTTAATGTCTCTATAACTCTATATCTATTTAATATGAACGAAACTGTATAATCAAACCGTATAGAGAATAAGATATTCTTTCATATTGATAATCACAATATGTCGAAAAATAATATTTAACTGCGTTTTTTAAGAAAAACTGTTAAAAATTTCAAACAAGGGTACTTCCGGTGGATCAATTATAACCAAAATCTAATCAACTCTTCATATGGATGTACAGAAAAGGAATACGAAAGAATTATAATTTTTAGATTTGTAGTATTGGAGTTATCGTCGGAGAAAAATTTGTCACACACGGACACACATACACACACACACACACACACACACGGACACACACACACACATACATACAGACAGACATCATCTTAAAAATAGTAAATTCGTATTGTAGGGTTCCTAAAACGTGCTTATTCATTAAAAACTCACTACCGAATTTTTTGACCAAAGACAATACCTTCCTTACCTAAAGGTGACGGAAGGTAAAAATCTGATGTGGCCAACACAAAACCTCCCGCTATTTAATTTTTACATACATACATACATACATAAAATCACGCGTTTCCCACTTGTGGGTTAGCAAAAACCCGGAAACAATAGTAACAATAAGAAAAGGGATAAGAGTAAGAGCTCAGCTGACTCACTTCACTCTTTAACATTCTTCTTTCGCCTTGTCCACAATCATCATAGCATTCACACATAAGAACATATTAAAGTGACCGATTTTCGGTAGCGAATAACCGCATCCGGACCACAATAATAGTTACGCAACAATCATCCTTCGCCACACATTCCTATCCTATTTTTATTAATTTAAATACATACTTACGTATTTACTAAAGCTGCAAACTGTTCTATTGCATAAAACTATTGCTTTATTTACTATTTTCTTTTTAAAATGTCACTATTATTAATTTGAAGTGATTAGTTTTTTGACAGTGACATTTACTGTCAGTTACATTCATTTGAAATATGAATTGTGTAACAAAGGAATTGTGTTTATCTTAGGTTTCGGGACTAATAAAAAAAAATATTTTTAAATTTATCTGCAAAATATATAGAAAAAGTATTAATGTATTCCTGTAGAAAATTCAATAATCTTTAATTTTCATAAGACATAAAATGCGAAAAAATGGCATTTAATGATATTTTTTGAAGAAAAACCATTATGAGCTTCAGGTAAAGTGCCATTTCCGGTTCTCCGATTTACACCAAAATCTAATGGCTTCTTTTCATATTAGAATAGGATAGAAATACAAAGTTTCAGAATTTTCTGAATGATAGTATTTGAGTTAGAGCGAAGACAAAATCCCTACACATACATACATACATACATATACACACATACGGACATCATCGTGAAAATGTTAAAATTGGATTTTAGGGACCTTAAAACGTGGTCATTTACTAAAATCTCGATATGTGATTTTTAGCACGATCCCTATACCTCCCTTACCAAAGGTAGCGGGAGGTAAAAATCTGTTGTGGCCAGCACAAGACCTCTCGCCATTTCCATATTAGGCTATATAAGAATTATATTGCACTTCGCTTTCGAACCGTCGTTTTATAACAAAATATTACAGAACTTTACCCAAATATTGTTTTTTATTCTATTTAACATGTCTTCTGTCCACATATTTCTAATTATATCTATTTTTCATTGTATGAGGAAGTTTCTAAATGTCAGAGATTATTCCAATTCATTAACCAGATTGGCGGTATTTCTTATGGATATATGCATTTTACCAGAATTTTACCTATAATTTCAAATATTTAATTAATAAAACAATAAGAAAAATTAAATATATCAGAATGTCACTAAAACTGTTGATTTTTGACACTGACATGTGTCATTTACAAATTATGTTATAAACATTGGAATTTGTCAACTGGTTTCCTTAGTGTCGTAGCCTCTGCGATTAGTTCACTCTATAAATTATAGTGTATTTATCTCTAAATCTATACAAGGTATAATAAAAATTTTAAGTGTATTAGATAGAGAATTTTATGTTCTTCAATATTTAATAAAAAAAGTCCCAAATAAATTATATTTAGAAGAATTTTTCTAAGAAACTACTACTTCCGGTTGTTCAATTGTTACCAAAACCTTTTCAGCTCTTCTCAGGAATGTCAGATTGAGGAAACTGCAGTTAAATATTTTTTAAGATTTATAGTTTTTGAGGAATCGTGTCTACAACATCCAGACATACATACACACACACACACACACACACATACACACACACATCCACACACAGACATCATTTTAAAAATGTTATAATCGGATCTGGATATTCGAATTTTAGCATGAATCCAATACCTCTTTAGCTAGAGGTAAAAAGAGGGTACGTATAATTTAAAAAAATAAGTGTCAAATGTTGAAAAATAAATAAAATATTGTATTTCTGAATTCCATTTAAACATTTTTAAATGTACCGGGTTTTAATATAACTAAGTCGTTTCATCCGAAAATGGTAGTTAGAATTTATTAAATCGAACAACTTTTCTTAGTTCCACTTCTCGATTTAGTACCCTGGGCCGTAGTTATTAGAATTCTGATTTTAAAGCCTATTGAAATTTTTAACTTTTCAAAACTAGCATCCGTTTCTCTAAAATATATGCATTTATTATTAAATTTAATTTTTTTAAGTAACAAAATAGCGACTGATTAAAAATTTCTAAACGAAATTAACCACTTTACCCAAAAAAGTCTATAGTCATTTAATGAAATTATAAGTTAGTATTTACAAACTACCGAAAACTCGGCTACGCCGAGTATTCACTAGGGCTCCGCCGATAGTGTTTTTTAAATAGTTTTACGTACGTCCAATCCGTCTAGGAACAATTTAAACGCAAAGTGCTAACGCTAAGGTTCTTTCAAAATATTTTTTCCCACCCACCCAAACAGCCCACGCAACCTGCCCACCCAAACTGCTCACGCAACCTGCCCACCCAAAATGCCCACGCACCCTGCCCACCCAAAATGCCCACCCAAACTGCCCACGTAACCTGCCCACTCAAAATGCCCACGCAACCTGCCCACCCAAACTGCCCACGCAACCTGCCCACCCAAAATGCCCACGCAACCTGCCGACCCAACCTGCCCACCCAAAATGCCCACGCAACCTGCTCACTCAAACTGCCCACGTAACCTGTTTTGACATTTCTGCATGGCAGCCCTTGACGTTACCTTTCATTTGATTCCAAATACGACATGGTTCTGACAACTTTAATCGAAAAGCAAAATCCAATCGAGCTATCAAATTTTTGACACTTCCGCATGTCAGCCCATGACGAACCCTCTCATTTGATACCAAACACGACATGGTTCTGACAACTTTAATCAAAAAACAAAAGCCGATCGAGCTGTCAAATTTTTGACATTTCTGCATGGCAGCCCTTGACGTTACCTTTCATTTGATACCAAACACGACATTATTCTGACAACTTTAAGCAAAAAACAAAAGCCGATCGAGCTGTCAAATTTTTGACATTTCTGCATGACAGCGATTGACGTTACCTTTCATTTGATACCAAACATGACATGGTTCTGACAACTTTAAGCAAAAAACATAAGGCGATCGAGCTGTCAAATTTTTGATATGTCTGCATGACAGCCCTTGACGTTACCTTTCATTTGGTACCAAACGAGACATGGTACTGACAACTTTAAGGAAAAAACAAAAGCCGATCGAGCTGTCAAATTCTTGACATTGGAATATTTGTTTTTTACTTAGTTATTTATGGGATGTGTGGCAACACTTTGCAAATGCACTTGTATCACTGACATGAACCTTCAAAAATTATAATTTTTAAATATAATGTTTTAGGTTTTCTAAAGTACTATGGAATAACCGCCCATTGCCATAATGTATGTTTATGAATTTAACTTTTTTCAAAATGTCCTTATTTTATAAATAATTCCATTTAAATGTTCTGATTGACATGTCAAAGAAACGTTCTTCGTCTTAAATTTTTCAAAGACTAAATTTTTGATTTCAAATTGTTTCAAAAAGCCAAAATACGACCTTTAAAATTTTTTTACACAAAAACTATGCACCGTACAGAAAAATGACCTATTACCAGGAAATCAAATTGAGTTATTCTCTACATCCCAGAAAAATTTTCATTAAAACCACTCGTACCGTTTAATCTGTACATCGTCGAGATGAATTCAAGAATATATAGATAGTGAATTAAATTATTTAGTATAAAAGACTAGCGTAAACTCGGCTACGCCGAGTATACCCTAGGGCTCCGCAGATAGTGTTTTTTAATAGTTTTACGTACGTCCAATCCGTTTAGGAACAATTTAAATGCAAAGTGTTAACGTTAAGGGTCTTTCAAAATATTTTTTTCCCGCCCACCCAAACAACCCACGCAACCTGCCCACCCAAACTGCTCACGCAACCTGCACACCCAAAATGCCCACTCAAACAACCCACGACGACATGGTTCTGACAACTTTAAGCAGAAAAACAAAAGCCGATCGAGCTGTCAAATTTTTGACATTTTTGCATGACATCCCTTGACGTTACCCTTCATTTGATACCAAACACGACATGGTTCTGACAACTTTAAGCAAAAAACAAAAACCGATCGAGCTGTCAAATTTTTGACATTTCTGTATGGCAGCCTTTGACGTTACCTTTCATTTGATACCAAACACGACATGGTTCTAACAACTTTAAGCAAAAAACAAAAGCCGATCGAGCTGTCAAATTTTTGACACTTATGTATGACAGCCCTTGACGTTACTTTTCATTTGATACCAAACACGACATGGTTCTGACAACTTTAAGCAAAAAACAAAAGCCGATCGAGCTTTCAAAATTTTGATACTTCTGCATGGCAGCCCTTGTCGATACCTCTCATTTGATACCAAACACGACATGTTTCTGACAACTTTATGCAAAAAACAAAAGCCGATCGAGCTGTCAAATTCTTGACATTGGAATATTTGTTTTTTACTTAGTTACTTATGGGATGTGTGGCAACACTTTGAAAATGCACATGAATCACGGACATGAACCTTCGAAAATTATAATTTTTAAATATAATGTTTTAGGCCTTTTAAACTACTATGGAACTCCTGCCCATTGCCATAATGTATGTTTATGAATTTAACTTCTATCAAATTGTCCTCATTTCATGAATTAAATGTTCTAATTGACATGTCAAACGAACGTTTTTCGTCTTAAAATTTTCAACACGGACATGAACCATCAAAAATTATAAATTTTAAATATGTTTTAGGCCATTTTTACTATTGTGAAATAATTGCCCATTCTCAAAATTTATGTTTATGAATTCTTTCAAATTGTCCTCATTTCAAAAATATTTCTATTTAAAGGTTCTGATTGACATGTCAAACAATCTTTCTCCTAGGGCTCCGCCGATAGTGTATTATAATAGTTTTACGTACTTCCATTCTGTCTAGGCACCATTTTTATCAAATTCATATCCAAATTAGGTTCCATTTAAATATATGCCTTTTTCGTCGGTCAGTTACTATTTTGTCAATGGAAACATGCGTACATATGTTACTGTACGTTCATATTCACTGAATTATAACCTTTTCAACTTCTCTGTCATAAAAAGCAAACAGTTTTACCTATGGATGAAAATATGTTAAAATTTAACTTCAAGGTTATATATGAGTTATTAATTACCATTTAAATAGAGAAAATAATTATAAAATACCTTTAATTATACTATTATATGCATAATAATCGTTCCATAAAAAATATATATCCACTTTTAACTAATCTTTATACATTTCTTATATTGGTTTATCACTAACATTGACATGTAAAATGTGACAGATGACATCGTTTATCTTATTAATTTTGTACATGTAGACTTCGATGTATTGTTTCAAAAAGCCAAATTTCCACTTTTAAATTTTTTTTACACAAAAACTATGCAGCGTACAGAAAAATAACCAATTACCAGGAAATCAAGTTGAGTTATTCTCTACATCCCAGAAAAATTTTCATTAAAATCACTCGCACCGTTTAGTCTGTACAGGTGAGCAAAATTTCCCAGATCGTCACGATGATTAAAGAAAATATATATATATATATATATATATATATATATATATATATATATATATATAGATAGATAGATAGTGAATTAAATTATTTAGTATAAAAGACTAGCGAAATCTCGGCTACGCCGAGCTCTCCCTAGGGGGGTAGTGTTTTATGATAGTCTATACGTCTTTCCAATCCGTCTAAGCACACCTGAAACTCAAAGTGCTAACGCTAACTGTCTTTTCGGATGCACAAACGACTTATCTTTATGCATAAAACAAAAACCGATCGAGCTGTTAAATTTTTGACAATTCTGCATGGCAGTCCTTGACAATACCTGTCATTTGATACCAAACACGACATGGTTCTGACAACTTTCTGCAAAAAACAAAAGCAGATCGACCTGACAATTTTTTGACACTTCTGCATGGCAACCCTTAACGATCCCTCTCATTTGATACCAAACTCGCCATGGTTCTGACAACTTTATGCAAAAAACAAAAGTCGATCGACCTGTTCTGACAACTTTATGCATTGAACAAAAGCCGACCGAGCTGTCAAAATTTTGACACTTCTGCATGGTAGCTCTTGACGATCCTTCTCATTTGATACCAAACTCGGCATGATTCTGATAACTTTATGCAAAAAACAAAAGCCGATCGAGCTATCAAAATTTTGGCATTTCTGCCTGTTAGCCCTTGACAATCCCTCTCATTTGATACCAAACACGACATGGTTCTGACTTTATGCAAAAAACAAAAACCGATCGACCTGTCAAATTTTTGACACTTCTGCATTGCAGCCTTTAACGATACCTCTCAAACTCGACATGATTCTGACAGCTTTATGTAAAAAATAAAATCCGATATTGTCATTTTTTTTAAGTATTATTGATTGGCAGCATGTCTTATTTTACTTTATAAATATTGGCAATATTGATATTATTGTAGTTAGGATTATTGATTTTTTTACCTAGTTACTTATGACAAGTTTGGCAGCACTTTCTCGTCTAGTTATATTCCATGTTTACTATAATTTCATTGGAAATACGGTAGTTAAAGTACGAAATTCACATTAATGCATTTAGGAATATTTGTTATTTACTTTGTTACTTATGGCAAGTTTGGCAACACTTACTCGTCTAGTTATATTTAAAATTTACTATATTTTTATTGGTAGTATGAAAATTTTTAATGCACTAACTTCACAGTAATACAGTTAGGAATATTTGTTTGTCATTTAGTTACTTATGTCATGTTTGGTAACACTTGTGTACCGACTTCACATTGATCTTGTTAGGAATATTACTTATGGCAAGTTTGGCAACACTTACTCTTCTAGTTATATTTAAAATTTACTATATTTTTATTGGTAGTATGAAAATTTTTAATGCACTAACTTCACAGTAATACCACAGATTACCTATACTATCGTAACCAGATGCGACACTCTCTGTCGGTACCTTTGAAGTTAGTGTCTCCAAAAAATTTTATTGGCGATCATGTTTTTAATGAAATAATTTACTACCGCAAAATCTTACAAATATGAGGACAGTACAGCTTGGCTTGTAGCCGAGTTGGTTAGAGCGTGGGTTAGAGTAAACACCGAATCTATTGGTGCGATTCTGTAACTTTCTATAGCATATATATATATATAATTTGTTGAGAGTTACAGTTCTATAGTGCTATAGAAAGTTACAGAATCGCAGTATATGTGAGGTCGCGAGTTCAAATCCGTATAAAGAAGTTTCTATTTTTCAATGTTTTTTTTTTTTTTTTCTAAATAGTCATTAGACATCATTTTGTTTAAATATATTACTAATATAAAAACAAAGAATTAAATAATACAATACCTGTTATTTATAATAATATGTAAAAATCAACTGCTACACTATGCATTAAATGACAACATAACATAAAAAAAACTAAGAAACAAACCATTTCTTATTATTTGTTATAATAATAAAAGTTTTTTTTTCTTTTATTGTATTAAAGTTCTTGTTTATAAACTATCCTGTCAAGGATGGGTAAATTCAATTTCTTTAATTTACTTTGCAATATTTTTAATGATATTAAATTGTATGGCTACAATTTCAAAATTTTGAAAAAAGTGTTCCATTTTATTTTCACGGCACTAACTTTTAAATTTCATATTTATTTTGTAAACTATAACGGCAAACTAAGAACACACCATTTTATTAACGAAATATGGCATGCGCAAACAACCTGCGCAGTTGAAAATTTGCCCCAACGAAATCGCCGAGTGTCGCATCTGTATACAGTAGTATGATAATCTGTGGTAATACAGTTAGGAATATTTGTTTGTCATTTAGTTACTTATGTCATGTTTGGTAACACTTGTGTACCGACTTCACATTGATTTTGTTAGGAATGTTACTTATGGCAAGTTTGGCAACACTTACTCGTCTAGTTATATTTAAAATTTACTATATTTTTATTGATAGTATGAAAATTATTCATGCATTACTAACTTCACAGTAATACAGTTAGGAATATGTGTTTGTCATTTAGTTACTTATGTCATGTTTGGTAACACTTGTGTACCGGCTTCACATTGATCTTGTTAGGAATGTTACTTATGGCAAGTTTGGCAACACTTACTCGTCTAGTTATATTTAAAATTTACTATATTTTTATTGGTAGTATGAAAATTTTTAATGCACTAACTTCACAGTAATACAGTTAGGAATATTTGTTTGTCATTTAGTTACTTATGTCTTGTTTGGTAACACTTGTGTACCGACTTCACATTGATCTTGTTAGGAATGTTACTTATGGCAAGTTTGGCAACACTTACTCGTCTAGTTATATTTAAAATTTACTATATTTTTATTGGTAGTATGAAAATTATTGATGCACTAACTTCACAGTAATACAGTTAGGAATATTTGTTTGTCATTTAGTTACTTATGTCATGTTTGGTAACACTTGTGTACCGACTTCACATTGATCTTGTTAGGAATGGTACTTATGGCAAGTTTGGCAACACTTACTCGTCTAGTTATATTTAAAATTTACTATATTTTTATTGGTAGTATGAAAATTTTTAATGCACTAACTTCACAGTAATACAGTTAGGAATATTTGTTTGTCGCTTAGTTATTTTTATTTATGTTATGTCATGTTTACCTAACCAAACTACACATTTTGAAATGTCAAAAAATTACAATTTCTAAAACATTGGTTTAAAGCCATTACTCATAAATGATATATTTGTTTCTTCGTACCTTTAACCAATCTGTATTTAATTTTTAGGAATGTATCTCCTGCTTTTAAAGATAATACCATTTGAAGTTCATCTTCAACTTGTCAAATGTGACACATGTCACCAATGACTTATCAAGTGTGACAGATGACATCGGTTTTCGTCTTAAAATTTTTAACGAGGACTTCGATGCATTGCGGGATGCTTTCAAAAAGCCAGATTTCCACTTTTAATGAACAATATATATTTTTTTAATTTGTTTACATTAGATGTCTTGTTATAAGTTATAAGTAAAATAATTATGCCACCAAACGGATATTTTTCTAGCATTTTATATTGAAATAATAACTAGAAAAGTGTTGATTGCAACAAAGAATATTTTGATTATAGCTCAAGAATATTGATTACTAAGGAATCTTGTAATGAATTTTGCGAAGACTTAAATACTTGATTTATAATTCGGAAATCTTGAGTGAGACAATTTTAATTTTCCTTTCTGTCGATTTTGAATTTCCCTGATTTACTATTAAAATTTAGTAGAAGAAAGTAAAAGATAAATCTTCTCAAACGCATAATTTTCTGGCATTGTTCTTTTGCTTACAATAATTGCAAAATTGTTGATTACAACAAAGATAATATTCATTGTTGTAATGAATGGAAATTTAAGTTCCTCGGGATTCAAATGTAAAGTATATTGATTTTAAACCAAAATTTAATTATTCCTACATTTCAATTATAAACTATTTAACACCTACCTTTGTTAAAATGTAGCAACATATTTAGGTGCTTCATTAAGAGATATCTATAGTAATAGTACTAATTACCATTTCAATGGAACAATTAATTATAAAATACAACAATTATTTTCTATGTACACCATTTGAAACTCGCAAAACCATTTAAATGATTTATTACAAAACTAACCTCACTTTACGTTACCTTTGTTAAATTTTATTCATAAAATAGGGTTTATAATTTCGCAATTTAACACATTATTGTCACTCATATATTCAAATGTATTGTTTCAAATAGTTAGTTTTTATTATTTGCAGCAGAGAAGTACACAAAATAATGATAAAAAAAATTGTAACATAAATTGTGCTATATTGTAAAATATCTCGGATAAAGTTATAAATATCTTATTTCTGACTTGAAAATTGAATATCCCACACTGCATTTACGTCGTATACAAATTTTTATTAATAACTATGGAGTGATTTACAAATTATTTAAACTTTACGTTTACCGCAAAATTGCGAATTACTTTGCCGGCAACCAACGCTTCAATATCCGACATTTGTGACATTTTGCTATGTAGGCTATTTTTTTCATTTCTTCTTACTCATACCTCCTCATACACTCATCTCCGTTACTCAAAATTAATTAATGTAAGAGGTTAAATCGATTTCCTGAACCTAAAAAAAATTTTCATTTTAAATAAATTGATTTTGAATACTTACAACGTAACTAATTAATTTTTTCATGCCTGTAGGTCTTTAAAATAATATTAAATACATTTTATTTCTTTTCATTTCAAAAAATTTACATTCATAGGTTAATATTTTGAAAAGTGTCAAATATGACGTTTCCAAGTGTCTGAAATCCACATGAACCACGGAAATGAACCATCAAAAATTATAATTTTTAAATAAAATGTTTTAGGCTCTTTTAGCTATTGCGGAATAATTGAACATTGACATAGTTTATGTTTATGAATTTACCTTCTTTCAAATTGTCCTCTTCATAAATATTTCGATTTAAAGATTCTGATTGACATTTCACAAAGATCTTCGTCTTACTTTTTTTCATGGAAGACTAAGATATATTTTTTTTCTTTTTGTTTCAAAGAGCCAATTTTCCACTTTTAACAATATTTTACACAAAAACTGTGGATCGTACAGAAAAATGACCTGTTACCAGGAAATCGAGTTGAGTTATTCCCTACAAATTGCAACAATTTTCATTAAAATCGCTCACGCCGTTTAGGCTGTACAGGTGCGCAAAATTTTCACGATGCTCGAGATGAAAGTATAGATAGATCCTCAAGCCTTTTAGTATATAAGGACTAGCGAAAACTCGGCTACGCCGAGTATTCCCAAGGGCTCCGCCGATAGTGTTCTATAATAGTTTACGAACGTTCAATCCGTCTAGGAACAATTTAAACGCAAAGTGCTAAGGCTAAGAGTCTTTCAAAATATTTTTTCCCGCCCACCCCACCTGACCCCCCCAAACTGCTCACGCAACCTGCCCACGCAATATGCTCACCCAAACGGCCCACGCAACCTGCCCACCCAAACTGCTCACGCAAAATGCCCACGCAACCTGCCCACCCCAACCGCCCACGCAACCTGGCCACTCAAACTGCCCACGCAACCTGCCCACCCAAATTGCCCACGCAACCTGCCCACCCAAAATGCCCGCGTAACCTGCCCACCCAAAATGACCACGAAAACTGCCGCACGCAACCTGTCCACCCAATCTGCCCACGCAATTTGTCCACTTAATCTGCCCACGCAATCTGCCCACCCAAACTTCCCACGCAACCTGCCTCCCTAAACTGACTGTTTTGACATTTCTGCATGGCAACCCTTGACGATACCTCTAATATGATACCAAACACGACATGATTCTAACAACTTTATGCAAAAAAACAAAAGCCAATCGAGCTGTCAAATGTTTGACATATCTGCAATGACAGCCCTCGACGATACCTCTCATTTCATTCCAAACACGACATGATTCTGACAACTTTACGCAAAAAACAAAAGCCGATCGAGCTGTCAAATTTTTGACATTTCTGCAAGGCAGCCCTTGACGATACCTCTCATTTGATATCAAACACGACATGATTCTGACAACTTTAAGCAAAAAACAAAAGCCGATCGAGCTGTCAAATTTTTGACATTTCTACAAGGCAGCCCTTGACGATACCTCTCATTTGATATCAAACACAACATGATTTTGACAACTTTATGCAAAAAACAAAAGCCGACCGAGCTGTCAAATTTTTGACATTACTGAATGGCAGTCCTTGACGTTACCTATCATTTGATACCAAACACGACATGGTTCTGACAACTTTAAGCAAAAAACCAAAGCTTATCGAGCTGTCAAATTTTTTGACATTTCTACATGACGGCCCTTGACGTTACCTTTCATTTGATACCAAACACGACATGGTTCTGACAACTTTAAGCAAAAAACAAAAGCCGATCGAGTTGTCAAATTTTTGACACTTCTGCAAGACAGCCCTTGTCGTTACCTCTCATTTGATACCAAACACGACATGTTTTTGACAATTTTATGCAAAAAACAAAAGCCGATATAGCTGTCAAATTTTTGACATTGGAATATTTGTTTTTTACTTAGTTATTTATGGGATGTTTGGTAACTCTTTTGAAATGTACATGTATCACGGACATGAACCTTCAAAAATTTTAATTTTTAAATATAATGTTTTAGGGCCTTTTAAACTACTATGGAATAACCGCCCATTGCCATAATGTATGTTTATGAATTTAACTTCTTTCAAATTGTCCTCTTTTCATGAATAATTCCATTTAAATGTTGTGATTGACATATCAAAGAAACGTTCTTCGCCTTAAATTTTTCAAAGAAGACTAAACTTTTGATTTCAAATTGATTCAAAAAGCCAAAATACGACCTTCAAAAATTTTTTACACAAAAACTATGCATCGTACAGAAAAAATACCTATTACCAGGAAATCAAGTTGAATTCTGCTCTACAACCTGCAACTATTTTCATTAAAATCACTCGCACCGTTTAGTTTGTACAGGCGAACAAAATTTCCCCGATCGTCTTGATGAATTCAAACATAGATAGTGAATGTACCTGGTTAGTATAACGGACTAGCGTAAACTAGAGTATACCCTAGGGTTCCGCCGATAGTGTTTTTTAATAGTTTTACGTACGTCCAATCCGTCTAGGAACAATTTAAACGCAAAGTGCTAACGCTAAGAGTCTTTCAACGTGCCCACCCAAACTGCTCACGCAACCTGCCCACGCAATACTCCCACCCAAACAGCCCACGCAACCTGCCCATCCAAAATGAACAAGTAACCTGCCCACCCAAACTGCTCACGCAACCTGCTCACCCACAATGCCCAGGCAACCTGCCCACCCAAACTGCCCACGCAACCTGCCCACCCAAAATACCCACGCAACCTGCCGACCCAACCTGCCCACCCAAAATGCCCACGCAAAACAAAAGCCAATCAAGCTGTCAAAGTTTTAACATTTCTGCATGACAGCCCTTGACGATACCTTTTATTTGATACCAAACATAACATGGTTCTGACAACTTTAAGCAAAAATCAAAAGCCGATCGTGCTGTCAAATTTTTGACATTTTTGCATGACAGCCCTTGACGTTACATTTCATTTGATACCAAGCACGACATGATTCTAACAACTGTAAAGCAAAAAACAAAAGCCGATGGAGCTGTCAAATTTTTGACATTTCCGCATGGCAGCCCTTGACGATACCTCTCATTTGATACCAAACACGACATGGTTCTGACAACTTTAAGCGAAAAACAAAAGCCGATCGAGCTGTCAAATTTTTGACATTTCTGCATGACAGCCCTTGACGTTACCTTTCATTTGATACCAAACACGACATGGTTTTGACAACTTTAAGCAAAAAACAAAAGCCGATCGAGCTGTCAAATATTTGACATTTCTGCATGGCAGCCCTTGACGAACCTCTCATTTGATACCAAACACGACATGGTTCTGACAATTTTAAACAAAAAAACAAAAGCCGATCGAGCTATCAACATTTTGACATTTCTGCATAGCAGCCCTTGACGTTACCTTTCATTTGATACCGAACACGACATGGTTCTGAAAACTTTAAGCAAAAAACATAAGGCGATAAGGCTGTGAAATTCCTGACATTGGAATATTTGTTTTTTACTTAGTTATTTATGGGATGTTTGGCAACACTAATCGAAATGTACATGAATCACGGACATGAACCTTCAAAAATTATAATTTTTAAATATAATGTTTTAGGCCTTTTAAACTACTATGGAATAACCGCCCATTGCCATAATGTATGTTTATGAATTTAACTTCTTTCAATTTGTCCTCTTTTCATGAATAATTCCATTTAAATGTTCTGATTGACATGTCAAAGAAACGTTTTTCGTCTTTAATTTTTCGAAGAAGACTAAATTTTTGATTTCAAATTGTTTCAAAAAGCCAAAATACGACCTTTAAAAATTTTTTACACAAAAACTATGCACCGTACAGAAAAATGACCTATTACCAGGAAATCAAGTTGAGTTATTTTCTACATCCCAGAAAAAATTTCATTAAAATCACTCGCACCATTTAAGCTGTAGAGACGAATAAAATTTTCGCGATCGTCGTGATGAATTCAATATAGAAATATATATATATATATAGATAGTATACCCTAGGGCTCCGCCGATAGTGTTTTTTAATAGTTTTACGTACGTCCAATCCGTTTAGGAACAATTTAAATGCAAAGTGCTAACGCTAAGGGTCTTTCAAAATATTTTTTTCCCGCCCACCCAAACAACCCACGCAACCTGCCCACCCAAACTGCTCACGCAACCTGCACACCCAAAATGCCCACTCAAACAGCCCACAACGACATGGTTCTGACAACTTTAAGCAAAATAAAAAAGCCGATCGAGATGTCAAATTTTTGACATTTCGGCATGACAGCCCTTGACTTTACCTTTCATTTGATACCAAACACGACATGGTTCTGACAACTTTAAGCAGAAAAACAAAAGCCGATCGAGCTGTCAAATTTTTGACATTTTTGCATGACAGCCCTTGACGTTACCCTTCATTTGATACCAAACACGACATGGTTCTGACAACTTTAAGCAAAAAACAAAAGCCGATCGGGCTGTCAAATTTTTGACATTTCTGTATGACAGCCTTTGACGTTACCTTTCATTTGATACCGAACACGACATGGTTCTGAAAACTTTAAGCAAAAAACATAAGGCGATAAGGCTGTGAAATTCCTGACATTGGAATATTTGTTTTTTACTTAGTTACTTATGGGATGTGTGGCAACACTTTGAAAATGCACATGAATCACGGACATGAATCTTCAAAAATTATAATTTTCAAATATAATGTTTTACGCCTTTTAAACTACTATGGAATAACCGCCCATTGCATTAATGTATGTTTATGAATTTAACTTTTTTCAAAATGTCCTTATTTTATAAATAATTCCATTTAAATGTTCTGATTGACATGTCAAAGAAACGTTCTTCGTCTTAAATTTTTCAAAGAATACTAAATTTTTGATTTCAAATTGTTTTAAAAAGCCAAAATTGCACCTTTAAAATTTTTTTACACAAAATATATGCACCGTACAGAAAAATGACCTATTACCAGGAAATCAAGTTGAATTATTCTCTACATCCCAGAAAAATTTTCATTAAAATCACTCGCACCGTTTAGTCTGTACAGGTGAGCAAAATTTCCCAGATCGTCATGATGATTAAAGAAAATATATATATATATATATATATATATATATATATATATATATATATATATATATATATATACAGTATGTCCCCGGATTGAGTTTACAAGAGGAAAAAAATTTTTATTTTTGATTTTACGAAAAAATGCCAAGAGAAGAAAAATTTTACCAAAGCAACGTTTATCGGTGGTACAAAATCTTCTCAGAAGGCCGAGAAGATTTTGTACCACCGATAAACGTTGCTTTGGTCCAAGGTAGCTTCTCCGTATGCCACAGTCAACATTCGGAATGCATCCGCGCACTTAATTTCGTTTTTCACACAAAATTTGATACAGGTTCTTTGTTCCATTTTTTTGAATAGGTAAAAATCGAAGACGATCCAAAACACGTGCAAGCAAAACAGCTGTCAACAATTAAGTGAACATTCAAAATGGCCGAGCTTGTCGACATAAGTGAGAGACATGAGTACCAACATAAAGCCACAAAAAGATCGAAATTCGAATATACGTAACCCGCGAAAATTCAAAATTCGCGATAGTTTTTGAACACACCTCGTACATATAGAGATATCAGATGATGGATTACTTTCTGATGGTGGTACGTAACTACTATCTGATGCATTATCATTAATAACGATATTTGACTCAGAAAAATTGCTGTCTTCATTAAATTCATACACATCTTTGTTGATGTTTGTAGAAGGAGTCATATTTTGAAGATAGTGGTATACTTTTTCATTTGATGACTTCTCAGGTAATTTATGTAAAATCTAAATAAATAAAATATCTAAAATACTTTTTCTAAAATATATAATTTTGAAATATGTAAATATTATTTTTACAACATAGTTATGAATTTTAAAGGCGAAATTTTACTGCACTAATACTTAATTTACCTGAGACGTATTATTTTCCTGAAAAGAAAGTACGCCATTTGGAGATTCAGGATTTTCAGGCATAATTCCTTTCGCAACTAAAACAAATTTTATTATTATTATTATTTAAAATTACTTTAATAACGTAATAATATACACCGTAATATTTACCTGATATGTTGTTTTCAGTTCAAATGTACTTCCCAAAAAAAGTCTTCAGTAATGTCTGGATTTTTGACACTGACATTTATATCAATTACAAACATTTTAATTTTTCAACAGGTTTCCATGGGCTATTTGATTCATTATCCAATGGATTATTTTATATATTTATAATTCGCTATATCTAAATCTATAAAAGATATAATAAAAATGTTCAATGTATTGTATAGGGAATTTTATATATTTTAATGTAATAATATTAATAATAATAATAATAATAATAATAATATTTATTTTGCATAAATATTTACATATTTGTACAAAATTGGATGACTTTAGATAAATCTGAAGTACAAAAAATATGAAAAAGTAGAAAGGGAACTCTAGATAAGCGCTAACCACCTGGCGGACATTTTGAGAACTATCCAGTCCGGGACTATTTATGAAGGTTACGGTAAGTACATAAATGAATTTTATCTTAATTTATCATGTTTTACTGTCTTATTAAAGCAAATTGTTTGTTTTTTAGTAAGAGATATGACATAGTACTAGGGATAATTAGTTAGAATAAGTGAGACATTGAATAAAGAGTACATATAATTATATTTTTACTTTCAAATTTCTAGGTACAGGAAGCTATTCGTTTTTCATTGATATATTTTTAAATTCCCTTGATGAGTTTGTCAAGGAGAAGACGTTTATAGTGCTGGCCGCATTTTTAAGTGTTTTAACTGAAAAACAATAGGAAAGTTTAAAAATTGTTCCATCTGTTCTTGAGACATATGCGTTACAACCACCACCACGCAAAACTGAAAGAGTATTTTGAATTGAAAATTCAAAAGCACAATTTTAAAAAAATTAAAAGTGGTTAATAGTGGTCGTTGCGTTGATTTCCCAAAAACTTAGTATCGTTAGTTGCCTTTTTTACGATGATCTGTACATTTTGTTTAGAATTTGAACATCAATTTATCCAACGCAATCCTAAAACTTAAGACAAAAGCAGAAGCTCCAAAATAGTTAAATTAGGACCATATCATAATAACCTAAAAAGAACACTAATTAAAATAGCTTGATCACGATTTTGTAATACATTATACTTCTGGTTTAATGAATTAATGTGGTTGATATACATATGTTTTCAGTTACCACTATTACCCGCTTTATACGTACAAAGCATTTTTTAACCTGGCTTTTATATTTTCAATTAAAAAATCTCCTTCAATTTTGTGTGATGATGATTATAAGGCGTTTGTTTACAGATTCAATCAATTTTTTCTAACTGTGCTTTCGTTTTTCGGCGAAACAACAAAAAAAAATCTGTTGTGGCCAGCACAAGACCTCTCGCCATTTCCATATTAGGCTATATAAGTATTGTATTGCACTTTGCTATCGAACCGTCGTTTTATAACAAAATATTAGAGGACTTTACCCAAATATTGTTTTTTATTGTATTTAACATGTCTTCTGCACACATATAATTCTAATTATATCTACTTTTCATTGTATGAGGAAGTTCCTAAATGTCACATATTCTTCCAATTCATTTCTGATGGATATACGCATTTTACCACAATTTTACCTATAATTTCAAATATTTAATTAATAAAACAATAAGAAAGATTAAATGTAGTTCCCAGAAAAAGCTAACAAAATGTCACTTAAAACTATTGATTTTTGACATTGAAATTTGTCATTTACAAATTATGTTATAAACATTTGAATTTGTCAACTGGTTTCCTTAGTGTAGTTTCGCCTACTCGACTTGTTATATACCGATATTCTATATATTATAGCGTCTTTATCTCTAAATTTATAGAAGATATAATAAAAAATTTAAATGTATCAGGTGTAGAATTTTGTTCTTCAAAATTAGTAATATCAAAAATTTTCAAAATATAATATTTGGAAGAATTTCCTTTAAAAACTACTACTTCCGGTTTATCAATTGTTACCAAAACCTTTTCAGCTCTTCCCAGGAATGTCATATTGAGGAATTCATAGTTAAACAGGTCTTGTATTTTATAGTTTTTGAGGAATCGTCCGTCCAACATCCAGCCATACACACACACATACACACACACACACACACACACACAATTATTGTAAAAATGTTAAAATCGGATTCTAGTGACCTTGAAACGTGCTTATTCATTAAAATCTGGATATGTTATTTTTAGCATGATTCCAATACCTCACTTAGTGGCAACTGACTAAGCTCGCATCGCCAATGCGGAATTTACTTGAACTCACGGAGTTGAGATAACCATATGATAACTATAATCTTTGTAGGAGTGTTTTTGTGTTTTCTTCGTAATTTTTAAACTAATAAAGCTTCGGCAGCATCAAACTCTGCTTAAGAATGCAATACATTTTCAACATGATAAATATTAGTTTTATTTTTTCTATAATTTCTTGCAAATAAGCGAGAATTTCGTCTACTGCTAGTGGAAGGTTTGTCTTCATGCTTTAAAGTGGGCAAATTTTTGGAAAGTACAGCAGTTTTTTTAAACATTTTCGTTTATTTGTATTAACATTTAAAAAAGAACATATACTTATTGCAAATAAAACTTTTCCTCTTGCAGTATACATACCTCTGGTAAAATAATCACTATCAGCCAAACGTAAAGACCTTCATAAATTTAGAAACTGATTTCCCTATTTTTAATTTTATTATCCAGGTTTTTCGTCGGTCAATTTTCTCTTTATCTCCAAATTTGCTCTCGATGATAACATAATCTTTATTTTTTTTGAGAGAAAGAATGGTAACTTACATATTCTGTTTTTTTAAATAACGACTTGCATTGGGGTACAGAACAATAAATATTACTCATTTTAATATAAAAAACAATTATGCAAAAATTAACGAAACTTCGAAAACAAACTTATTTTAAAGGTTAGAATGCAATTATTTGTATATAATAATTAATACAATAAGTTAATTATTATACATACAATACGCTATCTGCAAAACAGATCTACGATGGCAAATTTCACAAATTATTATAATAGAAAGCAAGAAATAATTATATAATATTAATTTTTTCAGATACGACAATGTTTTATATACAGAGCGCGCCAAATCTATCTCAACTCCTAGAGTTCGAATTTTCGGCACTAGTTAGCGTATCGCTTAAAGTCAGTTGCCAATAACGGAATCAGCATTACAAACCTCCTCTCCTTGATAAATACATCGCGATCTCATATCCATAAATGTAATTTACAAAATATATCAATGGAAAACGAATAGCTTCTTTAACCTAGAAATTTGAAAGTAACAATATAACGATATTTACTGTTTATTCAATATTTCACTTATACTAACTAATTACTCGTAATACTATGTCGTTTCTGTTACTAAAAAATAAATTATTTGTGTAAATAAGGCAGAAGAAAATGTATATTCAGATAAAAGTTCAGTACATACTTCCCGCAATCTTAACCAATAATCCCATACTGTCCCGTACTGGATAGTTCACAGAATGTACGCTGATGGCCCAGCGATCTTAAATTGTTTTACCTATACATCATCATTTAGAATAAATAATTTCTTATTTAAATACAGACAGTATGAAAGTACCTATTAAGATTAATATTAGAAACAAAATACAATGCTAACGATAACTAGCGATATTATATATACAGGTATAAAAATTATAGCACAAATTTAAATAAATTCATCCTATGTTATCATACAAAACAGTTCAAATAGAAACATTTAGTAAACATATATAATGTTTTTTTTAATACATACGAGGAAAAGTATTAATTACAATAATTAATTGTAACATCACTTAAAAAGAAAATTTCATATTTTAATACAGACATTACGAAGGTATTGGATTAACTGTAAATGAAAAGCAATATTAGGTAATAATTACTAACGATATTACATGAAGTTATAAAAGGTACAGCAAAATTTAAAAAAATTCATCCAATATTATCATACAAAAAGATTCACTCGAAAACATCTAATAACCATACAGTGATTCAACACTTTAAATATAAATAGGTATATGAAAAAGAATATATGTCATTTACATTTATTCAACAAATTTTCTTTCTTTCAATGCCAGTTCGGTGAAATGAAAAATATCATTTAATTTTCTTACGCTGCTGAGGATGGATTTAAGTAGAGTGGTCTTATCGCAAAAAAAAGTTTATGTGTCTGTTCAAGTAATAATTTCTTGCAGATCTATGAAGAGGACATTCGAAAAAGAAATGAAAAGTATCATCGAAATTGTTTAAATTACAGAAGGTGTAAACGCTTTCCGCGTTAAATTCATATATAGTTTTTTATTATGATATATTTTAAATTTAGGGGTACTGGATACCCTAAACTGACTAATGAGCCTTAAGGAATTTATTTTTAGTTTGTATTTTAAGTAATGTTTTGTTCCCCAACTAGTTTTTAATGATTTGTAAATCGGGTGATGAGATAAATTCATCATTTTTTTCTGTATCTAATGCTATAGATTTATGCTCGAAAGTATTGATAATCACATTCAACTTGCTTTTAATACATGCAGTATTTTGAGATTCCCATATATTAAGGTTTAAATCAAAAAGAAACTTTTTAAAGTGGCTTACCCAATTAAGTTCATGGTTTATTTCAGTAGTATTATCAGACAAAGCTAATAGACAATTATAACACAATTTTGAAAGGCGGCTATCTGTCATGTTTAGGATTTTGAACTACCAATTAAGCATTGCTTTGAAAACGAAATTACTCAAAAGGATATATACCTGTATGGGGTCCCGTGGCCGCGTACCTGAGTGTCTGGTCGCGAACCTGGGGAACCGGGTTTGATCCCGACAGACGCCAAATATTTCCAATTTTAAATGGCACAAAACTGACCCCTGTGGTGCACTCTTCACACCAGCTATGAGTGCCCGTGAGGTGACGCCTGGTAAGCGCCCACACGGTAAAATATATCGTCATCATTACCGATGTCGATATGTGTTGTAGATACTGGCACACCCAGAAATATGTAATATGCCGTGATGATATATTTATTTATTTAACGTATATCTACCTGTTTCATACTTGACCACCCAGTTTGCGGTGTTTCTTTGGCCAATTGTAAAGCGACTTAAAGAATGTCATTTGAATTATTTCTAAATCTTGCAAATATCGGAAGGCCCAGACTTCTGCAGAGTAGAGAATAGTACTTGATACAAAATTAAATATTTGTCTTCCCATGAATTTGATCTGCTATTTATTAATGTCTGCCGACTCTGCCGTAGAAAATGTAGTGCCGTGATTGCTTTTTGCTTAGAGAAATGGAGGTGTTCTTTGAAAATTCCGCTGCATATAAAGAAAAGGCCTAAATACTGAAATTTGTTTACTATTTCTATTCTTTGTTTATCAAAATAAAATTGTATCCCTTCAAATTTTGTAAATTGTCCGCTTAAATTGAAAATCATAATTTTCGATTTATTTTTTTGTGTTTAGCTTTAGACCATTTGTTGCACAATATTCCTCCAAAGTAATTAATTTTTTTTGAAGGTCTATTTTAGAATATCCAAACAAGGCAATGTCGTCGGCATAGGAAAAAGATAATACTTTCGAATTAATACAGACGCCTATGTGGTTTTTAAGTCTGAAGTGTTGCTCGAAGTCGCTTAAAAATAAAATAAACAACAAAGGACTTAGACAGTCCCACTGCAAAACACCCGAAGTAATTTTAATATTGTCAGTTCTAACATTATTACATTTTATAAAAACATGTGCAGGATTGTAAAGTGATATAAGAATGTTTATTAAAAACGAGCTTAGACCTAGAGTGTATAACTTTGACCAAAGTTTGGTATAGTTAACAGAATCGGAAGCCTTTTGGAAATCTAAGAAAGCTACAACCTCCTGGTTTTCGCGTTGAAATTGTTATAAGAGAGTTCAGTATAAACAGCTGATCAATACAACCTCTATTTTTCCGGAATCCACATCAATATTCTATTCGCTAAAATTGCTGTAAATAGCTTCACCATGGGATGTCCATTATCCAATGGATTATTTTATATATTTATAATTCTCTATATCTAAATCTAGAAAAGATATAATAAAAATGTTCAATGTATTGTATAGGGAATTTTATATACTTTAATATTTTTAATAACATAAATTTACAAAAAAATAATATTTAAAAGTTTTTTTTTAAGAAATTACTTCATCCGGTTATCCAATTGTTACCTAAACCTTTTCAGCTCTTCCCATTAATGTCAGAATAAGGAACATGTACTTAGTTAAATTAGTCTTTAGTCTTATAGAATTTCAGAAACCGTTCCTCCAACATCCAGCCACACACACACACAGACACACATCATTGTAAAAATGTTAAAATCGGATTCTAGTGCTCTTAAAACGTGCTTATTCACTAAAATCTGGATATGCAATTTTTAGCATGATTTCAATACCTCTCGGCGAGAGATAAAAACCCTATTCTTCCCATATCCTAAGAGGTGCCGCGAATTTCAAACGCCCATCATAGCGCCAGAAATTTTATTTAAATTTATCAATAAACCTTCTTTTATTAGCCGTTTATGTTTGTTTTGTTCAGATGCAAGGTAAGAATTTTAGGTTTGTTAAAATCATAAAATCCTGTATCGCAATGATGTTTGACTAACGCACTGTGATTGTAAATTTTGAACTTACAATGGGCGCGTTCACTGGCACTCAGCAACTGAGTAAGCAACTCAGCAATAACATGTAAGCATTTTAGCGTACTGCTGAACGACATGTTGAGTTAGTAATGGAAAATTTTACCTATCATCTGTCAATATACATACAGTGATAAGTTATTTTCTACTTAATTTATAATTCCAATATTTATTTTTAGTTTGAGTATTAGAAATCATGAAAGATTTGAATCTAATTGTAAATGAATAGTTGGACGACGATGTAATTAATCATTTAAAAATAATAATCGGAAGAATACTACAAAATGTTGTACAATCTCTTCAATTAAATCATTTTGAACGTGGTATACGTATTATATTCATATAAATTATTATTCAATTTCATTTTTGACATCTAACCTACTATAAATTAACACTTGCTGACTTGCTGACACAAGTCAGCGCGTTTCAAATGCGCTGAATTGTTGACTCAGCTGATGACAGTAATCATAAACTCAGCAAATCATTCAGTTGAGTTTAGCAACCCAGCAACTCATTTGCTGAGTGCTACTGAACGCGCCCATTGATATTCGTGCTGGCATAGCCTTTTTTACCTTTCGCTAATAGAGGTATTGGAATCATGCTAAAAATCACATATCCAAATTTTAATGAATAAGCACGTTTCAAGGTCACTAGAATCCGAATTTAACATTTTTACAATAATGTCTGCGCGCGCGCGCGTGTTTGTGTGTGTGTATGTGACTAACTAAGCCTTAAGATCTGTTTAACTATGAATTCCTCAATCTGACATTTCTGGGAAGAGCTGAAAAGGTTTTGGTAACAATTGGTCAACCGGAAGTAATAGTTTCTAAAAAGAATTCCTGTAAATATTATTTTTTGAAAATTTTTGAAATTACTAATATTGAAGAACATAAAATTCTACATTTGATACATTTAAATTTTTTATTATATTTTCTATAAATTTAGAGATAAAGACGCTATAATATATAGAATATCGGGATATAACAAGTCGAGTAGGCGAAACTACACTAAGGAAACCAGTTGACAAATTCAAATGTTTATAACATAATTTGTAAATGACAGATTTCAGTGTCAAAAATAAACAGTTTTAGTGACATTTTGATAGCTTTTTCTGGGAAGTACATTTAATCTTTCTTATTTTTTTATTAATTAAATATTTGAAATTATAGGTAATATGCATGTATCCGTGAGAAATACCGCCGATCTGGTTAATGAATTGAAAGAATCTGTGACATTTAGAAACTTCCTCATACAATGAAAAATAGATATAATTGGAATTATATGTCTTTAGAAGATATGTTAAATACAATAAAAGACAATATTTGGGTAAAGTTCTGTAATATTTTGTTATAAAACACCGGTTCGATAGCAAAGTGCAATACAATACTTATGTAGCCTAATATGGAAATGGCGGAGGTCTTGTGTTGGCCACAACAGATTTTTTAATTAGAATAGTTGATATTTATAAAAACGAAATTGTAAAGCAAAAAAAAAAAACTTTTTATTACTTAATTTACTTACTACATTCAGGTTCATTCGGTTCCTTTCGTACAGCCGCAATTTTCTACTTTCATACGTATGTGTATGATACGTACTAGGTCTAGTATTGGGCATGGGCTTCCAAAATTACAATGCGCCACTGGTGGCAGATTTCTAAACTGAGTGCATGTACAAAGGAGGTTGTTTTATTCAGGGATTGTATTTACTTGTATACGAATTTTAATACGCTTTTATCTTCGGCTATTATTGTTTTATTCTTAGTAGGATCTGAATTACTGCTACTATAACAGGTAAGTTTTTGATTTTTAAAAAATTAATGAACAAATTAGGAGATATGCAATTTATAGGTTAAAGTTACGATGGAGTTTTCTCCGAAAATATTTACCACATAATATTATGTGGCCACTATTTATTACTTGCTGGCCTTCCACCATATTTCTAGATGATACACTACAATAGGGCCCGTGCATCACGTGATCAAATGCAGGCAACCCGCCAACCTGGTGGACCAACAAACAGTTTCATTGCCTTTGATATCATCGTGCGAAGTTGACGTTTTTTGATTTCTGTGCTTATTTTGTGATTTTTCAATCTAAAATTTGTAATAGTTCAAGTTGTATTATGGCTCAGTTAAGTGAACACTATTATTCTCTGTCAGAGAATGTGAAAGTGAGATATTTGGAGAAAATATCGCTTATTGACAATCAAGATCCATACTGTCTCGATATGGATACATTGTCGTCTCCAGAACATTTTCCAAAAACATTGTATCCTGATATAGTGGAGTATTTTGTATATAAAAAGAGTTATTATACATCGTCTGAATTTAAAGCGTACAAAAGTTTGGAAGCATACAATGTGTTCAGATGCGGTTGGATTCGATCAATCCAGTGCAAGAAAATTAAAGATTACATCGTTGTTAGAGGCAAGGTACGGTACTATAAAACTTCTTTTACTTAAAATATAGTGATTTTGCGTAATTATCTTGTATGTATTGTACATTCATAGTTCTATATATTATCTGCTGTTGTCAATTCCATTTGTATGGGCAATCGCCCGAAACAAATTAATTGAATAAATAAAAAATAAAATAATAAACATAACTATACAAATTTATAAATATTTTCAGGTACTACATTCCCAAAGAGTGACAAGTAAACCAGTTACGGCTTCGATGATTTGTGACAAAAATGGAGAAATTATAAGTGCACATTGTGATTGTGTTGCTAGGCTGGCAGAAACTTGCTCACATGTAGCTGCAATAGCATTTAGTATTGACGATGCTGTTCGTAATATTGAAGAAGTCTCTGTGACAGGTTCGAAAGCATACTGGGCTGTAGTGGTAGCACGCACTTTAGAATTCTATCATAGAAAGCAGGCAAATACGATTTTACTTCTACGAATCTTGGTAGCACGCACTTTAGAATTCTATATTCGCATTTTGATTCGGAAATTATTGGATTTTATACTATGAAAATAAAAAATATTATGACAGTTGTATATAATAAATGTATAAATTATATATAAATTGGCTTTGAATAGAACTGTGGCAAAATAATGACGTTACTTTGACACTTTCGCCTCAAGTCGAACGCTTACAGGCGAATATTTTGAGACACGCATGCTACCAAATTTTCGCTTCGATGCGAAAAGCGAAAACAAATGCCTTTTTTGATAGAATTCTAAAGTGCGTGCTACCACCACTGCACCTTCTACTAGTGCTGGAGTAATGTCCAAAGCAAAAAAAAATAAAATTTGGTTCAAAAAGTGAGCTCGAAAGCGAGCAACCTTCCGAGGAGAGCACAGAACCTGAAATCCCTGTACTAGAAGGAGTGGAAATGAATCAATTTTTAGAAGAATTGAAAGAAGTTGGTAGCTCCACTCTTCATTTTGCAGTTGAACCATTCGCATCTGAAATGGCAGGAAAAGGAAAAGAAATATTTACATATTGTGATCTGTATAAGACAGAATATATTTCGAAAAGTTTGGAATATTTACAAAAATTGTCTACAGGTATTGACATTAATGTCAAGAAAGAAGATTGTGTAAATATTGAAGCAGCCACGAGAAAACAAAGTAAATCTTCTAAATGGTTTGCGTATCGTGCTGGAAGAATTACAGCTTCCAATTTTAAAGCGGTGTGTAGAACTTCAATTGAAAAGCCATCTGTTAGTATAATTAAGAAGATTTGTTATCCAAAAAAATATGTGTTTACTTCAAAATACACTATTTACGGATGTGAGCACGAAAAAACTGCTTTAGATAATTATAAAAAAAATATGTTGACAAAACATATAAATTTTAAAACAAATACAGTTGGCTTGTTAATAAACCCAGACTACCCATATTTTGGAGCTTCTCCAGATGCTCTTGTTTCATGCGACTGTTGCGGAGATGGCTGTGTAGAAGTGAAATGCCCGTATTGCGCCAAAGATACTAATTTTGAAGACTTGGCAGAATCCTAAAAATTTTGCTTAAAGAAGGAAGGTAAACTGACGCTTGACACAAATCATTTGTATTTTTATCAAGTACAAATGCAGCTCGCTGTTTCACAAAGAAAATTTTGCGATTTTGTTGTGTGGAGTAAACAAGAAATGTTCCAAGAAAAAATTATTTTAAATAAAAATTTTTGGGACGCAGAAAGTCAAAAAGCCAGGAAATTTTTCTACAACATCGTCATGCCGGAGCTTATGGGAAAATATTTTACAGCCTCATCTTCAAACCCAACCCAAACAGAAGAGGAAAATTGGTGTATTTGTAAGAAACCAGATGACGGAACACCCATGATATGTTGCGACAATACAAATTGTAAAATTAAATGGTATCATATGATATGTATACATATGACAACTATTTCTGAGGAAACCTGGTTTTGCAATAATTGTACTGCAGGTGAAGCTTAGGTAAGGAAATATAAAATTTTATAAAATAATGTTATTTTCATTAATATTTATTGTAGAAAACAAAAAATTGGTAAGGGGAACACAAATCCAGCTTTTCAATGGACGCACCAAGGAAAAGGAAATAAAGGTAAAGAACAAAAAACAACATAAGATAATGAAGCATCTAAAATTAAAGTATAATTGGTGGACATAAATTTGTTAGAGCACAGCAAATAGTGACAATTTTATCTAATTTAATAATGTCTTCATTACTATCATTCTTTACAATTTGTATTGGTAATTTGTGTGATAAAATTGTATATTTTTGTTTTAGTAAACCTATGACACGTTCAACGTGTATTCTGACGTTTGCAATTTTTCTCGTCCTTTCTACTGCTTGAGGCTGCAATTGTTTCTGCCCTTTGAGGAAGTCCGGTGTAATAATGTTGGCCATTTGTAACCCTACTGCCTCTGCAACTAAGAAACCCCTGTCCGCCAAAATGACGTCTCCAGGCTGTAAATTATTCAGTAAACCAGACGTTTCAGTAATATATTTATCACTGGCTCTTCCACCATAAGGCTCTGAGATGAAGCATATCACTCCACGAGGAGTAATACCAATAAGAAATTTTACGGTATTGTGATGTTTGTAAGATGACCAAGTTTGGCTGGATGCACATAAGTTACCTGGTTTTTCAGTGTATATTTCAAAACAATCTATTATTATGGTAATTTTGTTTCCAAAATTTTCTTTAAAACTATCTGGCATAGTTGTATATAATATTTCTCTACTTGGCCATATTATACACTTTTTAAATCTCATGTAGAATACATTCAAAACTTTGTAAAATATTCTACTAGCTGTAGTTCTATGAAAGTTAAATCTGTAGCCTAAGTCAGTAAATAATAGGTGTAATCGTAGTTTTATAAAAAAAATAATAGGCACTGTTGAAATTTTGTAATAGAAGGAATTTCAGTTATATAAGGTCCTACTATTTTTAATATTATGATGAGTCGTGAAAATGTGGGAATGCCTGTATAAAATTGAGTTCTTGCGTCATTATTTTTAAATGCATCTATAGTCAGAGTTATTTTCGAAAGCTCCTCTCGTAAATGGTAAATTTCAGCATTTCTAGACATTAATTCTGCTTTTAAACTATCAATAGTCTCAGGTAAACCATGTTTCCTAGTGCTAGAACTAGTGCAAGTCTCAATGTTAGTGCTAGGAGTATTAGTATTAGAATCATGTTCCTCATTAATAGGCTCCACGGAAACACTTTCTGCTTGCTTCTGTAATTGTAATTATTGTAATTTATACATAGTTCCAAAACAAATTTTTTACAAATTAGCTCTAAAAATAAATTATTTTTCATAAAGTTTAAAATAGCATTCTAAGAATTATCGGGATTAGAAATTTTAATTTTTAGTTTTAAATTTAATGTATTACTTTCAAATTAGAAGTTTTTGATTAATCATACGTTAGTATGTCTTTGGATCACTAACTTAAAACTCAGAATATTTTGCAGCTATGTGTTCTTCTGTCAATAAAATGTATTTATTGTATTGTTAGTAAGTGTTAGTTACAACATAATTATATTAGTTATTAACATATTGAATGTTAGTAAAATGTATTTGAATTCGTTAATAAATATGTTAGTTACAACATACAATAATTATTACAACCATCAAACCTTAGTTTGTCGACCTGTTAACCTTTTATAGCGGTCTAAACCGGTATCTTTATTTTTTATTCCGTTTGTATATCCCATGCTTAAAGACGGGATCCAATCAGGATTGTCTTTGTCTTCCAAAGCAGCTGGTTTACCTTTAATTTAGCAATAATTTTATTATTTCTTTCTTGTCTACGTTATTTAACTATCGCGGACTCTAGATGAATAATTTCTGATTAAATCTATCTTTTACTTAGTTTAAACAACCCACTTTTATCCCATAACCTAATTTTTGATCTTACTGTTTACATCTGGCAAAATTCATTTAGTTTAAGTAGATATCAATTTTAATTTACCATAATATTTAATGCTAGGCTCGTATAGAAAAAATACCTGTAATAAAGTGCCTAGAACATATTCGGCCGTATTTAATTTTGCTATCTGTCAGATCAGCTCTCTTAAGTAGGGTGACCAGACGTCCGGATAAAGCCGGACAAGTCCGGCTTTTTAACAAAAATATGAATGTCCGGCCGGCTTTTATTTACGTCCGGCTTTTTCCCGAAATAATGAAAAAAATCGTTTTTACCTCACAGTACTAGAACACAACTTTTTTCCGCACTCACACGTGCTGAATTCGTCGCACGCATTGCCGTCTAATAAGAATCGGATTTGTTCGTTGAGTCTCGCGTTGTCGACCAACTAAATTGTTGGTAAGTTCAAATAAATGTTATTTTTTATTTGTTTTCAAGTGTTTAATAAAATATATGTTTGTTTTTTGCTATTATTATTTTGTCATCCTTTTCTACTAAAAATCATCCTTTTTTGTCTGCTGTGTCCTCCTTTCGTGATCTAAGATCTGGTCACCCTATCTTAAGCGCTGTTATCCACTTTTTTCGTCGTTCTAGAGCTACAGAAATTATTCTACCTCTACAATCTTTCTCAGATGGGAACCTATAAAAAGATAACCCATCACCAGTACCACTTTTTTTCGCACAGCCAACTACAGCACAAAATTGAGGCATTTTTGTTGAGATTTGTCACGATTCTTGTATGTCAAGTATGGTTTGTTGGTCCACCAGGCTGCCATTTTTAAATCCCCGTGACGTCACATGCACGCACCCTATTCCCAAATCTACAAATAGTATCTAAATCTAAGCAAAGAAAATTGTTCATTATGAAAGAAAAACAATTAAATAAAAGTAAAGCTATGTAAATAGAAATTAATATCTGTACAACTACGGCAATGAAATACAATCTAAATAAAGGAAATCAAATGTTTTTTTATTAAAAAAACTAATATACTGTTAATTAAAATATAACTAAAATACTCTTAACCTACAAATACTTACTAAAATTAACCCTATTAACTAAAATATTATTAAAACTATCACTAAATTGTTACTACAAGAAAGATCAAACTCAATTCTACCGAAATTAACAAAAAAAAAAACACTATACTAAATCCGAAATTAAATTAAAAACTACGAAAATTAGTCTCACACCAATTGTACTCTTATGGAAGCCAGCGAAAAATGTACCATTCGTTTGAATTTTGACGTTTGACGTCAGCGCCATCATCTCTTGATAATTTGGAAGCCCAATACCTACTTGCAAATGACTGTAACTGTGGCGATTAGAGACGATTTGACCCTAGTCTAAGATTTTGACAGTATTGATTTTGGATAAATTAATTATATGAGGATTGGTATTGCATCTTAAAATAAAAAAGCAATTAAACAATGTAGCAATTCTTCAACTTTGTAAATATTTCTGTCTGTCTGTCTGTCTGTCTGTTTGGGCGTGTATGTGTTGTGTGTGTGTGCGTGTGCGCGTGCTCGTGGAAGTGGTCATTAGTTTTTTGTGTATATCGAATAACCGGAAGTATCATTTATACAAGCTTTTAACAGTTTTTCTTGTAAAAAATTCATTGAATATAATGGTACAATCTTCAATTCTACGATAATAACATTTAGTAAATAACTCTAAATAACTTTAAATATGAATATATAATATAATTTATTTTCATGTATCACCTAGCCTATGCACCAAACAAAAACATAATTTTAATGACAGTTTTGACATATTTAAATGTCATTGACAGGAAGCAATTATATTAAAATTAATAATGAAACCGTGTTAAGAAGAATATAATAGTAAAATATTTAATTAAGGTTTGTAAAAATACTATATTTTCCATCATACATAAATGTTCGATGTACAGATGATCTGATTGAAATTTGCTAACTGCTATTTTTGCAGCACAATAAATTAATATTAATTTACAACTACACATTTACGAAATGGATAATGTACGGCGAAGAATTGACAAAGATTGCGTTTTAGAGCACCTAGAAGATGATGCTGATTTTATAAGAATGTGTGTGTGACGATTTTTCCTTAAAGCCTATTAAAATATGATCCAAAACTTCTCAAATTTAGTATTTAAAACTCATATATAATTTGAAACAACATATTATATTTTAACCATATATGATAAATCGGATGTAGTAATTAATTTGGAGCTCTAACAGATTTTTGAGGAAAAACAATAAAACAATCCAAAGTTTCGTATTAAAGACTTTTCTATTTATTGGACAACAAATTAGATTTTATTTACAAACGATTAATCGAAAATAATATTTTACTTAAAGCTCACTTCTATTTTAAACACATCAGATTTTTATTTTATTTTTTACAAAATTTTGAAGTACGACGTAATTGGTCAGTTTTAAGGGGCTCCAGTTCTTATAGAAAATATGTAAAACAAAAATTATTATACATTTTCTGAATTTATAATGTTTGGATTTCTTCTATATTGGTTTTGTAAAACTATCCTCCGCTGCTTTTTTGAATATGCTGTTATTAATACCTATAGTTGAAATTACAAAGTTAAGGTGAAATGGTACCCCCGGTTAATTTGTTTTCTGCGCCGTTTTCCGTATATCTCTCCACATTTTACGATCTTGTGCAAACTCTCGTACTTCTCGCCAAGCTATCTCTCTTTCTTCTACAGCATTCTTGGCTTCGTCTATCCATTTTTCCACCGGTCTGCCTCTTCTTCTTTTACCTTGTGGTCTTGTTTCGAATACTCTTTTCACTAGCCTGTTGTCATCCATTTTGTGTAAGTGACCGAGCCCCCTTAGCTGGTTCTCTTGTACCTACTATTTCTTCAATTGGTTTAATGTTTAATTGCTCCCTTAATGTTTCGTTTCTTATTCGATCTAGTCTTGTTTTTCCTTTAATTTTTCTCAGAAAACTTATTTCCGTGGCTTGTACTGTGTTTTTCAATTTTTCAGTTGTTACCCATGATTCGCAACCGTATGTTAGAATAGGGACTGCTACTTTTTTGACAACTTCCACTTTAGTCTCTTCCGGTACTTCCTTCTTTCCTAGAAATTTGTTGGCTATAGCATTCCATATATTATAACAAAATATAAAAGTTACTGTGACAAGAATTATTTTTAAAATATTTGTATTTCATTAAATACAAAATGAAGTATCTAACCATTAAGAAAATGCAATAAAATTTTATTAGAACTATATAAATGATTCGAATGTGTACTTACTACAAAGAATAATTAGGCAAAACAAAAGTATTTAAGAAATAATGTTAATAAAACTCGAACAGAAGAAACAAAGCAATAAACTTAATAAACGAACTCCAACCTCCAGCCCATTCAAAACAAAACTTATTAGAAGAATTATTTTCTAATTAATCGAACTCTCGAATTATATTTAATTAGATTATATTTTGATCTACAAATTTGTTACAAATAACGGAAAGCCACTGTCTTACTATTGTGTCGCCATGTACTGTCGTAATTAACTAGCTTCATTCATTTACATGGTGCACTTGGCAAGTCTGTTTTGAGAACTAGAAAATATCTTTGACAGGGTAAAAGTAAAATAAATATAAATAATCTCCTTCATACCGGAGTGATTATTAATTACGGTTTTTCCAGAAGTAATTTCTCTAATTTTTGGATTTATTTCATGATCAGAAACATCACTAATCGGTGATTTACGTTCATTTTATTTATGTGTTGATGACAAAATAAAAGCTAGAGAGATTATTCCCAGGAATAATCTCTACAGCTCTTAGTAACTTTTACTAATAAAAATTGAATATAATCGTACAATCTCCAATTCTACGACAATAGCATTTAGTAAATAACTTGAAATAATTTTAAATGTTAAATTATAAAATAATTTATTTTTGTACATCATCTTGCCTATGCGTCAAACAAAAACATAATATTTTAATAACAATTTTGACATATTTAAACAAATGTCACTGTCAGGAAGCAATTACATTAAAATTAATAATGAAACCGTGTTAAGAAGATTGTATTGAGTCTACTGAAATGAAGGTAAGTAAAAATAATATATTTTCCATCATACATAAATATTAGATGTACAAGATGATTCGATATTCATAAAAATTTGATATGTTTCAGCACTAAAAATCAAACAGCTGTGAATAAGAACGTGTTATCAAAGTGTCAAATATTAGTTTACAACTACACATTAACGAAATGTATCATGTAAAGCAATAGATATATGCAAAGGAACTTAATATAGTTTGCAGGATTAGTAAAAATGTAGATATGTATTGAAATTAATAAAAATTAAAAAGCGGGAGGTTTTGAGTAGACCACGTCAGATTTTTTATTTTTAATTTTGTTAATTGTCTCGACAACTATAAGAGCTATGAAATCGGTTAATTATACAAAAGTTCTCTTATATTAGGATGCCATTTTAGCAATGTATTGTATGCTTAGGTCACTAGAACAAATAGGTAAATTTTGCAGGTTTTTTTCCCGCAATGCAACATACAAAATTTGTTGTTTTGTATGTTGCATTTTAAAATGGACAAATATTACATTGCTTTAATTTTTGACAATAGTGAGTAACCATGGAAGTGAATGACCATATGTTACATGTTAAAATAAATTTCCTGTATAACATAAAATGTAAACGACGAGAGGTATTGGGCTGGCCACAACAGATTTTTACCTCCCGCTACCCTAGGTAAGGAAGGTATAGGCAAAAAATCGCATATAGAGATTTTAGTAAATAAGCAAGTTTTGATGTCCCAGAATCCGATTTTAATATTTTTACAATGATGTCTGTAGGTGTGTACGTGGATCGTGTGGACACGATGGGGTATTCCACCATAACAACAAAATTAAGAAAATTTCAATTTAACATAAAGTATGGCTCTATAAATAATAGTTAAAACAATGAAAACAATTTTTAAATAATTACTTTACGAGATATTTCACATTTGCTAAATGGGAAAATTGACGTCATACAATTGTTATCTTTCTCTCGCAGCGTACTCAGAGCAGTGTGTGTGAGAAAGACAAGTATAGACGAAATGTGACGTTACACTGATTTCTCGAAAATAAAATACTCTGAAACTAGGAACAATTAAGATTTTTTAATACTATGAATTGCTTCAAAACTGAATGAAGTTTTATTTAAAATAATAAAAAAAATTGAGTGGAATACCCCATTACTCAAATACCATCAATCAGAAAATTTTGAAATTTTGTATACCCATTCTATACTAAAGTGGGAAGAGCTCATTAGTTTTTAATGTAATATCGGATAACCGGAAGTATCATTGATACAAGCGTTTAACAGTTTTTCTTGTAAAAAATTCATTGAATATAATATTTTAGCAACTTTTACTAATAAAAATTGAATATAATCGTACAATCTTCAATTCTACAACAATAGCATTTAGTAAATAACTTGAAATAACGTTAAATGTTAAATTATAAAATAATTTTATTTTTGTACATCATCTTGCCTATACGTCAAACAAAAACATAATATTTTAATAACAATTTTAACATATTTGAACAAAAATGTCACTGTCATGAAGTAATTACATTAAAATTAATAATGAAACCGTGTTAAGAAGATTGTATGGAGATTGAGTCTAATGAAATTAAGGTAAGAGATTATTCCCGGGAATAATCTCTACAGCTTTATTCTCACTATAATAACGGCAGGATTGATTAAAACGTTGACACGTGACAGATAATGAAACATTTCATTGGTTTTAAGAAATATCAAAAAATAATCAGTATAATACTGTTCCCATTGGTTGAATTTCCAAGTGCTTTGCATCATGATTGGTCAAATACTAGTGGTTGGAATTTACCATTTTAATTTTAATATGAAAAATATTGTATCGTGTACTACACAATTTTCATCTAATATGTCACTCGATTTTGAAAACGACTTGATTTTAATTCTATAGATCTGAAATATTCCACCGATATCAGTGCAGCAAATAACAGCGTACATCGTCATAATGTTTAGCGTTTAACCCTGAATCTGTTGAGCATAGATTAGAAATATATTTTTTGTTTGAATTGACAATTGGACAATTTCAAAGGTTATTCTCTCAGGTGCAAAAAGCGGGCCACTTCTTATTTTCATTTTTGTTAACTTCATTGTTTTTGAAACATTTTAAATAAAACTTTTAGCAAGACAAGACTACAGTGAGTACATTGTACAAAAATGTAACAGATGATACTTATCCATTTATTTAATGGACAATAATAATTATCGAACATGAAATTGTAAGGTAACTTTGGTATTAACTTGAAATGCAATAGTGATAAAAAATTAGTATCGCCATTAGCTTAAAAAAGTGTCCTGAAGAAGTACAAATCAAAATCTAGAGTTATTTTATACTGTTGTGGCCAGCACAAGACCTTCCGTCAATTCGATGTATTTTGTACAAATCCCATACCAAAAGTACCGTGGAACAGTTTCTATATAATATCATGTAAAATCCAACACGAACACATACTATTTTTTACAAATTCCATACCAAAAGTTCATTTGAAAAGGTTCTATAAATCCAATAAAATTATGACATAAACAAACACTAAGTAAAATGCACTGGACACTCCCTTCTTTTTTCTTCAGCTTTCCCCTATTTTATTAGGGGTCGCTGTTTTCTCTTCCACTCATTCCTGTCCTTTCGCTGTATGTCACTTGCGAGGAACACTATGACATACTAATTTTTGATCCCATACTTTCCATATTTGGTTTTACACTTGCAACAGACATCTGTCAATTAGAATTTTTTGAATGAGCAGCTGTTTCCATGATAAATAGCAAAGCTGACTAATTTTTGAAAATTAATTTCTTTATAATGCTTTAAATCTAAATATATTGAATATGAAGGAAAATGTATAATCAAACCGTATAGAGAAGAGTATTTTCTTTAATATATATAGTAACAAAATGTCAAAAAATAATATTTAACTGCGTTTTTTTAAGAAAAACTGTTAAAAACTTCAAATAAGGGTACTTCCGGTACTTCGTATTGTAGGGACCCTAAAACGTGCTTATTCATTAAAAACTCACCACCGAATTTTTTGACCAAAGACAATACCTTCATTACCTAAAGGTGACGGAAGGTAAAAATCTGATGTGGCCAACACAAAACCTCCCGCTATTTAATTTTTATTAATTTAAATACATACCTACGTATTTAGTAATGCTTCAAACTATATTATGTTCCAATGCATATAACTATTGCTTTATTTACGATTTTCTTTATTATTTAATATATCACTATTATTAATTTGAAGTGATTAGTTTTTTGACAATGACGTTTACCTGTCAGTTACATTCATTTGAAAAGTAAACTGTTTATCTTAGGCTTCGGGATTAAAAAAAGAAAAATGATTTTTAAATTTATCTGTAAAAGTATTAATGTATACCTGTACAAAATTCAATAATTTATAATTTTCCAATGACATAAAATGCGAAAAAATGGCATTTAATGGTATTTTTTGAAGAAAAACCATTATGAGCGTCAAGTAAAGTGCCATTTCCGTTTATCCGATTTACACCAAAATCTAATGGCTTCTATTCCTATTAGAATAGGGTAGAAATACAAGGTTTCAGAATTTTCTGAATGATAGTATTTGAGTTAGAGTGCAAACAAAATTCGTACACATACACACACACACACACACACACACACATACATACATACAGACATCATCGTGAAAATGTTAAAATTGGATTCTAGGGACCTTAAAACGTGGTCATTTACTAAAATCTCGATATGTGATTTTTAGCACGATCCCTATACCTCCCTTACCAAGGGTAGCGGGAGGTAAAAATTACAGACCTTTACCCAAATATTGTTTTTTATTGTATTTAACATGTCTTCTGCACACATACAATTCTAATTATATCTATTTTTCATTTGATGAGGAAGTTCGTAAATGTTAGAAATTTTTCCAATTCATTAACAACATTGGCGGTATTTCTTACATATACATGCATTTTACCTATAATTTTTAATATTTAATTAATACAACAATAAGAAAGATTAAATGTACATATACCAGAAAAAGCTTTTAGAATGTCACTAAAACTGTTGATTTTTGATACTAACATCTGTCATTTACAAACTATGTTATAAACATTACTGTTATAAAGATTTGAATTTGTTAACTTAAAATATATCTTAGCCAGAGGTAAACAGGATGATTTTAAATAAATTAGTATACATATCTAACTATGTTATAAACATTACTCTATTATAAACACATACAATTCTAATTATATCTATATTTCATTGTATGAGGAAGTTCCTAATGTCAGAGATTCTTCCAATTCATTAACAAGATTGGCGATATTTCTGATGGATATATGCATTTTACCTACAATTTTAAATATTTAATTAATAAAACAATAAGAAAGATTAAATGCACTTCCCAGAAAAAGCTTTCAGAATGTCACTACAACTGTTGATGTTTGACACTGACTTCTGTCATTTACAAACTATGTTATAAACATTACTATGTTATAAACATTACTATGTTATAAACATTTGAATTTGTCAACTGGTTTCCTTAGTGTAGTTTAGCCTCGGCGATATATTACATCCGATTATTCTATACAGTATGTCCCCGGATTGATATTACAAGAGCAAAAAAAAATTTATATTTAATTTTACGAAAAAAATGCCAAGGAAAGAATTTTTTTTTCTTGAATTAAAACGCATGTTTCAGTTATTAAAACTTTTAATTAATGCAATGTTCTTTCATTATAACGTTTTTTCGTATTTTGTCCTCCTAATTATATAATTACTAGAGATACACAGTTAAAAAATAATTGAAATCATCCCCTATTATACCGCCTTGAGGGACGATTTTTCAAAAACGCTAAAACACTCTTTATTTCTTACCAAAAGCATAAGAATTTTTATATCTCTAACTTGAAAAATGATGGGTTCTCCATACAAACTATCATCCCCTATTTCACCCCTTCAAGTTTTATTTTCGCGAAAAAGGTTGCCTATGTCCTTCCTCAAGTTCAAGGTCCATTATATCTCTATACCAAAATTCATCGAAATAGGTTCAGCGGAAGAAATGATGGGACCTTCATACAAACTTTCATCCCCTATTTCACCCCTTCAAATTTTATTTTCGCGACAAAAGATAGCCTATGTCCTTCTCCAAGGTCCAATCTATCTCCATACCAAAATTCATCAAAATTGGTTCAGCGGTTTAGGCGTGAAAACGTAACAGACAGACAGACAGAGTTACTTTCGCATTTATTATATTAGTATGGATTACATTGAATCTAACATTATATTAGTTAGCTTTGAAATATTGACAAATGGTTATTAATTCTAATTTCAGATAAAAAAGTGTTAATTGAATAAACTAAAAGTATTTTGATTTTCGCTTTTTTTCTGAAATTAGAATTAATAATCATTTGTCAATATTTCAAAGCTAACTAATGTTAGATTCAATGTAATAACTGTATTATTAGGATACGAAAAAACGTTATAATAAAAGAACCTTATATTATTTAAAAGTTTTAATTCAAGCAAAAATTTTTCTTCCCTTGGCATTTTTTCGTAAAATCAAAAATAAGAATTTTTTTCCTTTTGTAAACTCAATCCGGCAATCCGGGGACATATAGTATATTATAGTGTCTTTATCTCTAAATCTATACAAGATATAATAAAATTTTTAAATGTATTAGATGGAGAATTTTATGTACTTCAATATTTGTAATAACAAAAATTTCCAAAAAAATTACATTTAGAAGAATTTTTGTAAGGAAATACTATTTCCGGTTGTCCAATTGTTACCAATGTCAGATTGCGGAAACTGCAGTTAAATATTTTGTCTTATAGTTTTTGAGGTATCGTCCTTCCAACATCCACACGTACACACACACACACACACACACACACACACACACACACACATCCATCATTGTAAAAATGTTATAATCGGATTCTAGGGACCTTAAATCGTGCTTATTCACTAAAATTTGGATATGCGATTATTAGCATAAATCCAATACCTCTCCTAGCGAGAGGTAAAAAAATAATGTCCAGTTTTTTACATCTAAGTGTACAATAAAAACCACATTAGATATCATACGAGAAACAATATGATATATTGGCTCGTGGCTCGTATACTATATGGGTTCAAATTTAGTTTTCATAATTCTGCAATTCTGATACCAGACGAGACGATTATCTACCTTTTTCGATAACGTTTAGAAGATTCAATTTTAAATACCGGAGTAGAATAGAATTCACTATTCCAAAAATGAGGATTAGCTTAAACTTTTTTGAGAATCGGGCTTTTAATTATTATTATTATATTATTATTATTATTATTATTATTATTATTATTATTATTATTATGAGTAATTATTCAAACATTTTTTATATATTATTTAGTGTAAATTTAGTTAAAGTCTTTGACATTCCTTTAACAATTAAAGTCTTTGACCTAAGTTTGTATGTTTTAAAAATAAAGCCAATAATCATAGTGGAATTCTGCTGTTTTGCAAGACAAAGTTTACGTACTTATTCATATTATATTTTTAAAATATCAATAAATAAATTTATGTTTTTGTAGAACATGTGCATATACTTTTATACTTATATTTAAGTTCATATTCATATTTTGAAATATTTTTATATATCTCATTTATTTTTAATTTTAAGGAAAGTATTATTAAAACTTTAATAACTCCACTTAAGTAATTACGTTGATTAAGATATACTTTTATAACTTATCAAAAACACATTTTTAAAACTCAAATTTTATAGTTTTTACCTACGTACTTTTGACAGAAATATTTGTAATAAAACATTAACTAAGAGATTTATTATTAAATTTGCGAGTATCAAGGTTGAAATACATATCCGAGGTAACCACCCTATCCCTAGTAAAAATGCAAATGTATTGTACAGTTGTAAATTATTATAAAATGTAAAAAATATGAATGAGATGTACCTACGAAGAGTGTAGATGAGTGTTAGGTTAAGAGGTTCACAGGAGTTTGTGTTGACTACCAAGAACGGGCGCATGGCATCATAGAGGGTAGTGAGGCACGATTCACGACATATTCGGCAGGGTTGCAGGGCCGGGGGCAAGCCGAAGCCGACGGCCGACAGCGTACTACTTGGCCTCCCACGGGCGGCGGGCACAGCGGACGCCTTATTTGGCCGACGCCGTCCTGTTGCGTCGCCGTGCACCGCGGTCCTTACATGGACGCTACGGGCTATTTTCAGCCTGTCGTACGCCAAGTATAAAAGCTACTGAACGCAAGCAGTCAAGTCACTCGCAGCCTAGACGCTTAAAGCAGCTGAGTCCTTCTCGTGTCGTAGGTACGTGAATAAACGGTTTTTACTCCAAGGTTCAGTGTTGTAAACGTTTTCATCAGTGTTAGAATTGTGATAGTGGAATCTTATTGTTCAGTGGCATTTGAATTTTGGATACTTCGATGGATTGTGATAGTGTTATTTACTTTGTTGTTTTCTATACATTGTGATTCACTTCACAAAAATCACTTAATTGATTCATTCCAAATTCACTTTTCATTACTTTGAACATTTGAAATTACTTCATATTAGGTATTCATTTTTATAAGTACCTACTCCGAAAAATTTAAAACAATACAAAATTAATTATTTCAAATCAATTTAATAAACAATAAGATCCACTGTTAGATTGATAATTTTATCTAAATTTTATAAATTTTTACACTAATAATAACTAGATAAAAAATAAAAATTTTATTATAAAAAAAATAAAAAATTAAAAACTCAACTATTTGTGTTTCATAAAATGATATGAAAATTAAATTGTTCCGCTGTTAGATTGACAAGTATGTCTAAATTCTAAAGTATTGAAATTTTTGCACTATTGAATAAATGACTAAATAAAAAATCTAATTTTTACCATAAAAACCTCAAATATTTTTGTTTCATAAAATGATATGAAAATTTTGTTAGTTCCTCCTCAAAATATATTTACATATTTTCATTAGACAAAATTTTTTGTTAAAAATAGTTTTTTCGATAAAAACTACCTACACTTATTTTACTAATTAAAATGCATAACTATATTTACGGTCATTCACTTTCATATAACTTTTTTCACTTTGAAATATTTAAATCAAATTATTTAAAATTTCATCGTTAAAATACAATACAAAATTTAACTTCTAAAGTTCAAATAGCACAGTACAAAGCTGAATTGAATTTAATTTTGGGACAACTTCCTTATGGTATTTATAAAATTATATTCTAAACTTTGCAAATATGAAATCGCGAAATTTTGAGTTTTGGAGAAATTAATTACTAATAAAACTGTGGCATTCGATATATAAAACATTCGGAAAAAAATAATTGGAGATAAATTAGTATTATTAACCAAGGCCGGCCTGGCCATGGTAGAAAGTGGGAATCAATTTCGGGTACAGATTGAGCGTCTTTTTTTAAAAATGATATTTTCACTTGTGGCCCAAATTGCAAATTCTTCCGGGGCGAAATGCTCTCATTCCGATCCTATTATTAACGATATCAAATATGGGTGGCATTACATGAATGTCGTTAGCTGGGCAATACGTGACGTGTGGTCCTGTTGTCTGTTACAGTTAAACACCAAACAAATCCACAATGTGTGACGACGATGTAGCAGCTCTCGTTGTTGACAACGGCTCCGGCATGTGCAAGGCCGGTTTCGCCGGTGACGACGCTCCCCGCGCCGTCTTCCCATCCATCGTTGGTCGCCCCAGGCATCAGGGTGTGATGGTCGGTATGGGACAGAAGGACTCATACGTCGGTGATGAGGCCCAGAGCAAGAGAGGTATCCTCACCTTGAAATACCCCATTGAACACGGTATCATCACCAACTGGGATGATATGGAAAAGATCTGGCACCACACCTTCTACAATGAGCTGCGTGTCGCCCCTGAGGAGCACCCCATCCTGCTCACTGAGGCCCCCCTCAACCCCAAGGCTAACCGTGAAAAGATGACCCAGATCATGTTTGAGACCTTCAACACCCCTGCTATGTACGTCGCCATCCAAGCTGTACTCTCCCTGTATGCTTCCGGTCGTACCACTGGTATCGTCTTGGACTCTGGTGATGGTGTCTCCCACACCGTCCCCATCTATGAAGGTTACGCCCTGCCTCACGCCATCCTCCGTTTGGACTTGGCTGGCCGTGACTTGACCGACTACCTCATGAAGATCCTGACTGAACGTGGTTACTCCTTCACCACCACCGCTGAGCGTGAAATTGTTCGTGACATCAAGGAAAAACTTTGCTATGTCGCTCTTGACTTCGAACAGGAAATGGCCACCGCTGCCGCCTCCACCTCCCTCGAGAAGTCCTATGAACTTCCCGACGGTCAGGTCATCACCATCGGTAACGAAAGGTTCCGTTGCCCAGAAGCCCTCTTCCAGCCTTCCTTCTTGGGTATGGAATCTTGCGGTATCCATGAAACCGTCTACAACTCCATCATGAAGTGCGACGTTGACATCCGTAAGGACTTGTACGCCAACACTGTACTCTCTGGTGGTACCACCATGTACCCTGGTTAGTATATGAACACTACGATTAACTACCTACCTGATCATCCCATTCATTTCTAATGTTATTATTTTTATTTCAGGTATTGCTGACCGTATGCAGAAGGAAATCACCGCCCTGGCCCCATCCACCATCAAGATCAAGATTATCGCTCCCCCAGAAAGGAAATACTCCGTCTGGATCGGTGGCTCCATCTTGGCCTCTCTGTCCACCTTCCAGCAGATGTGGATCTCCAAGCAGGAATACGACGAGTCCGGCCCTGGCATCGTCCACCGCAAGTGCTTCTAAGCGCCTCCTTTTTTTTACCATCTCGCAAACAGCGGCCGCCGCCTAATCAGCAGCAGCAACAGCTCACAGCATCCATCTCTATTTTCATCCAACCAGTGGCTAGTGGCGGTTGCTACGACACGACAGGCTGCGACGTATTTTCACATTTCTGTTTACACGACAATATTGTTGTTGCAATCATGGGTGCACTGCCAGATGTGGACACTTGTAATTTAATTACTTATTATATTACCTACTCTTAGAATAATAACAATTGTTTTGTAAACATGACGAGTACAACATCTTTGTGAATACAAATATTTATTTATTATTATTATTATCAATTCGTAACAAATAAAAACAACAATCAGTTATTATTAAGTTGAATTTTGTTTGTATTTTATGATTCCCTTCTTTGAAAACATACCTACATAGTTCAAAATAATAGACAATTTATCAAATGTTATTTTTACTTTCTGTATTACCTTTTATGGTCCTAAAAGCAGAAGGATAAGCATAGAGGTATAAATAGAACGCCTCATCTGGTAATAGTTTAAAAATAAACAAGACGCTACGCTTCGGTCTTGATACCCCCAAAGGCTAGAACTACAGCAACTTATGTTCGAGTTATAAATACCCAGGTATTAATTTAACTGTTAATGTAATACTAGCCTAACTCTTTACTCTGACTTGGCAGCAGGCATTCTTAACTAAAATAAGAAACCCTACTTACAATTAACATTGTGTCTAAGTACTCGTGTTTTAATGTTTAATACAAAAAATACATGTATCAGAAAATATTTAAATCGAACTGTAGGTATCTACTTTTCATAATATTAGAAATAAAGAGTAAATTTCAGATACACAAAATAGGTAAAATATTAAAAAATTCTGATGTGATGTAGTTTCATTTGCATCACCTTATTTGGACTTATTTTTCCATTGAGTATCCTTACGTAGAAAATAATTTTATTATTATAATAATAATAATAATAATAATAATAATAATAATAATAGTAATAATAATAACAACAACAATAATAATAATAATAATAATAATAATAATAATAATAATAATAATATGCATGCTACAAAAAATGAAGTAGATCTTTTAGGATCGGGCCAACATTTCCTGATAAATTCAATGGAATTAAAATATTTCGACGAAACGGTGGATTTTAAGTTTTGACTAAATTTTTTTGAATATTTCAATTTTTTTTTTTTTTAAATAGATGTAACATCACGAATATGTTTTCATATCAAACTGTTTTCTTTGAGGACCTAGATGTTCTTATTTTTTCTAAAATAATTTGCTGGTTGGCTAGAAAAGGGCGAATTACATATAAATATGATACTGGTAATAAAAAAATCTGATGTGGCCAGCACATTAGCTATTTTCTATAAATTACATAGCGAAAGTTCCTTGGAAAAGATTTTATAACTCCAATAAAATTGTAACACGAACAAACACTATGTAAATTGCAGTTCACACTGACATCTGTCAATTAGAATTATTTGAATATATAAGCTGTTTCCATGATTATAGCGAAGCTGGCTGATTTATGAAAGTTAATCGCTTATAATTCTTTAACTAATCTATTGAATATGATGGAAAATATATAACCAAACCGTATAGAAAATAAGATATTTAACTACGTTTTTTCAAGAAAAACTGTTAAGAACTTAAATTAAGGGAACTTCCGGTTGGCCAATTATAACCAAAATCTAATCAGCTCTTCATATGGATGTAAAGAAGAAGAATGCGAAAGAATTATAATTTTTAGAATTGTGGTATTGGAGATATTGTCGTCACATACAGACAACATCGTAAAACTAGTAAAATCGTATTCTAGGGACGCTAATAAAACGTGCTTATTCATTAAAAATACACCACCGAATTTTTTGACCAGACAATATCTTCCTTACCTAAAGGTGACGGAATGTACAAAGTGCTATTTATAATTAATATTATAACAATGAATGCTGGGTTACATTAATAACCTAAGCAACATACTGACGTCATATGACGTTGTATACTATGTAATTAAAGCGTCGGATACACGTCGTAATGGCATCCTTTTTCACGTTATTATTCGACGTAAAAGGGACCTCTATCGATGACGTTGCAATTACATGAAAATTTAACGTTATCGCTACGTGAAAATATAACGTTTTGTGACATAAAAATATAACGTTAGTGTTATGTTAATATATAACGTTGTGAAATTTGGTCCTTTGCACAGTTGGAGTGCATTTAAATTTGAATTTTTTTTAGGACAATTAAAAACAATACTAAGATGTGGGGCATTTCCAGTACATCAAATCGTAAAGAGGTGCGAAAAAACTGTTTTGTTGAATAATATCACTCATATGAATAATAGTAAGTAATTTCGATAATTCATGATTTAAAACAATTATTAAAATAGAAGATTGCCTGATCACTTCTTGTGTTCCCAGTAATTTTGTACAACTAAAAAATAATACTATATGCAAAGTTGTAAATATTTCTGAAGAGTACTTAAGTGTACAAAAATTAGAATATATTAGACATTTTCAATATCCCATACATAAGTATTAGGTATAGAAAATGTAAAATCTAATATCAAAAACCCTATTGCAAATATGTTTCTACATGATGTAAAATGTAACTATATAGCATTCAGAATTGATAATAATAAATTTTTATGTTTTCCAATGAACAAAATTATTGTTTATATTTTACTATTCCCGCCCCCAATAATCAGTTTGGTGACATATATACCATCATTATAAGAGTTAATTCGTCATTAAAATTATCAATATTTGACTTTTTTTTACAAATCTATGACGTCTCCAAATTACAAAGTATAACGTAATTAAGACGGTCAGAAATTAATTTGAATTCAACGTAATTATGACGTCTCTTTCTGACAATCAGAATTCGATCAAAGGTGTATGTGCATGCATATGGGAGTTATATATAATTAGATATCAAAATTATTGCTATTCAATGGTATTATTTTACAAATCTATGACGTCTACAAGTTACTAAATCTGACGTTAAATAGACGTAATTTTTATGTTTTTTATGACCGTCACAAATGAACTAAAATTCAAAGTAATTATGACTATCGGAATAGTACCAAATATGTACGTTTATTCGACGTCGATTCTGCGTCGCGGTCAAGAATTGTTACTTGGGAAACTAGTTTAAAATAACATTGTTTATGCAGTAAATTAAATTAAGAATTTTATATTTGACATTTCATATAAACTAACTTTTATAGATGAAATAGCAGAACGTTATATTTATATAGGATAAAAAATTATAGATATAATATATAAATAAATAGTCAAAATGGTATTTCGTCGTTCTTCTCTGCCGAAACTTTGTTGTACATTTTCATAGGTTTATAGGTTGTGTTAACTTCTGTCATAAAGTGCGCGATTAGCGGAAATTAAGAGATTATAAAATTAAAAGTTAAACATTGTCAGTTTTTTAATTTAGTTTCATTAGTTTATTTCTTCAGTTCAATTGCATAAACGTTGTTAGTTATAACAATGGGGTCACTTCACATTTTTTGATTTTTTCCTTGAAAGAATAGGTCAAATTAATGTAGGTGTATGTTTTACACCTTATAAGTATTTAGAATCAGAGACATGATTTTTTAATAGTTGGATTTAATGTAAATATTTCAACGCTGGCGACACAGCAGCCAGCTACATGGATACGACAGACAAGCTCTACCGGTTTAGTTTGGTCTGATATTTATTAAAATAAATGTTTTATTTACATACCTTATTATACTGCACTAGTAGTTTTAAAGAAATACAAAATAATAATAATCTTCTCTCTCTTGTATACTTACTCTACTGTCACCTGTCAGAATTTTATGTTAGACTAACTGTACCCGTTGCAAAAAATATTTGCAACAAACAATATATTATTAAATTATAAATTTTCTCTGTGTCGGAATTAGAATATCATATTGTATTGATGGTGGAAGAAACTTCTTTCTTAAATGTTGAAAAACCAATATTCGACTGTGTTGGGATGGAGATAGATACAGGAAAGTAAAAATTCTTCGGACTTGCAGTCAACTAATAAAATTTATTCATGCCGACGTTTCGATTAACAATAGTCTTCATCAGGGCTGGAATGGTCTAGTTGAAAAAAGAAATCACATGTGGATAACGGAACATACAAAACGGACATTTAAAAATATAAATAAATAAATAGTTAAAAACAACATATCACAGAGTGAAAATTGTCAAAAATTAAAAAACTTGTCTTTGACGATTTTCACTCTGTGATATGTTGTTTTTAACTATGTATTTATTTATTTATTCATATTTATTTATTTATTTATTTATATTTTTAAATGTCCGTTTTGCATGTTCCGTTATCCACATGTGGTTTCTTTCTTCAACTAGACCATTCTAGCCCTGATGAAGACTATTGTTAGTCGAAACGTCGGCATGAATAAATTTTATTAGTTAACTGCAAGTCCGAACAATTTTTACTTTCCTGTTTCTTTCTTAAATGTTTTTTGGTGACATTTTGTTATTTGGGATTGGTATGACTCCACTAAATATACAAAATATTTTTGACAACGGATAGAACAAAAACGCAAATCAATGTTACCAATCTAATTATTCTGTCAAAAAATTTCTCTAATAGAAAATGTTAAATATTTTTATTAAAAACTAATGTAAATGAGAGTCTAAACTGAGAATATAGTATAAACCACTCGTTAAAGACGGCTATTCAAGTACTCGTTCGTTCCCATACTCGCTGATATGCGCTCGTACGCGACTTTCAAACTCGTGCTTAAATAGATTGCCTTCTGTAACTTAAGTTTGAATATACTATTCTGTACTTATATTCAATGTTTGGTACTATACTACATTTTTTAACCACCACTGGTTTTTGGTTTTGGGTAGGTTACATAGAAATAATAGAACTCTGCTTGATTATTTCACACGATACTCTGGTCATAATAAATAAATTATTTAGGGCCGGTTTGTTAATACAAGATTAAAAGTGAAGTAATGGAAACTATTTGTTAGGTAAATTACTTGAATGATTGACTGTTTATAAATATACAGTTAGTCTATCTACCAGTTTATAAACTTATACTTAACTGAAAATTGGAAACTGAAACTGTTTTGACAGATAGTCTTGTAACATAGGCTCGGAATGGATTTTATTGCTAATTATTTGGTGATTTAAAGGTGAAAACAAAAGGCATAAATGGTCCACGTGTATTGTAAAATTCTTTATTACGGACGTTTCGGGCTTAGGACACAGAATAAATATCTATACAGAAGCGACAGTCAGAGAGAGAAACGAAAATTAGAGAGAGAAAGAGTATGCCAACAAATTTAAAGGGCTAATCGGATAAAATCGGATTGCTTCGGCATATCTTCGTATTTTACGATTCTTTGTTCTTTTCATTATCTCGACGTGAACATTTTCCGTAAGGGGTCAATAATAAAAGTATATTGAGAAACACAAATTGATTTCTAATAAAAACAAATATGTTATTTTTTCAACAAACGATAGGAAAAATCGTTATCATAAGGAAAATCATTATATTTCCACGTATTCTGGAAGAGCTGTTGTCTCAGCTTGTCACGCCCATGTATTTTAGGGTTATGGCTAATTCAAGCAAACCAAACACGTCTTCTCACTTTTGACATATGTCATTTTGTGAACTGTTTGTGAATTGGGGTATTCTAATGATTTTTTTTTATTTTTTTTTCTGAAACTTTCACGTATATGTATTACAAATCAAAAAATTTGAGTTCTTTTTTATTTAATTTGAGCGAGATATGAATTTTTAAATATTCTTTGAAAATTTGAATTTTACTGGATGTGACGTATGAGGGACTCATGACATTTAAATGACGGGGCACGTTTACATAGGTACAAATACAACACTTGGCGCGGCAGTCTATCTGTCATTCGGCATTTTATGTTTGTTTGGTTAGTTGTCGCTTGTTTTCTATGTATTTCAATTTTGTTTACGTTATCTAAGTGAATTTTCCGAAATGAAAACTTGTATTAACAATAATAACTATTATAAGAACCAAATTAGAAAAGTTGAAAACTTGTAAACATATAAACGTCATACAACTAACACGATCAAGACAGCTCACAATGCATCAATGGCGGAACAGCTGTTTCCTGTATATGGTATAGTCATGCACAAATTTTTTTAGATGTCATGAGTCCCTCGTACGTCACAACCCACGTGATACGTGTTCAGCGGTAAAATAAAATACAAGAAAACTCATGTTAGGAAAAAAAAATTGATTTTTTTTTTCATTATTTGGGCATTTTAAAGCATAATTCACAATGTTGTAACATTTTTTACCTTAAATTTTACTACATTAGAATACCCCGAAAGTAGAATCGGAAGGACTTGTTTGTTCATATAAAGACTGTATAAATAGATTTAAAAAATGGAGAAAGGGAAATGTAAGTTTTTTTTCGTTTCCGAAAGATCCAGAAATGTAAGCTATGTAAAACGACTACCATATCAAGTAAAATGTATATTCATTTAATAAATGTAGTTGTAAAATGTGGCTCAAGGCCTGTGGAAGAGAAGATTTGATGGAGAAGGATATGTGGAACATATTCATCGAGTCAAAACTAATAACCTTACTCTCAGAGTTTACTCAACCTGTTCCAAAACAGCCAGAGTTTACTCCAAAGTGATGTTCTACTTACTCTACTAACGAGGAGGGTATAGAAATTACTCCACAATATTTTCAAACGTAGATGCTCACGATTCTCAACACATGAAAGTAATTTGCCTTCTTGAGGAAGAAAACATGCTTTTGGTTGAAAATAAACATAAGTAAATACGTTGGCGTGTATTACGAGTAGTGCTCGGAATACCAGTGGATCCAAAAGACCACCCACCCACCCGTATTTCAGTGAATACGGGTCGGAACCGATTCTACACCCATAAGACCCGTATTACCCGTAAGAACCACAGACCCGTATTACCCGTAAGAACCAGAGACCCATATTACCCGTAAGAACCATATCACCCGTAAAATGTATTATTATATTGCTATTTGTTTAAATAATCTTACCGTTGAAAAATAATTTTATTTAATTTAGTTAATTTATTTGATTAAACACTTCACATAATACAAATAGTTATATAAGTTAGTAATATATAAATATATAACGTTAAGGGAAATACGGTTCTTACGGGTAATATGGGTCTGTGGTTCTTACGGGTAATATGGGACTCCAGTTCTTATGGATCTCACGGGTCTTATGGGTGAAGAATCGGCTCCGACCCGTATTCCATTTGGTTCGGGTGGGTGGGTATTTCCCATGTAACTGAATACCCAGTTCGAAGTCCTAGCCCTAATTACGAGCATACTTTTATAATAAAAGCGCTTTTATGGAGCGTATTTTCACATTATATTGAGGAGAGTGCTCCATAAAAGCGCTTTTATTACGGGATTGACATTAATGTTGTAATTATAAGTAGTTTTGTTAATTTTATAAAATTATTTTTAATTTAGTTTCAATTTTTTACTTTAACAAAACTCTCATTCGTTCCAAAACACAACACTTCATACTCTACGCCAAAACTCGGTATTCCTGGTTTTGGAACGCTGCCCTGGTGATGCAGCGAGCACATGGTTTGACTTTGACGTTTGTTTCATTTCTGTTTGTAGTTGCACTTCGAAAGGATTTACTTTGTGTTTCATACAGTAATTTATTGTCACCTAAATAAATTAATCCTGACCAGATTGTATTCCTATTATTTTTACAGTACAATAAAGTAAATTTTTTAATTCAAATTTAGCACTAGAATATGTCAATGTTTTTTTTATTATTACTAATATTTATATTCAAGAATTTATATACAAAATAAATAATAGGTACATTGTTTAATTTCTCAAATTTAAATTTAAAATATCTCGCGCTAGTCGTTAATAAACAGAACTCTGTGATTCGCAAAAAGTGATCATGATTTCCTCGGAAGCCAATAGTAGTCGAGGTTTCCAAGCATGCGCATAATTCGCGGTTGGGTGTTTGTGTGAGATAGACTTATGCAGAAATGATATTTCCATTTCACAGTGTTTCCTTCAAGAAAAGCAAAGGATCCGCAATATATTAGTTAATAGGTATATGGGAAAATGTTGTGCTGTCATATAGGGTTATAAGTAAACAACAACATAAAATGACCAACAAATCGAAGAGATATTGTTCTGTACCGCAGTGCAATAATTATGCAAGTGCTGACATATCCGTTCATTAGTTCCCAAAAAGAGAAATATTAAAAAATAAGTGGAAAATCACGTTAAAAATCGGGAAGGACATATCACCGTTCATTAACGTTTGTTCACAACGTTTTTTACCTAAGCGATTTTATTCCATGTAAGTATTTATAAAAATTTATGCATCAAAACATTAATAGATTGTTTTTGTAGTCATTAAAAAATATTTAAAAAAAAATGATATACCAAGCCAAAAATTACCATAAAGAAAATTCGACAAAAGCCCTGTACAGAGAAGAAAAATAGAGACGTTACCTGTAAGTAGTAACTATTATTCTTTAATATTAAATATTTATTTTAAATTGTTTATAGGAAAGACAGAGACGAAGAAGAAACTATAAAAATACCAGAAATTGAGCAAGAGGAAGACGTGCAAAACAAAGAACTTGATGTGTATTTGTATTTAAGTTATTACGATTGAGTGAGGAGTCCCTTTAAAATTAGATATTTGAACACACAGTTCATTTATTACTGTATTATTATTATTATTATTATTATTATTATTCTGTTTATTTGTCTTATATCCGCACAAGATAATATGTCCAGCTAAAAATAATTAAATAAGTAGTTAACATACAGATAAATTCAATTTTGAATCTTTTTTACCTTCCGTCAAAAGGAAGGTATTGTTTTTGGTCAAAAAATTCGGTGGTGAGTTTTTAATGTATAAGCACGTTTTAGGGTCCCTACAATACGAATGTACTATTTTTAAGATGATGTATGTATGTGTGTCCGTGTGTGTGTCTGTGTGTGTGTCTGTGTGTGTGTGTGTGACAAATTTTTCTCCGACGATAACTCGAAAACTACAATTCTAAAAATTATGATTGTTTCATATTCCTCTTCTTTACAACCATATGAAGAGCTGATTAGATTTTGGTTATAATTGGTCAACCGGAAGTACCCTTATTTGAAGTTTTTAACAGTTTTTCTTAAAAAAATGCAGTTAAATATTATTTTTTGACATTTTCTTATTATATTTATTAAAGAAAATACTCTTCTCTATATGGTTTGATTATTCATTTTCCTTCATATTCAATAGATGTAGAGTTAAAGCATTAGAAAGAAATTAATTTTCAAAAATTAGTCAGCTTTGTTATTTATCAAGGAAACAGCTGACATAATTATTCAAAAAAATTTAATTGACAGATGTCAGTTGCAAGTGCAAAACCAAATATGGAAAAAAGTATAGGATCTAAAATTGGTATGTCATAGTGTTGCTCGCAAGTGACACGCAGAGAAAGGCCAAAGAGAAGATGGAAGGACATTACTTAGTGTAGTTTATGTTATAATTTTATTGGATTTATAGAACCTTTTCAAATGAACTTTTGGTATGGAATTTGTAAAAAATAGTATGTGTTCGTGTTCGATTTTACATGATAGTATATAGAATCTGTTCCAATGACCTTTTGGTGTGGGATTTGTACAAAATACATGGAATTGACGGAAGGTCTTGTGCTGGCCACAACAGATTTTTTTACCTTTATATACTACTTCTCCTTCGACCATAGGCCGCACTGCATCATTTAAATAAATATATATATTTGACATTGTGATAAACATATTTGATTTCAATTAAAAGTAGCAAAATATCCTCAAAACAAAGTATCAAAATACAACTACCACAAAAGTAAAATATAATGTTTTCCCTATAAGTCGGTCATTAGTGCTGCCATCTCTAGGATGTGGCTCTCCCGGATAGCTTGCAAGCTGGGGAGAAACTGTCACATCGAAGGTCAGAGAGCTGGGCAGCTTTCCAAATTCAAGAGTACCGTAATTTAAGAGTGTAGTGTGTTTTGGAAGAATGAGTTTTGTTGGAGTAAAAAATTGAAATTAAATTTTAAAAAATTAACAAAACTACTTATAACTACAACATTAATGTCAAGCCCCCTCTGAGACTAAGGTTATTAGTTTTGGAACGATTTTGAGTAATTTCGTACTCTGTAGTAGAGTTTTGGAACGCAACCCTGAAGTTTATTTTGGTCGCGTGTTCAAGGGCGTCGATTTTGTAACTAGAAAGCGATAAGAAGTTACGAGTTTTGTTTTCATAGTTTGGCAGTTTTCATATTGAAGTTTTTAGTGCGTATTGAGTTATTTCATATTTTTTTGCCAAACTATGAAAACAAAACGCATAATACGCTACCAAAACAAACTTCAGCTCCCCGTCCTTTAATCTGACAGTTTCTCCCCAGCTTCTGATTGGCTAATTCGCTTTGTCACGTGAATGTCCGCAAGCTACAGTTACAGATCTAGGCTATTGTTCACCTGATCATGTATTCTGTCCGTTCTTACTTTCAATTCGATTCGGTTCGTAGTGTTTTAGTCGCGCTTGTTATCTCATCTGGTACGATTTTCTGCAATAATAAGTTTTTTTTTGTGGATGAAGAGAGACTTATTGAAATGTTTTATGACGCAGACCTTAATATTATAAAAGGAAAAGTGCATACGAGTTTTACAGATAAATATTATAACGTTGGGTAAGTTCATGTTTGAAACATAAATTTTATCACATTTGTAATATACAGGGTGTCTCTTAAATAGGGGGACATGGCTTAACCACAGATTCCTGAGGCTAAAATAAGACGATTTAACTAAACTTGCTTCTACCGGAAAGTGTACCATTTAGCCAGAAATCTGCTTCAAAGTTCTACGAATAAAAATTAATTTTGCTTATAATATTCGGACGCTTTATTCGATTTGAATGAAATTTGGTATGACAGTTTATATGGTTATAAGTCATCTTTTAAGGTGATACTTGTTATTATTAGTAAACCACTAGTGTATGAAACTTAGGTCTCCCAGCATTAATTAGACCGTAACTTTTTAATGGCAATGCCGAAAACGTGATATTATTTTTCTTCAGAAAGATACATTCAATAGTAAACTTTTGTCTCTCTGTGTAATTTGTGATATCTGTTACGGTTCACACAGAAAAAAATAAAATCTGAGTGTCTGCACTGCTAAATTTTTAAAATAAATTTAATCTAGCAGTCTATCCAAATGTCAAACAAGTAATTTTTAATGACAGTAACGAGTTGTCAATTTTTACAACTTGTTTAGGAGTAAGCTAAGATATGTAATAGTCTTATTTATAATAATGGTAGTAAAATACTATTAGGCCGAACACACGGATGTTACTAATTTTAGAATATTGCGAAGAAAATTTTTGACAACCCGTAAAACAATTGTTACTGTCATTAAAAATTACTTGTTTGACATTTGGATAGACTGCTAGATTAAATTTATTTTAAAAATTTAGCAGTGCAGACACTCAGATTTTATTTTTTTCTGTGTGAACCGTAACAGATATCACAAATTACACAGAGAGAGAAAAGTTTACTATTGAATGTATCTTTCTGAAGAAAAATAATTTCACGTTTTCGGCATTGCCATTAAAAAGTTACGGTATAATTAATGTTGGGAGACCTAAGTTTCATACACTAGTGGTTTACTAATAATAACAAGTATCACCTTAAAAGATGACTTATAACCATATAAACTGTCATACCAAATTTCATCCAAATCGAATAAAGCGTCCGATTATTATAAGGAAAATTAATTTTTTTTCGAAGAACTTTGAAGCAGAATTCTGGCTAAATGGTACACTTTCCGGTAGAAGCAAGTTTGGTTAAATCGTCTTATTTTAGCCTCAGGAATCTGTGGTTAAGCCATGTCCTCCTATTTAAGAGACACCCTGTATTAGATTTTACAGATTTGTTTAAATGAAGACAAATCCACTGAAAGTGATTCGCGTGCATGCCCTAGACAGAAGTAAATTTCGTTGCCATCACATAGCTATTCATGCACACTACATTTCCGTAACGGATACGTCTTGTTCTTGGTCGAAGAAGAAAACAACTGATACACTACAGTGCAAACAATTGAAGATCTATATCCTTCAACACCACATAGATCCACTGATCGCGCAGTTTCTGAGGAATATGTTGAAGTATTAAGAAACGAATTAGCCAAATTTGAAAAAGCAGTGGGCCGAGAAAGGTTTTTTAATAGCCGATCTTTTACCACTAAGCGTTAATTTTTAATGATACCATAGTTTATGGTGAAAAAAAACACGAAATATTACGAGAGTAAAAATACAAGTAGAAAGGGCCATAGGAGGAATTAAAACTTTTCTGATATTACATATGATTGCTTTTTTTAATGCCCCATGTATCATTCATCCTTAAAGTTTGTGGGGCTTTCACAATTTTTTAATACCCGCTTATAAGGAAATCGAAATATTTTACAATGAACAAAGTATGTAATCGAATTTTTGTAAATATGTACAAAGGCTTTTAATGAATACGTGTTACAAATTTATAGGGTATATACGAGGTGCGAAATAGACTAACTTTTACCAATAAACTCATAAAATGGTAATTATATTTCTTAATTTTCGTTGGCTGTTACGATCTCTCACTACAGTTACTAATTTTGTTTATTTTAACTTTTTGCATCCCCTACATACCCTATAAATTTGTAACACGTATTCATTAACACTCTTTATATTATTTATTATTTATACCTATGTGACAAATATATTTTTTCTTCAAACGTCATAAAAATGGTATCTTTTGTGACTTGATTCACAAGGTTGAAGTTTCATTTCTTCGCCGCCGGAGTAGAAATAGTTAATTACTACGCCGCCGGAGTAGAAATGAAATAAATAAATATCCATAGCAACTATATAAAATGAGCGAATAAGAAGTGACTAATAAAATAGAAACCTGCAATATCGCCCCAAGTTTCACTATAAATACTCTAGATAACCTAAGAATAAAGTTACTAAAAACCTCCAATAGCTGTCAAATTTGAATTGATAATCTATAAATTGAAATATAAACAGTTTATGTTTAACGAAATAACATATTATAAAATAGCAGACTTACATATTGGTAATGACAATAAGAATAAAGTGATAAAAAAGTTCATTTTGTTTCGCAGCGATTCCTCGACATATCATATTCTTCAGTCATATTGTTGAACAACTTCAACGGCCGTACATGGCAAAACTTCTGATATAATTGCACATAAGGAGAATATAAAATTGCATAGTTTTTATTTAAACGTCAAAACGTGAAAATTTTGAATGTTTATAACAAAAAGTGAACAAACACGAATGTATCCATAGCAACAGAGCAATTGAAATCAGCAAACGTCCTTCACGTAAAATATTTATAATTATTGTAACGTCAAGTTGTAATTATTTTATTTAAATATGTATGTAGTGATTGAGTAACAAAGTTGGTAACAATGTAGTAGGAGTAGAAGTTACCAGCTTAGTGACTACGAAATAAAGCCAAATAAAATACAATAATATAATTGAATTAATTGTGTATTTAATACGAATTATAAGATATAACATTGGCGACGAGGATAACTACAAAATGCAAACTGAAAAAGGTGGTATCAAACCATTTGATCCGTTAGGAGAAGAGTCCGCTATCTCACAAGGGTGGGACAGATGGTTAAAATCCTTCGAATTATTTTTAGAAGCAAATGCAATACAAGAGGGTAAAAGACGACAAGTACTTCTTCTTCACCACGCTGGCGAAGGCGTACAAGAAGTATGGTATACATTGCCAGAAGCAGAAAAGAAATATGAAGCAACTGATGATGTTTACGATATCTGCAAAAAAGCATTAACAAATATTTTCAAACCAAAAAGAAACTACACTTATGAAAGACATCTATTTCGAGCACTGGCGCAAAGAGAAGGTGAAGGAGTAATTCAATTTGTAACTCGTCTGAAGACCCAAAGTAAAAATTGTAATTTTAAAGAACAGGAAAATGAAATGATTATAGACCAACTTATCGAAAAGTGCAATTCTACAGAATTGAGAAGGCAACTGTTGAAAGAAGGGGATAGTCTGACAATAGAAAGAGCTAAAGAACTAGGAAGAATTTTAGAAACTTCTGAAATGCAGGCGGTAAACATAGAAGCAGAAATAAAACAGAAAGTTGGAGATCAAGAAATTAGAAAAATACAAACGAAGCTACGTAGAAAAATAGGCAATAAAATTCGTTGTTATAGGTGTGACGCAGAAGATCATATTTCCAGTGACGCAAAATGCCCCGCCAGAGACAAGAATGTGTTCAAAACTCGGGCACTTCCAGAAATGCTGTAAAACAAAAATGAAGGAAGCAAATAAAAATCAACGGAAGATTAGAAATGTTGAAGAGGAGGATGACATTGAAGATGATAGTTCAGAATATGCGTTTCAAATACACTCGCAAAATGACGTAGGAGACATTGAAATCCAAATAGGGGGAGTTAAAGCAAAATTTTTAATAGATTCCGGCGCAACTTGTAATGTATTGGACAAAAAAAGCTGGATAGATTTAAAGAAGAAAAAAGTAAAGGGACAATGTCACAAAGCACAGAAAAAATTGTTCACATACGCCAGCAAAGAACCGTTGTCAACCTTAGGAATATTTTCAGCAGATATTAAATTGAAAAACGGAGTGACGTTAGACGGCACCAAATTCTACGTTGTGGATGGCGAGGGTGTGCCAATTCTAGGAAAGGAGACGGCTAGGAAATTAGGAGTCTTAAAAGTAGGATTACCACGCAGAAATATCACCGAGAAAAGGAAGTTTAGCTCTTTAGGAGATTTGAAACAAGAATTCCCTGGGTTATGTGAAGACCGAATTGGTAAACTAAAAAATTACCAATTAAAATTATCAGTCAACGAGAAAATTAAACCGGCAACACAAACTGTAAGAAGAATACCATACCACCTACGAGCACAAATGCATGAGAAGCTACGGGAGTTGCTGAAGGAAGATATTATAGAGAAGGTAAATGAACCTTCATGCTGGGTGTCACCAGTAGTATGTACCATCAAGAAAACTAAAGAAGTCCGGATGTGCGTCGACATGAGGGCGGCGAAAAAAGCCATTGTAAGAACGACATCCAAAACCAACAGTGAATGACTTGATTATAAATCTCAACGGCAGTAAGTGGTTCTCAGAAATTGACCTGAAGTCAGCATTTCACCAAATAGAGTTAGAAAAGAACAGTCGCGAAATAACTTTTGCAACTAGCGAGGGACTATAGATTTAAACGCCTATTTTTTTGAATAAACTGCGCGCCGGAGATTTTTCAAAGGATCATGGAACAATCGACGGAAGATTTGAAAGGTATAGAAGAATATATTGACAACTTCTTGGTGTACGGGAAAACGCGAGAGGAACACGATAATAATTTATACCATCTGCTACAAAGATTGCAAAAATTGGGATTGACAGTAAATATTAAGAAATGCAAAATAGCCGAAAAAACGATAGAATTTATGGGACATGAAGTATCTGAAGAAGGAGTCAAACCATTAAGAAATCGAGTAGAAGCAATACAGAATTGCAGATCACTGCAGAAAAAAAATGAATTGCAAAGTTTTTTAGGCTTGATCGGATTTTGTTGTAGATTCATACCAGAATATTCTACAATCACGAATCCATTGAGAAAATTGTTAAAAAAAGATGCCAAATTCAAATGGGCCAAAGAACAACAGTTGGCATTTGACAAATTAAAGGATATGCTAACAAAACCCCATGTATTGGGATTCTTTAATCCAAATAAAAAACTAACGATCATCGCAGATGCTACTCCATATGCACTGGGCGCTGTACTGGTGCAATATCAAGAAAAAGGACATAAGATTATAGAATTCGCTAGTCGGGCACTTAGTGAAACCGAGAAGAAGTACAGCCAAACGGAAAAAGAGGCATTGAGTTTGGTCTGGGCATGTGAAAGGTTTCACTACTACATTTATGGTTATGAGTTCGAATTAATAACTGACCATAAACCGTTACAGTTCATTTTTGCACCGAAATCGAAACCAAGCGCAAGAATCGAGAGGTGGGTCATGAGACTTTCGGGATATAACTTCCAAGGGACATATCAACCAGGCAAACAAAATATAGTAGACTCATTATCACGGTTAAGCAGACCGAAAGAACAGAAGACCAGTTTCGACGGAGGAGATGAACACGTAAGGTGAGTAATACAACAAGCAACACCAAGAGCCATGACACTAGAAGAGATAAGACAGGAATGAGAAAGATAATAACTTTAAATAACTACGAACTGCCATAAATGAAGATAAATGGGCAGTTAAATTCAGGAAATATGAATTAATAAAATCCGACCTGTGCATCGTAGATGGTGTGATCTTAGGCACGAGAATACTCATACCATCATCACTGAGGAATGAAGTACTAAGACTGGCTCATGAGAGCCACCCAGGAGTGGTACAGATGAAGCAACGACTTCGGAGCAAAGTTTGGTGGATAGGGCTAGATAAGGAAGTTGAATTATTTTGTAAAAAGTGTCATGGATGTCAATTGGTAGGAGCTATCGATTATCCAGAGCCGATCACTACAACTAGATTGCCAGATGCACCATGGAGGATGATAGCAATGAATTTTCTAGGACCTTTAAATGACGGAATTTATATATTCGTAGTTATAGATTACTATAGCAGATATTACGAAGCCAAAATCATGACAACTATTACATCAGATAAAGTGATTGAAGAATTACAAGAAATCTTCGCGAGATTTGGGTTGCCCGAAATCATAATTGCGGATAACGGGAGACAATTTACGAGCTGTCAATATAGAGACTTCTGCTTGCAAAACGGTATAGACTTACGCATAAATACTCCCAAATGGCCGCAGTCAAATGGAGAAGTATAGAGGCAGAACAGATCGATAATGAAGAGAATGAAAATTGCTCAAGCAACTGGCGATGATTTGAAACGTGCATTGAAAGAGTATCTATTTTCGTATCGCACAACACCACACAGCACGACAGGCAAAACACCATCTTTCTTGATGTTGGGAAGAGAGTTGAGAGACAAGCTGCCAAGCTTCAGCAAATGTGAAGTTATACCCAATTTTATCGAAACGAATGACCGCGACAAAGAAAGGAGGGAAAGGTTTAAAATGTACATGTGGTGATCAAGTCTTGGTGAAGAGAGATGTAGTTACCGACAAGTTACAAACCCCATTTCACCCTATACCGTGGACTGTGGTAGGGAAAAATGGTAATTTGATGACCTACGAAACACCACTGGGACAAAAATATACTAGAAACTCAACATTCGTTAAAAAATATAATCAGACGAACGATGTACCCAAAGATGAAGAATCATTAAAGCCTGATGAAGTCGAAGCTACACAGCCAGAGACTGAAGTTCCATTAAGAAGGTCAAGCCGAACTACTCGCCCGCCTAAGTGGATGGAAGAATACAAATAACATAAAAATGTTTATGTAAAAATATTTATTGTATTTAAAATTTTCCCGCGTTGGGAGAAATGTAGTGATTGAGTAACAAAGTTGGTAACAATGTAGTAGGAGTAGAAGTTACCAGCTAAGTGACTACGAAATAAAGCCAAATATAATACAATAATATAATTGAATTAATTGTGTATTTAATACGAATTATAAGATATAACAATGTACGTTTGAAGAAAAAATATAATGTGTCATTAGGAGTAAAAGTGTCATTTAGGCGTATTCTATTTGCCACTTGGATCAGATCTAACTTACACTATCTGATCTTGATCACTTATTTGCTGTTCTATTTGACTGGATTACTTTATCCCCACCACTAGATTTTCTGATCCGGATCACAACCACCAGTACTGCCGGCCAGATTCTTGAATATAAATATTAGTAACAATAAAAAACAATGACATATTCTAGTGTTTTTGTATTAAATAATTAACTTTTTTCTACTGTAGTAAAAATAATAGGAATACAATCTGGCCAGGATTAATTTATTTAGGTGACAATAAGGTAAAGAATAATAAAAGAAATAATTTATAAAATATTTATTGGTTTCTTAATAACACAATTCGATGAAACTTATTTCTAGTATAATCATCTTTTTCGGACAATAATTTTGTCTTGTGATAAAATCTAATTTTTAAAAATGTAATTTTCATAATTTGAGTTTTGTGGTTGTCTAAAACAGTTTATTCTTCGGTTGTATTAAAACATAAGGAGGGCATAAAACACTTAAACTTTTTGTGTATTAAATAACTTACATAATGCAAATTAATATTAGGTGCTTTACAACTGCACAGACAACACGTTCTAGTCGGCATGGTACAAAAACACAAAAGAAAATTACTGTATGAAACACAAAGCAATGCTTTCGAAGTGCACCTACAACACACAGAAAAGAGAGTATACAGGATGTCTCTTAATTCATGAATCTGTGGTTAAGCCATGTCCCCCACATGGCTTAACCACAGATTCCTGAGGCTAAAATAAGACGATTTAACTAAACTTGCTTCTACCGGAAAGTGTACCATTTAGCCAGAATTCTGCTTCAAAGTTCTTAAAAAAATAATTTTGCTTATAACTAAACGCTTTATTCGATTTAGATAAAATTTGGTATGACAGTTCATATGGTTATAAGTCATCTTTTTAGGTGATACTTGTTATTATTAGTGAACCACTAGTGCATGAAACTTAGGTGTCCCAACATTGATTAGACCGTAACTTTTTAATGGCCACGCCGATAACATAAAATTATTTTTGTTCAGAAAGATACATTCAATAGTAAACTTTTCTCTCTCTGTTTACTTTGTGATATCTGTTACGGTTCAGACACAAAAAAATAAAACCTGAGTGACTGCATCGTGAATTTTTTAAAAATAAATTTAATCTAGCAGTCTATTCAAATGTCAAACACCTAATTTCTAATGACAGAAACAAAAAAATTCCTTCGCAATATTCAGAAACTATTAACATCCGTTTGTTCAGCCTAATAGTATTTTACTATCATTATTATAAATAACACGAATAAATATGTTAGCTTACTGCTAAATAATTTGAGAAGATTGACAACTCGTTATATATATATATATATATATATATATATATATATATATATATATATATATATATATATAGAGAGAGAGAGAGAGAGAGAGAGAGAGAGAGAGTTCAGTGGTTGTAGATGGCTGTGCCTATAAAAGTAACTATATCTGGTGACTTTAGCGTCAATGCTATCATCGTGTCAAACGACATGAAGAAAATTAACCTTAATTGTACTTATTTTTTATTATTTTCTTTATAATTGTGATCAGTTATGTTTTGTATTTATATGTATGCATGTTATAAAAATTATGAACATAAAATCAATATTAATTAATTACCTTCATAGATTTATTTCACTGCCGATTATTTTTCTTTGTAATAACATACTCGTTTCAAGATAATCCATTTTAAATTTGGCCCCTAAGCTAGACACAATATGGCGGCCAATTGCGGTACTTTATATATCTAGTGACTTTATGCATCACAAGCCAGCGACGCAGTCAGCGTTAGTCAATAATAGTCAAGGTTTCCGAGCATGCGCATAATTCCCGGTTGGGTGTTTGTGAGAGATAGACTTATGCAGAAATGATATTTCCATTTTACAGTTTCCTTCACCTACTCTTATGGGAAAGATACGAGCATTAGCAATAATATTAGTTAATAGGTATATGGTCAGTTGACCCATAAAATTTAATGGACGTCGCTAGAATTCTCTTATGGCCATTTGCACCAACACGGCTTAAATTTTAAGCTGGGTTTAAACAAAAAAATTACAAATCAAAATTTTGACAGCAATATAATTCATTTGACATTTGATTTCAATACAATATTGTCAATTTAAGGGCCGATCTTTCCACCTTCGGATAAAGTTCCGGATAAAGTTATCGGACGGATAAATCAAAAATGCGTCTTTTCACCTGCGGATAAAGTTATCCGCCAGATAAATATTGCTTATCCCACAGATAAGTTATCCGGAACTTTTATACCGGATAAGGGCCGGTCTTTCCACCTTCGGATAAAGTTCCGGATAGCTATCCGCCAGATAAATTTATCTGACACTTTATCCTGCGGATAACTTTTTTCTGTCTTTCAATACAAATTTATCTGACGGATAAGTAATTTATGTGCACTATCAATGTGTATAATATCTAGGGTATAACTAGAAAAAGATGCAGAAATTGTAAAATTAATAAGATAGACAAAGATAAAAGGTATATATTTTCTGATTACATCAAGTTAGCTTTCAGCGGAATTTTTGTTTCCTTATAGTTCCATATTTATTTTCAAGCGTTTGACATAATATGTCAGAAAAATTATTATCAAACAAAAAATATTAATTTAAAGGTAATAGTCATTCTTTATGTAGTATACTTTATTGTTACTAATATTTTTAAACTTAACAGAACATGGATGACAATAAAAAAAAGCGACAAAGATCATCTAATTTCACAAATGACGAAATTAGGCATTTGGTTACGATTGTAACTCAGTATAAAAATATAATTGAAAATAAACAAACCGATGCATTATCGTGGAAAGATAAAGAGGAAGCATGGGTCAAAATCGCAGAAAAATTTAATTCGGAAACTAATGGAATACCACGGGATGTAAAAAATTTAAAATCCAAATATGAAACAGTTAAAAAATCTATTAGGAAGAAAAATGTTGAAATGAAAAAGGAACTATTTATTACTGGCAGGGGTCCTCGAAAAAAAATCTTATTTGAAGATTACGAGGAAATATTAATGGGAGAAATTGACTGTAAAACAGAAGGGTTACAAGCTGTAGGGTCTGACGCGAAAACTGGAGATGAATTGACTAATAGCAATATAATTTTTGAATTAAATGGTAATTATACAAATTTATGTAGTTAGTTACAAGGAGCGGAGGACGTCCCAATGACTAGACCCCAGTTATACTGTAAAATAGAAACACTATACATATTTTAACTTTTGCGCATAATTTTATCAATGTTTAACGTCTGGTTGGTGCCAACATATTTAAATATTTAATATAAAACTATTGTGAATATGTAGCCCTGTTTTTATCTCTTGATTCTAAAAATATTTTTTGATTGCAACAATGAAATTAGAATAAAGTTCTTGTCTATTGTTAAATATCTGTTTTAGTTTACTGCTTTCATATTATATTTTACGGTGTAGCATTATTTGTTACAAATCTATTGACCGATTGGTCCTATATGACCCACTGTAATAATGAAAATGTTAAAACACATATTTTTTTTTACATAGATCCTACTATTTTGAACGACATAGACATAGAGCAAATAAGTTATAATTGCTTGAATTCTCCCACGCAGACCATATCAGAACAACCGAATAGCGCAGAACAGGTTGAATTCCTCCAATATTATATATTCCATTATTTTAATTCTATATCATATTTTTTAGACGGCAAATAATTCAATAGTTGGTAAAGAAGCAAAAAATAATAAGGTAATTTTATTTTTTCTTTTACAAGTACTTCAGAAATTATATTTTAACATGATTATTTAGAATTGGAAAAATACATTAAAGGCTCCAATAAGTAATAAATTAAAAGTACAGAAGATAAAACAGACCAATTTCGAATCTTTGGAAAATGTTACAAATAAAAAGTTAAAGTTATTAGAAAAAGAAGAAAATTATTTAGAAGAAGAAGAGAAAAGAAAAATTGAATTATTTAATAAAAAAAATAGAATACTGGACTAACAGAAACAAGAGAGAGGAAGAAGAACACATAATAAAAATGAAAATTTTAAATAAACAACTTAACCTACATAATTTGTAAAATTAATTACAATACAGAAATAAATTACAAATTAGCAAAATATTCAATAAATTGTTTCCGGATTCTTTCATTTTCATTCAATCTGTAATTATTAGCATAATGAGGAAAATTATTTTCATCTGACCCCTCGATAATAATTTCATTGTCCAGTTCTAAAGCTATATTTAATTTTGTGCTTTCATCTCTTGCAATATTATGTAATACGGCAGTTGCAACTATAATTTTTTGTGCAAGAGGAATTTGACAGCGCATTCCGAGTCCTATTGCAGGGAATCGCCTTTTCCATATCCCAAATGCACGCTCTATAACGTTTCTTGTACGCACATGTGCCTCGTTATACAAGGCTTCAGGCTCTGTTTGTGGATTTGCTATTGGAGTCATTAAATATTTTTTTAATGGATAACCAGCATCTCCCAATATCACTGCGTTTGCGTAATCGCCACGTTCAAAATGAAAGTTTATATTAGAATTGTTGAAAATAGTACTGTCATGTGTACTTCCAGGCCATCTAACAACAATATTTGTAAATTTGTAATTTGCGTCACATAATGCTTGGACATTTAAAGCAAAATATCCTTTTCCACATCTATAATTCTCCGCAGTAGGGCCCCCGGGAGATTGGATTTTTATTAATGTACCATCTACTGCACCGATGACACGAGGGAACCGACAAATATAAAATTCCCGTTGTTTTTCCTTTATTTCGTGGCATGTTTATATACACAGGACATAAGCTTGCTAATGCATTCGACATATCATGTACGATTCTGTTGACTGTAGATTTGTGTATCCCAGCAAGTTACCAATAACTACATGTAATGAATATAAGACCTTTTACTAGATTAATACTATTTTATTATTAAACAAGAAATTGACATTCCTTATTTACACAAACGATGACAAGTAAAGTTTTGTTTATTTTCATGGCTAGAGATACTGAATGTAATATTTTCCTAAACTACATTATCACACTACATAAATTTGTATAATTACCATTTAATTCAAAAATTATATTGCTATTAGTCAATTCATCTGCAGTTTTCGCGTCAGACCCTACAGCTTGTAACCCTTCTGTTTTACAGTCAATTTCTCCCATTAATATTTCCTCGTAATCTTCAAATAAGATTTTTTTTTGTGGACCCCCGCCAGTAATAAATAGTTCCTTTTTCATTTCAACATTTTTCTTCCTAATAGATTTTTTAACTGTTTCATATTTGGATTTTAAATTTTTTACATCCCGTGGTATTCCATTAGTTTCCGAATTAAACTTTTCTGCGATTTTGACCCATGCTTCCTCTTTATCTTTCCACGATAATGCATCGGTTTGTTTATTTTCAATTACATTTTTATGCTGAGTTTTAATCGTAACCAAATTCCTAATTTCGTCGTTTGTGAAATTAGATGATCTTTGTCGCTTTTTTTATTGTCATCCATGTTCTGTTAAGTTTAAAAATATTAGTAACAATAAAGTATACTTCATAAAGAATTACTATATTACCTTTAAATTAATATTTTTTGTTTGATAATAATTTTTCTGACATATGTCAAACACTTGCAAATAAATATGGAACTATAAGCTTTATTCACAACCACTTTGAATAATTTGAATTTAGGAAATTTGAATTTAAAAAATTTGACACCATTCGCAATACATAATTTTTAATAGCATTCACAACCACTTTCATAACCAAAAAATTAAAGAATAATAGTAAGAAGTTTGTTTACATGTCAGCCATAGAATGTCAAATACCCAGCTAATATAGATATGGACGAGCAGGTAATGTACAAATTTAATATTGTAAATAACCATCACCTAATCACCAACTATATAAACAAATAATGACAAGTACCATGGCTCGCGAGATAAACTAATAACGTACAACCATGACCAACTAGCTTAAACAAGGACAGAAGATAGTAATTTCAATAGACACTTACAAAATTGCAATTTGCACGAGCGCCTCTAACGGCGAAGCATAGAAATCAAGGTTGCTATGGTTACCCCGTACAAACAAAGACCTGTCATCAGCCGTAGACTTTACACTCTAGCCATCGTTTTAGTTGAATAATCGAATGATCTTCAATATTATCAAACAAAAAAGTTGCCCCAGACACATCTTCTGGTTTTAAACTCATTTTTATTAAACACAACGTACACATCACAATAAAGAATTAGGTTTAACACTGAATAACAGATGCGAATACAATGACAGATAGGAACAGGGAACGGGACGCAAGACAACGAGGGGAGGTTTGTTTGTATGCATGACCTTCTATATCTCTCTTGCAGTGACGTCAATTTTGTAAGTGTCTATTTCAAGTTTGGAGCTTGCAAACTTCAAATTTTTCAAATTCAAATTTTTCAAATTGAAATTGATTGTGAATGCTTATACATATATCCTATATGCAAACTTCAAATTTTTGAAAGTGAAATTGGTTGTGAATGACAAAAATTCCGCTGAAAGCTAACTTGATGTAATCAGAAAATATATACCTTTTATCTTTGTCTATCTTATTAATTTTACAATTTCTGCATCTTTTTCTAGTTATACCCTAGATATTATACACATTGATAGTGCACATAAATTACTTATCCGTCAGATAAATTTGTATTGAAAGACAGAAAAAAGTTATCCGCCGGATAAATTGTCAGATAAATTTATCTGGCGGATAGCTATCCGAAACTTTATCCGAAGGTGGAAAGACCGGCCCTAAGCCAAGTTTAATATTTAAGTTATATTGGTGCAACCGGACATTCCACTATAAACGCAACTGACGGTATTTTTTGCATTTTTGAATATATGAAACACCATATAAATAAATTTCATGCGATATGAAATGGCTTTTAATTTTAAAAATGGGAATGCACACAAAATTAGAAATGCATAAATATAACTCTTTACATTTCTGGCTATGTACATTTTTCGAAACGTACATTTATCGCCTTGTACTTTTCTCCTAATTTGTATATTTCCTCCTTGAAAATATATTGCCCTGTACATTTCTCTCCATGTATATTTTTTGGAAAGTATAAATCTCATCGACCTTTAAACTACTGGACCAAGTGTTTCCTATTCTTTTATCGTTAGAATAATGCTCCAACATAAAAGGATAGAAATATATATTCTGTCCTTCAACAATACGGAAGTTCTCAGCATAGAAAAGAGAGTATAATATTGAGTTCTCAGTTAAAGTATACTGCGCATGCGTTCGTACTCATTGTACATCTTTTTCACCCATATGTAAACCTCTATATATCGCTCTCTATCACTAAATAGTTGTCAAAATCTATTTGACGTTTCGTGACTGTTTGTGTATTATTTTACTTTTTTGGAGAACATTTACAATTATTTTTGTCAACATATACGAAAATGTGTTATGAGGTGTGTATGCCACAAAATAATGGGGAAACGGTGTATTTTATGCAGTCAACAGTACGTACGCCGTTTAGCTGTGTCATTTCATATGTAAGTTCTTATTAATTATTACTTATCCTCTATAATATAATATGTGTATATAATACATTGTATTAAAAATATATAATGAAAGTAATTATGCACAAAAAAATTAAATATATACTCTTAGCGATTATGCACCAAGTATAACAAGTTAGGGACAAATCAAATTTTTATTTTGCCGCGTTTTCTTAACTTCCGTACTGTTGAAGGATAGAGATACTGTGTCTGCACCGTTATGGCGGGACAAACGTTTTGCTCGTACGCTGCGTCTATTAGTTTAAAGGTCGATGATAAATCTCCTCCTTCAAGTTATATTGCTCTGTACATTTGTCACCTAATTCATTTTGCGAATTTTTCAAATCTATACCATGAAGTTGAAGCGAATTTGAAATTCGCATATCGAAACTCGGAAAACAAAATATATTTTATTAATTTATAGTTTGCAGACTAATATTTAGTTCTTCTACTTATTTTTAGATGGCATATTTGAAAGACACGAAATTTAAATTATTACCGATTTGGTATTTTCATATTCCTAGATTATTGGGTGTAATAATAGAAAAAATAATACATATTTTATAGTATTATTCTAATATTTATTTGGACAGTTAATATATATTTATGATAAAATAATACATTATATTTTTATATATTTTATATTAATTAATCATAAAAGGTATATTTCATAAGATTTAGAAATACAAATATCAAACCTTGGCAAAAATATTCAAAATGGGATCAAGGCGAGTGTCAAAGATGACAGAAGACTCCGTAGGAAGAAAATTTAAATGTGCTAAAGCAAAGCTTCACGTACGTGTAATTTAAATATATACTATTTACTTTCATTTATTTATACATTTATGATATTCTTTTTATCACAACCTTCTGAAGGTAGGGAAATATATCATTCTAATCGCAATTCTTTTGGGTGGTAAATAACGGGAATATTTGAGAGAAAAAATAATGAACGATTAGCGACCTTAAACAGGACAAATGGAACAAGCGATGAAATATACGTAAAAAACTAATTAGAAAATGAGATCTGTCACAATTTTTTATTTTTATCTTTAATCGATAGAAGGATGAAAATTATTAGATATGTATTTTTTTATTTTTGCTCATACTGACCGTTAATTATAAAAAATCTATGTTTAAAAGTAAAAAAAAAAGACTGAATTACCGAACTTTTTCTCTGGCCTAATATCGAAGTGACAGACTGACAGAGCAAAATAACCTCAAATTTATTAAAATAAATAAATTAGTTGAATAGTCTAAATCAGTATAACACCTTATTAATTTACTAAATTGAAGAATAAAACAATATTCTGAGATATTCCACTTATGCTACAATAGCTACACAATTTAAATCTTAACCTTTTATGTTTAACTGAAATGAATCATAAATGGTACTATGCAGTGAACTTATACACATATATACACATTTCATTTTCAATTTTTAGCCCATTTATATTTTTCTTTTTCATTGTAGATGGTCTGTGATTTACAAAACCCAATCTGACTTATCATATAGCAACTTTTTAAAAATATTGTAATTGAAAACGATAAACAATAAATGCAAATAAAAAAGAAAATTAATTAAACAGAGCATTATAGCCGCGACAGACGACAAAAATTAATGATCATTAACGGTTAGATATAGTATACACACGTGAACTTGATACTATTGACAGATGTCAAAACTGCGTCTATAGGGCACCTGTACGTGACGTTTCAACATGGCGGCCACCAGCTGATCTTGGTCAACCAAACCTTCAGTTTGCATTATGTCTTACGGAGAAATATCGTGTCGTAAGCTTTTATTGTGTTTTTATGGCACTTATTGTTTTATTTGGGAAAAACTGATTAGAGTGTGTAAAAGTGAGTATATGAGGAGTGTTTTCCGTAAAAAATAAGTCAGGACATTCTTATTATTTAATGAGTTCCAGGTTATTAAATTAAAACTAACCCAATCCTATTTTTTTGTGTATACTTTTATTGCATATAAAATAATTTTAACATAATCGGATAGGAACATATTGTATGAATGTTTAAATATATGTAATTTTCTTTAATAATATATATAAAAAACATGAAAAAATATTTTTTAAATGACAGAATTACAAATTTTTAATGAAGTCTTTTTTAGTAACAGAAAAATAACAGAAACAGACACAAATATATATATATATATATATATATATATATATATATATATATATATATATATATATTGTGTCTGTTTCTCACAAAGGTTTAAAAATTAGATAGGTTATTATTGATTTCATATTGATTTTTAAAAGGCATTTATAATCCTCGTCAAAAAAATGTCAATGTATAAGGATCCACATTATGTATCCACTTAAATTTATCAATTTAACGTACTTTGGCTTCCAAAGATTAATTTTTGACGTATAAACTCAATAAACTCATTTTCTCATTTATATACAATAAAAATACACAATAAGAAAAATGAACTCCAAGATAAATATATATATATATATTTACATCCCACTACCATTGTGGCGTCCCCTGTGTAATTTTCTACATTCAAAGTGACGTCCTTGTGCATAAGACGTCCGTATACCGGACGTCATATGCACATGGCCTTATAAATTTTTTTCTGACATCAGGGGGGCCTCTAGTATCGTATAGAAAAATTTGTTATGGACGTCAGAATGATAGCGGAATGGAAAATGTATATTTTTTGTAGTTCAAAAAAATTCCACTTGCGGCGCTAGTGTCGTCCGGCGTTTATACAATGTATATACTGAAGTTTCATTCCAGCGACATTTTGAACTCCGTACACTTGGCAACAGTGGAACTTTGGATACTACATTAGCGCGCAACTCTTTTAATCGTATTTAAATCTACATTGTGCACTCCTGGTAGTATTTTAAATTAATATTTATGTAATCAAACCTTTTGTTTTGCACTTGTAAAATCCTCTGAGCAAATACAAAATCAATAAACTATGAAATAAAAATGTATGGTTTACAAATGTAATAAATTTAAAAAAGGTAATTATTTATAAATACTCGTATCATAAAGCTGAATTATTAAGTACAAAGTCGAAAAAGAGAGTGTAGAAATAATTATTAAAAGAAAAAATGTTTAAAACATATTAATATGTACTACAAACGATTTATTAAATATAGATATTTTTTATTCTGGGTACTTCTTCCTATTTCTCCTCTACTTGAGGTGTTTCATTAAAGTATTTTCTTTTAATTACAAAATATTTTTATACATTTTAGATAGTTTAAATACGTTAAAATATTTGCTTTTTATTTTTATTATAATATATAATAAAGTAATAACTTTTAAAAACACCGTATTTTTATTGCAATCTATATGCAAACATAGAAAGAAACACGGATAAATAATTTGTTTATGTGTAATAACTAAAGATTAATGAAACAAATTAATGTTTATGAAATACTCTCTCTGGAAATAAGCAGGACCGATGTAATAATAAATATTTCATAAATTTCACTTATTTGTTTTTACCTCCCGCTACCCTTGGTAAGGGAGTTATAGGGATCTTGCTAAAAATCGCATGTTGAGATTTTGATAAATGACCACGTTCTAGGGTCACTAGAATCCGATTTTATCATTTTCACGATGATGTCTGTATGTGTGTGTATGGATTTTGTCAACGCTCTAACTCAAATACTATCATTCAGAAAATTCAGAAGCGTGTTTTAACCCTATTCTAATATGAAAGAAACCATTAGATTTTGGTGTAAATCGGATAACCGGAAACGGCACTTTACTTGAAGCACATAATGGTTTTTCGTCAAAAAATACCATTAAATGTCATTTTTTCGCATTTTATGAAAATTAAAGCTAATTGAATTTTCTACAAGTATACATTAATAATTTTTCTATGTATTTTACAGATAAATTTAAAAAATATAAATCAAATAAATATATCATCACGGCATATTACCCATTTCTAGGTGTGCCAATATCTACAACACATTATTTTATAAATCCCAATGCCTTTGTTTCAAAGATAAACAAAATTCCTCTGTTACACAGTTTATATTTCAAATGTGTCAATGCAAAAAAAAATTAGGTATGAATTTAAATTAATAAAAATGAAATAGCGGGAGGTATTGTGTTGGCCACATCAGATTTTTTCATTTTATTTTCTCCGAAGGGGATCAAAAACTCTCAGGGGAGATTGATAACTTCAGAACAGTTCACAAGCTAAAGCTCCAAAATTATCTTTTACTGTGATTTATAATATTTTATCAAATTTCCATAATTTCGACTATACTCCTATGTTAAATAAAAAAATTTGATGTGGCCATCACATTATCAGTTCTATACAAATGCCATACAAAAAGTTTCTAGCAAAAGATTCTACATTTCCAGTATTTCATTACATTGCATTCTGGCAGTTCCATGTATTTTGTACAAATACCACATAGAAAATTTCTATATTTCCAGTAAAATTATAACACAAACATATTATGTAATTTGCACTTGACACTGACTTATTATGTCAATTAGAATTTTCTTAATAATATGCCTATTATTGTAATTTCCGTGAAAATTCCAATTTATTGGAAAAATAGCCGAACCCAAACGACTGCTTTTCATATATTTTTACTATTTTATTGACATGTGAAATATAATTTGTTCAACAAATAGCTATTTACTTAGAATAAGCGTATTAAAATCGGAATTGAATATTAATAATAAGCTTATTATTATAAATTTCATAAAAATTTGAATTTATTGTACAAATAGCCGAAGTGCATCCAAACTGTTGTTTTTCATATATTTTCACTCTTTTTTACAAATAATTTGTTTAACAAATAGAATAAAAATATTAAAATCGGAGATTAATAATCATATTAACCTTATTATTATATTTCTTCACTATTTTATTGACATGTAACAAATACTTTGTTTATCAAATAAAATTTTTATGACTATAATACAAAGGATGACAGCAAATTTTACTAAAAAAATACTGCAAGTATTAATTCAGTTCATATTAAATTATTATTAAAAATATCTATCTGTACTTTTTAATTGTAAGATTTTGAGGTTATTTAAATAGTTCATTCTTCACTTATTTTCACATATTTACATTTACCGTCGGAGAAAATAGAATTGTTGTTCTTGTACACTAACTGCAAGAACATTTCACATTTCTATCACATTTTGTACCATCGAGTTCTTTTACTGTAAATACATTATAAAGATTTTGTTATTGTTTACTTGTATAACGGGTATCTACTTTATTTTTGTTATATGTATGAGGAATACAATGGTAAAATTTTAATTTGGAGAAATTTTTTTCCTAATAATTTTAGAACAAAAGTATTAAGTATTAAAAATGACATTTTAAATGACAAATTAACAGTTCCATTTTCAAATTGCTTACAGATTGCCAAAAGAAATTACCATTATCAAACATTGTAGGAATCTATGATGTTTACAGCAAAGTATGCATATTGTTCTGAAAGAGTGCTTTGGTTTCTGCATCAGAATAATGTATTTAATATTGGCAACGCTGCTGGACGTCACTGTAACGGTAGTATGAATAAAAATATACAAATTGGACGTCACAAGTACTGATTATGTCTGAAGTATATACTGTGGACGTCGGATTCACTCAGAATGGAGGAGCTCATAATATAGTCAAATGAAAGGAAACGTATATCGTTGTAAATCGACTTTATTGAAATTTGAACCGAAATTCATAATCAGGGAGAAAAATAAGTAGATATACTTTATAAAGCCGATACCTATGTCCTAGCCACGAAAGGACGCAGCAATGATAGCGGGATGTAATATATATATATATATATATATATATATATATATATATATATATATATATATATATATATATATATATATATATATGTATATATATAGTAAAATGTTGTTCGTAGGGTATCGCTCAATAGCAGCTGTAGACACGTGTTTCGCTCTTAGTAGAGCTCATCAGTACAGCATAGCTAGTTAATAGATGGACATTAACTAGATGTAATAATTAGAAAACCGACAAATTGTAACCGCAATAGTAAGCAACCAAATACACATTTGTTGCTTCGGTCAGTATTTCCACGGATTTGTGGATAAATACAACGTCGCAGCGGCGGTAATTTATAACCACCCACCAGACCAGTTACTTGTACCCCAAGATAAATAAACGAAAATATACATATATCGCGAGCGTAAAGTTATAAAAACTAGTAAAATGTTGTTGCACTCTTAGTAATATCAATCAAATTAATTTAAAACTTTATATCTATTTTACTCAAAAAAATCGTTATGTAAGGATATGATAATATTATATCATTGAATTCAGAATTAAATTCTCTATCGAATAAGCAGAGCCTACGAACAACATTTTACTAGTTTTATAACTTTACGGTCGCGATATATGTATATTTTCGTTTATTTACCTTGGGGTCCAAGTAACGGGTCTGGTGGGTGGTTATAAATTACCGCCGCTGTGACGTTGTATTTATCCACAAATCCGTGTTTTTATAACTTTACGCTCGCGATATATGTATATTTTCGTATATATATATATATATATATATATATATATATATATATATATTATTTCAAATTTAATTTTCTTTATAAATTAAAAAAAATCTAATAATTCAATTTATTTTAATTTCAATATTCATGTTTTCATTCAACAATACACATAAAAAAACTTGTACAAACTCAAATGAATGTAATACAACCTGATGCTACATGCTATTTATTTCAATTTAATATTTTTTAAAATATATTTATAAATATGACTGCTTTGTTTTACTAGTAAATAATTCATACACTTATCTTTAATTATGGCTAATTACATTTTAAAATAGCATGTATAAATTTAGGAAAAACTGAATTTCTTGTACAGAAAACACATTCGCTGCATAAGACGCAATGTTAAACTGAAGCTCGGTTGCCCGAGATCAGCTGATCATCCGCGATGTTGTGACGTAGGTGCAGGTGCCCTATTAACAAACCAGAAAATATTGAATGTAGTAAGCTCGTGCTACTTATTGTATTATAATCATACAGTACAAAACAATAAGTAACACGTTCTTACTACAGTCAATATATTCTGGTTTATTAATAGACGCAATTTTGACATCTGTAAATAGTCTTAAGTTCACGTGCGCATACTATATCTAACCGTTAATGATCATTAATTTTTGTCGTCTGTCTCGGATATTAAATTTGAAAATGTCCTTTACAAATGTCATTCATTTAGGAACTTTCATTTTATAGATTGGCATATTTTCAAACTAGATGTTGGTAGTTTGGAGAACGAAAAAACCGGTAAAATTTTCACGATTTAAAATTCAAATTATTCAAATCTTCGGCATCGCTCTTTTCAAACGCTGTATAACTGATTTATCTGTGTTGTACATTGTTGAAGCTATTTGTTATCAATAATTGCTAAAAATAATTTCTAATATTAATAAGAATAATTTCCTGCCAATTCCGCATTTAATTCTACAGAAATTTTTTCTGAAAGTAAATAGCATATATTTAAATTACACGTGCTTTATATTTATTTACCTTTTAATTAATTTACTTGTGTTCTATGCGATGATACATAAATATGTAACTGTCAGAAATAGAAAACATAACACCCATGAAGCTTTGTTTTAGCACATTTAAATTTTCTTCCTACGGAGTCTTCTGTCATCTTTGACACTCGCCTTTTGAATATTTTTGCCAAGGTTTGCTATTTGTATTTCTAAATCTTATGAAATATACCTTTTATGATGAATTAATATAAAATATATAATGTACTATTTTATCATAAATCTGGAAAAAAATGGCGCCGCAAGCGAAATTTTTTTCCCATTCAAGGTCAAATGCCTTATAATGGGGGATTACACCATTTTTTTTTTATAATTTTATCTGAAAATATTAGGAAAACTAAGACTATTGATGAAAATCCGGTGAAAAAATTTCTATTAATAAGCGAGTTATGGTCTCCCAAATTTTGAAAAGATTGACGTGACGTCACATTTATGTGTTTTTATATCAAACTGTTTTCATCATGGACCTAAATATTCTTGAAATATATGTTATTTTAAGTTATATTTACATAAAAATAAATGAATATTATAACACTGTATAAGTCTACATACTTTATAATTGCAGGTGTATTTAAATTATTAAATTTAATGCAAGAAATTTATGTTAAAATAAAAACTGTTTGGAAACTGTAGTACAGGAATGTTAGCCCCTCCTTTCGAATTTGAATTTCTTAACTTCCATTGGTAGTAATCCCCACCTCCTAACACGCTATTTGTAATGCATGTATAGGCGGTTTCTCGGTAGCCAATCAAAATATTTTCATATTAGTGTCGAAGCGGTCGAAGCGCTATAACAAAAAACCCTTTATTTCCGAAATATCTCAATTGTACCATTTTATTTTTTTATTAATATTCGTTATTCAGCATATACATTCGTAATTTTTTACTATTTTCCTTTAATTCGATTGAGCCGTAATCCCCCATTGAAAGTTATATTTTTTCAAGGGATGTGAAGTTGCATGTTTTTTCCCTTTCATGTACAAAAATAAATTGCCAGATCACAGAACATTTTAGAAAAGAAAACATATTTAACGGATGGTTGACGTACCGGGATAAACTGTTAAGAGAGCAGCGATATTGCGCAGATTTTTAAAGTTCATTGACATGAATCGTACATTTTGCGAAAACTGGACAATTTTGTGTTCGTTCGGGACAACGGGGCAGATAGCATAAAAACGCGACGTATGGTCACGTTTCACGTTATGTATTGCATGCGACTTAAGCGAGGATACACAGGAGGCCTATTCTATAACTTTTACCAATATTGATACGCGATCAATCTTGGTATATTCTCCAGCGGATATAGTCGAACACCGGCGTCAGAACCGATATGCGAGACATGACGTCACACCCAACGGAGAATTCGAAACGGAATTCCAAGACCGCATAGGATCTTGGAATATAGTTATCCAGATCGAAGCTGTCAGTTGTTTCGGCGCCATCATTGAATCGTTGGATTTTTGTATTGAATTTAAGTGGTTTTTAATTTCTGAAGGTGAGTTGAAACTATACTATTATTATTTTATTTTAACATTTAACATGCATTTGTTTATACTTATAGAATATAAATACCTAATATTTGAAATTTATTACTGAAGAAATTATTAAATTCAATTAGCACATATGTCGTCGGATTTCTGGTAAAAAGACTTAACCGCCAAAAAATGATAAAATGAGTTATGCACATAAACGGATACGTCTCTTCACGACGCATGCTCTGAACACAAAATCTAAGCGCTAAAAAATTTATGTTAGAAGGTAATTCATTCTAAAGTTTCGTAAACGCCATCTAACACTTTTCGATGCGCACTGAATTTTATACGAAATGTCTTAAACGCCATTCTACGCGTTAATGTAATGGGTGATGTTAGCGAGTTGTGTTCCACAAAAGTTAATTTATTTGCATATTATTTATTACTCTGATATTCACAACTATATAAATATTAAAATTTAGGTATTAAGCTATATATTAACAAAAAAAAAAAACATTTTTATTAAATATTTCATGATATATGCTTCAAAATGTTGCGAAAGTATGTTGAAAAATGTATAAAATATCAATCTCATCGATATAACACAATATCTTGTTAAATAAGTCAATATTGTAAATAAAAACAAGTTTTTCCTGTTTATCTCAAAACTAGTCAAAAGACGTTCAAGTCTTTTTACCAGAAATCCGACGATGTATGTACAATTTTAATATATTTGAATCAGTTTTATAATCGTCCAATAAAAAATATTTTTACGGTAAATTTAAGAAATATACAATTTCAATTCAAATAAATCTTGTGCCAGACATTCTATTCAATTCTGATAAAAAATCGCGTTGCATTTATTCATATCATTAAATATACTATGATGGATGTTTAAAAATCCTACCTATATTATATTTTATTGTTGGAAATAATAATTACCGTTATTGTTTTTCAGATAAAATCGCATTACTATATGCTGGTTTAGAAATTTTAGAGGAGGAAGAGTTGGAGGTGGTGTGGAACGATGAGGAATTGGAAGAGCAAGATAGATTGTTTCGAAGGCACATTCGAGAAATGCAGGATCCATTCAGCGTGTCCGATGTTGAATTTCTATCAAATTTTATATTAAATAAGGATACCTGCTGCCATTCTCCACAGGCCAACTGCCACAGCTACATCATCTGCCACTGCCACAGCCACAAAAGGTGGAGCTACACCCAGTACGAGTAGTAAGTACAAATTTTACGAGTCAATTTCGTTTGCAAATTCATTTTAAAGCATCAAAGATATAAACTGATGTCAAGATTGATAAATACAAAGAGAATGTACATAAATATTAGGTATACATTAGTTTTGTTTTATGTGCCATAGGAAGATCAAGAAATATGCTACGCCACGCAGTGGATTTCAAAGAATTCGGGATGGGAACTGTGCAAGATGCGCATGAATTGCGAGGTGAATAGGGCTGTTGCAAGAATTTTTATATGACTTCTAAGTATTAAATTTTAAAAGATATTGTTCTTTAAAGAGCCTCAAATTTGAAAATATCACGAAATATCCTTTAGATAATTTACAATTAATTTTTGAAATTTGGATAAAATTTTGAATAAGTCACGTGATCTGAAACAGAATGTGACGTCAGAGTACATACATCTTCAGCGGTCTAAGGTGTCAAGTGTATTGTCAAAGTTGTCAAACAAGTGTCAAATTTTTAAATTGGTTCAAGTTGTATAATATGTAGGTAATAAAAAGTTCAAAATAAAATGAGTAATTTACGACATTGTATTGTGCCTTCTTACAAAAATACTGTTAGGAATAAAGCTACTATAGAGTTTATAAATTTGCCAAAAGATGCGAAGAAAAGAAAATTGAAGCTAGAAGCAATAGGTCGAAGAGCTGATAATTTGTCATAAAAATCGTGTCTTCATGTTTGTGAAGATCATTTCAACTTTCATCCACCTTGAAGATAACAGTATATTTTTGTTGCTTTACTTTATGTTCAGGACAAACTTTACATCTACTATACAGTTATTTTTTCTCGACATAGGTCTACATATCCTATAGCAGATTCAATGTAAGAATCATGACCAGAACCTTAAAGTAAAATATATTATCAATTTAAATAGTGCATTCTTCAGTTTTTATATTTTATTTTGTCTCAAATCTTTAACACCCCTTATTTCGGTAGCAGTAAAACAATCGTTCTCTGATATAAATTCAGCCACCATCCAGCTATCGACCTTCGGTAAATTGTCCGACTTATTTTGAGTGTAATTATTATTCATTTACAATGAGCAATGTCAGCGTCAAATGTCAAATTAAAAGATTTTTTATTAACATGTGACAAACTATAAGCCTACGTTTATTTATATAAATAATATGAATAAACGTAGAACGTAGGTGATGGAAATGTATGTACTTCTACGTCACAGGAGTGGGGGGTAGTTTTTCAGGACGCCAATCTTTTTATTTAATTATTTCCACAAATAACAAGAAATTATTAAAATAAAAATTATTATTAAGAAAATCATTGCATAGACTTTCATTTAGAATAGTTTTTGAAAAATGTGAAACAGACTCATTGGCGGAAACAAATGAATTTTTGGAAAGTATAGCTGTCGCCATGGAAACTATTTCTAAAAATTAAAGAATAAATTTATAAAATTTGTTTTTCTTTTATTTTCTTACATCCTCTTTTCACTATTTCAAAGCAAACGATAAATACATGCAATAGTTGTACATTATTATTATTATTATTATTATTATTATTATTATTATTATTAATTATGCAAGAACGCAATTATGTGTATAGCTGGTACATTAATTAGATTCATTAGAAATCAAATATAGTCATCACATTCTGATTAAAATTGAAGAAAAATCACTTAATACAAATCCTTTTTTATTCATATTGTACCCAATATATATGTTTACTTTAAATTATATTATTTAATATGAATAATATACAGGGTGTCTCAATAAGCTTGCTCACTATTGGTAACTTTTTTATTTGAAGAGATACGAGGTTGGTTAAATGAGCAAAATTGTGCCATTTTATATTAGAAAAATGGTCATGTAGACAAAATAAAAATTGTGTCAGCGGTTCCCAAAATTTGGGACAAAATATATATTTTTTAAATGGAACTATATTTTTTATTATCTTATTCGAAAGAGTATTTTTTTCTCTTTCCAATAAGGTAATGTTATTTATGTACAATTTTTTCAAATAAACGAGTTATTTACATTTAAAGATAACAATTATCTTTTATTAGTTTATTTAGTCAAGTAAACCATGGAAACAATTGTATTTTATAATTTTTTTTATTTTATTAACGTATTTTACAGTAATAACAAAACAATTACAGAAAATATTCAAATTGAAAGCCATTTCGCACATTTCAACTCTTTTGGAAAGAGAGCCGACTGTTCCACGTAACTGGTGTCTAGATATTACTTTCCATATAGCAAGATCATATCTAATTTTTCTTCATTTGTAGAGTTATTAAACATTATTAAACACAGAGAACTTTACGGGAGGTGAAACAAACAAAGAATCAATTGTTTCCATGGCTTACTTGGCTAAATAACTAATAAAACAGTTTACAAAATTTTAATTTTTAACTGTAAATAACTCGTTTATTTGAAAAAAATGTACATAAACAACATTACCTTATTGGAAAGAGAAAAAATACTCTTTCCAATAAGAGAATAAAAAATATATGGTTCCATTTAAAAAATATATATTTTGTCCCAAATTTTGAGAACCTCTGACACAATTTTTATTTTGTCTACCTGACCAATTTTCTAATATAAAATGGCACAATTTTGCTCATTTAACCATCCTCGTATCTCTTCAAATAAAAAAGTTACCAATAGTGAGCACCCTGTATTATTGATACATTGAAACCTTTGTTTATTATCTCATCATAACAACTTATATAAGATTAATTTGTAAATGTCAGATTTGATTTAAATGTGTTACCAATCCATTCTCAAAACACCAACAATATGAGGACACTAAAATTACTAGTATAACTCACAAATATGTCGTTAGAGAGGGGGAAAATCAAACGATGACTTATACCAAGATCTTGGTAAAGTTGAAAAAGTTATAGAATAGGTACCCAGAGTTGTGATACATTCGATTGACAGTGTTTGTTGATACAACATGAAATTCTCGTATACAGGTAGGTACTTATCGGACAAAGAATAAAACATTATATTTATTGGAATATGTACAAGAAATTTGAAGAAAAATAATGACATTTTGTTGATCATTTATGGAAAAATCAAATTGACAACCACATTTTTATCATAACTGTACCTACTCGTACACTCCTATTAAGAGGCAAAAAATAAGTATTGTTTAATTTTAATATTTTATTAATTTTTCATTGACTTCTACTATATGTCTAAGTAAAAGTTTTTACAATATATAGATTTATTAATAATCTAATAACAATGATATTACAAGTACAAGAGGTCGCCGTCGAATTGAACTTAACAAACTTAACCGCTGCGGGTCTATAGCGTTACAATCGCAAGGAGAGGCGTGAAATAGTTTCCTCTCTCATGATTGTGGGTATGATTTGAGCTAGGGCTGTCAAAATCTGCTGAAATTGCTAACCGGTTAACCGTCGGTTTACAGACCGGTTAACCGAATAACCGGTTTTAAGTCAATAACCGGCCGATTTTTAACCGGTCAGAAAAACCGGTTTTTAGCCGGTCAAAAAACCGGTTTTTAACCGGTCAAAAAACCGGTTTTTAACTGATCAAAAAACCGGTTTTTAACCGGTCGGAAAACATGTTTTTAACCGGTCAGAAAACCGGTTTATAACCTTTAATTTGGTGCATGTTCAAATGTTTCCTCAAAACGTATCGAGTTTTAAGGGTGCCGTTAAGGAAACATCGTACTTCTTTGGGAAATAAATTTCGGTAAACTTTGCAAAGTTTCCCTGTGTGCACTAAAATCTTGACAATTTATTGTTTAGCAATGGTATATGATATACGTATATATGGTATGCGAGCAAATGCTGTATTTAAAATTGTTTTCGATGTTGTTCATATAGACCATCGCGTCTAATACAACTTTAAAAAATTTTTGTCATAAATTTTAATTATTACTGTATATTCAACGATTGCTGAAGATGGGCTTTCCCTAAGCCCGAAGCGTCCGTAATAATAGTATATTACATCCGAGGTGGGAAATGTTTCATTACATCCGAGGGCTTATGTATATTACCGAGAGGCGAAGCCTCGAGGTGAGATAAAGCGCGAGGCTGTAATGAAACTCCCACCGAGGTTATGTATCTTATTTTATTCACAATCATCCTCATTTTAAATCAATAATTTTCAAAATAAATCAATGAGTTTTAACCTTTAATTTTATTAATATTTTTTGGCAGCTCTATTAAAATTTGTTTTAACTTACTTTATTATAAGGATCTATGACAATGTTGCTAGGCAACCTCTACATAAACGTTTCCAACCCAACAGGTAAAATCTGTTATTTCCAACCTAAGAGAATGTCAATAAAGTTAAGAATGACGTATTTCCCAACCTCCAAAAGGTTAGGAATTGGTATATTACTATAATGATTGTGAATAAAGAATTTTACAATACACGTGGACCATTTATGTCTTGTTTTCATCTATAAACCATTCAATGCTTGGTCCTTTCACCCCTTTCTTCATTATTAATATCACGAGCTTATATTCATTGAGAGAATATAATGAATTTTTATTAAAATTAACTGTCAATGTTGTAAAAATGCCATATCAGTTAGTAACGAATAGAAATAAGGTGATATTCTTTGTTTTTTATCATCGCTGTGATAGACATGTAACTATGGAAATTCTGAATGTTGATTGGCGGAAAACATATCACGTGACTAATGAATTATTTCCTATTTCAATGTAATTTACTTTTATTTCAAAAATATTATTAAAAGAAATAATAACAAATTAAGGTTGGTAACATTGACAGTTTCAATAAGCATTTGAAATTTATTTATTTTGATATATGGCATTTTGTCAAGAGCTATTTAGACGTTAGGTTATAGTTAATTTTTTTTTAAAAAAAGAGTGCTATGAACCGGTTTGAAACCGATTAAAAACCGGCTATTGACCGGTTAAAAACCGGCTATTGACCGGTTAAAAACCGGCTATTGACCGGTTAAAAAACCGGCTATAAACCGGTTAAAAACCGGCTATAAACCGATTCAAAGCCGGCTAAAACCGGTTAACCGGCTAGCCGAATATTTCATTATTGAAAAACCGGTTTCCGGTTAACCGATTAACCGGTTAACCGACTACTTTTGACAGCCCTAATTTGAGCCTCAGATGATCTTAGGTGGGGCGGTGTCGGCGCGCTGCATAGAGAACGACGGCAGAGCTCCAAAAGCATGCTCCGTTGTTAAACTCGTTACACATGTCACATCATTCCATCATTTGATTTACAGTACTTGCAACGAATGAAAATAATCTCTTATAGCTATTGAGTATAAAATAATTAATGATATACGAATTTTTTTTATAAAGAAAATGAAGGTGAGTGAGAACGTAAATATTTTAAATGAGGAAAGCACTCCCGCATTGCCTTCCACTTCTTCATCAACATCCTTGCCGACGATAGATAATCCCAGTACTATAATGGGTTATTTAGATATTGGCACATATTTAGACAAAGAAATCTCTGATTAAATAAGATTGAAACTATTAAAAACTCCATGGACACCAAGTGCAATGTATAACTTTAAGAATGACGTTGTTAGTGCAGCAAAACGAGCATTTCGCTTGGAATGGTTAACAATCTATCCATGGTTAGGATACTCCACTGTAGCAAAAAGGCCATTTTGTCGTATATGTGTTTTATTCCGACCTACAGTTCATTGTAGTTCATTGGGTGCTTTTATTATAAAACCATGTTTACAATATAACAAATTTAATGAATTGGCAAAAGCTCATGCTTCTACCCAGTGGCATCGTGATGCAATTGTAAAATCTGAAAATTTTATCAAAATAGCATCTGGAAAACAGACAACTGTATATCAACGCTTGAACATAGCTCACGATCAAGAAATTGACGCAAATAGAGTAAAATTACGCTCTTTTGTAGCTTCTATTATTTTTTGTACTGGCCATGACCTTCCTTTTCGTGGAAAAACTGATGAAGGGTCTGTATTTACAGACTTACTTCATTTCAGAATACATTCTGGAGATAAAATTTTGAAGCAACATTTAAAATCTGGAGCTCAAAATGCCTTATATATATATATATATCACATCAATCCCAAAATGAAATTATCGACAAGTGTTTTGCTAGAGAAAATTATTAAGGATGCACAAGTTTTTACATTCTAGCTGATGAAACTGCGGGGAGTAGTTGGAGTTGAACAGATATCGTTTGGAATCCGCTATGTATATCAAGAAAATAAATTGTTTAAAATTCATGAAGAATTTATTGGATTTTTTGCTCTTTCAGATTTAGAAGCCAAGACTATTTCTGGGGTAATAATGAAGACAATCCAAGACCTCAGTCTCGATCTTAACCTTTTGGTTGGCCAGGGATACGATGGCTGTGCCACAATGTCTGGTCATGTAGGGGCCGTTCAAAAATTAATACGGAATCTGTATCCAAAAGCAATGTTTTTTCATTGTGCGAGTCACCGCTTAAACCTTGTTATAAATGACACAAAGTTAATGAAATAAGAAACACCGTTGGAACAATAAAAGAAATAATTAATTTCTTTAGAGATTCTACCTTAAGAAGAAAATTGATTCCGAATATTCCACTATTAAGTGAAACTCGCTGGTCCGCCAAATATAAAGCAATACGAATTAAAAAAAAAAAATTCTGAAATAATTAATGCTTTAAAAACACTTTTTGAAAGTGGAAATATGCAAACAAGGCAAACGGCACATCACCTTTACATTGCAGCGACTAACAGTTGTTTTGTTGTGGCACTGCACATAATTGCTTTATATTCATCAAAACTAGAACCTGTAACTAATGAGTTGCAAGGAGTACAATTTGACTTGCAGTCTCTCAATATTGAGATTGGCAAATTAATAAAAAATTTCAACATTCACAGGACAAATGCAGCAGAAAAATTTGAATTTATATTTAAAGAAATTGAAAAAACCTGCGAAATTTTGGATATCGATCTCAAATTACCCCGTTTAGTTAAAAGAATGTCACAAATCAAACCAGTCCGCAGATTCTGTTGAAGAATATTACAGAAGATCGATATTCATTCCATATTTAGATTCAATTGTTAGTGCTTTAAATGATCGTTTTTCTGAACGTCACACTATACCTTTTGCGCTTCTACAGTTACATCCAAAAGAAATGAAAAAAATAGCAAAACAAGATTTCATAAAGATTGCAATTAAAATAGAAGAATTTTATGGAAAATCCCTTTTGGAAAATTTAATTTCGTACAAATTCCATACGAAAAATTCATTGGAAAAGATTCCATATATCCAGTAAAATTATGACACGCACATATATTATTTTCTATAAATTCTATATCCTTAGAAAAGATTCTATAAATCTAATATAATTATGACACAGATTTCTTTACCTTAACACCTGTCGCTGAAATGGTTAGAAAATTTGGACATCACTATATAGTATTTATTTATTCTTTTTTCATCGTTAATTTCTATATAAAAATCTAATCAGCTCTTCATATGGGTGTAAAGAAGAGGAATACGCAAGAATTACAATTTTTAGAATTGTAGTATTGGAGTTATCGCCGGACAAAAATTGTCACACACGGACACAGACATCAACGTAAAAGTAATAAAATCGTATTCTATGGACCCTAAAACGTACTTTATCATAAAAACTCACCATCGAATTTTTTTACCAAAAAACACCTTCCTTACTTGAACGTGACGGAAGATAAAAATAGAAAGAAATTTAAAATTCTCAAAAAAATACACAATATTACGTATTTAATACTTAGTCTAATAGGTTTTACTATTTATATCAGTTTACACTCATCGAAAGAAAAAAATTATCCATGATGTTGATATTTGATTTTTTTCTATTAAAATTTTTCAAAAACCTACTGCTTTTATCAAGTTTTAGCAAAACCTTTTTTATTTATTTTTTGTTTTGCATATAATATTTTATTAGTAAAAATGAAAAAATATTACTAAGTAAAAAAAATAAGGTTGAAAGACGTTCAGGCTTCCCCATATGAGACGTCTCTGAATGAAATAAACATGGATCTAAATACGTAGTATCCTCATACCAAGTTTTAGAATTTTAGGGCAACAAGTACCACAATTAATACAAATATGTTTGGTGAGGTGCACCTTCAAAGGGCTGTATTCTGTAACGAAACGTTTCCGGACATATCTTCAAAATGATTGCCGCAATATATGGTTTCATTTTGTTACACTAGTACTGAATCATCCTGTATATCTACTATTACAATTACCTTTCTTGTAGTTAAAGCGTTACAAATTACAAATATGTACAATGTATGGGTTGAAATAAAAACAAGACATAGTAAAAATAAAATTTTAATAACTTTACATACCTTTGATAACATAAATACTTTTTTCAGTTCTTACTTGACTACGGAGGACAATGTCTAAGGTATTCTGAATCGAAGTACACTACAGTTATTGTAATATCATCCCTAAACACTCGGACGACATCATCAGGAAGACTTAGTAATTGAGACAACTTGCTATGATCAATACCATATTCAGTTCCTCCAAGAGCGTGTCTTATAAGATGAGTAGCAGCATTTCTATCTTGAGGTTTAATTTTTAATCCTTCTTTTCTTTGCAGCAACATTTCGTTGATTTCTGATAACTTCATATTTTTTCTTGGTAACTTTAAAGGTGATAAAGTAACTTTACCACTCATATGTTCACCAACTAGTCTCACTACTTGTAAAGGGGATATGATATCCCATAATCCGTCAGTTGCGATTACTAAAAATTTATCTCTTGGACATAATTTGTGATAAATTACTTCCGGTTTGGCTGTTAAATATGGTGGGGTATAATAATTTGGAGGTATCATGTGCTCCCCAAAATATTTCACAACTAAATTATTTATTAACGATCTACTCCATTTGTACCTAAAATTAAATAAAAACATCAAAATGAATAATCACTGCTGTACTGTAAGCGACTTACAAAATAAATCTAAGTTACATTAATATAGATTAATGAAATTGAAAACAGTCATAACAAAAATTTCATCACAGAAATGTTCTGGATTTTGATATTCCGAAAAAAAAATCACGTAAAAATTTAAAATATGTCTCGTTTTCTATGTTTTTTTTTTTAATATATCTCGGATATTAACGAGAGAGCAAAATAGTTTGCACATTCCACGGTCAACTTTTTGAAAAAAGTTCAATAGTCACCAAAGGAATTTTCGATCTTTTGTTTTCGAGTTACAGGCAAAAACTCGTTTTTGATTCATTTCGAAAATATCTCATATCTTATTTATTATGATAAAGAAAAAATATTTTAACAATTTTCTTATCGTTTTTTAGGCGGAATAAAATGACGTAATTAGAGTTTTTTTGAAAACTTAATAGTTCTCGAGATATAACGAAAACTTTTGATTTTTAATATATAAGGTCCAGTCAATGGAGACCAAAAAAGACCTTTGCCTTACAAAAGGTGGGGAAAAACGATTTTAACATATGTTGTTTGGGTCGAGACAGGGATGAAAAATTCAAATTTGTGACCTTGGGAAGGCTCGGCGTGAGGTGCAAAAATGAGTTTTTTGCTATTATCAAGAATACAAAATTAAAGCTCGTTACTTTTTATACAAAAATGGTTCTTGCATTTTTTATCTAGGATGAACTCTCAAAGATGTATGTTCAAAAATAGGTAACCAGAACAACAATTTATGAAAGAATATTTAATTACTCAAAATATACACAATATTAAGTTTTTAATACTTATTCTATTAGATTTTGTTATTTATAACAGTTTACATTCGTCGTGGCGTCAAAAGGAGTAAATTATCGATGATTTTTAAATAATTATTGTCAACGCTTTCCCACAAATTCAACAACCACTCTGACCCGGTTCAAGTTACGAAACCGCGGTTTGAAAATTTTAACTCAGCTTTGAATTCTACTTCATGTCATGTTGAACGATTTTTGCTCCGATGAGCGGTTCACGAATTATTAACAATTTAAACTTATATAAAATTTCTCTAAAATTTGAAACATCTGCAAATCGGCTTAGTTTTCATTTGTTCTTCTGAAATTTTGACACGTATTAAATGCGCAATAATATTTATCTATAATCGTGTCGAAATTTTAGAAGAAAAAATTAAAACTAAACCGATTTGCAGATGTTTCAAATTTTAGAGAAATTTCATATAAGTTTAAATTGTTAATAATTCGTGAACCGCTCTTCGGAGTAAAAATCGTTTAACATGACATGAAGTAGAATAGGGCACCTGCACAACATGGCGAATGAACGGCTGATTCTGGATAACCAAGCTTCCATTTAACATTGGGTATTATCCCTGATCACATAACTAACAGATTCGCCAAGCTTGTATAAAATCTGGCAGCCAGATTTATGATTAGTTTGCATTCAGTAGCCAGGACGCGCCACCATCGCATCATAGTTTTGTCGTCAAGTACTAGATGGCGCATTGCTACCGATAATTATGGTTTTTGCAGCATTAGATTATTTGAACAAATTCAAACCTTTCAAACTGATTTTTTAAGTTTCAAATATACTTATAATGAATAATTACCTTCTTTCGTACGCGTCTGAATTATAATTCTACTTTATTTCAGCAAAAATTTGGAATATTAACATAAGTTGTGATTGTTGTGAAATATATATACTGCATAAAATATTAAAATAAATAGCTTTCCTTCACTGAATGTTTATTAAAAACAAAATGTACATTTCGACAACAAGGTCATCGTCAGTTGTGTACTGGGAAATACACAACCACAGGGTGTAGTCCTGGAATGTTGTGTAATTAAGGAAATCCCAGGTATCTGGAAAGTATTGGTCAAGAGCACGAAGCGTCAGGATTATAACTTTGAAGATTAGGGCTTTCCTTAATTATTTTACAGAGCCGACAAACTACATTTATGATATGCATATTTGTTTTCTACTTTTGTCAAATTTTAATAAGTTGTTGTCTAGCGGAAAAAGATCTGTATTTAATAGACAATCTGCAAATCTGTATGGCTTCCAGGCTGTTTATAATTTTTCTTTTCTTTACGTTTTTGAATACATTCTACATCATTTATATCAGGGCTGGTTTTACCATAAGGTGGGTGAGGCGACGGCCTCAGGCCTCCGATTTTAACTGGCCTCATAAAAACTAGGATTTGCTTTTATACGGGTGTCCATTTTTAATGGGCCACTATTGCTATCTTGAGAACTATAAGAACTAGAAAGACGGTTAAACGGGCAAACAATTTCTATTTCGCAAGACAAATTTAAAGAAAAGTGCAAATATTTTTTTCAACCAGTGGTTTTCAAAATATGGAACCCAACAGTAATATCAAAAATTTTCAAAAATTAATATTTGGAAGAATTTCTTTTAAAAACTACTACTTCCGGTTGTTCAATTGTTACCAAAACCTTTTCAGCTCTTTCCAGGAGTGTCAGATTGAGGAATTCATAGTTAAACAGGTCTTATGTCTTATAGTTTTTGAGGAATCGTCCGTCCAACATCCAGCCATACACACACACACATACACACATCCACACACACATCATTTTAAAAATGTTATAATCGGATTCTAGGGGCCTTGAATCGTGCTTATTCAATAAAATCTGGGTATGCGAATTTCAGCATGAATCCAATACCTCTCTTAGCGAGAGGTAAAAAAAATCATTCAAATTCTGTGATATTATCATTTAAAAAATAATTTTTCATGTTTTTTGTACACATTAGTAAAGAAAATTACATATATTTAAACATTACAAGATGTTCCCATCCGATTATGTTTAAATTATTTTGTATGCAATGGGGGGAGTTTCACAATTTTTGAAAATAATATATATTAATCTACATGAAAAAATACGTGATACGTATTTTTTATTTTTTTCGTAAAGTACTCCATATTGCTAAAAAAAAATAATTAAAACTTTAAAATTTTGAATATAGCTCTAATAGCTGAGGAAATACGCCAGACTTTCGACATAACAATCGTTCGGTGTAAAAGAAAGATAGTCTTACTAGTCATACTACTAGTGCATAGAAAGAGATAAAAGAAAATAGTAAGTCCAGAAATTTGTTCTTTGTTAAACGAAGATAGATATATATTGTTTACCACGGTGTAGAAATAGGCAAAATATAACTGTAACGTTCAACCATTCCGAGTATCACCGCAGCGAGTATAACGTCATTCATATTATTATATTATTTTGTTGTGTGGTTGTAGCAAAAGATCATGAAGCGGTAAATATTCTTTTGTGAAATTTAAATAGATTAAATTTAATATACATATATAATTTATAGCAACGTGAAGAAAATATGTTTTATACCGGATTATCCACTCTGCTCTACGAAATACGTCCCAATGCGCACATATAATCTAGTCACTTTGCACTGTCGAAAGTCTGATGTCATAACCGGATTATAAATGGCGAATAACCGCTTCTTTTGAATTATGTTATAATTTTAATTTAAATATTAAAACAGAATTAATATTACTTTTATATTTTTTAATAGGGTACTTGTATGATATATTTTCAGTATTTAGTACTAGAAATTCAAATTTCACATAGTGAAACTCCCCTATTAAAGTATACACAAATAACTACGATTAGATTATTTTTAATTTAATAACCTCGAATTTACTAAATAATAATAATGGGTGGTAGTATGAACAAGTGATTAAGTGTGATTAGCTAGGAGATGACTAGCAGTGTTTTAGCGCTGTCAATCGTTTATAGATTATTTTAGAGAAAAATATTCTACCACAAATTTCCCTTCATGGAAATTATCAAATATTTTTATAAAGAAATAATGTAAAAGAGAGCCTCAGTAGAGAATACAGTATAAAACACATAACACATATTACAGAAGGCAATTCAAGCACTGGTTCGCACATTTGCCGCTGCGTGCTCGTGAGTGAATTTGGAACTCGTACTTCTACAACTTATGATTTAATATACTATTACATGTGTAAAATATAAAATGTAAAAATGCAATCAAGAACTCAATTGATCGAAGTAGCTAAGTTGTTGTTATGTAAAAAAATATATATATAGTATTAAAAGGTGTTTTTGTATTGAGTTGTCAATTTTAAGGAATTGTAATTATTTTGAAATATATTCTGTTGAATCGTCTTTTATAGTGGTTTCCTGCATTTAAAATTAATAAAACTTAAAAACGCGTTTCATTCGCAAAATAAAAGTAGTAACTTCTGTCAACTTAACCAATACAACTGTTTAACATTTTTGTTCTATTTCTTAGAGTCTTTACATACAGAATGTTCAAAAAATAGGGGTCACGGATTTAAGGGTAAATAATACATCCCAAAACAATAAAAAAGAGTTCGTATAATAGATATTTACACACCAAGTGAGCTAAGGTAATGTTTATTCATGAGAAGAAAGTTTAGCTCACGAGCCCTTAAGGGCGAGTGAGTTAATTTCTTCGAGTGAATAAACATTTTTAGCTCACGTGGTTTGTACAATATTTTATTCAATTTGGACGAAATACTAATAAAAACCATTATAATATTTAATTTTGACAAAATAAAAAACTGATCAGTTAGTAGGCTGAGCATGACAAACGTCGCCGATAGAAAATGTCTGATAAATATTATGTGTTATTTTACTTTTCTCCAATAGAAGAATCTCCATAGTAACAGACAGCCAAGCCGCACTTAAGGCACTAAACTCGTGTGAGGTAGGCTCAGGACTAATTCTGGACTGCATCCACAGATTGAATGCCTTAGGAGCGACGAATAAATTAAGATTGATATGGGTACCCGGGCATTCAGAAATTGAAGGAAACCAGGCAGCCGACCATCTTGCAAAAGATGGGACAAATATACCTTTTATAGGACCAGAACCTGCTTGCGGAATAACTGCGCAAACAGTTAAGCAAGAACTTAATACTTTGCTTTGGCAATGGCACAAACGGCATTGGACAGCCACATCAGGCCAAAGACATTCCAAGCTCTTCCTGAATGAGCCATCCAAGAAAAGAACAGACAACTTACTTGTAATGAGCAAGCAAGATGTCAGACTAATAACAGGACTGGTAACAGGACACTGTCAATTAAATAAACATTTGCATAGGCTGGGCCTCAAACAAGAACCAACATGCAGAGGATGTGGAGAAGAGGATGAAACCCCTGAACACTTAATACGTCACTGCGAAGCATTTATGGCAAGCAGACATAGTCTTTTAGGAGCAAAGAAATTGCACACTGAGACACTAAAAGACATTAGTCTAAAGAAAATCTTGGAGTTTACAAAACATACAGGGCTCCTAGAATAGGAGGAAATACGGAGGGTACAATAGACCAGAAAGGTCGCAGTACAGGGGCAAGAATGAACCACCTCCCGACAATAATAATAATAAAATAATAATGTGTTATTTTCGTACCTGATGTTATTTTAAATGCATTATTTGTTGCAGTGAGTTAAAATTTTGTGAGTGATTTAAAATTTTTTAATTCACATGTGAAAAAAGTGTTACTTATAGTTGTTGCTATGGAGTTAATAATGGCAGTTTAAAACGTCAAAATTGAATAAACATATATTATCCGGAAATGCCTAGTTTCAGAGCTATAGCGATTTTAATATTTTATTTCTGTCACGTACAACTCATTCTTTTAACATTACAATAAAATCATAGTGGCCGTTTACAATTTAAAACAATTGAAGATAGTCTTTTGTTTTTCTTTATTTGTAATAATTATTGTTATTGTTTGTTACAAATACAATTTTATCATGAATAATTTCACTTTTTCCGTATTGGCAGATATGGATTCATTGTTCGGTCATGCTCAAGGTGATTCGGTAGAAGCTAGACGTTTGTACGAGGATAATTTTCCAAATCGGAGGATACTACATAGATATTCTTCGGGTCAATTGATCGTCTAAGAGAATTTGGGAACTTCAAGATTCACAAGTATGGAATGTCTTACATGAGCAACAATTATTGCTGCATCCGCGGGTTCACAATTTATTACCAAATGATTTACAACTTCGCGCAGAATATTGTGAATGGTTTTTACAACAATGTGCAATTACTCCTCACTTCAATCATTAGTGCTATTTACCGACGAAGCCGGGTTTAATAGGAATGGAATAACAAATTTTCACAATACATATCTCTGGTCGGAAGAATATCCTCATGGTTTTTCCAAAGTAGGCATCACAATCATTTTAGTGTGAATGTTTGGGCAGGCATTATGGGTGATGAACTTATTGGACCCCATTTCTTGTACGCAAGGTTAAATGGAAACATTTATAGATTTTCTAGAAAATGTGTTGCCAGAATTATTAGAAAATAAATTAGGAAAGAGTGAAAAAATAATGTCAGCCACCGGGATTTGAACCCAGACCCACTGTCTTGCCGGGACAACACATACATAATATGAGCCAATGGGAGGAGTCCACCATAGCTCAATTGGTAGAGCGTTGTCCCGGCAAGACAGTGGGCCTGGGTTCAAATCCCGGTGGCTGACATTATCTTTTCACTCTTTCCTAATTTATTTAGAATATGTAGGCTGCGTACTCAAAATTCATATTAGAAAATACTCCACTCCAATAAGACAAAAAATGTGGTTCATGCACGATGGAGCACCGCCAATTTTTGAATAATTTTTATGATGATTGATGAATAAGGTAGAGGGGCTGCTATACGGTGGCCTCCGAGGTCACCTGATTTAAATCCTCTGGATTTTTATTTTTGGGGTGATCTGAAAAGTTTAGTTTATTCAGCACCAGTCTATAACATCGATGACTTACGTCAAAGATTTATAAATTAATTCGCAATAAACTCGGAATTTTCAAACGTATTCGTCAGTACATGAGGCGAAGATTAGAATGTTGTATTGAAGTTCAAGGTGGGCATTTTTAACATTTTTTATAATTTATAATTGACTGTTTTCCATTGTAAACGGCCACTATGATTTTATTATAATGTTAAAAGTATGACAGAAATAAAATATTAAACTCGATATAAATCTGACAATAAGCATTTCCGGATATATGTTTATATGATTTTTTTATCGTTTTCAAATGTATTATCCAACCTTAAATCCGTGACCTCTATTTTTTGAACATCCTGCATGTAGCTATACAACGTCGTAGATAAAGAATTTTTCTGAATAACTTTTTTCACCTATAAAATTAAAGATACCTACTTTGCTTTTTTACACATTAGAACAACAAAAATTTATTATGCAATTCGATGAAGCTTCAGATTAAATATGTTATGCCCGGTTTCTCCAGAGCAACTTAAGACTTAAGTCGTTGCTTATTCCTAAGTTCCACCTTAAACTGTTGCACCACACAAAAATGTCAAAATGTGAGACGTAAGTAGCACTTAAATGTAAGTCGAAAAAAACGGTGACTTATGTGGTTATGTGTCATATGTCAGTTGACATATCGGCGGTAAATTTGTTCCGTTTTGGTTTGTTACGGCGTGAAAATTGAATGATATGAAAAAGAAAAGAATAAATTATAGCAAAAAAGAAGAAAATTGCTCTGTGAGATTGTAGAAACAAAGATTTAAAGAGAATATTGAAAATAAAATAATCATTGCGGTGTCTATGTCCAATATTCAAAAAATAACACCTGGAAATTAATTGTCGCAGCATTGGTAATAAAATGTGTGCAAATATGAAGACTGATGCAAGGAAGACGACATCGAAGAAAAGGGCTTCCGTTTACAGAAATAGCGGTGGTCCACATAAAAATATTAAAAATAAATATAGTATATTTGGAACAAATCAATTCTGTTACTTATTTGTCGCGGAGTTCTACTATTTTCGACAATATCGACTTCCTTACAGTATCCACGACGTTAACGTCGTCAAATTAGGAAAATCCTGTAAATCTATATCGAATATTATTGAATGAATACAAACATAAACCCTGATAAACACAATGACAGCTTTGACGTTTGACAGACGGTATTTTATTTTGAATCGCTAAATTTCAAATTGACCAATCATAGAGCAGCATTACACTGTTGCCAGTGTAATTTGTGACATAAGTTAAGTTCGCATTCAAATTTGCTGGTGCAACGCATTTGGGATATAAGGCCTACTTACAATTAAGTAGCACTTTAATAATCAACAACAGTTGCTGTGGAGAAACCGGGCATTAATATTACATTTCACAAAATTGAAACGAAGAAGCTATTTTTTGACAGTAAATTTGAAATTTTGCAATTTTAGCAACGTACATGATTTATTTAACTAGTGGCGACAACTTCAAGGCAGTGTGTGCTCATACAAGACCCTAAAATATAAATCCTAAAATTCTAAACAGATTCTAAATAATGTCATATAGGGCATATAAATTTAGGATTTAGATAATAAGGCGACAAAAATGTAACATCGGGCACAACCTTAGGCCCGAGATTATTTGGCGAATAATTTCTATAGATAAAGTATTAGGAGGTGGATATCTCGGCTCTTAATTTCAGACTATAGTGTATTCCAGACACGATTTAAAATATACTCGTTATGCCACTTGTCATGTTTTTCATTGTTTCTGATGGTCCGCTTGATACGTGTTTCCTTGAATAATCCGCTAGATGCGCTACGTGCGAACGACCCTACCACAGCAAACTATTTTTACATAAAATATAAAAAATGAAATGCATAATGAATTTATTTTTAATATAAATTTATATATTTAATGGAAATCTGAATCAATACATTGTTAGAATTTAAAATTGGAAAAACTAAATAAATTGATAGAACCGTACGCTTCCAGATTTCCATTCGGTAATATCTTCTTCCCGAAAATGTTTTCGACAAATATCATTCAATCTTAATTCTCGATCATCTTTACTAATTGCACAATGCACATTGCCATTTTTTAAAAAGTGATATATCGAGTAGAGCAGCAAACAGAGATTCTTTTTCAGTCGATTTCTTGTAACCGGAGGAATCCAGGAATGAAACATTTTCTATTTAATTTTCTTTTCATTTTGCATTAATTGCAATATCTATATTTGCACACTGGAAATAAATAATTTTTATAATTTATGACATTTGTCAATTACATTTGTCAACATTGACATTGGAAATTATGTGGAGATATTATTATTACGTTGAGGTATACGAAATAATTAGTTTTTTAAAGAAATATATTTTACTGTAAATATATTTTACTGTAAATATATTTTAAAATTTGTATTACAGAAATGGAAAATATAAATGAAACAAAGATGAAAATAGACAAGAAGAAAAAAATATAAATGGCAAAATATAGAATAAATAATACAAAAACAGAAACTGAATCCTATGATTTCAAGAAAAAATTTAAAATATGATAACCGGACCGCATATTTATGATATTTGGCTATGGCATTTTATAGAAATTATGAATTTAATTATATGTGAATACCCAATGTAATTTCCCAAAATATAAAATAAAGAATAAAACTATATATATACGTATTTACTAATTAATTTTATATCATATAAACTCGTATAGGTATATAAAAATTCTGTTTTCTAATGAAAAGGACATTTTTCATCAAAGAATTCAAAACAATTTGTTCTTTCTTTTTTATCTTGTGCATATCTTTCTATTTCTTCGTTGTAACTATCAAAATATTCAATAAAATTGTACAATTTTCATTTTGAAGTGTCATCTGTCAAAGTTAGGAAATGCTTGGTGATTTGGGCATCGGAAAACAGATACCTAGCTAAGTAATTCCTAAATCGAGATAGGCAATGCTTAGCGGTTGGTGAAAACGAAATTTTGCTAGGTAATGCCTATGTGGTGCACATCGGGTACATAAGTATTACTTAAATTTTAGGAATCGGTGGTGAAATCGGCCATAAACTCGTATAGTTATACAACATTCTGTTTTCTAATGAAATGGACATCTTTTCCAAAACCATTTTTCATCACTGAATTCAAAACAATTTCTTTCGTTTCTATCTTGTGCATGTTTTTCTATTTCTTCGTTATAACTATTAAAATATTCAATAAAATTGTACAATTTTTATTTTGAAGTGCCAGCTGTCAAACGTTAGGAAATGCTTAGCGATTTGGGCACCGGAAAACAGATACCTAGCTAAGTAATTCCTAAATCGAGATAGGCAATGCTTAGCGGTTGGTGAAAACGAAATTTTGCTAGGTAATGCCTATGTGGTGCACATCGGGTACATGGGCATTACTTACATTTTAGGAATCGGTGGTGAAATCGGCCAGTAATATTTTCAAAATGACATGCAAATGACAAGTGTCAGTTGGGTCGTTCTCACGTTGCGCCTCTAGCGGAAAAAACGAGGAAACACGTATCGCTTTGGACTAGACCAGTGAACTCTATTCTACGTACATGGAATGGAAACGTGTATACCTATAGCATTGTAAGGGGCTGGTCATGCGAACTGTCACAAATTCCACCAGTTTGACGCATGCTCAGAGCACAGCTCATGATTTTCCAGAGGTTTTAATATATTTCTGAGTGGGTACTTTTACTAATTATTCACTGAAAATCTACTCGTACTGCGGGTTGCCTAGAAATTTGAAGTACCACGCCAGCAACGATACTTTCCGTTCCATAGTAGTATAGAGTTCACTGGACTGGACCCTCGTTTTGTGCACAGTGGCACAACCAGTATATTTTAAATCGTGATTCCAGATAAGAATGGTGTTGGTGGCGCTGCGGCATCAGCCTGTTTTACGCGCATAAAACTAATGAATTAGTTTTGTTTCGTGTAAGACAAACTTGACAGCTCGAAACGTCCAAAAATTATCTTTTGATATTGTTTGATCACAGAGAATACTATTTAATATCGATATTGCTCGTCTACCTTCCATATTTCTGTCTTTAATTTGTGCTTCGACGTTCGCACTGACTTTAACTCCAGTTGACAGCTGACTGAAACGTTTTGTTATAAATTTTTCGCTATTGTGAACTTCGTTCGCATTTAAACCAATCAGAAAGCGGGAATCGTAATCCCTATCTTACTCCTAACTCCACTCTCATCTAGAATACAGTATAGGTGTTAACAACAACCCCAGAATTTTGAAATACAGAAATTCCTAATTTTTCTTTTTACCTTCAGTAACCTTTAGGTAAGGAAGGTATTGTCTTTGCTCAAAAAATTCGATGGTGAGTTTTTAATGAATAAGTTAACTAGTTTTACGATGTCTGTATGTGTGTGTGTGATATCAGTGTAAAGTACAAAACCAAAGATGGAAAGTATAGGGTCAGAAAGTGGTTATGAGTAATAGAGTGTTCCTCCCAAGTGGCATGCAGTTGCGCCTCGCCTCATGATAGAACTTTCAATGCCGGGAATACGAGAAAGGCCAAAAAGAAAATGGAAGGACTGTGTCGCAGAAGACTAGAGAGATGAAGAACTGTGTGAAGAACATGCATTGGAGAGGAATGAGTGGAAGAGTAAAAAAACAGCGACCCCTAATAAAATAGGGAAAAGCTGAAGAAGAAGGAAGGAAGTGTCAAGTGCAATTTACATAGTGTATGTTCGTGTTATAATTTTATTGGATTTATAGAATCTTTTCAAAGGAACTTTCTGTATGGAATTTGTAAAAAATAGTACGTGTTCGTGTTACAAAAGGGTAGTTGCGCATTTTCTAATTTTTATTTTTTTTTTCTGGAAGAATTTTCAAGTCATTCACTTTAATGTTTTACGTCTGGCAACTGTATATTTTTGAAAATATAATTTTAAAAAAATACTTATTTCAAATTGCCCCGTGTGACGTGTATTATTAATACCAATCAGTCTTTCTTGCCCTAGCAGTACATTCTCGGTAGTACACACTGTACACAATAGTTGACTACCGTTTTTATCTGAAAAGATTTATATTTTTGAGAGAAGCAATATTTCAAAAGAAATTATTCATTTTTACACAAATTCATTAGTTTCATTATCTTGTCTTAAATGTACTGATACAGAAAAGAAAAATAACATCGTCCTACACGTAAAACATAGGTTATATGTCAACTAAAAATGACATACATATATGTGCATTTCCTGGAGAGTACAAACTAGCGTATAAATTTGTTATTGACGAAGAAAATGAACTCGTAACCACTTAGTGGCAAAATTATGAAGTTGTCTATATAAAAATTAAACATCTTGAAAATATATGGTATTCAAGTAAATAATTATAAAATATACGTACTGTTCAACAATACTTTTGTACCTGTTATTTTACTTTTCAAATTATACAGCAATATTTGCATGATATAGTACAATTAAAACATAATTCACAAGAATTCCACCGCGAACTTTATGGAAATTATGAATGAAAAGTTAAATATTTTCTAATAATTTTTACAATAATATGTTTAGAATTAGTTAGCGAACCCAGTGGTGGAGAGCAATGGCATAATATCGTGCTTTCTCTCTCAGCAGCTGCTGGCTTGGCTGCTGTTACCAGAGGTTCTAAACCATTTGTTAATGTTATATGGCTAAGGTTTTATCGCTTTATATTTGAAAATTTCATTTTGTTCTTTTTTCTTTTTTTTTATTTATCTTAAATTGTAGTTATAGTTTATTAATATTTAAGTATTTGTAAAAATAATAGCGATTAGCCGCATAACCACCATAATCAAATACTCCAGTGGAACAGACTGGCAGTCACTGGTTTGATAACGGGAACGCCTACTTACAGTGTTGGCCAATAAAAGAGAGCCGGGTTCGGTAGCGTCATCTTCGCCCGGAAAAATTCGCGCGTTTTGAAAGTGTGTAATATATTTTATATACAACCGGTAAATGTAAGTTTATTCTTATCAAAATCATAACTTAATGTGCTTCATTATTTATCGAGGGAAATAAAGTACTCCCTAGGGAAATAAAGTGATTCAAGTCCTTTGTTAATTGATATTGATTAACAAATAAGAAATATTATCAATTATATTTATTTTGGAAAAAAATATAATGATTTTTGTAAAATGAAATAGTTTTTCTTCGTTTGTAGAAATGTGCTACGTTCTTACTAATTTTGCATGCTCTTTTGTTAAACAACGAATTTTTCCGTTTGTATATAAAATATTGTATATAACACGGGAGTAAAGTATCATTATTTGCCTAAAGCGATTGCATACCTCGGGCTACGCCCTCAGAATTCAATATTCGCTCTCGACAAATAATGACGAATTTTACTCCCTTGATATACAAACTACTATTAGCATTTATAAAAAAAAGTGATAAAACATATAGAAAAGAAATTTGCGTCAATAACATTTATATGAGAAGAAATAATATGTATACTCGTATAATTTATATAAAAATTCGATATGAGTGGAATCCCCTATTACAACCAATCAAGTACGTTAACATATAACAAAAAATTGGATTTTCAGTTGTGAAATCAATATTTATTGGATAATTTTTCTAAAACTTATAATTATACTACATTTCACGTAAGAAAATAACAGATGGTGCTTGAGAGACAACCGTTTTTACATACATTAAATAAATAATTTAAAATTGTGAAACCAAACTTTGTCAATACTAAAAATATTTTGTTCTGTCAAAAATGCGAATACTGAATATTAAAAATTATAATATAACATGGTTAAATATCACTTAATTCTATCGATTTTGTTTGACAATTGACAGCTGACAAGTGATAATTTTTTCGCTTTTGTGAACTATACTTCATTTCACTTAAGAAAATACCGTGAGTACTTTTTAACGTGAAACATTGGGTTTGTCATATCCATGGTTACGACTTGATATTTGATTGACAACAATGGATTTGTTTTAAAATGAAACATAGGGAACGAATCTGACAGAAGTATTATATTTAAATATTGTAAGAAATTTAGCGGAGTCAGAAAACCATTCGAGAGCACTAAACACATTTCGGACACAAGCAGCTTGTGCCCGAAATTTAATTTTTAGAATACATGTATAATTATTTAAACAAAATCAACCTCTATTGACATCTTGTCAATATGACAGATAACCGTTGAATTTTCCTATAAGTTATGATTTGACATTTGATTGACAGCAATGTATTTGTCTGTCTCATTTAAAATGACACCTGGGGAATGAATTTGACAGAAGTATTATATTTAAATATTGTAAGAAATTTAGCCGAGTCAGAAAACCACTCGGGCACAAGGTGCACACTATATTTTTTCTACAACTAATTTTAATTTAGAATGCAGGTATAATTATTTAAACAAAATTAACCTCTATTGACGTCTTAGCAAATGTCAAATTCGTTTCCTATGTTTCATTTTAAATGGAACGGACAAATACATTGCTGTCAATCAAATATCAAGTCGTAACTATGGATATGACCAACGACGAAATATAACTAGACAAAACATTCCCTATCCCTCTTCATTGAATGCATCGACCTTTCCAGTAATAGACGCAGTGTACGAGCAAAACGCCTGACCCGCCATAACGGTGCAGACACAGTATCTCTATCCTTCAACAGTACGGAAGTTAAGAAAACGCAGCAAAATAAATTTGATTTGTCCCTAACTTGTTGTACTTGGTGCATAATCGCTAAGAGTATAGATTTAATTTTGTGCATAATTACATTCATTATATATTTTTAATACAATATTACATACATATTATATTATAGGGGACAAGTAATAATTAATAAGAACTTACATATAAAATGACACAGCTGGACCTCGTACGTACTGCTGACTGCACGAAATACACCGTTTCCCCATTATTTTGTTACATACACACCTCACAACACATACACGTATATATTGACAGAAATAATTGTAAATGTTCTCCAAAAAAGCAAATAATACACAAACAGTTACGAAACGTCAAATGTAGATTTTGACAACTATTTAGTGATAGAGAGCGATAGAGGTTTATATATGACTGAAAAAGATGTAGAATGAGTACGAACGCATGCGCAGTATACTTTAACTGAGAACTTCCGTACTGTTGAAGGACAGAATATATATTTCTATCTTTCTATGTTGGAACAATACTCTAACAATAAAGGAATAGGAGACACTTGGTCCATTAGTTTAAAGGTCGATGATTGAATGTTTTGATTTCGGCTGGCCAGAAAGAGAGGTTTTGTTTTTGAGTGAAACGTTGGTTTTTATTTAAAACAAAAGCCTATAAATAATTAAATAAACAAAACATATTGGATATTTTTATAAATTAATTTTACGCTTAAATTTATTTGGCAACACGGACAAGGTACACAAACTGTAATCTTGGCAACCTTGTTGGGGTGGGCCATACAAGCAAATGTCAAAGCCCGCGTCTCATGTGCAAAGTGGATGCGTTTTTATAAGTTTTTTACATATTTACAGATCTGTAAAACTTACAGATTTGACCTGTAATCGAAATATATGTATAACTTGATGTATATTCTAAAATACTTTCTATTCTAAAATGTCAACGATATTGCGCCTCTAGTGAGAAATGCTCGAACTAGATAAAACATATCTCTATATCTGTCTGGCCAGCCGAAATCAAAACGAATGAAACTATGTTTTGTCTAGTTATAATTGGTCGTTGGATATAACAATCCCAATGTTTCACGTTAAAAAATACTCACCGTAGTAGATGGCGCTTGAAAGCCGATCGTTTTTATATGCATTATAAATAAACAAATATAAATCCGTGATAATAAATGTAAAAATGTACAAGACCTGTATATTAAAAATTACAACAAAGCATGGCTAAACATCAATTATGCCCAGTTGCACCGCTAACACTTAAAATTTAAACCTGGTTTTATTCAGTTAGCTAATTCAATTTTGTACTATAATTAAAAAAATATTCGACAGGAATTAACATTAATTTATGTGATAACTGAATAAAACCATGTTTAAATTTTAAGTGTCAGTGGTGCAACTGGGCATTAATGCTGCAGATTTTATTTGGTAACTGACAGGTGATGTTTTTTTTTTCGTTTTTTAAACTAGGGTAGCATTCTGATCAATCAAAGAGCCGAATTTATATCCCAACCAACGCTACTTTCTTACTTGAAATGAAGTATAGGGGTATAGGTATTAACCTGGCCAATCAAAGGGCAGAATTTACATCCCTATCTAAACACTATTTTCATTTTCTTACATGAAATGAAGTATAGTTTTATTTCGTGTAAAACATACGTGATAGCTCGAAACATCAATTTTTTACCTCTCGCTAAGAGAGGTATTGGATTCATGCTAAAATTCGCATATCCAGATTTTATTGAATAAGCACGATTTAAGGTCCCTATAATCCGATTATAACATTTTTAAAATGATGTCTGTGTGTGTGTGGATGTGTGTATGTATGTGTGTGTGTGTGTGTGTGTGTGTGTGTGTGTATGGCTGGATGTTGGACGGACGATTCCTCAAAAACTATAAGACATAAGACCTGTTTAACTATGAATTCCTCAATCTGACATTCCTGGGAAGAGCTGAAAAGGTTTTGGTAACAATTGAACAACCGGAAGTAGTAGTTTTTAAAACAAATTCTTCCAAATATTAATTTTTGAAAATTTTTGATATTAATAATTTAGAAGAACAAAATTCTACACCTGATACATTTAAATTTTTTATTATATCTTCTATAAATTTAGAGATAAAGACGCTATAATATATAGTATATCGGGATATAACAAGTCGAGTAGGCGAAACTACACTAAGGAAACCACTTGACAAATTCAAATGTTTATAACATAATTTGTAAATGACAGATTTCAATGTCAAAAATCAAGGGTTTTAGTGACATTTTGATAGCTTTTTCAGGAAAGTACATTTAATCTTTCTTAATGTTTTATTAATTAAATATTTGAAATTATAGGTAATATGCATATATCCATCAGAAATACCGCCGATCTGGTTAATGAATTGGAAGAATCTGCGACATTTAGAAACTTCCTCATACAATGAAAAATAGATATAATTAGAATTATATGTGTGCAGAAGACATGTTAAATACAATAAAAGACAATATTTGGGTAAGGTTCTGTAATATTTTGTTATAAAACGACGGTTCGATAGCAAACTGCAATACAATACTTATATAGCCTAATATGGAAATGGCGAGAGGTCTTGTGCTGGCCACAACAGATTTTTTTCTTTTGAAATAATAATCTGATGCCACAGAATACTATTTAACATTGATATTACTCGTCTACCTTGTATACTTCCGTCTTTAATTTCTGCTACGTCGTTCGCACGACTAAAACTCTAGTTGACAGCTAACTTAAACATTTTGTTATAATTTTTTCGTTATGGTAAACTAGGTTCACGTTTAGACCAATCAGAAAACTCGAATCGTAAGCCCTATCTTACTCCTAAGTCCATTCTTATGTGGAATACAGTTGAATATAGTATAGTAATAGTACGCTTACCTAAAATCTCCGAAAGATCTCAGAGGAGCCAATTGTCCTAAGAGACGTTCCATTTTTATAACAGTATCACTTTCGTTAAATGGATGTTCTTTAATAATTCTATCGACTTCTAATTGATTGTATGTATTATGTTCTTGAGTTAATTTTTTTGCCGTCCATGCATTGCTTTCACTAAGTACACCAAGAACAGCACAGCAGTCGCCAACATTAGCAATATGGAGATGAGGTCCATCTATATGTGTCACACAAGCAACAGCTCCTGACATTGCTACAGTTAAAGTCTTCACATTTATAGGTTTATTATCTTCTGGAATTGCTTCTTTAGATAAATCTTCATCTAGTTTCAAAAAAGCTCGTTCTAAGGCTTTCCGCATTTCAAACCCACTTCTGTAATTCACCTTAAAACCATACATAAGTGCTAAATAAATTTATATAATAATGATAATATATTATAAAACTTACTTTAGTCAATTCTGTAATAAAATTCATAAAACTGAAGTCATACAATTGACGAATATCGTCAACAAATTGAACTTTATCGTTAAATGTGTGAATAAGCTTAACGTCTTCCTTATTTAATAAAGCTTTATAATATGTAGCTAACATTTCTGGTGGTAGTAAGCAAGCTGAAATGTATTTATAAAGTCGTTTCGACACTACTTGGGAACAAGCAGCTCCTGCATGACCATCGAATACTCCCAGCAATAAGCCTAGAAAAAGTATATAAGTAAAAGTTAATGTAATAATGTTTGTAATATATGTACCAGTAGTCATAAGACATGTTGCTTCCGATCGAGTATCTTCTATAGGATTATTTGATGCTAACTGATTACTGTCATAAGACTTAACTGATCGTGTCCCAGTAAATTCATGACTGTATTCGTTGGCTCTTAATATGTTATTTACCTAAACAGACACCATTAGAAGCTATTACATAATAAACTAAGTTTTATAATTACAATAATAATATAAATTTAATTAACATGCATTTGCTAATACCTCTTGCGGTGACAACTTAGTAAATCCTGCATAATTCAACGGAGAAGTATGAAAATATTGTTTAGCACATAACCTAACACAATTAAATTGATCAATAACTTTACTATCATTGTACTGATTCCAAATTTTTGTTTTAAAATGATTGGCAAGCTGGGGTCTTTTTAATACATTTTTATAACTTGTTAATATATTTTGTGTTCTCTGGCAAACTACCATTTTAAATTTACTTTCCTTAATCACCAAAGAAATATATTTCTATATTCATAAAAAAGAATATATTTTTTTGGAATTTGTTCATTCCACATTTTTAAGAAATATTAATTTCTCATGCAGTCTGTTAATAACACCTAACCACACATTTATTCTCCTTGCATTTACTGTACAGCACGGAACAGAAGCAATAATTAAAAGGAACTATGGTGGAAATATGATGCCAATTTTTCGGGACTGCAGCGCCTTGGTGGCTATATCGCAGTACTTTTAGCAGAATAATAAACATATCCTTTTTAAAATACAAGCGGGACTTTTTTATATATCGTCGTTGTTTTAATGTGAAAGAAAGCTGCTAATGGCCGGTTGCTCCAACGACGAAATATAACTAGACAAAACATTCCCTATCCCTCTTCACTGAATGTTTTGATTTCAGCTGACCAGAAAGAGACAGAGATATGTTTTATCTAGTTCGTGAATTTCTCACTAGAGGCCACTTGAATATATCAGTGTAATTTGACATTTGCGGTTTTGTTTTTGAGTGAAACGAAACGTTGGTTTTTATTTAATACCAAAGCTTATATAGTTATTTTCGTAACAAGTTATGAAAAATACCAAATATCATGCGAGTGTAAATTGACGCACGACGCGTAGCGGAGTGCAAGTCAATACACACGAGCTAAGATATTTGTATTTCATTACAAGTTATGAACATTATTTTTTAGACGAGCTTAAATAAATTTTACTTTTTTACAAAACTGAAATTTAGGTTCAAACGTACGGACAGCTGACAAATGAATACGGTATACATATAGCCAGAAAATAATGACATAGTAACCTAGCAACCGTATCAACTATTACGATATGAAATATATCGTAACACTAATGTCATAAGTTCAACTTTCAGTGTTAGGATACTACGTTGATATGTCATACTTATCACAATGGTCGTCTAAAAAATAATTAAATAAAATTATATTGGATATTATTATAAATTAATTTTACGCTTAAATTCATTTGGCAACACAGGCAAGGTACACAAGCTGTATTCTTGGCAACCTTGTTGCGGTGGGTCATACAAGCAAATGTCAAAGCCCGCGCCTGATATACAAAATGGATACGTTTTTGCAAGTTTTTTTACAGATTTACAGATCTGTAAGACTTGCAGATTTGAGCTATAATCGAAATATATGTATAACTTTTTGTATATTCTAAAATGTCAATGATATTGCACCTCTAGTGAGAAATGCTCGAACTAGATAAAACAGATATCTCTATCTCTGTCTGGCCATCTGAAATCAAAACAAATGAAACTATTTTTTGTCTGTTATGTTTCGTCGTTGGTCGGATCTTTAACAGCCCGATTCACAAAAAAGTTTAAGCTAATCCTCATTTTTGGATTAGTGAATTCTTTTCTATTCCGGTATTTAAAGTTTAATTTTCATGATATTATCAATGAAGGTAGATACTAGGAATACATTAGACTATATTTTAAGATATAAACTGTCAAAATTAGAGTAGAATTCGCTAATCCAAAAATGAGGATTAGCTTAAACTTTTTTGTGAATCGGGCTGTAAGTTCTTAAGACGATCTTCAAATACGGTGATTGCAAGCATGGCCTCAAGACAACTTTTCCGTTGCATAGTAATTAAATAAGACTGTCTTGAATGAAACGGTCGTATTTGTGTTAGTTTCATAGTGACAACCATAGACAAATAATACTCTTTAGACCGGAAACTTATGTGTACTTACATTGAACATTACACCTGGTGGTTGGAATAGAACAAAAATGTAAATTAGGCAACCCGTTTGGTACTAGCACAGTGAAGCCTTTCTGTTTCCCAGATGTTAGAGAAAGAGTGGGGGAAGCGGGCCTAGTTTTGTATAGTGTTATGTGTGTTGGCCATGTTTTTGAAAATTTATGTGTTATTTTAACAATTTTTTTTTTATTAAAATGGGTCGTAAATGCTTCGCACCTAATTATACAAGTGGTTATTAATCAAATAAGTGCAAGTAAAAATTTTTTCTGCACCCAAAGAAAAACTTTGTTAGAAAAGTCGACTATTATCAGTCCGAAATTGTACTATTCCATTAGATGAGGGAATTTTATGCAAAATTTTTTTGAAAAAATTACCTGCATAAACTGTATACCTGGTTTAAGGGAATCAGGTTATTTCAAAGAATCTGCATTGATTAATATTAAAAATAGAGGCCACTTAATTCATCTAAATAAAAATATTTTTGATTTATTTAAAACCTTAGAGAATATTTTGTTAGAAAATATAAAATCTCCAAATGTGTATGAAGAAACTATGATCACTATTCTCGATACATATAACTTTAAATTTCCATGTTCAGAACATGGTGTACCTACGGGATGAAACAAATTCGAGTTCCTCATATGAAAAACTTTCTTATTAACTTTTATAGGCACCACAGGAATTTTCGATCATCTTTTGTTTTTGAGTACGGCCTAAGGGCCAGTTGCATAAAGCACTGTTAGCTGATCATGTGGTTACCCAAGTAACATATACGGCCGTCTAAATAGACGTCTATACGACGTCACAATTTTTTTTTTATTAAAATGGGTCGTAAATGCTTCGCACCTAATTATACAAGTGGTTATTAATCAAATAAGTGCAAGTAAAAATTTTTTCTGCACCCAAAGAAAAACTTTGTTAGAAAAGTCGACTATTATCAGTCCGAAATTGTACTATTCCATTAGATGAGGGAATTTTATGCAAAATTTTTTTGAAAAAATTACCTGCATAAACTGTAACCTGGTTTAAGGGAATCAGGTTATTTCAAAGAATCTGCATTGATTAATATTAAAAATAGAGGCCGCTTAATTCATCTAAATAAAAATATTTTTGATTTATTTAAAACCTTAGAGAATATTTTGTTAGAAAATATAAAATCTCCAAATGTGTATGAAGAAACTATGATCACTATTCTCGATACATATAACTTTAAATTTACATGTTCAGAACATGGTGTACCTACGGGATGAAACAAATTCGAGTTCCTCATATGAAAAACTTTCTTATTAACTTTTATAGGCACCACAGGAATTTTCGATCATCTTTTGTTTTTGAGTACGGCCTAAGGGCCAGTTGCATAAAGCACTGTTAGCTGATCATGTGGTTACCCAAGTAACATATACGGCCGTCTAAATAGACGTCTATACGACGTCACTGCGACGTTGATTTTTGGTCGAAAATAGGTCTATTTAGACGTCTATACAACGTCACTGTGACGTTGATTTTTGGTCAAAAATTGGTCTATTTAGACGTCTAATTAGTCGTCTATTCGACGTCACTGTGACGTTGTTTTTTTGTCTGAAATAGGACTATTTAGACGTCTAATATGACGTCTATACGACGACATTATGACGTCTATACGACGACATTATGACGTCTGTTTTTGGTCTGAAATAGGACTTTTTAGACGTCAGATTTGTGGGCCATGTGTAGACTTTATTTGGTCCTAATTAAGTCTATTTAAACCTCTTTCAGACGTCTAATTTGACGTCTTTATAAAGACATACATTTCGTTTATTTTTACTTTATGTCGCTGTTTTTTAGAAATATATATTAATACTAAAAGTAGGCATGTATTGACAAAAAATATAGTTACTAAAGAAACTTGTTATACACAGCAATATAAAAAAAATCTGTTGTGGCCAGCACAAGACCTCTCGCCATTTCCATATTAGGCTATATAAGTATTGTATTGCACTTCGCTTTCCAACCGTCGTTTTATAACAAAATCTTACAGAACATTACCCAAATATTGTTTCTTACTATATTTAGCATGTCTTCTGCACACATATAATTCAAATTATATCTATTTTTCATTGTATGAGGAAGTTTCTAAATGTCAAATATTGTTCCAATTCATTAACCAGATTGGCGGTATTTCTGATAGATATATGCATTTTATCACAATTTTACCTATAATTTCAAATATTTAATTAATAAAAGAATAAGAAAAGTTAAATATACTTCCCAGGAAAAGCTATCAGAATGTCACTAAAACTGTTGATATTTGACAATGACATATGTCATGTTATAAACATTGGAATTTGTCAACTGGTTTCCTTAGTGCCTTGGCCTCTGCGATTAGTATACTCTATAAATTATAGAGTCTTTATCTCTAAATCTATACAAGATATAATAAAATTTTTAAGTGTATTAGATGGAGAATTTTATGTTCTTCAATATTTAATAAAAAAAACTCCCAAAAAATTATATTTAGAAGAATTTTTCTAAGAAACTACTACTTCCGGTTGTTCAATTGTTACCAAAACCTTTTCAGCTCTTCCCAGGAATGTCAGATTGAGGAAACTGCAGTTAAATATTTTTTAAGTCTTATAGTTTTTGAGGAATCGTGACTACAACATCCAGACATACATACATACACACACACACACATACATCCACACACACACACACACACACAGACATCATTTTAAAAATGTTATAATCGGATTGTAGGGACCTTAAATCGTGCTTATTCAATAAAATCTGGATATGCGAATTTTAGCATGAATCCAATACCTCTCTTAGCGAGAGGTAAAAAGATAATAAAAAATATTATTCAAGAATGTCATGTTTCATTTTCTAGATTGAATTTGGAGTTATTTTCAGTATATTTCGCTCCGTAAAACATTTCTTGCTATCAGAGTAGGTGGTCCTTCGAAATAATAATTAATTCCGGAAGTAAACTGTCAATATCGTCAACGTCAGGAGCTACGTTCGGTAGGACATTTTCAGGTCGGAATACATTTATATACAGAAATACACATTTTATTTCACACTTTATTTATAATATTAAAAATATAAAACAATATACATTGTGTCCCATTTAGAAGTGCCACCATTGGGATCTCGAGAACTATAAGAGATACGATGTCGGTTAAATGGAACTTTTTGTGCGCCTTTGGAAGGCTATTTCAGATGTGCTTTTGTTTTTCCAAAAATTCTCATAGGGAACTAGATAATGACGAAAAACTGAATATTGTTGATTTTTTCTTTCTCAAATAACTTCTAAACTATTAGTAACTGAGAAAAACGTTTCAAATATAAAAGATAGATATTTTTATTAACTAACCAGTGGCGTACGAAATAAATTTTTATATCCGTAAATTTTCGAGATATAACACAAACTTATATTTTTTTAAATGGAACCCATATCTGATTTTAGTCTCAAAAAAATCAATATTTTTTCTCTTTTCAATGATGTAAGGGTTATTATGTTTTATATTTGTTTTGCTCCTAAAATTTAATCTCTTTATTTTCCTGAATTTTCTTTTTATTTCCCAAAAAAAAACATAATTTTTATTAATTATATTGTATTTGATCGATATAATTTGTTTTATGCCTTTATTCCTTAATATTTTCATTCTAGACTCATAATTACAAATTACACTATGATGTCAAAGGGAGACCTGATACAAAATATTATAAAAATTAATTTGATACGAATTTTGAGCAAAATTTTCTAACGAAATAAATTATTTAAATACAAGGAGTATTTCCAAATAGAAATCTACCAATATTTTCAAAATAATTGTAAATTTTATACAAAATAAGGAAAAAATAATAATTTTGAAGGCAAAATAAATATAAAACATAATAACCCTTACATCGTTGAAAAGAGAAAAAAATATTTAATTTTTTGAGACTAAAATCAGATATGGGTTCCATTTAAAAAAATATAAGTTTGTGTTATATCTCAAAAAATTACGGATATAAAAATTTATTCCGTACGCCACTGGTTAGTTAATAAAAATATCTATTTTTTATATTTGAAACTTCTTTCTCAATTATTAATAGTTTAGAAGTTAATTGAAAAAGAAAAAATCAACAATATTCAGTTTTTCGTCGTTATCTAGTTCCCTATGAGAATTTTTGGAAAATTGAAAGCACATCTGAGATGGCCTCCCAAAGGCGCATAAAAAGTTCCATTTAACCGACATCGTATCTCTTATAGTTCCCGAGATCCCAATGGTGGCACCTGTAAATGGGACACACTGTATTGTTTACTACAATTATTTTTAAAATTCGAATAAATATAATGTAAAACTTATTTTATACATATATGTATAAAATATATTTTTATTTATGTATCATCATCACCAAAAACTACTAATAAAAGCAAATTTAGCACATCCAGAAATGGGTAATAAGCCGTGGTAATATTTATATTTTATTTATTTAAAATATACATGTTTAATTATAATAGGGGTTTCCAAGTTTTTTTCATTTTTTAATGTGTTAATCTCTATATAAAAATATTAGACCCGTGTTTTTTATTTTCGCCGAAAAGCGTCTAATAAGCCAGAAAAAAATTATTAAAGTTTCTATAAATGAGGATCGAAAAAATCATCGGTGCGCGTGACGTCATCGACACCGCGAGAACATACGTTTCTAGAGCTGAGTGAGACGGATATATAACAAACACGGTGGGTATGTCGTTTCGCACATGAACATGTAAACAAATGATACATAACCCAAGAAAGTTGTTGAATTCTGTTCCTCAACTTATTTTGTAATACTTATCGAAGATATTTTTAAAGAAATTGTAATTGTACATGCAAATCAGGTAAAACTTGAGTACTTACAGTAATTTTGGAGATAATTAAATATTATTTTTCTATTTTAAGAGATGGATGATTTCTTTTATTTGCTATTCTGGTTACTATAGCTCTAATTATGAGCATTTTTGTGGTGGTGAAATACTGTTTCTTACCGGGCTGCTATAATTCCTCAGCAAATAATCCAAAGAAAATATATGTAATGGTTCCAAAAAATGAAGAAAAACGTGCAAGTTATAATGACTAAAAATAAATATTCCGTATTATAATGGTATTAAATCTAAACATGTTAATTAATTTACTAATTTAATTATTTGTGTATTCGATTTACAGCTAGAAAGTAAAAACGCTGTTCCTTATTCTTATCCTGTTATCATTAAAATTATAAAAATAGCACATGTTTAACTTTCTAATTAATAATAAATTAAACTATTGGTAAAATGATGTTTTATTTAAGACAAAAAAATAACAAACTATGAAACTATTTATTGACTTCATAAATTTGGGGAATACTGCAATTTTCCCAAATGTTGTTGCCTCCTCCATCAACTGTTGACAGAAGTCTTTGTCGAATTCAACTTCTACAGTAACAGCTTCGTCTCCATACTCTTCAACTCTTCTTTAGTTGCTCTGCAAATGTTGTTGTATTAAATAAATATTCCATAAATCTGCGTACAAAACATTACATACCTCTGGGCTTTCACATTTCTTATTTCTGCACTAACAAAACTAGGATTGTCTTTGTAAAACAAATGCAACATGACTGTATCTAAATACGGCAAATTTCGACTGTCTGCTTTCACAAGTTCAGGATCCATATTCTAAAGAAAATGAACAGTTTTAATATAAATAGCATTATTGGTTATTAACTTCACTTACTTGTTTTTTCAAAAGATTCTTCAAAGAAACTAACAGGAAATTCAGTAAAAATATCTTGTAACCTTAAATTTCATCAAAATAACAAATGTTCTGGCTTGAACATCACGTCAGGTCACAGCGCGAACTGATCTGCGCGCTCGAAAAGCCATTAGCCAATCAGAATTTTCAGAGTGCCGTTGACGTCACAAAGATGGCCGATACTAAATTTTATGCACTCAATTTAAATGCATTAAATTTTAATTTTGATTTTAGAGTAATAAAAATGAGCAAATTAACGATTATATTCATCTTAATATTACTTATACATGATGAACACTGATATCCAATAAGTCTTTCTTAAAAAGCTGTAGCCTTGGAAACCCCTATTGTGAAGCAGAAAAAAATATGTTATATTTTTTCGTATAAATGGGCATTTTAATTTTCAACATTTTAAACAAAACCTAATAATGACAAGACGAACTTTTAACAAACGTTTATAATACAAAAGCAAATGTATAAACAAAGGGAAATATACATTTTGTAATTTTGGTAGATTTTGGGGTCTTCAATAGTAATCTAGCATTAATTTGGAATGTTATTGTGATATCTAAGAATAAATAATAATTTATTTACTGAAGATTAAGTAATATTTTCTTCAACTGCCCATTTTCGTATATCGTATAATATATTATTGTTCTCATTACTGTTTTTGTGCACAACCGATTTTAAAGGCAAAATTTCTATAAGGAAAAAAGAAATATATTAATTAAGAATATAACTAACACATTTAGTAGGTATAATATAAGGACCCAGCTGTGCATGTTTCAATTTACTTCGAAAACCAAAACCAAGAAGAAAAACCAATTGTTTAATGTACTAAAAAATATAACTACCATCCATTTGCCACAAAACGAAAATGTTATACATGACTTTTGAATTTTCCGCCCTAATTTCCGATGTCTTTCGTTTCACGCCCTTCAGACATCACTACATGTGTATAATATTAATTTCCTTTCTTTTTATGTAATATTATTTAGCTTTAAGCTAATAATAAATGAATTATAATATTTTCCCGAAATCACTTAAATTATTTAAAAATTATTCATAAATTCTCAATTTTATGACATTTTGACAATTTTATTAAAAAGTAAAAACAATAAAAAAAGTCAGATTGTGTATCCATGGTGAAATTTTCCATTACAGTACTCAAAAGAGTCAGGTAAAATTTTACATGACGTATAATGGACTGCCTAAGTGATGACGTACAAAGGGCGGGGCAGTAATGTTTCCAAACAGAAGCACGTGGTAAAAGTAAGGTTAATTTATATTGAGTAACAAGTGACACTGCATAAATATAGTATTTAACAACTGCCATATCTGAAATTTATTTAAAATAAGTATGGATAATAAAATAAAACGTCATTTACTGACAACTGAGAGCACCAAATACCACGTGCGTTTGTTTGGAAACATTTCTATGACGTCACGCTTAGGTAGTCCATACTGCAAATATGAACTTTCAAAACTCAAGATAGCCATGAAAATTTTTTGACGGTTAAGGGAAATATGTATGTTGTATAGACGCACCCTAGATGGCGGAGCAGACCGAGATGGTGACGAGAGAATAAAGAAAGCAAGGCAAGCGTTTGGTTTACTATATAAAATATGGAGATCTACCATAGTATCAAATAGAACTAAAATAAAACTTTTTAACTCAAATGTTAAATCAGTTCTGCTTTATGGCTGTGAAACCTGGAAAATGACCAAAAATATTTCAAATAAGCTTCAGGTTTTTTTGAATGCATGCCTCCGAAAACTACTACAAATATTCTGGCCAAACGTGATATCTAACGCAGATCTTTGGCAACGCTGCAACCAAAAACCAATACATCTTCAAATCAAACTCAGAAAATGGAATTGGATTGGTCATATACTACGGCGGCCTGATCCACACATAGCAAAACACGCTTTAGACTGGAACCCACAAGGTTCCCGAAAAAGAGGTCGCCCGGCCAATACATGGAGACGCACGGTGTGGAAAGAAGCCTTAGAAGATGGAAAAACCTGGAGGGAAATCAAAGTCCTAAGCTTGAACCGAACCCGATGGCGAAGTTTCGTTGAGGCCCTATGCTTCTCATGAGGAGCGAAAGGATCAAATATAGACGCACCCTCTGAAATTTTTAGCATACAGACCACAGATATACATATAAATTGATAGATAGCTGGGCCATATGGAACATGGCGTTTTGAAATGAGGCGATATGTATCCAGTCGCCATGTTGAACCGGGGAACTTTTTGACCAATCAGGTTCTCTGAAATAACGTCACACGTCATGTGATCTTAGTACCTTGGCAACGATAGAGACGCGTTGTTTATGTCACTTGCTCACTTGTCATTCTGCTCATCTACTAAGTTCAGAGTAACGGTGCACAGTTGTTTTGAGAGAAGTTGTAAAAACCGAGGAAAAATTCCTGGTGTATCATATCATCATAAATAAGTATTTTTATTTTTCGGTTTAAAAATAGTAGTAAATTTACTTCCCAAGTAATTAAAATCGATTCCTGTGATAGATTCCTTCATTTCACAATCGATTATTTGAAATTAATATTTCTCAAGGCATAAATAAAAGTAGTTTGATTGATAAAATTAGATTGTGTAGTCTAGCAAAAGTAGGTATAGAAAAACTAACTGGTGAAAAAATAAGAAAAAAAATTATAGAAAGTTATACTGTTTTGCCACCAATAAAATCTATTTGTTACATTAAATATTGTTTTATTTACTCTTATTAATAATTACACCCTTGATCAGCCTATTTTATAAAAATTGACATACATTTAATAGTTATACAACATTTCTGTCAAGAAATGAATTTCAAAATTACTCCAATTCGAATAATATAAAATTTAAATTTCCCGCCTGCAGACCCGGCTCAATATGGCGGTAGCGTACATGTCGGCACAAATGAAATACGAGAGACAAGTTATCTGTAAATTTATATGTATATCTGTGATACAGACGCTTATAGAAGTTATAATGGCTGCTCTGCAGTCAAGTGAAAAATATTTTAGAGAACTAGTAATTACCATGGGAGAATTGACTCCGAAAGTGATGACGTCAAAATCGAGCGGGAATTACAAAACCTGAAAGTACGCTTCCGGTTTCTTAACTGCATCTTGAAAGAGTTTGTTGTGAACGAACCGTACTAGCGCCAAATTTAAATAGCTGTCATCAAAGTTGTAAAGTATAAATAAAACTTTTTTAGCATTATAAATTGTTTCTTATAAAGCTAATTTTATAACAATATTTTGCAATATAATCAATTAACAAAATGCATATGACAAATATTGGACATGGAAAATAAAAGAAGTAGGTATGCAAAATTTAAAAAGTAGATTACCATATAATAAAATATATTTGTCACATACGTATAAATAATATAAAGAGTGTTAATGAATACGTGTTACAAATTTATAGGGTATATAGGGGATGCAAAAATAAAATAAACAAAATTAGTAACTGCAGTGAGAGATCGTAACAGCCAACGAAAATTAAGAAAGATAATGTATGCACTTTTCCTTTTATAATATTAAGGTCTGCGTCATAAACCATTTCATGGACAATGGACATCACAGACCAAATGAACATGGTTTTATTCCACTGCATTTTCACCACGAACAATAAGTCTCTCGTCATCCACAAAAAAAAAACTTATTATTGTGGAAAAACGAATCACTTGATCTTTTCGTCCTCGCTGAAGAATAACAAGAGCCACAATAACATTATTTCTTGGAATTTATTAAAATTTACTTCAATATAAGGTTTCTTAAAACAAATTACGCATATATTTTAATTTATTTTTTTACTTTAAATACATAAAACAGGAATATGTAACAAAATCACATCATTACATTTTCTAGTTTTCAAATAAGACAAACAGGTATTCCCTGAAGACAAATGACAGCTATTTAAATTTGGCGCTATTTCGGTTCGTTCACAATTAACTCTTTCAAGAAACCGGAAGCCTACTTTCAGGTTTTGTAATTCCCGGTCGATTTTGACGTCACGCTTTCGGAGTCAATATTGAAAATAAAATTTCATAATATGAACATTGAAAATTTAGTATAGGTATTGTAAGAAGATGAAATTGTCGATTTCGGTTCGTTCACAATAAACTCTTTCAAGAAACCGGAAGCCTACTTTCAGGTTTTGTAATTCCCGGTCGATTTTGACGTCACGCTTTCGGAGTCAATATTGAAAATAAAATTTCATAATATGAACATTGAAAATTTAGTATAGGTATTGTAAGAAGATCAAATTGTCGTTATATTATATTTATTTTTTTATAGCTATGGCAAGATATGAAAGCAAGTGGCTCTATGAGGACTATAAACAAGGAATGGTGAACTGTGAACTATGCACGACAATGGGCGAATAATTACAAAAATATTTTTTTCTACTCCCATGCGTGAAGTGAGTACTTCACGTATCAATTTTTATGTGTGAAGTTTGAGTTTTTGCACACGGTGCGTGAAGTGCTATTTCACGCACAGTGTGCGTGAAGTAACATTTCACACACCGTTCATCATTTTAAATATTACAAACTGAATTGTATTTTAATAAAACAAAGCTGTTAAACACCCGTAACGTTGGTAACCATGGTTACACAAGTCGATAATACAGAGGCTTTACGTTTAAAGAATGATACTGTGAAGAATAAATATATTTTATTGCAAGGTCGTAGAAAAAGTATAGTATGTAACACGTGTGTGAAGCCTATTTTACATTCGGGTGGTTTGCAACACTCGCCTTCGGCTCGTGTCGCAATCTCCACCCTCATGTAAAAATGTAAGCTTCACACACTTGCCACATAATATACTATATTTTATAGATATAACAAGATGCACTATTTAATTAATTTATGTTTTTCGTGAATATCTTTTTTAAAAGTACTTTTTATGTTTAATATTTTATTGTAGGTTTATTGTTTTACTTTATTGAATATTTTCTAATTAATGTTTTATATTATAGAGTATAAATAAAACTTTAGAATTAAATTATTTATTTTTCGTAGTAATTTTTCCCGACCATCATTTATGTTTATATCATAAAAATGACGTCGAAATAACGTCTTAAAATGACGTCGACACAACGTCTTAAAATAACGTGGAAATAAGGTCTAAAAATGACGTCGCACAGCACCACGCTGAGACGTGGTCAGGACATCTATATGACGGAATTTCAGACGTCATAGAGACGTCGATTTTAGGTCATTTGTGTTGGGTAACACACTGTAACCACAGTATAAAGCCTATAACCAGTAGTCGCATGCCCTGTCGGCACCTTTGAAATCTTGTAACATGTCAGATTTTCTTGCGCATGATATGCTCCGCCCATCGGAAGACCAGGCGGCAAATGTAAACAAACGTCAAATTTAGATGCTTTTTGATTAAAGCACAAGTTTTAGTATGTTATTAAATATTAATACAAGTAACATTATTTAACAATCAGACAAGGCGAATTATAATGTATTATATGTATTATATGAATAAAAATATATTAGTTTAAATACTAAATGACATAAGCACAAAATTGTACACGGAAATAAATTGTGTATTTGGTGAGTTGCATGAAGGTGTAAAGTAAATAACGCCTCTGCCAATTTATTTAATTACAAAATATACATTTTGACTGTGTGTTTCAAGAGACACTTTGAAATTAAGAAGCCGCAAAAATAAACTAGAGAATTTTGCTCTGGTAATTCCATTTCTCTGTAGTCAGTAATATCAATATCCAAACTTGACTTTTGCACACATGGAATATTAACGAAGTTCGTTTTTAATTCTCCCTCTGGTGCAAATCCTGACAGGAGCGCTTCAAAATCTTGTACACAACTTTGTCCTTCCGAACTGGTTAAATAATTTTAAAAAAAATAATTTTTTAAATGCCTTGGTGAATTGTATCGGAGTAGGGTTTAAACAATTTCCACCTTGATGTCTAAGAGCTCCAAAAAAGTTCTCAAGACAATCTTGATTTAACCGCCTGGTATATAACTGGACAGCACCAGTTTCTTGAATATTTTCCCACAAAGTAAGCAGTCCGTTAATTGTAATTAGTAATTAGTATGCCATTAAAGCATTTTATTCTAGTTGTAATATCTCTTCCACTCACATCCACAACTTTTAAATTTTGGAAATATGTGCACGCCTTTTCTAAAAATTCGACTTTGAGTTCATTTCCTTATACTGCGAAACACAATAGCACAATAATGTCACCAAAAAAATCTATCTCAAACAACATAAACCACGCGGTCACACCAAGCGAATGTTTGGAATGCCAATGATTTGAATTTTGGAGGGGACCTTCCGATGGGCGGAGCCAGCAGCTTCAAGGCCAAACTTTCACGTTACAAAAATACCGGATCTTGCGACTACTGGCACAGACAAACATACATGTATGTTTGTCTGTGCCTGAAGGTTTACAGTGCGTGTGCAACATACATGTGCCTCTTACGCTCTCCGCGTGCTGACTGACCACACCCTGCTATCCTTTTCGTTGTCCGTTACACTACGTACTCGTTTACCGCGCATATTCCACACTTCAATTTCACTCGCACAGAGCCGTATTCACATCTTAACTATAATTTACATAAATTCTAAAAAAATACTGCACGTTACAAATAATATGTTGAAATATTACCAATAACTTGACATTTTGAGGTTAGATGTAATTATTCATTAATATGACAGTTATAAAATCATGACTACCAACTCTACAACAAGAAGGCGCCACAAATAGAACTCTTATAGATCTTCCAAACGTCGTGTTTTCAGTGATAAACAATGCTTTTATAGACTGGTAAGAACACCGAAATAGAAAAAATTATAAATGCCACTTATTTCAAATATTATAGGTTTCATTTACAAAAGTATGAAACCCTTATCTATTCATAAAATAAAATAAAATTTAAAAAATCGAAATAGCGCTACTTCGGAAGTAGTGCTACTTCAAGAGGTGATAATACGGGCCATTGGCCCGTTTTAATTTATAATTTCATTGTATGATAGAAAAAAATAATCCTTCGTAATCTAAAGATCGCAAAAGGTCCAAGTTACAAAAAAAATAATTTCCCTATTTCCTAGTAATTTTTTATTTATACTGGCCAATAATAATTAAAGAATACTTATCATCAGAGTTAAAATATTTTTTCCGTTTTAGTAAAAATATACTAAACTACATCCAAAAGTCTTGTCTTGTTAATTTATGTTAATGTAAATAAAAAAGTATTTTTTCTGTGTACACGTAATTAGTTTATTCTCTTTTCTTTTTATTTTGAAATTATTAACATATATAGTTGTCGAATAAACAAGCAACAAATAAAATTTATTTACTAAATAAAACAGTATTTTCATGAATTAACTCATTTCAACGCTTAATATACCCGGCCCGCTTCCCCCTCCACTTAGACCAGGAATAGAGGGGAGACAGGGCGTTAATATATGTTTTCTATGGGGCATATTCATGCGTATATTTCCAAATCATCTCTGCGATTTTGACCCTCATTGAATCAGCTGGAATAGCTAGTCGACCAGTTAAATATTGTTATGTTACAGTTGATCAAATCTAAATAAATACTTGATTATCCATAACATAAATAAAACAATTTAAAACAAAAAAACTATGAATCAAACTAAAGACGTATGTATTCAAGAACGTCAGAAGTCAAAATAATGATTGATAACGTCGGGTGAAGCTTGTTGGTTTTGAAAACTTATTCGTTCGACTGCAGACGTATGTAACACATCTGGTCGATTGGGCTATTGCAGCTGACTTTGACGTTTCAATAAGGTCGAAAGTCGCTATGATGATTTGGAAAGTCTTCTTACGGCGAAATACATAGCATGCCCTGCCTCCCCTCTATTCCTGGTCTAAGGCCTGTTTGCTGCCTGCAGTGAACTCTATACTTTTACGTACCTGGAAAGGCCGCGCAACGCAAACGACTGAGGCAAAAATATTTTTTTCTACTCCCATGCGTGAAGTGAGTACTTCACGTATCAATTTTTATGTGTGAAGTTTGATTTTTTGTACACTGTGCGTGAAGTAGCACTTCATGCACCATTCATTATTTTAAATATTACAAACTGAATTGTATTTTAATAAAACAAAGCTGTTAAACACCCGTAACGTTGGTAACCATGGTTACACAAGTCGATAATACAGAGGCTTTACGTTAAAAGAATGACAATGTGAGGAAAAAATATATTTTATTGCAAGGTCGTAGAAAAAGTATAGTATGTAACACGTGTGTGAAGCCTATTTTACATTCGGGTAGTTTGCAACACTCGCCTTCGGCTCGTGTCGCAATCTCCACCCTCATGTAAAAATTTCAGCTTCACACACTTGCTACATAATATGCTATTATGTAACCCGCAGTTGTGTAGTATTCCCCTCTCTTTCTATCTCATTGAAAGTATGGAGAATTTAACTATTTGAGACTGATTTTAAATTGTGTGACACGTAAAAATTATTTATAGGTAAAAATTAGTAATAAAAATAATAAAACATATACGAATATATATAAATAAGTAGGTACATATAAGTACATATTTTTTAATTATATTTAACAATTTTTAAATAAAACAATTAATAAAAATAATAAAACAAACATACGAATATAATATAAGTATTATTTTTGTGTTTTAATTATATACATATTTAACAATTTTTAAATAAAACAATTTTGCAATATTTTTGCCTGATAGATTACAAAGGCGTTTGAAATTTAAAAGTCTTGCCTGGTGATTCATTCATTCGACATTTTATAAATAAATTAACAATTTGTCTTATTAGTTGAATTTCATGTAAATCTTCAAACATAATACTCCTCAGAAAATGGATGTAGTGTTTGAAATAGATTTAAATTAGTAGCAAAATGATTTATTCTTGCATTCTGCAAACGTGCTTTTATATTTGTTTTGTTACTTGTTAGTCCTTCATTGTTTGCTAAAATACGGAAAATTCTTTCTTTTATACAGTGAAATATGCTCTCCGGCTGACCGGGTGATTAGAACAATGGTATTATACTATCGATATATTTGATTACAATAATAGAAATTAATAATCACACCCAAATTGATTATAATTGTTACTGTATATTTTTATTCTAACCCGGGAATATATGCATATGTGTATCATATAGTAATTTAATGAATATTTCCCACTGATTATACCTTTCTAGGTTTTTTTAAGGAAAAATATATTTGAAAATTGGGATTTTTGGAACAATCTCGAATGTTGAAATAAATATAGAAGACCGTAGGTTCCAATAAAAAATATATTTATTTGACTAATCATGCAAAAAATTTCTTATAATAATAATAATTATATTGATGCTGTATGTTGCTTGAAAAGTAATAAAACAATAACCGTTTTAATCGAGAATGTTTTCTTAAAATAAATATATCATCACGGCATATTACCCATTTCTGGGTGTGCCAGTATCTACAACACATGTAGACAACGGTAATGATGACGATATATTTTACCGTGTGGGCGCTTACCAGGCGTCACCTCACGGGCACTCCTGCTGGTGTGGAGAGTGCACCACAGAGGTCACTTTTGTGCCATTTAAAATTGGAAATATTTGGCGTCTGTCGGGATCGAACCCGGTTCCCCCAGGTTCGCGACCAGACACTTAGGCGATCTTTTAAAGTTGATCGTATTTGTTCTTTCTACTGTTAACATACAATAGTAAACTTTTCTCTCTCTGTTTAATTTGTGATACCTGTCACGGTTCAGACAGAAATAAATTTCTGGTCGGTGAACCCAGTTCCCCCAGGTTCGCGACCAGACACTCAGGCACGCTGCCACGGGACCCCATGAATGTTTTCTTAACTTAACGATATCAAATACTTTCAAACTAAATTAAAAAACAAGCAGTAGAAGGTAAAAACGGTTTTCGCGATATTTTTTTGATGTGCATATTATGTTTAATTATTCGAAATGTAATCAACTTTTCGAAAATCTGAAAAAAGAATTTGAAAGAATAAGTCCTATGCTAAAATCGCATCGCTTACATATGCCGTCTATCTTGACGTTTTTGGTGTGAAATTTTAATTGGACCTTGGAAAATCGCGGTACTTCAATACCTATAAATCACATTTTTCTTGGGTTTTCCGTTATAAATTTTTAATTGGAAATCGTATCGAAACGGAACAAATCCTATGTTACAAAGAAAAGTATAATTGACATATACAAGAAAAAAACAATGAAATTGATACAGTAGATTTTGAGATAACCCCAAAAATACATATAGGCCATCCAGCGAATCAAGCGGTTTACGTCATCGTTTAAGGATTTTTGATATTTTCTTTATTTTTTTAAATATATTTTATTAACTGTATTTTATTGGTTTTTTATTATTATCATGTATTTGACACCTTTAATAGAAATAATTATATTTGGATATATTGGCTGCTATTCACAGCTCTATACTAGGCTGTACTAAGACCTTTGTATTAGGAGTTTAATATTTAGGCTATTCAGAGCTCTATACTAGCCGTTACTAAGCAATACTAAGTTTATTTTTTAGTATGAAACCTTAAAACAAGGTAGTACCGTGTTTAACTTGTTTGACATTTGTCTAAAATGGCTGAAAGAGCGATTAGGGCTGCTGTTCGAGCGCGCAATGTACGAAATTTGAGAAATAGAAGAATAAAAAGATACAGAATACATACAGACCCATTCAATAATTACACGGAGATGGAATTTAAATGCAGGTACCGATTATCTAAGGACGCCGCTCGTTTTGTTGTTCAACTTGTACGGAACGACTTAATGGGGAATCAAAATCGTCGTGATTGCGTGTCACCAGAATTGAAAGTGTTGATAGCGCTGAGATTTTTTGCAAAATGTTTATATCAAACTGATAATGGTAAGTTTCACATCTTTAGTCTTTTCTTAACATAAAAACCATGTACAGTAATATCACATAAAATACTTACCTACCAAACTACATAACTATTTATTGTGTTCATAAATTAATAGAATATTATTTTACTACATTCAAATAAACATTTTACTCCCATTTTTATCTATCCTAATAAACTCATCGCCATTTTCACTTCTCATCCATATCAGATCGATATTATACCATACGTTTGCTTATGCTTTATGGCGCATGTGTATTTCTTCCGGCGGTAAAATTAAATTATAATTTCTACCAATTTTGTAATGTTCTACATATCTTACAGGAGATTTGCATGGTATTAGCCAGCCGACTGTTAGTCGAATAATTCGTCGGGTTTCCCTTGCACTGGCACAAAAACTTCCCCAATTTGTGAAGTTTGGAGAAAATTTGGACGTGGATAAAAGAAAATTTTACGAACTAGCTAGATTTCCGGGAGTAATTGGGTGCATTGATTGCACCCATATAAAAATAAAAAATCCCGATAAAGAGAGGCCACTCCTTTATTGCAACAGAAAAGGATGGCACTCTCTTAACGTCCAAGTTGTCTGCGATGCAAATTGTAGGATCCTCGATATCAACGCTAGATGGCGTGGAAGTGCACATGATGCGCGAATATGGGCTGATAGTAGTCTAGCGCGGAGATTTGAAGTAAATTATTTAAAATCATATGTTAAATAGTATTTTTAAGTGTGTATTTTTGCAGCAAGGAGACTTAAATGGAATTTTATTGGGAGATAGTGGCTACCCATGTCGCCATTTTCTGTTAACTCCCATTTTAAAACCCCAGACACGTCCGCAGCGTAGATATAATTCAGCCCATATAGCAACTCGATGTTCCATCGAAAGGTGCTTCGGGCAGTGGAAGTCCATGTTTAGAGCTCTCCGACATGGATTAATCATATCCTTAGATACTGCTAAGGCTGCTATAGCAGCAATGGCAGTATTGTATAATATTCGAAAGGATATGGATAATGGTAAGGAAGAACGATTATATAAAGCCTACATACTTACGTAATATCACACAATAAACGTTCCACAAACTGTTTCCAAATTCAACAAATTGTTTAATATATTTAGAAATATCTACATCTGTAAATGATTTAACTCCTTAGAACCATATGAGAGCTCTGATGAAGAATCACTGTCCGATGAAAATGATATCGAGGATCGCGCAGCGGTGCCAGTGCAAGAGGAATTTAACAATATTCGAGGAACTGCGTTTAGATCGGCATTCATTGAACGTCATTTCCAGTAGTTAGATACCTATAACACCTGCAATTCTGCTGAAACACAAAGACGGCGATTTTGATTTCCCATCAAGTTGCTTCACAAGTTGAACAAGAAATTGCGCAGTGTCCTTTGATAAGCAGTATCGTCATTTAGATCCCAACTCCGCGTAATCATAGAAATGATTTTGCAGATTTCATTTTTTTTTCTATTTCTCAAAATTGATTTTTGCATAACATGCTATAGTACAAAAAAAAATAATAACTTGTAAATTTAAAATAAAAATAATATTTATTTATTTAATAATTAATTTTTATATTCTTGACATTGATTTATTTTATTTTTTAATAATTTTATTTCTAATAACTCTTTCTCCTTCTTTAAAACTAAAATTTCTTCCTCCAACGCAGTTCGCTTTCTCATGTTTTCTATTTTCATATTCATAATTTTTTCTTCTCTTTCTTCTCTGCGTAGAAAAGATTCTTTTTCTATTTTCAATAATTCCTGCTCATATTCCGACATGGGTAATACTTTTGCTTTTTTACTTTTAGTTTTACTTTCCTTCGGTAGATCATATTGGGTTTGGGAGGTTTCAGGAACGGTTTGGATAAGGGCCTGGGTTTCATGGTGAGGAATATATTCAGGTTCAAATATACTACAATAAAACGATAAATATCATTAACATATTTATTTTTAAAAAAGTGAAATAAACCTATAAAAAGAAAAACTGGACAAAATCATGAACAAAAGGAATTATTGTAAACAACAACTTACAAGTTAATGAAAATTTGTTGTCTGACAAAATAATAATTTCAATTTATTTTTAAAGTTAATTAACTCTCAATTCAAATAAATTTGTGAACTGTGTTGTCTAAAGACGCTCATCAAAATTATTTAATACCACAGATTTTGATTGAAGCCCATTAAATTGAATTAAAACTATTTTTTTTTTTTAATATTTACCAGCCCGATTCACAAAAAGTTTAAGCTAATCCTCATTTTTGGATTAGTGAATTCTATTCTATTCCGGTATTTAAAATTTAATTTTCATGATACGAGTATTATCAATAAAGGTAGATAATAGAAATAGATTAGACTATATTTTAAGTTATAAACTATCAAAATTAGTATAGAATTCGCTAAACCAAAAATGAGGATTAGCTTAAATCTTTTTGTGAATCGGGCTGTACGAGTTTACTTACAACCCAAATCAGTTTGATTTAAAGAATCTAAATCATAAGCCTGATGTGCGACTTTTTGGAAAAGACAATTCATTTGATTTAAATTAATGTACAATTCCTTTTGATTCACACAATGCCCAGCTCTGACGCAAAGTCAATTGTTGCCATTATCTGATTACAACCAGCATAATTATAATATTTAACCATGAATTTTACTAAAAGTATTAAGAAATACCTATTTACGCAAACAAATATAATTTCTTACCCCTTATTCTATTTATTTTGGGCTTTTACGATATGCCTGTTGCTCTAGAACCAAATGTGCATAAAATTTTAAAATGAGAATAAATACATACCCAGTGACTGGATTTAAGACTTGCACCGGTCCTTGTTCCCACACGGTTCTTGTTTCTTCTACTTCAAATATTTGTTCAGACTGAAATAATAATTTGACTAATTAAAGAAGTAATATTAATAAACAGGTCTTACCGATTTTGTTACTGCAGCATCTGAATCGTACTTGCTGCTGTCTACTACAAAATCGTCTGGACAAATCTCTTTAATTTTCCAATCTTGGGCAGTTGGGGTTTCTGGAGGAGATCCTCCACCGGTAGCCTTTCTTTTCCTTTCGAAACTACCAACGTTTTTCTTTGATTGGCACTGCATTCTTCGCCATTGTTCTTTAATTCTGTTCATTTCTCTTTCAAACCCATTTGCGCGAAACACGCACTCAATGTCCTTCCACGCGTTTCTTTTCTGCTGCATACTTCTGGGGTCATTCGTTTTACACTCTATCACATTCTTCCTTTCACTCACACACTCTATTAACAAATTCTTTTCGTCCAGTCCCCAATTTTCTGTTCTTTCTCTCTTTTGCTTCACTTGCAGAGAACTCATCTTCAGTTTTAACTTGCAACTCCTAAAATTTTAAATATTTGTATTTTCATTTCATCGAAATGTAGGTTAGATATGTGATTAAATGATTAATTTAATTAATTATTAATTTTAATGAAATAAAAACTTATAATTTATACTCACTTTACGTTAGAAAAATATTCTTATTGATTTTTTCAGAGAATTTGACAGCTCTGACAGAATAATAAGAACAAAAACTATTCCCGCCAATTTACTAGAATTTGCGTATTTGCGATGTTGCCAAGTGCATTTTTCACTAATCACTTGTATTAGTTAGAACACCCTAGTATAGAGCTCTGAATAGCCTATATTTTAAATTTCGTTTTTACGCTAATACATGTTTTAACTAATACAGCCTAGTATAGAACTTTAGTATAGAGCTGTGAATAGCAGCCAATATTATTAAGTAAAATTTTGTTAATTTTTGCAAAATGACGTTTGATTATATTTTTTTAATATTGGTAATTCTGAACATGTATATTATTAAATGGGTGAGATTCAGTGGGTTGTATTAGCGTGTTTTAAGCTAAAACAGTCCTTTGTCAAAAATATTTTGGCAACTTTGTAATACCTGTCAGAAAAAAGTGAGAGACCAAAGGATCAAATAAAGAAAAAAATATTATTAACAGAAGTAAGAAAAAAGGACAAATATCAAAACTGGTCAAAACGGGGGTTGAGATATTTTAAAATTCATTAACATTCAGGTATGAAATATTTGACACATAAAATTTGACATATTTCTAACCTAATTTTGCAATAATGAGTTTCGTTTTACACCTTCCATTTACAATAATACTTCTTCATTTGACTAAAGGATATCTGTATTACTTTTCCATGTGGTAAAATTTTTAAATCACAATTGAATCTCATTGATACATGTGGATAATATTACAATGTTGCCATATACTTAATACAAGATTTAATACAGACCTTAATACAACCCACTGAATTCCAGCCTATATGTTTATATTATACTTTTCAACGTGCATTATGATTTCATTTTGTTTTTGGTTTCGTTGTTCATTGTCAAAATGTCAAATGCCCTGTCATGTCAAATTCAAAAGCTTGTAGTTAATTTATTGACTTATTTTGAAAATGAAAAATAGATTGGTGGGTTTTTACTTTCACTGAAATCTAATATTGAGGTAATATTTGGTTCTATTTGTTAGTAATAATTTGAAAATTAAATCTATATGTACAGCGTGTGGCAAACGCTATACGCAATGTATAGAAACAGTGAGAAATTGTATGGTATGCAGTATTCTGTATTTTTTTAAGGATCTCACATAATACTAGATAGTTTGTTGCATATACTACAAGAATGAAGTATTTATAACGGCGTAAGCAGTATCGTTCAGAATATTTTAAATAAAATTGGATTTCGCTGGAAAAATATTATACCAGACGTGTTTTTAAGAAAAATTTGGGTTTATGAAGGTGACTCACAGATTTTAATCCGTTTTACATGCTCATGCAAACTTTTTAACATATGACGTCATTGTTTCTAGTGATATTGTATTTATGACGTAAACCGCTTGATCCGCTGGATGGCCTATACATCAAACATAAATATGGTAGAAATGAAATGGCAGAAGACTTACGTGATCAAAAAATATCCCTAAAGTAATGACGTCATATACTACTAAGTTTACATGGGATACTAATTTATAAGGCGCGAGCAGTCATGTGACTTTGTTGGTCTTTCTTGACAAGCAGATATGGAAACCCGTGACAGAATGATAGCTCGTAGTATAATATTGTTCACAAACGTCATCATTTTTCATTCCAAATTTCATTATTTTCCAATTTCAGGTGGTTTATCTGCTGACTAATGATTCGAGTTTGCTCAGTTATACGATTTTGGTCAGCAGTTTTGTTAAAAAGTAACCTTGTAACTTGGAAGTGAAAGCGTCATTTTCTGTTATATTGACGAATTTTCATTTGAAGGGTCGTATGAATCGGGGGAATTTTCTTTTAGTGATGAAGACAATCTGGAAATGTTTGGCGAAAATCCGAGGTCAAAGAATGAAATTTATTTAGAAGAAACAGTAACAGTAATCATACACATACATACATGTCAAATATCATTATTTTTCATTCCAAATTTCATGACTTTCCAATTTCATGTGATGTAATTAACCAAGTAAAGTCAACACACCAGGGTACCTATTCTATAACTTTTTCAACTTTACCAAGATCTTGATCTTATATATATATCTTATACGTCATCGTTTGATTTTCCCCCTCTCTAACGATAGATTTGTGAGTTATACTAGTAATTTTAGTGTCCTCATATTGTTGGTGTTTTGAGAATGGATTGGTAATACATTTAAATCAAATCTGACATTTACAAATTAATCTTATATAAGTTGTTATGATGAGATAAGAAACAAAGATTTCAATGTATCAGTAATATATTATTCATATTAAATAATATCATTTAAAGTAAACATATATATTGGGTACAATATGAATAAAAAAGGATTTTTATTAAGTGATTTTTTTTCAATTTCAATCAGAATGTGATGACTATATTTGATTTCTAATGAATCTAATTAATGATTCAGCTATACACATAATTGCGTTCTTGCATAATTAATAATAAAAATAATAATAATAATAATAATAATAATAATAATAATAATAATAATAATAATAATGTACAACTATTGTATGTATTTATCGTTTGCTTTGAAATAGTGAAAAGAGAATGTAAGAAAATAAAAGAAAAACAAATTATATAAAAGTATTCTTAATTTTTTAGAAATAGTTTCCATAGCGACAGCTATACATTCCAAAAATTCATTTGTTTTCGCCAATTCACCTCGCAATTCATGCGCAGCTTGCACAGTTCCCATCCCGACTTCTTTGAAATCCACTGCATGGCGTAGCATATTTCTTGATCATCCTATAACACAGAAAACAAAATGTATACCTAATATTTATGTACATTCCACTGAAATATATACTAACTGGAACTCGCATACTCTACCTATCAGCATACGCTGCACTGAAGCTGATCGCTTTGTTTTCATATTATGCTTCATTTATTTAAACATGCGCCACACGAAATAATTTCCGTCTACTCACGAACTGTCTCGATGTTTGCCAACTACTCCAGCAGCAGGCTTCCGTCTACTCACGAACTGTCTCGATGTTTGCCGACTATTCCAGCAGCAGGCTTTCAATATGCTTCACAGTCACGGTTCGTACGCGCATTCCAGTTAGTATATATTTTAGTGGTACATTCTCTTTGTATTTATCTATCTTGACATCTTTTTATATCTTTGATGATTTAAAATGAATTTGCAAACGAAATTGACTCGTAAAATTTGTACTTACTACTGGTCACAGATGACAAATAAACCTACTATAGATGGTAAACTGCCATGTTAAGTAGCGGGACAGCGTTTAGTGCTCTCTGGCGTGTGGAACTACAACTAAATCCATGCATATATGGGCTACCCGCAACATAGTTTAAAATTGCATTATTTTAGATTTATATGAAGTAAATAAAATGAAAATATAGGGATACAACATAAACATTTATTTAAGAAATACATATTACAAAATTTATTTACAATTTATATTTTTTATATTTATCATGCACTTTCTTAGCTTCAATTTGAAATATATCTAATATGCAAAGGTCAATATCGATAACATTTTTTTTTACCTTTAATGATATCATTTTTTCATTTATAAAGTAATACATTACAAAGAGAGCAAATTTTTTAATTAGTTTGTCCTTAACATAGTACTTATGTTCGTCGCAAGTTAAAAAAGAAAAATCAACACTTTCTAATATTTTTTTGGCGAATGAAATACAATAAATTCCTTTTTTCTAAATTATTTTTTAAAATATTTATAATTAATCTTTTAATTGTTATGAAACATGTTGTTGCCGAAAATGTTGGATAATTTAAGCGGGAGTGCTCGTCATATTCCCTTGCCTTAATTAAACCATGTTGAATTCCAACATTAATAGTTTGCACGTCGTTTTTATACTCCGAACAATTTTTAGTGTATTTGCGAACTGATTTCAATATAAACCCAGTGCAATACGATTTTTTAAATGTTAAACTAGATTCGGAAATATTTACTAAATCTGGCTGTATATATTCGTCAGTATTAATAATTTTATCATCACTGACATCATCTTGAATTAATTGGCGTAATGTGCTGAGTGCACCTTCTGAGATATCATTCTCACAATTTGAGCCAATGGAATGTTTAGCAGTAAAATTATTAACAGTTAATGTTTTAAAGGTTTGAATGAAAGAAGAACATGTTGGATTATTATTTCTAGCTCTTTGTCTACGTACTAAACCAAAATAATTTTCATTTGGGTCAGTTGCCGAACATGTTGAGATAATTCTGGAAAGCCTATCACTTTCCGTATTTTTCTGGAAGACCTCTAACTGCGAAGTACCAGGTGCCGACAATAAATTGATAGGAGAAAATCCATCGCCAGATTGTTTCTGCGAAATAACTGGTTCAGTAGTGCCATGCGAAATTGACTGAGATTCTCGGACATCTGCAATAAATATAAATGTTTGTACGAAATCATTACTCGATAACAGATTTGAAAACGATTTGAAATCATTTCTACATAAAAATAAACAAAGAATTTATAGAAAATATGAAATATTTATATTGTACAACATAAACTTGTATTTGTATATATTAATCGTTACCTAATTGATTTTAAAATAATAATAATTCGTACCTGGAAGATTTAATGTAGGAATTGCATTTTTATGTAGATTGGGATTGCCTGCACTTTTGCATTTAGGGTCGAAATGGGCAAAACAAACTCGTTTTTTGTCATATACTTTTCTGGCGTCCATGTTATTCAAAGTTTCCATTCTTAAAACATCCAACCAAATCTTGAATAGATCCATATGCGTCCTAGGATTCGGAAAACGATGAATTGTTATACCTAAAAATCAAATATGTACATTTTAATTTTATAAAATAAGTTCATTTATATACATAAAGCGAAGTTAACGAGGTGTATTATGTCTTTCTGATAAATGTAATTTAGTTATTGTAATTAGTAAATTTTGACTAGTAATCATAAAATAACGGAGCAAAGCAATGTTAATTTTCATTGTCCCGATAATTTATGTATATATAAAATAATCGTACTTACCAGTAGCAGTGCAATTTTGTACACAACACTTAATTCTATGTGAAGGCATTGTCTATACGTAAGAATATATAACACAATCACTAAACACAAATGAATACGTACAAATACAACTTCTATAAACCAGAAACTCAAGTTATCTACTTGACTGAATTTCGAAATTCGAATAATGACACAAGGAACTGAATGCGCAAGTGACAACTGATCGCGGGGCGGATAACCAATAAACCTCAAATGTTTACCGATATTGTAGTTAGCTGACTAAATCAGACTAGTGGCGCCCTCTCTAGAGTGGAACGAAAACTATATACGTAGTTTCAGCGTCGCCTATAAGACATTCCGCAGCCTGCTAATAGGGCGCGTGCATGTGACGTCACGGCGATTTAAAAATGGCAGCCTGGTGGACCAACAAACCATACTCGACATATAAGAATTGTGACAAATCTCAACAAAAATGCCTCAATTTTGTGCTGTAGTTGGCTGTGCGAAAAAAAGTGGTACTGGTGATGGGTTATCTTTTTATAGGTTCTTATCTGAAAAAGATTGTAGAGGTAGAATAATTCCTGTAGCTCTAGAACGACGAAAAAAGTGGATAACACCGCTTAAAAGAGCTGATCTGACAGATAGCAAAATTAAATACGGCCGAATATGTTCTAGGCACTTTATTACAGGTATTTTTTCTATACGAGCCTAGCATTAAATATTATGGTAAATTGAAATTGATATCTGCTTAAACTAAATGAATTTTGCCAGATGTAAACAGTAAGATCAAAAATTAGGTTAATATGGGATAAAAGTGGGTTGTTTAAACTAAGTAAAAGATATATTTCATCAGAAATTATTCATTTAGAGTCCCCGATAGTTAAATAACGTAGATAATAAAGAAATACTAAAATTATTGCTAAATTAAAGGAAAACCAGCTGCTTTGAGCTTTGGAAGATAAAGACAATCCTGATTGGATTCCGTCTTTAAACATGGGATATACAAAGGGAATACAAAATAAAGATACCGGTTTAGACCGCTATAAAAGGTTAACAGGTCGACACACTAAGGTTTGATGGTTGTAATAATTATTGTATGTTGTAACTAACATATTTATTAACGAATTCAAATACATTTTACTAACATTCAATATGTTAATAACTAATATAATTATGTTGTAACTAACAATACAATAAATACATTTTATTGACAGTAGAACACATAGCTGCATAATATTCTGAGTTTTAAGTTAGTGGTCCAAAGACATACTAACGTATGATTAATCATAAACTTCTAATTTGAAAGTAATACATTAAATTTAAAACTAAAAATTAAAATTTCTAATCCAGATAATTTTTAGAATGATAGTTTAAACTTTATGAAAAATAATTTATTTTTAGAGCTAATTTGTAATAAATTTGTTTTGGAACTATGTATAAATTACAATAATTACAATTACAGAAGCAAGCAGAAAGTGTTTCCGTGGAGCCTATTAATGAAGAACATGATTCTAATACTAATACTCGTAGCACTAACAATGAGACTTGCACTAGTTCTAGCACTAGGGAACATGGTTTACCTGAGACTATTGATAGTTTAAAAGCAGAATTAATGTCTAGAAATGCTGAAATTTACCATTTGCGAGAGGAGCTTTCGAAAATAACTCTGACTATAGATGCATTTAAAAATAATGACGCAAGAACTCAATTTTATACAGGCATTCCCACATTTTCACGACTCATCATAATATTAAAAATAGTAGAACCTTATATAACTGAAATTCCTTCTATTACAAAAATTCAACAGTGCCTATTATTTTTTATGAAACTACGAGAATATAGTGTTCACTTAACTGAGCCATAATACAACTTCAACTATCACAAATTTTAGATTGAAAAATCACAAAATAAGCACAGAAATCAATAAACGCCAACTTCGCACGATGATATCAAAGGCAATGAAACTGTTTGTTGGTCCACCAGGCTGGCGGGTTGCCTGCATTTGATCACGTGATGCACGGGCCCTATATTCTAATTCTAAAATAATTATTTGACTCCGAAAGTGATGACGTCAAAATCAACCGGGAATTACAAAACCTGAAAGTAGGCTTCCGGTTTCTTAACTGCATCTTGAAAGAGTTTGTTGTGAACGAACCGTACTTAGCGCCAAATTTAAATAGCTGTTATCTGTAAAGTGTAATTAAAATTCTTTTTTAGAATTAAAAATTGTTTCTTATAAAGCTAATTTTATAACAATATTTTGCAATATAATCAATTAATAAAATGAATAATGTATATGAAAAATATTGGACATGGAAAATAAAAGAAGTAGGTATGCAAAATTTGAAAAGTAGATTATCATATAATAAAATATATTTGTCACATACTTATAAATAATATAGTGTTAATGAATACGTGTTACAAATTTATAGGGTATGTAGGGGAAACAAAATTTAAAATAAACAAAATTAGTAACTGTGAGTAGTGAGAGATCGTAACAGCCAACGAAAATTAAAAAAGGTAATTACCATTTTATGAGTTTATTGGTAAAAGTTAGTCTATTTTGCATCCCATACATACCCTATAAATTTGTAACACGCTAACACGTATTCATTAAAACCCTTTATACATATTTACAAAAATTCGATTACATACTATGTTCATTATAACATATTTCGACTTCCTTATAAGCGGGTATTGAAAATTTTTTCAAAGCCCCACAAACTTTAAGGATGAATGATGCATGGGGCATTAAAAAAAAAGTAATCATATGTAATATCTGAAAAGTTTTAATTCCTCCTATGGCCCTTTCTACTTGTATTTTTACCCTCGCAATATTTCTTGTTTTCTAAATTTGTTCCACCGTAAACTATGGTATCTTTAAAAATTAACGCCTGTTGGTAAAAGTTCGGCTATTAAAAAACCTTTCTCGGCCAGAATTAAATCACCGGTGAGAAAGTAACTCGCAACTTTACAATGATTAAAACCCACAGCCCACAGCTTTTCCAAATTTGACTAATTCGTTTCTTAATACTTCAACATATTCCTCAGAAACTGCGCGATCAGTGGATCTATGTGGTGTTGAAGGATATAGATCTTCAACTGTTTGCAATGTAGTATCAGTTTTCTTCTTCGACCAGGAACAAGCCGTATCCGTTACGGAAATGTAGTGTGCATGAATAGCTAACGCAGCCATGTGATAGCAACGAAGGACATGCACACGAATCACTTAAAATGGATTTGTCTTCATTTTAACAAATCTGTAAAATTTAATTTATTGCAAATACGATAAAATTTATGTTTCAAACATGAACGTACCCCAACATTATAATATTTCTCTTTAAAACTAGTATGCATTTTTCCTTTTATAATATTAAGGTCTGCGTCATAAACCATTTCATGGACAATAGACATCACAGACCAAATGAACATGGTTTGATTCGACTGCATTTTCACCACGAACAATAAGTCTCTTCATTCACAAAAAAAAAAAACTTATTATTGCAGTAAAACGAATCACTTGTTCTTGTTTCTTGTGCCAATGTAATTTGCAAAAGTTCAAAATCGTACCAGATGAAATAACAAGCGCGACTAAAACATTACGAACCGAATTGAAAGTAAGAACGGACAGAATAAGTGATCAAGTGCACAATACCAATGCTTGGAACAATAGCCTAGGTCTATAACTATAGAATCAGAGGAAAATCTTTTCGTCCCCGCGGAAGAGCGACAGAGCCACAAATAACATTATTTCTTGGAATTTATTAAAATTTTCTTTAAAGGTTTCTTAAAACAAATTACGCATATATTTTAATTTATTTTTTTACTTTAAATACATAAAACAAGAATATGTAACAAAATCACATCATTAAATTTTTCAAATAAGACAAATGACAGCTATTTAAATTTAGCGCTAGTTCGGTTCGTTCACAATAAACTCTTTCAAGATGCAGTCAAGAAACCGGAAGCCTACTTTCAGGTTTTGTAATTCCCGGTCGATTTTGACGTCACGCTTTCGGAGTCCCCATACTTTTGCAACTCTTTACTAAACAACTATGAACAATTTTACCAAAAATCAATACACAAACATAAAAGTCAGGTTATATTCTCAAGAGTAAACAACAAAACAACGTAAATCAGAAGTAGTAGTAGACACGAAATATCCGATTTGAAAACATGAAGCGTACGTCGTAGATTATATTCATCGCGTGCGCAGTGGTTCTGCGACTCCCCGAATTTGTTTCCATATGTAGCATCTTGGAGGAAGAAATATTATGGAGGGAGTATTTTAACATATACCCATAGAAAAGAGAGTATATATTCGATTTGTTGGTCATTTTATGTTGTTGTTTACTTATAACCCTATATGACAGCACAACATTTTCCCATATACCTATTAACTAATATATTGCGGATCCTTTGCTTTTCTTGAAGGAAACACTATGAAATGGAAATATCATTTCTGCATAAGTCTATCTCACACAAACACCCAACCATGTGCTCACTGTATCACCAGGGCAGCGTTCCAAAACCAGGAATACCGAGTTTTGGCGTAGAGTATGAAGTGTTGTGTTTTGGAACGAATGAGAGTTTTGTTGAAGTAAAAAATTGAAACTAAATTAAAAATAATTTTATAAAACTAACAAAACTACTTATAAGTACAACATTAATGTCAAGCGCGTAATAAAAGCGCTTTTATGGAGCACTCTCCTCAATATAATGTGAAAATACGCTCCATAAAAGCGCTTTTATTATAAAAGTATGCTCGTAATACACGCCAACGTATTTACTTATGTTTATTTTCAACCAAAAGCATGTTTTCTTCCTCAAGAAGACAAATTACTTTCATATGTTGAGAATCGTGAGCAACTACATTTGAAAATATTGTGGATTTTGGAACGCAGCCCAGCCAGCGACGCTGTCAGCGTTAGCCAATAGTAATCAAGATTTCCGAGCATACGCATAATTGCCGGTTGGGTGTTTGTGTGAGATAGACTTATGCAGAACTGATATTTCCATTTCACAGTGTTTTCTTCATCTTCTCTTATGGGAAAGATACGAGCATTAGCAATATATAAGTTAATAGGTATATGATTTGTAATCGCGTAATCGCCAGTGAAGTCGTTTCCCCCACTAAAACTTGAAACCCGACCTTGTAGCATTGGCAAAGTCATTACTGTCACTTGTGTTTATACCGCAGTTTTTGTTCTAAAGTATTAGGAGGTTAGGAGACTATTTTATATTTATATATTTTAACTCAGTGTGTGTTTTATTTTTATAACAGTTACAGTCCTTACTTCATATTATTTTTACTTTTTATACCGAACGTATGATATTCAATGTTAAATTTCAATTTGGCGATATTTCTTTACTTATTAATTTTATTGCTTGCACTGCTTTGAACCAGAAACAATAATAAAATATACTTCTGCTATTTTTAAATAAAATATATGCGTTCAGAAAATAATGGATCATTAATTATACGGAGTAATTAACAATTTTTAATTTTTTAACTTTAATTAATCACTCTTGTTTCTCATTCATAGCCTATTAGTTTTTTATTTAAATTTTTATCGCATTTATATAAATATAATTGAAATAAGTTGATTAAATATGAGTATTTCATTTCGTATTCACCGCGCGAATCCCCCCTCTAACCAGTGGCGGCTGGTGATATCTTTGTATAGTAGGGCACAAAAATTTAAAAAAGTAAAAAGAGTATATTAAATTATTTAATCTTTAAGATACAGAAGCCATCTTCGTAGTTAAATGAGTACTAGACAACAATAACAGATTACCTCGGAAAATGCCGGACATACTCGGACATCTTCGTTTAAATTGGGCTGTGCCCGGAACAGGCTTAATGCAGTCATATGCAGCTTCGCGCGCTTCGCTGCTATTGGTCAAAATTCGAGTAAAAATAGTGGGAGACCGGGGCAGAAACATTTGTGCCCTAGCTTCTAGCAGCATATCGGTACGTGCACACGTCAGTATATAGGCTATCTAGATATCGGCGGTGTAGTAAGAATTGCATAATAATGAAAGTAAATAAATAATAATTAATGTATTTTTAAAATGTATATGTACTCGCTTATTTCTTTTTTTCTTGTCTTTTTATTTGGTAGGGCTGCGCCCTTGTGCCCTATAGCACGAGCCGCCACTGCCTCTAACATGAAATACTGAGTACTTGCGTCCGTTTCACGGGTCCGTTTCCAGCCACCATGTTACATTTCCCTCACCCATAATACAAGTTTATGCTCTCTCCATATTATAACTAACGTAGACCTAACACACAGTCTTTGTTGTGATGTTAGAGCCAGAGGTGAGAGGCAAAGGAGTGGCACAGTCTGTATCGCGGGTCTGCATACATTGAACAACTTATTTGAAATAAATTGAAGTCATCGCTTGGCGTGGCATAAATGAAGCAATATAAGTATTTTTTCTTTAGACAATAATTCACAAACAAACAAAGATCACGCTTTGACGTTTGCACTTCTCAAACTTGTAAACAAAACTATGCCGACCCGCGTTACAGACTGTGCCACACCCTTGCGTCCCACCCGTCCCACCAATCACTAACATCACAACAAACTGTGCAGCAGCATATTCGCGCTGGGTCTACGTTAGTTATAATACGTCAATGAGCATACTTTTCACAGCCAATACCCATATACTCCAGCCGGCCATATTGGTAAGAAGTCCGTGGTCAGGATATAAAAAGAAAAGAAAGTAAAATTATGCATCTAAATAAGTAGTATCCTAATACCTTTTTTCAAAATTTTAGTGCAACTAGATCAGAGTTATTAATAAAAATGGGCTCGATGAGATGCCTGAAGGCCTGTAACTCTGTATCAAAGTTTCCGGACATACCTTTATATAACATTTTTTGCTCAAAATGAGCTCGGGAATACGCTATTCTTTTGTTACACGAACGATTAACAATCTTTTTCTCTAAATCTATAGAAAGTATAATAAAAAATCATCAGATTTTGAATTTAATGTTCTTTACTATTTGTAATAACATAGGCCCGTATTCTCTCATCTTGTAGTAGCGCTACTTCCAAAAAATCGCTACTTCAACTGTCAACTTTAATATTAAAAATTAGAGAAATAAAAATAAATTAAATTGTAAAGAGCACTAATTTCAAATATTACAGGCTTCATTTACAAAAGTATCAAACCTATTCTTGTCTACTTGTAAAATGAAATAAAATTTAAAAAATCGAAATAGCGCTACTTCTGAAGTACACTACTTACGTCCGGTTGTCCATTTGTTACCAAAATCTTATCAGCTCTTCCCATTTATGTCCGATTGAGGAATTCGTAAGTCTTATAGGATTTGAGAAACAGTGGTTACAATATCCATACACACGCCCACACGGACATCATCGTAAAACTGTTATAATCGGATTCTACGGACTTAAAACGTGCTTATTCACTAAAATATGAATATGCGTTTTGTAGCATGATTCCAATAATACCTCTTTTAGCGACATCTAAAACCACTAATTCAAATTTCATTAGGTCAAACTGAATCTGAACACTGAACGAAACAGCAAATTTTATTAATGCTTAAACCCATTTCTCAAAAAACAAATTACCTGAACCGAACCCAGTTTTTGGCGGGATCGATACCCTGCAAATTATACATACATGAAGTTAACTTGTACTGTATCTATTTCTTTATATGGTTTGTGTTTGTTAACCACATGTTAAAAAGACTTTCAGAGTTTTGTAATGGATGTTTATATTATTTAAATTTTAAATATTTTGTTAGACCTAATATTTCTTCTTCAAAATTAATTCTAATATCTGCAATTAAATGTATAAATTAATTTTCCATCACTTCGCAGAGCAAGAACAGTGATACGAGAACAAGAGATATACTTGTTATATATGGCAGCTGTATAAATTTCTTGATGAAAGTTGTGGATGACAGTTCGTCATATAGCTAGCAAATCGTTTATTGAAGAAAGTAAGAAGTCTCGTTTGTTTACCTATCATTTGCTTGATTTGCTTACTTCAGTAAACGCATCTATTAATAAAACTAGAGATATACATGTTAAATTTGGCAGCTGTATAAATTTCTCGATGACAGTTCGTCATATAGCTAGCAAATCGTTTATTAAAGTAAGCAAGAAGTCTCGTTTGCTTACCTATGATTTGCTTACTTCAATGAACGCATCTATTGATAAAACTATTACCTTGACGACAATCAGCGACATAGACACCATAGACAGGTAAGCAAATAAACATGTCAAATCATTCTAACTAGACGTTTCCAGAAATTTCTTATAAATGGTATGTGGTAAAGAATTTCGGGCTAGCTTGCGGCACAACATGCCTGGGGCCCCCAAAAAGGGCCCCAGGGTTGTTCCTGCATTTACGATCCAAGCATTGCAACGTGGCACAGTCGTAGCAAAACCGCCAGAATGTGGAGCTTATAAATCGAAGCCTTTGCGTCCTACAGCCTTTCGAAAATTTTATAAGCGCGGAGATTTTCCTATTAGTATGGAAGCAGATAAATCTGGACCAAAAATAAATTGGAAGGTATTATTTAATTGTTATTTATATGTATATATTATATAATTTATTTTATTTTAAGGTTGATATTGAAAAGCTTGATTTTCACCATTATCTACCAATGTTTTTTGATGGACTTAGGGAAACAACTATGCCGTATAAGTTCTTTGCACGTCAAGGGATTAGTGATATGTTAGTGCACGGGAGGAGTAAAATATTTCCTGTTATACCACAATTAATAATACCCATCAAAAGTCAGTAAAAAGGAATATAATAATGGTTCTTTAATAAAATGTTTTAATTCTTAGGAGCATTAAATACCAAAAATGCAGATGTAATGTGCACAACTTTAAAAGTACTGCAAAATTTGGTTACTACAGTTGATATGGCCGGTGTAGCTCTTGTTCCTTACTACAGACAAATCTTACCTGTTATGAATCTATTTAAGGATAAAAACGGTAATATCATACAGCCCGATTCACAAAAAAGTTTAAGCTAATCCTTATTTTTGGATTAGTGAATTCTATTCTATTCTGGTATTTAAAATTAAATTTTCATCATATTATCAATAAAGGTAAATACTAGGAATAGATTAGACTATATTTTAAGATATAAATTGTCAAAATTAGAGTAGACTTCGCTAATCCAAAAATGAGGATTAGCTTAAACTTTTTTGTGAATCGGGCTGTTAAAAATTAAATTTCAAAATAGTTTTAAAATTTTGTTTTAGTGAATTGTGGTGATGCGATTGACTATACACAACAGAAAAGAACAAATGTAGGGGATTTAATAAATGAAACTCTAGAGTTATTTGAAAAATATGGTGGAGAAGATGCTTATATAAATATAAAGTATATGATACCTACTTATGAATCTTGTATGCAAAATTAGTTAACAAATTTATATCCGAGTGTTTTGTACATTTTCAGTGTTAGAAATGTTAAAACTTAAACAAAATTTTAAAATATAGATTTTAAATCCTAAAAAAAAGTTTGTATTAATTTATTCATAAAATACGAATTCTAGTTACCTACCTGATAATCTATACTTTTTAAATTGTACTGTGTTTATGTATGAAATTTGTGTTGATGATTAAAATTATTGAAAATATATAAAAATAACTTCAATAAAGCACTATTTTAGTTTATTAAATATTAATCCAAATAAGATAAATTTTAACAAGTAATTTCATATCTTAATAATTATTTACGTATTAAGGGTTATTAAGAAATCTATAACGACCAAGGAAGCTGTTTGAAGACCGCCGAAGGAGGGCTTTAATGCTTACATTAAAAACTACATTTTAAAATGTGGAAATGTTCAGTATTTGAAGGTAAAAAATATGTTGTGGTCAGCACAAGACCTCTCACCATTTCCATTTTAGGCTGTATGAAGTATTGTACATATTTAACATTTCTGGTACACACAAAAACACATATCTTCTTTATATTTTTTAATTCATTCTATGAACAAGTTTCCTGTTATTCTTCTAATGTTCGAGATTCTTCCAATTCAGTGATGAGGCAGTCAATTCCTAGCCGTGCAGCAAAACATTAGCAGCTAGCACAAGCCTTGTTTTAAAAATATCAAATTTCATTATTTAATACTAATAATAAATAATATCAAATTTATCAAAATACGATTTTAAGGCAGAACATAGTTCGCATTGAGACTAATATTTTTATAAAATCGTTCTTTAAATATAAAGGTGAAATTAAATATTGAAATTGACATGTTTTAAAAGAGCGTTTTAGTTAAAACAAGGCTTGTACTTACCATCCAATGTAATTAGCAAAAAAATAACTGAACAAATTTTGTTATTAACATTGTTATTGAAGTCTCTTTAATTCTGCGGTAAAGTAATCTAAAAATAGATTATTATTAACAATGTTACCCCCAAAAATAACTTGTTAATAACATTTATCAACGTTCTTTGATCTAAACCGCCTCCAAAGCGATCGGAAAATTTCTGGTTTTAACAAAATTAGCAACAATAGCTGGTAGCACAAGCCTTGTTTTAAGAAATGTGAAATTCAAATATTTAATTAACCCTTATGATTAAAGAATATTTTTTTTTAAATATTTGTTTGAATATAAACTAGATTCTGCTTTCAATCATAATGGCTGGTAGCACAAGCCCTGTTTTAACTAAAACACTGTTTTAAGCAATGTCAAATTCAAATTTCAATATTTAATTTCACCTTTATGTTTAAAGAACGATTTTTTAAAAAATATTTATTTGAATACAAACTATGTTCTGCTTTAAAATCATATTTTGATAAATTTGATACTATTTATTTTTGTTATTAAATAATGAAATTTGACATTTCTTAAAACAGCGTTTTAGTTAAAACAGGGCTTGTGCTACCAGCCAATGTTATTTATTATTATTAAATAATGGAATTTGACATTTTTTAAAACAGGGTAAAACCGAGGTTAAAACAAGGCTTGTGTTACCAACTAATGTTATGTTAACTAGTAACTTTAAAAAGGTTGCTAACAAAACATATTAATACATTGAAAAGCTTTAATTTAAAAAAATGAGAATAAAATGTATTGTTATGAACACGAGTTCCACCTGTAGAGCCAGCTTAAGATTCTATCCCATTCCTTCTCTCAGAAACTTTTTGACCAATAAGGAAAAATAATCAAATGCAATTAGCGCGTGCGCACAAAGGACCGAGTATTCCCTGGTGTCCGTTGAAGAATGCAGATATATTCAGGCTTATTCTTGTGACTCTTGTAATTATAGCAAGATGGCTAAAATAACAATTTTCCTAACAAGGCTGTTAGCAATATTGTTTTGATTTAAAAAAAAATCGAAATAGCGTTACTTCGTTAACGGATTACTTGAATCACGAAGTTGTTGTCGTTCTAACCTTAAATTGTATCTGAAATAATTAAGTTCTAATATTTAAAGTACAACAAAAATATTGATTATTATTTTACTTCTGTTCTTCGTTCTCAATTGCTTCCAAAAGTAAAACAAAATCTATATTTGCCATATTTATTCAAAATATAGTTAACTTTAAAATATAACAATGTTGCACTCAGGCGACAAGTTTTAGTTCTCGCCTGTCTAGCAATCAGTAATAACAATTCTTGTTGTAATAACAAGGTAACAGAGGTCACAAAAATTAGGAGATTGCCAAAATAACAATATTATTATCAAGCGTAACAATATTGCTCAGCAGACAATTGCTAACAAACATCAATCATTACGTGAATACAAATTCATCATTGTATTGTAATGTTAACAATATTGTTACATATAACAATTGTTATTCGCTTAACAAGGCTCACAAGAATAAGGCTGATTATGTCTGCACCCTAATGTGAACTCTATTCTACGTACATGGAACGGAAACGTGTATACCTATAGCATTGTAAGGGGCTGGTCATGCGAACTGTCACAAATTCCACCAGTTGATGCATGCGCGGAGTACATGCTCGTGATTTTCCAGAGGTTTTAATATATTTAATGGGTACTTTTACTAATTATTCACTGAACAGTGGTTATGAAAACATCGTTCTTTGAACAGTTTGGTTGTACTTTGTGTTCATTTTATTTTTTTTGGAAAAATCTACTCGTACTGTGGGTTGCCTAGAAATTTAAAGTACCACGCCAGCAACGATCGTTTCCGTTCCATAGTAGTATAAGAGTTCACTGCTTTAGCGCCTTGGCCAAATGGCACGTGAGATGCGTTTACAGCGCTGCCAACGAATTATGTGGGTCCTGTCCCAACACATAAAAATGAAATAGAATTTAAACGTTTTATTAATAGATTATCACAGTAGATACAATGCAATTAATAAAAAATTTACATAGCATCAAAATGAAAGCGATGTGATTCTTGAAGCCTTTCCTTGCGATCTTCTTGTCTTTCTCGCCAGTAAAACACTCCTATAATTATAGTAATCACTCCACAAACAGCAGTTAAAGCTGCTACGCTCATTAAAATAAGTTTACTCGGTGTTACAAATAACTGCATTCGCCACTTGGAAGGCTGTTGTGTGGGCCATGGGATTACAACCATTTGCGAGTTAGGAATTATTTGATTCCAGTCATGATGTTGGTTACTGAGACTGACTGTTAAACTATCTACAAAATTTGGAGTTCTACCTAACCCAAAGATAGTATACGGCAAACCCAAAGCCATGTGCGCACTTTGTGGCAACTGAGCACTTGCGCCATGTCTAGTCGCACCATCCTGAGTTGTGGTATTGTAAGAAATTCTTGGACCTGGCAAATTCGTACCATATGTACGTTTCTTTTTACCTAAACGACCAACAACTGTTGGACTTCGTGGGTTTGTTAACCCCGTTAATACCATCACCTAAAAAAATATCATTGTGTAATGATATAGACCGTTAGTATGAACACTGATTAAAGGTGATTAGCATTGGTTTATCTCTTTCAATCTTTTATGAATTATTTTAAAGATAAATGCTTCAAAAAGATGAGTGCCATTATTTTTTTTCTGTAACTTATATATTATATACTTCGGGATTTGAATTATTCTGTTTGCATATTCTGCTTTTGAATATTCCGCCGTTAAATTAATTGATATTATTAATACCCACGTTTTTAAGCGTTCATTATATTATTCAGTTTTGCTAATTTTTTTATTTGGTTTTGTTCAGTATAAATAATAGTTAAATATTTTTTGTTTAGTATTTTTTTCATATTTATTCAGTAAAAAAAAGTGACCTCAATACATACTGGACCGGCGGCGCCTATGAGGTGCGGGAGGCCACGTGACTTTGACAAGTGCTTGTGGGGCCCAACATGGTTGCCAAGAATACGGCTTGTGTACGTTGCCTGTGTTGCCAAATAAATTTGAGTGTAAAATTAATAAATAAAATTGTAAAGCTAGTTATTATTAATGAATATCATGTTGTTTTACTTTTTAACACATAAACTTAATTTTTAAAATATACAAGACGTTCAACTTTCATCTGATGGTTTTCTTCAAATTTAGTGCGCCAAGAAATCTTTGTATCGTAGATGGCAACACAAGTCGCATAATTTTTAAAAAATATTTTAAAAATTAAGTTTATGTGTTAAAAAGTAAAACAACATGATATTCATTAATAATAACTAGCTTTACAATTTTATTTATTAATTTTACACTCAAATTTATTTGGCAACTCAGGCAACGTACACAAGCCGTATTCTTGGCAACCATGTTGGGCCCCACAAGCACTTGTCAAAGTCACGTGGCCTCCCGCACCTCATTCTTTATATTAGAGTAGGGTTGTCGCCGAGAACTGTCATTTTTGTGAGGTATGAGGTAATGTTTCTTTGTTCATTTCTATTGCCCTCTCCCTCGCACATGTAGCAACTGCGCATGTCTGGGAAAAATCAGTGGCGCACATTATTTTCTTAGTCCAGTCTCCAGTCTTTCATTCTTTTGGCGAACAGTCAAACATTAGAATTTGTTGTTTTGTGTTTCTGTTGTATTTTTTTTTTTTTGGCATTATGGTGATATCGTGTATTGTTCGTGGATGTCCATCTTCATATGGCACGGCAATCAAGATTAAAATGCACTGGTATATTATTTCCCATCCGCCTATGTTGAGCGAGAGAGAAAGAAGAACCGACACGATTTGAGCGTTCGTTGCCGGTCCAGTATGTATTGAGGTCACTGGTAAAAAACCAAATTATAACCTAACATAAACTAACCTAACGCACAAAACCGCACCTGTGAAATTTGGTTTTGAAATTAGACGAAAACTCAAAAACGACGCCTGGCCCCGCGACACCGTTGGCCGTCGGTAACTTCCGACGCTTGTCGGAGTTATTTCCCGATGAGTGGTTTCAAGAACTGACAAAAACTCAAAAACGACGCCTGGAGTTACGACGTTGTTGAAATTCCTGTACTTTTTATCTGCCCGCGGCTAAATCTAATTGTCTAATGTCACCTATTTACAGAATGTGTCGCCTTTACTCGATGAAATTCTCCAATATTATTCGTAATCTTAACTAACTTTTGTTTGTTCTTCCCATATACCTTTTACATATACTGCTGATTCAATAATTTAGCGACCACTAATAGGAGACTTTCGAAATTGTGCGCATGCCCAAGATACTGCAACGTGATTGGTTACAGCCGTTAGCGGACAATCGACCCAATTCTGTAAGGTATAGCTTGCGGACACTCATGTGACGAAGCAAATTAGCCAATCAGAACCTGGGGAGAAACTGTCACATCGAAGGTCAGAGAACTGGGCAGCTTTCCAAATTCAAGAGTATCGTAGTTTAAGAGTGTAGTGTGTTTTGGAAGAATGAGTTTTGTTGGAGTAAAAAATTGAAATTAAATTTTAAAAAATTAACAAAACTACTTATAATTACAACATTAATGTCAAGCCCCCCTCTGAGAGTAAGGTTATTAGTTTTGGAATGATTTTGAGTAATTTCGTACTCTGTAGTAGAGTTTTGGAACGCAACCCTGAAGTTTGTGTTGGTAGCGTGTTCAGAGGTTATGAGTTTTGTTTTTGTTATTTTATATTTTTTTGCCAAACTATTAAAACAAAACGCATAATACGATATAAACCAAAACAAACTTCAGCTTCCCGTCCTTCAATCTGACAGTTTCTCCCCAGCTTCTGATTGCCTAATTCGCTTTGTCACGTGAGTGTCCGCAAGCTATAGCAAATAACCAATAATAATAGTCAACACTGAATAAAACATGAAAATGACAGCCTTTACATTTGTTTCTATTGGTTATAATTTTTAGCAACGTTGCTAACACTTAACAAATTTCTCTTTTCAGCGATGTGTAACAAAAATGTTTGAATTAAGGTAGTACGATCATTAGAGCAATATATAGATAAGAAGCTGAAATTTTAATATGTTATTAACCAATAGTATTTACATAAAAAATAATTTTTTTGAGAGAGATCTGACGTGTAGTTTTTGAGTAATTAATTTTTGAAAATTGGATATTTAACATGTAGTCAGTAGGGAATCTCGTGTCAGACGCACATTTTTTTATATATATATTTTAACTACAACGGCTATAGATAAAAATACAAAAAACTGTATTTTGTATTAATCAACTATCATAGATTATGTAAAAATTACAACAAAGTATTCTGACGTGCAGTTCTGAAGATATTTGAATATAATTAACTGAAAATTCATTAAAATATCTGTCAGCCATACTGACAAATAAATGACATATCCGACTAGTGAACGTGTGGCAACGTCGGATGAATAAACATAAACACAATAACTATCTGAGGGGTTTTTAACACATACAAGAACTACAAAAGACGATAAACTCAGAAAATATAAACTCAATAATTGTCTGGATGGTCTGAATCGTTCCAATTTAAAATGACAAATAATGCCAAAATTCGCACCAACTGCGTTAACAAGTGCTGGTATCCGCCATTTGCGATACGCTATTGCTAGATCCACGCTCACGCTACATTTATTTTCGCAAAAAAAATACTCTAGTCAAATGATATTATTTTTTATTGTTAATAAATAAATAAGTAAATCCGATTATTAATTTACGTGTTAACATTATTTTATTTTAGTTAAAAAAATCTACATTTTATTATGACTTACAGAGTACTGATCGTACTACCTTAAAATTTAATGAAAATATTAATTATTTAAATTTTAAATCAAATCGGCTTAAAAACAAATGCAGTGAGTAACAAACAATAAAACAAAATTTATTATAACGTCGTACTGTCATATTTAAATTTGCAGATATTTTTTTAAAGAATTTAATTGGTGAATTTTTTTTTTTACATTTAAAATTTAAAAACCGCGACTTTTTCAGCATTAGAACAATATGTTTTGTACATACATTAAATGTTACAAAAACCCCCATCTTCCAGCACAAACTTATGTCGAAAATTTTTTGGTTAAAAAAATATCCAATTGAATCCCTTTATTTCTGATCACGTGTGCGAAAGTAACCAATCAAAACAAAGTTACACTGATAACTTTCCTAAGAGAAGACAATCCAATGATCGAGTGTTTAGACGACTGGATACAAATATGTAGCAACATGGATGTTTAAGAAAACCGAACCCAAATATAATAATTGAAGGTGAAATTGAGGATGAGAGTTAGCATTGCCATGTGTGGCGACAAATCCGAACATTTCAACTACGGAAAAGGTCTGGTAAATGTACCTAAGTTAAAAGCATCAAAAGTTCTTAAAAGGCACAAGTCTCGTCCGTATAAATTACACATTGCCCAGAATTTACGACCAAATGATCATATCCGCAAATCAATATTTTGCAGATGGTTCACTAACCACATGAGACAAAATTATGATTTATCAATCACGTTTTATAGGCTGAAGAATATCACTTTTCCAATTGTGGCTTATTTAATCGTTATAACTAATATTACTGGGTACAGGACAATCCATGTATTGTGATTCCACGGCAATATCAAGTTAGGTTCGAATTTAATGTTTTTTTGTGGCATATTGGGAAATCATTTAGTTGGTCCTAAAATATTTGAAGGAAACTTAACAGCGCAACGGTATTTGGAAATTCTTCAAAAAATCTCTAGAAGATTTACTAGATGATTTACCTTTGGCACAAAATTTTTGACTATGGTATCAACAAGATGGTGCTTCTGCTCACAATGCTAGAAATGTTGTTATACTTGCCGTCAAATAATTATGGACTGGAGATTTCTACATTGATGCCAAATTTTTTAAAAGTCTACTTGTACAAATATCTGTAATCTGTCTGACATTTTCGTTAGTACTTGCGTGCGCTTTTTATTCCCAATCCTATAAATTGCACTATATTTAGACTTTTGAAAAGAAAATGCGCGAAACTCATGAATTAAATAGTCCTGGTTCTTATAAAAAACGTTTAGGAAAACAAGATTTAAATAGGTAGACAAAAACAATTATTGCCAATGTACACATTTTTTTCAAAAAATTGGAGTTACATCCTTAATAAATTTATAATTTATTAAATAACAAGATAACTTTGGATTTGACTGCAGAAGCATGTTGTGTTGGCAGGTCTATTGTTCACTTAATAATCAATTATTCTAACCTTTTATTTAGATTTCACCGGTTATCGTATTTTAACGCAAACGCGATCTTAGCTTGATGTGTGGAAACTTTGGTCAAAATATAAATTTTCCACAGACAATTTTTATATTTTATATTACGTATTACTGCCTTACCTTACTTATTTGTTATAATATTTTCTTCATTTACGATGTATTAATTTTTTTATTATTTTTAAATGTATTATATGACATTTGCGTTCATTCCTGGTCATGTCAAGTTATAAGCGGCAACACCGCTGGGCAAGGGACAGGATCCGGAAAGGGATAAAAGTTGAACATCAGTCCATAATCATTTGACGGCGAGTACAGTAAAATTTTTGAAAGAAGTCCGATCAAGGCCATCTACGAATTGTATCTATGAATTAAGATTTTTGCTGTCAAATTTAGTAGTGTCTTTTACTTAGTTTTTATGAGGGTACATAATATCTTGCGTACCCCATAAAAACTATGTAAATGACACTACTAAATTTGTCAGCATAAAAACTTAATTCATAGATGCAATTCGCAGATGGCCTTGATCGGACTTCTTTCAAAAATTTTACTATATAATTATTTAAACCATCGTTTCAATAACAGAATCATAGCAACTAACACATCCATTTCATGGCCAGCCAGATCACCAAACTTAACGTCTCTTGATTTTTATTTACGGGGCACTCTAAAAGATAAACTATATGGAAGTAACATTATTTACAATAATGTAGAGGAACTATGTGGAGTATTGGTAAATACTTTCTATAAAATCAATCGAAATACTTTGCGGAGGGTAAATGGCAGTGATGCAAAACGTTGTCAATTTTATTCTGATAATAATGGCCAGCATTTTGAACATTTGTTATATTAGTATTTAGTTTCTTCTTTCATTATTTGTTTTCACGACAAAATAGACATGAATTTGTTCCTACGTCTATTTTATTTAAAATTGAAATAATTAATATTTTCATGAAATTTTAATTCAAACATATTTTGTTATACATCGTTGAAAAGAGAAAATATTCTATTTAATAATGTAAAAATCCAATATGGCGCCCATTTAAAATAAGAAAGTTGCTATTAATAGGTTTGTTCCAACATACAGTTTGCGGACCGTTCTTGTTACGGTTCATGAACAATTTACTACGCATGCGCTACAGTACTGGTTTTGGACTAATCCAGATCCTGGACTGCGTTGTGTTGGAACGCAGAATAGTAAGTTGTGTCAATAGTTCAAAATTGACATCTCACAATGAAAAACTGAGAAAATTTTAATTTAATATTTAGTTTATCAATTTTGATGACATCCGTCGATAGCACTAACTACACCTGGAAATGCATTTTCTCTTAAAGATTGTTCAATAGTAATTTTCTCATTATCTGTAGGTCACGTAATAATTTCAGCTGATAGATTACTTTAAAAAGTGCTAATCTTTTTATACTTCGGTGTAACAAGCTGATAGTGATGTCAAAACGGTCAGCAACATCTCTACAGCTGGATGTTTGATGTTCGATAAACCATAAAAAAAATTAAACCTAATAGCTGAGGTTAGTTATAGTATGCGTACCTTAAGGTGATGCTGTTGACAGATGTCAAAATTGCGTCTATTAACAAACCAGAAAATATTGAATGTAGTAAGAACGTACTACTTATTGTATTGTACTCGTACAATACAAAACAATAAGTAGCACGTACTTACTACAGTCAATATTTTTGATTTGTTACTAGACGCAATTTTGACATCTGTCAACAGCAACACTTTAAGGTACGCATACTATAACTGTTAATGATCATAATTTTTGTAGGCTGATCAGAGAAGAAAATATATAAAATATATATCAGGAAACTTAAGAAAATTATTATTACTTTGTTTAAAGCAGAAAATTTTCCGTATTATCCGAAATGTCTTTTGTGCTGATTACTTGTTGCAAATTTTTCTGCGATATTATTAACAATTTCATGACTAATGCGGAAATGTTCAAAAAACAAATGATCATCATAATATTTCATCTAAAAATATAATAATTTTAATTATGTAAAAGATGGAACAAATTCGAGTTCCTTATATGAAAAACTTTCTTATTAAGCACGCTACAGAAAATTGATGAAGGTCTTTATGGGCCAACTCTTTGAGACACCACAGAAATTTTCGATCGTCTTTTTTATGAGCTACATATCTCGCTTATTATAAACGATGTGATGAACAAAATAATGTAGACTTGTTATACATCGTTGAAAAGCTTATAAAATAAGGAAAAAGATGAGACTATTTTCAACATACGTTCCCATTTAAAAAATATTATGTTTGTATTGTATCTCAAAAATTAATGTTTTGAAAATATCTAATTAGACCACGTTGTTCTACCTAAAAAAATAATTTTTTTTTTTTATAATAAGCGAAATATGCGATATTTTTTTTTTTTTTAATTAAAATCAAGTTTTAGCCTGTAGCTTAAAACTAAAGACGATCGAAAATTTCTGTAGTGCCTATTAAAGTTGTGTCAAAAAGTTGGCCCATTAAGACCTACATCAATTTTCTGTAGCGTGCTTAATAAGAAAGTTTTTTATATAAGGAACTCGAATTTATTCCCCGTCTGTACATAACAAATAATGACATTTCAACATTACCTAAATAGTTTTTATTTTTCCTTCTTCGCATTTTTAGTTCTACATTTAAATCTTCATCATCTAAGGAATCAGAATTAAAATAATTTGAAAATTCCTCTACATCACTCATTGTACTAAAATAAATGACTAATAGCAATAGCTAACAATCAAAATACATATTCTGAATAAATTAAGTTAGTATTTGTTTTTAGGCAATGAGCATGTCCCTGACTAACAGTACAACTAAAAATTCACTGACTAATTTGACCGTTCATGAACTAGTTCATGTACGGTCAATTTTGTGTTGGAACTCGACGCGTAGTACATGATTAAAACTTTATGTTGGAACGCTAAATGTACACTGCGCATGTACCCGACAATTCGCAAACTGGTTTGGTGGTGTGTTAGAACAAACCTAATATCTTGGGAACCGCCATCTTGAATTTTATTTTGGCATCACTTTTAAGTTTGTCCGTAGCCTATGTTATTAATACAAGACTGGGAAACATCACAATACAATATCTGTCAAACGGAAACCCTAGTTCCAAAGTTCATGGAATTGCAATGTTGCTAACCTTATGATAATTGTTGTACATGTACGATAATTTGGACAGATGTACGATACAGAATAGTAAATTTGCACGTAAAATGACAAAAATAAAATTATCTTACCACTTCTATTTTCACGATTTACTTTAAAGCGGAATTATATATGAAATTTTCTTATATTACAAATAACCATTTAGGGTTCTAGACATATGAAAATAATAAAAATTAAGAATCAATTCTTAATTTTATTATCTGTCTTGGCAAGGAAAAAGTATAGATAAGTTTGAAAGTGTTTTTATGTATAACAAATTGAATTTAACGTTCCTGTATTTTACTATAAAATTAACTTTGAGTTCACAAAATGAATACAGATCGATATTTTTCCGAATTCGAAGTTATTCTGGTATTAACGCTGTTGGATGGCGGCTACAGTCAACGTCAACGAGGGACCTTGGACTTGGAGTTTATCATAGTACAATAGAACAAGCTTTAAAGAGGTTTGAAGAGACTGGGTCCAACTCTAAGAGACACAAAAACATCGTCCGAGATCAACAACAGAACGGAACAATAAATTTCTAACTCTAGAAAATTTGAACAGACGACAAATTACACGTGAAATGCTGAAATATCATATTCTTCAAGCCCGGGCTGTGTTAATTTCTAGCCGAATGGTACGAAGACTAGAGGAAACAGGATTGGCCAGCAGACGTACAGTTACCAGAACTTATCAAGTAACTCGTTTACAATTTGTAAGACAACATATTACCTCAAATTCGGCTGACAGGAACAGTGTTTTGTTTTCTGATTTATTTATTCGTATCTACACTACCTGATTATAATGAATTATGCAGGCACTAGGTTTGATGACATATCAGTGTCATGGTCCTGACAAAAGTTCTTTCTTCATCCCTGAGACATGTAGCGCAGTTGAGGAAAGATTGGCCGACACACAAGTGCCGTTGCCCAGGGGACGCCCGAATGTATGTATATACACTCACCAGGAGGCTCTTTCCGTGTCCCATTAATTTGCCACTCACGGTTGTCAACTTTTTTTTTTGAAATTTTGGAGTTTTGCTTCTAGAAGTCAAGAATCTTCATCTCCTACATAATCTTCAAGCTTGGGAAGAATAGAAATATGTAAATCACTTTCACTGAATGTATAAAATATGTATATTCGTATATACAATATAAAAGATGATGTTTTCTGATGAGAAATGAGTTAGTTTAAAATCACTAGACGGAAGGGATGTACTGAGTGCAGTCCGCGACAGCGATATCCTCAATGAAATATTGTTCCACGAGGGCCCTTTTTTGGTGGTATAATAATGTTCTGGGGAGTTAATTGTATTGAGGACGCAGAGATAATGGTGTTTCATGGCAGATCATGAATGAATAATTATATATGTAGGTAGAAGAGGTCTTACAAGATTACGTCAAACCTTTTGCGCCGCTAATTGAAGACAATTTCATTTTTATGCATGATAATGCAAGACCTCATCGGGCCCGGGGCGTAAATGAATATTGAAATACAATAAGAATTAACCGTATGGAACGGCCATCTAGAAATCCAGACTTAAATACAATAGAGCACGTATGGGATATGATGAAAAGAATTGTAACAGATCGCGTGCCCGTCCCACGCACTCTAGATGCGCAAAAGGAAGCTGTGTTAAAAGAGTTCGTAAACAATACACAGCATACGATTCAAAATTTAATTCGAAGAATGCAATGAAGAATGCAAATCGTTATTAATGCAGGAGGTGGTAACAAAAAGCATAGTAATTTTTCCTTTAATTTTTAAATTTTATTTTATTTAAAACATTCAAATTTATATACAAGTAGTCCCATTTAAGTGCTACACTATTGCTATCTCGAGAACCGTAAGAGATACGAAGTCGGTTAAATTAGCAAACAATTTCTATATTATAAGACTATTAAAATATGCATTACAAAAATTATTTTCAACCAGTGGTTCTCAAAATACAGAATTCAACTTTTTAATTTTAAATGAGAACCTACTTTTTTATTCGCCTATTCGATTCAGCATTTTATTTTGAATACAACGATATAAAATGTTTAAACCCTTACATAACGAAAAAACGAAAAAAATGCAAAAGAAAAATTATTATTTTCATATTTATTTCTACACGTAATCAAAGTGCCATGACAAAAATGTTTTCTATCACATGTCAAAGTAGTTCGTTTATGAATTTTCTTGTTTTCTTTTGTGCTAAAATGAATTTTACGCACGAAGAGCAAATTGATATGTACGAAGTTTTCATATTATCTCTGAAAAATACTGTTGCTGCAAAGAATATGTAAACATGGATTTTTCACACTTGACCGTTACGTCATGGTTTGATGTTCGTATATTAGATATACGCATCGAAGACAGAATGTAGGAAACCATAAGTAAGACAGAGATAAACATACAATTACTTGTTATTTTGCTGTTCAGCAATTAATGACGCAACGGTCAAGTATGAAAAATCGGTGTATATAGGTGTCCGTTTTCCGAGGCGCACCACTGGGATCTCGAGAACCGTAAGAGATACGAAGTCGGTTAAATTGGGGGAAAGTTGCCTCATTGGAGGACCATCTTAGATGTGTTTTTGTTTTTCCATTAAAATGCACAGGTAACTAGATAGAAGTGAAAATGTAAATTTTGCCAATTTCGTTTTTGGCTTATAACTTTTTTGTGTGACTTCGTACAAGTTTCTAATTTGCACTTTCTACAAGCACTTTTTTATGAGGAATTCACAGACGTCTTCAAAATTTTTATAGCCTGTACCGTTTTCGAGAAATTAATACTAACTTTCAATTTTCATATGGGGCTCAAAGTTGTCTTTATTACCATTAAATAGAGATTTTTTCTCTTTCCAACGATATAAAACACATCTACATTAACATGAAAATTAACGTGCAAAATAAAAAAATAAAGGTTTTATTCATTTCTATAAAGTGTTCTTTGGAAACAAATGAATCAAAACAAAATTTATATTATAACAAATGCTCAAATGTTTCACCTTCAACTTCTAAACAAAGCTCTATTCGTTTTCTTAAATTAAAAATTGCTCGACGGATATCTCTTCTCGTTATTTTATGCGATAGAGTTTCAACAATGTTTCTATGCAGCTCATTAATATCGGCAGGGATAGTTTTATAAATATAATTTTTCATGGTTCCCCATCGATTAATACAAATATTATTGTCGATATAATCTGTGAGAAACGTTCTCAGAAAAATTAAATAATCTTCTGCAGTTAAATTGTTTTCATAAATGTGTGGGCCAATTATTGTGTCGCCGAATAAACCAACCCACACCAAATATGTTCATTATGACGATTGAACAATCCTGAATTGGTGAATTTGCAATCATCAGTCCATATTATATTATTAAGAAAATTTGGATTATCTCGTAATTGGTTCTCGAGAAACCTACAAAATACTACCCGTCGCCCATAATCTCCTGGGTGGAGCATTTGATTTGTGTATTTTGTATGGGCGATATTTATGATTTTTCAGAGTTCTCCATACATGTTGCAACGATATGTTTACTTCCGTTGCAATTTATCTTGTCGAAGCAGAGGCATTATCTTGAACCTAATGAGTAATTTAACAAAATATTTGTTGATAGGTATTATAAAAATCATGTTATTCTTACAAATTGTAAAATTTCTTCTTCATATTCCGCCGTTCTATTGCCGTATAGTCTTCTGCATTTTGCAAATGAACCATATTCGCCCAAATTTCTATGAAGAGATAGAAAATATCTTTGGTCCGGTTACCGTCTTTATGGGTATCGCTGAAGATATGTCTCTGAACTAATTTGATTTTGACGAGAAGTATAATAAATTTCTAACATATCCCGCTTCTCTTCATTTGAAAATTGCTGCATTTTCACATAAAATTTGCCCTAACTGTCAAACTCAAAAGTATTGTTGAAACAAAAGATTCTTCATTTGTTTCCAAAGAATACATAGAAATGAATAAAACCTTTAATTTTTTATTTTGTACGTTAATTTTCATGTTAATGCAGATGTGTTTTATATCGTTGAAAAGAGAAAAAAATCTCTATTTAATGACAATAAAGATAACTTTGAGCCCGATATGAAAATTGAAAGTTAGTATTAATTTCTCGAAAAGGGTACGGGCTATAAAAATTTTGAAGACGGCTGTGAACTCCTCATAAAAAAGTGCCTGTAGAATGTGCAAATTAGAAACTTGTACGAAGTCACACAAAAAGTTATAAGCCACTTTGCTCCAATTTAACCGACTTCGTATCTCTTACGGTTCTCGAGATCCCAATGGTGCGCCTCGAAAAACGGACACCCTGTATAGGGAACGTTATCCTGAGTGGCGAGTAATATGTTCAGAAGGCTGGAATTATTTATAAATCAGCATGGCAATAATTTTGAACAATTTTTATAATATTTTTTAAAGTATCTAAATCGCCCAAACAATGATGAAAACAAAATATTCAATTGTTTTTGTCATGGCACTCTGATTACATGTAGAAATAAATATGAAAATAATAATTTTTCTTTTGCATTTTTTTCGTTTTTTTCGTTATGTAAGGGTATAAACATTTTATATCGTTGTATTCAGAAAAAAATGCTGAATCGAATAGGCAAATAAAAAAAGTAGGTTCTCATTTAAAAGTAAAAAGTTGAATTCTGTATTTTGAGAACCACTGGTTGAAAATAATTTTTGTTTTGTTCATTTTAATAGTCATATAATTTAGAAATTGTTTGCTAATTTAACGAACTTCGTATCTCTTATACTTCTCGAGATAGCAATAGTGTAGCACTTAAATGGGACACCTGTATGTGTTGCGTTATTTTCTACAATTTTTTAATTTCCCACAAAATTTCCCCAAATTAAAAAACTATAAAACATGCAGAAAATAAGCTAACTTTGTAAAATAAACAAAAAATTAAAAGTGATGCGTTAATTTTGTCTTGGAATTTATGTGCAAGAAGAACGAAATAAATAAAACACATAATTTTGAGTGTTCTTTGCGATCATTTCACTCTCCATGATTAGTAACATTGAATGTCAGACTGACAATTATTTAAACAAACTATAATAATCTTTGCGATAAATTCCAACGACTAGTTTTTAACCAATCATGATGCAAAACACTTGAAAATTCAACCAATGGGAACAGTATTATACTGATAAAACCCCGTTACCCCGATAATTTTCCGCTACCAAGTAAATAAACATTTGTTATTGTTTATAACTGTCAGTGTGACAATTAATGTGTCAAGTTTCATTTTGCGTTGTTTTTGGAATTTATCTCACCAAATACCACACGATCTCTCAGATAAACTTTTATTTTTAAGCACTCATTTTTTTGCTTCTAAGCAAAATCACTCAAGCAAACTGACATTAGGTAAAACCCCTCCTCCTTCGGAGTCGGGATTTACCATGCATAGTGGAGGAGCGTTAGCTCAAAAAAGTGCATTATCTCGGAACCGGTTCAAACAACTCCGATTTTGATGATTTTTTTTTTTAAATGTCGGTAATGCCAAATACTTCAACCTTTATGGTTTGAAAATTGACGCTCTTTGTTATTTATTAAATTATTTAATTTTTAAAAATTATTAATATCGGCGTTAAAATAATGTTATTTATGAAAGTATAATATTTAAAAACGACATCCAGTGACCTGTATATTGGATACTGAGAAGTAAGATGTATTCTAAAATGATTGGAGTATGTAATCTGATGTGGCCAGCACATAACCTCTCGCCGGATAGTTTACCTGTGTGCATAAAACAAAGATTATTTTACAAATACAAATACATTCATGTATAAGTCTTTGACGTTCAAACTTCTTTATATATTTTTCTCCATATATTTACAAAATCTGTAGGTTATTTTAATATAAATTATATGCAACAAATTTCAAAATATATTTTACTATATTAAAATTTTATGCAGATAACAGGGATTATTAATTCGAACAATGTTTGTCTTCTCTACATACATGTACTGAAAACATTAATTTTTGGCAGTTTCAATTGTATAAGGTATATCTGGAAATGTGCATATATTCGTACATAACTTCTATCAAATTTTCTTTTTTCATAAATGTATCTAAATAACACATTGATTTTATTTCAATAAAGTGATGATGAGATTGCGCTCTTTTTATACTAATATCGATGTGTAATGTCGTCAATATTATATCTTATTTAAGAAGAATTTGATAACTTTTTGCAGTTCAATGTTACTGTAGTCTACAGTGGTCGTGCATTTTCCCATAATCTTTGAGATAAATTTAACAGTCCTTTAACGTAGACTTGTCATCTCAACAATAGTCACAGGGCAAACTAATAATTAAGAGATTCTCTAAGTATATTTTTCTTAATTCACTTTCATCTTGTGTTTATAACATTTAAATATAGTGTTCCTTCTCGTAGAGAGTCATCTTATTCGCACTTTGTTCGGCTTGTACCGCCTACAATTCAAATGTCTTGTCTTCTCGTAGGCAATCCATCCACCGCCTTTTCACTCATCCATGTGCGCTGAGGGCTGCCCTGATTATCTAATCTTGTCCAAAATTAGGAGCATTTTGGATATCCTCGTTTTTCATACGCTCAGCTGAGAAACATTCAGCGACTACTCGTATTTCATGCTTCTTCTTTGCAAACTAACATTCTGCTTCATATGTGATGAGAAACTTAGGCTGGATGCGCATCGAGTAACAAAAACGTTACTAAACAAAATGTTTTGCGACATACTTAAACACACTGACTGATCAAAAACGTTGTTAAACTAAACGTTGTAACTTCAAATTCCCACAATTTATTTGTGGCGATATTCTTATAAAGAGCAGGCCTTCCTTCAATTTAAAGCTAAAAGTTTTTCGGCGTCCACATCAACATTTCATTGTACACTTTTTTTTTTTATTTATTTTTTATTTAATTCTTGCTTTCCAGCTTTGAATTTTTGCATATGCAATTACAACATTAAATTGGTTGAAACGTATTATAGTACAATAAATAGTATACATATATGTGATTACTTCATTTCTTCTCTAGTTTTCCTGAGTAGTTTGGCCCATACCTCTCCCACTCCGGTCTCGTCTAGGATAGCGTGTTGGCTGCTGGTTTGTTTTGGGAGGCATCTGCAATAGTACATTAAATGTGTTAGAGATTCTCGTTTATCTTGACACAGTCTGCATCTTCTATCCTCTTCTTTCAGCCAATATTTGTTGTCGTTTGCTTCGCTTCCACACCTTAACCTGGCTATTAGTTTTATTTGTCTTCCGTTTTTGTTTCTTAAATACTGTGGCGTGCCGACTGGTCTGATGTCCTTATATATCTTGTTATATTTTGAATCTTCTATCTTCGTGTTTTGTTCTTGTTTCTGTATTTCTTTGTCCCTCCAAACTAATTCGAAGTTAATATTAATATTTTGTTGTCTTTTTTTTTCTATTTCGGTTGTTGAATATCCATTCTTTTCATAATACTTTTTCCTTTTTATTTCCCAAGTCGTCAATTGTGCTTTTCTATCTTCTTTTTTCTGAATTTCTTTCCAACACTGGTAGATTATTCTGTGTGGGTCACAGTTTCTTATTTTTTCTTCGTAGTTGGCTGCTTTCAATCCAGCTTGTATTCTTATTTTGTCTCTGTTTGTTTCTTCGAGTACAATATATTGTGGGGTACTTCGTTCTAGTCCTAGTGTCCATTTCAGGTATTTGGTTTGCATTTGTTCTAATCTTTCTATTTCCTCCCATCCCCAGATCTCCGCGCCGTACATCAGTATACTTTTTATAATATAGTCGAATAACATTATTCTTATTTTATAGTTATTTGTAAATTTCCGTTCTGCGATGCTCCATACCTCTTTCATCGCGAAGTTAGCCTTTTTTGTTATTTGTTCTATGTGGCTTTGTACGATATTACTTTGTTTGAAAGTATAGCCCAAATACTTAAATTCTTTTACTCTTTCTATTTTTTGACCTTTCCATGCCCAATGTTCATCTTTTTCTCTTCCACCTCCTTTTTTAAACTTCATAATTTTAGACTTCTCAATATTTAACTGCATTTTCTTTTTTTCTAAGTAAGTGTTTAGTCGTTTGATCATGGATTTCATTTCGTCTTCAGTTTTTGACAGTAGCACTACGTCATCTGCGTAGGCTAGTGTCCAGAATTTTATGTTTCCAACCGTTACTCCTCCCGTTTGCCCTTTCTGGAAGTGTTCCTCTATGTCGGCCAAGTATATCGCAAATAATGTTGGGCTTAACGGGCAGCCTTGCCTTAAACCTGCTACTGTCCAGAATTCTTCGGTATAATTTTGCCCTATTTTGACTACGTTTGATGTTTCTTTGTATATTTCTTGTACTTTCATAATCAGGTGTTTGTCTATATTTTTATTTTTCATTGTGTTAATTAATATTTGTCTATCGACACTGTCGAATGCTGCTTTTAGGTCTATAAAAAACGCATATAGTTTTCCTTTTTCATTTATTAGTTGTTTTTCAATCAGATAGTTTAATACATATATATTATCTACTGTGCTTCGGTATTGCCTAAACCCTGATTGTGTGTCTGGTAAAACTTGTTTCATCTCTAACTCATCTTGTAATCTTTGATTTAGTAACATTGCATAGATTTTGTACAATGTGTTTAGTAGTGTGATTCCCCGGTAATTGTTTGGTGTGCTAGCGTCTCCTTTTTTGTGTATGGGTATAATAACTCCTCTTGTCCACTGTTTGGGAATCTTATTTTCTTTCCATACTTTATTCATTAATTGTGTTATAATATTTACTATCTTGTCTCCTCCATATATCCACGCCTCGTTTGGGATTCCATCCTCTCCCTGTGCTTTGTTCTTCTTTAGTTTATTTATTTGTACTTTCACTTCTTCTTCAGTGATCTCATTTCCCTCATACGTGCTGTTTTCCTCGTTCATTATTTCCGTTTCTTGGTTTTCATCCAGTCCTTGTAGTAGATTTTTAAAATGGAGCTTCCATTGTTCCGTTGTAATGTTTTCGTCCATAATAACTTGTTTCCTTCTCTCGTTCTTTAAGAATTTCCATGCTTGCGCTTCTGAGGTAACGTTATATAATTCATTTATGAGCTTCCGTTTTTTTGTATCTTGCTTTTCTTTACACATATTTTTGTATTCTTTTATTTTAAGTTTGTATATCTCCTGCGTTATGTGCCCTTTTCTAAAGTGTCTTAAGTATCTTCGAGTTTCTCTTTGTTTTTCTCTACATTCTTTGTCCCACCAATAATTTTTTGAGATAGTCTCGTTGTTTATCCTTCGTGTTATTTTTGTTGTTGCTTTGTGTACTTCGTTTGTTAAGTATTTTATCTGATCTTCTATTTCTTCAGCGTATTGGAATTCTATTTTTCCTATCTTATCTTTATATTGTTTTATTGATTCATCGTTCCATACAGATGATGTTCTCCATTGACTTATATTCGGCAAGTTTCCTTTTGAATGGTTTAAGGTAAATGCTATTAATTGATGGTCAGATTCAGTTTGCTCTATTATTTCGAATTTTATCACTTTATCCCGTGCTGCGTTGTTTGCTATTCCGTAATCTATAACCGATGCCTCGTTTTTTGTGTTTATGAAAGTGAATTCTCCTGTCTCATCACCCGTATGGTTTCCATTTAAAATGTTCCAACTTCTTTCTTCGCACCCTTTTATCAGGGATGAGCCTTCTTTGTTTAAAATTTTATCTTTTGAGTTCCTTTTCTCAATTTCACCAGTACTTATGCTACAAAGGCCGCCTTCCTCGCCTGTCCTAGCATTAAAATCGCCTCCTAATATCAGGTTGTGTTCATTTGTTTCTTCAATGTTTTCATCTAATTCTTTTAGAATAGCATTTATCCTGTTATTATTATATACTGTTATTATTCTCCATACTTCATTGTCTAATCGTATTTGTCTTTCTTGTATATTTTCTGTGTATTTCGAATTGGTATCTATTTCTTCAATATTTTGCTTGATTCCTGTAATAATTCCTCCCTTCGCTCTTCCTTTTTTATGCACTCTCGTGGCGGGGACGCTTTTCCATTTAAAATCTTTTGGTAGTTTTTGTTTTATTGAATTCCAGTTCTTTTCCTCTACCCAAGTCTCTGTAAATCCTATGATATGATAATTTTTTATTTGATCCCAAAAATCTGTCCCTTTCCCTTTAATACCCTTTATATTCCAAAATCCTATTTTTATGTTATTTATCTTATATTGACTATCTCTTTTCGCTACTGTATCTAAAAATTTTGTTCCTTTTTTTGTTCTTGTTCTTGAGTTTCTTCGACAATTTTTTTAAGATTGTTCCAGGTAAACCATTTTTCATTTATTTTAATTTTTTTGTAAGCTACTGTAACTGAGTCACCTTTCGCTCTTTTCTCCTTTGCTATCTTTCTGAGGGTCGCTTGGATTTCTCGTTCTTGCTGTGTGAAATCGTGGTCTACGTAGGTATTAGTGTCTTTAAGTAACCTTTTGTTTTTTAATATTTTTTGTTTTTCTTCCCAGCTTGACAATTTAACTATTACTGCTTCATTTTCCTTCGTTTTTATTTTATATGCATCTGTAATTGCGGTTTCTATCTTCATATTATCTCGTAGCCATTCTTCTACTGTTTTTTTTGTGTTTTCATTTCCAATATTTATGCCTTTGATTATTACATTGTTTCTCTTTTCTCGTAGTTCTTCTTTATTTTCCAGCTTTTCAATTCTTTTTAAAAGTTCTTCTTTTTCTTTTTTCCACTCTTGTTCCTTCTTAATTATCTCTTGTTCCAATTTTCTTATCATACCATTATTTTCTTTTATCTCTTGTAGCAATTCTATCTTATTTGCATTGATCACTTCCGTTACCCCCTTGATTGCTTTGAGTATTTCCTCTGTGGCCATGTTTTCCTGATTATTTTGAGTATTGTCTTCAATTTTATTTTTTATTGGAGACCGTGCGATCAATTTACTTCTTTTGAATATATCTTCTTGTGCTTCTTCTTCTTTCTGTTCTCTCTGTTCTCGTTTACGTTTGAGTAGATCTTCTGTAGAACCACCACTTTGAGACCTCTCTCGTAAATGGTTTTGCATTTATATGCCCCTTTTTGTTGTTTTGCACAAAATCTCTGGTGTTTTGTATCTTGCCTAATTTTTGTAAATTTTTTGTATATTATGTATTGACATGTATGCTCGTGTTAAGAGGTGCCGCTGTTGTATTTAATTGTTTGTTGTCTGTTTTAATGGTTTTATTGTCGTGTAGCTTTGTAACCTCTCGATCAGAGATGCCACTAGTTGTTATAATTTTTTGTAGTTTGTTAAGTATATTTCGTTAGCGCTGACTTAACCTTCAAATCTTCCAGGTTTTGTTTTAAAGTACTAATCCTTATTCTAGGTAAGTGATAATGGAAATCTCCTACCTTTTCAGATGTCTGTTGATACCTTCTCCATGAGATGAATCTGCTGGGCTTTTCTTTTTAATATTCTCTCAAATATATGTATTTATTACAGCAAATTTTCAGGCGCGTGCACAACCAACTTCCATTTATATCTAAAATTCATTGTACACTTGCGACTGCGCATTTGATCTACACAGCACGTTGTTATGTTATGTAAGTTTGCACAATGAATATAGATATAGAGGTGGACGCCGAAAAACTTTTAGCTTTAAATTGAAGGAAGGCCTGCTCTTTATAAGAATATCGCCACAAATAAATTGTGGGAAGTTTTGTTTAAAGTTACAACATTTAGTTTAACAACGTTTTTGATCAGTCAGTGTGTTTAAGTATGTCGCAAAACATTTTGTTTAGTACCAGGCATCCAGCCTAAGTGTCTCCTCACATATGAAGCAGAATGTTAGTTTGCAAAGAAGAAGCATGAAAACGAGTAGTCGCTGAATGTTTCCCACCTGAGCACATGAAAAACGAGGATATCCAAAATGCTCCTAATTTTGGACAAGATTAGATAATCAGGGCAGCCCTCAGCGCACATGGATGAGTGAAAAGGCGGTGGATGGATTGCCTACGAGAAGACAAGACATTTGAATTGTAGGCGGTACAAGCCGAACAAAGTGCGAATAAGATGACTCTCTACGAGAAGGAACACTATATTTAAATGTTATAAACACAAGATGAAAGTGAATTAAGAAAAATATACTTAGAGAATCTCTTAATTATTAGTTTGCCCTGTGACTATTGTTGAGATGACAAGTCTACGTTAAAGGACTGTTAAATTTATCTCAAAGATTATGGGAAAATGCACGACCACTGTAGACTACAGTAACATTGAACTGCAAAAAGTTATCAAATTCTTCTTAAATAAGATATAATATTGACGACATTACACATCGATATTAGTATAAAAAGAGCGCAATCTCATCATCACTTTATTGAAATAAAATCAATGTGTTATTTAGATACATTTATGAAAAAAGAAAATTTGATAGAAGTTATGTACGAATATACGCACATTTCCAGATATACCTTATACAATTGAAACTGCCAAAAATTAATGTTTTCAGTACATGTATGTAGAGAAGACAAACATTGTTCGAATTAATAATCCCTGTTATCTGCATAAAATTTTAATATAGTAAAATATATTTTGAAATTTGTTGCATATAATTTATATTAAAATAACCTACAGATTTTGTAAATATATGGAGAAAAATATATAAAGAAGTTTGAACGTCAAAGACTTATACATGAATGTATTTGTATTTGTAAAATAATCTTTGTTTTATGCACACAGGTAAACTATCCGGCGAGAGGTTATGTGCTGGCCACATCAGATTACATACTCCAATCATTTTAGAATACATCTTACTTCTCAGTATCCAATATACAAGGTCACTGGATGTCGTTTTTAAATATTATACTTTCATAAATAACATTATTTTAACGCCGATATTAATAATTTTTAAAAATTAAATAATTTAATAAATAACAAAGAGCGTCAATTTTCAAACCATAAAGGTTGAAGTATTTGGCATTACCGTCATTTAAAAAAAAAAACATCAAAATCGGAGTTGTTTGAACCGGTTCCGAGATAATTACTTAGCGCTCCTCCACTAGCAGTTTGCTTTCGTATTTGTCAGTAAGCAAAAAAAAAAATTGTGCAAAATTAAAATTTTTCGACAAAATCAGGAGGTCTTGTGATATTACTTCTGATAATTTCACTCTCCGGGATTATACTCGCCGTCAAATTATTATGGACTGATGTTCATCTTTTATCCCTTTCCGCACCCTGTCCCTTGCCCATTTTAATACATCGTAAATGAAGAAAATATTATAACAAATAAGTAAGGTAAGACAGTAATACGTAATATAAAATATAAAAATTGTCTCCATGGAAAATTTATATTTTGACCAGTTTCCACACATTTAAATAAAAGGTAAGAATAATTGATTATTAGGTGAACAGTAGATCTGCCAACACAACATGTTTTTGCAATCAAATCACAAGTTTTATTGTTATTTAATAAATTATAATTTTTTTCAGGATGTAACGATTGTGTACATTGGCAATAATTGTTTTTGTCTACCCTTTAAATCATATTTTCCTAAACGTTTTTTATATTTCTAGGATTGGGAATAAAAAGCGCACGTAAGTACTAACGAAAATGTCAGAATATAAAATGACATTGACAGATTACAGATATTTGTACACTTAAAAAATTTGGCATCAGTGTAGAAATCTCCAGTCCATAATTATTTGACGGCAAGTATAGTAACATTGAATATCAGACTGACAATTATTTAAACAAACTATAAAAATAAGTATTTTTTAGTGGTAAGGTTTATACCTCGGAACCCGGGTCCACTGAACGGATTTTTGTAAAAAAATTTGGAAAGTGTTTCTAACACTTAATACTAAAATGTTTACCCATTTATTTTTGCCGATCTCAATTTTTTAATTATTAAAATAAATAAATAGTATTTTTTTGGAGTTTTCATTCATTTTCTGCTAAAAACTTTATTTTTTTTGCGATTAAAGTTAGATTTTACATAGGATAATCAATACATACCTGTCCTTGAGGCCGTTATTGGCTTCCTCAAGCAAAATAAAAGTGGATGATGATATAATTCCAATTGACCCACTACTTTTATTTCAACGTATTTGCGTTTTAAAAAAATCAGACGAAGAACTAAAAACCTATATGACTTTTGAATTAGCCCCTTATTCTCTGGCTGTTTTCGAAGATGGCGAAATGCGCGAAACAAAAAAATCTGCATTATATGACCTATTCCCAGAAATTATGGTGAATGTGAACGATGTACAAAAATTTTCCTACGTAAATGATGGAGGGATGTTACTACACCGTTGCAAGTGGCAATTGGATGAAAATTTCAGCACTATTTGTGAACACTACATAAGTATTTACGTAACAATTACGGACACAACATTTATGTAGTATTTGATATGGTTACAAAAAAAAAACAGCACAAAATCGATCGGAAGAAATCGTCGCTCTAAAGGAAATGCATGTAATGATATCATATTCGACAAAAACATGCCTCTCAAAATAGGACAAGAGAAATTTTTAGCGAATGCCAAAAATAAGAGTAGCCTCATAAATATGCTACAAAACACACTTGAAGAAAATCAAATATTTTCTTGTCAAGCGGAAGCTGATGCCGATAGATTAATAATTGAAACCGCAATTAATTTACAATCCGAAAATATTGTTGTATGTAGTTTCCGAGGATGTGGATGTTCTAGTTTTACTGACTGCGTTCTCGCCAACAAATCGAGAAATTTATTTTCAAAAACCAGCAATATAATATCCTTTTTAACATTCTTTTACTGGTTGTGACACATCGGCTTTTTTCCAACGGGGAAAAATGTTTTTTTTTTTTTTAATTCGAGAAACGGCCGGACTTACAAAATGCTGTAGCAGTTTTTGAAAATGAATGTAAAGACGCCAATGACATTTTTAACGCTGGTGTTATACATGTACGCTTGCTTTATACGCTGCCCCATAAAAAATAAAATATCTAATTTCTTCGTAAAGCAACCGCTAAAAATAGATGCGTTAAATCTTTGGCACCTGCTGCAGACGCCGGTTTTCGACACTTCAAAAGAGTATTCCTTCAAATTCAAACATGGGACATATTACTAGAAGAATGGGGTTGGAAATAAGAAAGCGGAATACTGACACCGGAAACAATGAGGCAACTTCCAGCTCCACAGACCTTACTGAAAGTGATTTTTTGCTCATGCAAAACAGGTTGTGGAGCATCTTGTGGGTGCAGGAAGAGTGGATTGAATTGCACTACTCCATCACCTATCATCCAAATTGATGAGGTTGATGACGAGGATAATGTAGATAATTGACTGAAAATTTTTCAATTTTATATAATACAATGACATAATAAATATTTATTTTTTTTCTAAAAATTTTGTCTTTTTTTATTAATGCAGTATATTTTACCTTTTTTGTATCTTCGATCCGATATGTATACGATTTTAAACAACTCGCCTTAGTATAAATTTTTTATGTATTTTTTTTGCAAAAAAATTATAGATACATTTTAAAGTTCCTATAAAAATATAATTTATTGTATATAAAATAGAAATCTACTACAAAATTTTTTTATTCATATTTTTCTCATTTTTCAATTAATTGTTGTTAAAAATGGTTGTAATTGAGATCGGCAAATTTTGGTAGGTAAACTTTTTTATTTAAACTTTTAACGATGTAATAGAGAAGGTTTCACGAAAATCCATTCAGTGGAACTGGGTTCCGAGATTTTTACATTTTTTTGTGTTACGGCACTCCACTATTTTTCATTTTTACAATTTTTCGATTTCAAATAAAATTTAATATGCACCTCGGCACTGAAGTTCCTATTTATCACTCACATGGTTTATTTTCCTCGGCTCTAAGGACCTCAGCAAATAAATTCCATATTCGTGATAAAAAATAGAACTTCAGTGCCTTGATACATAAATAACTATTTATTAAACATTTCCTGTGAAAAAAAAAAATATTGAAAAACGTATTTTTCGTAGCTCGTTTAAACGGCCTATTTTACCGATACGATAGTACGGATGGATGAGCTCGGCATGTCTGCGCTGATAAATACCCACACGGTACGAATATATCATCATTACTAATATCTGCGTGCAAAGTTGATTGGCACATTCAATAGGTAATATGTCGTGATGATTATTTATATAAATTTCGACACGATTAAGGGTAAATAATATTACGTATATAATACGTGGCGAAATTTCAGATAATAAATGTGAACTAAGCCGATACTTAAAATTTTAGAGGAATTTCATGTAAGTTTAATTTGTCACTTGATAATCACTCACCAAATCAAATTACATGACATCAGCGGTAACTCCAGACGATTTCCACGTTTGGGTGAGCGCCAAAGTCGCGCGCATTACGATGTACTTAATTTTTTGTGTTCGTTTTTTCGAAACCGGTGAAGATTTTGGAAAAACATTCAAATGAAAAAACTTTTTTAATTCATTTACCACAACTTTGACAATCCCAATATATACCGCGGCCAAAGTTGTAGTAAATTTCTAATAAGATGGCGTAACTTTTTAAAGTAGCTAGGAAGGTTTCAATCTCCAACTACAATGTGCCGAAATGCACAAACATGGCGGCGTTCAATTAATCACAAAAGTTTAACATTGGTTCCAGTATCCAGATATGTATAGAGATTAGTGCTAATCACCTTGAATCACTTGTTCATGCTACAAGCCATTGTGTACGAAAAATAAATTCAATGAAATTGCATAGAGAATAAAATATTCTTTAATATTTATAGTAACATAAAAATTAAAAAGATAAATATTTAACTGCATTTTCTTCAAGAAATTTAAAAGTTACAAATTAGGGTACTTCATATTAACCAAATTCTAATTAGCTCTTCGTTGGGACGTTAACTCGAGGAATTATAATATTTTCAAATTGTGGCACTTATTGGAGTTATGCGATCCGAAACAATCGTCACATATACTTATAAATTATAGGCATCATCGAAAAAAAAAGTGAAATCATATTCTATTGACCCTAAGCATTATTCATTAAAAACTCATCAAAACTGATCAAAAACATTACTTGCCTTACCTAATGGCAATGAAAGGTAAAAAACAAATAATATTAGGAAACAAAATATTTTCTACATTTGTTATTACAAAATATGATCAAACAGGTTGTCTCCTACTTGAAGGGAAATATTTGCACGATTTATCATTGAAATTTTAATGTACAGATGCTCTAATTAGTTGTGTAACATGTCATTTAGGAGGATATGCCGTAATCACGCTGATGTAGCATTAATAGACGAAAATATGAATTAAGAGCATTCATGCATCCATGATAAATTATGCGACTGTTTGCCTTCAGGTACGAGGCAACCTATTTAAATACAATTTGTGAAACGAGATAGGAAATATATTTTTTCCAATATTATGTTTTTAATAAAATTTTAGTTATACATGTTTGTTGTTTTATAAATAGCTTGAAAACGAAGGACAATCAGAAAATATTCCACTCTTTCAGCGGTAATAATAAATAAGGGTTAAATTCAAAATAGCCTCCTTATAACACAGGAATAGTTTATCACGAGCTTTACCCACGAATGTATGCTAATAAACATTGAATAAGATTTAACTCGAGAATAAACTCTGCATATATGCTTTGTTATCACAAGGTTGTTATTCTCGGAATATCTAATCTAAAATTTGTTTATTATTACCGCTGTTAATTTTCGATTTGTTTTAGCCCTCTGAATCAAATCCCAAAAGCACGGACCACACTTTTGAGACACCTGCATTTTGATATATTACTTACTTTAATAAAATTAGCGTCATAATCCAAACTGTTTTTAAATGCAGCAGCTGATTTAGACGTAGTATTTTCTCTTACAATCATTACATCCAAAATACCATCTTGATAAATATCGTAAAATACGGCCATAATGGAACCATTCGATAAAGGATTCAGTGCATTCCAGCGAACAGCAAAAGTTCTAGAAAACGCTCCACATCTTGTTTCACAGGCAACGTTTTCCATCAAAAACACGTGTGGTTCTGAAGGTGATGTCAAAGAATCGGGTGCTAAAGTTACTAACAAATCAGGGTAACCATCCATATTAAAATCACCACTACGAAGTGTAATTGTATCACTATATAAATGACCTTTATGTGGCAATAAAAATTTCCAAACTGTGTTAGAATTATCTTTAAAGTTAACTTGTAAATCATGCCAAGTTTCGTCAGCATAAACCATAACAGCACTTTTAGTACAAGTACTATCAAAACATACTGGTGTAACTAAATCTGCAGTGCCTATTAATTCTATATCAATAAACAAGCTTTGGCCAACTATTTTTGATGTGTTTGGCCAATTTACGCTATGATTGTAACGAAAATTATTGTTTTTAGAACCGTACCATACCTTAAAAAATAAACATTTAAATATTATTTAATAAGCGTTTATAAATAAATAACTTACTTCAAATCCGTGGTCTACAGTAATAAATAAATCAGCAGTATTATCATCATTAAGATCAATATAAGCATGAGAATGAGGTTTTAGTATTTCCCCTAATTTATTTCCTCCCTCACCTAAATTACTTCGTTTTGGAGACAAAATTCGCGAAAATTCCCACAACGAGCGTGTGCCATTTTCATCCAATCCGAATAAATCAATTATCATATCTTGATTAAAATCAATTGCTAGCGGTTGGCCATGTAATTTTAGAATTGGAGATCCTTTACTACAATTTACATGATCTAAACCACCCCAAATTATATGTACATACGTTTCACTATCTTCGTTGTCCGATGTAGTAACTAAAAGTAAATATTATTTTTAAAATATTTCTATTCTAAATATAACAGGTTAGGTTAGTATCACCTAAAATATCCATGAAAGCATCTCCATCAAAATCTCCTGGCACTACACTGGTTACTGTTTTTGAAAAATTACAGTATAAGTTATTTGGTCGAAGAAGTGGTTCTTCTTCTGCTGCAAGCAGCACTTCTACGGTTTTCCTATTGTTTCTTAATACGAATACATCTGTCAATTCATCAGAATTAAAATCACCGAATGCTGCTGGCATTCCATCTCTTATAGAACCAAAAACTGCATTTGTTATATCACTACCAGAAACTAATACACAAAATAAAAAGATGGATAATAAGATGGGAATTATACTTTGCATCTTTATCATTAAACAACAATGTAGATTAACTATTGTATTCTAAATAACTTTACACTGACATTCCGTGACAAATAACAGTGATACCAATCCAACATAAAGAAAAAGTATAAAATATGTATAAGGTTATATTTAATACAATAAGCATCAATAAAATTAATAGCTCAATTTTAATTTGCTTTGCAAAAAGTTTATAACGTCTTTATTTTGTAACAGTGATTTTTTCTTTTCGTTTAATATGTGGTGAAGCAAGTATTGATTAATATCTTCTTCTGATGTATTTGTTAGGTCCTCGTCGTAATTCTCTGTAATTTCTACAATTGGTTCATTAGAATTTTCACCTTGGTGATATGCCATCTCATTATTTCGTAATTTATCATCGGTCACATCACAATTTTTTTCATGCTGATCTAATATTTTCTTGTGTAGCAATGTGTTTAATCGTTCTCTCACATTTTCATGGATTTCATTGTTATTACTATTATCTGAATTCATATTTATTTGAGAAATAAACTGTAGTATGTACTTCTCTATAACAGCTTTGTTGCACAAAATCTTGCCACGGATGTCTGCAGTAGGTTTTTATATGATCTGTGGCTGTAGCTGTATATGTGTGTACAGTAGCGCTCGAAATACGTTAAGTAGACATATATTTTGAATATTTGCCTCCCATTAAAACCTGTATAATTATTAAAATAAAATTAATAAAAAGGACGTCTTGTAAAAGATTAATTTATTTTTTTGTCAACGTTTCGGAAATAATTTATTGCTTCATCAGGACAAAAAAATAATACAGGAAACAGAAAAATAAGATGATGGTCAAAAAGGAAAGGGAAGTATAAATATTTTTTAAAATATAGTTTTTTTTTTTATATAGTTTCTACAATACAATCGTGTTATAAATCTTATTAAAACCAATTTAACATAAAGTATGGCTCAATAAATAATAGTTAAAACAATGAAAACATTTTTTAAATAATTACGAGATATTTCACATTTGCTAAAAGGCAAAATTGACGTCATACAATTGTCATCTTTCTCTCGCAGCGTACTCACAGCAGTGTGTGTGAGAAAGACAATTATAGGGGAAATGTGACGTTACACTGATTTCTCAAAAATAAAATACTGTTAAACCAGGAAAATTAAGATTTTTTAATACTATGAATTGCTTCAAAACTGAATGAAGTTTTATTTAAAAGAATAAAAAAAAAATGAGTGGAATACCCCAACTTATTGCATCATAATAATAAATTATTTAAAATTAGTAAAGAATAGACTAATTGAGGGCCTTGGTGCAAGAACAAACCATACGCCATTTTTTTGGGTTGACCCGGTTGAGCTGAGTTTTTTCAAGGTTATTTCTTGCTATGTGCTGAGCACAGACTATCTATAACGGCAACAGACAGGACAAATAATGTTATTTTTAAAACTGCAGTTGCGCAGCGCTAACTACCGACGTTAGAATGAACTAATACCCAAAAGTTCGCCAGTTGCCGAGATTTTTAAATCAAGGTCTATAATTATTACAGAAATAGATTATAACATAGAGTTATAAAATATATATACACATAGAGGGCGCCTAAACACTCAAAGCTGATGTCATGCGGGGTAAGCTTGTGTTTGTACGGCGGCCATCTTGGGAAGATCAAGTGTATATAAGCGTTCTCTGGTTATTTGATTATTTTACGTTAATAATCGATTTTAATTTGTGTTATTTGAATGTGAAACGTTTGTAATTACATGTCAACGACTTGTGCCTTCGGTTGTAATAACCTAATGTCCGTAAAAACTTTAAAACAAGAAAAAGAAAAGGAAAAAGCGATGACAATTCACAAGTAAGTATTATTTTACTTATTATTAATGTTTAGTTCATATAATTTATTGTATTTTTTTTACATATTTCATGTAAAAATATTAACTTATTTTTTGTAATAAATATGTTTGTACTTCGTATTTATTTGTATTGTAAACATCATAAATATATATTTTTATATGAAATTTCTAGCCTCAAATTATTTGCCTATTCGGTACCTAGTTTTTGTAAGTTTCTATCTCAATCATTACAATTGTCATAAAATTCGAACAGTTTAATTTCTATAAAAAATATTTTATTAAAGTTTAATCGCAATACACTTCAAATTGAAGATTTTTACAATTTTTTGGTTCTTTCAAATTTAAATTTAATTAATTTGAATACATTTCTTACTAATTAAAGCTTGCTAATTACAAATAGCTTCAATTTCTGTTACGTTATTGTATTTTTGTAACAAAACTGAAGAAAGCGCGCTTAAATACATTATAACGTTGATCGTCCCAAGATGGCGGCCACGAGATTCCCCTTCCGTCTCATGGCGACAAAAACTCTGTCCACATCTGTACTTTACGCTCTCTCTAGTCCTATTCTATACTCTAAGGATTATAAATAAAAGATTTACCTTGTGTCGGTAAGTCAGATTTCCTCAGCGAAATCATAATAGCGTTGGTTTAGATTCTGCCTTAGGATTGGTCAGAATACAAACCTATTTCACAAAAACGAAAAGAATCACCAGTAGTGGTTCGGTCGAGACGAGAAATTCATTGTCTCGTTTCGTTTCAAATTCATAAAATTATGTCTCGTCTCGAAATTTTTCTCGTCTCGTTTAATAGAGTCTCGTCTCGGCCGAGATTCTCGCCGAGATTTCTAGGCGGAAATTTAATATGTCCCAAAAACTACTTACTATTAAATTTGTATAATTTTGAATTAATAGTAATTTGAACAAAAAGATAAATATATGTCGTTTATCTGTCAAAATTTGATATAATCTTAAACTTGTGCAAATTTTATTATAATTTTATTAATTTAATATTTATCTAGCATTTTCTAATCTATTATAAAACATTAAAAAGAAAATAACCCTAAAAATCTTAGCTAAAGCCTGGATTACACGATGAAGTTTTTATTTTCAAATGAAGAAAAGTGTCTTATCTTTTAAGATCACTTACCTTACATGTATATTTACACGATCAAGTTTTGCGTGAATTAAAATATCCAAGGATCAAAATTTAAGTTATACTTACATTAAGATTTCAATTACTTCTCTGTCCCATTTTGCCATTTTTCAGTTTAATATGTTCCAGTTCCAGTGTATTCATTTGTCTCTCTTGCACTTCATCGTGTAATGCACGCTTAACAAATTCTGACAGATAAAATGTCAAATACTTTATTATCTCTTTGTTCAAAAATGCCATAGCTAAATAGACAGATATCACTAAAAATTTGTTAAATTTCACACGTTTGCAAATATAACTCATGAGAAATATAACAACCGAGAAATCTCGAAACAGTTTTCGAGAATCGAGATCTCGGCAACTATTTCTCGTCTCGTAAAATATTTTTTACATTTCTGTCTCGTCTCGTCGATACGAGAAATCTCGAGTACGAGACGAGACGAGAATCGAGAAATATCTCGTCTCGGCAGAATCACTAATCACCAGTTTGTTGGCCTTTATCAAATAAAATCTACAGAATTATTATCATACATTTAGTCATGATTTCGCTAAGGAAATCTGACTTACCGACACAAAGTAATTTAGTCATTTTCTCATTTTAAACCAGATGGCGCACCGAATTTTTGATATCAAAAATTCGAATTCTGGACATGTTATTTACGGAGATGTGATATCCATAATTCAATTCTTGATATCAAAAATTAATTTAGGACGCCAAAAATTCGAATTCTGGACATGTTATTTACGGAGATGTGATATCCATAATTCAATTCTTGATATTCAAAATTAATTTAAGATGTCAAAAATTCAAATTCTTGATATCAAGAATTCATTTAAGGATTGATAAGAATTGAATTAAGGATATCAAAAATGGAATTAAAGATATCGAAAATTCAAATACAGATATCCAAAATTAAATTCTGGACATGTTAAATTTACTTTTTGATGTAGAAAATTCAGTACCGTTTTAAGATGTCTAAAATTTAATTTTTGATATCTATAAATGTATTTTTGATATCCTTTATTCAATTCTGGATATTATAATATTCAGTTTTTGATATCCTAAATTATTTAAGGATGTCTGAAATTAATTTTAGACGTCCTTAATTATTTAAAGATGTCCATAATTAAATTTTTGATGTGTTTTAATAATTGAGGATATCTGAAATTAAATTTTTGACGTCTTTTAATAATTAAAGATGTCTTTAAATGTAGAATAAATAGTAAAACGGCGTTCCATAAATTTCATTTTTACCTTCCGTCACCTTTAGGTAAGGAAGGTATTGTCTTTGGTCAAAAAATTCGGTGGTGAGTTTTTAGTGAATAAGCACGTTTTAGGGTCCCTACAATAAGAATTTGAATGTCTGTATGTGTGTGTGTCCGTGTGTGTGTGTGTGTGTGTGTGTGTGTGTGTCCGTGTGTGTATGTATGTCCGTGTGTGACAAATTTTTCTCCGACAATAACTCCAATACTACAATTCTAAAAATTATAATTCTTTCGTATACCTCTTCTGTACATCAATATGAAGAGTTGATTAGATTTTGGTTATAATTGATCCACCGGAAGTACCCTTATTTGAAGTTTTTAACAGTTTTTCTTAAAAAACGCTGTTAAATATTGTTTTTTGACATTTTGTTATTATACATATTAAAGAAAATATTCTTCTCTATGCAGTTTGATTATACATTTTCCTTCATATTTAATAGATGTAGATTTAATGCATTATAAAGAAATTAATTTTCAAAAATTAGTCAGCTTTGCTATTTATCATGGAAACAGCTGATGCTGATATATTAAAAAAATTCTAATTGACAGATGTCAGTTGCAAGTGCAAAACCAAATATGGAAAGTGTAGGATCACAAATTGGTATGTCATAGTGCTCCTCGCAAGTGACACGCAGAGAAAGGCCAAAGAGAAGATGGAAGGACTGTATCGCAGAAGACAGAAAGGAATGCCTGTGTCAAGAAGATGTGTTGGACAGGAATGAGTGGAAGAAAAGAGGAAACAGCTACCTCTAATAAAATAGGGGAAGCTGAAGAATAGGAAGAAGTGTCAAGTGCATTTTACTTAGTGTATGTTTATGTTATAATTTTATTGGATTTATAGAATAGAAATAGTATGTGTTCGTGTTTGATTTTACATGATATTATATAGAATCCGTTCCAAGGACCTTTTGGTGTGAGACTTGTGCAAAATACATCGAATTGACGGAAGGTTTTGTGCTGGCTACAACAGATTTTTTTCTATTAGTATCAGTTTTTAATGAAGAAAAAAATCTGATGTGGCCAGCACATGACCTCTCGCAAATTCCATGTTTAAAATATTAATAAGCTTTATCGTTTGTAAACAAAATCTAATTTATTGTTTTAATAAATAGAAATCTGTAATACGAAATGAAATTCGTGTCAAAAATAATCGATTATCATGGACTTATAGCGCTCACTATCAACTATAACAGTTCGACCTTCATCATTTTCGAAAAAGTAAGTTCCAATGATGCCACCTGACGTAGTACGCACCAAACAGCCTCATTTGGACATGTAATGGTACCTCGTAAATCACATGAAAATTTTCTTCTGCCCATATCTGGCAATTTTGCTTATTAACATACCCAGAGAGGTGAAAATGTGCCTCACCAAAGAAAAAGTTAATCCTCGAAAAATCATCAACTTCCAAGTGCTCTAAAATCGTAATCAGTGCAAATTCTTTCCATGTCGTAAATGTGTAGTTGTAAACCAATATTTGACATTTTGGAAAGACGTACTTATACTGACAGATTTATATTTACAAATCAAATATATTTCTACTAAATTCTTCTTAACACGGTTTCATTATTAATGTAAATGTGACAGTGACATTTGTTTAAATACGTCAAAATTTTATTAAAGTACTATTATTTTGTTTGACTCATGGGTTAGATGATGTACAAAAATAAATTATTTTATAAATTTATATTTAAAGTTATTTAAAGTTATATTATCGTAGAATTGAAGATTGTACCATTATATTATATTTTTAATAGTAAAAGTTGCTGAAAAATTATATTCATTGCAATTTTTTCAAGAAAAACTGGTAAAAGCTTGTATAAGTGATGCTTCCGGTTATCTGATATACATAAAAACTAATCAACTCTTCCCACATTAGTATAGAATGGGTATACAAAATTTCAAAATTTTCTGATTGATAGTATTTGAGTAATCGTGTCCACAGGATCCACACACACACACACACACAAACACACACATACATACCCACAGACATCATTGTAAAAATGTTAAAATCGGATTCTGGGGACATCAAAACGTGCTTATTCACTAAAACCTCTATATGAGATTTTTAGCACGATCCCTATACCTCCCTTACCTAGGGTAGCGGGAGGTAAAAATAACCATAATTCAAATTTTATTCGTTCATCCTAGTCTAAAAAATTAAATTTCTCTGATCTTAAAAAAAATTAATAACAAAACTTGCCTGAATTTTCTTGATTGATAATTTAAGGAACTTTAGATCATAAACACCGACTTTGCTAGAATGTAAAAACGAACTGGACGATGTAGTCTTTGATTTGCCGCAATCTGAAAGTGACGTTTCACCACCAGCAAAGATTAATTAAAAACTGTCTTGAAAAGTGTTGTGAAAGATAGCTTAGGAAAATATATTCAGACAGAATAAAAAATATTATACTTGGATAAATTCATGTGCCCTATTTTTTTCAAGTGATCTGCAATTGCAGATTTTTTAAATTGTTATTCGTTCACTCGTAATTTTTTTTTAAATATTTTATGATAAAGATACGAGCCTAAACTCATATTACTTCGGCGGGTTAACATTTTTAATAAACAAATTATAAAAATCTATACGCAAATGATAAATATTTACAAATTTCTTTCGACTCGTTTAAAATATAGATGTTAAAACTTAAAAAACTGAATGGGGGATTCCACTATTTTTTTTTTTATAATTTTATCTAAAAATATTAGGAAATCTAAGACTATTGATGAAAATCCGGTGAAAAAATTCTTATTAATAAGCGAGTTATGGTCTCCCGAATTTTGAAAAGATTGACGTGACGTCACGCTTATGTGTTTTTATATCAAACTGTTTTCATCATGGAACTAAATGTTCTTGAAATATATGCTATTTTAAGTTATATTTATATAAAATAAATGAATATTATAACACTGTATAAGTTTACATACTTTATAATTACAGGTGTATTTAAATTATTAAGTTTAATGCAAGAAATTTATGTGAAAATAAAAACTGTTTGAAAACTGCAGCACAGGAATTTTAGCCCCTCCTTTCGAATCTGAATTTCTTAACTTCCATTGGTAGTAACCCCTACCTCCTAACACGCTATTTGTTATGCATGTATAGGCGGTCTTTCGGTCGCCAATCAAAATATTATATATTGATTTCATATTCGTGTTGAAGCGCTATAACAAAAAACCCCTGATTTCCGAAATATCTCAATTATACCATTTCATTTTTTTTTTTATTAATATTCATTATTCAGCATATACATTCGTATTTTTTTACTATTTTCCTTTAATTCGATTTAGCTGGAATCCCCTATTATGCAAGTATTCCGCTATTTAATATTGGGTTACATTTCACTGGATTTTTACGAAGCTGCTTTTCATTGCGGCAAAAGTAAAGGGTCTCGGTAGAAGCTGAATCTGGATTAGAAGATGACAGTGAAATTACCGGTCGAACTAGGAGCCCAACCCCAAATGTAATCGTACCACCTGTAAAAATACTTATACTATGAATACTTAAATATAAAACATCATATACGTACTTTAATTGTAGTTATAAAATCGAATAAATTTTATCATTATATTTTGTTAGAATATAGTGAACGTATATATGTACATTATTTTTACCTCCCGCTACCCTTGGTAAGGGAGGTATAGGGATCGTGCTAAAAATCTAATATCGAGATTTTAGTAAATGACCACGTTTTAAGGTCCCTAGAATCCATTTTTAACATTTTCACGATGATGTCTGTATGTGTGTATGTATATATATATATATATATATATATATGTGTGTGTGTGTGTGTGTGTGTGTGTGTGAGTGTGAGTGTGTGTGTGTATGTGTGTGTGTATGTGTACGAATACTATCATTCAGAAAATTCTGAAACCTTGTATTTTTACCCTATTCTAATACGAATAGAAGCCATTAGATTTTGATGTAAATCGGATAAACGGTACTTTACTTGAAGCTCATAATGGTTTTTCTTCAAAAAATACCATTAAATGCAATTTTTTCAAATTTTATGTCTTATGAAAATTAAAGATTATTGAATTTTCTACAGGAATACATTAATACTTTTTCTATATATTTTACAGATAAATTTAAAAATAATTTTTTTTACTAGTCGCGAAGCCTAAGATAAAAACTATTCCTTTGTTACACAGTTCATTTTTCAAATGAATGTAACTGACAGTAAATGTCACTGTCAGAAAACTTATCACTTCAAATTAATAATAGTGACATTTTAAAAAGAAAATAGTAAATAAAACAATAGTTTTCTGCAATGGAACAGTTTGCAGCGTTAGTAAATACGTAGGTAGGTATGTATTTAAATTAATAAAAATTAAATAGCGGGAGGTTTTGTGTTGGCCACATCAGATTTTTTATTTAATTATCCATTATAACAATAATTCACACGCATTTAAATAATTATCAGTCTAAGCCAAATGTTTTCAGAACCTTGACAAATATATTTGTATGCAGTGGCGTATTATCGCAGAAGCCCGAGAAGCCTGGGCTTCTAGCGCAAAATTATGCTAGGAATTGAAACTGAAATATAAATTAGCAGGCATTATAGCGTAAAAAGATTAATGTAAAATTAAACACTTTAGCTATTTATTTATTTCTTATGGCAATACAGTCATCACAATTCAGATGTTAATATAATATATAAAATTTGTTCGGCGAACTCGTAGATGGAATTTGCGCGTGGATTGCCGGAAGGGACTAGTAAAACTACTGAGTCCCTACCAATTTATTTGTGATGACCAATGATCAGGAGATTCTCAAGATTGTCTTGAGGGTTGTGCATCGAAAAAACTCTTTTAAATGAAATTAATTTTGACGACACTGAGTATTTTGCCAGTGCCAAAGTAACAAAAATGTCATTTTCATTATATTTTTGTTATTATACTATTTTAATTAAAAATAAAAGTTTAGTGTTAATGTTTGCTAAATTTTACTAATAAAAAAGCTCTATTACTCCCTTTATGTCGGTTGCTATATTTAATTACTTCTTATAATTTTTGATTTCTCAATAGAAAATTTCAAATATTTGTTTTTTTTTTATCATGTTAACCAAGAAGGGGGGATGGGAGGTGGTTAACGCAAAAAATTCAAGGGCTTCTGGCGCCAAAATACCTTAACACTTTCGCTGCGTACACCGCACACGTTGCGTCCCGCATGTTGTCGAACCATTGCGCACGCCGCATCAGGTGCGTCCAGTACTCTATCTTGTTTCAACCGGCATCGTTTCGTCAGCCTTGTAAAGAGAACACTGTGCGTTGGTCAGCATTGTCAGACAACTACGGAAAAGTGATTTGTGGGGTTAGTTTACAGTTTGTTTTTTTTTACGTTATGGGAGACAACGACCAGGGCTATTTACAACTCAAAAGGGCTAAAAACACAAAAATTAAAATAATGGATATTACATAAATAAAAGATAAAACATCAAGCAATTATACATGAATTATCTAAGATGTTGATTTCAGAATTCAAGAGGCTGGACACATAGGTGCGTCGTTAGCATTGTCGAACAAAAGGTGTCCACAATGCTGCCGACGCACCGTATGCGTTAAAAAAAAAGAAATACTGAAAAATAAGAGTAAAGACTTCTACATACATGCAATATTAATAAATTGAGAAAAAAAAAAAAACTAGAATTGCTCCAAAACTCATTACCGCGTTACGGGTGCGACGCGTGCATTTATACGCAGCGAAAGTGTTAATAAGCCACTGTTTGTATGTCCATTAAAATGAAGCTAATTTATTAGTACAGATAAAAAATGTGTTCAATACAAAAATGCATATATTTTTACTTGTCCTACATTCTATTTTGAAATAATATTGTTGAATAATGATACAGAATAGCCGTGAAACAACAGTTAAGATAAAGAACGAGTGGGAAAATGATATTGGGAAACATAAATCTTTAACAATAAACTGTCGCAGATTAAAATAATTGGGCTATGGATTTTATAAAGTATAAAACTTGCCTAAGGATTGATGATGATATGGGGTTGTCCCGACTCCTTGTAGCCAATATACGGGATATTAATCTGACCTACTATTCCTTATCTCAGTTCAATAGAAAATCTATAGCGTATAGCGTATAATAAAGGAAAAATTATTACAAAACGGTGTCCTTGAACTAAAGACATGTTTAAAAGTACATTACACATTTTTTGGTAATCGGTACCCACTTAACAGTGTCAAGAATTATTAAATACAATGCATACAAGCATGAGAGCAGTAATTGAAGCAAAAGTCAATGCAACTCGCTTTTAATTTCAGATTAAATGAATTAAATTTTTAGATTTCAATGTATGTACGAAAACATTTGGTGCAGGTAAATTATTATTTAACCGCGCGTAAATAATTGTTATAATGGACAATTAAACAAAGAATAATATATTTGCGTTCAATACACTAAAAATTATTTGAATGTAACGGCAATTATACTTCGTAAATGATTTTTTATATTTGTTTGTAGGATATTTTACAGATGGTACGAATACATTTGAGATTGGGCTCCTATTATCACCAGTCATTTGGCCCACAGTTTTTTAAAATTTTAAGTCTATATTTAAAGTAACTGAAAGAATTCTGTAAAAATTTCTAACTTTTTAGTAGATTTTATAATTTGTTGAAAATGTAAACCGGTTGAATTATTATGAGTTTGGCCTTGTATATTAAAATGATTTTGTTTGCAAACTGCGGAATTAGCTAATAATTTTTGTTTGAAGAAGAGACTTGATGTTTGTAATTGATCATTATTTTGAAAACATTCTAAAAGAACATTGGCTGTGAGCTTTTAAAAACTGAAAAGAATGCATTCTAAAAAAATATGAACCCTGTGTCTTATTCTCAATAATTATTGTTGCTTACATAACATTTTTTGGATTTTTTATAATTGATATAAAGGATATCGTAATATATTGACACTGGGAAATACAACATTAAACAATAAAAATTAAAATACATAAATAAAAATTATAATAACTTTTTAACTACCTATCATAAAAAGTTTATATTTAAAAAAAAATTTGGTCTTAATGTTCCATATATTTATTTAAATATTTAATACATCAGTCATATGTACGTTTCGGGCAAAAATTAACCCGTCTTCAGCAATAATTATATATATATATATATATATATATATATATATATATATATATATATAAAATTTCACATTTTTGAAATCCAATTATCAATACATTTTTACAGTTCATGTGAAGAAATCATATCCATGATTTGTAGGTAATCATAACAGGAACGATGAAAAATAAAATGTTTACCTATAAATCATGGATATGATTTCTTCACATGATGTATTAAATAAATATATGGAACATTAAGACCAAATTTACTCGACTACGAATCCCATGAAGATTCCCAAAGGCAGAGACGGACTGGTTCTTTGGACCGGCCCGGGAAATAAAATTCTGTGCCGGCCTCCTTGGTAAAAATTTATATATATATATATATATATATATATATATATATATATATATATATATATATATATATATAGGTACAAAAAATACATGTTTTTATTACTATGTATACAGGCATACAGGTGTCTCTAATATAAGTGGACCGGTCCGGGAAATAAAATTCTGTGCCGGCCTCCTTGGTAAAAATTTATATATATATATATATGTCAGAATTTAGAGGGAAAATGGATTAACTAAACAAAGAAACTCAATATTGGATGAATTCAATTATCTTTATTCACTGCTCTGTATCGCAGACAATAACATAATGGATCAAAAAAATTCTACATCCTTTCGTATTTATATTTATATGCTAATTAATTAAGTAACCTAGCAACCAAATAAAAATAAATTAATAAATCCTATTAAACGCAGGGATAGGTGGTGACACAATCATCCATAATCAAAATGGTTGACGTAATGCTCACACGGCCAGACTGACAATTAATTCGCTCTCGAATTAACGGGAAAAGTTGCATCTGAAAATAAGGAACAGTTTACATCACTGACACAGACACTGCGTGACACACATTATTTTTTTTTTTTTTTTTTAATGACCAGTTATGAGTTTACACAGACACTGCGTGATGACTCCATAACTTTACTTCAGGCTTACACAGACACAGTGTGATGGCCTTAACTTGGATGAAATCGTTAAGTTAGATGCAAAGCGTTACGACTTTCAACATCTCCGACGCAAAGCGTTAGGCTTTCAACGTCAGCAACTAAGTTTCATGCAAAGCGTTACGGCTTTCAACATGTCAGATGCAAAGCGTTATGGCTTTCAACATCTCAGATGCAAAGCGTTACGGCTTTCAACATCTCTGACGCAAAGCGTTAGGCTTTCAACGTCTCTGACGCAAAGCGTTAGGCTTTCAACGTCAGCAACTATGAAATTTTTTTTTTATCAATATTATTATTATTATTATTATTATTATTATTATTATTATTATTATTATTATACTTACAAGATAAATGCTCACACAGGCAACAAAATATCAACTTACTGTTTTATTCTGATGAGAATTCGCCAGGCCAACTTCTAAGCATGTCCATGGCAACGGTTCTTCTTCTGTTGGAACTCAAATTTCTCAGTAGGGCTCGGTCATTAGGTAACAGCTGGAGTACTTCGAAGGGACCCTCGTATCTTTGATCCAATTTTGACAAATGAGAATTTCCAGAAGGATGAAAGACGAAGTCCCCTACTTCAATGGTTTTATTTACTCTTCGAGTTCTATCGAACATTGTTTTTGAATAATCTGATTTTTGTTTGATGCGCTCGTATGCGAGTTTACGTTCGTTTTCTAAATTATTGTTACCACTGGTTGTTTCCGAAATTTGATTCGTTAGAGCTTGTATATCAGAATTACTACTATGATGTCCTGTCAAAAGATAAACAGGAGAGAATCCAGTCGTCTTTTGTATGGTTGTGTTCAATGTGTTTTGTAATTTGGAAATACTGCTCGCCCATTCTGACTTACTAGTAATTTCAACCCTCAAAAGATCTAGTACGGTCGAGACATATCTTTCCACTTGGCCATTGCCACGGGGGGCACTTTTGGCAATAAGATGTTGCTCAATGTTCAACCTGGTTAATAGTTCTTTTACAGACTGATCGGTGAAATTAGTGCCTCTGTCACAAACAAATTTTGTTGTAGTTCCAAATAGGTTTAGGTAAGTTTGTAATTTCTCACAAGTTTCCGGTCCAGACAATGTTTTTAGCGGGATTAAGAATAAAAATTTTGTAAAAGCGTCTATCAAAAGCAAAATATGTTTGAAACCTTCTGGAGTCAGGGGAAATGGTCCTACACAATCACCATGAACGGTATGGAAAGGTGTCGGTATTTTATCAATTGGATGTAGCAGTCCCTGTTTCGGGCCAGTATGCTTTTTACCTGTGATGCATTTTAAACAATGATCGCAATATTTTTTAACAAACCTTGCCATCCTAGGAAACCAAAAATAGTGGTTTATTTTCGCAAAAGTTTTATCTGGGCCAAGATGACATTGCTCATCATGAAACATTCGCAATATACCAAGACGACTACCCTTTGGTACAAAAGCTCGGTAAATAGGTGGATTTCTCCCAGGATTAATTTTTCGAAATAAAATGTCATTTTGACAAAAATATTCATTCGTTAATTTTCCTTCGGTTAATTTTAATTTTATTTCTTGTGTTTCAGGATCCTTATTTTGGTTTACTTTAAGCCAATTATTAGTAGAGATTACATTTATCGCGACGGGCGGAGGTGAATTTATTGGATTCCTGCTAAAATAATCTACATGCGGTATATATTTACCTTTACGGTATTCAATATTGAAATTAAAAAATTGCAAATGTAACCACCATCGAGCAACTCTTGGATGCAAGTCCTTTTTAGATTGAGTTAATTTTAATGAATTACAATCAGTCACAACTTTGAAGCGAATTCCTAATAAATACACACGAAAATGTTTGATAGCGTAAAACACCGCCAAGGTTTCTAATTCGTATGAATGCAATTTGCTTTCGTCTGCTGTGGCGCGTTTGGAGAAATACGAAACTACCTTTAATTGCTTGTCGTGTTTTTGAAATAAAATGGCACCAAATCCAATTGCACTCGCATCAGTATGCAATTCGGTATCCAGGTCAGAATTAAAAAAAATCTGATGTGGCCAACACAAAACCTCCCGCTATTTAATTTTTATTAATTTAAATACATACCTACCTACTTATTGACTAACGCTGCAAACTGTTCCATTGCAGAAAACTATTGCTTTATTTACTATTTTCTTTTTAAAATGTCACTATTATTAATTTGAAGTGATAAGTTTTCTGACAGTGACATTTACTGTCAGTTACATTCATTTAAAAAATGAACTGTGTAACAAAGAAATAGTTTTTATCTTAGGCTTCGCGACTAATAAAAAAAATTATTTTTAAATTTATCTGTAAAATATATAGAAAAAGTATTAATGTATTCCTGTAGAAAATTCAATAATCTTTAATTTTCTTAAGACATAAAATTCGAAAAAATGACATTTAATGGTATTTTTTGAAGAAAAACCATTATGAGCTTCAAGTAAAGTACGATTTCCGTTTATCCGATTTACACCAAAATCTAATGGATTCTATTCCTATTAGAATAGGGTAAAAATACAAGGTTTCAGAATTTTCTGAATGATAGTATTTGAGTTAGAGTGCAAACAAAATTCTTACACATACACACATACACACATACATACATACACACATACACACATACACACACACACACACACATACACACATACAGACATCATCGTGAAAATGTTAAAAATGGATTCTTAGGACCTTAAAACGTGGTCATTTACTAAAATCTCGATATGAGATTTTTAGCACGATCCCTATACCTCCCTTACCAAGGGTAGCGGGAGGTAATAACTAATAATGGTCGTTTACTTAGGTAAGTACAAATGTATTTTTTTGCAATTTCTTGGTCGATTCCCCAAACAAACTTTTCATTTTTTTTTGTGAGTTTCGTTATGCAAGCTGTACGTGAAGCAAACTCGGGAATATATTTACGAAAGTATCCCGCTAGCCCCATGAATTGCCGAACCTGTTTAACGTTCTTTGGGTCAGGCGCATTTAAAAGAGCCTCCACTTTATTTTTTCCGGGTTTTATTCCATTTTCAGAAATTTCCTGGCCTAAATATTGAATTTGCGTTTCAAAAAATCGGCATTTATTAATATTTAGGGAAAAACCAGCGTTTGATAAGGCGATAAGAATACGTTCCAATTTTTCCATTCCCTCAAAAATAGTTTCCGACGGTATTAGGATGTCATTTAAATAAATTAATGCATCTTTATCCTTTAGATCTCCCAGGGCATTACAAATTGCTCGCTGAAAAACTGCAGGTGCATTTGATAATCCAAACGGAACACGCAAATATTCATAGTGTCCGTCTGGGGTCACGAAAGCAGTTTTTTCTATCGAATTTTTGGCTACCGGTATCTGATGGAAACCGGCCGCCATATCTAATGTCGTAAAATACTTACGTCGACCTAGTTGATCGATTTGATCATCGATTCGCGGTAAAGGGAATCGATCCTTCACAGTAATGCTATTTAATGCACGGAAATCTACGCACAAGCGACTGTTTCCGTCTTTTTTGTGAACCAGGATAATTGGGCTGGCGTAAGGTGAAGTACTTTCCCGGATGATTTTGTTTTTCAATAAGTCGTTAATTATGGTTTTAACCTTTTCTCGTTCACTCAATGCCATACGATATGGATTATAACAAATAATTTTGTCTTCTTTCAATCTAATTTCAAATTCGGTTGTTGTTATCGCCGTCACGGAATTTCCTGTAGTGATATTGTCACCAAATTTTGAAAGCAAATCTAATAAACAACGAAGATCATCACCTATTAGTGGGGTTTGAATAGAGTTTGGAGAAAATGCAACGTGGTAAATTGTTTTAATCTCAGGTACAAGGTCGCTATCAAAATAAATGCGAGTTCCGCTAAAATCTGTACAAATTTTAACTCCCCTATAAGTTAATAGATCTCTACCCAGGATAGCATCCGGAATCATAACAGAGCTATCTACTACATGAAATTGAATTTCGAAAGCTGTACCGTTTCTTTCAATATTTAAGGAAGTTTTATAAAGGGTCGGAATCAAATTGCCTCCAATACCTTGCAGCATGACAAAACTAGGTTCTAAATGGCACTGTAATTTCTTTGCGATTTTGTGTGAAAGCAGGCTGCACTCAGCTCCTGTATCAACTAAGCAATTCACGGTCAAATTTTGTATTTTAAATTTGGTACAAAAATCGTTATCCAAGGTAACACAAAAATAATTAATTCTTGAAACACTAGGTATATCTTTCCTTTTATTTTTCAAAAAACATTTGTCAATATGATGGCCAGATTTGCCACAAAAATCACAAACAAGATTTTTAGATAAGAATTTGGAATTATCTTTTAGATTTGAATTTACGTTTCGTATTTCATAACAATTTCGACTTAAATGTCCCGGTTTTTTACAACGATAACAGAATCGTTTCTCGTCCTTATTAGTAACATCAAATGGATAGGGCCGTTTCAAATGGGTGCGCGGTGGCAGATTTTCGACTTTATTCATTTTATAATTATTAAGCAAAGCTAACAATTCAGCAATGGAACCGACATTACTGTTAAAGGCGGCTGTCTTTACGTGGGTATCTACGATATCACCAATTACAAGTTCTAACAACTGATCATTTGACAAATTAAAATCTAAAGCTTTTATTAACGAGATCTTTTTCCTGGCATACTCACAGTACGTGGTGGCATCGCTGCTAACGTATTGACTAGCTTTTCGAAATCTTTCACTCAAATTTCTTTTCGGTGGGTAAAGATTACAAATCTCGGTTTTAAATGTTTCCCAAGACTTCGTTTCTGGTTGCCACAAAGAGAACCATTCTCTGGCTTCTCCAATCAGACCACTAGTAGCCCTAGACATTTGCTCGAAGTCGGTCCATTTAAATGTTACACCCAATTTTTCGATTTCTGTGCACCACTTAATTGCCCCTTTGTCGTCGAGAGAAGGGTCAAACTTAGGAATCTCAATGGACGTAGTAGGCGCTGCAGCTCTACTGCTATGCTCCTGCATTTCTCTCAGGGTATTGGCCAAAACTTGCGCTAATTGTTCCATGTTGCCGAACTTAATAAACACTTCACAACACTACAACACACGATCAAATCTATGCACTTGTGGTACTTTTAGTGAGCCAATCCCACTTCTGATGTCAGAATTTAGAGGGAAAATGGATTAACTAAACAAAGAAACTCAATATTGGATGAATTCAATTATCTTTATTCACTGCTCTGTATCGCAGACAATAACATAATGGATCCAAAAAATTCTACATCCTTTCGTATTTATATTTATATGCTAATTAATTAAGTAACCTAGCAACCAAATAAAAATAAATTAATAAATCCTATTAAACGCAGGGCTAGGTGGTGACACAATCATCCATAATCAAAATGGTTGACGTAATGCTCACACATATATATATATATATATATATATATATATATATATATATATATATATATATAGGTAAAAAAAATACATGTTTTTATTACTATGTATACAGGTGTCTCTAATATAAGTGGACTTAACTTAACCACAGATTCTATGGGTTATTTTAAACAAAAAGCTTTAATAAAATTATGCCCGATTTCGTTTCCATCTGGAAAACCTACCTCTTATATATTTTCTTTTAATTCGGAGTTAAATGAATTTTTTTTTGGCGTTTTTTGAAATTCTAAATAAAAAAGATCTGATTGGATTAACATTCGATAAAATGCATCGTTCTCCAAATAACAAATTGCAGTTTTTACGGTCATATATTAACAATTTTTTTATTGCAGAACTAACAAAATTTAACAATTTATTTCACATATGATTCTGAGAAAAAAATGTCATATAAACATATAGACCATATTCCTCTTATTTACCAAAATACGAGAAGGGAAAATTAACTGATATTTACAAAACTTTGAAAGGAAGAAAGAATACAAAATAAATGTGTTAAATTTGGTTACACGAAAATAATAATACACACGGAATGGTATGTTATTGTAGCTTAATAAAAATTACACTAAAAGAACTACATAGTATAACAACATTTCACAGTTTATTACACGTTTCACTTTGGTTAAAAAACATCATATAAACATAGGTCCTATTCATTTTAGTTACCAAAATACACGAAGTGAATGATATTTACAAAACTTTGACTTCTTGTATTTTGGGAACTAAAAGATATAAGACCTATGTTTATGACACTTTTCAAACAAAATTACATGTGGAATAAACTTTAAATTTAGTTACAGTACTTAAGTTTATTATTTTTGTTTATAATGACCCTTAGGCTCTATGGTTAAGCTATGTCTAGGTTTTTTAGAGACACCGTACATAAAATAATTTTGAACTTTTCTACACAGACGTCTAGAAGAAACTTAACACATTTAATAATTTAACAAACATAAAGCACAATTTTTTAATAGTTTTTTTTTTTCTACGCTAATTACAAATTTTTCTAAATTATACTGTGTTAGCCCATTTTAAGTGTGTTCTGACCATATTTTAACTTAGACTTTTTTATTTAGGTAACCTGTCCACTTGCAATACATACATTATGCGACATTTTGTATATGTCATAGTCAGATAGTAAAATTCGTCTCATAAAACTGGACAGGGTTAACAATTCGTTGACTTAGCGATCTTTTACAATCCGGCTAGTCGTCTAGGCCTCTAAACGTTTTGTAAAACAACGAATACTGTACCTACTTAGCTTGTAAATTTCTCTAAATGTAATAATTAAGATAAGTTAGTAATTTGTACAATAATAAAACAAGTAAAACATATCTCGATTTATATAGTGTTGCCAGAAGTCGAGACGAGACGAGACTTGGGGTCGGTCTCGTCTTGGTGTTGACTTAGTCTCGACTAGAGTGGTCTCGTCTTGGTCTTGTCGAGACGAGACTTGATGTCAGTCTCGTCTCGTCTCGAGTCTCGACAAGACTCTCGACTTTGTCTCCATTAACATTTTTTTTATAATCCCATCTAATAGTACATAAAATTCTAAGAACAGCAGTACAATCGCGATTCAAAAATTCCAAATAATATTAGAGATATTTATTATTTTTTCTGTAAATATCAACTTGATACTTGAGCTCTTGAAATAATTAATATGAAAATATACATACATACCGAGTGTTGTTTCTTGTTAATAAACATAAAATATATAATTTCAAATCCTTAGCTACAGAATGAATCACAGCAATGCATTTATATTATTAGCAATAGTTAAATAGGTATGTATATGTTTAAATGAAGCAGTAAGTAAATGGACAAAAATCCCAAAAAAAAAAAAAAATTCTTTCGCTATTTTTTTTATTTTTTTCTAAATAAGTGTTAAATAAGTAGATAACTAAAACTTAACCTTTCGCGTATCCCCTAGTACGCGTACCACACTTATTTGAAAAACAAATAAATTATAATAAACTTGCTTAAATTTATAAAATTAGTAAAAAAAAATAGTAACTAAGAAACTTTAATAATAACAGTTGTACGGTTTAACGAATTATAAATAGAGTAACTTTCCAAATCAGTCAGCTTTACTATAATCATAGAAACAGCTGATATATTCAAAAAATTGTAATTGACAGATGTCAGTGTCAAGTACAATATACATAATGATTGTTCGTGTTATAATTGTATTGGATTCATATTTTTTCCAAAGAACGTTCGGTATGGAATTTGTAAAAAATAGTATGTGTTCGTGTTATAATTTTATTGAATATATAGAATCTTTTCTAAGGAACTTTTGATGTGGGATTGGTACAAAAAACATCAAATTGACGGAAGGTCTTATGCTAGCCACAACAGATTTTTTATGTACCTACTAAAACTTCTTTTACATGTTGTAGAAGGTAGAGTTAAAAATAAAATCAAGCCATGGAGTAAAAATGGATAGAATTTTTTGGAGTTATCTAATAATTCTTCATATGGTATTTCTTTCTCAAGAGGTTCCTCTTTCCACTTATGAAACCATAATAATGATTCCTCATAAAAATTGTCTATGTTATGTTTCATTTAATTCTTTATCGTACGTTTATACTTTTCTTTATTACATATTTTTATATTTTTAGGATGCAAAATTGTTAGATTGACTAAAGTATTGTATTCGGAAATATTTGGATTTGGGTTGGGCAAACCTACCTACTTTTATTACTAGCAGATGTCTAAAAGTGGTTGTTATTGTCTGGTAATATGCAGCATTTATAGCACCGTTGTAAAATTTATTGTTCCATTATTGGATTTTTACAAGAAAAGAAATGTTGTGTTATTTTTTATCCATTTTTTAAAAATTATATTATATTAGGGAATTGGAAACACAGTTTGTTTTACACATTTGTGCATACAAAGTTTTAAGAACATTATTAAAGAAGGGCTTGTACATTACGACTTTTATATTTCTATTTTCTTTAAGTAAACGTGATTATTGTTTTCAATTTTTTCATATGAATGAATTTATACAATGTATTTTAATTTTCTCAGGCACCCCCCCACCCTGGCCCCCTGTATACGCCTATGGGCACCGGGCGAGTGTACTTGCATTTTGCATGTGTTCTTACGAGAAATGCTTAATACCAGTTTCTTAGAATATCTGATACCAATTTTCCCAAATTGTTATACCTGTAATTACATATTTTAACAATGTCCCTTACATTTCACTTTGTTGGGATAAAGTTTTACTATCATTATACATGTAAAAGATACATAAACTTTTATCTTTTTTTTACTAAATGATACATGCGATATTATTCGTATGTTTCAATGGAAGAATTATTTAGGTGAATAAGAAGTACATCCGTTGAAAATGTAGAATATGGTTATTTTAAAACGGGAATTTCCCTAAGATCGTAAAATCTTTGTGTGCATTTTCGCAAAATTCTAAGAATCACAATAGATTCTTTAAAAATAAAAGAAAAATAATATATATTTGAAGGGAACGTTACTTTTGTTATAATATATTAATTTAATAAATAAAACTGAAGTACATTGCTAACTTGCAGAATGCACCTCAGATGTAACTTTTGTGTGCTATTTGAAAATTGGAAATATTTTTGAAGATGAAGTCAGTATTTCATTACCCAATTGTACCAATATATTAATTGAGAATTAAACAAAAATTAAATTAAAATAATATGTGTAGTATAAAATAAAGGTTGATCTTAATTTAATAAAAAATATTGTTGCATTAAAATAACATAAGAATTCTAAATTGATACTGTTTTCATTTCATCCCACTTACATTGTAATTTAAATTCATTTAAAACTTATATTTGGATTATTTAGATGAATAAGGAATACATCATATTTACATAAATTAATGTTTCTGGGACACAATTATGAAAGTAGAAAATTACAAAATTTGAAAAATTAATATCTCTCTTATTTATTCGAATTTTCAATCAGTATTTACAGCAATACTCTCAGTTTTTGAAGGACTTTTAGAATAGGTATATGTTTAAAAAAATACCTTTGATCTGAAGTCGAGAGTCTTGTCGAGACTCAAGACTTTCTCGACAAGACTTGATGCTAGTCTCGTCTCGTCTCGACTTTTCTAGTCGAGACCAAATGATGGTCTCGTCTCGACAAGACCAAGACGAGACGAGACCAAGACCAAGACTGGTCTTGGTCTTGTGGCAACACTAGATTTATAAGACAGATACCATTACGGGTAATATGGGTCTGTGGTTCTTACGGGTAATATGGGTATGTGGTTCTTACGGGTAATATGGGTCTGTGGTTCTTATGGGTCTTACGGGTCTTATGGGTGAAAAATCGGTTCCGACCCGTATTCCATTTGGTCCGGGTGGGTGGTTCTTTCCCATATAACTAAATACCCAGTTCGAAGTCCTAGCCCTAGTAATAATAATAACATAAAGCCCGGTTTGAGTTTTTGTGCGTTAATGTGCCTGTAAGCTGTTTGTCGTTTTATAAAACGTATTAGGATTATAGCAGCTTATAATTAAAACTTTGTTAGGAAAAAAAAAATAGGCATTAAGCCCACCGGCCTCCTGCAAGTCACGGCCTCTCGGGAATTTCCCGGTGGCCCTGTCCGTCCCTGCCCAAAGGATACTCCAATTAAAAAAATAATCTTCGAATATATTACATCCTTATAAAATAGTTTTTTTTTTATTATCCGTACAAACTTACCTTCATTAGAAATACTTTATTTATGATTTATATTATCGTTTAAAAAAATGGATACATCGAATTTTGTGAAAAACTGTTTAAAATGTAATATAAATTCCATCAAAACATTTATAAAAGACCGCCAAATATGTATTTTCCATTTCCTATATAAATATATAACATTTAAAACTTCCGGATAATTTCTGCCCATCAGAATAAAATTTATTTAATAACAAAAATCAGCTTCGAGATTCTGAATGTTTCATCCTAAAAATAGTTTTTCGGTACGGACAAGCTGCTATGTTACAAGATGGGAGACGCAAATTGCACTATATAAGAAGTTTTAGTTTTATTATTAGATTTTAGATTTTATTATAGATTTATTATTTATAAGTATTATTTTAGAAATATTTATTTGAATAAAATTCAGGAAATAGGAGGAAAGATAAACTTTGTATTATATTTTGTAGGTAGGTTGAAGAAAATTCTGATATTAAATTTTAAGTATATATTTCATATCATATATTTTAAATTTAACATCAGAATTTTCTTCCACTCTTTACCGAACCATAGACTAATACTACAACATAACCATGAATTCTGTACTGGAATCCTTCATCTACAAAATTTGTATTATTATTTAAATAAAAATATGAACTCATTTCGAGTTCATATTTTTTTTATTTTTACTTACTTAACCTGTAAAGGAATATATGTAGGAAGAATTCATTGAATAAAAACATATTTATTGCAATAATAACCAATGTGCACAATTAGTATCTAAATTACTAAACAAAGAATAAAAAATGATTTAAAATAAATATATTTTTCCATGTCCTAGAGTTAATTTTTGTGATCCCAAAATTGAAAAAGTTTACTATTTTGTCTCTAAAGAAAAATGTAGACATTATTCCCCTAGAGGAATATTTATTATTTTGACAATGACATTCAATATTTTATTTACAATTCTCTGGATCTCGGGGGCAACAACTTCAAAACTACCACACCGGCAACATTAACTATTACTTACAATTCTTTAGATTTGAACAAAGTACCCACTTAAAAGAAATTTTCAAAAAACTGTCAATCAATTTTTATCAAACGATACAACTGTCAAGAAATTTCTGTTGTCTTTTGCAAAGATTCAAAGGCTATTAAATGTAACACAATTTCGAAATTTCCTCGGAAATTCCTTATTTTTGTAAAAATAACATTTTCCATTTCCTGGTCATGGAAAAATAGTATACAGAGTGTTTTTATTATTAGGGCCACTATGGCTATCTCGGAAGCTACGACTTCGATGTAATGGGATAAAAATTGGCGTATTAGAGGGCCATTTTAGTAATTCTAAAAAAACTGAATTTGTTTTTTTTTTTTTTCAAATAACTTCTAAACTATCAATTCTCTAGAAAAATGTCTGTGAAGGTTCTTTTTGAGGTATAACAGCATTTACAATTCAATAAATATAAATGTAATTAAAAATACAATGGTCATCAAAAGTTAAAACAATAAATAAAAATAAATAAATAAAAACATTGATAAAATTTTTGTAAAAAATTATTTTGAAAAAGGTGAAAATATTGCACCCTACGAAATTTTGACTGCATATCCAGAATCTAGAAAAATGTTAAAATATTATAGTGTCTATACAGCGTTATTTAAAAATATTTTTTCTATTGGTAAGATTTCAAGATGTAGCACAACCTTCTTCTAATGGAATGCATATAAGTATGAGTTTTACTTTAAAAAAATCCCCATTTTCTCTCTTTCCCACAGTATAAATGTTATTATGATTCAGTTTTTGGAAGCAATTAAAAAATTTTTCTATACAAAGAGGTTTTTGGATAAATGCTTCATTTATTTCAACATAGTCAAAATTTACAAATGCGACGAACTACATGGTTAAAAGTCCCTGGACCTTTAACCATGTAGTTCTTTAAACTCATAGGTTTTTACAAAATCTTTTATATTTAAAATGTATTATTTTCATATGTTGTAATAATTTATTTATTGCTTGAAAATGCTTATAACCATAACCGAAACGTCGCATTTGTAAATTTTGACTATGTTGAAATAAATAAAGCATTTATCCAAAAACCTCTTCGTATAGAAAAATATAAATGTTATTGTTTTGCTTTTGTTTTATTCCCAAAATTTAATTTCCCAAGTTGTTTTTCCTTAATTTTATTTTTTGAAAAAAACTTATTTTTTATTAATTATATTTTATATAAATTAGGTTGCCAATTTAATATAAAATTAGGAATAATTTAAAATTTCGCGGAAAACAAATACAAAACATAATAACGTTTACATCATTAAAAACAGCAAAAAATGTTACATTTTGTAAGATAAAAACCAAATATGCATTGCATATAAAAAAATTAAGTTTGTGGTATTGGTATATCTTGAAATCTTTCCAATAAAAAATATTTTTAACGCCACTGGATAGACACTATAACATTGTAACATTTTTACTTGAAACATTTTTCTAGAATAACTGATAGTTTAGAAGTTACTTGAAAATGAAACATTTAACCGAAATTAGTAACCTATGCATTTTCCGCTTTCACACGATCCGACTTTTTTTCGCCGTGTTTCCGAACCTGACATTGACAGTTGTTTTACTCTTGTCAAACAAATGCTCTACGTCCACCTCACGATTTTCCATTTCTAAAAAATCTGTTGTGGCCAGCACAAGACCTCTCACCATTTACATATTAGGCTAAATAAGTATTGTATTGCACTTCGCTTTCGAACCGTCGTTTTATAACAAAATATTATAGAACATTACCCAAATATTGTTTTTTATTATATTTAACATGTCTTCTGCACACATATAATTCTAATTATATCTATTTTTCATTATATGAGGAAGTTTCTAAATGTCAGAGATTGTTCCAATTCATTAACCAGATTGGCGGTATTTCTGATGGATATATGCATTTTACCACAATTTTACCTATAATTTCAAATATTTAATTAATAAAACAATAAGAAAAATTAAATATACTTCCCAGTAAAAGCTATCAGAATGTCACTAAAACTGTTGATTTTTGACTCTGACATGTGTCATTTACAAATTATGTTATAAACATTGAATTTGTCAACTGGTTTCCTTAGTGCCGTAGCCTCTGCGATTAGTTCACTCTATAAATTATTTATTTATTTATTTATTGGAGAATTTTATGTTCTTCAATATTTAATAAAAAAAAACCCTCCCAAAAAATTATATTTAGAAGATTTTTTCTAAGAAACTACTACTTCCGGTTGTTCAATTGTTACCAAAACCTTTTCAGCTCTTCCCAGGAATGTCAGATTGAGGGAACTGCAGTTAAATATTTTTTAAGTCTTATAGTTTTTGAGGAATCGTGACTACAACATCCAGACATACATACATACCCACACACACACACACACATACACACACACAGACATCATTTTAAAAATGTTATAATCGGATTCTAGGGACCTTAAATCGTGCTTATTCAATAAAATCAGGATATGCGAATTTTAGCATGAATCCAATACCTCTCTTAGCGAGAGGTAAAAACTATATTGTTAGTGCGAGCCTTGTAAAACTTGTGGTTGATTTTATCAGAATATTTCAAAATATTTGTTTTATGAAATGTGTCATGTGTATATCATACATCAGCCAATATCATTGAAAAAATAATAAAATTCATAGAGTACGTCATTAATAACAGAAATAAAATATTTGTCCGGCGGACGACAAAATGCCGGTATATCTGAACGCACGCATGTGACTACGTGTGCTTTTTACGCCGGGAGGTTCTACACTAGAGTCAGAGTCATTTGTCCAGTGACCTCTATAAACAAAATGGACCGGCGACTCCTATCTCTTTACAACGGCGCGAGCTGTATGCACTCAACTGTCATGGTGGGGTGGCTATCTCTTTCTAACAGTGAGAAGTACGCGTGCGTCAGAAAGCTTAAATACATTTTCGCATATCTGCTTGGTCCAACTATACGCGAAAGTTAGAGAGAGATAGACACCCCACCAGTCAGGCGGGTGGTATTCTCGGTGGATACACGCAAGTTATTCAAGCCGCCGGTCCATTTTGTATATAGAGGTCACTGCATTTGTCGCTTGTTGTAAGTCGTTTGACGTTAGCAGCACACGACATTCCTCTCCACAATAGTCGTATGGTGTTGTAGTGAACTGTTACTTTAAATGAGGATATGGATATTATACCTTTTCCATTTTATTTTAATTTAATTGCAATACGACTTCAAATAATGAAACTAGACGGCTGACACAAAAGAGAAGCCACAAGAAGATGGTGGGTAAAACCTAATATTACCGTTAGGCATTCTATGCTAATATTTTACATATTTTGTACATTCATGGAAATTTGTCCCCAAATATCTTTTTTGACTTTGTATATTTTGTTTCTTTTTTTCAATTTTTTTCATATAAACTACTATTTTGTTGTACATAACGCATAATTATTTCGTCTAATGTCATTTCGTCCATTTTTACGTTACTGTCGTCGTGTCGTTGTTATAGAAAGATGGGAATGGGAAATGAGCAACAAGCGATCCGTCACCGACAAACGGCTTGTAGAACAGGCAACGGCAAATTGCCGTGCCGGATTGAAATGGGTTCCGTGCAGTGTTGCCAGATGCTCAAAATCCCTCCAAACCGTTGAAAAACCTTTTTTAACATAAAAATCCCTCGAAATAGTTATTTTCGTAACAAGTTATGAAATATATCAATACATAAGGGCTAAGATATTTGAATTTCATACAAGTTATGAACATTATTTTTTAGACGAGCATAAATAAATTTTACTTTTTTTTCAAAACTTTCAGTGTTAGGATACTACGTTGATATGTCATACTTATCATAATGGTCGTCTAAAAATATATTTTTTATTAAAAATATGTATTATTTATTACAAAACAAGTGAAAAAGTTTATACAGTATACAAATAGGTATACAATAACGCAGGGCTTTTTTTGTAATGTAACCAGCACATCGCCTAAGCTTCGACTCCTGGTTTATAGATATGCGCATAATAATAAATGACAAAAATATACGCTGTGTTAAATGTTTACACACGCTGTGCAGGGGGAAATTACTATGAATTTTTATTAGTGTCATAAATTAATGTCAGCATATATATTTTTTTTTCAATAAAAAACATCCAAAATTATTTATTTATTTATTTTTGTACATGAAAGAGTAAAAATATGCTGCTTCACATCCCTTGAAAAATTTTAACTTTCAATTATAAGGCATTTGACCTTAAAATTTTTTTCATGATATCCCGCCCCACCAAAATTTTGGCCACTGATAAAATGTACGTTCCGGCACCTTTTTTTCTACAAAAAAAGCACTGCAATTACGGATATATAGCTGTACCGCTTTAGTAAATATTGAAAAGTAAATAAGATAAATATAAAAATAAATCAAAAATATATAAATAGGTATATATATAATTGCGACAATAAGGTTCCGTGTAATAAATAATGTAAAAAATGAGATAAATTCAAATTTTTTCATTATTATATTAGTAAAGAAAAATCCCTTTCTCATACCAAAACTCCCTCAAAAAAGGGATAATCCCTCCGATCTGGCAACACTGGTTCCGTGCGAACAGCGGCGGCCGTACACGACTTTATGCCGTAGACGGCATTGTTCATATCGTGTGAACCATATACCTATTAACTAATATATTGCGGATCCTTTGCTTTTCTTGAAGGAAACACTGTGAAATGGAAATATCATTTCTGCATAAGTCTATCTCACACAAACACCCAACCATGTGATCGCTGCATCACCAGGGCAGCGTTCCAAAACCAGGAATACCGAGTTTTGGCGTAGAGTATGAAGTGTTGTGTTTTGGAACGAATGAGAGTTTTGTTGAAGTAAAAAATTGAAACTAAATTAAAAATAATTTTATAAAACTAACAAAACTACTTATAAGTACAACATTAATGTCAAGCCCGTAATAAAAGCGCTTTTATGGAGCACTCTCCTCAATATAATGTGAAAATATACTCCATAAAAGCTCTTTTATTATAAAAGTATGCTCGTAATACACGCCAACGTATTTACTTATGTTTATTTTCAACCAAAAGCATGTTTTCTTCCTCAAGAAGACAAATTACTTTCATATGTTGAGAATCGTGAGCAACTACATTTGAAAATATTGTGGATTTTGGAACGCAGCCCAGCCAGCGACGCTGTCAGCGTTAGCCAATAGTAATCAATTGCCGGTTGGGCGTTTGTGTGAGATAGACTTATGCAGAAATGATATTTCCATTTCACAGTGTTTCCTTCACCTTCTCTTATGGGAAAGATACGAGCATTAGCAATATATTAGTTAATAGGTATATGGTGTGAACACAGCCATAAACAGAGGTAATTTTTATGCACGGCGAAAAGTCGGATCATGTGAAAGCGACCTAATTATGGAAGGTACTGTTATATATTTACACATATAGGATAATCGTCCACATTTAATGCCTCTTTATACTTATTATACAATTCCTTATCACTAACTCCACGCACTGATTACTAAAAGACGACGCCACTATACACACTGGATTCATTTGTTTCCATCTTAGTGAATGTGTTGTATATAAGGTGACCATACGTCCCGAATTTCCCGGGACAGTCCCGAATTTTTACAACTCGTTTTTTGGTCCTGAATTTATAGCATTTGTCCCGAATTGCCCCGAAAAAACAATAATTGCAAACTGAAAATATAATTATTTAAGTTAAGAGACGAGGAGTATACCGCCCGCCTATTATATTAAATGAAATCCCTTTTGGAGTCAAGTTGAACAGCCTTTTTGTTAATTAATAAAATAATACCAAATCGTAAATTATTGGAAATTGATATATATATGAGGAATATGTTTACGTTAAACAATATATCACGGAAGAAAAAATATAGGAATGGTCAAAAAATAAGTCGTGCCCAGTTTAGAGGTGGATGGAAATAACTACATATTTTAATGAACCAGATTCCTTATTCAAATGTTTTAAAATTGTCAGAGTTTTTCTTTTGTCTTCCCGGCCCTAATGCTGCAAATGAGCGAGGAGCGAGTATTTAGCATTATGAACAGTTTTTGGACTAGTGATAAGACACAGCTTAAAGTGGACACTTTGAAGAGTATGTTAATCACTAAAATAAATTTTAATGAAAATTGCGCGGACTTTTATTAAGAAAATCAAAAAAGAAAAAGATGCTCTAAGAAATATTCATGCTTCAGAGAAATATAAGGCTACTTCATCAAAATAATTTAGAAGGGTTACAAATTTATTATTATGTTTAATATGAATACCGTGTTTTGATTTAATCTTTATTTAAAAAAAATATTATATATCATAGATATATATAATTATTTATTTTGGTATACATTAAAAGCCATCCATTTTTCTATTTCTCTTAAACACGGACATTGCCAAGGGTTCCCAAGAATAACAAACTCCTTCAAAACGAGTTTCTTCAGAAGATCTACCGTTAAGAAGTTGAGCCGATTTCTTCCGATGTTGAATGAAACGGAGATGTTGATGGACTTCGCGAAGATCTGGGGTTGAAGAATTGTGAGTTGGTTAGATTGCAGATTTAGGTATCTTACTGTGAAAAGCCCGGAAAATGCACCATTTCCAATGGAAATCAATTTGTTGTAAGCTAAATTCAAAGTTTCTAGATTGGGGAAGCTTTGAGTTAAATTTTCATCCAAATAAGATATTAAATTGTTTTCTATACTTAATATGTTTAGTTGTACAGGATTTTTGAACCATTTGGTTGATATTTCTGTAATCTGGTTGCAATCCAAATTCAAATCTGTTATATTTTCTCAAAAAGAATTATCATCTATGTGTGATATTTGATTTTTAGCAAAATAAACTAGTTCTAATGGCAAAGTACTAATAGCATTTGACGAAATTTTATGCAAATTATTCTTTGCTATAAGTAACCACATAGCTTTTGGCAAATTAGATTTTGGTGTAAATCGGATAAACGGAAATGGTACTTTACTTGAAGCTCATAATGGTTTTTCTTCAAAAAATACCATTTTTTCGCATTTAATGTCATTGGAAAATTATAGACTATTGAATTTTGTACAGGTATACATTAATACTTTTTCTATATATTTTACAGATAAATTTAAAAATTTTCTTTTTTTAATCCCGAAGCCTAAGATAAACACAATTCCTTTGTTACACAGTTTATTTTTCAAATGAATGTAACTGACAGGTAAACGTCATTGTCAAAAAACTAATCACTTCAAATTAATAATAATGACATATTAAATAATAAAGAAAATCGTAAATAAAGCAATAGCAGTGCCGGCTCGTTAGGGGAGGCAAAGGAGGCTAAGCCTCCTCTTAACTTATCAAGATAAAAACTTTTTCTAAACATTTACTTTCGCGTTTATTCTTCTTTCTATTTTCATTAATTTTGTATTGTTTTGCATGTGTAAAATGGTCTTAAGGCATAATTTTTCTGTACTAATCATGCTACGCCTATTTTTTAGACCGCTGTGCATACAACAGAGGCTAAGCTCCTCTGCCTAGTTCTTATCACTGAACTCTATATAATAATTATTATATAGAGTTCAGTGGTTCTTATAGGCACACCCTATACTCGTGCGGGCCTGTATTGCATACTCGTACACGATCCGTGAATCAAGCCTACGCCTGTGCAACGCAGTGGAGTTTCCCTATCCTAGGAGTGTCTCACAATTTTATCATGATAGAAAGAGAAGCCGGTGAAAGAGATGAAAGATCAGGAGCCGCTGAGCGCATCGATGTACCTTTACATTCCCTTTGCTGTAAGGTTAAGTTTTGACGTTTGTGAAGAGTTTTGTATTGTAATTTAATATAACATAGGGAAAAAATATTTTATGCCGAAGTGTAATAGTCGCTACGCGACGTGCAAAGAAAATGTTTAAATTTTTGGTGCTCCTAAAGATGAGACATTAAAAATCTGGATACGAAAAATACCTCGCAAAGACAGAGACCGGTAGTATTTACTCTTAAACAAGGGTGATTAAGCGTCGACTACAGTAACAAATTCATTTTAAAGATGAAGAAATTTTGAAAGAATAGACTGACGGCTTCAATCATGTTTGTACATTTAATAATATTTTTTTACATTAATAAAATAAGTAAGAAATAAAGTGAGTGTGAGAAGTAAAACGAATATTTTTAAATTCCACACAAAATATTAAAATATTTCAGTTGAAGACATGTGCTTATCCTACCATATTTCCAAACGTTCCAAATTATTTGAATGTTAATACCCCTAAAAAGAGACGTGAAATACTTAAACATGATACAAAAAACGTGAGATAACCGACACCATGCTCGTTAACAGTAATATCGATAACGATAATAATCAATCTTTATTGACAGGTATTCGAGTACATCATAGTACTTTTATAAAAAAATGTAGTCGTATCGAAATGATATCTATATTTTTTAGAAACAAATTTGGAAACTCCAACGACGTCTCCTTTACTTTTTAATTTAATTTTGAAAAATGAAAATGTAATCACACTGCCTAACGAACTTTGGTCCTTGGGCAAAACAACAAATAATGGCAAACCATGCCTAGGATATTTAAAATTACTATTTTCTAATAAAGAAGTTCCAGTAATTGAAAAACAATTATTAATTACGGAATCTTTAGATGTGAAAATTTTTATTTACGGACAACTAATATTTAATAAGGTACACAAAATAGTTTTATCAAATGACATTTCTAAAATTTTAGAAGCATTAGAAATATTAAATGTATGCCAAGGCCCAAGGCATTAATTTAACAAATAAAAATATGAATATTAATGCTCAAAAACGAAAAGTTGTAATTGTAGAATTATCAGTTTTCTTTCGAATTGGCACAAGTACGAGGATGCATAACTTCACGCGAAGTATGGCTGAAGTTAGAATCAGTCTACGCGTCGAAGGAACCGGCTAGGAAAGCTACATTATTAAAACGACTTACGCAACAAAAAATGCAAGATGGTGACGACCTTTCTGAAATCTCACTGGTTTCTTCGACGCAGTCCACAAACTCCGCGCGATGGAAGTCGACATCAACGGAGAGTTATTAACCATAATGTTACTTTATAGCCTCCCTAGCAGTTTTGACAATTTTAGGTGCGCCATCGAATCTCGCGACAACCTGCCCGACGCGGAAAATCTGAAAATAAAAATTATGGAAGAATGGAACGCGAGAAAACAAAAAGGTAGTGACGTCGCGAGTGGCGCCATGTTCGCGAAACCTAATCGATCCTATTCAAATAATTCGAATAGACCCAAGCAATTCAACAAATACAGTGCGAATGACAATGCAAGAAACGAAAATAAGTATAAACAATCTAACGCGAAACGAAAATACAAATGCGGTTATTGTCATAAGAAGGAACATAAAGAATCCGACTGCTATCATAAAATAAATGCTAATAACCAAAAGGTAAAGTTAGACGAGGCACACATATGCTATTTCGCCGATAATGCGCGAATCGAACCGCACGGATAACCTCTGGTGCATTGATTCGGGATGTACTTCGCATTTATGCAATAACAAAAACGCATTTATAAATGCGAGTGAAATATCGGCACAATTGAAACTAGCGAACAATTCGTCAACGCGCGTGGAAGGACAAGGTGATGTGAAAATCAAAATCGCCAAAAACCCAGACAATATTGTTACGTTGAAAAACACTTTATTTGCGCCGGATCTTAGATCTAATCTTATTTCGGTCGCGAAAATAGTAGACTCTAATCACGAAGTGACATTTAACAAAAGATGTGCGATAATCAAAGACAAAATAGAAATCATCGCGAAACGCATCGGCGATCTCTTCTATCTTTGTCCAAGTGAGCAACAAGCATACGCAGCGACGGACATCAGTAATCCCAGAAACGACTTCGAGACTTGGCACACCCGTCTCGGTCATCTCAACTCACGGGGCATGATGCAGTTACTGAAGAGCGGAAATGCAAAAGACTTAAAATTTAGCTCCGAAATAGACGAAATGAAGTGCAAATCGTGCATTTCCGGTAAGATGTCCAATGCCCCATTTGGTAAGAGACAAAATTTTTCTTCTGATCTCTTGGAAATCATCCATACTGACATTTGTGGTCCTATGCCGATTCAATCTCAAGGAGGCGCGCGATATTTCAGAACATTTATAGATGATTTCAGCCGTTACTGTTTTTTAAATTTTCTACATAGTAAAAGTGAGGCCGTTGAGAAATTCTTAGAATTTAAAAATTTCGTGGAGAATCAACTGGTACGAAAAATCAAAGCTATTCAGTCCGACAACGGCGGAGAGTATGTCAACGAGAAGATGAAGAACATACCCAGGACATTAGGGATCCAGCATCGACTGCCAACACCTCACACGCCGCAGCAAAACGGCGTAGCGGAACGCAAAAACCGCACATTGGTTGAATCTGCTCGATGCATGCAACTAGATTCAAGTCTGCCGCCATCGCTTTGGGCCGAAGCAATTGCCACAGCAAACTATGTGCGAAACCGCTGTCCCACTAAAGCATTACCCAATGGTGTGACACCCTACGAAAAATGGACAGGAAGAAAACCGGACCTAACTCATCTTCGTTCATTTGGAGAAAAAGTATTTATTCTGGATAAAACGCCGAAAGGTAAGTTCGATCCAAGTGGTATTCCTGCATTCTTCGTCGTTTATTCAGAGCAATCCAAGGCCTATCGCGTATGGATGTCCAGCGGACGAAGAATTCATATTTCCCGAGGCGTAAAATTCCTAGGAGAATTCAAGAAAAATGAACATGAACAGTATCTACCATCATCCGCACAATATCATTCATTGCCTGAGCAACCATTTCAGGAAATATTCCTATTCCCAAATTCATCAAACAGCGACGCTGTGAAACTAAATAATGATGATGACATCAGCGAATACGATGATAAAGAAGAATATGAATCACCATTTCTTGGGTTTGAGCGTGTCGAACCTACTGAGAAACTCAAGAAGAACACCCAAAGCGATACGCTATTATCAAAACGAGCTCCAGGAAGACCGAAGAAAGCGAAGTCTGACTCCAAGAAGCAAAATCAAGACAAAATTGATCCTCCTGATCAAGATGCAAACCTCATCGCCCCAGAAACAAACCAAAAATCTATGGAACAAGACTACGAAGCATTCCACGACGGGAACTTGGCAATGACCGCTGCCGAAATTCCACTCAGAGAAGCACTGGATGGAGAAGACTGAGAAGAATGGTTCAAAGCCATATACGAAGAGATCAAATGCTTGATCATCAACGAAACTTGGACCCTAGTCGACAAGCCAGAAGACTGCAAAACGATCGATTGTCGGACGATTCTGCGGAACAAATTCAACCCCGACGGTACGATCCATCGACGTAAGGCCCGAGTAGTAGCTCGCGGATTCGCCCAGAGACCTGGTATTGAATTCACAGAAACATTTGCTCCAGTTGCCAGAATGGATTCGTTTCGCCTGCTTTTAGCGTTAGCAGCAAAATTAAACCTACAAATCCATCAACTTGACGTCACAACAGCCTATCTCAATGGTCAAGAACGAAAAGGACAAGACCTTAACAACCAAAGCAAAATCGATGCTTCGAGAACTGAAGACGGGAAACAAAATTTGCAAATTACAGAAAGCCATTTGTGGACTACGCCAAGCCGGTCGACAGTGGCACGCAAAATTAAATAACAATCTTAAATCAATAAGATTGACGCCGACGAAATGTGATCCATGTGTCTACGTAGATGATCGTAAAGAAGGAACTACCTTCGTGCTCATATATGTCGACGACATCTTGATTGTTTCAGGAGATCCGAAGAGGACCAATGAAATCAAGAAAAAGCTGTCATCCGAATTTCAGATCAAGGATCTTGGAAAAAGCAAATATCGTTTAGGAATAGAAGTTGAGCAAACCGATAACCATATAACCATGTGTCAAAGCGGGTATATCAGAGAAGTACTGAAGAAATTCCCCCAAAGGCTCCCATGCCTTTGGGTACCAAATTAGACTTCCCTGAGAACGTCGAAAACGATGACTCCCGTTACCATTACAGAGAGCTCTTAGGTGCTCTCATGTACATCGCCATTGGAACACGTCCGGACATCGCATTCTCTGTAAACATGTTGAGTCAATTCAACAACCGTCACGACGAATCACACTGGCAAGCTGCTAAACACATCCTTAGATACTTAAAAGGAACTATCGACAGAAAATTGACATACAACCGTGACAACGAGGATATAAAACGTTATGCAGACGTGGACTGGGGAAATTGCATCGCCGACAGAAAATCTTACTCCGGCTACTGCTTCACATTGTCCGGGGCATCAATATCATGGTCTTCTAGGAAACAAAGAACAGTGGCTCTGTCCTCAACAGAGACAGAATACATAAGCTTAACCGAAGCTGTAAAAGAGGCAATCCACCTGTCTAACTTCATGAGGGAATTGGGTTTAAACGAATCTTCGAACATCACTATATTTAATGACAATCAATCAGCAAACAAACTTGTTTACCACCCAGTTTTTCATTCAAGATCAAAACACATAGACATCAAATTTCATTTCGTTCGACAGGCCATCCAGGATCATCCGTTAAAAATAGTTTATCTTCCCACCGAAGACATGACGGCCGACATATTGACAAAACCACTCTCTGGGACCAAATTCCAGAACTGCGTCAAAGGCCTGGGTTTAAAGGATTGCTAAATTCAAAAAATATAACATATAATTTTTAATTTCACATTCCAGTAAGAATCAAGATTGAAGGGGAGTGCTGGTAATCAATCAGAATTCCCATGGTAACATTCTCCATAGACTACTGATTCCAAAAACATATAAAAATATATATTCAGTTGTTAATTTTGAAATATAGTTGTCAAGATTGACTTTTAATAAAATAGTGTTTCATTGTATAAATGTTGTGTTTTTCATTGTGTACGTACCGCCTACACCTTACATCAATAAAATATAGACTGAAAGTCTTTTTATTGGAGAAATATTATGCATGATTTCATATAAACTACATGATCGCCAGCCGTGCGTAAGCCTCTGATCTTCTGTCTCTCTCATCGCTCAGCGATAAGAAAGTGTGCCGCTTTTCGCTGCTTCGTTGTAACTCCTCTTATAGTAGTTATATTATACTCCGTGGTCAGACGGTAGCAATTTCATGTAAATATATTGTTATTCCAAAGTCGTAACTAAAGATCCTATATGTGTTGATATTAAAAACATTGGGAGCATGATTTATATAAATAAATTATTTTATATTTCAATATTATTAAAGACACATTGAAACTACCAACACAGATTCGATAAAATTTAATTACTTAAGTTTTTATAATCATTAAATCACGAAATAATACTTTTCTAGAACATCTATTTAGAGCTTCAAGGAAAGTGTCTTTTTCGGTTTACCCATTTCTTTGATAAGCACTCATCCACACAAACACGGGCGCGCACACAACTCCTAACAGTCCTAACCCTTTAGCAAACACACATAAATGCCTATCTGAAGAGTTCATATCATTTCTCATCATTTGGCTACTTCCTGTAAATATATTATTAAAAGAAATCTAAATTGATTTTCTTAAATTCATACTTTAATAATACACACAAATTTACGGAAATCTTCGGATTATTTTATTAGTCGGAAATGTTATGTATTTCATTAATTATAAAAAGTTATATGAACTAAGGACCCAAGTTTCAATTTTCTCCGAAGTGATATGCAGTGAAAATTTTTCACATTTCACTTGGAGCTATTCTCAGTTGCAAAGTGATCTGATATAAATGAACGAGAAAGTGTGACATTTTATGTATTTACCATATATTGACAATATTGGTTGCGCATAACAAGAAAATACGAATTTGGTGCATGTATTTGTTGACATTTGACAAATAATACCATTACACTGACAAGTGATATGAAATAAATTTATCATTTCATATATCCCAATGGTGAAACTTGAGAATTGGGCCTAAAAGATCGCAGAAGCCGATACTTTCTAGGAACTTTTCGATGACTTTCTCGTAAATCGGATCATTATATATACTCCTAATATTTATGTTTGATGGAAAATATATTTTTACAAACCTAAATTTCATTAGAATTAAATATTTGACTAGTATATTCCCCTTAACACGGTTTATAATTAATTTTAATGTAATTTCTTCCTGACAGTGACATTTTTTAAATATGTCAAAATTGTTATTAAAATTATGTTTTTGTTTGACGCATAGGCAAGACGATATATGATAATAAATTATATTATATATTCATATATAAAGTTATTTATGCCCAATAGTATAAACATAGTTCAGTTTTTTAACTTAGTTTAATTAATATTGAACTAGGTTCAAATAAAATTTCTGTAGTATAAAGCAAAATCAGCTTTTGACTTGAGTTTAAACTACGCTTAACTTGAGCGGCCGATTTCAACCGTTCAAATTGAGTTTAAATAATAATTGACGTTATTATATTCTAAATAACATTCAGAATTATAAGTGTCTACGTTGTAAATAAGTATGTACGAAAGTTTATTGATTATAATTAATATTTTGGTAAGTTTAGTGCTTTAGCAAATATTTTATAATTCATTTAAATTATATGCTGTTTTAAATTCTAGATTAAAATTATGTTGTTCGATTCAAGTTCTTATATCGACGACGAGAATATAATGAATGCATATATAATGAATAGACGCCATCGAATATTTCGGGAAAGGAGAAATCCTTTCGAAACGATATTGAATTTAAATTGCGGTTTCGTTTCAAAAAACGAACGGTTTAAGAATTTCTATATATTTTGGGACCTCTGCTAAAACCTGCCACGAATAGGAACAAATCAAATTTTAATAAACTTAAGAATTGAAGGAACTAATTTTTTTTTTTCATATTTAGCTGGTGATCTAGAAAAATGACGAATGACTGTTTTCTTTCTTCATCGAAATTCTTAGATCTCTGCTTTTTGCTCATTTTATATTCGTAGGTCAACAAGTCCGAGAACATTCATTCAAAAAAATTGACAAATACAATGACATGAAGTGAGTTGTATGAAATATTACCGACTGAGTAAGGGATAAACTACGTTCAGTTGACCCCAGTTCATTTTAATGTTATACTATCCAAATATAATTAACTTAAGTTCGCTAAATAAACTCCATTTGCTTAACTGCAGTTCAACACATTTTTAACTGACCTTTATACTATCGGCCATTAGAGTTATTTACTAAATGTTATTATCGTAGAATTGAAGATTGTACCATTATATACAAATTTAATAAGTAAAAGTTGCTAAAAAAATATATTCAATGAATTTTTTACAAGAAAAACAGTTAAAAGCTTGTATAAATGATACTTCCGGTTCTCCGATATACACTAAAAACTAATGAGCTCTTCCCATATTAACATAGACAAAATTTAAAATTTTCTGATTGATAGTATTTGAGTAATCGTGTCCACATGATCCACACACACACACACACACACACACAGACACACACACACACATACATACCTACAGACATCATTGTAAAAATGTTAAAATCGGATTATGGGGACATCAAAACGTACTTATTCACTAAAATCTCTATATGCGATTTTTAGCACGATCCCTATACCTCCCACTGTTTATTCAGCTTGACGTTTCTACCGAAAGCGGTGACAGTTCAAGACGGCGGTGAACTCGTGAAAAACTAATGGATAAGTTAAGAGTTTTGCGAAGACAGAGGAGATGCAATTTAGCAGATTTGCTCTTTTATCTCTAAATATTATGATAGCCTTCCCGACAGGAATATTTGGGTATAACATTGAGTCATCATAATTTATTTATGGAGTTGCAGCTGGAAGACCTCGACAAATATCGCAGGTTCGTCCATGTAATTTTACTCTAAGGCTGTGTCCGATGTTGCACTTTTATCACCCTAATATCTAAATCCTAAATTTATATGCCCTAAATCTAGTGATTATTTAGTATTTTAGGAATTAGATTTTAGGGTTTTCCAAGAGCACACTATGCCTTGAAGTTGACGCGCACTATTTAAACAAATTATGTTCGTTGCTATAATTTGTGCAGAATGTCAAATTTACAGTCAAAGAGTAGCTTCGTAGCTTCTATTTTATGATATATAATATTAATATTTAATCTGAAGCATCAAATTATACAATTCATTTTTGTTGTTCTAAAGTGTTGCCATACAAACCAATGAATGTCATTAGTGTACCATTCGGAGTTGTATTTATGTGAAGACCTAAATCTAAAATCTAAATGTCAAAATGCGACATCGGACACAGCCCAAGTTTTATGAAAACCTGCCTTTTCAGATCAGACTTATTGTAGCACTCGACCGTAGTGTCCCATAATATGGGTCGCATTTCAATTAAATCTGGGAGTAAAAATTCCTTTTTTAAAGAAAACAAATTCTTGTCCTTTTTTGTAAGCAGTCATTCTCCCCTTACCCTTTTGAATCAGTCTTTTCGCATGATCACTGTGATTGAAATAACAAAAGATTTGAAATGGCGGAAAAGCAAGCAATGAAATATTGGAATGTACAAATTTATGTCTACATCAGAATCATCCGAACTATTAGAACTTGAGTCAGTAGATTCAACATTCATTACAGGTTTCGATTTTTCTAATATTAGATCCTGCAAGTACAAAAAAAGTGAAAGAAACTTGTTTTCATATTTTACTTCACATTCCATACTAAAAATATTATTTCTGATTCAGCCCAATCCATCTTTAAACTATTTTCGATTTGGGTACTACTTCAAACAAAATAACTGATTTATCATTTGACATATGCCGCTAGTTCGTTCGACATTGTGTAGGTTTCGCGTCGATCGAGTTAATTTTGTTGTTTCTTTGGAATTAAATTTAATATTTAATCAAGATTCGAAGGAATCATTATTGAACAAATCATTATTCAGAAAATCATAATCACAGTCCGAAGAAACACGCCTTATAGCACATGTCAAACCAAAGCAGGTACGTGACAAAAATAGCCCGTTGGCTATTCCTTCACCCGCAATCGCAACCGCTCCACTTCTATTGGTCGAAGAGTCACCCGCACACGAAACTGCACCCGCCAACCGCTTCAAAACCCGCTAGTGTGATACGGGCATTATAGGCGGCCGTATATGACGTTAATTCAACATAAAATTGACGTCACTTTTTGGTCGACCGTTGGTCAGTGTTACTTGAGTGACGTGTTTGGCATCAAATGAAAGCTATCGTCAAGGGCTGCCATACAGAAATGTCAAAAATTTGACAGCTCGATCGGCTTTTGTTTTCTGCATAAAGTTGTCAGAACCATGTAGTGTTTGGTATCAAATGGAAGATATCGTCAAGGGCAGCCATGCAGAAATATCAAGAACTTGACAGCTCGATCGGCTTTTATTTTCTGCATAAAGTTGACAGTATCATGTCGTGTTTGGTATCAAATGGAAGGTATCGTCAAGAGTTGCCATGCAGAAATAGCAAAAACCTGACAGCTTGATCAGCTTTTGTTTTTTGCATAAAGTTGTCAGAACCATATCGTGTTTGGTATCAAATGAGAGGTATCGCCAAAAGCTGCCATGCAGAAATGTCAAGAACTTGACAGCTCGATCGGCTTTTGTTTTTTGCATAAAGTTGTCAGAACCATATCGTGTTTGGTATCAAAGGAGAGGTATCGCCAAAAGCTGCCATGGAAAATTGTTAAAAATTTGACCACTCGATCGGCTTTTGTTTCTGCATAAAGTTATCAGAACCATGTAGTGTTTGGTATAAAATGAAAGGTATCGTCAAGGGCAGCCATGCAGAAATGTCAAAAACTTGACAGCTCGATCGGCTTTTGTTTTCTGCATAAAGTTGCCAGAATCATGTCGTGTTTGGTATCAAATGAGAGGTATCATCAAGGGCTGCCGCATGCAGATATAGCAAAAATTTGACAGCTCGATCGGCTTTTGTTTTTTGCATAAAGTTGTCAGAACCGAATCGTGTTTGGTATCAAATGAGATGTATCATCAAGGGCTGCCATGCAGAGATGTCAAAAACTTGACAGCTCGATCGGCTTTTGTTTTCTGCATAAAGTTGTCAGAATAATGTCCTGTTTGGTATTAAATGAGAGGTATCGTCAAGGGCTGCCATGCAGATACAGCAAAAATTTGACAGCTTGATCGGCTTTTGTTTTTTGCATAAAGTTGTCAGAATTGTGTCGTGTTTGATATCAAATGAGAGGTATCGTCTAGGGCTGCCATGCAGAAATGTCAAAAAGTTGACAGCTCGATCGGCTTTTGATTTCTGCATAAAGTTGTTAGAATCATGTCGTGTTTGGTATCAAATGAGAGGTATCATCAAGGGCTGCCATGCAGAGATGTTAAAAATTCGATAGCTCGATCGGCTTTTGTTTTCTGCATAAAGTTGTCAGAACCAGGAAGTGTTTGGTATCAAATGAGAGGTATCGTCAAGGGCTGCCATGCAGAAATGTCAAAAGTTTGACAGCTCGATCGGCTTTTGTTTTCTGCATAAAGTTGTCAGAATAATGTCCTGTTTGGTATTAAATGAGAGGTATCGTCAAGGGCTGCCATGCAGATACAGCAAAAATTTGACAGCTTGATCGGCTTTTGTTTTTTGCATAAAGTTGTCAGAATTGTGTCGTGTTTGATATCAAATGAGAGGTATCATCAAGGGCTGCCATGCAGAAATGTCAAAAAGTTGACAGCTCGATCGGCTTTTGATTTCTGCATAAAGTTGTTAGAATCATGTCGTGTTTGGTATCAAATGAGAGGTACGGTCAAGGGCTGCTATGCAGAAATGTGAAAAGTTTGACAGCTTGATCAGCTTTTGTTTTCTGCATAAAGTTGTCATAACCATGTCGTGTTTGGTATCAAATGAGAGGTATCGCCAAGGGCTGCCATGCAGAAATGTCAAAAATTCGACAACTCGATCGACTTTTGTTTTTTTGCATAAAGTTGTCAAAACCATGTCGTGTTTGGTATCAAATGAGAGGTATCGTCAAGGGCTTTCATGCAGATATAGCAAAAGTTTGACAGCTTGATCAGCTTTTGTTTCCTGTATAAAGTTCTCAGAACCATGTCGTGTTTAGTACCAAATAAAACGTTTTCTGACGTGCAATCATGCAGAAATGTCAAAAATGTGACAGTCTGATCGTAATTAAAATATCAAGTACACATGAAACATAAGATAGTTGTTATGATGTTTATGAGCTGTCACCGCTGTCACTAATTGTATGAAACATTACAATAAAATAGAAGTTTTCATTTCGGACGTGCGGTCTTAAGCACACAAATTTTTTTTTTATCATCGCTGTGATAGGCATGTAACTAGGGAAATTCTGAATGTTGATTGGTGGAAAACATGTCCCCTTGACTAATAAAAAAAAGCCCTGAATATTGTTGTATTAAACAAAATTACCACAAATCATGTCATAAACTTAATAGTAATCACTTCAGCAAACCCGTCAAATTACTGGAAATTATTTTGCATTTGTTTGTAACTTTGTTTAAATTCCATGGCTATCGCTAATGAGCAATTTCATAAATTCAATATAATTCCAATTTTAAGCGCTACAAAAAGTGTAAAATAAAATGTGATGAGAGATTTGGTTGCAGAATTCAATTATCTACAAGTTTTATTTGAAGCATTTTCCTCTAAATGAAACAGGGAACGAAATATCGCCAAATGAAAAAAAAAAAATAGCATAGAATTTCCTACATTGTATAAATCAGTTCACCATCCGGTATATATGCCCTCCTTGCCAGCACTACTAAATTGTAATTTTTGAAATTTTCATATTTAAATTCTGCAGTTTCAAAACAAGTGAAATGAATTTTGTAAGTTTTATGCTATACAATTTTTATTTCAAATATTTTTTTAAATAACTAGAGTAGCAATAGCAACAATTGCATAAATTAAAAAAAATACATTTTACATTTACATTACATCCGACTCGTATATCTCAAGATTTTGGGGCAGTTAACTTAATTAAATAAATAATAAAACTGTATTTATTCCGAAATTTAATAAAAATATAAATTTATATAGTTGTTTATAAAATAAATCGCAAGAAAAATTTTAACAAAATATTCTCACGACAGGATTATTAATACTTTCAACTTCAAAATAAAAATCTTGTTGGAATAATTCATTTACATTACTTTTCCACAAATAACTTATGAATACGTTATTATTTATATTTAAATTTCTTGGTCGTACGTGCAGATACTTGAATTCTAAAATTGCCAAATAAATTATTAGAATAAACACAGTTGTCTTCATATTTCACTTACGTTTTTTTCCTTCATATTGGAAACAACAAACATCACTTAAGAATAGTACATTACGTAATATTCCATCAAATTCTAAACTTCGTAATAATTTACACTGTTTAAGTATTTCATACAGATAATGGTCAACCATTTCTCTGTTGTTTCTTAATTGTAGTGTGACATGAGCTATTAAAAATAACATCTTTATATATATTAGATAATATGTACTATTCAACTGACTAACTTAAAGTTCGATCAAAATTATTAATTAATAAATGAAGCATTCCACAATAGTTCCTACTTCTACTTTGGTCCCATACATATCCACAATTTAATACGAATTTTTGTAGAGGCATTTCATGTACTAAAATATAATAAATGTCTTCATAATGACAAATATTATCTAAAAAGTAATACGCGTATAATAAAAAATATCTGTTATCATTAAATTATATCTTACATATCCGTAAAATTACTTTTAAATTTTTACAGTTCTTTACAATTTTGGACCACATCACACTACTTATAATATGTGATCTACTATCAACATCCTTTACACTTATTTCGATACATTTTAAAGAAGTATTTCCATTATTAATGAAAGCTGTTAATATTTTATCCGAAAATGAAGAATAATCTAATTTTAATATTTCTAAATTTTTAAATTGTTGTACAGCATTTGCAAAGCTAGGATTCGTAAAAACATTGTGCCATTCGTGAAAGGCTCCTAATAATTCTAAATATTTAACTGTTATGTCCGAATGCCTACATGCAAAAAGAATCTTCAAAATTTCAGATTTATTTAAATATGCATTAGATAAATTAATATATCTCAGTTGCCGTTGTTGCCTAAAAACAAATTATAAATATCTCAATTTGAAAGTTTGCTCCGAAATACTTCAAAAATGTTGTCAAATGGAAGATAACTTTTTTATATTTCCATGTAAAATACCAGTCAGTTAATTTAAAAGAAGTTAAATTAATATTGCAATCTTTTAAAAACATTAGAAAATGATATGTATCTTGTGCAACGGAAGTTATTCGATTTCTTATCCATCTTCGTGGTAAATATGGCCTGGACCAAGCTAAATCAATACATGTTATATGCTGGGCATAACGTTTAGCAATAACCATTGTTAATGGATCTACAGAATACAAATTGAGATGAAGATTACAGTTCTAGTTTAATATGAAAATAATATAAAATGTATTAATATTCGTTCTTACCTGTAAGGTCGGTGTCTAAACAAACAATAAATTTCTTCCACAATAATGGATTGCACATTGTTCTATACCATTGCTTACAAACAACACCACAAGCAAGTCTGTCACGTCGACTTAAATACTTCATAATTTCTAATAAAGTTAAATTTGGAATATACTCCCACGAATTCATATTAAATAATTTATTATAAATATGTTATTAATTAATGTGTCAAACAAGATGAATTTATTTTTGAAACTTCAAAGAAATGTAATGTACCAAAATGTTCATATCTTATTCATTTTTTTCCAATTTTTTAATCGCCATTACAGTTGGCAATGTATAGTTAATAACTGTATTGTCATAACAAATAATATAAGTCTTGCAAGTATTTTATATTTAATAGGGAAATAGATTTTTATTGTAATTAAAACGAGATAAACTCCGAACAGCTAGCAACATCTTCCCCACAGGCATATTATTTTGATATTAGCTTCATAAGTTTAATATACTTACCCATTCTTAAATGTTTTACATAACATATTTGCCATAAAATAAGTATGGACTGGAGATTTCTACAATGTTACCAATTTATGGGCAATGTTGAAAATGCTAAGTTATAAAGAAGCGGCAACAGCACGGAGAAGGGAAATAGTTGTGCATCAGTCCATACTAATTTGACGGCGAATATAGTGCTGGACTACGAATTTATTGATATTATTACATTAAAATTATTAATACATTTAAATAACAATTGACTGATTTTTATTTTACCATCAAAATCACAGAATAAATCTTTCTACCTATTTCCATTTGACACTATGAATCTTTCTTTCAAATTTTAATATATATTTTTTTGCTACCAACTACAGGAAGTGTACCATGGAATCAACACTTGTTATTCAAAATAAAGAATAAAAGAGAACAATTATATTAACGATAGTAAAATATAATGAATAAATTGAATAAGTATTAAATTTAACTTATAGTGAAAAATGCATACTGTCAAACAAAAAGTTTATGAAAACATTAAGAAGTACCATGTACGATAAAATATGTAAAAATCAACATTACATAACATTATATTCAAACAGAAATAAACAATAACTATAGAAAAACATATGGTTAATTGACATTTGGAAAGTTTATTGGTGCTTACCCTGTTTAAGGTGAATACCAAGGATTCCTTTTGACACGAAACCTTTATTACAAAGATGACAAACATAGGGTCGTTCGCCAGTATGATACCTTCGATGAATAGTAAGAGGAGAACGCTGTGAGAAACATTTTCCACAAGTTTCGCAAGCGAAAGGCTTTTCTCCAGAATGAGTACGTAAATGATCAGTTAGAATATCTTTCTTTGTAAATCGTTTCTCGCAAACAGTACAAGCATATGGTTTATACCCAGTATGAATCCGACGATGCAACTGAAGTTTATCTGTACTCGATAATTTCTTCCCGCAAATGTCGCACAAATATGTATTCTCACCAGTATGTATTTTCATATGAAGCCTTAAACTATTTTTGTGCGAATATCTCTTTTGACATATTGTACATTCATTTAATTCTGGTTCTTTAAAGTAACATTGAGGATGCATACTCTTTTTATGAGCTGTCAGATAACGACTGTAAGGAAAACATTTTCCACATTCTTCACAAGAAAATGGACGTTCACCAGTATGATAATTCTTGTGCTCTAAAAACCAAGTTCGTGCAGCAAATACTTTGTTACATTCGTCACATTTATATTCCTGTCTTGCGTGACTTTTAACATGTTTATCAAAAGCTAATTTGAACGTAGTTGTAAATTCGCACGTATCACATTTTAACTCAGTGTTGGAGCGATGAGATTCCATATGAAATATAAAATTTTGAGTTTGTTTGAAACTTTTATTGCATTTCTCACAGAAAAAAGGTCGTTGTATATGGTATTCACCATGTTTATCTAATTGTGATTTAGTCATAAATTCTTTCATACACACGCAACAACGGTAAAAGTCTTCATCTCCAAATTTGTCAATAATTTCCATGTTGGCTTTTATTTTTGATTCTTTGTGAGAAAGATAATGGTTCACCATGGCAGATTTACCACGAATAATAGTTCCGCATAAAATGCACGGTTGTTTTTGAGAACGATATACTTTGTGATTATTTTTTTTAGACTGTCTTTTCCTTGCCAATCCCATTCTACTTCTTAGATCCATTAGCGTTAAATCTTCATCATCCCAATTGATATCGATTGGCTCCACTTTTATTGTTACCTTCTCATCATAACAATCAGCAGATGTTTTATTGTTATTTTCGAAATCAGGAAATGGAAACTTAATATCATCAGGTTGCCCAAAACAGTTATTGCTCTCAGATCTGAAATAATAAAAACATGTTATATTCGATTTTTTTGTTGTCTTATATGTAGTATCGTATGAAATTATAGAAATGCATGTAAAATATTGTTAATAATTTTATTATTGTAATATTAAATTTCTTTGAATACAAATACTGTACAGTTTCGATAATTTATAGATGATAACTAACGAGTAATTGAAATGAAAATGATCGTAAATTTATTTTGAACATTTTTATTATTAAAATATAATTTATGAATTAATTATGCGTTAGTTGCTTTAAATGCAGTCGTAATGCTTTTTTTGTAAAAAAGGTATTTTCTGTTGAGCACAGATGGCATTTGTATGGTTTTTCTCCAGTGTGAAAAGATCTAATATGCATTTGCAATGCTGTCCGTCCAGCATACCGCCTGTCACATGAATCACAAGCATATGGCCGTTCTCCAGTGTGGGATCTCATGTGTGTATTTAAAATTCCTTTCGTTGCAAAGCATTTGAAACACACAGTACAACAATATGGTTTAATTCCAGTATGTACTCTTAAATGTATTTTAAAAATATCAGATTTCTTGAACTTTTTCCCACAAAATTCACATAAATACGGAAAAATATCAAAGTGACCCTGCATGTGCGTTTTTAAATTCCATTTAGTACTAAATCTCTTCTTGCAAATTGTACATTCCAATAATCTTTGTTGGCGTAGAAATAGATTTTGTTCAGCATGTTTATGATTATGGTGAGCAATAAATGATGATATATAGGTAAATATTTTACCACATATTTCGCATAAATAATGTTTACTAGATGGATCTTTGCAAATTTTCTGGCATATTTTAGAACAACGTTTATTTCTAAATTTTTTACCACATATATCACAGCTATATATACACCTATGTTTTTGTTTATCTTCTGAATTCATGCGAATTGTGTAACATTTATGATTTTTATTAACATTATTTGTATGTGTTTCTTGTTTTTCATTTATTAATTCTTGAGATATTTGGTTTTCAACAATGTCAACAATATTAGTTTTGATTAACAAGATGTCTTCTGAGTTTTCTGCCAAGTTTTCTTCTATTGTGTCTACTAAAAATATTTCATCACTATACTTTTCTGTACTATTTTGAGCATAATCGTGTTCCCATTCAACTGGTTCCAATACTTCGTCTGAATTTACAACGAGAATGTCTTGGTCAATTCTGAAATAGAAAAATAAATTTGTATGACAAAAATTCTACTATATGTAATAAACAGTATTATGGAAAAACTATAAGATGAAAATTATATTTTAAACAATTTATTTTAAAAAAACCATTATAATGTGTATATACATACACTGCTAAATCAATTATTTCAGTGTGCAAAAAAATATATACCAAAATGATGAAATATTACTCAAGTTTAACACCAGAATAGATATAAAAACAAATACTATACACATCATTCACGTTTAGTAAGTGCATCTGACAAATAATTTCCAATAATGTTTTGTCTATTGCAACTCTTAAGATGTATACTCAGCACTCCTTTAGCTACAAATCCTTTGTTACATAAGTGACAGACATATGGTCTTGCACCCGTGTGATATCTTGTATGAATTACTAAAGTACTTCTTTGGGAAAAACATTTCCCGCATACATCACATACATAAGGTTTTTCACCACTATGTACTCTCTCATGCAACGTCAAATTGCACTTTTTTGAGAAACCTTTCCCACAAGTCGTACAGGCATAAGGTTTATATCCAGTGTGAATTCGTCTATGTAATTTTAAATGATCATTGCTAGATAATCTTTTTCCACAAATATCACATAAAACAGTATTTTCTCCTGTATGTCCTCTGACATGAAGAAGTAAACTCTTTTTGTGAGCAAATCGTTTCTGACAAAACTGACATTCGTTAATAACTGGTTGTGTCCCGTACGTTTCTGGGTGCATACTTCTTTTATGAGCACTGAGATATCTTGTATAAGCAAATTGTTTCCCGCAAGTTTCGCAACTAAATGGTTTAGCACCAGTATGAAAATTTTTATGTTCTTCAAACCATGTGTACACAAAAAATCCTTTATCGCACAATTCACATTTATATTTATATTCTGCTTCATGTCGTTTGATATGAGTTTTTAAAGCAGAATTATAAGTTGTAGAGTAATCACAAATATGGCATTTTAATTTATCGTCATTGGAATGAAAACGCATATGAACTGCAAATTCATACGGACGTTTAAACGTTTTCTCGCAGTAGTCACAATTAAATCGGCTATCATTGTGTGTTTCTGCATGCTTTTCAAATCTCTTTTCTGAAGTAAATTCTTTTAAACATACTTCACACTGATAAACTTCATTCTCCGTTAATTTCTCACCGTCTTCTACCTTGATTTTATCTTCTTTGTGAGCTGCATAGTGGTCAATTAACTCAGTTTTTCCATTTAAGTTTTTATTGCAAATTAAACAAACCCATTTTGTTTTAATTTTAGACTTTGATTCAGAAACTTTTTTATCAAATTTACTATTTAAATGATCGTAAACAAAAGGATTTTTATAGCCTTCATACTTTGATTTGCGAGGTGCAGTTTTCCTGGTTCCAGATTTTGGTGTTTTAGACTTTCTTTGCTTTCTTATATTTGTTTTATTTCTTCTCCGTACTAGCAACGGCTCATAGTCACTATCATTATCTTCATCGTCTTTGACAGTCATCTTTCGTGATAATTTCCAGTTTGTTGATGCTGGTAATTCAACGATGGTTATAATAGGTTCCATATCGATGGGATCTTTAAGATTTAATTTGTTGTCTTCATAGAATTGTCTGCAATAAAAAGAAGAAATATTTGTTACATAGTATTTAAAAACCTTATGATACGCAAGTATAAAAAGAGTACAACAATTGAATTTTATTTATTTTTTATTTCAAATTGAACAAAATGGTACAAATAATAAAATACATGATTAAATGTACAAACTCATTTAAGCAGAATGATTTTTCATATGTGTGTTCAACAAAGATTTTGAAACAAATCTTTTATCACACCATAAACAAGAATATGAAAAATCACCCGCGTGATATTTTTTATGTTCAGTCAAAGTACAGTTTTTCTTAAACGATTTGCCACATTCATCACAAACGAATCGTTTTTCAAGATTATGTGTTTTTATATGAGCTCGAAGTGAACTTTTCATCTTAAAACCTTTAGAACAAATTTGGCATAAATATGATCTAGTTTCCCTGTGAGTCATAATGTGCGCACGTAAACTACTTTCTCGAACGAAACTTTTACCACAGATATCACATAGCATAGCGCTAATATGTAGATGTTTCCCGTTTACATGATGGACGATTCTGATACGAGAGTCGCACACGTATTCACACATTTTACATTTCCATCCTTCGTCTGTTGAATCGAAATGCTCAGTATGATTAAACTCTACATGAATTTGCAGAGCGACTTGAGTTGAGAACTGTTTTTTACACTTATTACAGGGAAATTTCTGCTTTTCTTTGTGTGTATGCATATGCGATGAACATCTTGATTTATTTGGAAATTCTTTTCCACATATTGGACATTTTATTACTAACACTCGACAAGGAGTAGGATTACGCATATGTTCAGTTAAAAGATCCATTGATGGGAATTTTTTGTGACACATAATGCACATGTAATTCGTACTGACTATTTCCATAAATTCTCTAGATTTTTTAGATGAACTAGGTTTTACTCCTAATGGATTTTTCATTTCTTTAGTACGTTTTTCTTCACGAAATTTCTTTAACTCTGGAATAAATTCCAAATCACATTCGTCATCATCAAGAGTTTCAATTTCATATTCTGATTCATCGTCAGATATTTCTTGATTATTATGGGATTTTGCAATAATCTCACTACTATTTTCAGAACTTTTCTCTGTTATTTCTGGTACTTTTTTAACTATTAATCCATATTTTGTTAAATTATCTACTATATGTGAAATGTCTTTTACATTTTTTTTGGGCGAATCGTCCGCTTGTTTTATTTTAATGAAATTAAAATTACTAATTTTACTTAAAAATTCTTTGTATACTGATCCTGTATTGTTGTTAGATTTCATATCAGTTGCATCAAACATCTGATCGTTCGTATTATTTGCATTCGAACTTCCATTTACATTCCTTTTAATTCTAATTCCGGGTGGTAGTTCAACGTTTAATCTGAAAAGAAATAATTTAACTTATAACAGTGCAAAATAATAATTTAATATAAACAATACTTTGAAATGGAAATAATTGATATATTTTTTAATGAAAAATGGTTTTTATTTTAATTGAAAATATATAAGTTTACATAAGCTTTTATAAATTGTCAAGATATTTATAAATCTCATGCACATATATTAAATAAAATATTAAAAAGTATTTAGGCATCTATAATCTATAATACTCGTATTATATTATTTTGTGTTTAGATTTTCTATGATGATTTAATACAGTTTTGCTTACAAATTGTCCTGAACACAATTCACAATGATACGGAGTTTCGCCGGTATGTTTTCGAATATGTATCTTCAAAGGACTTCTCTGAGTGAATTTTTTGTCGCAATATGGGCAGGCATGTGGCCTCTCACCAGTATGTGTTCGGATGTGAAGTTTTAGAGTACTTTTTTTCGCAAATTGTTTTCCACAAATTTCACAAGTTATGGGTTTTTCTCCTTTATGGACAATTATATGAGCATTTAAACTTACTTTGGATGATAAATTTTTGCCACAAACATCACAAACAAATGATTTTAAATTAAAATGAAGTATTCTATGATGAGATTTGAGTGATTCTCGTTTAGAAAAGATTTTTCCGCAAAGAACACATTGATGGTTAGTTAGAGCGTTTTTGCCGTTATGTTGAATAACATGCTCTTGAAGTGATAATGAATCTGAGAAAGGCTGTGCACAAGAAAAGCAAGCGAATTTTTTTTCATGTTCCATAAATACATGTATTAACATATTATCTTGTGTATGAAACTGTTTTTCACAATTTGAGCAATGAAAAGCTTTATCAGGCTGATACTTGTTTACGTGTCTGTCCAAGTATTTTTTTAATGGAAAACGTTTTGAACACACGTTGCATTTATAAGCTTTATCTGTGTGAATATTTGCGTGTTTCAATAATGATTCCTGCCGTTTGAAAGCAGTTTTACATATTAGACACATAAAATGTCGTTTCTTTAAATGTTTCATACTGTGGTCAAGAAAAGTACTTCTGTTATTATACACTTTCGGACATCTTGAACATTTATATTGCCTGCGTAACCGATTATTTGCTGTTAATACGTGTACGAAATTAGTATCTGCTTCATGTAACAAATTAATATATTCGGGATCCATTGGTTTTTCACATCTGAAATAAAAAAAAAGGAAATTGTAATTAATATTTCAAATTCCGAAGTTTGTAAGACATCACTGTATTGTATTTACAATAATTGAGTAAATGTACAACAGTCAGTAGAGTGAACGTGAATCTAACGAACTTCTAAATCATTACATTTTTAAAGTGATAGAATCTTGTGTTTCGATTTTCTATGAAGGTTTAAACAGCTCCTACTAACAAAACGATCTGGGCAAAGATCACACATAAATGGGCGAGATCCAGTATGCTTTCTAGCATGAATAGCGGCTGCTGAACTTTGAGTAAATCGTTTATCACAAAATTCGCATGTGTATGGTTTAGCTCCAGTATGGGTACGAAGATGAACCCTTAAAGTACTTTTCCTGGTAAAAGTTCGTCCACAATGTTCGCAACTTAATGGTTTTTCTCCACGATGTAATAACATGTGATCATGAAGACTAGTAGCAGAAGAAAGTTTTTTTCCACAAATCTCACATACTACGAAACTCATATCTAGGTGTTGCCTTCGTAAATGGGCGTTGAATACAGGGTTTTTAGCAAATCGTTTTCCACAAATTTCGCATTGATATTTAGCTAAAACGTCTTGCTTGTGTACTGTAACATGTTCTTTCAAAGAATCCACAGAATAAAAAATTTTCGCACAAGAAAAGCATGTAAATTTCTTTTCATGATCTTTTACAACATGAATTAACATAGCTTTACGGGAATGAAATTTTCGTTCGCAATGTGTGCACGGAGTTACTAAATTTAACGGATACGAACGTAAGTGTTTCTCATAATTCAATTTTATAGTGAATTCTTTATAACATATATCACATTTATATGTTTCCCCTTTGTGTAGTCTCATATGTTTAAGCATTGTATTCTTATGTTTGAATGCGCTTTTACAAAATTCACAAACAAAATTTCTTACATTAAGATGCTTTATACAGTGCATTAAATATTTACTTTTCTCGTTAAATACTTCTGAACAAGTTGTACATTTATAAATTCTTCGCCAACGATTTGTTGGAGCTAATACTTCAACGAAATTTGTTTCAGCTTCTCGTAATAGTTTACCGTACTCGTCCAACCTGAAATACAAAATCAAATTTCATTCTTCATGAGAACAGAAAACAGTATCAAATTTAGCTTATATATAGTAACAATACTTAACGAATACTAAGTTTCTTAAAATTTGTTGTAGTCACGATATCTACACACTAGCCTCAAACTTCGTCGTTAATAATTATGGCTTCTTAGAAGACAAGCCATAAACCCCGTAACGACAGAGGACCCTCAACTAAATAAGGTAAATTGACCGGTATTCGTATATATGTCCTACAAAAGGTTGTCAATACTATTGCTGTTCGACATCAAGATTTGAATATCAATATTTGATTCAATGTGAATAAAATATCGATAATGGAGTAGTTAACTAAAATAAAAATAATTGTTTTTCTCATAGAACATAAATAGAAGACTCGTACTTCTTTCTTTTTCGTAAATTGACGGCACAGTATAGAAAATATTATATTAGTAACCAACATCTGGCCACGGTGTATGAAGAGAGAAATCACCCTGCTTAGCATCCTGCATGTCTTAATTGTGTTATTTTTACGCAGCTTTTGTCTCCGTATGTCATAACTTGAGCTATATGCATAATTTGTATGTTTATAGGGAACGTGCACGTGACGTCACAGACATTTAAAAATGGCAGCCTGGTGGACAGTGAACTCTATACTACTACTATGGAACGGAAACGATCGTTGCTGGCGTGGTACTTCAAATTTCTAGGCAACCCACAGTACGAGTAGATAAATAAAATAAATAAAATATATCATCACGGCATATTACCCATTTCTGGGTGTGCCAGTATCTACAACACATGTAGACATCGGTAATGATGACGAGTAGATTTTTCCAAAAAAATTAAAATGAACACAAAGTACAACCAAACTGTTCAAAGAACGATGTTTTCATAACCACTGTTCAGTGAATAATTAGTAAAAGTACCCATTCAGAAATATATTAAAACCTATGGAAAATCATGAGCTGTGCCCTGCGCATGCGTTAACTGGTGGAATTTGTGACAGTTCGCATGACCAGCCCCTTAAATGCTATATAGGTATATATAGGTATATATATATATATATATATATATATATATACAATATACAGGGTGTCTCAGGACGAGCTTACGCTATCTATATTTTAAATACTATTTAATATAATTTAACGAAATTTGGTATCTAGGGGTTATCCAACATGCCCGTTTTAACTAAAATATTTTCAAGGCAGTAGCACTTCCGGTTTGACCGGAAATTGACCTCAACTTTCTTATTTTAAATGGAATACGCTATTTTTTATTTTACCATTGAATGCAGCGGAAAATTTTACATATGAAGCAATAAAAACATTTTACTCATGATCAACTACTTCCGGCGTTATTCAACTTTTTTTGATTTTTTGTCTGAAATCCGGCACATTATCAAAACTCTGTATCTCGGGAACGAGATCGAATTTTTATAATCTGAAAAAAGCCTTTTATAAAGGAGACTGTAAGCTACATGATCCATAGAAGAATCTTTGATTATTTATAAAAATGTGACGGGTACGTTACACCAAAATTACAGTTGACAAACTTCAAAAAAGACAATTTTTTTAAATGGAACGCCCCTTTTTTTATTACATAAATGTATTCTACGGCAAAAAATAAGGGTACTTTATGTAACATGTCCTATGTTGAAAGTTGATAGAATTTCAGTAAATTAGAAAAACATGTAATCTGGGTATAATTATAAAAGTATTTATTCTATGGCTATTGTGGGGTGGAGCGCCATCATGCTGGTACCATATTAAATTCCTTTGATCCAACGGTAAATTATCTAAGAAATCAAGTAGATGAGTTTGTAAAAACATTGTTTTTCCATGGCTTACTTATCCGTATTAATAAAATAATTATACCCAGATTACATTTTTTCTAATTTACTGAAATTCTATCAACTTTCAACATAGGACATGTTACATAAAGTACCCTTATTTTTTGCCGTAGTACACCTTTATGTAATAAAAAAGGGGGGGTTCCATTTAAAAAATTGTCTTTTTTGAAGTTTGTCAACTGTAATTTTGGTGTAACGTACCCGTCACATTTTTATAAATAATCAAAGATTCTTCTATGGATAAAGTAGCTTAAAGTCTCCTTTATAAAAGGCTTTTTTCAGATTATAAAAATTCGATCTCGTTCCCGATATACGGAGTTTTGAAAATGTGCCGGATTTCAGACAAAAAATCAAAAAAGTTGAATAACGCCGGAAGTAGATGATCATGAGTAAAATGTTTTTATTGCTTCATATGTAAAATTTTCCGCTGCATTCAATGGTAAAATAAAATATAGCGTATTCCATTTAAAATAAGAAAGTTGAGGTCAATTTCCGGTCAAACCGGAAGTGCTACTGCTTTGAAAATATTTTAGTTAAAACGGGCATGTTGGATAACCCCTAGATACCAAATTTCGTTAAATTATATTAAATAGTATTTAAAATATAGATAGCGTAAGCTCGTCCTGAGACACCCTGTATATATATATATATATATATATATATATATATATATATATATATATATATATATATATATATATATATATAGGGTGTTATGTAAGTAAGTGATCAACGCTTAACCCATGGTAGAACTGACCCCAAAGATAGTAAATCTGGCAATAATTTTTGTTTAACATACTTTCTACAAGAACTAGAGGCCTTTAAAACTGACCAATCACGTCATAGTTCAAATCTTTATAAAAAAGTAAAAATCAATGTGTTCTCTGGAAAAAATGTGATACCTGTCACAAATGACATAAAATCATTGACGTCTATTTGGAAGTAACTCTCTGTACCGTCTTACAACAGCACGACTATTTTGTAATGTCTCGCTATAAACCATATGCATGTCTGCATACTCTTGGTTGGTGAAGGTAAATGGTATTTTGAGAATATCAAAAAACAGAATATAAATTGTACATCTATGTAAAAAAAACATTTAACGTCAGATTGACAATCAATATTTTTTCCAGAGAACACATTGATTTTTACTTTTCTATAAAGTTTTGAACTATGACGTGATTGGTCAGTTTTAAAGGCCTCTAGTTCTTGTAGAAAGTATGTTAAACAAAAATTATTGCCAGATTTACTATCTTTGGGGTCAGTTCTACCATGGGTTAAGCGTTGATCACTTACTTACATAACACCCTGTATATATATATATATACAGTGTGTCCCATTTAGAAGTGCCACCATTGGGATCTCGAGAACTATAAGAGATACAATGTCGGTTAAATGGAACTTTTTGTGCGCCTTTGGAAGGCCATCTCAGATGTGCTTTTGTTTTTCCAAAAATTCTCATAGGGCACTAGATAATGACGAAAAACTGAATATTGTTGATTTTTTCTTTCTCAAATAACTTCTAAACTATTAGTAATTGAGAAAAACGCCTCAAATATTAAAGGTAGATATTTTTATTAACTAACCAGTGGCGTACGAAATATTTTTTTATATCCGTAAATTTTCGAGATATAACACAAACTTATATTTTTTTAAATGGAACCCATATCTGATTTTAGTCTCAAAAAAATCAATATTTTTTTCTCTTTTCAATGATGTAAGGGTTATTATGTATTATATTTGTTTTGCTACTAAAAATTAATTTTTCTCTTTATTTTCCTGAATTTTCTTATTATTTCCCAAAAAAACATTAATATTTTTATTAATTATATTGTATTTGACCAAATAATTTGTTTTATGCCTTTATTACTTAATATTTTCATTCTAGACTCATAATTACAAATTACACTAAGATGAGCCAAGGGCGACCTGATACAAAATACTATAAAAATTAATTTGATACGAATTTTGAGCAAAATTTTCTAACGAAATAAATTATTTAAATACAAGGAGTATTTCCAAATAGAAATCTACCAATATTTTCAAAATAATTGTAAATTTAATACAAAATAAGGAAAAAATAATAATTTTAAAAGCAAAACAAATATAAAACCTAATAACCCTTACATCGTTGAAAAGAGAAAAAAATATTTATTTTTTTAAGACTAAAATAAGATATGGGTTCCATTTAAAAAAATAAAAGTTTGTGTTATATCTCAAAAATTTACGGATATAAAAATTTATTCCGTACGCCACTGGTTATTACTCGTAATACTATGTCGTTTCTGTTATTAAAAAATAAATAATTTGTGTAAATAAGGCAGAGGAAAATGTATATTCAGATAAAAGTTCAATACATACTTCCCGTAATCTTAATCAATAATCCCCATAATCCCATACTGTTCCGTACTCAATAGTTCACAGAATGTACGCTGATGGCGCAGCGATCTTAAATTGTTTTACCTGTGTCTTGAAATAATCTATAATAATAAGGAAAATTTAAACGAAGATTGTAAAATAAAGTATTTGGGCTACAACTCTGGAGTTTCAAGCCGACAAAATTTTAAAAAATTATAAATTGTATTTTATTTTCTGTTTAGTAAAAGTCATGCTCGAGAGTTCATATTTTTGATTATAGATGCACTAAATGACGTCATCACAATGGAATGCCATTTTTAGAAAAATTTGATTATATACAGAGTGTTCATTTTTAAGTGGGTACCATTGCGATCTCGAGAACTATAAGAGATACGAAGTTGGTAAAATAGACCACGTTAAAACCTAAAAAAAAAAAAAACCCTAACTCACCACCGCCGTTTATATTCCCATGTTATTCATACGGGAACAAAAATATTCTGTTTTCAAAATGCTCAAAAGAACTTTAAAATGCATATCTTATCTATTAAACTTTATAAATACAAATCTCTAATATATTATCTATCCATTTATGTCGTATAAATATCTAAAACACCGAAAATTATTGAATAAACTGTAGGTCGTAGCTGTTTTCGATTCTATTTACTCCTGACGCGCATGCACTTTCTTAGTGTACCATGTAAACCTACTAATTTCGTGACGTCATTATCTAGTTACAAACTTTGATGACGTGACTACTCTGCCTAAAAATTTTTACTATAGCATGCACTTTAGAATTCTATATTCATTTTTTGATTCAGATATTATTGGATTTTATACTATTAAAATAATAGTTATTTATGTTATAAGGATCATAATGTCAATAATTATGGTACTAGTCGTGAAGATTATCATACGAGGCAAAGCCGAGTTTGATAACACGGCGTGTACCATAATGTTTGACATTATGATCCGTATAACATACAAAATTTTATATGCTGGCGTAAATCAATGAGAAAATAAAATACATTATTTTTTTGACGTCTCAAAAAATTAAATCTAAAAAATCAGTTATGCTGTATGTATGTATATGGTCTGTGATTTTCGGCAAAAAATGAGTGATTCTGAAGAAAGTTTGCCTTCTGATATAGAAAATTCAGCGCAAAATGTTGTTTCATCACTTTTACCACAAAAATCTAAAGCAACTTACGAAATGACGTTCAACCGTTACGAAGAATGGTGTATAAAGAAGAAGGTGAAAAATATTACAAATGAGAAAGTATTACTGGCATATTTTGAAGAGTTGGCCAAAAACAGAAAATCCTCGTCCCTTTGGTCGTATTACTCCAAGTTACGAAGTGTTTTGTCAATTAAGAAGAACATTGATATCAGCAAATATATACACCTGGTCGCATTTTTGAAGCGGAAATCCGAAGGCTATAGAGCTAAGAAGTCCAGAATTTTTACCAAAGAAGACATCGCAAAGTTTTTGTTAGATGCAGATGATAAACAGTTTTTAATGATAAAGGTAAAAAAATCAATCAAAATAATATTTTTTTCTATTATTTAATCAATCTTTTATATTTAGGTAGTGTTCATCATTGGATTAAGTGGAGCATGTAGAAGGGAAGAACTGAAGGATTTACTTGTAGAAAATGTAACTGATCAAGATCAAGTTTTTAGAATTGTTATGCCTAACACTAAAACTAAAATTGCTCGGGAATTTTTTGTTACATCTGGAAGTGTTGAAGGTGTGAATATGGTAGAACTTACTAGGAAATATGCCGCCTTGCGTCCAAAGCATGCCGCCCATTCTCGTTTTTTTTGTGTCATATAGAAACAATAAATGTACAACGCTCCTAGTAGGAATTCACACATTTGTAAATATGCCTAAACTCATCGCTCTCAAGCTTCCTAACCCGGAGGAATACACTGGCCACTCCTTTAGAAGATCTTCCGCCTCCTTGTTAGCAGATTCCGGAGCAGATATTCAAACTGTTAAACGTCACGGAGGATGGAGAAGTAATACAGTTGCAGAAGGATACATAGAAAATTCCGCAGAGAATAAGAAAAAAATATCTGCAGCAATTCTGGGTAAAAAGAATATACCAATGCAGCAGAATATTCAAAACAATGTTCAAATTAGTAATCAAACAAATGAAACACTTTCGACTTCTTTGCCTGGTGTTACGCTTACCAATTGTAGAAAATGTATTATAAATATTTACAATAATTAAATTGTAATTAAATAATTCTGCGAATTTCGTTGTTACATTTTTACATAATTTCATTATGATACTGAGTACCATAATGGTTTCATTATGGTACTGAGTACTATAATGAAAGCCATTAGAGTACTGAAACTGAGGTTTATAATGTTCTTATTATGATACGCCAGCATATAAAAAATATTATGACAGTTGTATATAATAAATGTATAAATTATATGTAAATTGGCTTTGAATAGAATTGTGGCAAAATAATGACGTTACTTTGACACGAAAACAAATGCCTCTTGACAGAATTCTAAAGTGCGTGCTACCACTACTGCAGACATAGGCCATCTGTGGATAATTTTGTTATTTCACAAATAGTTCTCAATAAATCCAGTACTACCTCTTGGCGCTGACGCACCCTTAATGTTGAATATAGGCAGTGAACTCTGTACTACTATGGAACAGAAACGAACGTTGCTGGAGGCCTATTCTATAACTTTTACCAATATTGATACGCGAGCACTCTTGGTATATTTTCCAGCGGATATAGTCGAACACCGGCGGTCATAACCGATATGCGAGGCATGACGTCACATCCAACGGAGAATTCGAAACGGGATTCCAAGACCGCATAGGATCTTGGAATATTGTTATCAAGATCGAAGCTGTCAGTTGTTTCAGCGCCATTATTGAATCGTTTGAGTTTCACCTTTTTTGTATTGAATTTAAGTGGTTTTTATTTTTAATTTCTTAATGTGAGTTGAAGCTATACTACTATTATTTTATTTTAACATTTAACATGAATTTGTTTATACTTATAGAATATAAATACCTAATATTTGAAATTTATTACTGAAGAAATTATTAAATTCAATTAGCACATATGTATGCAGGGGCGGCTGGTGATATCTTTGTATGGTAGGGCACAAAAATTTAAAAAAGTAAATAGAGTATATTAAATTATTTAATCTTTAAGATACAGAAGCCATCTTCGTAATTAAGTGGGTACTAGACGATTACAATTTAACAATAACAGATTACCTCGGAAAATGTCGGACATACTCGGAAATCTTCGTTTAAATGGGGCTCTGCCCGGAACAGGCTTAATGCAGTCATATGCAGCTTCGCGCGCTTCGCTGCTATTGGTCAAAATTCGAGTAAAAGTAGTGGGAGACAGGGGCAGAAATATTTGTGCCCTAGCTTCTAGCAGCATATCGGTACATGCACACGTCAGTATATAGGCTATCTAGCTATCGGCGGTGTAGTAAGAATTGCATAATAATGACAGTAAATAAATAATAATTAATGTACTTTTAAAATGTATATGTACTCGCTTATTTATTTTTTTCTTGTCTTTTTATTTGGTAGGGCTGTGCCCTTGTGCCCTATAGCACGAGCCGCCACTGTATGTATGTACAATTTTAATATATTTGAATCAGTTTTATAATCGTCTAAATTTAAAAAATATACAAATTCAATTCAAATAAATCTCCTTGTGCCAATTCTGGTAAAAAATCGCGTTGCATTCATTCATCAATAAATATACTATGATGGATGTTTAAAAATCCTACCTATATTATATTTTATTGTTGGAAATAATATTTACTGTTACTGTTTTTCAGATAAAATGGCATTACTATATGCTGGTTTAGAAATTTTAGAGGAGGAAGAGTTGGAGCTGGTGCTGGACGATGAGGAATTGGAAGAGCAAGAGAGATTGTTTCGAAGGCACTGTAACAAACCAGGTTTGTTGAAATATTTCGTTTTAACAAAATTATTTGCAATTTGTGTCAATTTAATGTTATTAACCTTTTTGGCTATACGCGAGGGTATTACACTTGCCATTCAGCAAAATTATTGCAATCTTGCATTCTATTTATAATATATAAATAGAATGTTAAATATAATGAAAAGAGTGAACGATCGACAGTCAGCAGTCAGAGAGTCAACAATAGTCTTCGATTGGATCAACCCCGCTGAAGATGAGACCCTAGCTCTTCAGGGGTAGTCTACCCCTAGGTATGACATCAGCTACTACTTGTTGTAATTAATTAATATTAAGAGGGTAAACGAACTAATATCCCCAGTGGACTTGAATTATTCCTCTGCGAGGTTATAATTAAGTCTTAAGGGGGCGGTGATGTAACAATTTGATTGTTGTGCAAAATTTGGTTTCGTAATTGGCCACCACGATCATCTTCAGTCCTCGGTAAACGAACTAATTGCATACTCGGCAATATAACGCAATAGCTAATATTACTAAAAAGTCAATTTGAGCGTGGCCAATTACGAAACCAAATTTTGCACAACAATCAAATTGTTACAGCACATTCGAGATATGCAGGATCCATTCAGCGTGTCCGATGTTGAATTTCTATCAAATTTTAGATTAAATAAGGATACCTGCTGCCATTCTCCACAGGCCAATTGCCAAAGCTACATCATGTGCCACAGCCACAAAAGGTGGAGCTACACCCAGTACCAGTAGTAAGTACAAATTTTACGAGTCAATTTCGTTTGCAAATTCATTTTAAATCATCAAAGATATAAACAGATGTCAAGATAGATAAATACAAAGAGAATGTACATAAATATTAGGTATACATTAGTTTTGTTTTGTGTGTTATAGGATGATCAAGAAATATGCTACGCCATGCAGTGGATTTCAAAGAAGTCGGGATGGGAACTGTGCAAGCTGCGCATGAATTGCGAGGTGAATTGGCGAAAACAAATGAATTTTTGGAATGTATAGCTGTCGCCATGGAAACTATTTCTAAAAAATAAAGAATACATTTATATAATTTGTTTTTCTTTTATTTTCTTTTCTATTATCTTTTCACTATTTCAAAGCAAACGATAAATACATACAATAGTTGTACATTATTATTATTATTATTTTTATTATTAATTATGCAAGAACGCAATTATGTGTATAGCTGAATCATTAATTAGATTCATTAGAAATCAAATATAGTCATCACATTCTGATTGAAATTGAAAAAAAAATCACTTAATAAAAATCCTTTTTTATTCATATTTTACCCAATATATATGTTTACTTTAAATGATATTATTTAATATGAATAATATATTACTGATACATTGAAATCTTTGTTTATTATCTCATCATAACAACTTATATAAGATTAATTTGTAAATGTCAGATTTGATTTAAATGTATTACCAATCCATTCTCAAAACATCAACAATATGAGGACACTAAAATTACTAGTATAACTCACAAATCTATCGTTAGAGAGGGGGAAAATCAAACGATGACGTATACCAAGATCAAGATCTTGGTAAAGTAGAAAAAGTTATAGAATAGGTACCCTGGCGTGGTACTTCAAATTTCTAGGCAACCCGCAGTACGAGTAGATTTTTCCAAAAAAATAAAATAAACCAACGCAAAGTACAACCAAAGTATTCAAAGAACGATGTTTTCATAACCACTGTTCAGTGAATAATTAGTAAAAAGTACCCATTCCGAAATATATTAAAACCTCTGGAAAATCATTAGCTGTGCTCTGCGCATGCGTGAAACTGGTGGAATTTGTGACAATGCTATAGGTATACACGTTTCCATTCCATGTACGTAGAATAGAGTTCACTGAATGTAGGATATATTATAGGTATTTGCGATGCCAGTTTAGAAGTCAGCGCCGCTAGTGACTAATAGTAAACTTCTTTGGTGAGTGTTGAGATCTGTCAATCTCGTGTTTACTTTGTCATATTTTTGTGTAATTTATTTTTTAACTTTAATATAAACATAGGTTTATAATAATAATATAATAACTACGATGTTATTGAATATTCAATGAAATTGAAATGATATAAAAATATCACAATGAAATTATTACATAACCTTGTAAGTATTACCTACTATAAAAGTTCCAATATCAATACTAGATAGATGAAAACGATGCTTATATACAAAAGTATTGTATATTCTTATCGCAAAACACTTAATAACAATAACACAAATGTAAGAGAAATTACGCAAAAATATTACAAAGTAAACAAGTGATTGACAGATGTCAATACCCTCCAAGCAAGTTCACTAGCGGCGCTGACGTCAAAACTTGCATCGCGAACAGTGTACGGCGTTTACTACTTCTTGGTTTCGTTACAAAAAATGTCACGGCAGACATTATCTTAAAAACCGGATGTCCAGGTGGAAACTGGATGTACCGAACATTGCCATCAAAACCGGAATGAACCCTAATAGGCTATTCCACGATATTTTTTTTAAATTTTTTTCTTGAAGTACATAAAAATATAAGACCACATGTGAAAGTCCGAGTTAAAAATTCCTCCAAATAAGCGAGATATTAAGGTCCGAATTTTAAATTACCTTTGTGACGTAGGTCATGTGGATATACCAGAAGTAAACCAACAGTGGTTCACAAGCCACGAAAAAATGTTAAACAAATTACAAAATAATGTATATTTAAATTGTAATATTATAATTCATTATTAGAGACGTAAAATAAATTATTATACTTAATTTTTATTTCACCTTTTTTTCTCATTTTATAAAAACAAAGAAATTAGAACGTCACCCGAACAGCAACCGAACAGGGGTGGGATTCTGTAACTCATCCGTTATCAAACGGTACCGTTATCACTATGATTATATAGAAAATCACATTTCATTTGCCAAGTATGACGTAAACATACCAATCATCTTATAAAAAATACGTTTCTATGGTGATAACGGTACCTTTTGATAACGGATGAGTTACAGAATCCCACCCCAGATCCGACACACCCAAAGAAGTATATTCTTAGTTAGGGCGGGGCTTCTCAAAACCGGAGGTCATACTTGGATCCTATTTGTTCAAACACTCGTGCACATGTCCTGCATCATCAAAAGCAAAACTCCCCGTGTCTTCTAGAAGAAATAAATTATAATAAAAGAAATATGGTTTTCCTTATCCTTAACTATTATCGTTCATATTTTTAATAAACTTTTACTATTTTTGATTACTGTGGAATAGCCTATTGTGAGATGCATTATGACGTCTAAATTAATATGATTTGGATATCGTACAGTCAAGTTTAACATGCATGCATATTAATTAATGGTCAAAAATTATATATTCTTTATAACATTTTCGAAATTTTGTAAGGAATTTTAAATGTCGCTCAAATCGTATCTCTCTCTCTCTCTCTCTCCGTGTGTGTGTGTGTGTGTGTGTGTGTGTGTGTGTGTGTGTGTGTGTGTGTGTGTGTGTGTGTGTGTTTGTGTTTGTGTTTGTGTCTAATGAAGTATACTAGCTACAATGCAATCTACAAAATTTTAATAAAAAAAGCAAATTTAGTTAATGTAGGCCACTTACATTTAAAGAAAAGAAGAAGAGTTTTTGGCAGTGCATTCAGTTTTTATGTACATATATTCTACTTCGTAGTTTAAATACAGCTCCATTTTCCATTGATCGTTTATTTATAAATGATTTTCAATTAATAATTTTTTATAAGTAACCATATGTATACATATATTATCTCTGATAACCAATTAATAATAAAACATTAACCTAAATTTTTGCCCCCCGGTAACCTTGGTAGGGGAGGTAAAGGGATCGTGCTAAAAATCGCATATCGAGATTTTAGTAAATGGCCACGTTTTAAGGTCCTTACAATTCAATTTTAACATTAAAGAAAATTCGTAGTTTGAAGGGGGGCGCGAGCATAAAAAGTTTGGGAAAGACTGTTCTAGATTTAGAGAATTATTAATATATAAAATAATCCGTTGTAATAAATCCTTCATCCAAACAATTCCATGGAAACCAGTTAAAGAATTAAAATGTTTGTAATTGACAGAAAAATGTCAGTGTAAAAAATTCAGATTATATTTCTGAAGGTTTTTTCTGGGAAGCACATTTAATATTTCTTATTTTACTATTAATTAAATATTTAAAATTATAAATACATTAGTACATATACCCTTTAGAAATACCGCCAATCTCGTCAATGAATTTGAAGAATCTCGAACATTTAGAAGAGTACGAGGAAACTGATTTATAGAATGAATAATAGATGTAAATAGAATTTTTTGTGTGTACCAGAAATGTTAAATTCAGTATGTACTTATATAGCCTAATATGAAAATGGTGAGAGATCTTGTGCTGGTCACAACAGAATTTTTGTCAAGGAATCAAATTTGTTTTTTTTTCCGAGTTAATAAGATACAATCAACGGAAAAAAAATTGTAACTAACGCATGTATCAATCGGTAATTAATAACCTTAACAATGATCGTGTTTGAAATCCTCACACGTTTAAATGTGTCGATTATTAATCGCACATATTAACAAATTAGATACTTAAATAACTATGTATTAATAATAATATAAATGAAAAAAATAAATTCTTTTTTATCACTAAGCTTATAAATAGGCACAGTTTGCGAAAAAATATAAATGGATACAAATATATAATTTTTAAAAAAGTAATATTTTTTTTATTCATGTAAGGATTTATTATTACTATTAACGATACAATTAAATATGCTTATTTATGTGTTGTGTCTTTTCGTGTTTCCGAAGAGATGGAAGTCTTATATAGGATTTTCCGCACTGGACACATGAATGATTTTTTTCATCTGTATGGCAATACATGTGTCTTTTTAAATAGAGCCGTGAAATAAATTTGTCAGCACAAACATGGCACGAATAAGGTTTTTCGCCAGTATGCGTTCTGATGTGAGTGGTGAGGCTTCTTTTGTTGGTATATTGCTTGTCGCAATTTGGACAACAGTACGCCGTTTCACCCGTATGCGAAGTAATGTGTACTCGTAGTCCACTCTTGTTGGTAAACTGTTTGTCACACAGGGAACACGCAAACGGTTTTTCGCCCGTGTGGCCTCGAATGTGAATATTGAGAGAGTTTTTTTGAGTAAATTTTTTGCCACAGTGATTACATGTATATGGTTTTTCTCCGGTGTGAGTTCGTATATGGAAATTGAGTGAATTTGCACTTGTAAAGTTCTTGCCGCAATGTTCACACGACACTGGTTTCTCTCCCTTATGTATACGCATATGTAATAGTAACTTATATTTATTGCGTAATTTTTTGCCACAAATATCGCAGATTTGTGACAATATATCTAAATGTAAGCGTCGGTGTGTAAATCTTGACTGTCTAGTAGAAAATCTTTTTCCACATAAGTCACATTGAAACTTTGACACAGTCTCTGGATCGTGAATATCCACATGTTCTTTTAAACTGACTTCAGAGTCAAAAATTACAGAACATGCATAGCATTTAAATTTTTTATCATGATCCTTCATTACGTGGAATAATGCCGCTTCTTGAGTATGGAATTTTCTGTTACATCGTTCACATGATTGAATATGGTCCAAAGGAAATTTTCGTATATGCTTCTGGTAAAGTCGTTTATCCGCATACTCTTTATAACATACTACACATGTTGTTTGTTTTTCTTTGTGATATTTAAGGAAAATATTTTTAAATGAAAACATTCCACTGCTTAACTTTTTATCTGCTTCCTCAAGAATATAATACTTTTCTTGAATTCTGAAATGTAAAAAGATTTTCATTTTCAAAAAAATGTTTACAATACAATCTTTAAAAATAAATATAAATGTATTATTTATACATTTACTCATAAAGTCAAGTTCGATATAAAAATATTTTGTCTGTCATTGTATATATCACTGGTCACTACCAATATCTTAAATTATTACTCAATAATAATACAAAATAAAATGTGTATCGAATAAACATATTGATCGATGTTATAGGTACTACCCTCAGAGCAATGAAAACGCAAACTGAATCATTGCTGAATATTGAATAGTAATTAATCCTCATAAATGTACACATGAGATTAGAACGAGAACAAATAAAAATTTTTAGTCCCTATTCAGACATATAGATATTTCTAGTTGTAGAAGAAAAAAAACACACACACACACACACACACACACACACACCGCAATAGATCGTATTAATACATATAATTTTAACACAAATCGCACTCTCGGAACATTTTCTGAATTCATCATTTATGAAAACGTCAAACACTTAAAAAGAAACGGTCGAAACTAAGTCTCTCTTCGAACTTGTTATTCTTTTCCAAAGACATGTACAGTAAAATGTTTGAAAGAAGTTCGATCAAGGCCATCTACGAATTGTATCTATGAATTAAGATTTTGTGCTGTCAAATTTAGTAGTGTACTTAGTTTTTATGAGGGTATATAATATCTTGTGTATCTCATAAAAACTATGTAAACGACACTACCAAATTTGACTGCATACAATCTTAATTCATAGATGCAATTTGTATATGGCCTTGATCGGACTTCTTTCAAAAATTTTACTGTAGGTATGCGGAAGAAGAGGGTATGTGTTATACGACGTTAATTCCATAAATCATCGTCACACATCCTCTCCACCAGTGACCTCTATATACAAAATGGACCGGCGGCTTGAATAACTTGCGCGTATCCACCGAGAATACCACCCGCCTGACTGGTGGGGTGTCTATCTCTCTCTTAACTTTCGTGTATAGTTGGACCAAGCAGATATGCGAAAATGTATTTAAGCTTTCTGCTTCATGTTCATCGTTAATTCGTCGTACTGGTACTAGCTGACGCATGCGTACTTCTCACTGTTAGAAAGAGATAGCCACCCCTCCATGACAGTTGAGTGGATACAGCTCGCGCCGTTGTAAAGAGATATGAGTCGCCGGTCCATTTTGTATATAGAGGTCACTGCTCTCCACCAGTACTACATATCTTTAGAAGAAGACAAGCTCGAAGAGAGAGATAATTTTGTTTTGCCGTGGCCTCTCCTCTCTTCTCAACGCATTGTCCTAATCCGATTTGACATTTGCTCTGTTTTATTTTGAAGTGATGTTTGACGTATGTATGAGTGATCAATTTTGTAACAATGATTTGTTAGCTGATGATAAATTAGATTTCAAGTATAAAATTCTATAATCATAAGTCCACATTATGAAAAATGATAAAACAAAAAACTGTGTTATAAAATTAACATTCTAATTAAGTTTATAATATAGACTTTAAATTTGTGTTGTAGATTTCATTGTTTTAATTATTGTGCCTTTTTAAAGATTTTTTTCTACGATCGTATATAAGTCCACTCATGATCTGTCATCGAACGAAATCGGTTTATTTTGCTGTTCTGAACCAATCAGTGTTAGTGGTAATATTATCAACCTGCAGATTTCAGCGACAATATTTTGATATATGTTGCTAAGATCTAAGGTACAATGTTAGTGCAATTATTATTATTATTATTATTATTATTATTATTATTATTATTATTACTATTACCTTCCGTCACCTTTAAGTAAGGAAGGTATTGTCATTGGTCAAAAAATTCGGTGGTGAGTTTTTAATGAATAAGCACGTTTTAGGGTCCCTACAATACGAATTTATTATTTTTAAGATGATGTCTGTATGTATGTATGTATGTATGTATGTATGTATGTATGTATGTGTGTGTGTGTATATATGTGTATGTGTGTGTGTGTGTATATGTGTATGTGTGTATGTATGTGTATGTGTGTGTGTCCGTGTGTGACAAATTTTTCTTCAACGATAGAATATAATTCTTTCGTATTCCTCTTCTGTACATCCATATGAAGAGTTGATTAGACTTTGGTTATAATTGATCCTCCGGAAGTACTATTATTTGAAGTTTTTAACAATTTTTTTTTTAAAAAAACGCAGTTAAATTTTTTGACATTTTGTTATTATATATATTAAAGAAAATACTCTTCTCTATACGGTTTGATTATACATTTTCCTTCATATTCAATAGATGTAAAGTTAAAGCATTATAAAGAAATTTTCAAAAATTAGTCAGCTTTGCTATTTATCATGAAAACAGCTGATATATTCAAAAAATTCTAATTTACAGATGTCAGTTGCAAGTGCAAAACCAAATATGGAAAGTATAGGATCTAAAATTGGTATATCATAGTGTTCCTCGCAAGTGACATGCAGAGAAAGGCCAAAGAGAAGATGGAAAGACTGTACCGCAGAAGACTTGAGAAAGAAAGGACTGTGTGAAGAAGATGCGTTGGACAGGAATGAGTGGAAGAGAAAAGGAAACAGCGACCCCTAATAAAATAGATGAAAGCTGAGGAAGAAAGAAGGAAGTGTCAAGTGCATTTTACTTAGGGCCAGTTGTACAATCAAGGGTTAAGGCAAGGGTTAGTAATTAACAGTTGGTTAGTCAAAAAATGTGTTGTACGATAACGGGTTAAGCGTAACCATGGCTCTTAACCAGAATGGGTGAGATTCAGTGGGTTGTATTAGCGTGTTTTAAGCTAAAACAGTCCTTTGTCAAAAATATTTTGGCAACTTTGTAATACCTGTCAGAGACCAAAGGATCTAATAAAGAAAAAAATATTATTAACAGAAGTAAGAAAGCCATACAATTACGACAAAAAAGGAACAAATGTCAAAAGTGATCAAACGGGAGATGAGATATTTTAAAATATATTAACATTCAGGTATGATTTGACACATAAAATTTGACATACGAGTATTTCTAACCTAATTTTGCAATAATGAGTTTCCTTTTAAACCTTCCATTTACAATAATACTTTTTCATTTGACTAAAGGATACCTGTATTACTTTTCCCTGTGGTAAAATTTCTAAATCACAATTGAATCTCATGGATAGACGTGGAAAATATTACAATGTTGCCATTTACTTAATACAAGTTTTAATACAGACCTTAATACAACCCACTGAATTCCACCCAATATTTTTAACTTTTGATGAAATGAGGGGTTAATGATTTAACAAAGTGTTAACTCATGACATTTGACGTTTGTTTAACTATTTGTAATGGCTTTTCGGCGACGTTTGGTAGTTGAATCTGATTCTGAAGATGAATTATTAGAAAATATGTTTTTAAGAAGTAGGAAAGCGAAGAGAATTAGACAGAGGCCTAACCATTTTAACGAACTTGACGACACTGATTTTTTATACGTTTTCCTTTAACGAAACCACCAGTGCAGCTGTTATTAGGTCAAATTTATCAAAATTTGTCTGATGAAACAGACAGGTACGCAATTAAAATTCTTTTATAATTTACCATTAAATTATACATTTACCTACATATAATTTATAATTTTTTTTGTATTACTCCCATGAACCAACTGCTATTAACATTGAGATTTTTGGCATGTGGCGACATGTTAATATGCGCTGGGGACTTCGCTGGTATAGATAAAGGAACTGCAAGCAGAATTGTAAAGAGTTACTGAAGCAATAGCGTACCTTTGTCCACAGTACATAAAATTTCCACTTACAAATAATGAAAGACTAATATTTTTAAATAATTTGTTACTCGTTAAAAAAATAGTTTAAAATATTCAGCAGGAAGCGAAACATCGGCTTTTGATTAAATAAAATTTTATACATTGACTGCATTCCTGCTTACTTCTTTATCCAATAACCAAAAATACTTCATGCACTTTATATAATAATTTATTTGCCTTATCTTGTTTTGTGATCACATCAGTTTTTTTATTCTCTATTATATCTTTATACTGGGCGACAAAATCCACTAATTTTAAACAATCATCTTGCGTAAAATTAGGTGTTCTATTACGCTAAGTTTTTGACATTTTGTAATTTTAATTGTTATGAAAACTGACATATATGTCAAAATTGCAATAAAATAAAATTTATGTTTTGTTTTGTATAGTATAATTTGGAAAAACTGATCCAGTGTTAATTGACAGACTGCTAGGTAACATTTAGAAAAATATAAATGGTACAACTAATTGTGTTTTTTAACCAGTGGTTAGGTTAACTGTATGTTACGTAACCGTAGATACTAACTGTGTATTGTACAACTGGCCCTTAGTGTATGTTTATGTTATAATTATATTGGATTTATAGAACCTTTTCAATTGAACTTTTGGTATGGAATTTGTAAAAAATAGTATGTGTTCGTTTTCGATTTTACATGATATTATATAGAATCTGTTCCAAGGACCTTTTGGTATGGGATTTGTACAAAATCGAATTGACGGAAGGCCACAACAGATTTTTATTACTTGTATACTGAACTGGTAGCAAATGTCTTCTAGCTAAGCATTTCGTCCTGTAGGTACGACTTTAAGGCTCGGTCACTAGTCATCATAATGGCTAAAACATAGTAGTAGCGACGCAGCAATTTCACTAGTACCTTCCGGTGATCCAGGATTGGGTAAATAAAGACAGTACTACATCATCTTCAACGGCGCCTTCTATCATCGACTAACTCATTCTCATACTTGAAAAAGTGTAGCATCGACCTCGTCTCGGTGACCCCATCGCAATAAGTGCTAATTCCAAGTATTCCAACTGCGACCTTGCCAAACAAAATATTTTATTTACAATCATTATAGTAATAAGTTGATTCCTGACCTTTTAGAGGTTGGGAGATTCGTCTTTCCTAACTGAAATTACAATCTAATGGTTGCGAAATGACTGATCAATCTTCCTCCTAGGGTTACCTGGTAACCATGATACTAGTGACACTATCATAGATAGGGTGTTTTTTACCTCTCGCTAAGAGAGGTATTGGAATCATGCTAAAAATCGCATATCCAGATTTTAGTGGATAAGCACGTTTTAAGGTTCCTATAATCCGATTAAAACATTTTTACAATGATGTGCGTGTGTATGTGTGGATGTTGGAACCCCGGTTTCTAAAATACTATAAGACTTAAAATATATTTAACTGCAGTTTTCCTCAATCTTACATTCCTGGGAAGAGCTGATTAGATTTTGGTAATAATTGGACAACCGAAAGTAATAGTTTCTTTGAAAAAATCTTCTAAATATAATTTTTTGGAAATTTTGTTATTACAAATATTGAAGAACATAAAATTCTCCATCTAATACACTTACATTTTTTATTATATCTTGTATAGATTTAGAGATAAAGACACTATAATATATATATATATATATACATATATATATATATATATATATATATATATATATATATATAAAATAATCTAATGTAATACATCGGAGAGGCTAAGGCATTAAGGAAACCAGTTGACAAATCTGTGAACTTCTTAATATTAAAATACAGGTGATTCAGGACTAATGTTACAAACTTTAACAGCTTATTCCTGCGGTCATTTTAAGCAAAAAATGCTGTATGAACGTAGGTCCTAACTCCTCTACTTACCAAAATACAACAGGCTAAGATTTTATAAAAAAGCTCAACCACATTCTCTTCGTCTTCATGGTTATTAACAACACCAATACCGTCATTTCGTACAGCAGTAGATCCAGTTTCCCTTAGTCGCTAAAATATGCGCGCAAACGTGGTATGGGAAGGTTGGCGTCTATGTGGGTATCTGTCATGGTATTCTCTGCACGCATGACGGGCATTACCATTACAAAATCCATAAATAAAAATTATACCTGCATATTCAGCAGTATTAAAACCATCCATTATAACACAAACAAAGGTATAATAATTTTTAATTAGGATAAATAAGGTATGACTTTTCAATATACTCTTCTTTTTTGGAAGTATCTTGATTACAAAAATTTGAAAATTTTGAGCTTTTGTATTTTGGTAACTAGAAGAGATAGGACCTTTGTTCATATATCATTTTTTGCTTAAAATTACCTCAGGAATAAGCTGTCTAAGTTTGTAGCTCAAAAACAAAAGACGATCAAAAATTCCTGTGGTGTCTATTAAAGTAGTCTCAAAAAGTTAGCCCATAACGACGTACATCAATTGTCTGTTGCGTGTATTCATAGATATAATAGATCACTCATATTCCACGGTGACTTTTTTAAATATGTAAACTTAAACTACATTGTATTATTGATACTTTTATAAACTTCTGCAGATAAATATTGACGAATAAATTCAAAATATATTAGTTAATTAAAATTATTAATAAAGAAATCAGTTACTCATGGCAACACATGGCATTATCGTTTGACATCTGACATATTAAAGCAGTTTCCGCTACGTCAATGTCTAACATAATCTGTGTGAATGATAGTCGTAGATAAAAGTATAGTATTTGACACGCGTAAAATGTATGGTGGGGCGGGATATCATGAAAAAAAATTTAAGGTCAAATGCCTTATAATTGAAAGTTATTTTTTATCAAGGGATGTGAAGCAGCATGTTTTTACCCTTTCATGTACAAAAATAAATAAAAAAATAATTTTGTATGTTTTTTATTGAAAAAAAAAAAATATATGCTGACATTAATTTATGACACTAATAAAATTTCATAATAATTTCCACCTGCACAGCTTGTGTGTAAACATTTAACAGAGCGTATATTTTTGTCATTCATTATTATGCGCATATATGTATAAGTCAGGAGTCGAAGCTTAGGCGATGTGCTGTCGAATTACTAGATTAAAAACACCGCTGAGAAGTGCAATACTGTTTATATTTATACTGTGCTTCAGATGTGTGAATATTTCATTGGCGTAATTTTCATATCCACAACTTAATAAAATTATCAAAATAAATAAAATCCATACTAATATAATAAATGCGAAAGTAACTCTGTCTGTCTGTCTGTTACGTTTTCACGCCTAAACCGCTGAACCAATTTTGATGAATTTTGGTATAGAGATAGATTGGACTTTGGAGACGGACATAGGCTACTTTTTATCGCGAAAATAAAACTTAAAGGGGTGAAATAGGGATGAAAGTTTGTACCGCTCTATTAGTACAGTTGCACGAGTGAATAATGAATTGAACGTCACTGACGCATGATGAGTAATTCTTTGGTTAATTGGACAATGAAATTTTTGTCATTGGCGTGTAGCGCAAGATAAAACTTTCGTGAAAAAAATTGAATCGAAAGCATAAGCAAGGTTCTACAATAAATATTTCACAAAGTACAGTAAAAAGGATTCTAGCTGAACACAAAAAGAAATTTAAATAATCCAGAATCAAAATTAAATTCTACGGGAAAGAACAAAATTGAAAATTTTGATTTCCAGGTATTTCTCATATTCTTTCTCACATCTATTACTTTTACAGTTTATTACAGTGTAGTTTTATTTGATTAGAACAAATAAACGTTCAAATACAAAAGATTAAATTTGATTACAACAATGAAATGTTTTACAGTTAATAACAATGCAGTTTTATTTGATTACAACAATTTTCACCTACAGTAGACTAAATCTGATTGCAATAATAAAAATAACTATCACGCAAATTATTGTCATCATTGTTAACTATATTGATTATTGTAATAAAAAAAAATTAATTGTGATTTTGAATTTTTCTTTATTTAGTGGTTAATATTAAATCCATACTAATATAATAAATGCGAAAGTAACTCTGTCTGTCTGTCTGTTACGTTTTCACGCCTGAACCGTTGAACCAATTTTGATGAATTTTGGTATAGAGATAGATTGGACCTAGGAGAAGGACATAGGCTACCTTTTGTCGCGAAAATAAAACTTGAAGGGGTGAAATAGGGAATGAAAAATTGTGTGTTCGAACCCATCATTTCTCCCGCTGAACCAATTTTGATGAATTTTGGTATAAAGATAGATTGGATCTAGGAGTAGGACATAGGCTACCTTTTGTCCCGAAAATAAAACTTGAAGGAGGTGAAATAGGGGACGAAAGTTTGTATGGAGAACCCATCATTTCTCAAGTTAGGGATATAAAAATTCTTATTTATGCTTTTGGTAAGAAATAAAGTGTTTTAGCGTTTTTAAAAAATCATCCATTAAGGCGGTACGATAGGGGATGATTTCAATAATTTTTTTTTATCTATAGTAAAGTTTTAACCGATAGCAGATTTTCGATATTTGTCGGAGAGATAGCTTGCATCATATGTACATAAGTAAAAGTACCCGAGACATGTTTAGAAAAGGCGTTTTGAGGTGCGGTGCGGGGATCGGGCGGAGCCTGTTACATGTACGATGCGAGGCAGGTTGCCGGCTCCCTACGCAGCGCATGTCTCCGAAGTAAATGTGAAAAATTACTGGTACACGTGTAGCTAATCGTTATTTTAGCTTTACCCGTGCGAAGCCGGGGCGGGTCAGCTAGTAGTAAATAATTTTCAAAAAAAAAAAATGAAAACCAGTCGAAAAAATGTGCCGGAACGCCGTTCCGGTCGTTACATTACAAAAAAAGCCTTGCTTATAATAACAGAACGCTTTATTCGATTTGGATGAAATTTGGCATGACAGTTCATATGGTTATAATTCATCTTTTATGATACTTAGTATTATTAGTGAACCACTAGTGTATGAAACTTAGGTGTCCCAACAATGATTACACCGTAACTTTTTAATGGCCACGCAGATAATGTGAAATAATTATTTTTTTTTCCAATAAGACATTCAATAGTAAACTTTTTTCTCTCTATGTAATTTGTGATATTTGTTATGATTCACAGAAAATAAAACCTGAGTGACTGCACCGCTAAATTTTAAAATGAATTTTATCTAGCAGTCTGTCCAAATGCTTCACAGCGGCGAATCATGGAATGATAAACACGATCAATTACATTAGATCGTTACGAATGGCAGGAGATACATTAATTATTCGCTAAAGTAATTGCTCAAGCGGGTTTATTTCTACTCTATAACTTCTTCTTTTAAGAATCCCCACAGATAATCCAGAGGATTTAAATCTGGAGATCGTGGAGGCCAATTGGTCGGACCGTCCAATCCACCAATTGAGAAAATTTTGGTTTAACCACTCAGTCACACGTCTACCATAGTGGGGAGGAGCACCATCACGCTGGTACCACATGCGCTGCCGTGCAAGAAGTGGAACATCTTCTATTAGCTCGTGTAATCTGTTTTCAATAAAAAATCTATAACCATCAGCTGTTAGCCGGTCATTTGAAACTACTGTTTCCAGTAAACCAGTATTAAAAATTCTTGCCCAGACATTTATGCTAAATCTTTCCTGATAACTATAGCATGAGGATTTTGAATACTCCATAAATGTTGAATATAAAAATGATTTACTCCATCTCTCGTAAATTGATCTTCATCAGACCATAACACTTTGGAAATAAAATCTGGATTCTTCACAATTTGACGGAGTAACCAGCGGCAAAATTTTAAACGAGGACCATAGTCTCTTGGTTCCAGTGCTTGAAATCGCTGAAAATAGTAAGGATGTAATTCCACACGGTTTAATATCCGCCAAACACTGCTTTGAGACATGTGCAATTGAGCAGCGACACGTCTCGTGCTGATTTGAGGATGATCAAGAATAGCATCAACTACATTCTCTTCCTCTTCATGGTTATTAACAACACCAATACCGTCATTTCGTATAGCAGTAGATCCAGTTTCCCTTAGTCGCTAAAATACGTACGCAAACATGGTATGGAAAGATTGGGGTCTATGTGGCTATCTGTCATGGAATTACAAAATCCATAAATAAAAATTATATCTGCATATTCAGCAGTACTGAAACCATTCATTATTACACAAATAAAGGTTTAAATTTTTTTAATTAGGATAAATAAGATATGACTTCTCAATAATACTCTTCTTTTTTAGAAGTATCTTGATTACAAAAATTTGAAAATTTTGAGCTTTTTTTTTATAAAACTTTAACCTCTTGTATTTTGGTAACTAGAAGAGATAGGACCTATGTTCATATAGCATATAGCATTTTTTGTTTAAAATGACCTCAGGAACAAACAGTTACCATTACTTCACTTTTAATCTTGCATTAATAAACCGATAAATAATTTATTTATTATTACCAGTGTTGTGTCAAATAATTAAGCAGAGTTCTATTATTTCTATGTGCCCTGCCCAACAAAGCAGTGGTTGTTAAAAAAAGTGAAGAATAGTACCAAACATTTAATATAAGTACAGAATAGTATATTAAAACTTAAGTTACAGAAGGCTACCTACTCAAGCACGAGTTTGAAACTCTCATACGAGCGCACCGCAGCGATTATGGGAACGAACGAGTACTTAAATAGCCTTCTCTAACGAGTGGTTTATACTATTTTCTCTATTTAGGCTTTCATTTACATTAATTTTTAATAAAAATATTTAACATTTTCTATTAGAGAAATTTTTTGATAGAATAATTAGATTGGTAACATTGATTTGCGTTTTTATTCTATCCGTTGTCAAAATATTTTATATATTTAGTGCACTCATACCAATCCCAAATAACAAAATGTCACCAAAAAGCATTTAAGAAGAAAGCTTCTTCCAGCATCAATAGAATATGATATTCTAATTCCGAAACAGAGAAAATTTATAATTTAATAACATTACCCCATATTGTTTGTTGCAAATATTTGCAACAGGTACAGTTAGTATTTTATTAAATCATAATAATTTAATTTAAAATATTTATTTTTTTAAGTACTAAATAATGTTGTGCTAAATAGTACTTAGATTATCAATATAGGTAAGTATAACTGTATGCCTATTATTTAAGTCACTAGTTTCTAAAATGACAATGTGTCGCTTTGTGATTGTTTGTGACGTCTTTTCTTATAGTCTATATTAAGCACAATTCGGTATTTTTCTGTAGTTTTACAAAATTATTTTTCACTTCAGTTCAAAAATCTTATAGTTTAATGTTATGTATTTCACATAAGTTTTATTCATGTTTGTCAACGTTTTGTTACAATTTTTCTCTGACTTGATTGTAAGTTGCTATTATAATTTATTAATGACTTTTTTTACATTATATCTTCTTTATAACATTGTCATCAGACATCAGACCAAATATAAATTAAACGCCGCATAAGTACAACCATTTGTTGTGAAGCACGAACTTAAATGGGCGTGCCGATCTAGCTTGCGGCGTTCATGAAATGCGGGTTACATTTGCAAGTTTGAAAGTGACAGTAGCTGTCATTTTGTAAACTATTAAGTGATTTGAAAAAGAAAAATTATATTTACAATGACGTTATCAAATATTTATATTTTACTGCACCTAGCCTTACAAAATCACCTTCGCACGTAAAATAATAATAACAAACTAGGCAAGCAACACGCTATACAAAACAAACGCCTCGTTCCCTCCTATCCCCACCTAACCCCTCACCCAGGAAGGAATGGCTTCACAACAAACCATTGCGCAGTATAGGCAACGCGGCGTCTAATTTATGTTTAGTCTGAGGTAGTAACCCTGAAGAGGATCATCGTATGATCGAAAAGTTGGTTTAAAATCAAATAAAGACCTTAATGGCCGGTTTTATAAATATATTTCATCTTCACTTAGAATTTACTTCCACACATTTTTTTGACAGTAATGATATAAAGTCATAAGAACAGAGAAACTGATTCGAATTTGTTCATTTCATTAAATAAAGTAAGAAGTAATATTCAAATTAGTTATTAATCCATCGTGGACTCCCACGGGATCCTTAAGTCTCTGTGGCCAATCCATATTTGGGAAGTGACTTTGTAGGTCAATGAATTGATGCTAATTTGAAAGTAGCTTGCATTTGTTTGTTGACCGCTTAGGCTAGAACAACTTGTCAATGCTTTATACTTCCCATTGCATCAGTGTGAGTGTAGTTTTGCTTTGTTCTTATCATGTCTATTTATGAGAAGTACTTGAAGTGCAGAGCAGAATAGTGCAGTGCAATGTAGTGTACACTAATACACTCTAGTTCTTGTGATTTCATAAAACATTCTAGTGTATGTTTGGGCAAGTTTCATTAGCTGTTAGTAGCGTAGTCAAGCGAAGCTTAGCTATATGTTAGGTTGTTTAAACACAAATACTTTATAAAGCTGTAAAGAAATGTCTGTTTTAAAAAGCATAGACTATTAATATTTACTCAAAATTTTAGTGGCCCTAACTAATTAATTACCAAGGGTACTATTTAAAAATTATTTTAAAAAACAAATGAATTTGTTATTTTAGTTATAGCTTCATCACCTCTGATTAAGAGAATACTATCAATCATTTTAAATTTAATTTCTCAATAATAAAATTTTGAGTTAAACAGAAATAGAACTGAAATGTCAACAAAACTCTTACAAACCTACATTTAGATACCCCCACTCCTAGTCTGCACTGTCTACACCATTTCGCGGCTAGGGTCTCAACACACGAAAACTTTTACATAGCCTTCTTTAAATCACGACTTATGCATTTCTCGACTCCGCAAATCTAGCCCATGAAGTTGGCGCATATGAAAATGCTCAGATCTTGACTTGTGCACCGTTAGACAAGATGGCTGACAAATATACTCTGGAGTACATTTTTTTTTTTTTAAATACTACCAATAACGTAACCTAATCCTAATTCATTTTATACTCCACAGTGTACTTATCAGCCAACTTATCGAACAGTGCATATGTCGAGGTTTGAGCATTTCGGTACCTACGTGTCAACTTAATGGGCTAGATTTGCGGAGTCGAGAAATACCGGGAGTTTATTTTATCAGTAAACATAGGGTATATCATTCCCATAGTTACGGTATGAATGTTTGACAGCAATGTATTGAAGCGTTTATTTTATGAGTAAACATAGGCGTATAACATGGGAACCAGTTTTTGGTAAATACAAAGGTCTGGCAATAAATCAAGCCATGCTATTGAACATGATAATAGTACATTACATCTTGTACATTATTTAATATTAATTACTTTAATAATATTGCAAAAATTACAATAAATTACAGAAACTGTCAAATAAATAATTGTTTCAATTTTTATTATGTAATATGAAAAGATTTACAAATGTCTCCGGTGGCGCAGTGGTTATATCATTGGCGTCTAAAATTTTTGTTTGGGGTTCGATTCCCCGTTGGGATAATTATTTTTTTTACCTCCCGCCACCCTTGGTAAGGGAGGTATAGGGATCGTGCTAAAAATCTCATATCGAGATTTTAGTAAATGACCACGTTTTAAGTTCGCTAGAATCCATTTTTAATATTTTCACGATGATGTCTGTATGTGTGTATGTGTGTGTGTATGTATGTATGTGTGTGTGTATGTGTAGGGATTTTGTCTTCACTCTAACTCAAATACTATCATTCAGAAATTTCTGAAACCTTGTATTTCCATCCCATTCTAATATGAATAGAAGCCATTAGATTTTGGTGTAAATCGGATAACCGGAAATGGCACTTTACCTGAAGCTCATAATGGTTTTTCATCAAAAATTACCATTAAATGCCATTTTTTCGCATTTTATGTCTTATGAAAATTAAAGATTATTGAATTTTCTACTGGAATACATTAATACTTTTTCTATATATTTTACACATAAATTTAAAAATAATTTTTTTTATTAGTCGCGAAGCCTAAGATAAACACAATAATTCGTTTGTTACACAGTTCATATTTCAAATGAATGTAACTGACAGTTAATGTCACTGTCAAAAAACTAATCACTTCAAATTAATAATAGTGACATTTTAAAAAGAAAATAGTAAATAAAGCAATAGTTTTCTGCAATCGAACAGTTTGCAGCGGTAGTAAATACGTAAGTATGTATTTAAATTAATAAAAATTCAATAGCGGGAGGTTTTGTGTTGGCCACATCAGATTTTTTTACATAAAAATTGTTGAACTTTTAAAAATCAGTTCATATTTTCATATTACAATCATTTAAAAATAATAATAACATTTTAATAAATAAAGAGAAAATAATTGAGAATAATTGATTACAATAATCAAAATATTGATACAATAACAATGCATTGTATTTTCTTTTGATAAATACAGTAAAATCATAATAAGTACTCAAATTTCTTATATTTCAGTTATTTTTATTAATATCAAAAGAAAATACAATGCATTGTTATTGTATCAATATTTTGATTATTGTAATCAATTATTCTCAATTATTTTCTCTTTATTTATTACAATGCAATTATTATTTTTAAATGATTGTAATATGGAAATTGATTTTTAAAAATTCAACAATTTTTATGTAAAAAAAAAAATAAAATAATTAGCCCAACGGGGAATCGAACCCCAACCAAAAAATTCAGATGCCACTGTTATAACCACTGCGCCACCGGAAACATTTGTAAATCTTTTCATATTACATAGTAAAAAAGTGAAACAATTATTTATTTGACAATTTCTGTAATTTACTGTAATATTATTAAAGCAGTTCATATTAAATAATGTTCAAAATGTAATGTACTATTATCATGTTCAATAACATGGTTTGATTATTTGGCGGACACTTTGTATTTACAAAATACAACTTCCCATGTTAAACGCCTATGTTTACTCATAAAATAAACGCTTCAATACATTGCTGTCAAACATTCATGTCGTAACTATGGCAATGATATACCCTATGTTTACTGATAAAATAAACTCCCGGTATAAATTTTCGTGTTTCGTGCAATCCCCATCTCGCGAGTCAGGTCAGAAACGTGTACACTATTCTTAAAAATTTTCTTGTCGAACAGCATGTCAGAAGCTGCTCGTTTCTCATAAAACATGTTAGTGCAAGAAAGTTAACACTAGGACAATCTGATACACGTCGTCGAGCAGAGCTTATATCAATACTTTAGCAGGTGATGTGAAAGTTCGATATGAAGAATACTAAAGTAAAACCTTCTCTATCTTGGATGTAACAAATCCCATAACACAACGAATTCCCACTACACGAGGCATGGATTACTTAAAATGTCAAGATCTGAACCATAATCTAGCAAAGCAGAAATACTATATAACACAATAAATACGTCCAAAGCAGCATTAAAAATTAAAAGAATAATGAACAAAACAAACTAAAAGAGTCAAAAATGCAGCAAAACAAAAAACAACAAAACTTCAAGCGAATAGAAAGAAACATCTTAACATTTTTTAAACGTCAGTTTGATAGTTCTCCCATATAACAAGAACACTAACATTCAAATTGTCGCTAACGCAACGTGACAGCCACAGAAAAAGGATCACGTGTGAGCTCGGAATCCATTTCAATTTAGATAATGAATGTTGTACCTTATTGCACTAGATTGCTTCGACACGATTTAAAAAATATCATTATTTTTAAAGAAATAATAAAACGATTTAGAAATATACAATATTTTATTTTCTGTATTGAATATCCTAATGAAATTTTATATACAGTTTGAAATGATATAATCTTAACATTTTATATGAAATGAAATACAGCAGTAACATTATTCTCTAGTATGTTTTCTGAGATGTACTTGCAAGGATCTATGCCAAAGAAAGCCTTTGTCACAATGAGCACAGGAATATGGCCTTTCGCCAGTGTGCGTAAACATGTGGATCCGTAAGTAGTTTTTGGAGACAAATTTTTCATGGCAAATATTACAGGCAAAAGGACGGTCGCCCGTATGTGTCCTTACATGAATATTGAGATAGTGTCTTTGAGTGAATCTTTTACTGCAGTGAGGACACCCATATTGTTTCTCTCCTGTATGAGTAAGCATGTGTACTTGAAGACAATTTTTCCCAACAAATTTCTCATTGCAAAGAGTGCAAGTAAATGGCTTCTCTCCCGTGTGTCTTCGGATGTGTATGGTGAGAGTGTTCTTCTGGCTGAAATGTTTGTCACAATGTGGACACGCATATGGCTTCTCGCCGGTGTGGACCCGCATGTGCACTCTCAGAGAGTTTGAAGTCGTAAAGTTCTTACCACACTGTTCACACGATACTGGTTTCTCTCCATTATGTATACGCATATGTAACACTAACTTATCCTTACTAGATAACTTTTTACCACAAATATCACATATTAGTGATCGCATATCTAAATGTATTCGTCGATGAACAAATGCCGATTGTCTAGTACAAAATCGTTTTCCACAAAATTCGCACTGATATTTTGCACTTGAGTCAATGTAATGACTATCAGCATGTTCTTTCATAGCATCTGCGGAGTTCAAAGTTTTCGAACAAGAGTAACATTTAAAATTTTGATCATGATCTTTCATCACATGAGTTAATACTGCTTCTTGAGTATGGAATTTCCGATCACACCGCTGGCATGGAAATATTACTTCTAACGGAAATCGTTGAATGTGTCTTTCATAATTCCGTTTACTTGGAAATTCTTTTTGACATACACTGCATTTTTCTGCACCATATTTGGAAAGTTTACTTCGTTTAAGCATTAACTTTTTTATTGAAAACCTTCCATCATTTAATTTTCTATCTGCTTCTTGAAACACTTTTTTGCAATCGACCACTCTGAAATATAAAAGGATATTTCATTTTTACAATAAAATCTAATAGTAGTACTGTTGGATAATAATTTAAAGAAGTAAGTTATAAACATCTATTTAATAAATAAAATATACAAATTTGGTTTTTTATGTCACGAAAACGAAAAAAAAAAAAACACACACACACTAGGTACTATTACATTAAATGGTTAATATTAATATTGTTAACTGTACTATTTTAGGGGTAGTGTTGCTTGAAAAAATAAATACCCGTTTCTATCACATAAACGGTCTGATACTTCTTTTACAGTATGTCACTGCAAACCTATGTTTATAAGTTAAATAATAATTGGGAATGATTTCTATAAAAATTTCAGTGGAAGTGATGCGTTGGCAGGTAATCTATTAAGATAATATCATACATTTCATTTATGCAAGTTTACAAGTTCATAGAATTTTCCATTGTGGTCACTAAAAATTACCTGTGATGTGACAAAGATTACTGTTGAATACTAAACAGTAAAGACAGATGGGATGATCTTTACCTTTTGAACAACAACTCAAAATTATAGATGTAAACATAATGTACCACATTTTAGGTATAGTTTGTAAACAAATCTATTGTTATGACTCTCTCAGCAGGCCTACTGTTCGGGATTTAAGCTTGATTTATGACAGGGGAAAGCCAAGTACGTATTAAATGTTTTCCTATTTTATTTTACTTTATTTTGTAATAATGAAACATATTTTTTTAAAACTTCTTTAATGATAATGAAACAAATAATATATAAAATTTGAGACATAATATAGTAAAAAAAAATCTGATGTGGCCAGCATATTACCTTACGTTAATTCTATGTATTTTGCATAAAACCCATACCGAACGTTCCTTGGAAAAGTAAAATTGTAACACGAACATAAATATTTTCTACGAATTCCATAGGTACCGAAAATTTCTAGAAAAAGATTCTATACAGGTGTCTCTAAAATAGGGGGACATGGCTTAACCACAGATTCCTGAGGCTAAAATAAGACTATTTAACTAAACTTGCTTCTACCGGAAAGTGTACCATTTAGCCAGTATGCTGCTTCAAAATTCTTTGAAAAAAAAAATTGCTTAACAGAACGCTTTATTCGATTTGGACGAAATTTGGTATGACAGTTCATATGGTTGTCATCTTTTAAGATACTTGTTGTTATTTTTGACAACCCATAAACAATTGTTACTGTCATTAAAAATTAGTTGTTTGATATATGGATAGACTGCTAGATTCAATTTATTTAAAAAATTCACGGTGCAGACACTCAGGTTTTATTATTTTCTGTCTGAGCCGTAACAGATATCACAAATTACACAGAGAGAGAAAAGTTTACTATTGAATGTATTTTTCTGAAAAATAGTTATTTACATACCAAATGCGGGAACGTCTGGTTCCCGTATAAGTGTTAGTACAATATTTTTCGTACGAATTCGTTATTTTTGTACAAATAATTGTTTTAAATACATTGACATTGCACAGCTGATGGCTGGGACCTTATACTAAAGTTTGCCCCAATTTCAATTGTAGTATTATAACAAAATATAATTTAATAAACTTGTTTAATTTCTTAGCTACTTATGTTACAATTTATGTTACGTTTGTTGGTTATATTTTCCACTGCTGCACTGCTACCCGAGCCGAAGCCGATTGCTGTCATCACAGGTACAAGTTGTGACCAACATTGTGAACCAAATGCACTAAATTCTTTATATTACAATTAAATTTCATTTAATAATCCACCATTTTCTCTTATTTTTATTAAGCCGAAGAGAAACTGTACTTTTTTATTATATAGTTTTTTAAGAAATGCTTTAGAAATAAGTGTTTTTTTCCAAAATTTTCCGGTCGCTTATCCTGGGAAATTGACGTTTCGGACGTTGCTTAGGCGACGCGAAACAACACATTTCAATGCAAGAGTACGAAAAAATAATTTCATGTTATCGGTGTGGCTATTAAAAAGTTACGATCTAATTAACGTTGGGACACCGAAGTTATATATACTAGTGGTTCACTAATAATGACACGTATATGACATAAGCATATGAACTGTCATACCAAATTTCATCCAAATCGAATCAAGCGTTCTGTTATTATAAGCAAAATAATTCTTTTTTTTTTTTTCAAAGAACTTTGAAGCAGAATACTGGCTAAATGGTACCTACACTTTCCGGTAGAGCAAGTTTAGTTAAATCGTCTTACTTTAGCCTTAGAAATCTGAGGTTAAGCCATGTCCCCATATTTTAGAGACACCTGTATATCCAATAAAATTACAACACGAACATATACTATGTAAATTGCACTTGACATGGACATCGGTCAATTAGAATATTTGAATATGTCAACAGTTCCATGGTTACAGCATAGCTGGCTGATTTAATATGATAGAAAATATGTAATCAAACCGTATAGACAATCAAATGTTCTTCCATATTTATAACAACATAAAATCTCAAAAAGTAATATTTAACTGCGTTTTCTTATTTTTTCTTAATTTATAACAATGGTCAGAGACGTAATTTGATTTTGCGAATCCATTAAATATCATTTTTGAAATACGAAATGCATACAGAGATTTGCGAACTTTTTTGCAGTCCGAACCTAAGCGACAGGTCTACCACAGGCTTAGTATGTCAAAGTCATAACGGTAGAATTCTGTAAAACTATACCTGAACTCCTGAACATGCATGACCGATAGTCTTTCCGTCAAGAAATAAAACTGATTCCAGATTCCAAGCCAACAGGTACTGGTTAAATTCCAGCAACTGTCTTAATTACTTTTATTTATAAAATAGATGTTAATTTCATATTTTTATGTTATCCATTTAGAATGACATGATTCATTTGATAGAAAAATAGTATGCTATTACTCATGAGAATGAGTAATAGCCATTACATGCGAATAGAATACATGTGTTGAATATTTTAGAGTGCTCTTCATTTTTCTTAAAGTTTATTTCATAGATTGCTCTGAGTCTTATTATGTTGTATATATAATATCTAGTTAGTTTTTAATGTTTGTTTTTGATATCTGTCAATCATATGTAAAATAATTATTTGTTCGTGCATGCTGTCAAAGTTATATGAATAAAGACTTGAATTTCAACCAATCTATATATTTACCTTTTCTTCACTGTTAAACAAAAGGTTATGGGCCCAGAAAGAGGCGTGAAAAGGTTCTTGTAAGTTATATTTTTTGGTTTGTGATTGCCAGTGAGAGCAAGTTAAAGTCGGATTCATTGAACTACGTTTGTACGTGTGGGAACAAAGAAGAAGGAAAATGTCGGACAAGATGTTTCTTAATCTCCCAACTCTAACGAAAGAGTCGTATCAACGATGGAAATTTGACATCCATGCAGCCTTAGAATCAAATGATTTATATGGGTTTATTGATGGATCGAAGCCACAACCAGTTCTTCTTGCAGACAATACAAATGCTGTAGCTATAACTGATTGGAAAAAAAGTGATGCAAAAGCGCGGCTGATTATTTCGTCTAGTCTAGATGATGAACATCATGCTGCAATACGTTCAAGTACAAGTGCGAAAGATATGTGGGATACAATAATTACCCTGAGAGAGCAAAGTTCATATACAAACAAATATCTTGCACAGCAAGAATTTCATCAATATAAATTTACTCGAGGTACGACAATTTCCGCCTATTTTTCTGGATTATTAATAATAAAGCAGAATCTCGAGTCAATTGGTGAAAAAGTAACTGATGCTACTCTAATTGCAAAAGTGGTAAATGATTTGCCAAAGGAATATGATTTCTTTCGACAATCTTATCGCATTGCTGCTGCGGCAGGAACTGTTCTTAAGTTACAAGATATTCAAGCTCAGCTAATGGTGGTGGAACGGGACATCTTGAAAACTGGTGACAATGCGACTGGCGATGCTTCAGGCGAAGCTCTTGTGATAAAGCATCCTGGTAGAAAAATAATTCAAGGCAAAAAAATACCCTCTAAAATCAAAGAAAAACGAACCTGTTGGAAATGTGGTTTGCAAGGACATCTTCGAGCAAATTGTAAAGTTGAACGCGACAATGATACCAAGAATTTTCATCACAAAGCATTGATGAAGAATGTAGAGAACAACTGCATGACAGACTGGAAAGGGGATTCCGGTAGTTCCAGTCATATGACAAGAAATAAAGATTCCTTCGAAGACTTGACTTTGTTTGACCACGCCATGAGCATCAAGGTTGGTGATGGAAGAAAAATGGAAGCAAGAGGTCGAGGAACAATCAATGCAGAACTGTTCAATGGTACTTCTTGGACGAAAAGAAACCTGATTAATGTTCTCTGGGTCCCAAATTTATGTGAAGAAGGACTCATAAGTCTCGGAGTCCTCACTGAACGTGGTTTCAAAGTAGAAATGGAAGGAAAAGAACTGAGAGTTTTGGATAATAAAAAACTAATTTTAATAGGTTACAGAAACAACAACAATTTGTACAATTTGAAAATACGGTCAGTAGAACAGTATTCTCATGTAGCTGTTGCGAATATGAAGCTATGGCATGAACGACTTGCACACATTTCCCCAGTAACGGTCAGGAAGATGGAAAAACTGAACATCGTTGAAGGCTTGGACAAAATCAACACAAAGGATGAATTTTTCTGCGAAGGCTGTGCTTTCGGAAAAATGTGCAAGAAGCCTTATAAAACCAAAGACAAGAAATGCGAAGAAATAGGTGCCGTGATACATTCAGATGTGTGTGGAAAAATGGAGGTTGAATCCTTAAATGGATCTTTGTACTATATTGAATTTAAAGATGAAGCAAGTAATTACAAAAAGGTTTACTTCATGAAATCTAAGAATCAAGTTTTGAGTAAGCTAAAACAGTTTGTTGCTGATCAGCGATCTGAAACTGGAAAAACAATGAAAACTTTCTTCAGTGATAAAGGTACCGAATTTGATAATGAAGAGGTGAGAAATTTTTTAATGAATCATGGTATAAAACATCATATGAGTGCTGCTTACAACCCACAACAAAATGGACGGGCTGAAAGAGAAAATCGAACTTTAGTTGAACATGCCAAGTGTATGATACATGCTAAAAGACTGCCAAAAAGTCTTTGGGCGGAGGCGGTGAATACCGCAGCATATGTATTGAATAGAGTTCCTGTTTCTGGTAGCAACGTCACTCCGTATGAGGTATGGTTCAACAAAAAGCCTTCTGTACAACACCTAAGAGTTTTTGGGACCACGTGTTATGTTTTAATTCCGAAACAACAACGAAAAAAGTGGGAACCAAAATCTAGAAAATGTAAACTGGTTGGATACACTGCCACTGACAAAAACTATCGTGTATGGGATGTAGAAAAACGAAGAATTGACATTGTTAGAGATGTTAAGTTTGACAAATCGACTGAAATATGCGACGGAGTCACCATATCACTAGATATTGACGTACGAAAAGACAAGGAAGAACCATATCAAGACCATGAACAAGAAGAACCTGTCAACCACATTACTGAAGAAGAAGATGAACCTACAATGAATAAGAAAGCTGGAAGACCACCAGGTGCGAAGAATAAAGTGTATGAAGGAGAAGCAAAATATTTACGGGATCGAACTGGAATTAAGAAACCAGGAAGATACTGTGAACAATGTTGTTTGATGAAAACTTCACCGACGAACTACACGGAGGCAATCAATTCTGAAGATTCTGAAGAGTGGACAAAGGCGATGAATGACGAATACAGCAGTCTTATTCAGAATAAAACCTGGGAATTGACAGAACTTCCTGAAGGAAGAAAAGCAATAACATCAAAATGGGTATTTACAATAAAAGAAAGGCCAAAAGCACAACCACGATATAAGGCTAGATTGGTAGCTAAAGGATTTCTACAAAAACCAGGTGAGGATTATGGAGATATTTTTTCACCAGTCATGAAAATGGACTCCATTAGACTAATCCTATCATTAGCTACATACTATAAACTAGAAATTGCACACTTCGATGTAAAGACAGCTTTCTTATATGGCGAATTGGGGGAAGAAATATTCCTAGAACAGCCTGAAGGTTTCACTGATGGAAGCAGCAAAGTATGTAGACTAAGAAAAGGACTCTATGGACTGAAGCAGGCATCGAGGACGTGGAATAAGAAGTTACATGGAATCTTAACTGATTATGGATTCAAACAACTAATGTCCGATAACTGCGTTTATTTTCTTAAAAGGAATGAAATAATAGTTTACCTGGGAATCAACGTTGATGACGGTTTACTATGCTGCGACTCAAGATTGGAAACAGAACAAATACTTACCTACCTAAAGACACATCTCGAGATTCAAGTTGAAGAAGCAAATTGTTTTGTAGGCCTGGAAATCGAACGAGACGAAGAGAAAACAGTCATGAAGATTCATCAAAAGACGTATGACAAGAAAATTTTACATAGATTCAATATGACAGAATGTAAAATCATGGCCACCCCGATTGATGCAAATGTGAAGTTCAGCAAACCTAAAGAATCTACAAGTGAATCTGCACCATTCTCTTACAGGGAAGCAATAGGAAGCTTGATTTACTTGATGATTGGAAGCAGACCAGACATTGCATTTGCAGTTAGCAAGCTGAGTCAATACATTGAAAATAACAGTCAAATTCATTGGACAGCGGTCAAGCGTATCTTCAGATACTTAAGAGGTACACTTGATCGAGGAATAACTTATACTAGAAATGGAGAAAAACGACTTCAAGGATTTTGCGATTCAGATTATGCTGGTGATTTAGACACCAGACGATCAACTACTGGATATATTTTCATGTTAAATGGTGGTGCAATATCCTGGAGCTCAAAACTACAGAAAACTGTGGCGCAATCCACAACTGAAGCGGAGTATATTGCCCTGGCCGAAGCTACAAAACAATCATTGTGGCTTAGTCAGTTATTATCTGATCTAGATTTCAACCCAACTCCTGTCGACATACACTGTGACAATCAGGGAGCCCTGAAACTAGTAAAAAACCCAGAATTTCATCAGAAGACCAAGCACATAGATGTTCGATACCATTTCGTCAGGGAAGCAGATAAAGAAGGGAAGATCAATATCAAGTATCTACAAACAAAAGAACAGTTAGCAGACATTTTGACTAAACCGCTTCACGGTGTTCGCTTTAAACATTGTTTAAATTTAATTTCAATGTAAATGCGATTAAATGAAATTCAGAGCAAGAGGGCGTGTTGAATATTTTAGAGTGCTCTTCATTTTTCTTAAAGTTTATTTCATAGATTGCTCTGAGTCTTATTATGTTGTATATATAATATCTAGTTAGTTTTTAATGTTTGTTTTTGATATCTGTCAATCATATGTAAAATAATTATTTGTTCGTGCATGCTGTCAAAGTTATATGAATAAAGACTTGAATTTCAACCAATCTATATATTTACCTTTTCTTCACTGTTAAACAAAAACATGACTGTATCCCCAACTGTCAAATAATAACATATCAGTAATATATTTGTATTGTAGTCCAGTCATTAGGTAGATTTACCCTGCAAAAGGTCGGGTATTTTTGATTTTTGGATATGTTATATATTTAGTGGTCTCAACAAAAAATGCAAGTTTTCACCCTCGGGGGCCTTCGGGAAGCACCGCCAACTTCATTTAAATCATATTTTATTATATTTTTTTACGTTTTTTTATAAATTACTTTTTGACAATCATTAATTATTATTATTTAACTAATATATATAAATATTAATTATTGTTTATAGTTTTTTTTTAATTCTAAAGATTTTCTAGTCCAGCAAATTTATGATTTTACCTTAAAGTAATTACAACAAAAGCTTTTTAACGGAATCCAGTCCCAGAGAAGTGCGCCGAATAACATATCAATATTTTCCCGAAATCGGAGCATGGGAACCTCCCGCCAATTTGGACAAATGGCGGCATATTCAGGTTTATGGCCATTTGCTTAAAACAATTATGAAAATATTTAAATTATTCAAAAAAAAACAAACAATATTACGTACTTGATACTTAGTTTAATAGGTTTCACTATTTACAACAGTTTACATTCGACGTGGCATCGAAAGAAGTAAGTTATCGATGTTTTATAAAAATTGTTAAAGTTTTCCTGCAATTTTTTAGTTTTTCATCCACCACTCTGATCTTGTTAAAGATACGGTGATGCGGTTTTAAAATTTGAATTCAGCATAAAATTCTCTTTCGTATCGTGTATTACACTATTTTTTCCGATGAACAATTGGCGAGTTACTAACAACTAAAACTCACATGAAATTCCTCTAAAATTTTAAACATCTGAAAATCGGCTCTTTTCTCAATTTTTCATCAACCACTTTGACACCTATTAAATACTTAATATTGGTTATCTGTAAGCCTGCTGAAATTTTGAATGAAAAATTGAGAAAAGAGCCGATTTTCAGATGTTTAAAATTTTAGAGGAATTTCATGTGAGTTTTAGTTGTTAGTAACTCGCCAATTGTTCATCGGAAAAATAGTGTAATACACGATACGAAAGAGAATTTTATGCTGAATTCAAATTTTAAAACCGCATCATCGTATCTTTAACAAGATCAGAGTGGTGGATGAAAAACTAAAAAAATGCAGGAAAACGGTAACAATTTTTATAAAACAGTTATCGATAACTTACTTCTTTCGATGCCACGTCGAATGTAAACTGTTGTAAATAGTGAAACCTATTAGACTAAGTATCAAGTACGTAATATTGTTTGTTTTTTTGATTAATTTAAATATTTTCATAATTGTTTTAAGCAAATGGCCATAAACCTGAATATGCCGCCATTTGTCCAAATTGGCGGGAGGTTCCCATGCTCCGATTTCGGGAAAATATTGATATGTTATTCGGCGCACTTTTCTGGGACTGGATTCCGTTAAAAAGCTTTTGTTGTAATTACTTTAAGGTAAAATCATAAATTTGCTGCACTATAAAAAATCTTTAGAATGAAAAAAAAACTATAAACAATAATTAATATTTATATATATATAAGTTAAATAATAATAATTAATGATTGTCAAAAAGTAATTTGTAAAAAAACGTAACAAAAATATAATAAAATATGATTTAAATGAAGCATTCATGTAATTTTCAAAAAATTTGCTCTGTTTGAAGCACTGTAGCTCGCTAACTATTAATTATAGAAAAAAATGTTTAAGATAAAAGTTGTAGAGAATTTTATAGTCAACGAACTAGACAATAACTATTTTTGCCTAATGCAAATCAGTGAAGAGATATTTAGAAAAAACCGCTTTTTGCGCCTTTTTTCTCAACTTGGCGGTGCTTCCCGAAGGCCCCCGAGGGGAAAAACTTGCATTTTTTATTAGGACCCCTAAATATACAATATATCCAAAAATCAAAAATACCCGACCTTTTGTGGAATAAACCCTTATTTTTCTACCAAATGACTGGACTATTGGTAAATAAGCATAATTTTTTCACTGACATGCAATCTTTATTTGTTTACAAACACAAACAAATCTAGTTATCGATGTAACAAAATTATGATGTGATTTGACATTTAACAGATAATTTTAAAACCCACTATTCACCTACAGTTTAAGTTTAAGAAGAAAATAAAAGTATGAAAAATGACAAAACTTATAACTTTGGCTTTTTTGTAAAAAAAATAATACAATGATTTTATCCAACACTTTCTTTAAATTTGTTAAATCATTTTTATATTTTTGTTCATCGTTTGACACTGACATGTCAATTGATATACTATTTTAAATTATAAAGTATAGGATGGGTGTTTTTGATGTATTGTTAATGGTTACCATTGTTTTTTTTTTGCATATTATAAATTTAGTGTAGTTTTACAGTGATTTTTGCGTAAAATATTTATATACCGGGTGTCTACTTTTATTTCCGAACATAGGAAATTCAATGTTAAAATTTTGATTCGGCGATATCTCTTTACCTATTAATTTTAGAACAAAAGTGTAATGAAGATAAATGTTCAGAATAAAAACTTCATTGAGTACCAAGTTTGTTTTAATGTATAAGTTAGAAACAAAAGAAAATACACGATTTAATCCAATTATCAGAGTGCAATGAAAAAGAAAACAATAATTTATATTTCTTGTCTCTGGCATATCACACAGATTTGTCATTCCTCTTTATTTTATTATTATTAGAATATGGGAAGAGTTAATCTAGAAGAAATAAATAATAATCACAAATTCTAATAAGAATAAAATAAAAAGAAATGTCAAATCTGTCAGATATGCCAGGAACAAGAAATATAAATTATTGTTTATTTTTTCATGGCACTCTGATAATTGCCTTAAATGACGTATATTCCTTTGCTTCTAACTCGTAAAAAAGAAACAATTGAACAATGATGTTGGACCTCGTTGATGCAGTTTTTCATTCTGAACATTTTTCTTCCTTACACTTTTGTTCTAAAATTAATAGGTAAAGAGATGTCGCCAGATCAAAATTTTAACATTGAATTTCCTATGTTCGGAAATAAAAGTAGACACCCGGTATAATTATTTGTACTTATTTATATCATAATGATAAACGTCTGTAACTATAAATATTCAAGAAATTCCAGTCGATTTCATGAAAAATGAAAAAAAGATGATGAAGCGAATGACACTGACATCTGTCAATATTTATTGTATCCCAAGCCCAGACAAATTTGGGAGGGTTGACGTCAGGAAGGGCATCCGGTCGTAAAAAACCGCCAAAACCATGAATGTAAAGGAAAAGGATTAGGGCTAGAACGTCCCCCATAAGTGAAGCGCAGTTTTGTCGCCCGATGGATGTGAGAAGTGGACGTGGGATACTGGACCAAGGATGAGTTCGGTTTGGGATGTTAATGGAGCGCTTGGTGGTGGAGGGAAAGAGGAAGAGTGAACGGCCCAAGCTCAGGTGGAGTGACAAGGTGGCGGAGAACTTGTGGGAGAGAGTGTGAAGTCCGGGGGACGCTATAGTCCGGAAGGAATGGAGAAGGATTCTGGGAGGGTGGAATGCCGACCCTGTGTAACACGGGAAAAGGCAAAGAAAAAGAAGAAGTTAATAAGAAAAAAAAAAAAAAATGCTGTAATAATTATTGTTTGTCATTGGGAATTTTTTGAAAGAAAAATTAATTAAAATAGGTGAAAATGAGGACCTTCCTTTAAAACATATTCACTTAAAAGCAGCATCGTTGAATTTAATTCCTAAGCTAATAACCCTAATTCGTTTCATCAGCCGTAGATGTCAGCTGTCAGTATGTAAAGATAAGTAACCTGTGTATCTTTTAACATAAATGTTAGTATTAATTTAAATAAGTTTTATCATGTTAAATTATTTCAATAATAAAATAATTTCGTAAATTTGCTTATTATTAAATAAATAAATAAATAAATATAAATATATCATCACGGCATATTACCCATTTCTGGGTGTGCCAGTATCTACAACATATGTAGACATCGGTTATGATGACGATATATTTTACCGTGTGGGCGCTTACCAGGCGTCACCTGGTAAAAAAAAAACAGCAAAAATCAGTAATAATTCCTTCTTAAATATTCTCTCACGGAGTAAGTACAATAGTTATTTCAAATAACCACAGTAACAAGTATATTATGAGTCGGTGTGTTATTAATCATTCGAATGAGTAATAGCCATTATATGCGAGTAGAATACTATACTTTTTCTACAACTATTCAATAAGAATTTGAACTTTTCTGTCTGGATAGGTGTAATTAAAAAATTCTTAATGTTTGCATATTTAAAAGTTTATTTTTTTTGCATTTGTTGCAAGATATACAGGGTGTTCATTTTAAATGGGCCACCATTGCTATCTCGAGAACTATAAGAGCTAAAAAAACGGTTAAATGGGCAAACAATTTCTATTATACAAGACCTTGCGCAAAAGTTCCCAATTTTAAACAAAAATTTTATTTTGCAATTCCAAATTGAAATTTTATAAATATTGCTCATTCGTAGTGATAGCCATGGAATTAAAATACAATTATACAGAAATACATATTGTTTCAACCTCAGAAATTCTATTTTTAAATTAAATTTACAATTATATTCTATACCTATGTCACTAATGCCCGGTTTCTCCACAGCAACTTAAGTTGTTGATTATTAAAGTGCTACTTAATTGTAAGTAGGACTTATATCTCAATTGCGTTGCACCAGCAAATTCAAATGCGAACTTAACTTATGTCACAAATTACATTAGCAACAGCGAAATGTTGTTCTATGATTGGTCAATTTGAAATTTAGCGATTCAAAATAAAATACCGGCTGTCAAATGTCAAAGCTGTCAATGTGTTTAACAGGGTTTATATTTGTATTCATTCAACAATATTCGATATGGATTTACAGGATTTCCCTAATTTTGACGACGTTAACGTCGTGGATACTGTGATGGAAGTCGATATTGTCGAAAATGGTAGGACTCCGCGACAAATAAGTAACAGAATTGATTTGTTCCAAATATATTATTTATTTTTAATATTTTTATGTGGACCACCGCCAGTCTTATAAACTGAAGCCTTTTTCTTCGATGTCGTCTTCCTTGCGTCAGTCTCCATATTTGCACACATTTTATTAGCAATGCTGCGGCAATTAATTTCCAGGTGTTATCTTTTTGAATATTAGACATGGACACCGCAATGATTTTTTAATTTTCAATATTCTCTTTAAATCTTTGTTTCTACAATCTCACAGACCAATTTTCTTCCTCTTTGCTATAATTTAATCGTTTCTTCTTTATATCATCTAATTTTCTTGCCGTAACAGACCAAAACGAAACAAATTTACCGCGACTTACCGATATGTTAATTGACATATGACACATAACCACATAAGTCACCGATTTTTTCGACTTACATTTAAGTGCTACTTACGTCTCACATTTTGACATTTTTGCGTGGTGCAACAGTTTAAGGTGGAACTTAGGAATAAGCAACGACTTAAGTCGTAAGTTGCTCTGGAGAAACCGGGCATAAACATATTTTGCATTTATATTCTACACTTAAAACACTGGATATATTTTATTTATTTTCGTTTTGTAACCTGCAAAATCGAAATTCTGACAGTTCAAATGCATTTATTTGTGATTTTGTTTAAATTCCATAATTATCACTATAAGGGTCGGTTTTTCAATCTCTGGTTAAAATTTTAACTTCTAATTAAGTAAACAATATTGCATCGTTTTGTTGACAGCAAAGATAAATCTGGCATTTGACAGTACATTTCGTTTCAATTTTATTTATTTAACTCTTAGTTAAAATTTTAACCAGATATTGAAAAACTGACCCTAAATGAACTATACCTATAAAATTTCAGATTCGATTTTAGAAGTTAAATAAGGTAAAATAAAATTATTTAGGTGTAAGATTTTATTATCTACAACTTTTATTTGAAACTTGTTTGTGCAAAATTAAATGGGAAGTTTTGCGCATGGCACGCTTTTTAATTAACACCCTGTGTATGAAAATTAAATGGTGGGAGGTATTATTTAAAAATTATAATATATTAAAATATATGTCAGGTGTTATAAAAATTTTGTTATGTATTTTGTAAGAGAATCGAGCTACGAACTGAAAACTTATATGATGAGTCCGACAAAAAAATCCAGAGCCTCAACCTAATACTCCGGAATATCGTTATAATGAAAGTGAGATAAAAGCAAGAGCTTTAATCGAACGATGCAATGTAATGGTTTACTAAAAATGAGATTTAGATGTTTATTGAAGCGCCGTGTATTACACTACCAGCCTAATAAAAAAAATTATTAACGTATGTTTAATTTTACTAAATATGTGTAATAAGAAGAACTTGCTTTTGGCGAAAGAGAAAATGTATTAACTGAAAAATTAAATATTTCACCATATAAATTACATTTTCGTTATTATATATTCAGGATGTTACCATTAAATCATTTACAATATGTATTCTATATTAGTTTATTTAAACAAAACAAAATAAAGGTACAGAAAAAATAATTATCTATGAACATGTAATAGCCTTATGTTTACTTAACAAGTAAAAAAAAATCCCGACAAATACGAGTATGATCTACATAACTACATCCTATATTATTAGTGGTGTATTTTCTACAGTGACAATGTTATTAAAAATATATTATTCTTCATTTATATATGTGCACTGTACCTGTATTATTTAATGTATTATTAGTATATCAATTTTCTTTTTTGTCTAATACTAGTACAGATCTAAGTGTTGTAGGTACTTCTGAATTTTCAGTTCCTTCGATTGATGTAAGACTTACCATTTCTAATATCGATAAGTCTGTATCGTTTAAATTGTTAATTGGAGGTGGTCCACTATCAGTTTTGTCTTTTAATTAATACAGATTTTATGTTTGTTTTTATATTCCGCCATTAAAGGAAACAGTATGAATCTAAATATTTAGGTAAATTAACTATGAAACTTACTTTTCGCAACTGCTTCTAATTTTTAGAACCACCATTTGGGACTGAATTTAATATATTCGTTATTTCTTCACAAAGATTTGGCTGCCTTTGTAACTAAAATTGCTGCTTAATTTTCCTTCTGTTAGCTTCGGATTTTTTTTTTTTTTTTGGTATCCAATGAGGTCATGCAAAAAAAAATAATTGTACCTTTTTTCTGTTTAAATCGAAAAAGGATAGTCTAATTCATCGATCAGTATGATTAAATTATTTTTTATTTATATTTTTTGTTGTATAAAATCGTTTTAAAGTATGGTATTTTTAAAAAGTTGCAAAAACCAGCCATGTTTTGTCGTCACAACGTTACGAACGAAGTTCAGACTCATTTCAAACAGACATTTTATAAGGACATATAATTTCTAAAAGAAAAATATATATAAACTATAAATTGAGGATTACATATCTAAATATGCTATTTTATATTAATATAATATCGTTCTATTTATTTTTAAAAATATAATTTTCATTTGGCGTGAAATTATGTACGTTACATCAGATGTTTCTTTTACTTTTGAATCTTTGAATTAGACGGTTATAAACGTATATGAGACATTGAATATATTCCAGAATATTATTTTATTCTTTATTTTGGCACGAAACAACGTTCCATAGACATGTTTACTTTCATAAATTTTAGGTTATCTTTAAATGTCACTTTGACGTTTAAGACAATGTGAAAATCAAAATGGTCGTGCTTCTCACTCTGTGACGTCATTGGACAAGGGACGAAGCGGGGGTCTTCAGCCGCATTTTAAAGAATGTCATTTTCAATTACAATTTTTTCATGATTAAAGATCGATTTGAGGAAAAATAAAAAATACGGGTCTATAATTTTTCACTACTCTATCGATTAAAATTATAAAAAAAAGTCGTGCATGACCTCATTAACATAATTATTTGTTCATTATTTACGTAACCTGCTCTTTTAACAATTTTTTATAACAAATTTTAATTTAAAACACATACTAAATGTGACCCGAAAAACTGACAGTAGAACATAATCATCACATGTTAGTTACTAATGAAGGGGGCTTTCCAGTTTCCAATTAGACACAGAGAGACACTGTGTAACACAGTGCACCGTGTACGACACAAAGCGTTCCATTAACGACACAAACGAATACTGCCTGACACAAGAAAATGTGTTTTAGTGTGTGATGGTGCGATGTTTGTTTTGTTAACCTATAAATTTATTTAGCTAAAGTACCAAATCGGAATTTACATACGTATTTTCTGAAAATGTCTGGTAAGTAAGAAATAAATTAAATTGTACTGATAATAATTACTTTTATCGTAATCTATCTCTAAAAAAATATTCTAAAACATTTTTTACAAATAAACAAATGATATCAGCTAAGTTTTACAAGAAAAAATATTTTATTTTTATTGGTCAATTTCGAACAAATCTGTAAGTCAAAAAGAGAAAAATATTCATAGAGGCGCAATCTGGTGCACTTTCAGCGAATTAAAATGCGTTCCATTTGCAGTGCAACACATTGTCTCTGTGTGTCGCATAATTGGAAAGCCCCCGAAAGCATATTATTGTTTGGTAGGAAATACGTTCGCTTGTTCTCGTTTTTCTCATGCGCTCTCCTCTACCAGTCTCGCAAACCACTCGAGAAAACGTTTTTCGAAAATGAATTCGTATCAAGGCTAGTATACCGGCTACATACTTGTGTCCTTAGTGGCAGTGAAATGTCCGAGTAAGCTTCATTATTGAAAATACTCAGATATGTATTATTATAATATTAAAACTGTTTAAAAAATAAGCTTTTCTTGTTTGCTTATAAACTTTTCAAATTTGTGTATATAATTTCATAAGGAATTGCGGTATTTAATTTTTTATTACAGAAATTCACAAAAACTCAAGGTCTAAAGGAACATTTAGATTACAAAATAAAAATGTTTGTAACGCAAGTAAACGTAAAATTTTATTCTACATATTTGTCGTATACATTTTTTATAGATTAATTTTACATACGAAATGATGTAATAAAATGAGAATTTAAAAATTATTTACAAAATAATACGAGCTTTTTTAACATTGTGTTTTTTTAAGTTTATTACTCAAGACAAGACCTATCACAAATATCATAAATGAAATTGAAATTAATTAGAACTACAATTTAAAATATACTGCTTATGCCCATCTCCTTGAATCGCGTGTCCAAAGTGATACGTGTTTCTTTGATTTTTGCGCTAGAGGCGGAACGTGATAACGACCCAACTGTCAATCCTCATTTCGAAAAGCATATTTATGAAATCTCAAGAAAATTTTTATAATACAGTAGAGACCCTTAAATTTGAATTGCTAAATGTCAGGGGGTATTCATATTAACGATTTGTTCGGATTACTGAGTTGGGGAGCGTCAATTTAGAAAGTTTTGCAATATTACATTACTTCAGACAACAAGCAACGCTGAAATTGTGAAATAGAAACAAAAAACATAATTATTTTATCTTTGAGTTTTAATTTTTTGTGCGTATGCATTTATATTACCTCTTCATATTTCTATGTAATATTATTTTGTAACTGTAAGTGTCCTGTGGAATAATAAAGAATTTTGACAAAATTGTAACTATTTGTTTATTTTCGGGTGTTCATTCCGGCTTTAATCGCCAGTCGCCAATGTATTGTGTATTCACAGTTAGTTAACGAAACGCCGCTTATGTGGAATTAAAATTTCCTTTTTCTGCCGCTATTTTCAATATCAAATGCTGTTGTTTTATAATACTCTTTTGACATATGCAAGTGATTTTTTCGAATGTTATAAATTGTGTTAAATCTATTTTTATAAACATTATTACTTATTAGCTACAATTAATATGAACTTGAGCGATAATCGACTGAGGAATGGATGAGGGGTCCCAAAGGAAAAATAATCGGACAAGCAGCCTGAAGTGAAATTATTTATTTCAAGCCAACGTTTCGACTAAAACGTTAGTCTTCTTCAGGGTAAGAAATGTCTAATTACATAAGGTTTTTGTGGCAATCATCCATGAGGAACAAATAAAATTATCACAGAGTTGATCGTCGCACTTTATAAAAACATAAATAAGTAACATATTACATAAGGTTTTTGTGGCAATTATCCATGAGGATCAAATAAAATTATCACAGAGTTGATCGTCGCACTTTATAAAAACATAAATAAGTAACATTTAAAAAGATGAAAAGTCAATAGTAATAAAAAAAAAATAAATGAATAAGAGTTAATGTAAAATTTTTGTAGTCAAAGGATGTAAAATGAAAACGTTCAACAAAATTTTTTACACGTGTGACTGCACTAGTGGAAGTATAAGTATAATCGGGCCTAAAATAGGGTCGTTGTCACGTAGTGCATCTAGCAAATATTCAAGAAAATACGTATCACTCAGAACCTCAAAAACAATAAAATCAGTACCAAATAGTATAACCAGTATATTTTAAATCGTGATTAGAGCTTAGAACTAAATCTGACATTTAAAAAAATAAAATAATTTCCTATTTAAAAAATAGCGGCATTTGTATTTAAATTTTTAACTGTAAACGAAATATCATTTGAAAAGACTAATACTCATCATAAAAGATTTGTTTTTATAATCAATCATTATTTTTAATGATAAAGTAATTATTTTATTTAATGACTGCACTACATTTCCATTTTGAAAAGTGAGATACCTGTTTAGTACTTGATAATGAAATATAAAATACTTTTATATGAAAAGTGATAATTACATGAAAATGTATATTAAAAAAAAGTATCTACATTATTTACAATAGTTGATGCCTTGATCTACGATGAATTTTTAAGCAACTTTTGCTAACAAATTTATCATGACATAATTCACATTCGTAGGGCCTGTCTCCAGTATGTTTCCTAATATGAACAACTAAAGAATTTCTTTGAGTAAATCGCTTCTCACAATGTGGGCAAGCGTGTGGTCTTTCCCCAGTGTGGGTTCGCACGTGGACGCGTAAAGTATTTTTTGTGGCGAATTGCTTTCCACAACGTTCACAAGATAGAGGCTTTTCTCCTTTATGGACTCGTATATGATCTTCCAAACTTCTTTTGCAAGACAACTTTTTGCCACATATATCACATATTACTGAGCGTACATCTAAGTGTAAGCCTTTTCGGTGAACATTTAATGACTGCCTGCCAGAAAACTGTCGTCCACAATATTCACACTGGTATTGTGAAATGTCTGCACCATTGTGTTCTATTACATGAAGCTTCAGTGATTCTATATCAGGGAAAGGTTCGCCACATGCATAACAAGAAAAATTCGATTGATGTAATCTTGTAGTGTGAACTAACAAATCTAACTTTGTATGAAATTTTCGATCGCACTTGGAGCAAGGTGCTATCATAGTAGATGGATAATGTTTGTAATGAAAATCTAATCCTGATTTAAGAGCAAACTCTTTTTGACACACCTCACACCTATAAGCTCTATGATCATGAAGTTTCATATGCTGAGTTATTGATGATTTAGATTTTAATAGTTTGTTGCAAACAGGACATACACATTTTTTTAAAGCCATGTGTTTTACACTGTGAGAGAGAAATTTACTTTTGTACTGAAAAGTTTTTGGACATTTCGGACATTTATAATGTTTATATTCACGACTATCAGGGCCATTAATAAATTCAATATATTTATCAGCTTCACGTGTTAGTTTGTTCATTTCGAGATCTCCATTCCCCTCTTCTGATCTGAAAGAAAGAATTAAACAAACATAGTATAATACATTTTTATACTTGACGTAGTAATAAAAGACCTTATGAAATTCACTACTTATTTATTAAAAATAAAAAGTCTTGTATACAATCATAGAGAGGGAAATAATAATAATAATAAAAATAATAATAATAATAATATTAAAATTACTTGGAATTATATAACAGGTCATTAACTAAAACACTTTTTTTCATTGGAAGATGAGGTCAATAATTTATGTCTTGATTGTTGATGCAATTTAAGACATGTTTTACTAATAAATTTCTGTGAACATAAATTACATGGATATGGTCTATCTCCTGTATGTTTACGTTTATGTATAGTTAGAGTAGAAATTTGAGTGAAGGATTTTCCACAAGTTTCACAAGTATAGGGTTTGACACCTGTGTGTGTTCTTAGATGTACATTTAATGTATTTCTTTTGGCGAATGTTTTTCCGCACTGTTCGCAAGTAATAGGCTTTTCTCCCCGATGAAAGAGCATATGATCTCGAAGAGACGCTCTTGAAGATAATTTCTTTCCACATACTTCACAAACATACACAATGATACCCAGATGTCTAGATTTCACATGGCGCATCATAGATTGATAACATGCCATTGGCTTGCTACATAATTTGCATCTAAAACGGCAATCAGCCGAACCATGACTCTCTATAGCATGACATTTCAAAGCATCGGGAGAATTAAATTTTTCATTGCATTCATAGCAAGCTAAGCCCTCTGATTTTTCAATTGTATAATGAACTCTCATATCATTTTCATGATGAAATTTTTTGTTACATAAGGGACAAGATATATCATTTTCAGAAATATAGCGGTTCATATGCTGAATAAAACTACCCTTAATCTTAAATTCTCTGTCACATACTTTACATTTGTACGATTCATTGTTATCGTGATACGTTTTAATGTGTTTTTTTAAGTAGATATAATTTTGAAAATTTTTTGTACAGTAAATACAAGATGGTTTCGGATTATCAACAATATGTGTAGTCGTATGTCGAAGTAGACGAGAATTAGTGGCGAATGTTTTATAACACGTTTTGCACCGATATTCTGTACCCAAAAGAAGATCCTTTAGTAATGTATTCTTGCTTCCCTTATCTTCAGACCTGCAATATAAACAATACAGATCAAATCAAACTAAGATCAAACAAATATTTTGTAATAAATACCTAACAATATAGGATGTAACTAGTAAACTAATAGTTATAATACGTAGAAGATTAAAAAAAAAATACTGCTAGACATACGTTAATATTTTATTGACTTCATATTTACGTATTCAAATTACTAAGTTGTTATGTGCTCCAATAAAAATAGTGCTATTATTCGCAATAAATAAATAAATAAAAATGTAAAATTAATAATGATTTACTTTATCTTTTCGAGTTTTTTTTTCTCACATCAAGAAAATTTCTTATGAAAAAAGCGTTGTTACAAATTTCGCATGTATAAGGCATTTTGCCTTTATGTCTTCTAGATGAATATTTAACGAACTACTCTGAGTAAATCTTTTATTGCTATATCTGCACGATTTGTCTCCTGTATGTACACGTGAGTGAAGTGCTAAACTTGTTTATTGAAAAAAAAAAAAAATAATCCCACAAAACTAAAATGTTTTTCATTCGTGTGGACTCGCCTGTGATTATTTGCTAAATGCATTCCGCAAATTTCACATACTTTCACTCGAGTGTGAAGATGTTGTTTCTTCATGTGGTCTCTCACATACATGGCATTAACAAAAATCTTCCGCAAAATTCACACTTATTCTTAACTGTCACTGTCAACTACAACATGCTGATTTTCTATTAGCTTGAAAAGAGTTCCACTGTTGAGAAAGGGTTCTTTGCACAAATAGCAGCTAAAGCTTTTTCATGCCCTCGTATATTATGAAACATTTTTTCATGTTCTTCTATAAATTTTTCATCACACTTTTCACATGGAATTTTACCTGTAATCTGATATTTTCTTAGTGTGTAACTCATAATTTCGTTTCCAAATAAACTTTTTATGACATGCTTCATATTTTAGTGTATTTATTGTATGCATCTTCATATGCGCCGCTAATATATATTTTGTTTTGTACACTTGCGCACAATTTGGACATGGAAAACCACTATGATTTTCAACAAGTTTGCTTAATGTTTCGAAATAAATTGAATTAAACTGATTATCTTATCTATTATACTTGTACTATTGTCTGCTTCACGTGTTATATTAATATTTTCTCAAACTACGACTATGGAAACTTCATTCTAATAAATTATAATACGTATCATTCTTTTCTTCTCTTTATATCAATATTTAGCGCCCAATTTGCACTTATTTGCACTCTAAAATTTTTGTTCTGCTTCTTTTTATTTGCGAAATATTAAGGATTAAGTATTTTTAGTGCTAACTTCTTATAACAGCACCAAAATTACTATTCATTATATTTTTCCTTATGTTAATATTCAGCGCTTAATTTGCGCCTATTTGCAGCTCCAAAAATCTTTTATAGTGTTCGAGATATTAATTATCAATTATTTTGGGGCTAGGTTCACACCAGCTCCAAAGAAAATGTGAATCACTCATTTCGGCATTTCAGTAGTTAGCACCCAATTTGTGTCTATTTGCGCCCTGAGAAGTACATTTTATCTTTTCTAGTTTTCAGGATATTAATCTTCAATGATATGCATGCCAGGTTCACCGCCAACACAGACTTCGATATATAAATCTGTTAAATAATAACTTATAATTTTAACAACATTTAGGAGACCGGTGATTGTTGTCACAATTTTCGTTTTTGAATTTTTTAAGTTTATAGTTACCATTTTTAACATTAGCCTATCCTTTAGTGTGTACCCTTAGCTCTGTTTTCCTACAGTTTTGACACCATGGCTTTAAGGGGTTATTAAAAATTTCTTTTTTGCCTGAACAAATTTTTGTGACAATCACTCCGGGTTGGTTGTCACAGACTTTGGGGTTAGTTGTCACGGGTTATTTAAATAAAAAAAAAATAAAGGTTGATATAAAAAAAACATTAATAGGATGCCAGTAATTTAAATTTAAGACAAAGTTTGTGATTGAAATAAGAATTTAAGTGAATATTTAATGGTCAATAATACATAGGTACATTAGTCACTATCGATCGCATTTTTACAATTTTGACAAGTATAACAGTTATTCTGTCCGGGGTACATGATTCATGAGCCCAGTTATCCCTTTAGTTCCTAGTGGTTTCACTATAAAACCACATTTCACAAAATTTATTTCATACGTTCTAGTAGTTAAAACCGTAAATCACCGACACACATGTTAGTAAGCAGTGCTATCTCTTAACGCTTAGTATAAGTTGGAGCTCAAATGTATCGGTATGCCATAATTTTAAGTTAAAATTCTGTGATGCCAGTTTTGACAAGTTTCACTGCTTATATTGTTAAAATCTGAAGAGTGGAAAACAATGGCTGTTAAGTACATTTATTATATATTTATTACTAGATTGGCATATGTGACCAATTGTATCGTGAATTTATCTTTTATTATTATTATTTTTTTTTGAAAATTGTATATGGTCTCGCGGCTAAACCGCCCGGTTTCTCCTGTCGCCATGGAGATTACTTCTTTTTTCATAGTTCTTGCTACAGTTGTCAATAAACCCTGTATTTATGATAACATTTAACTACGTAAAACCAAAACATGCTGTTCCATTTTGGTTTAAAATTTAAAAGTGAAATTTAAATTTGCAGGTGATGGACTAATTTATTGCGCGAAATTTCCACTGTACCTTATATGGTAAAAAAAACCTGGAAATTTACCCTTTTTTCTACGTAAAATTGATTTTACGTTTTCTCGTAGTGGTCATTCGGAGACACCACCATTTTTTTTGTTATTTTAAGTTTACAAAGTAAATATAACTGTATTTTATTAATAGAATTATTTTTTGGGCTTTATAGGGTTAAATATAATGAATCAATTTTTTCAAGCGTGACAAACATCCCCAGGGTTTTTGTAACAACCAGCCATATAGACATTTCAGACAAATCATGATTTGACAGAAATACCATATAACCTAACCTCAAAGTTGATTCAAAGTAACATTATGCAACCTTATAGATTCACAGAAAAATAGTTGAAACACTGACTTCATTGAACAGAAAGTGAATAATCAGAGTTAATTATATCGTTCTGCGAATACTTACAGCTGCAAAAAACACAAAAACAACCAATAAAATCCATAGAATTGTCGCGACACATGAAACTACGTGCACACGCAATGATGTGAACACTTAGTAGTTTGAGTCTCAACCCCTACGTGGCAGTAGTGACTGAGAACTGAGACAACCTACCAATAGGAAATGACAGTTTGTTTTAGATATCAAATCCGTTTAATTTCATCTGGCTATCACAAATAATTATTAATTATATATTTAGGGGTCCTAATAAAAAATGCTTGAAGCACCGTCAACTTGGGAAAAGACGTAAAAATGGTTTTTTCAAAATATCTCTTCACCTTTTTGCATTAGGGCAAAGTAGTAATTTTTAATTTGTTGAGTATAAAATTCCCTAAACTTTCATATAAAACATTCTTTTCTATAACCAATAGATGGTGAGCTACAGCACTTGATATAGAGAATTTTTTTGAAAATGTCCTTAATGCTTTATTTAGATCATATTTTATTATTTATTTTTTTCACAAATTACTTATTATTTTTTAATTATTATTATTATTACTTAACTAATATACTTGTATATTAATTATTGTTTATTGTTTTTCTTTTCATTCTAAGCTGTTTTATAGTCCAGGAAATTTATGATTTTACCTGAAAGTAATTACAACAAAAGTTTTTTAACTAAATCCTGTCCAGAAAAATGCGCTGAATATAAACATATAAAAATTTTCCGAAAATCGGCGCACGGAAACCTCCCGGCAATATGAAATTCCAGCTCAATCGAATTAAAGGAAAACAGCAAAAAAAAAAAATCTGATGTGGCCAAAACAAAACCTCCCGCTATTTAATTTTTATTAATTTAAATACATACGTACGTATTGACTAACGCTGCAAACTGTTCCATTGCAGAAAACTATTGCTTTATTTACTATTTTCTTTTTAAAATGTCACTATTATTAATTTGAAGTGATAAGTTTTCTGACAGTGACATTTACTTTCAGTTACATTCATTTAAAAAATGAACTGTGTAACAAAGAAATAGTTTTTATCTTAGGCTTCGCGACTAATAAAAAAAAATATTTTTAAATTTATCTGTAAAATATATAGAAAAAGTATTAATGGTATTTTTTGAAGAAAAACCATTATGAGCTTCAAGTAAAGTACGATTTCCGTTTATCCGATTTACACCAAAATCTAATGGCTTCTATTCCTATTATAATAGGGTAAAAATACAAGGTTTCAGAATTTTCTGAATGATAGTATTTGAGTTAGAGTGCAAACAAAATTCGTACACATACACACACACACACACACACATGCACACATACAGACATCATCGTGAAAATGTTAAAAATGGATTCTAAGGACCTTAAAACGTGGTCATTTACTAAAATCTCGATATGAGATTTTTAGCACGATCCCTATACCTCCCTTACCAAGGGTAGCGGGAGGTAAAAATACAAATGTATATGCTGAATAACGGATATTAATAAAAAAAAAATGAAATGGTATAATTGAAATATTTCGAAAATAAGGTTTTTTTTTGTTATAGCGCTTCGACACGAATATGAATTTGATTGGCGACCGAAAGACCGGCTATACATGCATAACAAATAGCGTGTTAGGAGGTGGGGGTTACTACCAATGGAAGTTAAGAAATTCAAATTCGAAAGGAGGGGCTAACATTCCTGTACTGCAGTTTTCAAACAGTTTTTATTTTAACATAAATTTCTTGCATTAAACTTAATAATTTAAATACACTTGTAATTATAAAGTATGTAGACTTATACAGTGTTATGATATTCATTTATTTTATGTAAATATAACTTAACATAGCATATATTTCAAGAACATTTAGGTCCATGATGAAAACAGTTTGATATAATAACACATATGCGTGACGTCACGTCAATCTTTTCAATATTCGGGAGACCATAACTCGCTTATTAATAAGAATTTTTTCACCGGATTCTCATCAACAGTCTGTTTTCCTAATATTTTCAAATGAAATAATAATAAAAAAAAAAAAAAAAAATGGTGGAATCCCCCATTGGGAAAAATGGCAGCATATTTATGTTTCTTGCCATTTGCTCTAAACAATTATGAAAGATACAAGCTGTACCCCTTGCAAATATTTGCAACATACAATATGGGGTAATGTTAGTAAATTATAAATTTTCTCTGTTTCGGAATTAGAATATCATATTCTATTGATGCTGGAAGAAGCTTTCTTCTTAAATGCTTTTTGGTGACATTTTGTTATTTGGGATTGGTATGAGTGCACTAAATATACAAAATATTTTGGCAACGGACAGAATAAAAACGCAAATCAATGTTACCAAACGAATTCCTCTAATAGAAAATGTTAAATATTTTTATTGAAAAATAATGTAAATGAAAGTCTAAACAGAGGAAAATAGTATAAACCACTCATAAGAGAAGGCTAGTATAAACCAATCGTTAGAGAAGGCTATTTAAGTACTCGTTCGTTTCCATACTCGCTGCTGTGCGCTCGAATTCTACTCTTTTTTTAACCACCGCTACTTTGTTGGGTAGGGCACATAGAAATAATAGAACTCTACTTGATTATTTGTCACAATTCTCTGGTAATAATAAATTATTTAGGGCCGGTTTGTTAATGCAAGGTTAAAAGCGATGTAATGGTAACTGTTTGTTAGGTAAATTACATGACTGATTGACTGTTTATAAATATACAGTTACAGTCTAGCTACCAATTTATAAACTTATAGTTGATTGGAAATTCGGAACTGAAACTGTTTTGACAGATACAAAATACAGGTCCTGTAACACAAGACATAGCATGGGTTTTATTGCTAATTATTTGATGAAGAACTTTGGATATTATTGTACAAATTTTACAGCAAATTGCAGTAATATTAAATTTTCTAACAGATAAACATATTAAAAATATGCAATTTATATAGAAAAAAATAAAATAAAAATTCTAGGAACCACAGTAGATATTCATTTAATTGACGAGTTTATGGTTTAATGCTAGTGGTAAATTCGATATTCCGTCTGAATTTCTTTTTCCTGTTGTAATATTTACAAGAAGAGAAAGGTAAAACATCTAATAGACATTATCCTCATATTCAGCGTCTTTCAATGTTACATTTTATTATTATTATTATTATTGTTATTATTATTACTATTATTATTGTTATTATTATTACTATTATTATTATTATTACTTTGAATCAATGTTGCAATCTTTGTGACTTCATTTCATTTTATAATGTAATCTATGAGGGAACAACGTGTTTCTATTTTTGTGTAAACATTGCACATTAGTCCAGTCATTTGGTAGAAAAATAAGGGTTTATTCCACAAATGGTCGGGTATTTTTGATTTTTGGATATATTATATATTTAAATGTCCTAATAAAAAATGCAAGTTTTCCCCCTCGGAGGCCTTCGGAAAGCACCGCCAACTTGGGAAAAAAGGCGCAAAAAAGCGTTTTTTTTTTAAATATCTCTTCACCTATTTGCATTAGTGCGAAAATAGTTATTTTTGAATTTGTTGAGAATAAAATTTCCTACAACTTTCATCTAATACACTTTTTTCTATAACCAATAGATAGCGAGCTACAGCGCTTCAAACAGAGCAAATTTTTGAAAATTTCCCTAATACTTCATTTAGATCATTTTTTATTATACAGTATGTCCCCGGATTGAGTTTACAAAAGGAAAAAAAATTATTATTGATTTTACGAAAAAATGCCAAGGGAAGAAAAATTTTTGCTTGAATTAAATATAAATAAATAAATAAATATATCATCACGGCATATTACCCATTTCTGGGTGTCTACAACACATGTAGACATCGGTAATGATGACGATATATTTTACCGTGTGGGCGCTTACCAGGCGTCACCTCACGGGCACTCATAGCTGGCGTGGAGAGTGCACCACAGGGGTCACTTTTGTGCCATTAAAACGTATGTTTTAGTTATTAAAACTTTTAATTAATGCAAGGTTCTTTTATTATAACGTTTTTTCGTATTTTGTCCTAATAATACAGTTATTACATTGAATTTAACATTATTTTAGTTAGCATTGAAATATTGACAAATGATTAAATGTCAAAAGTAATTCTTATTATCATAAAGTAAGAAGGTAGGTATTATTCAAAATAGAGAGAATTTGTTAAAGAAATGTTAACGTTAAAACAAGAAAAAAGAGAGTTAATTGAATAAAATAAAAAAGTATTTTGATTTTCGCTGTTTCTTTTTATTTGTAATTAGAATTAATAATCATTTGTCAATATTTCAAACCTAACTAAAATTACGTTAGATTCAATTGCAATAACTGTGTTATTAGGAGGAAAAAATACGAAAAAACGTTATAATAAAAGAATATTGCAATAATTAAATAACTGAAACATGCGTTTTAATTCAAGCAAAAAATTTTCTTCCCTTGGCATTTTTTCCTTTTGTAAACTCAATCCGGGGACATACTGTATATTTTTTAAATTCAAATTACTTATTATTATTCATTAATTATTATTATTATTATTATTATTATTATTATTTAACTACTATACATATAAATTAGTTATTGTTCATTGTTTTATTTTCATTCTAAAGACGTTTTATAGTCTAGGAAATTTATGATTTTACCTAAAAGTAATTACAAGAAAGGTTTTTAAGCGCAATCTTCTCCAGAAAATGCTCTGAGTCACATAACAAAAATGTTTTTGGCCATTTGCTTAAAACCATTGTGAAAGATATTGAAATTACTTAAAAAAACAAATAATATTAGGCATCTAATACTTAGTCTAATAGGTTTCACTATTTATAACAATTTATATTCGTCGTGGCATCGAAAGGAGTAAGTTATTGATGACTTTTTTTTTATAATAATTGTCAACGTTTTCCTGCATTTTTTTATTTTTTCATTCAAATTTTCAAACCGCGTATCGTATCTTTCACAAGATCAGAGTGGTGGATGAAAAAAATAAAAAAATGCAGGAAAACATTGACGAGTATTCCCTGACATTGACAATTATTATAAAAACCTGATGTGGCCAATACAAAACCTCCCGCTATTTAATTTTTATTAATTTAAATACATACCTACGTATTTACTAATGCTGCAAACTATATTATGTTCCATTGCATATAACTATTGCTTTATTTACGATTTTCTTTATTATTTCATATGTCACTATTATTAATTTGAAGTGATTAATTTTTTGACAATGAAGTTTACCTGTCAGTTAAATTCATTTGAAAAATAAACTGTGTAACAAAGGAATTTTGTTTATCTTAGGCTTCGGGATTAAAAAAAGAAAAATGATTTTTAAATTTATCTGTAAAATATATAGAAAAAGTATTAATGTATTCCTGCCATTTCCGGTTATCCGATTTACACCATCTAATGGCTTCTTTCCATATTAGAATAGGGTAAAAATACAAGGTTTCAGAATTTTCTGAAAGATATTATTTGAGTTAGAGCGAAGACAAAATCCCTACACATACACACACACATACAGACATCATCGTGAAAATGTTAAAATTGAATTCTAGGGACCTCAAAACGTGGCCATTTACTAAAATCTCGATATGTGATTTTTAGCACGATCCCTATACCTCCCTTACCAAGGCTAGCGGGAGGTAAAAAAGGCATCAATAATTTACTTCTTTCGATGCCACGACAAATGTAAACTGTTATAAATAGTGAAACCTATTAGACTATGTATTAAATATGTAATATTGTTTGTTTTTTAAGTAATTTTATTATCTTTCATAATTGTTTGAGCAAATGGCCAAAAACATAAATTTGCCACCATTTTTCCTAATTGGCGGAAAGTTCCTGTGCTCCGATATCCGGAAATTTTTGATATGTTATTCAGCACATTTTCTGAACAGAATTCCGTTTAAAAGCTTTTCTTGTAGTTACTTTGAGGTAAAATCATAAATTTCCTGGACTATAAAACGTCTTTAGAATGAAAATAAAACAATAAACAATAACTAATATGTATGTATAGTAGTTAAATAATAATAATGAATGAATAATAATAAGTAATTTGTAAAAAAAATATCTGATGTGGACAGCACATGACTTCCTTGTACGCCTGTTACACTATACATATTTTGTTAATTAAAATATGTGTTATAACAGACCCAATCATAAAATTGCACATATTTGACATAATTTGTCATTAACATTTTATTTTTTTTTGTTATTTTTTGTCCTAATCCTTAGCAAACTTAATTAGAGAATACAAAGAGCTAATTTAATCATAATTAATGTTTTCGACGCAGAATTCAATTCTCTAAAACTTTTATTTGAAGCATTTATTACTAAAATCAAAATAACACCATTTTTTTCAAGAAAAACTGATAACATCTTCAGGTAAAGTATCACTTCCGGTTAGACTATTTTAACCAAAATCTATTATGTTATTCCCATTGATATAGAAGTCTTATATATCAAATTTGAAAAGTTTTGGATTATATTTTAATATAATTTTTCATTAAAATCTATTATAGGCTTCAAGTAAAGTACCACTTCCGGGTAAACTATTTTAACCAAAATATATTATGTTATTCCCATTGATATAGAAGTCTTATATATCAAATTTGAAAAGTTTTGGATTATATTTTAATATAATTTTTCATTAAAATCTATTATAGGCTTCAAGTAAAGTACCACTTCCGGGTAAACCATTTTAACCAAAATCTATTATGTTATTCCCATTGATATAAAAGTATTATATACTAAATTTGAAAAGTTTTGGATTATATTTTAATATAGTTTTCATTAAAATCTATTATAGGCTTCAAGTAAAGTACCACTTCCGGGTAGACCAATTTAACTAAAATCTATTATGTTATTGCCATTGACATAAAAGTCTTATATATCAAATTTGAAAAGTTTTGGATTATATTTTAATATAGTTTTTCATTAAAATCTATTATAGGCTTCAAGTAAAGTACCACTTCCGGGTAAACCATTTTAACTAAAATCTATTATGTTATTCCCATTGATATAAAAGTCTTATATACCAAACTTGAAAAGTTTTGGTTTATATTTTAATATAGTTTTTCATTAAAATCTATTACAGGCTTCAAGTAAAGTACCACTTCCGCAAGTTATGTAATGACCAAAAAGGGAGGTGCACAACTAGATGTTATAACAGTTCTAAATACAAAATTTTAACTTTCTACGGCTTCCCGTTTTTCAGTTATGCGAGATACGTACATACGTACGTACGTACGTTCGTACAGAAGTCACGACGAAATTAGTCAAAATGAATTCAGGGATGCTCAAAATGGATATTTCCGTTGAAATCTGGAAACCGAAATTTTTCGCGATTACTTCGTACAAGGAAGTAAAAATATAATAAAATATGATCTATGAAGCATTAGGGAAATTTTCAAAAATTTGCTCTGTTTGAAGCGCTGTAGTTCGCTACTTATTGGTTATAGAAAAAAAATGTTTTAGATGAAAGTTGTAGGACATTTTATTCTCAACAAATTTAGGGCAAAAATAACTAATTTTGCCCTAATGCAAATAGGTGGAGATATTTAGAAAAAATCGCTTTTTTGCGCCTTTTTTTCCCAAGTTGGCGGTGCTTCCTGAAGACCCCCGAGGGGGAAAACTTGCATTTTTTATTAGGACCCCTAAATCAAAAATACCCGACCTTTTTCAGGGTAAATCTTCCTAACGACTGGACTATATACTTTTACAGAATGATATCACGCTTTTGATTACCTAATACATACATTAAAAACTATTATTTCACATTGACGAAAACTGATTTCACACAAAGGATACCCGAATTCACCGTAATGAAAATTAATTCTTCACTCCAGAATACTGATTTTGCAACAATGAAAACAGAATTCACATTCACACTTTTAAAAACCAATTTCAACTAAATGAAAACAGATTTTGCATAGGAGACTTAAACGGGCACCCCCAAGGAAGAGCAAGAAGGGGCAGTTGCCATCTCTTAGGAAGGCAAAAAAAAATTAAGCAAATGTATTGGCCATACAATATATTAAATATATTTCTGAATTTATAAAATATTAAATAAATAACGAACAGAATTTTTAAGAAATTTAACTAAAAATTAAATTTGATTAGAACAAGGATAGAATTTGATTACAACAAGGATAGAATTTGATTACAACAAGGATATAATTTGATTACAACAATGCGAGAACTTGATTAAAACAATGATGAAACTTGATTACAACGATGATAAAAGTTGATTACAACAATGTTGACCACACTAGCAGAGAGAATAAGTAACTGGGGGTTAGATATCTGTTTTCAATTAGTTGAAATTACTTTTCGATACCATGAATTTAGTTTAGTTACGTGAAATCATTTTTCGTTAATGTGATATCATATTTTGTTACTATGAATTCAGTTTTCATTTGTGTGAGTTTTCGATAATGTGAAATCATATTTCAAAATATGAAAACATACTGTACAAGGTATAGCGTTTAAGAGCGAGAAAATAGGAACGCCCACCTAGTTGATTATAAATAATATACTCTTTTGTATTTAATGAATGATTTCGTCATTTGAAAACCTGTAAATTTACATCTGTCTCTTGTCTTCTTAAGTCGGCTCCGGTGGCTCAATGGTTAGAGCAACGCCTCTTAGTCATGAGTGTGCTCGGGGTTCTGGGTTCGAATCCCACTAAGGCATGGATGTTTGTGTATGTGAACCTACTCAGTAATTGGGATTTAATCCTGTTGAGAGGTTTTTTTTTTTTTAAAAAAAAAATAATGCTGTATTTTACATAAGGAATATAAATTTCAATAAATTATAATAAATATAAAAAATATGTTTCTTATTTCTTTAATAATTTTGCTTAATATTATTGAATTACCATATTTGAATTAATTAATTAACTATTAAATTTATTAATTTTTGAGGGCAAAATTCCCTCGTAGGATTTCATTAAGTTGACATGTTGACATATTTATCTGTCATTTAAGGTTAACTTTTGTATTATAAAAGGTTTGCATGTTTTAAGATATGTACCAGTTAAATTATTTAACTTTGCATTAATAAACCAGCCTTAAATAACACAAAATATTATTCTTGTAGCATATTTTACATGTATTTTTTATATTCCATTCACTTCTTGTCGGGGTTGGATAGTGCTGCCATCCATCACTTGGCATGCTGAACTTATAAAATTCTTAAGACATTATAAAAAAATCTGTTGTGGCCAGCACAAGACCTCTCGCCATTTCCATATTAGGCTATATATGTATTGTATTGCACTTCGCATTCGAACCGTCGTTTTATAACAAAATATTACAGAACTTTACCCAAATATTGTTTTTTATTGTATTTAACATGTCTTCTGCACACATATAATTCTAATTATATCTATTGTATATCATTTTCATGTCAGAGATTGTTCCAATTTATTAACCAGATTGGCGGTATTTCTGATGGATATATGCATTTTACCACAATTTTACCTATAATTTCAAATATTTAATTAATAAAACAATAAGAAAAATTAAATATACTTCCCAGAAAAAGCTATCAGAATGTCACTAAAAATGTTGATATTTGACAATGACATGTGTCATGTTATAAACATTGGAATTTGTCAACTGGTTTCCTTAGTGCCTTGGCCTCTGCAATTAGTGCACTCTATAAATTATAGTGTCTTCATCTCTAAATCTATACAAGATATAATAAAAATTTTAAGTGTATTAGATGGAGAATTTCATGTTCTTCAATATTTAATAAAAAAAACTCCCAAAAAATTATATTTAGAAATTTTTTTTTAAGAAAGTACTACTTCCGGTTGTTCAATTGTTACCAAAACCTTTTCAGCTCTTCCCAGGAATGTCAGATTGAAGAAACTGCAGTTAAATATTTTTTAAGTCTTATAGTTTTTGAGGAATCGTCCCTCCAACATCCATACATACACACACACACACACACACACATACACACATCCACACACACACACAGACATCATCGTAAAAATGTTATAATCGGGTTCTAGGGACCTTAAATCGTGCTTATTCACAAAAATCTGGATATGCGAATTTTAGCATGATTCCAATACCTCTCTTAGCGAGAGGTAAAAATAGGCGGAATCGAAAATTGTAACATTTTAGATTTTTCTGCACATCTACATACCAACAGCTATCACAAAAAAAAAGAATCATCATATACCAAGTTTCAAAATTTTAGTGCAACTAGTATCAGAGTTATTAATAAAAATTGGCTGCACTTTTAAAGGCCTGTAATTCTGTACGAAAAGTTTCCGGACTTGCCTTCATATAACATTTTTTGCTCAAAATGAGCTCAGGAATACGCTATTCTTTTTTGTTACACGAGCTATGATACACCTGTATAGATTTAAATTACTCAACAAAAAATATTACGTATTTAATAATTAGTCTAATAGATTAATTTATAACAGTTTACATTTGTCGTGACATCGAAAGAAGTAAACTATTGATGATTTTTTTATAAAAATTGTCAACGTTTTCCTCCATTTTTTAATTTTTTCATCCACCACTCTGATCTTTTGCAAATTACTAACAACAAATTCACACGCAATTCCTCTAAAACTTTAAACATCTGAAAATCAAATTTTAATAAACCATTTTGACACGTATTACATATTTAATACTGTTTATCTTTAATAGTGTCAAAATTTTGAATGAATAAATAAGAACTAAATCGATTTGTAGATGTTTATAAAATTTTTAGAGGGATTTCATGAGTTCAAGTTATTTATTTATTTATTTATTTACTCCACTCAACAGGATTAAGAAATCCCAATTACAGAGGGAGGATAAAAAAATACAAAGAATAACAATATATTTACGACATATAGAGTAGCATCAGAACAAACCAATCAATACATTAAATGATAATATGTATACATAAAAAAAGAGGAAAAACTAAACAGTACATAGTAGTTTGCAATCTTTTCAACTCATAACTTATTGATAAAATTTAATAATGTTTTGTTTAAAATTATAATAAGAATCAAAAAAGATATCTATATTACTCGATTCACAGAAATCATTGCAAATTTTACACATTAAATTTACTGGTGAATTACCTTGATAATTTCTTCTACAAAAAGGTATAACGAAGGTAATATTTTGTCGCGAATTTATACGGGGAACATTAAATTGAATCTTACTGAGAATTTCAGAGTCATCTATATAATTGTGTAGTAATTTATATAAGTATAATACTGACAAAATATTTCTCCTACTTTGTAAAGTATTTATACCAAATTGTTGAAGACAGATTGTATAACTAATATATTTATCGAACACTTTATGTTTTTTATACCAACAATACCTAAGAAATTTCTTTTGTATACTTTCTATTTCATTTATATGCAAATTATAATTAGGATTCCATATCTGTACACAGTACTCAAGCTTAGATCGAACATAGTAATCAAATAATTTTATAATAATACCAACATCATTGAAAGACTTGGAACATCTTATAACGAATCCTAGATTTTTGTACGAGGACCTAATTTAAATATAAATAATATAAATCGTTCATCGGCAATAATCGTGTAATACATGATATGAAAGAGAATTTCACACTGAATTCAAATTTTCAAACCGCGTTATAGTATCTTAAATAAGATCAGATGACGAATGAAAAAATAAAAAAAATAGAAGAAAAAGTTGACAATTTTTATAAAAACAAATCATCAATAATTTACTTCTTTCCATGCCACGGCAAATGTAAACTGTTTGGATAGTGAAACCTATTAGAATAAGTATTAAATATGTAATTTAAATATCTTTTATAATTGTTGTGAGCAAATGGCCAAAAACCTAAATATGGTGCCATTTTTCTCAATTGGCGGGAGGTTCCAGTGCGCCAGTTTCCGAAAAATTTTATGTTATTCAGGGCATTTTTCTGGGCAGGATTCCATTAAAAAGATTTTCTTTTAATTACATTGAGGTAAAATCATAAATTTCCTGGACTATAAAACGTCTTTAGAATGACAAAAAAAAACAATAAACAATAATTAATATATAAGTATAATAGTTAAATAATAATAATTAATAAGTAATTTGTAAAAAAAAAGGAAAAAATATAATAAAATATGATTTAAAGGAAGCATTAAGGAAATTTAAAAAAATTTGCTCTGTTTGAAGCGCTGTAGCTCGCTAGTTATTGGTTATAGAAAAAAAAAGTTTTAGATGAAAGTTGTAGGGAATTTTATACTCAACATATGAAAATATAACTATTTTTGCCCTAATGCAAATAGGTCGTATTTCCCCAAGTTGGCGGTGGTTCCCAAAGGTCCCCAAGGTCGGAAACTTGCATTTTTTAATAAGACACCTAAATATATAATATATTAAAAAATCAAAAATACCCTACCTTTTGTGGAACAAACCCTTATTTTTCTACCTAATGACTGGACTATACTTCTCGGACATTGTTTAGATACAGCTAATGCATGGGTGCATTGAATCAAAATGTATTAAAACAGTGTCAGATTTGACAGAATATAATATATCTAATATAAAGAAATTTTATCTTTGCGTTAACCTTGTATAGTAAAATTTGACTGATTTTAATTAATATATGTCTAAATATAGTAGAATCAATAAGAATTTATGATAATTCGGGTAATATTAATATTACTATAATCTGTTTCTTAATAGGAGTAAATGTGCAGTATTTTAACTCTAGTCGCGTTTATGGATTAATTTAGAGAAAAATGGGGGTCCCGTGGCCGCGTGCCTGAATGTCTGGTCTTGAACCAGAGGAAACCGGGTTCCGGGCGCCAAATATTTCAAATTTTAAATGGCACAAAATTGACCCCTGTGGTGCACTCTCCACGCCAGCAATGAGTAACCGTGAGGTGACGCCTGGTAAACGCCCGCACGGTACAAATATGTCATCATTACCGATATCTGCGACAAAGCAGATTGGCACACCTAGAAATAGGTAATATGCCGTGATATATTTATTTTATTTATTTATTTAGAGAAAAATCTTCAAATAACAGTTATAGAAAATTTAATATTACGTAACTTTTATTTAAAGTATTTTTCTCTAAAATAATCCAAAAACGGTTGAAAGAGTTAAAACACTGCATATGTTCTCCTCCTAGTTAAAAGAACAGTATAGCAAAACCGTTTACATATTCCAGGGTAATTTTTGTCTATAGTAATTTATAGCGGTATTATTTTTGAGTAGGCTAAGAAGCAACTGTTCGGTTCTCCTAGCAATTAGCAACGCGAGCAACTGAACAACAGAAGTTTGTTTATAAATAAAAAAAAAAAATCGTTTACAGGTTCAATTTAATTTTTCATGTTCCTTTTTCATTCCTTAATGACCGAAAAAAATATTCCCCAAGGTGTTTCAGATGGGGCGGCAAAGGTAAAAATGAATTTATTGCAGCAGAAATCAAGAATTCAGTACGAAAGAAAATACGAAATGTTAAGAATCTGGAAAAAGACAAGCATGTGAAAATTGTAAATAAAGATGTCCTTATACCATATTATTCAGATAAAGTAGTTGGTAAAAATTTAAGTATTCATAATTGGAATAATACTACCTTTTTTTTAGTTTATGTTCTGTATTTATTTATTTATTTATTTATTTATTTATTATTATAACATTTACGAACTTTTCTTGTTACCTTGGTTACTTGTTGTTTTTGTTATTTAACATATTTATGTCAATGTTTTCCCCTGAAGAAGGCACCAGTTTATGGTGCCGAAACGTTGGGTTATAATAAATAAATAAATAAATAAATAAATAAATAAATAAATAAATAAATAAATAAATAAATAAATAAATAAATAAATAAATAAATAAATAAATAAATACAGAACTTATACTAAAAAAGGTAGTATTATTCCAATTATTAATATGAGTTCTGAAAGATATTTTAATAATGTAAGTATTCGTTTAGTACTAATTGAATATGATATTTTATTTTTAGTCGAAAGGAATGAAATCTTCATCATTATGGTTTAAGTTTTCTATACTGAAATCAACACTCCGAACGAAAGAATACGTCGATATTGAAAAATATTATAAATTGAAGGCGTTCTTAAAACAGCAGTCAATTACGAACAAAAAAAATATCGTTGATGTTGATTCAGGAAGATTTAAAACAAATTCATGGCGGATGCTCCATATAAAATGTATCTTCTTATGAAGGTATAATTTACTACACTTTAAATATTATATTAACTTAATTTTTCACCTCTTCTTCAGATTGTTATTTTATTATTAATGATAAAAATGATATTCTTATCGTAACAATTCCGGACACAAAACACCAATCGAAAGAGAATATTCACCGATACTAACGAAATGGGTAGTACAAATCCTCTGGAGTTTAGCAAATTTGTTGGCAAACGTTGGAGCTGATTTAATTAGTATCAAAAGACAAGGAGGTTGGAGGAGTTCTGGAGTGGCCGAAGATTATTTGGACGAGTCATTTAAAGATAAGAGAAAATGTGCAAAATTGATAATGAACACTGAAAAGGAAGTTGCTGAAACATATGAGGCATCAACATCAACCGAATGAATTTTCTTCTGGGAATCAGCTCGACCTGCACCCCTCTATTTCGGATGCAAGGGTAGTTTTTAAAGAACTGACCGCTTGTACATTCAATATAGATGTAAATAAACCTACAATGTAATAAACTGACGGTAAATTAACCAATAGCTATTAATCTTTTCATTTTTAAGATTAAACCGACAAATCTTACATATTTTTTTTGTCCTACTGAACTGTAAACATAACAGTCACACATCGTTGACGTCTATGGTAGTTGCCATACCCACATTTTTAAGTTTTAAGAGGCCATTAATAGATAAAGCTACTTTGTAATAAAAAAGAGTACCTACAAAAACGCTAGTTACCGCAATTTATCGTTCAATAATAATAATAATAATAATAATAATAATAATAATAATAATAAATAAATAAAACTGAATTTCTTTTAATTAAATCTGCCAACCCCATTTGTTAGCATTAACAAATAATAATTCTGTCAGCAATGTCCATGTGTTAAAATTTTCAAATGATAAACTTTGTTGAATGATTGAGGAGATTATTTATTTTATTTCAAATGTAGGAAATTCATTTTAATATATTCTTTAGAATGCCGAAAAGGGTACGTAACATTGGAATCATTCATGTAGTCTGTTTAGGAACTATAACTAGATATATGTAGAAACTAATCTACCTAACCTTAATTTTCTTCCAGCATAGACTTTCTTAAATAAATCAAATTAGGTCCCAACCCCTCAAAAAATCATGAATATGTAACTGTGTACATGAATTAAAAGGCGTTAATTAATTGGACAATGTATTTAATAGTGTGAATCTTAATGCAGCTAGCTTGATAACAACAATGGTTTAAGGTTAACAAGGAAAATACAATTTTAATAGATATCTCGGCCAAAAAATTTAGTACATAATGTGTGCGTTAGGTATTTGTACAACGCTCGCGTTTTAAAATAACACCTACCGCAAGTATAATGTAAATAACTATTACCTACCAACGAAATTTGCGAAACCACCAGGCCACAACTTCCACGGTTTCAGCTGGATTGGAAAATTTATATTACGCCATGTATATGACTCAGTTACTTAACACGTATTTAGGTAATGACGATATATTCATGTTGGAGAGGGTCTTTATTAGGCATTTTCTTGTAACGATTATCGTTGGTCAAAAAATTCATTAGTTAGTTTTCAAATAATAAAATATGATAAGCAAGTTTTGTGATCCATAGAATACTATTTTACTATAAGTATTATAACAGTATGAAAGAAATATTTTAAATTTATAACATTATTTTACGAAAATGTAATAAAATCGACCACTTCAAACACTAACATGGAAGAAATAAAAAGGTATTTTTTATATTCTCAGTTTGATTTCTAACCTTAAATATTGATTTCTTCACGTTTATCTACTCTACATTTATTTACAATCTCATTCGTTTCTTTCCTTGTGAAAATATTAAGAAGCTTTGCTTGCATGTAAAATGTAAATATGTACTTAAGACTGATATACACTGATCTCTCCAGGCGAGAAATAACCCTCTGGTTGGGCTGCCCGTTTTGAAGTGAACAGTAAGTAACTTCCAAAATCTTCAGAAATCGCCATATTACTAACCGAGTGTGAATAAAACATTTTATTGTACATTAACATTAAAAGTGCATTTTTTTGATAGATAACAGTCCGTAAAATGTCACTTTCACTGCCTCGCACCCGCTAGACAAACGCATAGCAACCATACAACAATCGCATAGCAATCGTTCAACAAACGCATAGCAACATAATTTGATGGTAATAATTATTTTCAAAATAGGTATTAAATAGTATCACTGAATTAATATTAATTCTAATATCGAGAAAAAATGTGTTCAACACGGCACTAAATACAAATTTACAGCTCTTCATTTTAGTGCCTAGTTAAACAAATAACTATTTCATGCATTTATTTTAAAGTTAAATAAATTGACAACGTTCATACATTTAAATATAACAATGGCTTTATAGTAGCATGCTCTGAAATAAAAAGTAATGACATTAAATATAATTTTATTTATAAAAATTATCATATACAATAGGTAATAAATTTGATTCTTTTATACAGCGACAACATAAAACTAAAAATTTCTAATTCATATGCAATATTTGTTACTATAAACATTACAATAAGAGGTGATTTGAGACTGTAGGTTGGATGATGATTTCTTCTTATTCAAGTAACCACACTTACAGATGTAATAATAAACAAATTCCTATTTCTAGATTAGGTATTACGAGCATATCTTTTAACCCTGTTGTGCTACGGTAAAAATATTTTATGCAGAGTAGGAACGTCATCAAAAATAGTAACTAGATAATGACGTCATGGAACAGATAAATCCATAAAAAATGAATTTAGCAGAGGGCAGCTGTCAGAAATAAATGGCATACATATTTTAGTCAATGATGGAGCCATGGAAAAAATTATGGATTAAATTTATGAATTAATAGTATCAAAATTTCTCAATATATTTTATGAATCAATAGTATCAAAATTTTTCTTGATATGTACCTAAAATCTTTAATTTTAAATAAATATTCAAAAGTGAGGTTAAAATCACACCTGCCTTCTGCTGATGACATCATGTTGGATTGCCTAATTACTAGGTTTACATGGTCTACTAATTTAATTTTAAAAAATGTTATGTTGCATAATTGTCTTTATGTGCGATGGTAATTTTTGCGATCAAGTTAATTGATATATTATTAATAATTGAATATCATTGAAAATCTTAATATATTTCCGGTTGTTATATCCATGGTTACGACATGACATTTGATTGACAGCAATGTATTTGCCTGTCCCATTTAAAATGAAACATAGGGAACGAATTTAAGATTTGACAAAACATCAACAGAGGTTAATTTTGTTTAAATAATTATACCGGCTTTCTAAATGAAATTTACTTGTAGGAAAAATAGTGTGTGCACCTTGTGCCCGAGTGATTTTCTGATTTGGCTAAATTTCTTACAATATTTAAATTTAATACTTCTGTCAAATATATTCCTTGTTTCATTTTAAATTAGACAACTGTCAATCAAATGTCAAGTCGTAACTTATAGGAAAATGCAACGGTTGTCTGTCATACTGACAAGATGTCATTAGAGGTTAATTTTGTTTAAATAATTATACCTGTTTTCTAAAAATTAAATCTAGTTGTAGAAAAAATATTGTGTACACCTTGTGCCCAAAATATGTTTAGTGCTCTTGAGTGGTTTTCTGACTTGGCTAAATTTCTTACAATATTGAATATAATACTTCTATCAACTTCGTTCCCAGTGTTTCATTTTAAATGGGACAGGCAAATACAGTGCTGGCAACCAAATGTCGCGTCGTAACCCTGGATATGACAAACCCAATGTTTCACGTTAAAAAATACTCACGGTATTTTCTCTACGATAATAATAATAGTATAACCCAATAAATATTTAAAAAATTGTTTATGAATTAGGTTCAGTATGCCATGATAACAAAATATTCACTCTGGTTTTGTAAATTTAACGTGTTTAAAAATTTTGATCACTCGTTTTTCGGCAACCCGTGACTAATGAATCCTTGTTAGTAAACAACCGTTTTACAAACTTAAAACCATAGAGTTGAATATATAATGGAAGGAGCTAGTTCGAAATTTTAAAGCCGTACGGGGAATAGTCCACCATCTTGTACTGTTCCATTTTTGATTCGTTGTTTGCCTTTACGTGCGTTTACATTTCTTAAATTTTGTGTTTAAATACCTTATTTAGTAAATTTTATTAATAAATATGCCAGTGTATTGGACTGCAGTAATGGAAGAAGACCCAATGTTTGTCAAGAAAGAGTATATTATTTTTACAAATTTCCATCTTGCTAAGTTTTTATTGTTGATATGCACCTTTGGGCACTGAACATGTTTTGTGGTGAAAGTTATGTGCGTGGATTTATTATCATTTATTTTGATTTTCCATTTGTTGGCTCAATTTTGTATGTCGTTTAATGAGGCTTGAAGGAATTCAGAAGCTATTGTAGGATTGGCGTTAGAGGAAAAGAGGGCCGAATCATCTGCATAAGTTGCGACTGTTATATTATTTGAACAAGGTAAGTCTGCCGTAAAGATCTGGTATAGCGTTGGTCCCAAGACACTACCTTGGGGCTCGCCGGCTAAAATTGAGTAGTTTTCAGACAGAGTGTTTCCCTATATCACTCGAAATTGTCGGTCAGTGAGGTAAGACAATTAGTAAGTAATAATTATGTGGTAGACGCTCTTCAGTTTTGTAAAGAAGACCACTATGCCATACTTGGTCGAAGGCTTGAATGATGTCAAGAAATTCTGCAGAGCATACTTTTCCTTCTTCCAGATCTTCTACAATCTCTTTCACTATTCTATGTACTTGATCAGTACTGCAGTGTTGCTCCCTAAACCCAAATTGGTGGGCAGGGATTAAATTGTTTTTTTCGATTATTGGTTACATTCTTTTCAGAATCAGTTTTAGATAGAATTGGTAATAAAAATATAGGTCTATATGAAGAGGGTTCGTGGATTGGTTTGCCTGATTTTGATAAAGAGTTATTTGACAAATTTTACAGTGGTTGGAAAATATTGTAATCGTAGTACTGCGTTGTATATTTGAGTAATTGGCACGATGCGTTTCTTTGGGAGGTTTTAAGAATCGAAGCAAATATGAGGTCATGCCCAGGAGCTTTTTTTATTGTTGAAATATTTAATTTCATTGCATACTTTCGATGGGTTACAGTGTTTAATTGGTCGTGAAAGTTCCAACGGATTGTCTAGAGATTTTATAATAGATACTGTGCGAATGTTTCAGCTTTGTCCTTGTCGGATCTTGTCGAAGCATTGTTATTTTTTCTTATAGGTGGTATGCGTTGCTGTGGCCTTTTTCATTTTCTATTGGCTTTCTACAGTGAATAGTCGGAATCAGCTATTGAAGTCAAAGTGTTAATATAATCTTGGAACGTTCCATTTTTCACATCTGAAATAACGCGTTTTAGTCTTTTGCAGAGATTGTTTAGTATAGTTTTATCTTGCGAATGCATGGTTAATTGCCATATTTTTCTGGCTTTTCTTTTTTCATTGACAAGATCCAGGATGCGTTTAGGGCAGTTTTGAATATTTTCGTTTCTTTTGTTTCCGGAGGTCGATTTCTTGGATGCTTGCTGTATCCCGCTTTTAATGCTTCGACAGCTTTGTCTACGTAATTTTTAGTTTTCAGGGGAATTTTTAAGTTTATTTCGTCGTTTAGGTATTTTTCAAACATTCTCCAGTTTGTAGTTTTATTGCTTAAATTGAGGTTTCATTGTTTTTGTATAATTGTTGTGCTAACTGTGATTAAGACTGAAGAGTGGTCAGATGATAAGTCAAAACATTCTTTTATCTTCAAGTAATTTGAAGAAACACGTTTTGTTATATAAAAATCTGATGTGGCCAACACAAAACCTCCCGCTATTTAATTTTTATTAATTTAAATACATACCTACGTATTTACTAATGCTGCAAACCATAATATGTTCCATTATAACTATTGCTTTATTTACTATTTTCTTTTTAAAATGTCACTATTATTAATTTGAAGTGATTAGTTTTTTGACAGTGACATTTACTGTCAGTTACATTCATCTGAAAATGAACTGTGTAACAAAGGAATTGTGTTTATCTTAGGCTTCGGGACTTTTTCTGAATGATATTTGAGTTACAGCGAAGACAAAATCCGTACACATACACACACACACACACACATACACATACATACATACATACATACATACATACATACATTCATACATTCATACATACATACATACATACATACAAACATACAAACATACAAACATACATACAAACATACATACATACATACATACATACATACATATACAAACAAACATACAGACATCATCGTGAAAATGTTAAAATTGGATTTTAGGGACCTTAAAACGTGGTCATTTACTAAAATCTCGATATGTGATTTTTAGCAAGATACCTATACGTCCCTTACCAAGGGTAGCGGAAGGTAAAAATCTAACAGGTCCGGAACTTTATTCGTGTCGGTTGGCCAGTAAGTTGGTTAACCAGAACTGATAGGAGCGTAATTTTTCGCATCACTTGCAGCTTTAAGTTCTCTTCCTTTTAGATTAATTTACCTTCTCTTCCTTTTAGATTAATTTACCTGGATCCCCAGAAAGTGTGTTTCGCATTAAAATTGCCTCCTGCAATAAATTTATTTCCCAACAAGTTGAAATAATCTTCAAATTAGTTTAGTTTGACTACATGCTTTGGTGGGCAGTATACGGCTGCGATAACAATGGATCCATACTTGTTTTTGATATGGATGTTGGTAGCTTGAAGATGGTCTTTTTCATATTTTTTCCATTTCATGGTGATTGATTTTTTCGTTAATGATGATAGCAGTGCCTCCATGTACATTTCCATCGGGATGGTTGGTGTGGTAAATTTTGTAATTACGAATTTTAAAATAGCTTCTTTGAGTAAAATGAGTTTCTGATATTAATAAAATATCAATATTTTGATATTGTAAGAATTCTTCGACTTCTTGTCGATGTTGTGTCGCCCATTGGCGTTCCACAATGCTATTCGTATTGTGTTATCCATTATTGTTATATGTTTAATTAACATGAATAACATAGTGATAATATTGCTGTTCTGGTTCATTAGTTGTTTGAACATATTTTCGAATTTGTTCAAAAATTATTGCAGCGAAATATGTTCATTTGCTTGCATTTTTGTTGCCTGTGCGTACGTGTTTGTGTTATGGTTGAGGGAATTATTGGTAATATTAGGTTCAATTATATCATGATATTCATGTGTTGAGTTTCAGTAGTTTGCAACTCCTTGGAGACTGGATTATAATGAGATTTATTTTGCTGTTTGCTTTGTCGTTGTTGTATTTCTCGGTAAATTGGTCATCCCTTATAATTTGCAGGATGTGGTCCATCACATAATGTTCATACGGGTGCAGTATCTTTGCTTTTAGAGCACTCTTTCGTTGAATGGTAGTCAGGACACAACGATACGGTTTAGAGCAGTAGTTCTTCGTATGACCATATTCTTGACACTTTGACATTGTGGGATGTCTCTTTTTTTTCTTGGCGGTTTAATTTCTATTTTTGTTCCTAGAAGATTTGTTCTTTGTAAATGTCTTTGTTATTGCCATTAGGCTCCTGGTCTATAAAAAACATATGCAGTAGTTGTTTTGTATGCCAGCTTTTTATATCAGTTACATTTCTAATTTCATATCTTTTCTCGCAAAGCTTCTTTTATTTCGTCGATGGGCATTGAAGGATGCAGATTTTTTAATATGACTCTGTAAGCGATATCTTCTTTTAGTTGGTATGTGTGAAATGCCACTTTGTTTTGGTTTAGCAGATGTATTAATTTTCTGTACGCGTTAGACTTTGTAGTATTAACTTTAACTGTCATTAGATACAGTTTTGCACAGGAATTCATTAGAATTAAGCACAGTTTGGATGCAGTTAAGCATATTTAAGTAGTTTACTACGTTATGTATGAACACTGGAGGTGGTTTGAATTCTTGAGTTCCGCCTTCATTTGTGTTATTTTGCGATGGGTTATCTAATACGGAATATTTGTTTACGTTATTAATATGTCCGTGGCTACTAACAAGTAATTTCTTAGCTTTGGGCGAGGAGTTGTTATTTACTTTGGTCTGGTGTGCTTTACCGTTCTTTTGTTTTTTATAATGTGCCAGGAGCAGGGATGTGCTGTTTCTATTTGCCGATGGTGACGACATTTATTGCTTGCACTTCGGAAAGTTGTGGAGATGATTGCTATGAAGTATAAGATTGTGACACAAGATTTATTGGAACTGGAAGAACTCATAATAGATGTCATTGCCGTAAATGGTAGTCTGGAATAAGTTGTAATTGAAGTTGTTGTTATTGTATGCACCACCTAAGTTGTGAAGAAGCTCTAACCTCCACTCGTTTCAGGCATTTTAATCTTATATATTTTTTAATTGAAGTAAATTAATTGGTATTAATATAATTATTGTATAACACTAGTATACTTCAGGGGAGTATTTACGTATTGTATTCGAGGAGAAGCAGACACATCCGCTCTGTTCGGCTGGTAGTCAACGACTGATAAACTATGAGACAGTATTTATGGCAGGACTGTGTACAGGATGGAACAAGAGTTCCTTATATGAAAAACTTTCTTATTAAGCACGCTACACAAAATTGATGTAGGTCTTTATGGGCCAACTTTTTGAGAGGGCATTAATAGGCACCACATGAATTCTCGGTCGTCTTTTGTTTTTGAGCTACAGGCTAAAACTTGTTTTTCGCTTATTTTAAAAATACCTCATATCTCACTTATTTTGAGAGAAACAGAAAAAATATTTAGATAATTTTTATACAGTTTTTTTACGTAGAATAACGTGGTCTAATTAAATTTTTCAAAACTTAATAATACACGAGAAATAATACAAACATCTTTTTATTTATTTCATAAGCTCTTCAACGATGTATAACATGTTTACATTCTTTTTTTTTAAACATGAATAAAATTTGAAATATTAATTATATGGGGTGAAAAAAAAAGGAAATTTATTAAGAAACAAATGATAAAATCAATCATAGATCATGGTTTCTTTATTTTTAATGTTATTTTCGTTATTTTTACTCATTTTCCTAATTTATATACTTTAGAAAGCCTATTTTCCATATTTTTGGAATCGTGTCAAAGCCAACTACAACGCCGATAAAAAATAAATCAACTAATCCGAAAATAATTGACTAAAAGTAATTTTTAGAATATTAATAATTATTAAGTTTTAAAAAAATCTAATTACACCATGTTATTCTAAGAATAAAACAGTATTGAAATTATCTAAACATTTTTCCTGTATCTCTCATAATAGGCGATATATGAGGTATTTTCAAAATAACAGAAGAACAAGTTTTAACCTGTAATACAAAAACAAAAGACGATCGAAAATTCCTGTGGTGCCTATTCAAGTTGCTTCAAAAAGTTGTCCCATAAAGAATAAGAAAGTTTTTCATATAAGGAAATCGAATCTGTACATATATACCTGTATACCGTCAGCTGAATATTGGTTGGTTCCATGTCCATTTTTTTTTCATAGTTCATTTTAAGCTTATAAGATAGAAATAGTAACTTTTAAAACCTCATTTTCTCCAATGTAGTATTTTTGTACTTGGAACAAACCTATATTCAGCTGACGATTTGTAGTTGTGATTACTTTTATTATGTAAAGGAATATGGTATTAGTAATTATAAAATAACTATTATCATACATTAATAGCAAATCCTTGATGTGTTTTTATGTGACTTTTCATAAGAGTATGAGTAATAAATTTCTTATTACAAATTTCACAAGTATATGGTCTTTCGCCTGTATGCAAACGGATATGAACAACTAAAGAACTTCTTTGAGTAAATGTCTTGTCACATGAATGGCACGCGTATGGTCTGTAATTATTATGCATTCGTTGATGAATTGTTAAACCGCCTGTACTAGTAAAGCTCTTTCCACATGTCTGACATATAAATGGTTTTTCTCCCGTGTGAAGTCTTTTATGATTCATAAAACTTGTATGACTTGCTAGAATTTTACCACAAGCATCACAGACATAAAAATATCCAGATTCATTTTCATGACTTTGCTTAATATGTTTCTGTACATTTTTTTGAACTTGATATACTTTTTCACAATGTGGACATTTGTATTGTTGTTTCTTGTAGTCCGACCCATGAACTTTTTTGTGTTCGTTGAAATTGTAAGCATATTTAAATTGCTTATTACAGATATTACAACAATATCTCACACCTCTATGTTCTATTTCGCAATGTGTTTTATAATCAGCATTACTGTAATACCCTTTATCACACTGGCTGCAATAACAAGAATAGTCTTTTGCATGTCTACGTTTATGTAAAGCTAAACTAGAAGCATTGGCAAAGCGTTTACTACATAAATCACATATAAATTTAGACATGAAGTTAGTTTCATGTCCAGATTCATGTATTTTCAACTGGAAAGGAAATCGAAACTTTTTATCACATTTTTTGCAAAAATAAGTTTTTTGTTTATGTAAACGATAATGTTTTGTGTACTTAACCCTTTCGCAAAATTCTCGAGAGCAAACATTGCACATGTACTTGCTTTTCATTACTGCAGTCTTTAATGAATCTTCTTTGTGATGGACATTGGTACGCCTGTAAATATAGCAATTATATACATATATAATGTTCAGGTATAGTACAATATAAATATTGTAGAATTCAATACACGTTTGTAGTTGCAAACATACGTATTACGTACTATGAAAATAAAATAGGGACGTGTTTAGAGATTATTTTGGTATAAAATAATTAAAATTTAAGCAAAACTTAAATTTATTATCAAATTTATGATGTATATAAATACATAGCAATAATAACAAATATATACATATATGGCAAATTAAGTGTTGATAAAAATAAAGTAAACTGGTTTATTCTATCTAAAGCTGCGTCCCCACTGCATCTCTTCGCCATTCGGCTCGGCCGAACAATGTCGCATTTCTATTATTTAATCTTTAGATTCACCAAAGAAAACCGCAATTTCTGTTAAACTATCGTACCTCTTATGCCCATTTTATCGTTTTTATTACCAAAGTCCCAAAGACATTTGTAGTATTTCATTGCCGTGCGGCCTTGCCAATCGGCAAAAGCCGACTCGGTGGGGATGCATCTTAAGAAGACCGTTGTATAATTTTTTTTTAATAATATTTCCCCGTTTTGAACGTTCAATTATAACATTAATAAAATCTGTTTATCTGTGTACCGCTAGGTATGGAGCACTTACTGCAACTAATATAAAAAAGTTGTTCTGATAGCGTGGTAACCGGTAAGCCGAACATAGAACTTTGACATGTAAAATCATACTTTCGTAAATGCCTGCTTCCCTATTTAGGTAAAAAAGCTTCAAATAAAAGTTGTAGAGCATAAAATTCTTCATCTGAATCAATAATACTTATTAATGCTGTAAGAGAGTTAAATAGTACTTACCAGTTAAGGATAGGTTTACCTCTCGAATTGCATAGATTTTTTTCATTCCCGATAATTTATTTTTTACTTTTTCATATTTATTACCAGAAATATCAAGAAATACTGTGAAACTAAAGATATTAGTATTTTACGGAAAATTTAAGAAGATAAACCCTGTCCTCTGTCAGACACGTCGATGGTAACCTTTAAATGAAAATATTTCCGAAATGAGGATAATTTGAAAGAAATAAAATTAAAATCATAAATTATAAAAACGAACAAACATTTGATATAAGTTTAAAACATTTAACTGTTGGTATTTCACAACTACATCTGTAATGGAATTACTTACATCCTGTTGTTATAGAAACCGATACCCTGAGGATAAAATAAACATACATTCCTATAAATAAGTCCTTCTGGGAAAAAATAATTTTGCATAACGATAAAAATTAAGTATAAAAATGTCGAAAATCACCTTAGCAAATAGCAATAACAATTGGAATTGAAATAAAATTTTTAAAAAATACCGGTCTATAACGTTAATTTATTTTTATTATTATTTATACTTTTCTTCTAGTGAATAATTTTCATATTAAATTATGGATAATTTTTCAAAGGAATAAAGTGTATATTACAAATAATACGTAATAAAAACCTATTATACTCTGTTTGAAATAACGAAATACTTTTGACAGATAGATTCTTGTGATTCTATTATATATAATTTCATTCTTTGTAAGTTATGTGCGTTATTTGTTGTTATATGTCGGTTTTTAAGTTTTACTTGGTCATTTCCCTGTATTTATTCTCTTACGGCTTTGTGTAATTGGCGCTTCTTTTTAAACATACAAAATGTTTTGGTTTTTGGTGTAAAACAGACTCCGAAACCATGCCCCAATTAAATGACAAAATTCGTTCGTTATTTCAAATACGAGTATAACCTAAGTTGACAGATAAACCGTTGGACATTCCATCGTTACCGCTATAAGAGGAGGTGATTTTCGATATTTTCATACTCAATTTCTGCCATTCTAAGGCCCAGTATTTTCATCTCTGCCTAAATTGTAAAAGTTACAGATGTGTCAATTTTTCGACGCCACATTGCTCTTATAACTGGAAGTTAACTTACCCGGTAGTTTAACCAGATATAAAAATACCGGGCCTAAAGGCTGGTTTATAAAGGCTGTAAACTTATGCATTTACCTTAGCTTTAGCGTTAAACTTTGTATTAAACTTTACATTACGCTGTCCGGTTTATGTACTTCTTAAGGCAAACAATAAGAACACGATAATGTCACTTTTTATAAAATCGACACGTCTTTTTTTTATCACAAATATATCTACAATGCTCAATTACCTTATTACCTATATTAGTTGGTCATCTTATTCAACGACAATCTTTTTTAACGACAATCTTTTTCAATCAAGGCAATGTGACATAACTCTTCAAAAATAACAAACGTCAAATTGACAGTCGCGAATATCGCCAGAATCAAGCTATCGTACACGAACATAAACTCTTCTAATTGGTCGGCATTAGCATTTAGTGATGGAACGAAAATCCGGCTATGATACCGACACCGGCCGATCCGGCCCCTTGGCCGGAATTCCGGTTCCTGCCGGATCGAATAGAACATTCGGCCGAATCATGTTATTAAATATTATTTATTCATTTTATTTTATTATATGTATGTAACAAAAACATATTTATTATATTAATTAAGATAAAACATAAAGAAACACAAAAAACTTTTGTTTCGTCGCTAATATTTATTTTTAAGTATTGCCATACTTTTTGTATTATTTATACTATTTTTTGTACACATTTTGAAATAATACGAAGTAATCTTTATCAGCCCGATTCACAAAAAAGTTTAAGCTAATCCTAATTTTTGGATTAGCGAATTCAACTCTAATTTTAACAATTTATTTCGTAAATATCGGAATAGAATTCACTAATCCAAAAATGAGGATTAGCTTAAACTTTTTTGTGAATCGGGCTGTATATGCACAAGTCTCAACGTGAATTGTTTATTCTATTGTTATGTTTACTTATACCTACCACTTTTCATTGGGAGTAGATGCCGAACAAGCTACGATTTTTACCGAAAAATTACGAATGATCCGGCCGCCGGAATTCCGGTGATCCGGCTAAATAAAAGGCCGGAATTCCGGGGTCCGGTAATCCGGCCAAAGGTCGATCCGTTCCATCACTAAGCATTATGCATTAAGAATTGAGAAATTGCCATATTCTAGGGTTACGGCATAATGCTAAGGTTACGGTTACAGCTACACATATCGTAGCCCGCATTTGTCTATACTCGAATTACTAATGCAAAGTCATAATGCTAATGCCACGGTAAACTCTTAAGATTACAGCTTACAAAAACCAGTCTTAAAGCATACAAATTTATTTTTGCTTTTCACTCAGATGCAAAATTTTATGCTCTACAATTTTTACTTGAACCTAAAATAATTAGGGAAGCAGGAAATTACGAAAGTATGATTTTACATGTTAAAATCTTATATTCGAATGTACCGGTCACCGCATTGTATACATAATTCCAGTAATAAAAAAGCGCAGCATGCAGTCTTAAACAGAACTAAGTTGATCTACTATAATGCCTAGTGCAAACGGAGAAACTTTTAGGAAAGTTTCCTGAAATTTATTTCCCGAAGAAGTACGAAGTTATCTGAAAGTTAACGGCACCGTTAAAACTCGACAAGTTTCTGTTAATTTTTTGACATGCATCTAAATTATCTATTATGATATTTGTAGACAAAAAGGTTAGAATCACAAGAACTTTGATTTTAGGCATGAGTTACAATTCTTGTTTTGGTATCAGTGACCTCTATATACAAAATGGACCGGCGGCTTGAATAACTTGCGTGTATCCACCAAGAATACCACCCGCCTGACTGGTGGAGTGTCTATCTCTCTCTAACTTTCGTGTATTGTTGGACCAAGCAGATATGATCAAACTATTTAAATGCTTTCTTCTTCATGTTCATCGTTAATTAGTCGAACTGGTACTAGCTGACGCATGCGTACTTCTCACTGTTAGAAAGAGATAGCCACCCCACCATGACAGTTGAGTGGATACAGCTCGCGCCGTTGTATAGATAGGAGTCGCCGGTCCATTTTGTATGTAGAGATCACTGTTTGGTATAGTCCTGTGTAGTTTATTCAAAATTCTTGATTATGTAGTTTTCTTTATTTCAACTTTAGTTTTTGTTATATTTAGTTTAATTAGAATTCTTAAATATCTCAATTAAGTTTGGTTCAGATTATTTCTCCATTTGATTTTAGTTAAATTAAATTCCTACCTGTAATTTTATGTACTTCTTGTTCACTTCCGAAAAACTAATTCCCCAAGAGCCTAGGAACTCAAGAGATAAATTACTAATTTCGAGGAATTTATTATTTTTCTCGTGTAAACACACGCTGCGTTGATGCAAAAGATTCTCCAAAACTTCTTCTTCTTCGGGAAATTTCAGGAAACTTTCCTAAAGGCGCACGTACACATACTCGCTCGTGTTTCGCGTCGTCACTCGCTGACATTCGCACATTCGTCCCTACAACGCGAATGACCGTTTGACACTAGCTGAGTGTTCACTAAAATCGAGGTGAATAGACGACGTGGAAGTTGTGGCAGCATCCGCCCTGCTTTTGCCAAGTGCACAGAACGATTATGTAAACAGAGTTCGCCTCGTCGCAACGGCAAAAAAAAAAAAAAAAAAAAAAAAAAAAAAAAAAACTGCCACTGGAGCAAGCGCTACGAGCGGCAAGGAGAGCAGTGATTCAAATAATGAATGAACCGACTATACATTTGCCCCGCCACTCGCCTTGCGATTCGACTCACCATTCGTGCGCATATGTAAATACGTTATAAATGTTCCTCCGTGTGCACATGACATAAGTAATCAAAAGTAATTTAATAAAACCAGGTTTATTATTTATGGGAGAGTGTTTAGAGGAACATTACTAATCATAGTTTTAATTGGCTTTCAATACATTTTGCTAAGGTACCGAACTTTTTTTGATAGAACTGTTATTAATGAAACGAAAAGTTCTTTCAATTCACGCTAATGTAATTCGGCAACTTTCACCTATAGAGACAACAACATCTAATTATTCCTTATTAAAGTCAGCTAATGTAGTACCGTGGCTTTTGAAATGTAACGTAAGAGCACTTTTCGAAACAAATCGTTTATCACAAAATTTACAAGAATATGGCCTTTCTCCCGTATGTAATCTCTTATGAATACTTAAAGAAGAACGTTGGGAGAAACATTTATTGCAATCATCACACTGATAAGGCTTTTCTTTAGTATGTACTCGTATATGTAAAACGAGATATTTGTGTAGGCTAAAACTTTTTCCACATGTTGCGCACATAAATGGTCTGATGCCTTCATGCTTAGTTATTTTATGTGCTCGTAGACTTCTTGCTGTGGTGAAAGTTTTGCCACATTCGTCACACATAAATGACAAGTTTTCATGAACTATTTCAGTATGCCTGTGAACACCTTTGACAGAAGCATATACTTTATCACACTGTTCACATTTGTATTGGGGTTTTTCATTATTAATTCCATGTGTTTTTGTGTGTAATATTAAGTAAGCACGACTTCTAAAATCTTTTCCACAAATAGAACAAGGGTAAGACATACTACGATGAGCTACTTCAATATGCCTATTTAATTCTTGTCTAGAAATGTATCCTTTATCACATTCCGCACAACTGAACTTAAATATCTTGTTATGTCGCTTTAAATGATTCATTAAATATACTTTTTTTGTGAATTTTTTTCCACATATATTACACGGTAGAATTCTAACATTATTATGGTTTTCCTCGTGGTCAGTTAACTGAAACCGATAACTAAACTTTTTGCCACAATTGTTGCAAGTATAATTTTTCGGCTTGTGAGCACGTTTGTGTCTTAAATACTTGTGCCTGGTTGAAAACTCTCGTTGGCAAATTGTACAAAACTTGTACAGTTGGTCTTCCTTCAATGACATAGTCTCAGTAGAAAGCTGTTCGACTTTTAATGGATCTTGGCACGGGTGAAGCGGAAGCCTGGAAATAAGTATTATTTTATAGAATACTAAAAATTTTAGCAAAACTTTGCACACAACTAATTACATACCTAAATTTAAAAATCAATTAAATGAAGTAGGTATTCTTTATTGACGAAAATAATATACATAACAATTCAGCTTTTATGGAAATCAGCAAGGGGAATACCATGTATTTTTACATGCAGTCTTAAACTACTTTTGGAAATAAAAGTTTTGTTACAAAAACTGCACGCATAGGGCCTTTCTCCTGAATGAAGTCGCCGATGAAGCTTTAAAGAACTTGGTTGTGTAAAACACTTTCCACATTCATCGCAGACATATGGTTTCTCTTTTGTATGAACTCGTAAATGTACAGTTAAATATTTTTGTGTGATAAACCCTTTTTGACAAACAGGGCATTTTATTGGCTTCACACCAGAATGCGTCAACTTATGATCACGTAAACTCGTCGACGTGGTTACTTCTTTACCACATATGTCACATATATAAATATCCTTTGGAACATTCTCGTGAACTACATTAACATGCTTAATGAAGTTTTTAAATGATTCGTACACTTTATCACAATATTCACATTTGAACTGTTTTTTTATGTATTCAGATGCATGTGTTTTGATATGAGCATTCAGATATGTAGAGCTCATATAAGATTTGTGGCAAATATCACATTTGTATCGGTGTTCCTCATGCTTTACTTTTTTGTGATGAGCTAATTCTGAAGGAAATAAAAATCCTCTTCCACATTCGTCACAATGTACGGCGTATTCTTTAGTATGTATTCTTTTATGATGTAATTTGAGAAGGTCCCGCGTACTGAATGATTTGTTACACAAATCACAAAGATATTCATGGTTGGCTGCATGGTGTGCATTATGTATTTTTTCTTCATGTTTTTTTAATTCATGCATTTTTACTTCATATAAATAACGCATTTTCTTTCCACAGTATTTACAATTGTATAGCTTTGGTTTGTGCATTCGATAGTGCCGCGTATACTTCATCCTCGTACCAAATTCTTTATTGCAAATTGAACAATACGTGTTCAATTTGAGTTCAATTTCTAGCGGATCTTGATACGAAAGTATTCCGTTAGTGGATGTCCTGGAAATACATTATTTTTATAACAATTAGTTTTACTTACGATATTACACATTTTCATTATAAGAATTAAAGTCAATATCGTTGAAAAAAAAAAATCAGTTGACTTAATTCCCATCTATTTAATTTTAGTAAAATGAATGAGTACTATTTTCATAGATCTAATTCTTTGATTCAAACAATATCAGACATGCCATATGCGTTCACGTTTCTTTTAAAAATAAATTTCTTCATAGCAAAACACTGTTAAAAATGTCATTAATACAATACTTCTCATATAAATTTTATAATTTTAAATTCAATATCCTACGCGAAAACAGTATTTCTGAGGTTTTCCTCTAAACTGTTTTACGTCAATGCGTCTGAGTCTGAATGAACGCTCCGCATATATTATGTCTCTCTAGGAAGTTTCCATAAATTTAATTCTTAATTAGTAAATACGTCATTAATACAATACTTCTCATATAAATTTTATAATTTTAAATTCAATATCCTACGCGTAAACAGTATTTCTGCGGTTTTTCTCTAAACTGTTTTACGTCAATGCGTCTGAGTCTGAATGAACGCTCCGTATATATTATGTCTCTCTATGAAGTTTCCATAAATTTAATTCTTAATTAGTAAATACAATGGAAAATATAATTTAAAAATATATATAGAGATAATGACATATTAAAATGGATTTATAAAGTATGTCTTTTTTTAGCACAATAAAAGTGTGAAAGATATGTATGAGGAGAAAGGTTTATCGGGTCAATTGTTTCTGAGAAGAAAATGGATGGGTTTGAAAATGTGAGATGAAACTTTAGAAAACTTTATTTTAAAATTCTATCGATTATTATGTCAATTAAAAGCATCTGGTGCTGAAGTAAAGGATCAAGATGCGGTTTGTATCTTTTTACTTGCACTGCCAAAAACATATGATACACTTGTTACAGTTCTAGAGAATTTACAACCCAACGGTGTAAATCTTGAATGTGAAGGCAAAATTGAGAATCCGAAAAAACGCGGTCACTTTAAAAAGAACTGCAAGCGGTTCAACCGTGGTGGATCTACAAGACCGTGGAAACAACAGGGATCGATTCAGAACAGGTAGATGGATATTCACAACGCGGGTGTAGCATCCGTGGATTTCAGTACTCCGACAACCCGGCCAACAACCAGGCAAGAAGAGGTAACTATGTAGAAACAAGCGAGTTGAGTGATAATAGTGAATCGGGTGATAGTGTTTGTTTTGAGTGATAGCGGAAAAATGTTGACACTTTAAATGAAAATAATATTAATTTCTTTGTTGACTCGGGCTGTACAGACCATTTAGATAATAAGAAGGCATATTTTTCTGATTTAGTAATTTTGAAGGAACCCATAAAGGTTGCTATTGCCAAAAATAAAGTTTACTTGACAGGTATAGGTGTAGGTAATATTAAAGTATAGGCTATCCAGCGAATCAAGCGGTTTACGTCATCGTTTAGGGATTTTTGAAATTTTCTTGATATTTTTAAATATATTTTATTAACGGTATTTTATTGGTTTTTTTATTATTATTATGTATTTGAAACCTTTAATAGAAATAATTATATTTGGAAATATTATTATTAAGTAAAATTTTGTTAATTTTTGCAAAATGACGTTTGATTATTTTTTTTAATATTGGTAATTCTGAACATGTATATTACTAAATATTACATGTCTACATTATACTTTTTAACCTGTATTGTGATTTCATTTTGTTTTTTGTATTGTTGTTCATTGACAAAATGTCAAATGCTCTGTCATGTCAAATTCAAGAGCTTGTAGTTAATTTATTGACTTATTTTGAAAATGAAAAATAGTTTGGTGGGCTCTTACTTTCACTGAATTGTAATATTGAGGTAATATTTCGTTCTTTTATTAGTAATCATTTGAAAATTAGATCTATATGTACAGCGTGTGGCAAACGCTATACGCAATGTACAGAAACAGTTAGAAATTGTATGGTATGCAGTATTCTGTATTTTTTGTTAAGGATCTCACATAATACTAGATGGTTTGTTGCATATACTACAAGAATGAAGTATTTATAACGGCGTAAGCAGTATCGTTCAGAATATTTTAAATAAAATTGGATTTCGCTGAAAAAAAAATGATACCAGACGTGTTACCTTTTTAAGAAAGATTTGGATTTATGAAGGCAACCCACACATCATATATATTTTAATCAGTTTTACATGCTCATGTAAACTTTTTAACATATGACGTCATTGTTTCTAGTGATATTGTATTTATGACGTAAACCGCTTGATTCGCTGGATGGCCTATATTGAGTATTGTAAATGGTAAAGAAACAAGTGTACGATTCAAAATGTTTTATATATACCTTCTTAGGAAAAATCGTCTGCCAGTTAAAAGGTTAGATGTTTCAAATGTTAAAGTAATATTTGAAAATGGTAAAGTCCAATTTTTCTATAGCAATAAATTAATAGGCGAGGGTTTAAGAAATAATTTATATGAAATAACGTTTAAATTAGAGAAAAATGAATGTTTAAATGTTGAAAATGAGTATGAAAAAACAAAATTATGGCACGAAAGGTAGGGCTATATTAGTAATACAAATTTAGAAAGATTAATTAAAAGTAAGATAGTGGATGGTATGGACGATTTAAAAGTAAATAGAGTTTTGTGAATCATGTGTTAATGGAAAAATGACTAGAATTAAGTTGTGAGACGAGAAACAAAAGTAACAGAATTTTGCAAATTGTACATTCGGACGTTTGCGGACCCAACAAAATGGGCGTTGATAGAAAAATCTCGGTAAATGATAGATGATTCGCATGTTCCTAAATCATTATGGAGCGAGGCTATTCTATCAGGCGCTTATTTAATTAATCGAAGTCCTAGTGCCAACTTAATTTCATTTATTCCAGCACAATTATGGTACGGGAGAAAGGCAAATGTCAAAAATTTAAAAAATTTCGGTTCAATTATGCGGGTTGCCTTTAAAGTTTTTTTCAATCGAACAACAGATGGCATTAGTGAGTTGTGGCATCACTGTATTTGTGAACATTGACGTTTGTTATTGCGAAGCCAGTGGCAACTTAGAAATTGACCGAGAAGGTTGTTGATAGTGAACGTTTAAAAGAAGCAAGTTTGTAGAAACATGGAAATCACTCGTGAAGGTTTGCGTTGGATGATTTTTTATGATTTTAAAAAAAGCCTTACTCAACAACAACGCATAGAATCGCTTCGTGCAACTTTTGCTAATGAAACACCATCAGAGAAGACTGTTTACAATTGGTTTACAGAATTTCGTCGTGGTCGTGCGCCCATCATTGATGAATGTCGAGAAGGTCGGCCAAAATCGGTTGTCATTCCAAGAAACATCGATGCTGTGCGCAACATGATTAAAGAAGATCGGCATGTGACTTAGATAGATAGAAGCGTCTCTTAGCATATCGCAGACTGCAATACAATCGATTTTGCATGAACATTTAGGTGTGAGAAAGATTTGTTCCAGATGGATTCCGCATAATTTGACCCAAGCGCAAAAAAGGCTCGTGGTGACAGGAAATGTTGAAAAAATTCGACCGAGGACGTTCGAAATTCGTATACAACATTGTTACAGGAAACGAAACTTGGATATGTTCGTATGAATCTGAAAGCAAACAACAGTCTACTGTTTGGGTGTTTGACAATGAACCCAATCCCACTAAAGTTCTTCGTTCACGGAGCACTATCGCTTGTTTCATCGATTGTACTGGACACGTCGCAACCATTCCTTTAGAGGATCGAAGAGCTGTTAATGCTGAATGGTATACAACAATTTGTTTGCCAACGGTCTTCGATGAAATAAGGAAAAACAACAAAAAACGTCGCATCATTCTTCATCACAACAATGCCAGCTCCTATAAAGCACGTCAAACAACTGAATATTTGAAGGAGAAAAACATCGAATTAATGTCTCATTGCCCGTATTCACCCGATCTATCGCCTAATGACTTTCTTGTTCCCCACTGTCAAACAAAAGATGCGTGGACAGCGATTTTCATCACCTTAAGAAGCTGTTGAAGACTTTCAAAACCATATTTCTACGATATAAGCTTCAGAGTGGAGAAAATGTTTCCAGAAATGGATTGAGCGTATGCAAAAATATATAGACCTTAAAGGCGAATATTTCGAAAAGCAATAAAACACTTTGTTTCGAACACATGTTCGTTTCTGTTTCACTTTTTGTAAAAACTTAAAAGGCAACCCTCATATTCACATGTCCCAGAACAATTTAGGGGTAAATTCGATTCGAAATCCGAGAAATATATAATGGTTGGTTACGCTCAAAATGGGTAAAGGCTGCAGAACGTTAGGAAACAAAAAATACAAATTGCAAGAGATTAGTATTCAACAAAAATCTGTTTTATTATAAAACGCGACATATTTTGGTATGCGATGAAAATGGACTAAATGATCTTGAAATAAACACGGGTGATGAAGAAATAGATGTCAAAAACAATCAATTAGATTATGATTTTGTTGAAAATGAAAGCAATAGTAATAGTAATTTGAAGATTATCAATTATATATGGCATTTAACGCATTATCTTTTGATGAGCGAACTCCAAGCGATATACATGAATTGACGGGAAGAAAAGATGAAAGTCTTTGGAGAGAAGCAATGAATATGGAACTAGGGCCTACAAATAAAAATAAAACTTGGTATGAAGTTGGTAAATCTGAAAATACTGAAATATTAGATGCGAAATGGGTATTTACAAATAAACCACATGAAAAATATGAAGATGATCAATTTAAAGCTAGATTAGTAGTAAGGGGTTTTGCTCAAAAGGAAACCTTTAATTATGATGAATTATATTCTCCAGTTGCAAAATTATCAAGTATAGGAACTTCATTATTGATTGAAACCCAGTTCAAATATTTTTTTAAACAATTGGAAGTAAAAACGGCATTTTTAAATGGAATTCTAACAGAAGATGTATATATTTATCCAACTGTAGGCATAAATTGTAAACCAGGTCATGTGTTGAAATCAAACAAATCACTTCATGGCCTGAAACAATCTAAATGCTGGAACGATAAATTTAACAATTTTTTTTTTTTTTATTAAATTTAGGTTTTTGTAGATCAGAAAATGATTATTGTTTATATTCAAAAGCCCATAAAGATGGATTTGTTTAACTTCTATTATATGTGTGTATAAGTTAAAACAAGAACTTGACACTGTAGACAAGTATGTGCTCTAGCATTTTCTTGGGCTGGAAATAAATTACGAAAAAGAAGCTGGAATTTTAAAGATAAATCAAAAAAAGATTATTTTAGTAATTTTCAAAAGATTTAATTGTGAAAATTGTAATCCATGCTCCACACCAATAGATTCAAATTTAAAATTAAACATTTCTCTGATTTGTCCGATAAACCAGTACGAGAATTAATAAGTTACTTAATGTATTTCATTTAATGCTTGGCCCTGATATAAAGTTATAGTGTTAATTACATTTCTAGGTATCAAGATAAAGCTCAAAATGAAATTTGGCCTTATATTAAAAGACTTGCGGTATTTAAAAGGCACATTAGATTTAATTCTTATTTATACTAGAAAAACTGACGCATCTTGTTATGTAGATTCAGGTTGGGGGGATGGGGGGTCTGGGTCGGAGGTCTGGGGGAGAGAGATCACAATGAACGTAAATCTATTTCGGGATATTTAAAGTATTTGATAATACATTATCATGGATCACTAGAAAATAAAATTGTATAGCATTATCAATAGCTGAGGCTGAACTTGCAGCTTTATATAGTTGTGTGCAAGATGCTCTTTGGTTCAAAAAATTATTATTTGATGTAAATATTAACATTAATATTTTAATTTTTGAGCATGTATATCATTGATTAAACCGTAGAATAAAACATAATGGGTGCGATTCAATGGTTTATATTAAAGTCTACTACTAAGAGTTGTATTAACTAAAACACTGTATTACCTTAAAACACTTTTTAAAACAAAGATGATACACTGGTCTGTATTAAGCTGTTTTAGTTAAAACACTTCTGTTCCAAAATTACACTTGATAACACTGTAATAACTGTTAAGGAACGTGCAAAATTGGAGGTATTTAAGGAGGTTCGAGCGATACTTATGAGTCAAAATAACATTTACATTTTTTTGTTCTATTAATTTCTAAAATAATTGAAAAAATTCATAATTTTAATTAATAAGAGTATATTGACTCTATAAATACATAATTAGTTTATATTTAATAAAAAGTAATACTGAAATGACTTCAATATTTTAAACGGATGTGGTCGAAGAAAGTTATTTGGCAACAGCGCGTTTGTTCCGTCTGTTCGCGCGTGCTTTCGTTGTGAATAATTGTGAGGTGAGAAGAAAAATACGATGCAAAATAGCAGATACAAAGGTAAATTTTGTAAAAGTAATGTGGCAAAGTGGAGGAAAAATGTAATAAAAAGCAATAAATTAAGAAATACACAGACATCAATATGCAATTCAACAGGTATTTATGTAGTTCAAATTTAAGGTTAAGTAGCTTTATATTTAATAATATTGCAAAGAAATTGTTGCAACTTTCATAGATTTTCGGTAGTTATAATGTGTAAATTATTAAATTATTTAATCTTTTTTTAGAAATAACTGGAATAGTTGATATACAACTATTGGGCAATGATCTATGGTGTAATAATTGTGAAAAAGCATTATCTTTGCGGGATACAGTAAGTGAATCGAGAAATGGATTGGCAGTTATTTTCGAAGTGAAATGTACAACTTGTACGAAAATATTTCAAGTAAACACGTCAACAAAAGAATCGACTTCATGTACCAAACCAACCTATACTGTGAACTCGAAGATTGTGAACGGTGAGAATAATTATGAACTTCTTTTGGTGATTTTATCTGTATAGTAGTAATATCGTGGTTGTTTTTTTATAATATGTAGGTATTATTGAGAGTGGCATTGGCAACACTCATCTAAATAAAATATTATCTGCTGCTGAAATTCCTGTAATGTACTCTACGATTTTCAAACGTCATGAGAGAAAAGTGGGTGCGGCTATTGAAGAACTTGCCGAAGAGAGCTGCCTGGAAAATTTGATAGCAGAAAGAGAGTTTACAATAGAGAATGAAGGGTATGATCTCAGTGAAAATAACATGGTTACATATTAGACAGGTCACATTGCCTTCACGTGGCCCGCACCTATCTTATTTAATTTTAATTATTAATTCTAAATGCTAAAATAAGTATGTACAGTGAAATGTAATTTCTGTTCTCCGCAGAAAGTTTTAAAAAATTGTATTTAATTTATTAGTAGCCCGGTTTCATAATAGTTATTCAACTATCAAGTATGTTAATGACGGCGATTAATAATTGAGACATTGTTGAGATCATTAATCGCCAATTAACACACGTGTTAGTTACAATATTTTTCAGTTGACCGAATCTCACTAAATTGGAAAATCTAATTGTATTCCATGACAAAAATTTTTAGGTTACCAATGTTTGACACATAAATATATTGTATACATAAACATAACCTATTAATAAACGGTCAATTGAAAAAAAAATATATTTAATCTATATTTAATTTTACTTCCAAAGTAAATTAAAAAAATTGAACAAATGCAACGCGATTTTTGACAGCAATGAATTTAATGTTATAAGAACATGGAAACTGATTCGAATTTGTTCATACAATTAAATTTAGTTTGGAAGTGAATTTAATTGAACGTTTATGAAATCGGCCCAAAAATTCAGTAATTAAATAGAATTGAATGGATGCGTATTCAACGTCCGAATATTCAGTCATTCAAATTTCGAATATTCAAAAACAGAATATTTTAGTTTTGAATATTCGGGCGTTGAAGACATTCCCGAGTTGAATTGTAATTACTATTTTCTACTATATTTTGTGCTTTCTTTGTTGAAAATAGTTTGAGAAATTTAAGTAATTGGACCGAAGATAATATTACTTATTTAACAATTAGCTATGATGCTGGATGGCAAAAAAAAAGGATCTGGTCGATCTTACAACAGCTTAACAGGTATGATACCAGAAAAATGCTTATACGTGCTGTTATTGAGAGTTCCTGTTTTATTCTTTTCAGGCCATGGTACTGCGATCGGCTATTATACTGGAAAAGTAATAGGTTTCGCTACGAGAAACAAACGCTGTGCTAATTGTGAATACAATGAAAGAAAAAATGAAATCAATAATAATTCCACAGTGATACCTGAAACAACTAAAAAGAAGAGTCATGATTGTCGAAAGAATTTTGAAGGTTCATCAAAGGCAATGGAAGCTGATATGGCTTGTGAAATATTTTTGCATAATCCTCATTTTGCTCAGGCTAAGGTCAAGCTTGGAACATTGATTGGTGACGACGACTCAAGCACTATTTCTACGTTACGCAAAGAGGCTGGTTATGAAATAAAGAAATGGAGCGATAAGAACCATGCTGTCTCTAAACTCAGCAAATGTTTATACACCATAAAGTTATCTACGCCGCTTGTAAAATATTTTAAGTACTGCTTTAGTTGCGTATTAGAGACAAACAAGAATAATACTGAAGCAACTAGAGCAGGTCTTCTCAATATTGTTCCACACGCATTCGATAACCATTCTAAGTGTGGTGATTGGTGCAAATATAAAATTGATCCGGAAAACTATCGACATAAAGTACTTCCTGGAGGTAAAGGATTAAGTGGTACTGTACTACAAGAAAAACTTCAAAACATCTTCAACACATTTGCTAACGCTGCAGAAAAACTAAGTCCATGTGCTTCAAGCCAAAGCAATGAGTCACTGAACAGAACGGTTGCAAGTACGTCTCCTAAACAAATTCATTATGGAGGATCTTCTTCGAATGACATCAGAGTTAGTTCTGCAATTCTTCACAAGAATATGGGTTACACTTCTGCAAACCTTATAAATAAAAAGATGGAAAACTCACCGACTACTAAATTATCACACAAATTTCGATTAAAAAAAGACGAAGCAGCATATCGACGCAAAAGTAAAGCTAAAACTGTGCAATTTAAAAAGCGCCGGCGACAACTTTTCAATCTAAACTTAAATAAAAGCAACAAGACATTACGAAAAGAAGAAGGTATATGCTATGAGTCCGGATGCGGGCTAGATCTTGGAATAGATTTCGTTGATCCATCTTATTCAATTCCACAAAATACAAATTTTTCATCAGCAAATGTGGTTTTTTTTTGATTTAGAAACGACCGGACTTGGTACAAATAAAGAAATTATTCAAATAGCCGCCAAATATAAACTTACCAAATTTGATATTTATATAATGCCATTAGGAGAAATAACATTTCAAGCATCAGAAATTACCGGACTCAGAGTTCAAAACAGTATCTTGACTTATAATTCTACTCCTGTAGTATCACATTCAAAGCAAGATGCTGCTAGAAGTTTTCTACAGTTTTTACAATGTATTGGTAGCAATATCGTTTTAATTGCTCACAATTGTTTTAGATTCGATTGCCCAGCAATATTAACATTTATGAAGAATGAAGGATTGTTGAATGAATTCTTGTTAGTAGTTGTTGGATTTGCTGATTCTTTGCCAATATTTAAAGCGAAATTAAAAGATAAACGTGGTGTAAAAGCAAGCTATAAACAAGTAATTCTCGCTGAAGAATTTTTGGATTCCAATTTAACAACAGCGGCACACAATGCGGTCAATGATGTTGATGTGCTTCAACAACTGGTGGAACATCCTAACATCAATGTAACAAGGGACGATATATTGAATAATGTAAGGACTGCTCATTCAATGCTTTTACAACAAGCCAAACAGGCGCAGTGTGATAGTCTGAGGCAACCTCTTCAATTTTTAAAGAGTGACCAAGGCAAAGAAAATGGCGGTTTATCTAAAAATATGATAAATAAAATTGTTGCTGCTGGTGTCACATTGGATCATCTTCGTCAGTGCTACTTGTCGAGTGGATCAAAGGGTATACAAATTTTATTGGCACAAGATGTAGGTGGAAAACCACGCATCACAAAAAATAAAAGAATAATCAAAGAATTATGTATGAAATTAGAAACAATGAAAGCAAAAATTTATTTTTTTTCAGATTGTCTTCTTATATTTCTTTATACATATTCAGTGTACTTGTATAATTTTAAATGTTGTTTTGTAAGAAATAAAAAGGTTTTTTGATATTCATTTCTATATTTCTAATTACCTACTTATTCAACATGACAAAATGTTAAACAAATATATTAGTGAATGTAACAAATTTGAGAGCATAAAACCATTTTTTTTCAGATTCTTTAATTTCTTATATTTCTTTATATTTAGTGTATATATTTTATTGTTGATGTTTCATAAGATATCGTTTTTGAATTTTATATATAGATTTCTTTATTTATATTTATTTACTTGCAAAATTATTATATTAAATTAATCATTTTCAATAATCAAAGTTTATTACAACATGAAAAATAATTCTAAATATCACAGCTATCGCGTACAACGTTGCCACATCCTACTTCACTTGTTTCTCTACTGTCGATCGCGCAAATGAAATAAATGTTTAACATTAATTTTCAGGTTAATTTGAACGGTAAAAAGGCATTATAAACCTCTCATAATGTACTACGAGTCTTTAGCTTTATTATACTAGTTTTTTGTTCATCAAAGTTGGAAAGATCAATGTAAAACAAACAAAATAGTATCTACGGAAATGTTTCTACCGTAAGAGCCTATGTATTAGAACGTTGAAAACGTCAACTTTATCTGCGCTTTTCTGAGAAACTAGACGGTGAATTGTTTTCTAATTTTTACAATAGTTGGATAAGACATCCGTTCTTATAATTATAAAATTATATACCATAAAGTTGAAAATTAATTTTTCACGAGTAGATTCGCTCGAACCTCCTTAAAACGTCAATATTTTGTGTTTGTGTTGTTTTATTGGTATTATTATATTTATTTGAACTACAAGTTTATATTTATAGGTTATGTTACACTACTTAACGAACTATATTTTAAATTTTAGTATAATAAAATGTTAGGAAAAAGAATTAGAGAACTGAATTGGTTTAATGAAGAAAAAAAAATTTTATTAGAGACAATTGAATATACTGAAAATAAGTAAAATGACATTAAAAAAATGAAAAATAAAAAAGCTGCATGGGCGAGACATAAAAGCTGGAATGGAGGCAAGTGGTTTTAATAGAGAATTGGGCCGAATAAAAGAAATTTGGCGGAGATTGAAATGCAATCCAAAGAGTGAAATTGCACATTATTTGAAAGAAAAAACTAAAACTGGAGAAGGTACACCACCGACAATCCCAGATAATATTTACTGGTCTGTAAAAAATATTTGCCCGAATAATTGTAACTTACCTGAAATTGTTCATATATCTAAACCTCAATTTTTTAAATAATTCATTTTCTCTTTATTTATGTCATTTCAGTTCAATATTTGCTTTAGTATACTTTATGAAGAGTCAAATATATGATTTTATTTCAATATATCATATTTGACATTATGAATTACAATTAATACAATACTTAAAACAGTTATAACCCATTTTAGGAAGTGTTATAATGTATTAAAATAAACACTCTAAAACAGTCTAATACAAGCCACTGAATTAGGTTTTTTAATACAACTCTTAATACAGATCTTAAAACAACCTAATACAACCCACTGAACCACACCCATTGATTTAAAAACAATTTCGTTTGTGCTAAATTAAAACGTAAAATTATATGTATTGATTATATAAGTAGTAAGTATCAATAAGCTTATTAATGACAAAGGGCCTGTTTAAATTATAACTGTGCCCAAACTATAGTATTATAGATTTCAGTAAGTAATGATGTAAAGAGAATGAGGGGGTGTTGAATTACGCTCTTTACATAATTCCATTTAAGGCATTTTTGTATTTGGTGTTTTTTGTATTGGACAAGATAAGTACAAGAAGACGTTTTTCAAAGTTGCCGCGCTTGATAAGATGGCAGAATAAAGATGTGCTGTACTAACTTATAGTTTAACAATATATTTATATGGTCAAAATATATTTTTTCAACAAACCCATAAATAATAATAATAGTATATATTATACATCAAGGTTATGAAGAGTATCATTATTGTCCTCGCGAATTATAATCCCGAGGAACCGAATAATAATACTCTTGATAACCGTGGTGTATATATTATTTTTTACACTACTAGCACATACCTAATTACAAGAATTAGTTACGAAATTTATTCCTTTATATTGGCAACTGACTTTAAGCAATATGACATCTGGTGTCAAAAATAATGGAATTAAAACGATAACCTAACCTAGGTCAATAATTTTAACATTATTGACCTAGGTCAATGATTTTGAGACTATTATTGACCTTGGGATAGAAAAACAATGTCACGGAACAATAATGAGTCAATAATGATATATTTATAGGCTAGTAGTGAAAAAAATAATTACGGGTTCAAATGGCAATGGGTTAACACAAGTTATATGATTATAAACTTCAAAAATCAATATCAGTGATAGGTAGCTCGCACTGCCTAATTGTGGCGGGGAAAGTTAATTTCAAGCGTCAATCATATGGTAGTGGTTATAAGAAAAATAAACTACGAATTTAAATAAACTTTTATTTTTGTTCACTAGGTCAGACAGCATCCTAAGAAAAAAAAGTTAACGGGATTTCTACATGATAATACATTACCTTATATTCTCTTCCCAAATAATAAATATGACCGAAAATGGTTGAATGCCGCTTTTTACGATTTTTGACATTTGCTGCTAACTTAGTGACAGCATTACAATTTACATGGGCGTACCTTTCAAATTTTGCTAGAATAATCGCAAAAACTATCTTCTTTACGTTCACCCGAACGAAAATATGCTTAAAGAAGATCACGATCTGTATGCAAAACAAATACCAAATGTGTCAACGTACGGCAATGATATTAAATAATGTCAAACACTTATCATCGTCTGTCACATGTGGAATATAGTTTTGATAAATTATGAAAAACTGAAATATAATTTTGACATTATTTTGGAACATGGTCACGTGAACTTCAGCCATTTTCGATCACTTTCTACATCATACGAATAGATCAAATAAACACTAGCGGTCGTTGAAAATGCAACATCAAAAAAATACTAGGAATAAATAAATCAGATTGAGCATATAAGTTCTTATTATTAGTACAGTAAACGATTAAAATTTGGAATCGCTGAGTTTAGTCTTTGAAGAAATATACATACATGTTCAAACATAATAGGGTATTCCGGTGATATGAAATTAATGCAAAATAGTAACTTTTTTCTATAGTTTACAACTTCGTACAGTAGGAAAATATAATAAAACATGTTTAATAAAAAGTTTTGATTCATTATTTAATGTTAGAAAATTGAAATTTTTATAAATCTAGAAACATCCTTGAAATTAGTAACGTAAGATCGATATAAATATATCCATTTAGAAACACAGATGGTGCTGGTAGTTATCACGGTCGTATATTTTGTATTTGACATTTCCTACATTTTCTTTGCATTTACAAATAAATATGGCCCCTAGATTTAGAACATACCTAGAGTGCAGAAAATCATTTACCATAACAGGTAAATTACTAGAAACAGCATTTTTATAACCAACAAACAAATGGATGTCATGAACACATTGATTTAGGCAAAAAATTGAATTTCTACGAAACTTTTAAAAATCCATATACGAGGGGCAAGTAAAAAATAAGGTTCCCAAATTTTTTCAGGTGTAAGGCATTTTTTATTGCAATAAATATGTATACCATCTGAAAGCTTGTATTTCAAACTATTTCTCTACATAGTCGCCAGATCTTTCAACGCATTTTTTCTGACGAGTTATCCACTTCTGAAAACCCGCTTCGAAGAACTCCGCCGCTAGGCCGCCGATGTACTTGGTGACCGCTTCCTTCACCTCTTCATCTGTACTGAAGCGTTGTCCACCCAAGTGTTGCTTCAATTTCGGGAACAAGTGGAAGTCGCTGGGAGCAAGATCAGGGCTGTAGGGGGCATGATCAAGCAATTTCCAGCCGAATTTGTCCAGTAGGGCGGTGGTCTGTCGAGAGACATGCGGTCGCGCGTTGTCGTGGTGCAACCTAACGCCCTTGCTCAGTCTTCCTCTCCGGCGATTTTGGATGGCTCTTTTGAGTTTCGTTAGCGTCTCGCAGTACCTGTCCGAATTTATTGTGGTCCCTTTAGGCATAAACTCGGTAAGCAAGACGCCTTTTCGGTCCCAAAACACCGTAGCCATCACTTTTCCTGCGGATAGCGTCTGCTTAAACTTCTTCGGCCTCGGCGACCCGGGATGGCGCCATTGTTTCGAGTCTTCTTTTGTTTCCGGAGTGACGTAGTGACACCACGTTTCATCTCCCGTAATAATGGAGTCCAAGAATTCTTCAGTATTCTCGGCGCATTCTCGAAGAAACCCCTCGGCACACTTGACGCGATTGTCTTTGTGGGTTTCTGAAAGCATATGCGGGACCCACCGCGCACACACCTTGTGATAACCAAGTTTTTCGGTCACAATGTTGTCGATGGTTTTTTCACAAACCTCAGGAACCTGATCAGCCAGCTCCCGAAGCGTTACTCTTCGATCCTCGAGGAGAATGCGCTCAATCTTCGCCACGACTTCGTCGGACACCGATGGCCTCCCGCTCCTTTGCTCGTCGTGAACGTCTGTGCGTCCTTCAGAGAACTCCCTGCACCATTTGCGGACGTGTTGGACGCTGATGCAAGCTTTGCCATAAACTTCTTCCAACTGTCTATGAATTTCAATAGGTGTAAGCTTCTTCGCGTTTAAAAATCGAATCACTGAACGGATTTCACACCTGGCGGTGACGGCGATTGCGGGCTCCATCGCGGATGGCTGTTAGACTGGCACTAAGCTTCGCAGTGATCTTCCAGGTAGTTGGAATGGAGTGGGGGGGATTAACAATGAAGGCGGTGTTGCCGGATTTCTCCTAGTATCTCGGGCGGCGAGTGTACAGCGTTGGGAACCTTATTTTTTACTTGCCCCTCGTATCATATAATATTCTTGCTCAAAGTTATATATTCATAGTCCTACTGATCAGTACTGATGAAGAAAAAAAAAATGCAGGAATACTCTATTATCGCACAAATTCATTTATGATATATTTCTTGCAAAATTATTCAAATTTAGTTCTAATTGGGAGACAGATGCAGAGAAACGACCAACAGGATCTGGGGCCCAAAGAAGGACATCAGAGAGGGAGGACCGTCATCTTATTCGTCTAGCTTTACAAGGTAGCACTCAAAGTGCAGAGGTGGAGGATAACAAGATACCCTTAGTCAAGTGAACGAACCGATTTTACCCTACAAAAGGTCGGGTAATTCTGAATTTTTGATATAGTTATATAGGATGGTGAGTTAATGAAAAATTGAAATATCCACAATCCTCCCTCCGCCATCTTGTAAAAACCACCGAAAATCGGCACTTTTTTCAGTTTATTGCCTATAAACTTCTTTCTAGTGAATTTTAGCGCAAAAAAAGTTATTCGCCGACTTGTAGCGAACAAAATTTCCTGCAAATTAGTTATGTGAAGTTATTTTGTACGATTAATAGCAACGGAGCTATGAAGCTGACAAAAAGGCTAAAATTGCGTATGGGCTATCCAGCGAATCAAGCGGTTTACGTCATCGTTTAGGGATTTTAAATTTTCTTTATTTTTTAAAATATATTTTATTAACGATATTTTATTATTATTATAATTATTATATATAATTATAATTATTTATTTATAATATTATATTTGGATAATTATAATTATTTATTTATTTATTATTATTATTATTATGCATTTGACACCTTTAATAGAAATAATTATATTTGGATAATTATTGTACTTGTACTGTGTATTATTTTGTAAATTTTTGCAAAATGACGTTTGATTATATTTTTTTTTAATATTAGTAATTCTGAACATGTATGTTACTAAATATTATATGTCTATATTATACTTTTCAACATGTATTGTGATTTTATTTTGATTTTGGTTTCGTTATTCATTGACAAAATGTCAAATGCTCTGTCATGTCAAATTCAAGAGCTTGTAGTTAATTTATTGACTTATTTTGAAAATGAAAAATAGATTGGTGGGCTCTTACTTTCACTGAATTGTAATATTGAGGTAATATTTCTTTCTATTTGTCAGTAATAATTTGAAAATTAAATCTATATGTACAGCGTGTGGCAAACGCTATACGCAATGTACAGAAACAGTGAGAAATTGTATGGTATGCAGTATTCTGTATTTTTTTAAGGATCTCACATAATACTAGATAGTTTGTTGCATATACTACGAGAATGAAGTATTTATAACGGCGTATGCAATATCGTTCAGAATATTTTAAATAAAATTGGAAAAAAATTATACCAGACGTGTTACCTTTTTAAGAAAGATTTGATTTGTGAAGACAACCCACAGATCATATTTTAATCCGTTTTACATGCTCATGTAAACTTTTTAACTATGACGTCATTGTTTCTAGTGATATTGTATTTATGACGTAAACCGCATGATTCGCTGGATGGCCCATACCTACTTAGCAAAATTTAATTATTTTTTACGACTAATTCAACGGAGTAGGCGTCAATTTACAAAAAACGATAAAAATGACTTTCTAGTTTAATACAGCAATTCTTTTTGGTTCATTATTTCCAATTATAAAAGTATTGTTTCAAATAAAATAATCTGTATAGATGTAAAATGAAAGTAATTAGGTCTTGGCAAGCGCCAGTGAAGTATCGAAGGACTACCAAAAAACACTTTTTTAAAAAACAGCACTTTCTTCCTTTATTTGCCTGCGACTTCTTTCTTTTGCTCTTCAGCTCAGAGTAAGTTATTTGCCTAGTATTATATATACAGTGGCGGACAAAGTACGGAAACTTTTAAATATTTCATTTTTTTTTTAAATATGTTTATAGTTCTCGCAAATTTTAATCGTATTTTCTAAAGTCAATATACCTAAGAATATATTCACAAGAAATCTTTGATATTGACTCTACGATTCAAGTAAAATAACATATACTCGTTTTTCCGGTGGACAAAAGTATGGAAACACATTGAAAATATCATATTAATTGTCTTACATTCAGTTGTATTTTGTTATTTATTTAGTAAGTTGATGTTAAGATGGGTAAAAATAAATATTTTTCCGACGGCTTACGAGAAAGGGAAGTACAGCTTCATAAAGATGGTGTGAAATAGCGCAATATTTAAAAAAAAATTAAAATCAGTAAAAGTGGCATATCAAAGATTTTGAAAAAAAATTCGCAGTATAGAAGTATTAAAATTAATATAAAAGTCGGTGGTCCAAGAAAACTAGTGTTAGAATTGACAAAAATCATTCGGCGTCTATCCGTAAGTGATCCTACTTTATCATCAAGTGAACGTTCTGCAAAAATTCGGGAACAATTTCATGTAGATTTGAGTGATCGCACTGTGATACGATGGCTATGTGATGTAGGTTTACTAGGAAAAATAGCCGTTAAGAAACCTGTACTATCAAAGAAAAACAGGGGAGCCAGAATTGCATTTGCTGAGGAAGCAAGTTCAAAATATTTGGTTCCGACGGGAGTCAATGTTAGACATCTTGAACTTGCTTTAATCGCTGCAAAGGACAGTATGCCATTTTTCATTCATCCACGATAAGTGAAAGTCCTGAGTCATTTAAATTTAGATGTTTGGCATTTGGACAGATTGCTAGATAAAATTTATTTTAAAAATTTAGCGGTGCAGACACTCAGATTTTATTGTTTTCTGTGTGAACCGTAACAGATATCACAAATTACACAGAGAGGTAAAAGCTTACTAATTTCACGTTATCGGTGTGGCTATTAAAAAGTTACGGTCTAATCAATATTGGGACACCTAAGTTTCATAAACTAATGGTTCACTAATAATAAGTATCGTCTTGAAAGATGACTTATAACCATAAAAACTATCATACCAAATTTCATCCAAATCGAATAAAGCATCCTATTATTATAAGCAATTTTTTTTTTTTTTTTTCGAAGTACTTTGAAGCAGAATACCGACTAAATGGTACACTTTCCGGCAGAAGCAAGTTTGGTTAAATCGTCTTATTTTAGCCTCAGGAATCTGTGGTTACGCCATGTCCCCCTATTCAATTTTCTAAAACTTTGGAGTATTATGTCTTTTGTGAAAACAATAGCGGTGGAGATTTGCCGCTCCCAACAAGGCAAAAATATCCATTTTGAAAAATTGTTTCATTAACATTTTAACCAACGAAAATCGGAATTTTTTCAGATTTTTGCTTATAACTTCTTTCTGGTGCATACAAAAAAGTTATTTGATGACTTGTAGAGGGCAAAATTCCCTGTATATGGTCAATGAATTTTTTTGGTAGGAATAATAGCAATGGAGCTATGAAGCTCCCAAAAAGTACAAAATTGCGTACTTAGCTAAATTTTGTGTTTCTTTCCAATTCACATATCGCTATAACTCCGTAACACTTCATTTTAGCGTAAAAGTACTGTAAGCAAATTTTGAGAATTTACTTCCCTACAAAATACATGTATCATTTTTTTTATGACCAATGTAGCGGAGTGGGGGTAACTTTACAAAATAGTACGAAAAAGTTTTTTTTTTTTTTAAGTTTAATGTAGGACCGTTGTCCCTCCAGTTGTTCACACTGTACTTGTTTTTATGATGCAGAAAACGTAATACGGATTCCAAAAACATAATTGAGCTGAAGAGCAGTAGAAAGAAGTCGCAGACAAATAAAAGAGGGCTGTGCTGTTTTTTAAAAAGTTTTTTTTAATAGTCCCATGAGAGTTCATTGACGTTCGCAAATACATAATTACGTTCATTTTACATCTATACATATTATTTTATTTCAAATAATACTTTTATAATTAGAAATAATGAACCAAAAGAGTTGTAAATTGACCCCCACTCCGTTGTATTGGTTGTAAAAAATAATCGTATTTTGTAGGTATTAAATTCTCTACAAAATTGATTATGAGGACTTTTACTCTAAAGTGATGTGTTATGGAGTTATTGCGATGTAAAGTGGAAAGAAACTCAAAATTTTGCTAAGTAGGCAATTTTAGCCTTTTCTGTTAGCTTCATAGCTCTGTTGCTATTAATTGTACAAAATAACTTCACATAACTAATTTGCAGGAAACTTTGTTCTCTACAAGTCGGCAAATAACTTCCTTTACGCTAAAATTTACCAGAAAGAAGTTATAGGCAACAAACCGAAAAAAGTGCCGATTTTTAGTGGTGTTTACAACAACTAACCAACCATCCTATACAACATACCAAAAATTTAATAAAGCCCAATAACACCCAAAAGAAAATACAATAAAACCCGAAAAACCCCAATGGGTCATTTTTGTTATTAAAAAAAAAAAAAAAATGCTTAATATGCATTCCCAGTACTCTAGACATACAGAGGTCCACTAGTGAAATTATAGTACCGGAAGTTGCTGCCCATATGCAACTCAATCTGACAGCCGTATAGCAGCAAGACAACGGAAGATTAGATGTTGCGAGAAGAGTACTGACATTCCTTAGGAAGAGCAGTGAGGCGTACTCAGCCACCGGTGCAAACGCTCGAAGAAATGTGGACTGCAGTTGAAAGAGGATGGAATGAAATACCACAAAATATTATTCGCCACTTTATTAAGTCGAAGTCCTACTACTATTTTTTAGTGTTACATTTTCAACGATCGCTAGTGTATTATTCTCATATTTCATAATATAGTATTCTTCATGTAAGAATGTCGTTGCGCAATAAAAAGGGTATAATTCTTGACGACATACGTAAATGAAATAGTCTCTTTTTGCTACTCAGGTCATAGATTTTATAGCATGTGTAGCAAAAGGAGACTACTTCATTTACGTATGTCGTCAAGAATCATACACTTGTTATTGCGCAACGATATTCTTACGTGAAGAATGCTGTAGTTATTTAACTATCAAGTTTGTTAATAAGGGCGAAATACTTTAACTCGTGAGCGTAGCGAGCGAATTAATTATTGAGATCATTAATCGCCAATTAACACACGTGTTAGTTTCAATATTTTTCCCTTGACCGTATCGTACTGAAATGGAAAATCTAATTTTATTCCATGACAATTTTTTTTGGTTAGTAACGCTTAACGCATAAGTTTTGACAATAAACAATGGTATGTGATATGATATCTATGGTTACCCACTAAAATCGTATATTAATAAAAAATCATGCATTAATAGGGGCCATTAATGCATGATTACTTCTACATTACCATAATCTAATAATAAACGGTCAACCGAAAACTTTTTTTTAACAACAATATTTTATTTTAATTGTAAATAATTATGTGTTACACATATAATAAAATGAGTTACACTTCAAAAAAAAAAAAAATAAAAAAATTATAAAAAGCATATACATATTTATTTATTTCTTGAAATATTCAGAATAAAAATATACATATGGGGGTATCGTACCAACTATATTAACTAATTTTAAATCTAAAATGCATTAAGAATGATAGCGCTTGTTCGGTATCTATATGATTACAAATTGTGAATAAGAAAATTCTTTATGCAAACGAACTGTCGTATATTTTTTTTTTTATCAGGCAATTATGGGTATCTCGAAAACAGTAAGAACTACGACTTCGATGTAATGTAATAAAAGTTGCCGTATTAATGAGGGCCATTTTAGTGATGCTTTTGTTTTTCCACAAAAATGCATAGATCACTAAATAATGGCGAAAAATTGATTTCGGTTTTTTTCTTTTTTAGATAACTTCTAAACTATCAGTTATTGAGACAAATAATTCAAATAAAATTATTACAGTATTATAGTGTCTATCCAGTGAAATGCGTATGTGATTTTTACCCTAGAAAATATGCCATTTTTGCTCTTTTCTGTCATGTACGGCTTTTTAAGTGTTTTTTGTATTTGTTCTACCCTGAAAATTTAGTATATTTTTTTTATTAAATATATTAAATTTATTGTTATTTTGGAAACATTGGTAATATTTCTATTTAATTTAAAAAAATACTAAATAAATACAAAACACAATCCTTGCATCTCTGAAAAGAGAAAAAATGCCACATTTTCCAGGGTAAAAAATACGTATTCCACTGGATATACATATAATATTGTAATAATTTTATTTGAAACATTTTTCTCGATAACGTACATAGTTTAGAAGTTATATGAAAAAGAAACAAATAACTGAAATAACTTTCACCATTATTTAGTGATCTATGCACAAAAGTATCACTAAAATGCCCTCATTAATACGGCAACTTTTGTTACATTACATCAAAGTCGTAGCTTTTACGATTTTTTTACAATATATATATAGTGGTGGACAAAAGTATGGAAACTTTTAAATAATACATTTTTTTAAATATGTTTATAGTTCTCGCAAATTTGAATCGTATTTTCTAAAGTCAATATATCGAAGAAAATATTCACAAAAAATCTTTTGATATTGACTGTACGATTTAAGTGACAAAAGTATGGAAACTTATTGAAAATATGATTTTAATTGTCTTACTTTCAGTTGTATTTTGTCATTTATTTAGTAAGTTGATGTTAAGATGGGTAAAAATAAATATTTTTCCGACGACTTAAGAGAAAGGGTAGTACAGCTTCATAAAGATTCTGTGAAACAGCGCAATATTATTTTTTTTTTTATTTTGTAAAAGTGGCATATCAAAGATTTTGAAAAAAAATTCGCAGTATAGAAGTATTAAAATTAATATAAAAGTCGGTGGTCCTAGAAAACTAGTGCCAGAATTGACAAAAACCATTCGGCGTCTATCCGTAAGTGATTATACTTTATTATCAAGTGAACATTCTGCAAAAATACGGGAACAATTTCATGTAGATTTGAGTGATCGCACTGGCTATGTGATGTAGGATTACTAGGAAAAATAGCCGTTAAGAAACCCGTACTATCAAAGAAAAACAGGAGGGTCAGAATTGCATTTGCTTAGGAACGAGTGAAAAATGGCATACTGTCCTTTGGAGCGATTAAAGCAAGTTCAAGATGTCTAACATTGACTCCCGTTGGAACCAAATATTTTGAACTTGCTTTCATCGCTTCAAAGGACAGTATGCCATTTTTCACTGGTCCACGATGAGTGTTCCTATACAAATGCATTTCTGGCCCTCCTGTTTTTCTTTGATGTACAGGTTTCTTAACGGCTATTTTTCCTAGTAATCCTACATCACATAGCCAACGTATCACAGTGCGATCACTCATATCTACATGAAATTGTTCCCGAATTTTTGCAGAACGTTCAATTGATGATTCAGTATGATCACTTACGGATAGACGCCGAATGGTTTTTGTCAATTCTAGCACTAGTTTTCTTGAACCACCGACTTTTATATTAATTTTAACACTTCTATACTGCGATTTTTTTCAAAATCTTTGATATGTCACTTTTACTGATATTTAAAATTTTTTAAATATTGCGCTGTTTCACAGCATCTTTATGAAGCTGTACTACCCTTTCTCTCAAGTCGTCGGAAAAATATTTATTTTTACCCATCTTAACATCAACTTACTAAATAAATAACAAAATACAACTGAAAGTAAGACAATTAAAATCATATTTTCAATAAGTTTCCATACTTTTGTCAAACGAAAAAACGAGTATATGTTATTTCACTTAAATCGTACAGTCAATATCAAAAGATTTCTTGTGAATATATTCTTCGATATATTGAATTTAGAAAATACGGTTCAAATTTGCGAGAACTATAAACATATTTTAAAAAAATGAAATATTTAAAAGTTTCCGTACTTTTGTCCGCGACTGTATATAAAACATTTTGTATATTACGAGTACATGCAGAACAAACTAAAAGATAAATAATTAAGTAAAACCCAAATAATTAATCACAATTATTCAACAAGGTTACGAAGAGTAACATTGACCGAGCGAAAAGATTATACTCATAATCCCGAGGGAACCGGAGGATAAAATTCACGAAGGCAATAGAACTCTTCAATGGTGTATACAATATTATTTATTTTTTCACTCCTAGCACTTAATTATAACAGTTATTTATTTCTCATTTTAAAGTCATTTTCGTTTTACGTGTACTAGTACACCACACCAGGGCCACGGCCAATTTCACCCAATTTTAGTTCGCCAACTGTTTGTGAATCTTACAATTTACCAATTTGTCACTGTATGTAAATTCGCTTCAGTGAACGCGAAGATAATACCCTGTTGGTTTTCTCAAATAAAGTAAGTACTAATTGTTTATTTCTTATTAGGACGGTATAACACTGGTGTACCAGATTTAAAACTAAATTTACCATTTTTTTTTTTTTTTTTGTACTCTATGGATAAAATATCTATTAAATATTTGTCAGAAATATAAATAGTAAAAACTTTAGGAAACACTGTTCTAGATAAAGATTAGATATCAGTTAGTGCCTATTCAGATGAAGATTTCGACCTTCTTTAACTAACGAAGCTTATCTAAAAATAAAATAAAGAGACTTACAGCCTGATTCACAAAAAAGTTTAAGCTAATCCCCATTTTTTGATTACTGAATTCTATTCTATTCCGGTATTTAAAATTTAATTTTCATGATATTATCAATAAAGGTAGATACTAGGAATAGATTAGACTATATTTTAAGATACAAACATTACAAACTGTCAAAATTAGAGTAGAATTCGCTAATCCAAAAATGAGGATTAGCTTAAACTTTTTTGTGAATCGGGCTGTTATGCAATAATACTTTAGTAAAAAGATGCAAGCAATTTTCATGGTTACTACAGACGATCATTAGACCAAAGAAGAGTGCTGAATGAGGTCCTCCACTATATTTTTTTTTATTATTATTATTATTATTATTTTAATGGAAAGCTCGTTTAATTCTGAAGCAATTCGTAGTATTAAAAAGTCTTAATTGTCTTTAGTTTAACTGCATTGCATTTTTAATGTTAACATGATATTACAGCGACACTCCTATCTTTCTCTCACTCCGCACCAGATTCTATAGTACGCTGCCAAAGAAAGATAGCAATAGTATGACGTCACTGCGACACTTTCAACAAATTTTAAACATATTATAAAGCAATTATTAAAAATAGTATATTATACGCCAAGGTTGAGAAGACCAGGGGCCTTGTATCTCTCGGCCTTCGCCCTCCGGTTACAATCTTGGCTCTGGGTCAATAATGATCTTCTCAACCGTAGTTTATACACTATATTTTTCACTACTAGCACATAAATCCTATTTGATTTTTTTTTATTGATAATAACAATCATTTGGACATGAATAATTACGTTACTTGTTTGTTATTATTTACAAAAACAAAGTAGGCTGCCTTCGTTTTTATATCTGACGTTTCGTTCATTTCGCTAGTTTGTTAACCTCGCTTATGAGCCTTGATTTGTTTTTGATTTAATTATTTAATAAAAACACTTTGTGCTGTTACAGTCAGCAGCGTAATTAGTTTATTATTATTTTTAAATTATTCTATTGAAATGTATATATAAATACAAAAAAAATAGTGATTTATTCATTTTTACATTCACACAGCACAGTGGCCAGGCGAGGCGAGGCGGCAGCGTAGGTTAATTTAAAATTAAGAGGCAAATTTAAATTATACTTTTCTTGAGTTTAATGAGTTAAATAATATTTGGATTTGAAAGTTTGAGTTTGATTAAAAAGTTTGCATTATAAACCTAGGTTAATAATAAATTATTTTTGACCTAGGTTACCATGGTTACAAGTAGTGGTGGGAACCGGTTCCGGTTCGGTTCGGTTCCGGTACCGAAACTACCCGGTTCTCGGTTCTGGAACCGAAACTACCCGGTTCTCGGTTCTGGAACCGAAACTCATCGTTCTCTGTTCTGAAATCGAATCTCATCGGTTATCGGTCCTGGAACCGAAACTCATCGGTTCTCGGTTCTGGAATCGAATCTCATCAGTTCTCGGTCCTGGAACCAAAACTCATCGGTTCTCGGTTCTGGAATCGAATCTCATCGGTTCGCGGTCCTGGAACCGAAATTCATTGGTTCTCGGCTATGGAACCCGAACAGATTGAGTCTTGAATATAGGTCGGAATATATGTAAAGTGCATACTAAGTGCATTCTTGCATATTTTTAAGAAAATTGAATAATACATGTGCAAAATAAAACACGTGTGCATATAATATGAAAAATTTTGACAATTATGAATTATAAATTATTAATTTAAAGAAAAACTTTTATTAAAAATTTTATGTGTTGCTATGTGTAATTTGTATTTTGTATTTATATACATTATCAGGTATTTCCACTTTTACCACGGAATTTTCCCATTTCTCTACCCGACTCTTCGGTGTGAATTTGCAGTAAAGAAAATGATACATATAAACAAAACATATAATTGTCTATTAAACAAAAATGATGGATTTAAAATTTTTACATAAACAAACAAAATATTAAATGGCTATATTGATTGTATTTAATCGAACTGAAGTTAAGAAATTAAGAAATATTCCTTTATATTACAAAAGTGAGAGATCAAAATGTAAAGATTAAAGCAGAATGTATAAGTAGCTCATTGAAATTCTAGGAAATATTTATTGCTTTGTCCCTTCATTTTATGGTCACTATTGTGACTACTATTATGTAGGTAGGTACCAATATCTTAGAACATCACTCAAGGTGAAGCTACTGTAATAAACTATATTGAATGAAAATTGAAAATATATAATATGAAACTGACAGCCCGATTCACAAAAAAGTTTAAGCTAATCCTCATTTTTGGATTAGTGAATTCTATTCTATTCCGGTATTTAAAATTTAATTTTCATGATATTATCAATAAAGGTAGATATTAGGAATAGATTAGACTATATTTTAAGATATAAACTGTCAAAATTAGAGTAGAATTCGCTAATCAAAAAATGAGGATTAGCTTAAACTTTTTTGTGAATCGGGCTGTGAAAGTGTAAGTTGCAATTATGCGGTTACATTTTCTAAAAAAAATAATATCATCCTCCTGCGTATGGTATAATATTATTTACACATTATTATATGCAATTAAGTTACATAAAAAAATTAATATCGTTCAATAATATTTCTCAAATAAAACAGAAAATCTGTTTATTTCTCAAAAATAGCGAGGCTAATTTAAAATTATAATTGAATAATATCATTGATTCCATAACCAGAATCTGAAGTTCTATTCCAGAGAACCGGTTCCTCTACCCGGAACCGGAACCAAAGATCGGTTCTATTACTCGGAACCGGAACCGAAGATCGGTTCCATTACCCGGAACCGTAGATCGGTTCCATTACCCGGAACCGTAGATCGGTTCCATTACCCGGAACCGGAACCGATGACCGGTTCCATTACTCGGAACCGAAGATCGGTTCCACTACCCGGGCATCCGGATAGTTTTGGAACCGGGTACCCGGTTCCAAATTTTTCCGGTTCTTGACAGCACTAGTGAAAAAAAATTCTCATGTCAAATACCTAAAGGTAAATAATAGTGAGTTCCTACGCTAGTAGTGAAAAAAATATATTTTTTTATTTTTTGTTATAGTGGAGGACCCCCATTGGACACACTGTTACTAAGGGCAAGTTAAACGCGCGGCAAAAGATGTAAGAACTTCGAGTGGAGAATATTTAATTTTTAAAAACAAATAGTTTGTAATTTTTATTTAGTTTGTTTTTCTACTGTAAATAAGTTTATTGCGTTATATTAGAATAAAAAAAAATGTGTAGATAACTTGTATATTATTTGTTGCTATCATAAAAACAAACGTATTAAAAAACAATAACTTCTCATTGTATTAATGATTTTTGATTACATAATGACCCTGCTGTATCGATATCGTAATTTTGTGAGTGAGTGTACCAGTCTAGGGAAAAAAATATTTTGAATTTTAATATTTTCAGCATTTCGTTAAGCCAGATTTATTTATTATTATTTAGGAAAAGTATTTTAGTAAAACGGAAGTTAATAATTTTGACACTATTATAAATCTTGGTTTATAATTAATGACTATACTTCATTTCACGTAAAAAAATAACAGATGGCCTTGAAAGCCGACCGTTTTTACATGTATTAAACAAATAATTTAAGTTCGTGATACCAAACTTTGCCAACAATAATTTTTTAAAAAATTATCAGTAGTAATATAACAAAGAGAGTGAGAATAAATTGAAAATAATTTGACAGATTAGGGCTTGAGTGGCTATTGCCGAATGGCAACAAGTTTGAGAAAGAAACTGGAGAATTATTTTCTAATTTATCGAACTCTCGAATTATATTTAATTAGCCACTATCTTGCTACTATGTCGCCTTCTACTGTCGTAATTAACTAGCTTGCGTGGTGCGGTTGGCTAGTCAGTTTTGACAACTACAACATAACTTGGACAGGGCAAAATAAATATAAATAATCACCTTCGAACCGAGCGATTATTAATTACGCCGTTTCCAGAAGTGGTTTCTATAATTATTTGATTTATTTCATGATCAGAAACATCACTAAATCGGTATTTTTCGTTCATTTTATTTATGTGTTGATAACTATCTGACAAAACAAAAGCTACAGAGACTATTCCCAAGAATAATCTCTAGAGCTTTGTTCTCACTATAATAATGACAGGATTGCTTAAAACGCTGACACGTAACAGTAAATGAAATATTTCATTGGTTTTAAGAAATGTCAAAAAATAATCTGTAAAATGTACGAGTCCTGATCATTGAAAATTACATCAAAATATGGTTAAATATCACTTACTTTTATAGACTTCATTTGATAATTGAGAGCTGACAAGTAATATTTTTTCGCTTTTGTGAACTAGGTTAGCATTTTGGACAATCAAAGGGCAGAATTTATTTCCGTATCTAAACCAACGCTATTTTCTTGCGTGAAATGAAGTACAGGTACAGAAAAACAAGTTTTCAAACAATCATGAGTTAATAATGATATATTTATAAGGCTAGTAGTGAAAAAAAAAATCGTTATAATCAGTATCGGTAAAATCAATGACATAATTTTACTAGTCTAATTGATATAATAACACCACCATAAAATAAAAATAATTCCGACTTTTTATTTATGAACAATGGCATACTTATAGGCATTATGCAAATGATATGAATAATGAGATGAAAATACCAAGCCTTTTCGTTATATAAAATTAATGAAAAACATATCATTTATTCATTTGAGACAAAGAAGTACCATGCATTTTTGCATGTACTGTCAAACTATTTTTCGAAACAAATTTTTTATTACATATATTACAAGTATAGGGTCTTTCTCCCGTATGGTAACGCATGTGAATTGTAAGAGTTGATCTTTGAGTAAAACATTTTTGGCAAACACTGCATTTATGTGGCTTTTCTTTCGTATGAATTAGATAATGTACTTTCAATAAGCCCCTTTTATTAAATGATTTACCGCATACATCACAAACAAATGGTTTGATACCTGCATGTATATTCTTATGTTCTTTTAAACTACTAGCCGTTGTTACGCTTTTCCCACATTCATCACAGATAAACTCTGTCTTAAAACTGTGACACTTCATGTGTCTTTTTAATACTTGTTTCGTAGCAAATTTTTTCCCACATTCGGGACATGCTTTTTCCTCTTTTTCAATAGGATCGTGCTTTTCTCTTCGATGTGAATGCAAATAGGAAGAGCTCTTAAATACTTTATTGCACGGAAAGCAAATGTAGCGCACACCGCGATGTACTACTTCCACGTGCTCTTCAAGTGCTTGTTTTCCATAGAACAATTTGCTACATTCTTCACATTTTGCAAAATACTCTTTTTTGTGTCTTTTCGTGTGGACATCTAGACATGTTTTTGTTTTAAATTTTTTCTCGCAAAATTCACAGTCAAATGGCCGAAGGCCCAGATGCACTCTTCTTTCATGACCATCGGCCTCGAATTTGCTTCTAAATAGTTTACCACAAATTTTGCAAGGATTTTCTTTAGCTTTATGTAACCGTCTGTGATTGTGCATTTTATGCGCAGTGTCAAACCTTTTCCCACAAATTTGACAGGAATAGGGGTTTAGAAGAAGATTTATTGGTACATAGCCAATAATTTCGTATCTTGAGGCTGGTACCATTGGTGGCAGGAGTGGCCTGGAAATACGATTACAGGTTAACTTGTCTTTATTTTCATTAAATGTATGTATACTCTTTTAAGGAAGATGTTTTGTTCAAAGATTTAGTGTTATTTTAGAATATTTATATAAGTAGAAAACTACAATCCGTAACACAAGTATTTAACATGATGTGAAAATATATTATCTGCTCTGTTTATTATAGTGTTTTTGTTTGGGTCGCATGTTACTTCGAATTTGTATGTTCTATTATTACTAACAAATAAGAACTCAATGTAATTTGAAAGTTGCTCCTTTAAAGCAGTGTTTTTCAAAGGTGTGTCGTGGCACGTAAGTATGCCCCGATATCTTACAAAACATAGGATTTTCAACTCTCACTGACATGAAAAATCTCGAGAACGAACTGACAGTTGCTTTTTCCAAAATTAGGCCTAATATTGAAGAAATAACAAAACATTGTCAAGTATATACTAACTTTCATTTTTTTCTTTAAATTCAATTTACTGGGACACTTATGGCCGGAACGTAACTTAAATATTAAACTTGGCTTAAATTGATAATACTGCCACATTATAAAGAATATATAGCAACACTTCACTGATTTTCGTGGGTGCATACTCAACGCCCGAATATTCAAAACTAGAATATTAAAAACCAGAATATTCAAAAGCAGAATATGCATACACAGAATCATTCAAATTCCGAATATTCAAACACAGATTCGCGCATTGCCCAAAAGCGTATCAGCAGAATCATCGATAACTAACGTAAACATAACCTAACGTTTGCTCCTCCTGACACGCCCTCGCCCCGCCCACAAACTCGGTTTATGAATCATTCGAGTTGAAGGGAGAAACAATGAGGAGCGCGAAATTTGAATCTCATTCAAATAATATATTAGGTGCAGATTCATAGCATTTATAGTAATTTTCATGTACTTGTTAGAATTTTATAAAAAAAAATTATTATCAGGTCTCAGAGATAAAAGTAAGTTCACTTTATCATAAATTCAAAATACATAACAACAATGACAATGACATATTTAAGATGTCGAACCTATTTGAAATATATCGTTCATTTAAATATTTATTGCTTGGTTATTATCTAATTATTAATTACACTTTTTTTAATATACATTTTTACTTATTTATACTATAATTTTATTCATTTTAACCATATCACGATTAATCATTTGACATTAAATTAAAATTTCTCGCGCTCTTCATTATTTTCCCCTACACATCGAGCAGCTTGAAATGAAATAACAAGAGTGTAGCTACTGCATATATTTTCTATACCGTGATATTGCATTGAAATGAAATGTCAAAAATTATAATACAAATAAAATTTATTTTAAAAATTTAGCGGTGCAGTCACTCAGGTTTTACCATTTCTGTGTGAACCGTAACAGATATCACAAATTACACAGAAAGAGAAAATAAAATAATAATTTCACGTTATCGGCTGGCCATTAAAAAGTTACGGTCTAATCAATGTTGGGACATCTAAGTTTCATACACTAGTGATTCACTAATAATAACAAGTATCATCTTAAAATATGGCATAACCATATGAACTGTCATGCCAAAATTCATACAAATCGAATAAAGCGTTTTGTTATTATAAGCAAAATTATTTTTATTTTCGAAGAACTTTGAAGCAGAATACTGGTTAAATGGTACACTTTCCGGTAGAAGCAAGTTTAGTTAAATCGTCTTAGTTTAGCCTCAGGAATCTGTGGTTAAGCCATGTCCCCCTATTTGAGAAACACCCTGTATATGTTTTGGTGCCAAAATTTCGATTTTAGTTTTTTGTTCAATCCTACCTTAAAATTTAAACCTTTTTAGTACAACTAGGCATTACAGCTGTAAACTGAAATGTTTTGATAATAAAAAATTTTTTTTTCAAAATTTGGTGCATAAATCTTCTCATGAAGTTTTGCGAGACATTTACAACTTAAAAAAATAAAAATAAAAAAAAAACTAGACAGAAGTTAATTATGTACGTTGTAATTACAAGATTTGTTGAAATTATTTTTTGTGTGTACTAAGAAAGTACTGGTTGGGAGCGATTCGAGCGTTGTATGAGGGTAGTGAAGCTGCTGTGAGAATAGATGGTAGGTTGAGTAGTTGGTTTCGTATAAATGTAGGTGTTAAACAAGGTTGTGGTATGTCTCCGTGGTTGTTTAATTTGTATATGGATGTGTTGTTGCGGAAGGCGTTGAGTGGATTGGATGGTGTACATATTGGTGAAAGTATTGTGCCTGCGTTAGCGTATGCGGATGATGTAGTTGTCTTAAGTGAATATGAAGAGCAACTGAGAAGAATGATAGAGAGAATAAACGAAGTTGGAAGAAGTATGAATTTAATGTTGAATGTTGATAAATCTAAGGTGTTAGTATTTGAAAGGAGTGAATTAATGACTGAGTGCAATGTGTTAGTGAATGGAGTAAAACTGGAGCAGGTGAATGAGTTTGTATATTTGGGTAGCATGATGTCGAGGGATGGACGAATTGACCGTGAAATTGATAGGAGGGTGAGTGCGGGATGTAAGGTAATGGGTGCTCTGGGCACGTTTGCTCGTAACGTAAACGTATCTAGAGAAGCTCGGTTAAGTGTATATAATGGAGTGCTGGTGCCTGCTTTGATGTATGGAAGTGAATGTTGGGCATGGACGAGAAAACATAAAAGGAAAGTGACTGCTGTGGAAATGAGGTATTTACGTGGTGTTTGTGGGTATACAAGACGGGATCGCGTGGGGAATAATTTGGTGTATGAAGAATGTATGGTTAGGAAGAATGTAGTTAAGAGAGTTGGAGTGAGTCAGTTGAGATGGTTTGGTCATGTGGAGAGAATGATGAGTGAACGACTTGTAAAACGCATATAATTATGTTGGTAAAGTTGAGGGTGTTCGATTGCGTGTCCGTCCAGTGTGTAAGTGGATGAATGTGATCGGTAGTGTTTTCAAGGAGCGTAAGTTTCCGAGTGGAAAGAGAAGAAGAACATGCATGAATACGATTATGAATGTGGCTGAGGCGAAAGAAGTTTGCCTGGATAGAAATGTGTGGCGAAGGATGATTGTTTCGTAATTATTGTGGTGTGAAGATGTATGGTTAGTAAGAATGTTTTATGAGAATGGAGTGACAGCTTAACTTTTATGTGGACGAGAAGAATGAAGTATGTTTGTACAGGAATGTGTAGCGAAAGATGATTTTTGTGTAACTATTATTGTGGTCCGGATGCGGTTATTCGCTACCGAAAATCGGTCACATTAATATGTTCTTTGTATGAATGTTATGATGATTTTGGGCAAGGCGAAAGAAGAATGTTTTTAAAGAGTTAAGTGATTCAGACGAGCTCTTACTTTCATCCCTTTTCTTATTATTTTCGGGTTTTTGCTAACCCACTAAGTGGGAAACGCGTGATTTTATGTATGTATGTATGTATGTATGTATATATGTATGTATGAACCCATATCTGATTTTAGTCTCAAAATATTCATTATTTTTTTCTCTTTTCAATGATGTAAGGGTTATTATGTTGTATATTTGTTTTGCCTTCAAATTTATTATTTTTCCCTTATTTTGTATTAAATTTATAATTATTTTGAAAATAGTAGATTTCTATTTAGAAATACTCCTTGTATTTAAAAAAATTATTTCGTTAGAAAATTTTGCTCAAAACTCGTATTAAATTAATTTTTATATTTTGTGTCAGGTCGCCCTTGGCACATTCTAGTGTTATTTGTAATTATGAGTTTAGAATAAAAATATTAAGTAATAAAGGCATAAAATAAATTATATCGATCAAATACAATTAATAAAAATAATAATGTTTTTTTGAGAAATAATAAGAAAATTTAGGAAAATAAAGAAAAAAATTAAATCAAAAATAAAACATAATAACTCTTACACTATTGAAAAGAGAAAAAATTATGAATTTTTGAGACTAAAATCAGTTATGGGTTCCATTTAAAAAAATATAAGTTTGTGTTATATCCCGAAAATTTACGGATATATAAATTTATTTCGTACGCCACTGGTTAGTTAACAAAAATATCTATCTTTTATAATTGAAACATTTTTCTCAATTACTAATAGGTTAGAAGTTATTTGAAATAGAAAAAAATCAACAATATTCAGTTTTTCGTCATTATCTAGTGCCCTATGAGAATTTTTGGAAAAACAAAAGTAGATCTGCGATGGCATCTCAAAGGCGCACAAAAAGTTCCATTTAACCTACATCGTGTCTCTTATAGTTCTCGAGATCTCAATGGTGGCAGTTCTAAATGGGACACACTGTATATCGGGTCAAAAATATAAATATTTTAAAACATATATATACAGGGGTGTATCAAGATAATGGAACAGTGTATTTTATTCGTGTATGTGAAAAGATACAGAAAAAAGTGATTAAGATATTTTGTAAGGTATAGAGGGGGACACATTTTAGCATAAACTTTATTATGTTAAATCCAGTGGTACTCAAACTACAGGGCAATATTATATTTTTTTTTAAATGGCATTATATATATTTTATTAACTCATTAAAGAGAGAATTTTATTCTGAATTCATCGATATAATAATATCATACCCTTACATTGCGAAAAATTTGTTAAAAATTAATTCAAAGTTAATATTTTATCTCTACTTTATCTAAGTAATCTGAGCAAACATTCAATCAATAAAACAAAATAAAATTTATTTTAGTTTTATTACATTCAAGTAAGCTACGATTTTGGCAATAAATTCAACTTTTAAAATAAATTTTTTGTTTTATTGATTGAATGTTTGCTCAGATTACTTAGATACAGTAGAAATGAAATACTAACTTTGAATTAATTTTTATAAATTTTTTCGCAATGTAAGGGTATGGTATTATTATACCGTTGAATTCAGAACAAAATTCTCTATTTAATGAGTTAATAAAATATATACAGGTGTCCCATTTAAGGTACGAATGCATTGGTATCTCAAGAACCGTACGAGCTACGATGTTGGTTAAATTAGACAAAAGTTGCCCCATTAGGAGGCTATTTTAATGGTGTTTTGTTATTTGCGAAAAAATGCATAGGTCACTAGATATAGGTGATAATGTAAATTTAACGATTTTCTTTTTTTGCTTAAAACTTTGTTATATGAAATAATACGAGATTCTGGTTTGCACTTTCTTAAGGCACTTTTATATGGTGAATTTGCAGAAGTGCTCAAAAATTTTTTATATCTAACCATTTACGAGTTACTGATAGCAACTTTTATTTTTCATATGGAGGTCATATTAAGCTGTGGCATTTTTAAATAGAGATTTTTTTAGCTTTACAATGATATAAAACAATAATAATTTATTTTTATAATTAACAGAAAAATGAACAAAAATTGTTATTTATACTAAAATTGAATTGAAAAAAAGTAAATCGAAGGATGCTATGGAAACAACGAACAACAAAAAAGTGCAACAATTGAATTTCTGAATTTTACTTGACAATAGTAGATTATTACGAGTAATAAACGAACTTTGGCAACGAATGTAACAACTCAACATATATTTTTCTCAAAGAGAAAAAATTCATTTTTATTACTCGTAATAATCTACTATTGTCAAGTAAAATTCAGAAATTCAATTGTTGCATTTTTTTTGTTGTTCGTTGTTTCCACAGCAGCCTTCGATTTACTTTTTTCAATTCAATTTTAGTATAAATAACAATTTTTGTTCATTTTTCTGTTAATTATAAAAATAAATTATTATTGTTTTATATCATTGTAAAGCTAAAAAAAATCTCTATTTAAAAATGCCACAGCTTAATATGACCGCCATATGAAAAATAAAAGTTGCTATCAGTAACACGTAAATGGTTAGATATAAAAAAATTTTGAGTACTTCTGCAAATTCACCATATAAAAGTGCCTTAAGAAAGTGCAAACCAGAATCTTGTATTATTTCATATAACAAAGTTATAAGCAAAAAAAGAAAATCGCTAAATTTACATTTTCACCTATATCTAGTGACCTATGCATTTTTTCGCAAATAACAAAACACCATTAAAATAGCCTCCTAATGGGGCAACTTTTGTCTAATTTAACCAACATCGTAGCTCTTACCGTTCTCGAGATACCAATGCATTCGTACCTTAAATGGGACACCCTGTATAATGCCATTTAAAAATATATAATAATGCCCTATAGTTTGAATACCACTGGATTTATGATAATAAAGTTTATGCTAAAATGTGTCCCCCTCTAACCCTTACAAAATATCCGAATCACTTTTTTCTGTATCTTTTCACATACACGAATAAACGGCACTGTTCCATTGATACACCCTGTATATATATATATATATATATATATATATATATATATATATATATATATATATATATATATATATATTTACAAATATTGATGATGATAATAATAATGTAGAAATATCTGATGTGGACACCACATGACTTCCTTGTACGCCTGTTACACTATATGTACATATTTTGTTAATAATTAAAATATGTATTATAACAGACCCAATCATAAAATTAATTTTTTTCAAGAAAAACTGATAACATCTTCAGGTAAAGTATTACTTCCGGTTAGACTATTTTAACCAAAATCTATTATATTATTCCCATTGATATAAAAGTGTTATATACCAAATTTGAAAAGTTTTTGATTATATTTTAATATAGTTTTTCATTAAAATCTATTATAGGCTTCAAGTAAAGTACCACTTCCGGGTAGACCATTTTAACTAAAATCTATTATGTTATTCCCATTGACATAAAAATCTTATATATCAAATTTGAAAAGTTTTGGATTATATTTTAATATAGTTTTTCATTAAAATCTATTATAGGCTTCAAGTAAAGTACCACTTCCGGGTAAACCATTTTCACTAAAATCTATTATGTTATTCCCATTGTTATAAAAGTCTTATATACCAAATTTGAAAAGTTTTACATTATATTTTAATATAGTTTTTCATTAAAATCTATTATAGGCTTCAAGTAAAGTACCACTTCCAGATAGACCATTTTAACTTATATCTATTATGTTATTCCCATTGATATAAAAGTCTTATATACCAAATATGAAAAGTTTTGGTTTATATTTTAATATAGTTTTTTATTAAAATCTATTACAGGCTTCAAGTAAAGTACCACTTCCGTAAGTTATGTAATGACCAAAAAGGGAGGTGCACAACTAGATGTTATAACAGTTCTAAATACAAAATTTTAACTTTCTACGGCTTCCCGTTTTTCAGTTATGCGAGATACGTACATACGTACGTACATACGTACGTACGTACATACGTACGTACGTACAGACGTCACGACGAAATTAGTCAAAATGGATTCAGGGATGCTCAAAATGGATATTTCCGTTAAAATCTGGAAACCGAAATTTTTCGCGATTACAATACTTCCTTTACTTCGTACAAGGAAGTAAAAAATGTACCATATAAACTATAATATATGAATAGTAAAAAAAAAAAATCTGATGTAGCCAACACAAAACCTCCCGCTATTTAATTTTTATTAATTTAAATACATACCTACAAATTTACTAATGCTGCAAACTGTTTCATTGCAGAAAACTATTGCTTTATTTACTATTTTCTTTTTAAAATGTCACTATTATTAATTCGAAGTGATTAGTTTTTGACAGTGACATTTACCGTCAGTTACATTCAGTGCTTTTTTACTTCCTTGTACGAAGTAAAGGAAGTATTGTAATCGTGAAAAATTTCGATTTCCGGATTTCACCATCCCTGAATCCATTTTGACTAATTTCGTCGTGACGTCTGTACGTACGTATGTACGTACGTATGTACGTATCTCGCATAACTGAAAAACGGGAAGCCGTAGAAAGTTAAAATTTTGTATTTAGGACTGTTATAACATCTAGTTGTGCACCTCCCTTTTTGGTCATTACATAAATTTCGGAAGTGGTACTTTACTTGAAGCCTATAATAGATTTTAATGAAAAACTAAATTAAAATATAATCCAAAACTTTTCAAAATTGGTATATAACACTTCTATATCAATGGAAATAACATAATAGATTTTAGTTAAAATGGTCTACCCGGAAGTGGTACTTTACTTGAAGCTTATAATAGATTTTAATGAAAAACTATACTAAAAATAATCTAAAACTTTTAAAATTTGGTATATAATACTTTTATATCAATGGGAATAACATAATAGATTTTGGTTAAAATAGTCTAACCGGAAGTGATACTTTACTTGAAGCCTATAATAGATTTTAATGAAAAACTATACTAAAAATAATCTAAAACTTTTAAAATTTGGTATATAATACTTTTATATCAATGGGAATAACATAATAGATTTTGGTTAAAATAGTCTAACCGGAAGTGATACTTTACTTGAAGCTGTTATCAGTTTTTCTTGAAAAAAATGGTGTTATTTTGATTTTCATAATAAATGCTTCAAATAAAAGTTTTAGAGAATTAAATTCTGCGTTGAAAACATCAAGTATAATTAAATTAGCTCTTTGTATAAGCTATGAATTAGGACAAAAAATAACAAAAAAATTAAGAATTTAATGTCAATGTCAAATTATGTCAAATACGTGCAATTTTATGATAGGGTCTGTTATAATACATATTTTAATTATTAACAAAATATGTACAGTGTAACAGGCGTACAAGGAAGTCATGTGCTGTCCACATCAGATTTTTTACCTCCCGCTACCCTTGGTATAGGGATCGTGCTAAAAATCACATATCGAGATTTTAGTAAATGACCACGTTTTAAGGTCCCTAGAATCCAATTTTAACATTTTCACGGTGATGTCTGTATGTGTGTATGTGTGTGTGTGTATGTGTGTGTATGTATGTATTTGTGTGTGTATGTATGTGTGTGTATGTATGTGTGTGTATGTATGTGTGTGTATGTATGTGTGTGTATGTATGTGTGTGTATGTGTGTGTGTATGTGTGTGTGTATGTGTGTGTGTATGTTTGTGTGTGTGTATGTATGTGTGTATGTATGTGTGTATGTATGTATTTGTGTGTGTATGTATGTGTGTGTGTGTATGTGTGTGTGTGTGTATGTATGTATATGTATAATTTTTTTTATTAGTCGCGAAGCCTAAGATTCCTTTGTTACACAGTTCATATTTCAAATTTTTTACCCTTTCATGTACAAAAATAAATAAATAAATAATTTTGTATATTTTTTATTTTAAAAAAATATATGCTGATATTAATTTATGACACTAATAAAAATTCATAATAATTTCCCCCTGCACAGCTTGTGTGTAAACATTTAACAGAGCGTATATTTTTCTCATTTATTATACGCATAATGTATAAACCAGGAGTCGAAGCTTAGGCGATGTGCTGTCGAATTACTAGATTAAAAACACCGCTGAGAAGTGCAATACTCTTTATATGTATACCGTGCTTCAGATATGTGAATATTTCATTGGCGTACTTTTTATATCCACAACTTAATAAAATTATCAAAATAAATAAAATAGTAAATAAATTTAAAAAAAAAAATGAAAACTCGTCGAAAAAAGGTGCCGGAACGCCGTTCCGGTGCGTTACATTACAAAAAAAGCCTTGGTTACATTCATTTGACATATGAACCATGTAACAAAGAAATTGTGTTTATCTTAGGCTTCGGGACTAATAAAAAAAATATTTTTAAATTTATCTGCAAAATAAATAGAAAAAGTATTAATGTATTCCTGGAGAAAATTCAATAATCTTTAATTTTCATAAGACATAAAATGCGAAAAAATGGCATTTAATGGTATTTTTTGAAGAAAAACCATTATGAGCTTCAGGTAAAGTACCATTTTCAGTTATCCGATGTACACCAAAATCTAATGGCTTCTTTTCATATTAGAATAAGATAGAAATACAAGGTTTCAGAATTTTCTGAGTGACAGTATTTGAGTTAAAGCGAAGACAAAATCCATACACATACACACACACATACATACATACATACATACACACATATACACACATACAGACATACAGACATCATCGTGAAAATGTTAAAATTGGATACTAGGGACCTTAAAACGTGGTCATTTACTAAAATCTCGATAAGTGATTTTTAGCACGATCCCTATACCTCCCTTACCAAGGGTAGCGGGAGGTAAAAAACAATGTAGGTACGTAATACACAAAAATCTATAAACTTTATTTAAAATCAAATGTAACCACACCCAAATCACATCTATAGAGAAATAAATATAAAACCATTTCCTATTTAGTTTATTTCTTTGCTGAGTTAAAATTAATCCAACTCTCGAAAACAAAACAACCTTTCTGGTGGCACAGATGTAACCATTATTCAGATTCAGATATCGAGGAAATATTTTCGCCAAAGTAGAGTAGATATGAAATAAACTGTAACGAGAAGTTTAAGCAAAGAAAGAAAAGGTGTGGGATCACTGAAATATGAAAACGTCTACGACGCTGCGTTTTTCTTTTTTAATAATTGCCAATTAGTAAAAATAAAAAGCTACATTAAATTATTTACTCGTCTTTGCCTTTTTTAAATTTGATCCTTTTTATCTCTAGAACAAGAAAAAATAATGCCAAACGTGTATGTCGCTGCTGCTTTTAGAAGATATTCATAAATAGTTCAAAAAATTAGAAATTCATATTTTAAGTATTATTTTGCATACAAAAATTTACTATTGTGTCAAGTTTTTGCTGCAAAAAAAAAATAATAACAAAATACAAAATTAAATATGTATTATTAAATATTTTCTATATCGAAACATACAAGGCTAATACGACATTTTACTACGCGACACTATACTGGATGTTAAAAAACAAGGGCAATAAATTTTGAGGACATAATACTAACCAATATGAGTAAAAAACGATTAATCAATATGGGTCCGATCTTCAATAGTTTCCGAGATACAAGATAATGAAAAAAAAGTTTTTATCAAGTTTACCTTTGCGCTTTGCTATCTCGAAAACTAAGAATTACGACTTCAATTAAAAGAGACTTTTGTTTACCTTTGAGAGTTCAATTTAGATGTGCCTTTGTTTTTTAAAAAATAAATTGTACTAAGACAAATGTTGTGGCGAACTTAGCCAATATTTAATAGTCATATAATTTCGTAACTATTAGAAATTGAAAAAAAGTTTCATATACCAAGAGTAGCGGGAGGATTTTTTTGTTAAGACCTAATTAACATTTCATGTAAATTTCATGTTCATTATAGCAATGTTAAAATAATTGAAGAAGGACACAAGTTAAATGATCAATTAGTTATAGATGTGTACCAGATAATTTTGCTCCTTTTGATACTCCAGAAGGAAAATTTATGAAGTAAGCTTAAGTATTTCTAAAGGGAGTATTTAAGACCGCAAGTAGACAAGATTGTTATTTTAAAGTTATTTAATTTTTATTACGTTTTGTATTTCAAATAAAGTTTGGGCCACATCTACCTTCAGGAGGGCTGCGGAAAATGATCAATTCATTAATTTTAATTTTGTATAAAAACTACAAAATATTAATCTTAAATCACAAGCTAGAATCGCTTCGAAAAATGCAATAGTATTAAGGTAGTTCATCCGTTGAGAGTCACAATCCAAAATGTGACTCAAGTAAATATATATACTTCATTTCACGTAAGAAAATAGCGTTGGTTTAGATAGGGATTTAAATCTTGTCCTTTTATTGGTCAGAATGCAAACCTGGTTCACAAAAGAGAAAAAAATATCATCAATAAAATCGCCAGAATTAAGTGATATTTAAAATATTATATTAATTAATTATTAAAAATCTGATGTGGCCAACACAAAACCTCCCGCTATTTAATTTTTATTAATTTAAATACATACCTACATATTTACTAACGCTGCAAACTGTTCCATTGCAGAAAACTATTGCTTTATTTATTATTTTCTTTTTAAAATGTCACTATTATTAATTTGAAATGATTAGTTTTATGACAGTGACATTTACTGTCAGTTACATTCATTTGAAATATGAACTGTATAACAAAGGAATTGTGTTTACCTTAGGCTTCGCGACTAATAAAAAAAATTATTTTTAAATTTATCTGTAAAACATATAGAAAAAGTATTAATGTATTCCTGTAGAAAATTCAATAATCTTTAATTTTCATAAGACATAAAATGCGAAAAAATAGCATTTAATCGTATTTTTTGAAAAAATACCATTATGAGCTTCAGGTAAAGTGCCATTTCCGGTTATCCGATTTACACCAAAATCTAATGGCTTCTTTTCATATTAGAATAGGATGAAAATACAAGGTTTCAGAATTTTCTGAATGATAGTATTTGAGTTAGAGTGAAGACAAAATTCCTACACATACATACACACACACATACACACATCATCGTGAAAATGTTAAAATTGTATTCTAGGAACCTTAAAACGTGGTCATTTACTAAAATCTCGATATGTGATTTTTAACACGATCCCTATACCTCCCTTACCAAGGGTAGCGGGAGGTAAAAATATTTATTACTGACAAAGTTTACTTTCATAAATTTAAATGATTTATTTAATACATGTAAAAACGGTCGATTTTGGATGTAAATTAGAAATCATTGGTAAACATTGAAATAACAAAAATAATTGAATTTCAAGTTGACACTGGAATACATTGCTCATATTGAGGTTAATAGTAGATTCACAACTGATAAGAAAATATTAATATGACAACACACTAACACATGTTTGAAAAACGAATATGTTATTCTTTGATGTTTGAGACGTTTATTAAAAACATAAAAACTATGAGACACCACAATCCTCGTTGAGAAATCACACGTAAAAGGTTGCAGTTTCAAAAAAATATTTGTAATTTACCGTGACTAATGTATCTAATGCCATGTATATGAACGGGATTATTTCCAATAATTGCTCATTAGGTACATTAAATATAAATAGAATTATTTTTTTATGCAAATTAAATTTAAAAGGGCAAATTTTAATTCTCACCCATTTTACATCAAAAAATTGCAGGAGGTAAAAGATTTTTGCATCCATTTTGGGTGTTCATTCTTGTCATGTAAATGTTTACTTTTTATGAAGTTTTGGAAAAATAATAATTTTGACGCTATTACGCAAATGCGCAATAAAGCATTAAGTAAACTGGCAACGTTGCGTTGCAACCAATTTAGCGTGAGAATTAATTCATGCACGATCTAAAAAATAATTACTGATTTATTTCACTCGAAATATGGTAAATTATGTAAGAAAATAATGTGTAACACAAAATCGTAGAAAATTAATCCTTTTTTATATGAAAACCAATGTTGCCATATCACTCGGCTAGATATTTAATTTTGATACTACTGAAGTCATACAAAGAACTTATGATAATAGTATATTATGATACAAGTGTATAAGCTAGCCTTTAAAGCACGCACGACAAGTTTAGCGGAGTGGTTTTAATGTCGTAGTGCTTTAAAGGCTAGCTTATAAACGTGTATCATACCCTATTTTTTATTATAAATGCATCATAACCATTTAAAACTGAAAATTATTGCAAATCATACGGTTTTGATTTTTGATTTAATGAGTTTGAGCGTTTCCAAGGAGACAGCAATTATTGGTATTGTTTACGTTAAGTCAACAAGTCAATATATTTTTTTTCATTGTTTTATTTATTCATATTTATTGTCATTTTTCGTTATCTAGGTAACTCAAAAAATTAGCGTGTTTTAATGGTCGATTTACACACGCTTTTGCGTGTTTTAAAGAGCGATTATGATGCATGTATAATAAAAGATAATTTGAAAAAGGTACCTATACGTTTCTAATTAATATCTAATTAAAGATTATTTTACCAATATTTAAAGTAACAATACAATTTTTAATGAGTTGAAATATAAGGACTCAATTGATTAGGGATGCCATATAAAATATTGACAAAATTTCCTTTCTTGAATTTTTTCATGTAATCATTATTCTTAGGCTATAATCAAAATATAATTTGTTGTAATCAACACTTTTACAGTTATTGTAATATAAACTATGCCAGAGAATATTTCATTTAGGGAGTTCTTTCTACTACATCAAGTACTAAATTATAATAAGTATGTAATAAATCAGGCAAATGCCAGTAGAAATAAGAAAATATCTAATCATCAAGATTTCATAATTCTCCATACATTTACAGCCTGATTCATAAAAAAGTTTAAGCTAACCCTCATTTCTGGATTAATGAATTCTATTCTATTTCGGTAATTAAAATTTCATTTTCATGATATCAATAAAGGTAGATACTAGGAAAAGATTAGACTATATTTTAAGTTATAAACTGTCAATATTAGAGTAGAATTCGCTAATCCAAAAATGAGGATTAGCTTAAACTTTTTTGTGAATCGGGCTTTTATAGATTAGTTATTGATGTTCATTTGCAAAATGATAGTAAAAAAACCCCGAACCACATACTAGGTTTCTCCTAATTCCGTTTAAATTTAACAAGGAACAAATAACGATTTATAATAAATTAGAACTGCTACTATTTACATTATTGTGAAAACGTTACAGGCTATCGCTGATCGGCTGATTTGGTAATTTTTTCGCATGAGTAAAAAAAAAGTGGCGAATAAACGCACTAATGCGCCGAAGATAGTACTTTGAATGCCACATTTAATTTATAATGTATAATTAATAAAGAAAATAATAATGTAAAATGAGTTTATATCAAAAATTTTAAAAGTACAGTAAAACCCGAAAAAACCCAATGAATCTTTTTTTTTTTTCAAAGAAACTACCCGACTTTTCGCCAGCGTATTCCCGGTATTCTAGCGACAGACCATCAGCGGTACATTCAAAATTCTATTACCGGAAGTTGTTCCCCATATGCAATTCAATCCGGCAGTCGTATTTCAGCAAGGCAACGCAAGACCAGATGTAAACGAGAAGATTACTGACATTTTTTAATCAGCACAGAGCCTGCTCATTCTGCAGATCTGGCACGAATTGAACATCTGCGGAATATCTTAGGAAGAGCAGTGAGGCGTACTCAGCCACCGGTGCAAACGCTGGAAGAAATGTGGAATGCAATTGAAAGAGGATGGAATGAAATACCACAAATTATTATTCGCCGGAGTCCAAGCTTCGGCGTATAGTAGCAGTAATTAATGCTCGCAAAGGACAAAGTTTTTTTTATTATTAATTTTCTCTTGTTCTTTATTATTTTGAATTATAAAACTTTAATCGTTTACACTACCTACTAATAATAAGTAACCTCTACGCCGAATCTAATTTATTTATTCCTAATACTATTTTTTGGTGTTGCATTTTCAACGACCGCTAAGGTATTATTCCCACATTTAATAATGTTGTTTTTTTTACAACAATATTTTATTTTAATTATAAATTATTGTTTTACATACGAGCCCCGTTGCACATCAATTCGCCGACTTGTTAAAAATTCATTTATTATGACTTAACTAATAGAATTTGCAATGTTGAAAATTCATTTATTGTGATTTAATAATAGAATTTGTAATAATAATTAAATAAAATATTATCTTTTTTTTTGAAAATGAAGCTTTTTCTACATTATAACGTAATTTTATATTAAATTTTTAGCTAAAAATTAAAAATTTAACGGTATAACCGTAAGAGAAATTGATATATTAATTTCACACTATTTACCTATTGGGTAACATCGTTTTTTATTGTAAATTAGTCCTGTAATACTTTTAAACATTTTATTTAATAAAACCTCACAATCTTAAGATTTAAATTCATTTAGATTTTTTTTTTCAATATTTTCTGAATTGGTAAAACTAAGTATTATTTCATTTTTCAGAAAAAAACAAAATATTTAAGAAAACATCATTTTGCTATGTGTATTAGAACGACAAAATGTCCGTAATATTAATAAAAATTGGCGATAATTTATGTTAGTTATTTGTATTAAATATCAACTAAATAAAATGAAATTAAAGCGGGTGGGCGAACTGATGTGCAACGGGGCTCGAATATAAAAAAATAAATAACACTTCACTCAAATAAAAATAGAAAATTATAAAAAAGCATATACATATATATTTATTGAAATATTCAGAATAAAAACATACATATGGCGGTATCGTAACAACTATAGTAAGTAGTTTTAAATCTAAACTGCATTAATGATGGCGCTTGTTCAGTCTACATATATGATTTTGTGAATAAGCAAATTCTTTATCAAAACGAACTATCGTATATACAGTAAAAATTTTGAAAGAAGTCCGATCAAGGCCATCTACGAATTGTATCTATGAATTAAGATTTTGTGCTGTCAAATTTAGTAGTCTTTTACTTAGTTTTTATGAGGGTACATAATATCTTGTGTACCTCATAAAAACTATATAAACGACACTACTAAATTTGACAGCAATTCGTAAATGGCCTTGATCGGACTTCTTTCAAAAATTTTACTGTATGTTGTTTTTATTAGGGCCATTAAAGGTATCTCGGGTGAAAAACTGATTTCGGTTACTTTTTTCTTTTTCAGATAACTTCTCTTATCGAGAAAAATATTTCAAATAAAATTATTACAATATTTTAGTGCCTATTGTGTTTCGTATTAGTTTTACCCTGAAAATTTAGTATTTTTTTTTTATTAAATATGTTAAATTTATTATTTTGGAAATATTGGTAATATTTCTATTTAGAAATTAACTAGAACAATTTTTAGAAATATAACAAAATCGAAGTTTTTGTAGATATAGCAAGACATTTATGCACATAATTTTACATTTTTATAAATAATGATTATTTAATAATATTCTTTAATACTTTGATATTACAGAACAGTCGGTATAGTAGATATCACTCCCTTGAATGCGTCTAACCTCAACCGTCAAGCGTGAACTCGAAACTTTTATTGTTAATAAGTTTGATCGACAACAGTCAGAAACCGTCACAAACCATTCTGAGCATGCGCATCAGTTTAAAAATGTTCGCACAACAGAAATTTTAAATCTACGATTAAAACTCATTTGTTTGTTCAGCAAAATATTTCAATCCCTGATCAGTTTCCAACCGTCAGAATAGTCCGCGGATTCTATAGAAATTTTTAATTTGTTGCATGCGCATTGGAACTTCAGGCTATTAGCGAGCATGTTCTTCCTACATGTACTTGTACTAGCCAAAGCAAGTGAAAGCGAATATTAACATTTATTATAAATTCTTCCAAACCACTAAATATTTGTTATAATATTGTCATGTAGCTTCTCGAGTGTAAATTTAAGAGAGCCAGAAATAAACACAGTAAATTTTAAAAAATAAAATAAGACTATAATTTCATTATGTGACAAAGACAAATGCCAAAAACAACAATCAGCATACGATAAAAAACTTTCTGTTCACTCCATACGGTAATAATAACAATAACCTTTAATTCTGTTCACAGAATTCAAAAATTTCCAATCAGTTGCAACCAGTTTCAAACTACTTCTTCAAAAATTGGTAATTACTTGCATATTTTGTTGTGCGAACAAAACTATTATCAGTGCATAATCATCGGTTATTATTACTCTAAAGCTTCATTTCCACCGATTGTCCTAGTGCGTAAGAGCTATAATTAATGCTTAAGAATTAAGAGCAATGCCTCAGAACAAAAGATTTCAAACTTCCAACCTGAACTGTCAACTGTCAATCTATTTTATAATTATTAAATTTTTAATTTTTCGGTATGGATATAGATACAGAAAATTATGTATATCACATATTTAAAAAAAGAAGAATTGCTGCTGCAATTGCAGTCTGCTAGACAACAAGTAATAAGGGAAAAAATTGTGACATTTCTGTTGAATTAGTCACTAAACAAAATGGCTGGGAATAGTGGGAATGGTAAATTGTCATAATGCATTAAGTCTTATACACTAATCATTATGAATTAAGCAATAAAACATTAGGTGGAAATGAGGCTTAATCCTGATTAAATACTAGAGAAAGGTATGAATGTACATCAATTCATGAATTGGCGTAGGAAAAAAATGTGAAATCATCATTTTCGGAATAAGTTTTGTTGGCGTATTTTAGTGAATAATCTAAGCAAATTTCACTCAGTTCTTCGTGGGCAACATACTCTATGCTAAGAAGTACTCTTAATATTCATCACGACATAGACATATTGCAATACATAAAGCTAAAGGCATTTCTTAAAAGAACTTCGGATGAAATACAAGCCAAAGAAATCGAAAATGTTAACAACACAAGAAATACAATAGCTATTTACGAAAAGAGGGTCGAAAAAAAGTTAGCGAAGGGCTTTTATTCTTCCCAGACAGTCAACTTCTTTCGGCCTGAAGTATGCACAACGTTTTACACACAACTGCAATCAAATATATTTTTAAATTAATTTTTTCGTTGACCGTTTATTAATTGTTATATTTAATGTATAGAAAATTATTCATTAATGACCCCTATTAATGTATGATATTTTATTAATAAACGATTTTAGTGGGTAACCATAGGTACCAGATACCATTGCTGAACAAATGTCAAAACTGATGTGTTAAACGTTACTAACCCAAAAAAAAATTGTCATGGAATAAAATTGTATTTTCCAATTCAATAAGATACGATAAACGGAAAAATACTGTAACTAACACGTGTGTTAATTGGCGATTAATGATCTCAACAATTAAAGCGACTCAATCATTAATCACTCTCATTAATACACTTGATATTTCATTGTTATTTAAATGCGTACATTTAAAGCTTGTTACTATGAAAAAATAGGTGGTCAGATGGCCATGCCACAAAACAATACATCGATGCGTGGCATTGCTAACTATTTGTTCGTATATTTTTTTATGTCAAGCTTTGAGCTTGAAGGCAATGTCTGAAGAAATTCCTCAATCAATTCTAATAAAAGCTAGTGAAACTTTAGCGGAACTGATATCATTTTTTAAAAATAAGTGTATTTTTCCTATTCTATTTTGGACGTTTTGTTTACCAGTCGCTGGGCTTTTGCTCTACTTTACCGCCCATATGTGCTACTTTTCCGCCCGCATTGTGTAATTTTTTAGTTTACGCCATGATAACTAAGATGTAAACAAACAATTTTAATGCAGTTGTGCGTAAAAAAATATTTGTGGTCGTCTAAAAAATAGTGTACATAACTCGCTAGTGTGGTAACTATGCTCGTGTAATTAAACTTCTCGACGCTACGCACCTCGTGTTCAATTTTACACTCGCATGTTATCTGGTACTTTCGATGCTTATTATGTAATACACTATTACATTAAGTCGCCACTGACATGTTATAGTCTTAGTTGTATGTTTAGAATGAAAATATCGAGCAAGAAATTGATAACATGAATAATATCAGTCAAATAAAATATAATTAATAAAAATAATATTGTTTAATATTAATATTTCAAATAATAATGCTTATTGGGAATTAATAATACGGAAAAATAACATGATGAATTAAATTTTGGTGATAAAACATATAATTAAAAAGAGGAAATTGAGAAAAATTCTAAGGTAAAAATCACATATGAAGTGTTATATCTTAAAAATTTATCAGCAGAAATAACTAGTGACCTATGTATTTTTCTGAGAAATAAAAGCATCTCTAAAATGGCCCTGTATTTATTATTTATCTTTATACCAAAAGCTCCTTGTTTACCAAACATTTGCTTCTTTATGGTAGTTCTAAAGTTTTGACAAGTTGCTTGCACTACACAAAAATAACGTTCCTTTGTAAACGCTTCGAGTAATTGCTCAAATCTGATCTAAGCGAATAAGAGAAAAATAGAAGAGTACTCCTCCATGTTTAGAGACAAACGAACAAAACCTATTAGTATGTTATTTTAAAATTTTCTGCAGTAGTTTACGACATTGTTATGGCTACTTTCTTAAGTGATCGTCTAAAAAATATTTTTTATTACCAAAATTAATTTAATTCATTTTCTGAGTAATTTTTTAAAGGAAATAATAATAAACTAAATAGAAATATTACCAATATTTCTAAAATAACAGTAAATTTAATATATTTAATAAAAACATTACTAAATTTTCAGGGTAAAACAAATACAAAACACAATAAGTCTTACATCACTGAAAAGAGAAAAAATGACACATTTTCCAGCGTCAAAATCAAATACGCATTCCACTAGATCGACACTAAAATATTGTAATAATTTTATTTGATACATTTTCTCGATAAGAGAAGTTATTTGAAAAAGAAAAACATAACCGAAATCAGTTTTCGCCATTATTTAATGATCTATGCATTTTTGTGGAGAAACAAAAGCATCACTAAAATGACCCTCATTAATAAGGCAACTTTTGTTACATCGAAAACGTAGCTCTTACAATTTCTGAGATACCAATGGTGGCCCTGATATAATAAAAAACACCTTACGAGTACATACAGAACAAAGTAAAAGATAAACAATTAACAATTAAGTAAAAACTAAATAATTAATTACAATTATTCAACAAAAATATTAGTATATTATACATCAAGGTTGTGAAGAGTAACACTGGCTGAGCGAAAAGATTATATTCGTAACCCCTATGAAACAGGAGGATAAAATTCGCGAAGGCAATAACATTCTTTCTCTTTATATCCGTGATGTATATATTATTAATTTTATCACTTCTAGCACTTAATTATAATAGTTATTTATATCTCATTTTCGTTTTACGTGAAGCCACGTTGGTCTTTGGTCTAGTAGTGTAAAAAACGATATTAATGTTAACCCTAGACTAGTACACCAGGGCCATGACCAATTTGACCCTACATAATTTCAGTTCGCCAACTGTTTTGTGTATCGTACAATCTACCAATTCGTCACTGCATGCATACGATCACTAGACTGAAGAGTGCTGAATTCGGCCCACTGTTATTAAGGACTGACAAGTTAAAGGTGCAGCAAAAGATGCAAGACCTTCGAGTGGAGAAGTTTATTTAATTTTTAAGAACCAATAGTTTGTAATTTTTATTTTTGTCTGCAATAAGAAGTGTTTCGTTGTCTATTATTGTAGTTATTTTGTTTTTGTACTGTAAATCCGTTTAAAGCGTTATACTAGAATAAAAAAATACCTCTCTTAGCGAGAGGTAAAAATATGTAGATCACGTGTATATTACTTATTACTATCATAAAAAATATACGTATAAAAAACAATAACTTCTCAGTGTATTAATGATTTTTTATTACAGGGTCATACTGACCCTGGTGTACCGGTATCGTAATTTTGTGAGAGTGTACCTAGGGTTAATAATATTTTGAATTTTAATATTTTCAGCATTCCGTTAAGCCAGATTTATTTATTAATATTTAGGAAAAGTATTGTAGTAAAACGGTGGTTAATAATTTTGACACTATTATGAATCTTGGTTTGTAATTAATGACTAGGTAGAGAAAAACAAGTTTTCTAACAATCTTGAGTTAATAACGATATATTTATAAGGCTAGTAGTGAAGAAAAAAAAAATCATTATATATCAGTATCAGTAAAATCAATGACATAATTTTACTAGTCTAATTGATATAATAACACCGCCATAAAATAAAAATAATTCGACTTTTTATTTATGGACAATAGCATACTTATAGGCATTATGCAAAAGATATGATTAATGAGATGAAAATACCAAGCCTTTTCGTTATATAAAATTAATGAAAAATATGTCACTTATTCATTTGAGACAAAGAAGTACCATGCATTTTTGCATGTACTGTCAAACTATTTTTTGAAACAAATTTTTTATTACATATATTACAAGTATAGGGTCTTTCTCCCGTATGGTAACGCATGTGAATTGTAAGAGTTGATCTTTGAGTAAAACATTTTTGGCAAACACTGCATTTATGTGGTTTTTCTTTCGTATGAATTAGATAATGTACTTTCAATAAGCCCCTTTTATTAAATGATTTACCGCAAACATCACAAACAAATGGTTTGATACCTGCATGTATATTCTTATGTTCTTTTAAACTACTAGCCGTTGTTACGCTTTTCCCACATTCATCACAGATAAACTCTGTCTTAAAACTGTGACACTTCATGTGTCTTTTTAATACTTGTTTCGTAGCAAATTTTTTCCCACATTCGGGACATGCTTTTTCCTCTTTTTCAATAGGATCGTGCTTTTCTCTTCGATGTACATGCAAATAAGAAGAGCTCTTAAATACTTTATTGCAGGGAAAACATATGTAGCGCACACCACGATGTACTACTTCCACGTGCTCTTCAAGTGCTTGTTTTCCATACAACAATTTGCCACATTCTTCACATTTTGTAAAATACTCTTTATTGTGTCTTTTCGTATGGACATCTAGACATGTTTTTGTTTTAAATTTTTTCTCACAAAGTTCACAGTCAAATGGCCGAATGCCTAGATGCACTCTTCTTTCATGAACATCGGCCTGGAATTTGCTTCGAAATAGTTTACCACAAATTTTGCAAGGATTTTCTTTAGGTTTATGTAACCGTCTGTGATTATGCATTTTATGCGCAGTGTCAAACCTTTTCCCACAAATTTGACAGGAATAGGGGTTTAGAAGAAGATTTATTGGTACATAGCCAATAATTTCGTATCTTGAGGCTGGTACCATTGGTGGCAGGAGTGGCCTGGAAATACGATTACAGGTTAACTTGTCTTTATTTTCATTAAATGTATGTATACTCTTTTAAGGAAGATGTTTTGTACAATGATTTGGTGTTATTTTAGAATATTTATATAAGTAGAAAAAAAAAATTATTTTAAAAGTTGAATTTATTACCAAAATCGTAGCTTACTTGAATGTAATAAAACTAAAATAAATTTTATTTTGTTTTATTGATTGAATGTTTTCTCAGTTTACTTAGATAAAGTAGAAATGAAATATTAACTTTGAATTAATTTTTATCAAATTCTTCGCAATGTGAGGGTATGATATTATTATATCGTTGAATTCAGAACAAAATTCACTATTTAATGAGTTAATAAAATATATATATAATGCCATTTAAAAAAATATAATATTGCCATATAGTTTGAGTACCACTGGATTTAAGATAATAAATTTTATGCTAAAATGTGTCCCCCTCTATGCCTTACAAAATATCTTAATCACTTTTTTCTGTATCTTTTCACATACACGAATAAAATGCACTGTTCCATTATCTTGATACACCCTATATATATATACAGGGTGTCTCTTAAATAGGGGGACATGGCTTAACCACAGATTCCTGAGGCTAAAATAAGACGATTTAACCAAACTTGCTTCTACCGGAAAGTGTACCATTTAGCCAGAATTCTGCTTCAAAGTTCTTCAAATAAAAATTAATTTTGCTTATAATATTCGGACTCTTTATTCGATTTGGATTAAATTTGGTATGACAGTTTATATGGTTATAAGTCATCTTTTAAGGTGATACTTGTTATTATTAGTAAACCATTAGTGTATGAAACTTAGGTCTCCCAACATTATTTAGACCGTAACTTTTTAATGACAATGCCGAAAACGTGAAATTATTTTTCTTCAGAAAGATACATTCAATAGTAAACTTTTCTCTCTCTGTATAATTTGTGATATCTGTTACGGTTCACACAGAAAAAAATAAAATCGGAGTGTCTGCACTGCTAAATTTTTAAAATAAATTTAATCTAGTAGTCTATCCAAATGTCAAACAAGTAATTTTTAATGACAGTAACGAGTTGTCAATCTTTACAACTTGTTTAGGAGTAAGCTAAGATATGTAATCGTCTTATTTATAATAATGGTAGTAAAATACTTTTAGACCGAACACACGGATGTTACTAATTTTAGAATATTGCGAAGAAAATTTTTGACAACCCGTAAAACAATTGTTACTGTCATTAAAAATTACTTGTTTGACATTTGGATAGACTGCTAGATTAAATTTATTTTAAAAATTTAGCAGTGCAGACACTAAGATTTTATTTTTTTCTGTGTAAACCGTAACAGATATCACAAATTACACAGAGAGACAAAAGTTTACTATTGAATGTATCTTTCCGAAGAAAAATAATTTCACGTTTTCGGTATTTCCATTAAAAAGTTACGGTCTAATTAATGTTGGGAGACCTAAGTTTCATACACTAGTGGTTCACTAATAATAACAAGTATCACCTTAAAAGATGACCTATAACCATATAAACTGTCATACCAAATTTCATCCAAATCGAATAAAGCATCCGATTATTATAAGCAAAATAAATTTTTTTTCGAAGAACTTTGAAGCAGATTTCTGGCTAAACGGTACACTTTCCGGTAGAAGCAAGTTTGGTTAAATCGTCTTATTTTAGCCTCAGGAATCTGTGGTTAAGCCATGTCCCCCTATTTAAGAGACACCCTGTATATATATATATATATATATATATATATATATATATATATATATATATATATATACAGGTTGTTTCACGACTTCTGGATAAAAATAAAATGACATATACCACATGATGTGCTGATCACGAATCAAAAAGAATTCATAGTAAATTAACAACTTTAATATGACCAGTTACGAGTATATTGCGTAATGTGCGCATTTTGCCTTGCTTCCCGGTAAATTAACACTATGTCCACCAACTCACTATCACTGTACTCGTAAGACATTTTTTAATTAATCTCACGATTATCACCAAACGAAAGAAACATTCGAACTGCGGCAATGGGCATCACAGACATTCAATTAATTTGATTAAATACAATATTAGGTAAGTTATGGCTTGTATTATTTTTAAATTTATTTCATTACTGTCATATTACAAAATAGTAAATAAACCAGTGGCACTAAAAATGCACTCTCCATTATAAGTGCAACTAATTTTTATAATTTCAAAAAAATTCCTTTTGATTCGTGATCAGCACATCGTGTAGTATCTTCCATTTTATTTTTATCCAGAAGTTGTGAAACACCTGTATATATAGTTTTATTAAAATTAAATTTTAAGGTTAAGGGGTAATTTTTTTAGTGTTATTTAAATATTATGCAATTGATATAAGCGTGAGTATCTGTAACACCTAGGGCCATTTGTATGAAATGTTTTTAGCTGATCATGTGTAATTGCACTTTATAACTATGAATACGTATCAAAAATTACATTGGCCTCGTCAAAGTTAACAACGTGATTAAAGTTAACATTGCTAGTGAAGCAGAAAGCAAAGCAGCAATGAAAGCAGAGTGCAAAGCGCCAAAAGAATATCGCGCTGATAAAAGAAGAGACTGCGCATAGTGACACGCATTAAAAATTAAGCAAAAAGTTTACAAAGTTAACATTCCTACAGAAAATTCTTAATGGAAAATAAGATGACTAGAAAGTGTAATAGTCACAGAATGAAGACATAAGTCATACAAAAAAAAAAAGACTCCATACGAAATTAATTTTATTATATTTTAGGAAAAATAGTAGTCTAAAACCCAATATATTGAATATTTTATGCAGTGTGTTACTCAAGAACCTGGCTATAGGCGTTTAACATGGGAAAACAGTTTTTCTTTGCGCAAAAGTCCCCAATTAATTTTAGACAAAAATGTTTCAAATAAATGTTATAGATATTAATATTCTACGCTTAAATCATTAAACAGATTTAATTTTGCACGTTTAGTAACTTGTAAAATCTAATTTGAAATTGTACAAATATTGCTCATTTGTAGCGATACCCATGAAATTGAAACAAAATTACAAAGTAATTCATATCGTTTGAACTGTCAGAAATTTAATTTTATAGATTACAGATTGTGAAATAATAATAATAATAATAATAATAATAATAATAATAATAATAATAATAATAATAATAAAAGTTATTTAAGTGTTAGATTTTAAAATTAATACCTGTGTAGTGATTTAGGTGCAAAATTGAATTATCTGCAACTTTTAATGGGGTCCTATACCATAGTCATATTTTAACTATCTTAAATAAGAAGACGAAAATATACATAAATTAATGAGTAGGTATTAGTGAAAAAATTTTCTTTAAATATTGACTAGGTCACAAACTACAAGCGATCGAAGCTGATTACTAATTGGGTATAACGCGTTAGGTACTAGAAATATGATTGGTCGCATGATTTTAAAAAGGAGATTCGCGCGTCTGTAGCGGTCACCTTTAAAAGAATATGAAATGTCATGTTGTTCCATAACCTAACAAAACATTTAACAAGTTTGTGTTTGATGAATTTGTTTAATTATAACATCTAGTAATATTAACAATAATAATATATTTATAATTAAATCAATTTGTAATATTAATTAAATTAATAATAATATTAGTTAAATTAATATTGAAACTTCAAAACAGGCCTACACTGGCGCCATCCGTCGTCATGCTTTGTGTAATAATATTGTCAAACTGTTTCAATGTTCTATAATTTATTAGGAAAAAAAGGTTATTATTTACGTTATTTATACTTAATAATAATTTCTTCATGAATATAACGTATAAGTTTTTATTCTAAATATTTCAGTTATGCAAACATGAAAAAAAATTGTTCCCTCTATAACTAACAGTTTGTCCCATTGTTTGCCGATCACTTGTTAGTACCTGCTACGTCACTCACAAATTCTTAAACTTTAAAAATTCATATCTCGCTTATTACGTAAAATTTTTAAGTCGCGTTTACACCAAAATTCTTAATTTATCCTGTTATTACAGAAAAAAAAAAGAAAAACGGTATAAGACCCCACTGAAAACTGAATTTCTGACAGTTTAAACGATACGCATTTCTTTGTAACTTTGTTTCAATTTCATGGGTATCGCTAGAAATGAGCAATATTTTTATACAATTTCAAATTGGATTTTACAAGTTACCAAACGTGCAAAATTAAAACCGTTTAGGCGTAGAATATAATTATTATCTAGAACATTTATTTGAAACATTTTTGTTTAAAATTAATTGGGGACTTTTGTGCAAAGAAAAACTGTTTTCTCATGTTAAACGCCTATGGCCAGGTTTTTAACTAACACACTGTATATATACAAGGTGTAAATTTTAAAACGGGTCATAGGGCTATAACACAGAAAAACAGTTTTTTAGACGCCAAAAGTTTCTATATTAATTTATTGAAAAAGGAATTAGTGCATATTATAAAGAAAAAAATTACGAATTTTTTAATACCAAACACATATTTCTGTTTCATACACAGCCAGAAAATAATTTTTAAAATTTGTACAATTACGAAAGAATATCATTAGCCATGAAACTGACAATAACAAAACATTGTCATTTTTTACTAACATGACAGAGGACAATTAAATATTAAAGTTATTAATTTATTAACTAATAAAAAATTGCCCCAAAATAAAAAAAAAACACTAGGATATTTATTTAAGAAACAATCATTATTTATTGTAATAGGTATTTACAAATTAAAGATGATCTACATGGAAATAAGTTATAAGAAACGAGAAAAACAGCAAACTACAAGGAAACAATTAAAACCATTTAATAATTTTTCTTCATGAGACAAATTATCCATGATTTCTCCTGAATAAGACGGAAATAATAATAGTTTAACAAATAATGTGCAAAAAACGCTTATTAATGACAGTCTTAAGTCAACAATTGTTTTGTTTTGTTTCTGTCAGTTTCACGGCTAATGATTTTTTTTTAATTGTGCAAATTTTTAAATTTATTTTCTGGCTTTATATGAAACAGAAATGTAATTTGTTTGGCATCAAAAAAATTCGTAATTTTTTTCTTTATAATATGCACTAATTCCTTTTTCAATAAATTAATATAGAAACTTTTGGCGTCTAAAAAATTGTTTTTCTGTGTTATAGCCCTATGACCCGTTTTAAAATTTACACCCTGTATATATAGAGAGTGTATCAATCACTGAAATATATACTAACTGGAACTCGCATACTCTACCTATCAGCGTACGCTGCACTGAAGCCTCATTGAACAATAATGGATGGTCCTGTTCGCGCACGTTCGTGCCGAACCGAACCTAGCCGAATAACTCGTATCATAGCTGATCGCTTTGTTTTCATATTATTCTTCATTTATTTAAACATGCGCCACACGAAATAATTTTCGTCTACTCACGAACTGTCTCGATGTTTGCCGACTACTCCAGCAGCAGGCTTTCAATATGCTTCACAATCACGGTTCGTACGCGCATTCCAGTTAGTATATATTTCAGTGGTATCAATATAATGGAACAGTGCATGTTACACAAAAAAGTGATTAAGATGTTTTGTAAGGCATAGAGGGGGACACATTTTGGCATATCCACTATTATTTTAAAACCAGTGGTACTCAACTTATGGATCAATGTTATATTTTTTTAAACGGCATTATATATTTTTTATTATCTTATTAAATAGGGAACTTTCATCAGAATTCAACGATTAAATAATCATACACTTACATTGCGAAAAAATAGTTAAAAATCAATTCAAAGTTTGTATTTTATTTCTATTTCATTTTTTTAAGTAGGTTGAGCAAACATTCAACAAAAGAAAATTAACTGTCATTTTCGTATGTCATTGTTACCCATTACTGAGTAGGTTCCCATACACAAACATACATACATACATCAAAATGGATTTCTAGCATACAATTTATTTGCAAAAAAGTTATCCTAATTAAAGAGGACCAAATAGTAATCACGCCAAATAAAAAAAAAAAAATAACGAATTTTGAAACATTTCGAAAAAATAATTAATAATTTTTAACAATGACATAGGAAAATAACATAATTTTCTTGTGTTTTAATAGTTGAATGATTGTTTAGCCTACCCAAAAAAATAAATAGAAATGAAATACAAACTTTGAATTAATTTTTATCAATTTTTTCGCAATGTAAAAGTATGATATTATTTTATCGTTGAATTCTGGTGAAAATTCCCTATTTACTAAGATAATAAAAAATATATAATGCCATTTAAAAAAATATAACATTGATCCATAAGTTGAGTACCACTGGTTTTAAAATAATAGTGGATATGCCAAAATGTGTCCCCCTCTATGCCTTACAAAATTTCTTAATCACTTTTTTAAGTAACTTTTCATATACATGAATATTTTATTGATGTATATGAAACTGTTCCATTAACTTGATACACCCTGTATATATTATACAGTGGTGGACAAAAGTATGGAAACTTTTAAATATTTCATTTTTTTTAAATATGTTTATAGTTCTCGCAAATTTGAATAGTATTTTCTAAAGTCAATATATCGAAGAATATATTCACAAGAAATCTTTTGATATAATTAATATAAAAGTCGGTGGTCCAAAAAAACTAGTGCTAAAATTGACAAAAACCATTCGGCGTCTGTCCGTAAGTGATCGAATTTTCTCAAATTTGAGGTCCAGATTTGAAGACTGTTCGCAAATCGATGGCGCACAGCTGGATAATGTTATTTTTAATAAATGATTTTCCCGAATGTTTACTTAAATTTAAAAAATCTGATGTGGTCAACACAAAATCTCCCGCTATTTAATTTTTATTATTTTAAATACATACCTACAGTATTGGCCATAAAGATAGCAACTTAAAAAAAAATTCAATTGCTCCAATGTAAAAACTGGGATTTCAGAAATAAATTACTGCAGTATTAGTGTCTTGAACCAAGTTTAATTTACATTAAAATAATTTACATTATATTAACAAAAATTGATTCACTTGATAACAATTAGAGATTTTATCAATCGAAACTTTGTGTAACTCAAAAAAAATAAAGACAATGAAAGTTCGAAATACTTCTTTTATTCTTAAAAATGGATTTATATGCAAAAAAATATTTTTTATTTGGACATAAAAATAAAAATAGCAATTTTTATAAAATTAATATAAAAACTAAATTTTCTAATATTTAGTGTAATAACCGGAACCACGAGAATTTATTACTTCTCGTTTCATCATGAATTCAAGTAATTTTGTTATTACATTTCTATCAATTAATCTTAGTTCATCACTAAATAATACTCTTTTCCACGTGTCAGTTGTCCAGTTTACATGATTTTCTGCAAAAAAATAATCGGGCCTTCACGTTCTTCTTCGAAAGAAGTGGTTTCTTTGCAGGCCGACGATTATAAAGTTCTCCGGCAACTAATATTCTTTTTCCCTGCCTTGAAGATATTTTATCTTTAACATTACTCAGTAGAAAGCCTAAAATTTTCTTTGATGATAACAACGGATTTTTAACGATATGTGTTTTATCATTCTGTCGCTTCGGTTTGTTGTTTATTGTAGAAGGCTCAATATTACCCTTCCTTCGAAAATGGATTATTATTCGTGCTATTGTAGATTTATGCAAATTAAAGTTCTTCGACATTTTATTCCGCGAAGCACCATTTTCATATGATTTAATTATTAAATTGCGAAATTCTTTAGTCAAAGTCTTATTACGACCCATAATTTTGAAGTACTAATTTATATTTTTTAAACAATTATACGATATAAACGTTGAAATTGAGAAAATAAAGACATTCATTATGTAGTTGCTATTTTTATGTCCAGACAAAAGTAAGAATTATGCAAATTAAATAAATTCTATAAATTTAATATAAATTATTTTAACATAAAATAAACTTATTTTAAGAGGTTATTCTTTATGTAATTTATTTTCAATATTCTTATGTTCACTTCAGAGAAATAGAATTTTTTTTAAAAGTTGCTATCTTTATGGCCAATACTGTATGTATTTACTAATGCTGCAAACTGTTCCATTGCATATAACTATTGCTTTATTTACTATTTTCTTTTTTAAAATGTCACCAATATTAATTTGAAGTGATTAGTTTTTTCACAATGACATTCACCTGTCAGTTACATTCATTTGAAATATGAACTGTGTAACAAAGGAATTGGGTGCTATTCGTAGCTCTGTACTAAGCGTTACTAAGAAAACTGTATTAGGAATTACTAAAAAATCTATTCACATCTCTGTACTAGGCGATACTAAGCGTTACTAAGTTTTGTATTTAGTATACAAATGTAAAACAAGGTATTACCGTGTTTAACATGGCCGAACGGGCAATTCGAAATGCGAGACATGCGCGATATGTACGAAATTTAAGAAATAGGCGAATAAAAGTCTATCGAAGACACGCGGACCCGTTTACCGAATTCGCAGACAGCGAATTTAAAAGATGCAGACTGTCCAAAGAGAGTAGCCGATTTGTAATTAATTTGATTAGGGAAGAATTGACAAACGAACCAGTTCGCTGTGACTGTGTTTCGCCAGAATTACAAGTTCATGTGTTCATGTAGCATTCAGGTTTTCCGCAAAGAGTTTGTACCAAACAATAACGGAAGTTCCTACTAAATATTTTCTTGTATGCTAATAAAAATACAATTTGAATTTTGACTTTTAAATTCAGTTTTAAGGTTGTGAAAGTTTATAATTTAGTACTCATCATAATTTCTTATCAAATACTTTAGAGGATGTGTAAAGAACTGTTTAGATGTATTTCAACAGTGAATTTCTGTAAGTATTATTAATACTGCAGTGCCAATACACTGCGTCAGGTGATGTCGCGGTGTTTTGCGGGTGACGATACTCCTAGTGGGAGACAAAACTTGTCTACAACGATGTATGACACGTGTGAAAAATTCAAGAACTTCACGGGATCTCATAGCTCAGTTGGTAGAGTGTCCAACTAGATATCGGAAGGCCCTGGGTTCAAATCCCAGTGAGATTGATGAATTTTTCACAAATCTGTCTTCGTTATTTACTTTATAGGATATTTACATGGTATTAGCCAGCAGAGAATTAGTCGCATTATACGAAAAGTTTCTGTAGCGGTGGCTCGAAAACTTACAAATTTTGTGAACTTCCAAGAAAAGTTAAATACACAAAAATGAAAATTTTATGACCTTTGGATTTCCGAGCGTGATTAGGTGTATGGACTAAACACATATAAAAATTAAAAATCCTGACCAATTAATTACACTTGTTTAAAATTTTTATGCATATGTCATTTGAATGTCATTTAATGCTTGACATAATATAATGTATAACTATGACTACCAAACATATTTGCGATGTTGTCAACTATGTTTTTCGCTAGTCACTTGAATTAACTAAAACACGCTAGTATACAGCTCTGAATAGGCAGTGTATTAAATATTGTTTTAGCGATAATACTATTGATAATAATGTTTTAACTAAATCAGCCTAGTATACAGCTTTAGTATCGAGCTGTGAATAGCACCCATTGTGTTTATCTTAGGCTTCAAATTTTTTTTTTTTTAAAAAGAATTTTGAACTTGTCTCTAAAATATGTAGAAAAAGTATTAATGTATTCCTGTAGAAAATTCAATAATCTTTAATTTTCATAATGACATAAAAAGCAAAAAAATGGCATTTAATGGTATTTTTTGAAGAAAACCCATTATAAGCTCAGGTAAAATGCCATTTCCGGTTATTCGATTTGCATCAAAATCTAATGGTTTCTTTCCATATTAGAATAGGGTAGAAATACAAGGTTTCAGAATTTTCTGAATGATAGTATTTGAGATAGAGCGAAGATAAAATCCATACACATACACACACACACACACACACACACACACATACACACACACACACATATATATATATATATATATATATATATATATATATATATATATATATATACATTTACACATATATACATATACACAGGGCTTTTTTGTAATGTAACGCACCGGAACGGCGTTCCGGCACCTTTTTTCGACGGGTTTTCGTTTTATTTGAAAATTATTTCCTATTTTATTTATTTTGATAATTTTATTAAGTTGTGGATACAAAAATTACGCCAATGAAATATTCACACATCTGAAGCACAGTATAAATATAAACAGTACTGCACTTCTCAGAGGTGTTTTTAATCTAGTAATTCGACAGCACATCGCCTCCTGGTTTATACATATGCGCGTAATAATAAATGACAAAAATATACGCTCTGTTAAATGTTTACAGGTGGAAATTATTATGGATTTTTATTAGTGTCATAAATTAATGTCAGCAATAAAAACATACAAAATTTTTTTTTTATTTATTTTTGTACATGAAAGGGTAAAAACATCCCTTGAAAAAATTTAACTTACAATTAAAATGCATTTGACCTTGAATAATAAAAAAATTTTTTCTTAATACCCTGCCCCACCTAAATTTTAGCCACTAATAAAATGTACGTTCCGGCACCTTTTTTTCTACAAAAAAAGCACTGCATATACATACACATACATATACATACACATACATACACATACATACACATACACATACACATACACATACACATACAGACATCATCGCGAAAATGTTAGAATTGGATTCTAGGGACCTTAAAACATGGTCATTTACTAAAATCTCAATATGTGATTTTTAGCACGATCCCTATACCTCCCTTATCAAGGGTGGTGGGAGGTAAAAAGAAATCGATAATATTTATAGTTTTTACTTCCCGCTACCCTTAATAAGGGAGGTATAGGGATCGTGCTAAAAATCGAAATCGAGATTTTAGTAAATGACCACGTTTTAAGGTTAAGAAACCATTAGATTTTGTTGTAAATCGGATAACCGGAAATGGCACTTTACTTGAAGCTCATAATGGTTTTTCCTCAAAAAATACCATTAAATGTCATTTTTTCGCATGTCATTATAAAAATTAAAGATTATTGAATTATATACAGGTATACCTAAATAAATATCTTTTCTATATATTTTACAGATAAATTTAAAAACTATTATATATATATACAGGGTGTTCATTTTAAATGTGCCACCATTGCTATCTCGAGAAATATAAGAGCTACAAAAACGGTTAAATGGGCAAACAATTTATTTATTATTATACAAGACAAATTCAGAGAACAGAAAATACGGGACTCAACTTTTTTATTTTAAATGTGAACATATTTCTTTTATTTGCTTATTCGATAGAGAATTTAATTCTGAATTCAATGATATAATATTATCATATCCTCACATAACGATTGAGTAAAATAGATATAAAATTTTAAATTAATTTGATTAAAATATGATATTACTAAGAGTGCCATGAATGGAAAAACTGAATACAAGTAATTTTTTAACCTGGAATTAGAGTGCTCTGAATGAAAATAAGTGAATATTTTGTTTTGTTAACCCATTAATTCCCAAAGGTAGAAAAAAAATATTTTTCAGTACAAAAACTATCTATTATAAACAAAAATACATTATTGTAGACACTATTGAAAAAAAATTAATTTGTTTTAAATTACAAGTTTACGCAACTTTGGGATTTACAACTTATGAAATATTTCAAAACAATCTGTATGAAGATGAACATAACATTTCTGGCTCTTATAGATTTTGTGTTTCCTTTGTACTACCTACATCTTCGCCTTACTTTATTCTTTTCGTGCATTACAATATGGCCAATTTTGCCATATCTCACTTTAGCCGGTAACGCTCTTTTGGATGGCCTTCCGTAGTTTTGTATCGTAGACGGAAGTTGTAATCCACTAGGTCCTGCTTCGTCATAATTTTCTTGGCGAATATTGTTTCTAATCCGGTTTTCAGTTCTGAAAAGGGTAATAGCCAAATAAGATTTAAATGTGCCTCAGTTTTGAAAACATCAAATTTATCTAACTGGTTATTATTAGATAATTTTTTTTCAATACATCGTCACTAAAGTACTAAAATAACTTCAAAGGGAGATTTTCCCTGATCTTCTTTTCAATTTCTTCAATCACAATCTATTTTTCAACTTGCGACGAATTTATGTAAGTTGGATTTCTCCCAATTCGGAATAACTTTCTTTGCTTTACTTTTGGATGTTTGGTGATCCTTTTTATACAGTAGTTTCTTCTTCAATGGGCTTATCTAATTCCTTTTCTTCGGGAAGATTTGTATGAACTTTGTATGTTCCAGCTATGTCTGGTAAATTTTTCTTAGTCTCGCACACATCTTCATCAAAAAGCTCTTCATCCGTAATATCGTCTCGTCGACATATCGTGATATGTATACCGCGTCTATTTTTTCAGCTTATTGTAAATAGTCATCCTATTCTAATAAAGCCAATAGCTCTGCACTTGATAAATGTCTTTTGCATATAATAAATATTAATAATAAGTATTATTTATAAAATGTTTCATAGTAATAACTACTTGCTTACTAATATTATAGTTGTAAAAAATTTACGAAACCGTAGTTCATCGATACTCAAAATATCAACACGACTATTGAGAATGAACATATAAGTAAAATGACCGTATAAATTTTTTTATTTTTATTTATATTTTAAGTGATATTATGAAATAGAATATTGTTAACACAAATATTGCTTTAAAAATTATTTTTTTAAATAAAATATAAGAGAAAAAAATATTTGCAAAATGTTTCGTTCACGCAACGTTGGGGATTAATGGGTTAAGTGATCATAACTGTCAAGTGAAGTTCAAAATCATTTAATTTAATTTTAAAAATGTATAGTAGTCCAGTCATTAGGTAGATTTACCCTGCAAAAGGTCGGGTATTTTTGATTTTTGGATATGTTATATATTTAGAGGTCTCAACAAAAAATGCAAGTTTTCCCCCTCGGGGGCCTTCGGGAAGCACCGCCAACTTGAGAAAAAAGGAGCAAAAAAGCGGTTTTTTCTAAATATCTCTTCACTTATTTACATTAGGCAAAAATAGTTAGTATCTAATTTGTTGACTATAAAATTCTCTACAACTTTTAACTAAAACATTTTTTTCTATAATTAATAGATAGCGAGCTACAGTGCTTCAAACAGAGCAAATTTTTTGAAAATTACATGAATGCTTCATTTAAATCATATTTTATTATATTTTTTTACAAATTACTTTTTGACAATCATTAATTATTATTATTTAACTAATATATATAAATATTAATTATTGTTTATTGTTTTTTTTTTCATTCTAAAGATTTTTTATAGTCCAGCAAATTTATGATTTTACCTTAAAAGTAATTACAACAAAAGCTTTTTAACGGGACCCAGTCCCTGGAAAGTGCGCTGAATAACATATCAATATTTTCCCGAAATCGAAGCATGGGAACCTCCCGCCAATTTGGACAAATGGCGAAATATTCAGGTCTATGGCCATTTGCTTAAAACAATTATGAAAATATTTAAATTATTCAAAAAAACAAACAATATTACGTACTTGATACTTAGTCTAATAGGTTTCACTATTTACAACAGTTTACATTCGACGTGGCATCGAAAGAAGTAAGTTATCGATAAGTGTTTTATAAAAATCTGTTGTGGCCAGCACAAGACCTCTCGCCATTTTCATATTAGGCTATATAAGTATTGTATTGCACTTCGCTTTCCAACCGTCGTTTTATAACAAAATCTTACAGAACATTACCCAAATATTGTTTCTTACTATATTTAGCATGTCTTCTGCACACATGTAATTCAAATTATATCTATTTTTCATTGTATGAGGAAGTTTCTAAATGTCAAATATTGTTCCAATTCATTAACCAGATTGGCGGTATTTCTGATAATATATGCATTTTACCACAATTTTACCTATAATTTCAAATATTTAATTAATAAAAGAATAAGAAAAGTTAAATATACTTCCCAGGAAAAGCTATCAGAATGTCACTAAAACTGTTGATATTTGACAATGACATATGTCATGTTATAAACATTGGAATTTGTCAACTGGTTTCCTTAGTGCCTTGGCCTCTGCGATTAGTATACTCTATAAATTATAGAGTCTTTATCTCTAAATCTATACAAGATATAATAAAATTTTTAAGTGTATTAGATGGAGAATTTTATGTTTTTCAATATTTAATAAAAAAAACTCCCAAAAAATTATATTTAGAAGAATTTTTCTAAGAAACTACTACTTCCGGTTGTTCAATTGTTACCAAAACCTTTTCAGCTCTTCCCAGGAATGTCAGATTGAGGAAACTGCAGTTAAATATTTTTTAAGTCTTATAGTTTTTGAGGAATCGTGACTACAACATCCAGACATACATACATACACACACATACACACACACACACACACACACACACACACACATACATCCACACACACACACACACACACAGACATCATTTTAAAAATGTTATAATCGGATTGTAGGGACCTTAAATCGTGCTTATTCAATAAAATCTGGATATGCGAATTTTAGCATGAATCCAATACCTCTCTTAGAGAGAGGTAAAAATTGTTAACGTTTTCCTGCAATTTTTTAGTTTTTCATCCACCACTCTGATCTTGTTAAAGATATGATGACGCGGTTTTAAAATTTGAATTCATCATGAAATTCTCTTTAATATCATGTATTACACGATTATTGCCGATGAACAATTGGCGAGTTACTAATAACTAAAACTCACATGAAATTCCTCTAAAATTTTAAACATCTGAAAATCGGCTCTTTACTCAATTTTTCATCAACTACTTTGACACCTGTTAAATACTTAATATTGGTTATCTGTAAGCCTGTTGAAATTTTGAATGAGAAAATGAAAAAAGAGCCGATTTTCAGATGTTTAAAATTTTAGAGGAATTTCATATGAGTTTTAGTCGGCAGTAACTCGCCAATCGTTCATCGGCAAAAAATAGTGTAATACACGATACGAAAGAGAATTTTATGCTGAATTCAAATTTTAAAACCGCATCATCGTATCTTGAACAAGATCAGAGTGGTGGATGAAAAACTAAAAAATTGCAGGAAAACGTTAACAATTTTTATAAAACAGTTATCGATAACTTACTTCTTTCGATGCCACGTCGAATGTAAACTGTTGTAAATAGTGAAACCTATTAGACTAAGTATCAAGTACGTAATATTGTTTGTTTTTTTGAATAATTTAAATATTTTCATAATTGTTTTAAGCAAATGGCCATAAACCTGAATATGCCGCCATTTGTCCAAATTGGCGGGAGGTTCCCATGCTCCGATTTCGGGAAAATATTGATATGTTATTCAGCGCATTTTTCTGAGACTGGGTCCCGTTAAAAAGCTTTTGTTGTAATTACTTTAAGGTAAAATCATAAATTTGCTGGACTATAAAAAATCTTTAGAATGAAATTTATATATATTAGTTAAATAATAATAATTAATGATTGTCGAAAAGTAATTTGTAAAAAAACGTAAAAAAATATAATAAAATATGATTTAAATGAAGCATTTATGTAATTTTCAAAAAATTTGCTCTGTTTGAAGCACTGTAGCTCGCTATCTATTAATTATAGAAAATATTGTTTTAGATAAAAGTTGTAGAGAATTTTATAGTCAACAAATTAGATAATAACTATTTTTGCCTAATGAAAATCAGTGAAGAGATATTTAGAAAAAACCGCTTTTTTGCGCCTTTTTTTCTCAAGTTGGCGGTGCTTCCCGAAGGACCCCGAGGGGGAAAACTTGCATTTTTTATTAGGACCCCTAAATATACAATATATCCAAAAATCAAAAATACCCGACCTTTTGTGGAATAAACCCTTATTTTTCTACCAAATGACTGGACTATAATTTTACTCACATTGAAAAAGTTGAGATGTTTGAAACATACATTTTATCAAGAAAAAATTCGCGAGCTGCAGTTAATATGTATAGGGAACGATATCCTGAAGTATAAGCCATACAAATTTCATAAATTTCAACACTTGCAACCTGGTGATTATGACCGCAGACTTGAATTTTGCCATTTAATCATTAATGAAGGAATTGATATTTTAAAATGTGTTATTTGGACGGATGAAGCAAATTTTTCCAATAATGGAATGTTTAATGTAAAAAATAAACATTATTGGAGTTCCGAGAATCCTATTATGGTACGTGAAAGAAGTTTTCAAAGAAAATTTAATATAAATGTATGGTGTGCAATTTTGCACGATACAGTGTTTTTTCACATGTATGAAGGTACTCTAACTGGAGATCGTTACTTAGAATTTTTAAGAAACAGACTTGATGATATATTGGATGATCTGTCATTAAATGTCGTTAGAAATCTACACTTTCAACAGGATGGAGCACCAGCTCATAATTCTCGTCAAGTAACAGCGTACCTGAATGAAACATTTCCAAATCAATGGATTGGTACCAAAGAACCCATTGCATGGCCTGCAAGATCACCCAATTTAAACCCTTTAGACTTTTTCTTATGGGGTTATTTAAAAGATAAAGTCTACGATACTGTGATCAGAATCTACAACAATTAAAAAACAGCATTGAAAATATTTTGAACAATATTGACGGAAGAAAATTAAGATTAGTTAGAAATAGTTTATTTCATAGAGTACAGTTATGTATAAATGAAAATGGAGGCAATTTTGAACAGTACTTATAAATTTATAGGAGTTTATTTTATTTTTGTAAATATTTCTTCATTATAATTAAATATTAAAATAAAAATTATAACAGTTTTTTTCATTCATTATACTTTTATTCACTTCTTTCTATCATGGCACTCTAATTATGCGTAAAAAACACATGTACATATTCAGTTTTTCCATTCATTGCACTCTTAGTAATATCATATTTTAATCAAATTAATTTAAAACTTTATATCTATTTTACTCAAAAAAATCGTTATGTAATGTAAGGATATGATAATATTATATCATTGAATTCAGAATTAAATTCTCTATCGAATAAGCAAATAAAAAAATATATTCACATTTAAAATAAAAAAGTTGAGTCCCGTATTTTGAGAACCACTGGTCGAAAAAAAATTTTTTTCTGTTACCTAAATTTTTCTTGTGTAATAGAAATTGTTTGCCCATTTAACCGTTTTTGTAGCTCTTATAGTTCTCGAGATAGCAATGGTGGCCCATTTAAAATCAGAGCCTATATTTAAAGATTCCTTTGTTACACAGCTCACATTTCAAATGTATTGAACATACAGGTAAATGACTGTTAAAAAGCTAATCATTTCAAATTATTAATGGTGACATATTAAACAGAAAATAATAAATAAAGCAAAATTATATGCAAAGGAACTTAATACAGTTTGCAGCATTAGTAAATATGTAGGTATATATTTAAATTAATAAAAATTAAATAGCGGGATGTCTTGTGTGGGCCACATCAGATTTTTCTATATATTTTACAGATAAATTTAAAAAATATTTTTTTATATAAATCCCGAAGCCTGAGATAAACACAATTCCTTTGTTACACAGTTCATATTTCAAATGAATGTAACTGACAGGTAAATGTTACTGTCAAAAAACTAATCACTTCAAATTAATAATAGTGACATTTTAAAAAGAAAATAGTAAATAAAGCAATAATTATATACATTGGAATATAATATAGTTTGCAGCATTAGTAAATATGTAGGTATGTATTTAAATTAATAAAAATTAAATAGTGGGAGGTTTGTGTTGGCCACATCTGATTTTTTGTTTAAGAATTTGTTGAAAACCGATCATCTTTATTGCCAATCCTGTACAATAGCTATTCTCTTATAAGTCGCCAATTATTTGTGGATTTGTTCTAATACATGAAATTAAAATTGCTAATGCCCGGTTCCACCAACATCAAATAAATCTTCGAATAGCTTATTCGTCGAATAAGTGAAAAATATCGCATCAAAATATCACAGCTAGAATAAATACTGTCATTTGCATTATAGTTTCGATGCGATATTTTTCTCTTTTTAAATGAATAAGCTATTCGAAAAATTATTTGTTGGTGAAACCGAGCATAAGTCTTATTTTTAGGTATTTTAACCCCCAAAACACAATGCTGTCACCGGCGTACTTAATTGTTACTTTTTAAATGCCTTAAATTTTAGGTTTCCGCCAAATTTTTGTATTATACTTACGTTACCAGAAAACATAATAAAGAATTAAAAGTAGAAAATTTAAGGTATTTATAGAATATCCAGCCAGTCAAGCGGTTTAGGTCATAAAAACAATTAGTAAAGGAGCGTTAGCTCAAAAAAGTGCATTGTCTCGGAACCGGTCAAAACAGCTCCGATTTTAATATTTTTTTTTTTATACGTCCGTAATTAAAAATACTTTAACCTTTATAGGTTAAAAATTGACGCTCTAGCCAAGAAAAAATTCAAAATTCGATAAAGTCAAAAAAAATTGAAAAAAATTTTTTTTAATATTCCTGTTGAAAAAAATAAATTAAAAATAAAATGTTTTAAAAATACGTTTATTATATTAACTAGTCTTCAAAGATCAAGATAATGTGTGTAATGCAGCAAAAAATGATGACTACTTTAATTCGTTGTCAATAGAAATTTATTACAAAATACATTTTAAAAATATTTTTAATTATTTTGTACATTCTCTTTGTCTTCTATTTCATCATTGGTCTTGGAGGACAATTTGTGCTAATTTCACCGCTGTATTCTGTACAAGCGAGCGTACAGAACAGTCCGATTTTTCTGCAGCCACAATTCCCAGTACAGAGCAGGTGGCTGGTTAATGGGGTTTGGTATTAAAAAATTTGTAAGGTTCCACCCTCATTCAATCGGTGAAAAATAATTATACAGCCACAAAGGCACTTGTACGAGGTGTGTTCAAAAACTATCGCGAATTTTGAATTTTCGCGGGTTACGTATATTCGAATTTCGATCTTTTTGTGGCTTTATGTTGGTACTCATGTCTCTCACTTATGTCGACAAGCTCGGCCATTTTGAATGTTCACTTAATTGTTGACAGCTGCTTTGCTTGCACGTGTTTTGGATCGTCTTCGATTTTTACCTATTCAAAAAAATGGAACAAAGAACCTGTATCAAATTTTGTGTGAAAAACGAAATTAAGTGCGCGGATGCATTCCGAATGTTGACTGTGGCATACGGAGAAGCTACCTTGGACCAAAGCAACGTTTATCGGTGGTACAAAATGTTCTCAGAAGGCCGAGAAGATGTGAACGACGAAAAGCGTGCCGGACGCCCGAGCACTTCAACAACAGACGAAAAAATTAATGAAGTGGAGAAAATGATATTGGCCAATCGTCGAATCACCGTTAGAGAAGTTGCTAAGGACCTAAACATATCGATTGGCTCGTGCCATTCGATTTTTATCAATGATTTGGGCATGAGACGGGTCGCCGCGAAATTTGTACCAAAATTGCTCAATTGCGACCAAAAACAGCATCGCATGAACATTGCTAATGAGATGTTGGACTCTGTCCGCGACGACCCAAATTTGCTCCAGAGGGTCATAACTGGTGACGAATCGTGGGTTTATGGTTATGACGTGGAAACCAAAGTTCAATCATCTCAATGGAAGCTGCCGCACGAACCAAGACCGAAAAAAGCGCGCCAAGTTCGATCGAATGTGAAAGTTTTGCTGACAGTTTTCTTCGATTGCAGGGGCGTGGTGCATCATGAGTTCTTGCCACAGGGTAGAACGGTCAATAAGGAATATTACCTGCAAGTTATGCGCAATTTGCGCGAAGCAATCCGCCAGAAACGCCCGGATTTGTGGAAGAACAAAAATTGGCTTTTGCACCACGATAACGCCCCTGCTCACACATCGTTGCTTGTGCGCGACTTTTTAGCCAAAAACAACACACTAATGATGCCGCAGCCACCGTATTCCCCAGATCTGGCCCCCTGTGACTTTTTCTTGTTCCCTAAACTGAAGAGGCCCATGAAAGGACGACGTTACGCTACGCTTGACGAGATAAAGACGGCATCGAAGGAGGAGCTGAACAAGATAAAAAAAAATGATTTTTTGAAGTGCTTTGAAGATTGGAAAAACCGTTGGCACAAGTGTATAATATCTCATGGGGATTACTTTGAAGGGGACAAAATAGATATTCATGAATAAATAAATAATTTTTGAAAAAACACAAAATTCGCGATATTTTTTGAACACACCTCGTACGTACACTTTTTTCAGATGTTCTATCGCTGCATCTGCTATACCCGGTAACTTGGCCAATAATATAACAAATGGATTATCCAAAATTCAAATATCAAGAATTCTAATTTGTAATACTAATGCCCGTATTCATAAACACTCGTAAAAATTTTAAACGGTTCGTTATAATATTTATCCAATAAAAACAGTCGACATTGAAAGAAAAATCAAAAATTTGTTTGTCAAGTTTGATTCTATTTGTCAAAAATTATAACGAGCCGTTTTGAAACTTTACGAATGTTTATGAATATGGGCATAATTGTTATAAATTATCATTACGGGTAAGACTGGGCGCACACTAAACGAACAAAAACGTTTTTATACAAAGCATTCTTGCTTAACTGTGTTTGTAACTTTTAGCTTTAAATTGAAGGAAGGCCTGCTTTTTATAAGAATATCGCCACAAATAAATTGTGGGAAGTTTTGTTTAAAGTTACAACGTTTAGTTTAACAACGTTTTTGATCAGTCAGTGTGTTTAAGTATGTCGCAAAACATTTTGTTTAGTAACGTTTTTGTTACTCGATGTGCATCCAGCCTAAGTGTCTCCTCACATATGAAACAGAATGTTAGTTTGCAAAGAAGAAGCATGAAATACGAGTAGTCGCTGAATGTCTCCCAGCTGAACGCATAAAAAACGAAGATATCCAAAATGCTCCTAATTTCGGACAAGATTAGATAATCAGGGCAGCCCTCAGCGCACGTGGATGAGTGAAAAGGCGTTGAATGGATTGCCTACGAGAAGACAAGACATTTGAATTGTAGAGGGTACAAGCAGAACAAAGTGCGAATAAGATGACTCTCTACGAGAAGAAACACTATATTTAAATGTTATAAACACAAGATGAAAGTGAATTAAGAAAAATATACTTAGAGAATCTCTTAATTATTAGTTTGCCCTGTGACTATTATTGAGGTGACAAGTATACGTTAAAGGACTGTTAAATTTATCTCAAACATTATGGGAAAATGTACGAGCACTGTAGACTACAGTAACATTGAACTGCAAAAAGTTATCAAATTCTTCTTAAATAAGAAGATGCATCGATATTAGTATAAAAAGAGCGTAATCTCATCATCACTTTATTGAAATAAAATCAATGTGTTATTTAGATACATGTATGAAAAAAGAAAATTTGATAGAAGTTATGTACGAATATACGCACATTTCCAGATATACCTTATACAATGGGGTCCTATACCATAGTCATATTTTAACTATATTAAATAAGAAGACGAAAATATACATAAATGAATGAGTATTAGTGAAAAAATTTTCTTTAAATATTGACTAGGTCACAAACTACAAGCGATTGAAGCTGATTACTAATTGGGTATGACGCGTTAGGTACTAGGAATATGATTGGTCGCATGATTTTAAAAAGGAGACTCGCGCGTCTGCAGCGGTCACCTTTAAAAGAATATGAAATGTCATGTTGTTCTATAACTTAACAAAACATTTAACAATTTTGTGTTTGATAAATAAAATAAATATATCATCACGGCATATTACCCATTTCTGGGTGTGCCATTATCTACACATATGTAGACATCGGTAATGATTACGATATATTTTACCGTGTGGGCGCTTACCAGGCGTCACCTCACGGGCACTCATAGCTGGTGTGGCGAGTACACCACAGGGGTCACTTTTGTGCCATTTAAAATTGGAAATATTTGGCGCCGGTCGGGATCGAACCCGGTTCCCCCAAGTTCGTTGTATTTGATGAATTTGTTTAATTATAACATCTAGTAATATTAACAATAATAATATATTTATAATTAAATCAATTTCTAATATTAATTAAATAAATAATAATATTAATTAAATTAATAATAATATTAATTAAATTAATATTGAAACTTCAAATCAGGCAAACACTAGCGCCATCCGTCGTCATACTTTGTGTAATAATATTGTCAAACTGTTCCAATGTTCTATAATTTATTAGGAAAAAAATGCTTATTATTTATGTTATTTATACTTAATAATAATTTCTTCATGAGTATAACGTATAAGTTTTTATATAAAAACATTTCAGCTATGCTAACATGAAAAAAATTGTTCCCTTTATAACTAACAGTTTGTCCCATTGTTTGTCGATCACTTGTTAGTACCTGCTACGTCACGCACCAAATTCTTAAACTTTAAAAATTCATATCTCGCTTATTACGTAAAATTTTTAAGTCGCGTTTGCACTAAAATTCTTATTTTATCCTGTTCTTACAAAAAAAAAAAATAAAAGAAAAATGGTATAGGACCCCATTGAAACTGAGCAAAATTAATGTTTTCAGTACATGTATGTAGAGAAGACAAACAATGCAATATAAATATTTTATTTCATAAACGAAAACGAAATCTGTAATAAACTCCAAAAGATGCATTTGAATTTTTGAACAAATTTAGTATATAACGTACCCACGCGCGCGCGTCTTTTTAAACAATGCATACCTAAATAAAGTAGGTCAAAACATGTAATCAGTAATCTGTTAGAATTCGAATACAGTCAATATTTTTGTTGTTATTTATACTTTGGTAGTAAATAATAGCTATTTGTGTATTAAGAGCGCAAAATGCGACATTGTCGATTGAGAGGTTGTTGCCGCGCAACGAAGAAGCGCGGCATTCTCTCGAAATAGACAATGTCCATTTGCGCTCGAAACACACACAAGATTTTTTCTACAGTCGCCACAATGGGGTCCTCCACCATAACAAAAAATAATAAAATGTACACTTTATACTTACAGTACTGCTCAAAAAATAACGATTGGCTAATACAAAAGATACGGTTTAAACTTAAAAAGGCTTTTAAATGATTATATCGTTACATTAGTCATCTATTCCATAAAAAATAACGATTGGCTAATACAAAAGATACGGTTTAAACTTAAAAAGGCTTTTAAATGATTATATCGTTACATTAGTCATCTATTCCATAAAAAAAACCAAAATTAGAGCGTGGAAGCAAGGATTTGTGATGATTTGATGAGTTTTTGTAGCAAAATGTGTGGTTAGTTGTCACGCCTGTCACACTGAAAAAATTAACAAATATTTCAAGGAATTTGTGATTATATAGACATGTATGTGCATTGAACTTCTCGCAATTATTTAAGTAACGAAATAATTAATAACTTTATTGTAATCAAAATAAATAGTTAACTAGAGATCAGATGTCAGTACGACTCGCAACTATCCTACCGCCATCTGTGTACAATCATTCCTATTACTAAACATAACTTCACACAATTTACTTTATATTTAATTTTATTTTATCGTTAATTTCCATTCTTCTTGAGTTTTTATTCAATCTAATCTAAGCATTTTATACTTTCGTTTTTGTAAATGAATGCCCTATTTCATTTTCACAGCAGTGTGGCATTTTGTTAGGTTATGTTAAATACCGACAGAACATATGTCAAATTGACTTGTGAACGTGATAAATGTGTAATTACAGTGCCACTAGTTCCTAACTAAACATTTTCATTAAGAATGTAGACAAGTGACATTTTTCAACATTGTATACTTAGAAATTTGGACAGCGAGCGTTTTTTCTACGTTGTCGCGCATGAGCGGCAAAGTGACATTCTGCGTTGACAAAAGAGAGCGCAAATGGCTACTTTCTATAGTGACTGTAGAAAAATTCATTTTTATTACAATTTGAACCTTTTTTCATCTGTGATAAAAATCAATGATTTTAAAAAAAATCAGTTGATTTAAATCAAGCCAACCCTGTTCAGAATTACCAATAATAAAAAAATAACCAAACGTCATTCTGCAAAAATTAACCAAATTTTACTTAATAATAATATTTCCAAAATAATTATTTCTATTAATGGTTAAAATAATAATAATAATAATAATAATAATAAAACAATAAAATACTGTTAATAAAATAAATTTAAAAATATATAGAACATTTCAAAAATCCCTAAACGATGACGTAAACCGCTTGACTGGCTGGATACCCTATAAGTACGGTGGTGACACCATTATGTTTTGGGGGTATATTTAATTAGCGGGAGTACGAAAATTATAGTAATTATTGAACCAATCATGGGTAGCAAAGATTACCTTGAATTTTGAAAGCAAAATTTGAAGCAAGTATAGCAAAAAAAAAAAGTTAGCAGATAATTTTAATTTCATGAACGGTACGTACCGACAAACAATTCGTATATTCTAAGAGAATGATTATTGTATAAATCGAAAATAAGGTTAATTAACCCCCAAAGTCTCCGGGACTCTCCGGGGAAGAAGAATGGCAGATAACGCCATCGGTGACCATAAATTTGGTACATTCAGTGGCTCGTCGCTTAGTTACTGGGGGGAAAATCAAAGGAAACTCATTAAAATATTATATTTCTTTATAAAACATAAATAAATGGTTTATTATTTAAATCGTACTGAGACTTTTTTATCATGAAATTATGAATACTTTCAATGTTTACCTCATAAAATAAATAAAATAACTACATTATTTATTTTTTATATAAGTAATATAATAATGCAATATAATGCTTTCCATTCTTGATTAAAAAAATATTAAATATATTGGGTTTTAGACTGCTATATCTCCTAAAATAAATTGAAATTATTGTCGAACGACGACTTTTTTGTATGACTGTATGTATGTCTGGAGAATTTCATCGTGTGTATAAGCAACTACGCGAACATCGAGAAAAGTTTCATTTGTATTTTCGTATGAGTATTTCATTCCACTGTTTGGATTGTGAAGATTTTTCTGATTCTACTGAAAGCAGGAAACTCAAATCTGTTTGAACGCGTCGCTTTGCTCTCTTATAACAGCTGCTGTATGCTCTACTGACTGAAGGTAGGTTTTAATAGGAATCCATTTATCTCTCTTCTTAACTTGGTCTTCACATCTACAGCATTACTTCATTCCACGGTCTATGACTATGAAATATATCAATTATCTATAGTTCATTTACTTGCTGCAATAACTTCAATTGCAATTCTATATTTATAGCCAAAGCATAATTAAAACAAATACTTATATTGTCTGTTCAATTAGGAACATTACAAAATTTTCTTAAATACATCCTTCTCTACCCATGTTCTGTGTAGGGTCTAGCCGATATGTTAAGAAGTCAAACCGATATATATATATATATATATATATATATACGCTGTGTCCCATTTAGAGGTGCCACCATTGGGATTTCGAGAACTATAAGAGATACGATGTCGGTTAAATGGAACTTTTTGTGCGCCTTTGGGAAGCCATCTCAAATGTGCTTTTGTTTTTCCAAAAATTCTTATAGGGCACTAGATAATGTCGAAAAACTGAATATTGTTGATTTTTTTCTTTCTCAAATAACTTCTAAACTATTAGTAATTGAGAAAAACGTTTCAAATATAAAAGATAGATATTTTTATTAACTAATCAGTGGCGTACGAAATAAATTTTTATATCCGTAAATTTTCGAGATATAACACAAACTTATATTTTTTTAAATGGAACCTATATCTGATTTTAGTCTCAAAAAAATATTTTTTTTTTTTGTCTTTTCAATGATGTAAGGGTTATTATGTATTATATTTGTTTTGCTCCTAAAATTTAATTTTTCTCTTTATTTTCCTGAATTTTCTTATTATTTCCCAAAAAAAACATTATTATTTTTATTAATTATATTGTATTTGATCAAAATAATTTGTTTTATGCCTTTATTACTTAATATTTTCATTCTAGACTCATAATTACGAATTGCACTATGATGTGCCAGGGGCGACCTGATACAAAATTTAAAACAAATTAATTTGATACGAGTTTTGAGCAAAATTTTTTAACGAAATAAATTATTTAAATACAAGGAGTATTTCCAAATAGAAATCTACCAATATTTTCAAAATAATTGTAAATTTAATACAAAATAAGGAAAAAATAATAATTTTGAAGGCAAAACAAATATAAAACATAATAACCCTTACATCGTTGAAAAGAGAAAAAAATATTTATTTTTTTGAGACTAAAATCAGATATGGGTTCCATTTAAAAAAATATAAGTTTGTGTTATATCTCAAAAATTTACGGATATAAAAATTTATTTCGCACGACACTGATTAGTTAATAAAAATATCTATCTTTTATATTTGAAACTTTTTTCTCAATTATTAATATATTAGAAGTTATTTGAAAAAGAAAAAATCAACAATATTCAGTTTTTCGTCATTATCTAGTGCCCTATGAATATTTTTGGAAAAATAAAAGCACATCTGAGATGGCCTCCCAAAGGCGCACAAAAAGTTCCATTTAACCGATATCGCATCTCTTATAGTTCTTGAGATTCCAATGGTGGCACCTCTAAATGGGACACACTGTGTGTGTATATATATACCTGGATTTTGGCGATATTTTTAACCTGAATTACATTAAATTTTAAAACGTGACTTTATAATAAATAAAAATTAAAAAGGTGAATCACATCTAACAAGTTAAAACTTATTTGCAAGAATTTAAAAAAAAAGCTATTTCAAAAATAAATGTAAAATACTTACCATAGTCAAATCAAAACAATATTTCATTAATATCCGATATAATAAAAATTATAACACTATATAAAAATCACTACCGTAAAATATAAAACCAAATGTCAAAACCGACATTTAAAATGTGATAAACGGAGACTTAGTTTTTCAGAACTAGCCACTACAAATAATCATATATGGCCAGAAGGCATCTCTCTAGAGATGAAATCTAATATTAAACTCCAAAGACTTGTATTTTTTATTTATTTGTTATATCACTTTATTTTGATGATCAACAATGTCGGCGCAGGATAACATAACCAATCTAAATTTTAAAGTTCATCAGATAATTTATGCATTAAACGATAATCTTCAGTCATTTAGAGAGAGAAAAAAAGACTGGTTTTCTTGTGTTATTAAACTACTTAGTTCAATAGGTTCATAGATAGTAAAAAGATTGTCTTATAAACCTAATCAATTTACGTATATATACAAATAGCCTATTCCTGAGCTAATTTTCAGCAAAAAATGTCATATGAAGGTGTGTCCGGAAACTTTTCGTACATTTTTGTGTATTTTTGAATTGTATGTAATATTATATATGTAAAAATGAAAAAAATGTTAATAGGTAAAAAAAATAAGGATAAAAAATCTTCATGACCTCCCCATATGAGACGCCTCTGGTTGAGATACAGAAACAAAAGAAAGAGTAAACATGTATCTCAATAAGTAGTATCCTCATGTCAAGTTTCAATATTTTAGAACAACTAGTACCAGAGTTATTAATAAAAATATGTCAGATGAGGTGCACTTTTAAAGGCCTGTAACTCTGCAACGAAAATTTTACAGACATAACTTCATATGACATTTTTTGCTCAAAATTAGCTCAGGAATACGCTATTCTTTCTTGTTACACGAGGTCTGATACACCCTATACAGGGTGTTAAAAAATAAGCGTCACAAATTATGAGGGCATATAGTATTGACCAAAATGAGTAAAAAAAAAGCTTAATCAACATGGGTCCGATCTTCGATAGTTTCCGAGATATAAAGCAACGAAAAATGAGTTTTTTCGGTGTTTACCTCTGCTATTTCGAAAACTGTAAGAGTTACGACTTTGATTAAATGAGACATTTTGTTTACCTTTCAGAGGTCATCTTAGATGTGTTTTCGTTTTTCAAAAAAAATCAAATAATTGTATTGAGACAAAAGTTGTCGAGCCCTTGGCCAATACTTAGTTTTCAAATAACTTCGTACCTATTAGAAAGTGAACAAAATGTTTCATATAAAATGTTATTTATAATTATTTTATATTGCTCGCGTCATGTCGTCATAAAGTTCAATATTCTTATGCCTAGTTGCACCGATACCACTTAAGAATTTAAGTTTAGTTTAGCCTTTAATTTTATCTACGATAGTGCGTTAGGGATTAGTTGTTAGATTTAAGTTTGTAAAACGGTTGTTTAGTAACAATGTTTCATTAGTCACGGCTTGCCAAGCAACGAGTGATTAAAATTTTTAAAGTCTCATTCACAGCTCCGACAATAATAGTAAAATTATACATAAAAATAACGATATAAACAATAGAATCTTATGAAAGTGTTCACAGCTCGCGAAAATAAAATTAAACAAGACATAAACACAAAAGATTTGCAATGTTAAATATTTTACACAAAAATAAGCACATATATAACAACTGTCATTTAAGCTGTCAATTTCCATTTTTACGAATATATTAAATAACAGTTGAGGTTAATTTACGTTTTATTTTCGCAGCTGTGAACAGCAACCATACAGTCTTATTTATAATTTTAGTTATATTTCTTATTTTCGTAGCTGTGAATGAACCTTGAACGTGCTAAATTTGCAAAAACAAGAGAATATTTTGTTATCATGGCAAACTTTTCATTTAATATTGTTATCCTGATTAATTTTTTTTATATATTTCTTGGATTTTTAGATTCTATCGTAGATAAAATATTGTACGATACACATACGTAAAGCATCTTTAGTCACTCAAGGGTTTTAAAGCACTCGCTACGCTTGTGTTTTAATTCTGATGCATTTGTAACTAAAATCTAACTTTACGTATCTATATCGTAAATAACTATTAAACAACTATAAATTCTCATTAGATTGTATACCGGTTAAAAAAAATTGACTATTAATTAATTATGGTTTGAACACGCAGATTTTCGTTATCAAGAATTAAAAGGGAACTATAGTAATTTACAGCCTTCATATAGAAGTTTGCCAAACTAATGTTTCCAAAGTGCTCCCGGTTATAACCAAAACCTACTTTTCGTCTAATGGAAGTAGCATTCTATTTTCCCGCCCAACTTCCTCATACTCTTTAACCGTTTGTCACATGAAAACATAACTACAGATTTAACGGTAAATATAACTTGGTTCATAATAATAATTTGTTTTGTACATAAATGATGGTCTCGTAAACGTAGACTAGTTACAGACCTTCGAGTAGTAAAAATTGAACTGTAAAAATAAAATCACTGAAATGATCTGCAGATGCGCCATATTTATCTATACCAAATTCGTATATATAATTCTAGAGAATTCAATTAGAACATGAATGTTATCCTGCACACGCTTTGTGTCTATTTGCGATACTAATGTAATTTGTACACAATTTTTTTTTTATTTAGCGCTAAATCTTGAAAATATATTGAACATTATTAAAGTATAAATCAGTTCTTAATAAAATTATATATATATATATATATATATATATATATATATATATATATATATATAAATTTTTGCAATGATATGTCAATTATAAAAATATCTAAATGTCACCATAGAAATATATAGACTCGTAACAGATGGACACTTTCTAGTATTTCGTATACCTATATTATTGGTAATCGTATACTCATAATAAGTAAAAAACAGTAGGAGTTATAATATTTACTAACTAGAACAATTAGAAATTCAGGTACGTGAAGCTGGCGCAACCACACGAAATCGATCAGAAAGTTTAGTACTCATTAATTACTAATTACTAACTAATTACAAAAAAAAAAGGAAGTTGGATACACCTCAAGCAATTCTAAATAATAAAATCTAGTAAAGTTTTAGCAGAACTGATATCATTCAAAAAAAATAAATAAATAAGAGTGTTGATTATATTCTCAATTGAATTTTTAAAGTTTTGTTTACCAGTCGGCGAGCTTTTGTTTTTTACCGCCCGCATATTCTACTTTACCGCCCGCAGGGTGTAATCTTTCAGTTGCCGCCATGGTAACTATGATATAAACAAACAATTTTTATGCGGTTGTAATTAATGAGTACTAATTTTTCTGATTGATTTTGTGTGATTGTGCCGGAATGGTTGTGCCAGCTGCAGGCACCTTAGGAATTCAATCTATTTTAAATCTAACAATATTTTGTCCTCAAACATATTTTACCTAGTTTTCTATTCGAGTTGATATACATACTTAAATTAGCAGTTTTTCTAAGTAAAATAAATAAACCTACACAGATTACAAAATTTCATTTTTATTTATTATTCGACATTACCAGTAATGCAAGTTAGTTTATCCTGTAGAGACAGGATTTCTCAATGTAAATATATTTTGGTCGACATTAATTTTTAATAGTTTTTTATATGTAGTTTATGAACATAATTAATCAATTTCCTACATACAAATAATGTTATAACTATCATCACTAAAAAAAAGTTTTTTAGATATAAATATATTCAAAAGTAAATGTTGTATAAACTTAACTAATTGAAATATATGCGTTGTTAGCCGTATATATTCTTGAAAGAAATTCATTATTATGAATCTAATAATACAGGGTCAATGAAAATTCCAAATAAATAATTACATCCCGTTCACTATCCCATAGTTAAATAATTTATATACAAATATTTGAAATATAACCATAATACAATAAAAATATCGTACTTACCCAGATTCTTTGGTAGTACTGGCAGGCAGTGCAGAAGTCTTGACTGTAGTTCCGGCACCAACTAATCCTGATGGACCAGGTTGCTCCATATCGCACGTAGAAGATGGAACATCAACAAATGTAGTTGGTTCCAAAGCATCAGAATTGTCCATATATTCTTCATCGTCTGACTCTGCTTCTTCCTACAAAGGCCAAAATTTATTAAGTATACTTTATTACTCAAAAGTCAAAACAGAGGTCTGTTGGTTAAAAACCAAAACTTGTCAACAAACTCTAGTTCAATGCAAATCTGGTAAATAGTGACTATTGCAAATATAGCCTATTAAATTCACATTTTCCGGTTAGTTACATAATTAGATTCAATATGAAGCGTATAAATGCAAAAGTAGACATTTGACATTTTGTAATAAAATGAGTTAGCCAAGTATTCTCATGAGAAAGCGTATTTAAAATCAGTATTCATCGGCACCAGGCCCGGCTTTCACTACCATTTCTTACACTGTTATTAACAAAGGAACAAATACAATGCTTGCTTTTGCACTTCCTAATAAAAATATGTAGATTTTGAATAAATAAATAATAAACTCCTAAAAAGCACACTATATGTAAAAGCAACAAGATTATAATAAATTTCAGAACCGTAAATAAAAATTACAGTGGCAAATGATAAACTTAAAACAGTATATAAGTATACTGCGATATTAACTTTAACAGTGTATACCAGCACAGGAATAGACACAGAATTGACGTCGCATGCAAGAGAGAGATAGAAGGTCATGCTTCCAAACAAACCTCCCCTCGTTGTCTTACGACCCGCTCCCTGATTCTACCTGTCATTATGTTTTCATATTTCATTCAATGCTAACCCAATTCTTTGTGATTTGTTCGTTGTGTTCAATAAAAATGAGTTTAAAACCACAAGATGTGCGTGAGGCAACTTTGTTTGATAATATTGAAGATTATTTGATTATTCAACAAAAACGATGCCTGGAGTATAGAGGTTTATGGCTGATGACAGGTCTTTGGACGTGGTAACCATAACAACCTTTAGTTCTATGCTTTGCCGCAAGATGCGCTCTTGAAAATTGCAATTGTATAAGTGTCTATTCACATAGTATTAAGAACAGTTCGATCTCGACACACAAAACCACGTGGATTTGTGTCCATTTAATGAAAGGTCTCATGGAATCGACTATAATGCCCATATTCATAAACACTCGTAAAGTTTCAAAACGGCTTGTTATAATTTTTGACAAATAGAATCAAATTTGACAAATCAAATTTTGATTTTTCTTTCAATGTCGACTGTTTTTATTGGATAAATATTATAACAACCGTTTAAAATTTTTACGAGTGTTTATGAATACAGGCATAAGTATGATTAATTGTTAAATTAAACATTTTTTTTTTTACTCGTATATGATGCAAATGCAATCACATTATATTTGTATGTATATTTTTTAATCATGCAATGGTGAGAAATGGGGATCCTCCACTATTTTCTTTTTATATTTTTTTAAGAAACTTCATCTAAACTGAAAGCGATTTGTAATTTTAGAAAGTCTTTATTGTTATTTATTACGCAGTAATATATTTTTAGATTTTGCGTTCATTATGAAGTCATTACGATACGAAATTGTGTATCATAATGGTCTTCATTTCGATACGCATTTTTTTTGTTTTAGAAGGTTGGTACTAGATGACATTTATTTAACTCTTTTTTACGTAATTTATTTTTAGTTAATTGATAATTGACTGTGGTCAGTTCAGTGATACCAACTACAACATTTCACTTGCAAATTTCCTTAAATTGACTCAGTTTAATATTAGCAGTTTTTTACAATATTTTAGTATGTAGAAGGCGCAAAATCTAAAAAATAGTATAAAGACCTCATTTTATAAGACTTTTTTTCGCACTTGTCAATTAGAAAACTCGCCAAGGCTCGTTTTCTAAACTTTGACGCGTGCGAAAAAAACATGTCTTATAAAACTTGTTCTTTAATATACTATTTTGCCTCTGTTAAAATAAGTACACTTTTTTTCATTAAAATGGGTTTATAAAGAATGTCTTTTTTTAACACAATAAAAGTGTGAAAAAAAAGTTCACCTTTTTAACGCAATTGAGTGAAATAATGAAACTTTATAGTACTTTTTTCACATTTTTATTGCAAACGTAAAAAAAATGTATGCAATTCAAGTGAAAAGTGTCTTAATTCACTGATAGAGTTTGACGAACTCGCCTGTCGTCAAATTTTCCTATTCGTGAAATAAGACTATTCTCTTTGCATAAATAAATATTTTAACATCATGTGACGTGGATATAGAGATGCTTTTGTTCTCAAACAGTGGACTTCGCTAATAATTGAAGTCACATAAATTGATCTGGTGACTGTATATTATCAGAATAAAAAAAAAAAAACGAAAAACCATTTTCCGACTGAATGAAAACAGAATTGAATTAGGCGGGCGTACTATCCCAGACATGGCTGCCGGGTTTCAAGGTCACCGATTTTAGCTACTCCGAAATCAAAGGTGCCGACAACTTTTGTTGCTACTGTATGCGTAGCTATATACTTATACTGTGACACATACCGTAAAAAACTTACGTATGCATGCGTATTGAAGCCAAAGGGAGTTTTAACGTACACACTATTTATTATGACGTTAAGTGAAAGCTCTGTAATAGAGTTATTGCAGCTGTAACGCGAAAATAACGTGCACTTTAAAGTCACATGACAGCCGAATGCGCAGGCGTACTAATAAGGTTCACGTTAAATGAATAAGAAGACACGTTATGTGAAATGGAATAGCGAGCGTTTAACGTCATACGTTCTATATATGTTGAGGTTAATGATGTGCCGCCAAAAAATTCCCGTCGGGAATTTGTTTTTTCCCGAAAATTCCTTCAGTTACGATTTGCGGGAAGAATTTTTGTTACGTATTTTCCCGGATTTCTTTGGGAAAAAATAGGTGAAGGCCTATCTCATTCTGAAATGGACTATACCTATACGTACAGTACTGATTCTTCTGATTCTGATGTCTAATTACATTTTTTGTTTACATTTTAAATTATTATTTGTTTTTGTATGACCAATGTACACTTTTTCGATATTAATAAATTTCCCCTTGGAAATTCCCCAGGAAATTTCTCAAAAAAAAATCCGGAGAAATTCCTGGGAATTTTCCCGTAACTTTAAATTTCGGCTATTGACCCATGAAGTTATGTTCCGTTGAAAAGTGCGGCTGTAATTTTGTTCGTGTTGATTTTAGCGTTAACATTAAAGTGAATGTCTCTTATTTTAAAATAAGGTGTTTTCTACATACGTAAACGTTAACACTATATAGAAAATACCTTATTTTAAAAATAAGGGACTTAAAATTTCAATGCTTACCGCATTTAATTAGTCTTTTCACGCTAAAGTTAACGCTAAAAGCAACAAAAACGAAGTTACAGCCTCACTACAACATAACCTCAACACATACAGTCATACAAAAAAATCTCCCTACGACAGTAGTTTTAATGCATTTTACGAAAAATAGCAGTCTAAAACCCAATATATTTAATTTCCTTTTAATCCAAAATAAAACGCAGTATATTACGTTATTATAAATATAAAATAAATAATTTAATTAATTTATTTATATTATGGGGTATTCATAATTTCATGACAAAAAGGGTTTTCCTTTGGTTTTTCCAACAGTAACTAAGCGATGAGTCATTGAATCCACCAAATTTTTGGTCACCGATGGCATTTTATTTTGCCATTTTACTTGTAATTAATTTTAAATTCTTTTTTGCTTTATATTCTTACTTTAAGAATTTTCCGCACTTTCTCAATCTGATTAAAGTCCGGAGACTGTGAGGGATGATTAAGCAAATTTTTAATATTATGCAGTACGCATTCTCTTATAGACGCGAATTATTTGTCGAATTAAATTAAAATTAAAAGTGTCTGTTAAGGTCCTATTTTTCGGCACATTGTTTTCAATTTGCTTTTAAAATGTCGAGGTAACCTTTACTACCCATTGTTGAAATAATAAGCATGCTCTGTCGTATGGAGTAGACGTGTATGCAGTAGCTCTGCTTATATTTTGTGAATATTTAAAAAGTGCACATATTTTAAAAATCTTAAAAAGTTATTTAATTTTTTGTTTTGATTTTTTATTAAAAAATCTGTTACTATGGCTACACGTAAATGCTACTAGTGTAAATACAATGGTAAATGAATGTATTAACAAAATATTCGAAAGTGATTTATTTGCTACGAAACTCAGGAGTGCATTAATAAAATTTTCGAAAATGATACCTTTGTTAGTAAACTCGTTGACTCAGTGTTTATGAACGTGAACTCTAAACTTGAAGAACAATGTGCTGAATATGAGAAAATCATCGATACCATGGCAGCCGAAAATAGAAATTTAAAACAACAACTCGATCAACAGGGAACAATACTCCCGGAGAAACAACATCCGCATTTTTGGTATACCAGAAGAATCGAAAGTGAATAGTGTTGAAAATACAGAACAAAAGGTGCGTGATATATTTAAAAATAAGTTGAAAATTAACATTAATCCATATGATATTGATCGATGTCATCGTGTTGGCAGTAAAAAGAGACTTCGAAAACTCGTGCTATTATAGTTAATTTGCGTCCTATAAATCTCGGGAATCAGTTTTAAAATCGCGTAAGTTATTAAAAGGTTCAAATATTACTATTAAAGAAGATTTAACCAAACAAAGGGTTGAAATTATGAAAGCAGTGTCCAAAAAATATAGTTTTAAAAATGTGTGCTCGTACGATGGTTTTATTTATGCTAAAACTGATTCCGAAAATAAACCCAAAAGAATTACCTGTATTTCTGACATTTAACTGTGCTACTTATCTATTTATTTTATTATGATAATAAACAGAGCGACTCATGTAATATAAATATAGTTTCAAGTGTTTCAAATTTGTTTTATAAATTCATTTATTTCTTTATATTTTTTTTACATTTACTGTTTGAATATCAATTGTTGTACAAACTTGCTTATCCTTGTCACTAAGGAAGAAAAAATTCATTCACCTTATAACCTTCTCTAAACTCTTTTGCTATTTTGAAACAATCATTGGTTTATACTTTATTATTCTTTATAAATTTCATTTTAAATTTTGCTATACTGTCAGTCATCTGCTTATACTTTAACTTTATATGATAGTTTATAACAGTGTGTGTGTATTACATATTTACATTAATGTTAATCTATTATCAAAATGTTCGTGGTTTAACAACAAAGACTGATGAATTTTATAACAATATATTTGTATCAAATTATGATATTATTGGTTTAAGTGAGACATGGCTAAATGATTCTGTTTGCAACGGTGAACTATTCAGTGAAAACTATATGGATTACAAAAGAGACAGGGATTTTGATAAGTCAGTTAAAGTAAAAGGTGGTGGAGTTATATGCGCCGTTAATAAGAACTTTTCGAGTGCGTTAGTAAATATTACACTTAATTGTAATTGTAAAGCAGATATAATTTGCGTAAAAGTTAAAATATCAGTAAAGTTTGTCTACGTTTGTATTGTATTGTAGTATATCTTCCGCCTCCCATTTCTGTTGAATAACTACGTTATGTTTATGAGTGCATTGAATCAATATCTGATATTCTAAATAACAATTTTGTTGTACTTGGTGATTTTAACATTACTCAGTACTCAAATTACATTCATCATGGCTTTCAAAATAATTATTAATAAATAATATTATTAATGAATTCCTACAATTTTCAAATTTCATATAAGCTAATCAATTTAATAAAATTTTGAACACTAATGGCAACATTCTTGATTTAGTAATATCAGACAAGATTTAGATCCACTAATTTTTGAAGATTCACATCATCCAGCTCTTACTATTGAAACTCAGTCATGCCATCACTATTCTCAAGCAACTGTTAATTAAATCTGCTGATTACTTATGTATAATTTGCTCAAAAATATAGAGTGGACTACTTTGACTAATCAAAATGATGTAAATGAAACTTACCAACAATTTTACACTATTGTTTACAATATTTTTGACCAATGTATACAAAAAAAAAAAAAAAAAAAAAAAAAAAAAAAAAAAAAAAAAAAAAAACAATTATAAAAGGTATAAAGATGAACATTAAACTAGAATATAGAAATTTTTTATTGAATGCAGAAAGCTCAATACAAAGTGAGCCATCTAAAATCTGGTCTTTCATGAAAACAAAAAAAGCGCTCAACGGGAATCCCAAGTTTAATGTATAATGCAAGTAAAGTTTTTTCTGGTACAGCTGAAATAGTCCAAGGATTTGCTGAATACTTCTCAAATGTGTACACGAAACCAACCACACAAATAAAATCTCTTCCTAAATATGGTGATCACTATTACAAAGATGATTTAGTATGTTTAAATAAAATTGAAGAAGAAGAAATTATGCTAGCAATTAATCAGTTGAAAAACAAACCAAGTCCTGGTCCTGATAATATTCCGTCTTATATCTTTAAGGGCTGCAAGGAAATTCTAGCTAAACCACTAAGCATATTATTTAACTTGTGTTTAAAAAAATCTGTTTTCCCGGAAACATTAAAACAAACTCAAATTTGTCCGATATTTAAATCTGGTGAGCATAACAGTATAGTAAATTATAGACCTATCGCCATTTTGTCTATAATGTTAAAGATATTTGAAAAAATATTGTATAAACATATTTATTCATCTGTTTCTTCAAAGATTTCAGTGTTTCAACATGGGTTCATGAAAAATAGATCTACTACAAGCTACAAGTAATCTAATGAACTTTACCGAATATATTTCTAGTAATTTTTCAAAATCATGTCAAATTGATACGGTTTACACAGATTTTGAAAAAGCATTTGACAAAGTTGACCATACATTACTAGTCCGGAGGTAGCGTTGCATTTTACGTAGTGTTTTTACGCCAATCGATTGTTATCTTTTTCGATAGATCTCGAATGACTAATAAGTGAACCAAGAGATACGAGGTTGATTTAATGAGCAAAATTGTGCCATTTTATATTAGAAAATTGGTCATGTAGACAAAATAAAAATTGTGTCAGCTGTTCTCAAAATTTGGGACAGAATATATATTTTTTATTATCTTATTGGAAAGAGTATTTTTTCCTCTTTTCAATAAGGTAATGTTGATTACGTACAATTTTTTTCAAATAAACGAGTTATTTACGGTTAAAAATTAAAATTTTGTGAACTATTTATATTTTGTCTACATGACTAATTTTCTAATAATGGCACAATTTTGCTCATTTAACCAACCTTGTATCTCTTCAAATAAAAAAGTTACCAATAGTGAGCAAGCTTATTGAGACACTATATATATATATATATACAGCGTGTCTCTTAAATAGGAGGACATGGCTTAACCACAGATTCCTGAGGCGTGTGTAGTGGTGGAAAGACCGTCAGCTGACGCAGTAAAGATAAAGATTATTCGAGAAATGCACAGTATCTTTCTGGGTCCAGCTGATAGAACTCCCCCCTGCCCGTACCGAACTGACTGATAATTTTCGCAAATGTAACAATTAAATTTACATATTATCAAATTTCAACCGGCATAGTGACAACTGAATGATAATCTCGGGAAGTATAACATGTGTAAAACAATATCGCACGAAAACATTTTGTGTTTCTTGTTATATACAGTGTCTGTTAAATAGGGGGACATGGCTTAACCACAGATTCCTGAGGTTAAAATAAGACGATTTAACTAAACTTGCTTCTACCGGAAAGTGTACCATTTAGCCAGAATTCTGCTTCAAAGTTCTTCGAAAAAAAATTAATTTTGCTTATAATAACCGAGCGCTTCATTCGATTTGGATGAAATTTGGTACGACAGTTTATATGGTTATAAGTCATCTTTTAAGATAATACTTGTTATTATTAGTGAACCACTAGTGTATGAAACGTAGGTGTCCCAACATTGATTAGACCATAACTTTTTAATGGCCATGCCGATAACGTGAAATTATTTTTTTTTTTAGAAATATATATTCAATAGTAAACTTTTCTCTCTCTGTGCAATTTGTGATATATGTTACGGTTCAGACAAAAAAAAAAAACCTGAGTGACTGCATCGTGAATTTTTACCTCCCGCTACCCTAGGTAAGGGAGGTATAGGGATCGTGCTAAAAATAGCATAGGTATAGAGATTTTATATAAGCACGTTTTGGTGTCCCCAGAATCCGATTTTAACATTTTTACAATGATGTCTGTAGGTATGTATGTGTGTGTGTCTATGTGTGTGTGTGTGTGTGTGTGTGTGTGTGTGTGTGTGTGTGTGTGTGTGTATCTTGTGGACACGATTACTCAAATACTATCAATCAGAAAAATTTGAAATTTTGTATACCCATTCTACACTAATATGGGAAGTGCTCATTAGTTTTTAGTGTATATGGGATAACCGGAAGTATCATTTATACAAGCTTTTAACAGTTTTTCTTGTAAAAAATTCATTGAATATAATTTTTTAGCAACTTTTACTAATTAAAATTGAATATAATGGTTTAATCTTTAATTCTACGATAATAACATTTAGTAAATAACTCTAAATAACTTTAAATATGAATTTATAATATAATTTATTTCCATGTATCACCTAGTCTATGCGTCAAACAAAATCATAATTTTAATGACAGGTTTGACATATTTAAACAAATGTCACTGACAGGCAGCAATTATATTAAAATTAATAATGAATCCATGTTAATGAGAATATAATAGTAAAATATTTTATTAAGGTTTGTAAAAATAATATATTTTCCATCATACATAAATGTTAGATGTGCAGGATGATCTGATTTAAATTTGCTAATTGCTATTTTTTCAGCACTATAAATTAATATTAATTTACAACTACACATTTACGAAATGGATTATGTACGGCGAAGAATTTACAAAGATTGCGTTTTAGAGCACCTAGAAGATGATGCTGATTTTTATAAGAATATACGTGTGTGACGATTTTTCCTTAAAGCCTTTTAAAATATGATCCAAAACTTCTCAAATTTGGTATTTAAAACTCATATATAATTTGAAACAACATATTAGATTTTAACCATATATGATAAATCGGATGTAAGTAGTACTTAATTTGGAGCTCTAACAAATTTTTGAGGAAAAACAATAAAACAATCCAAAATTTCGTATTAGACTTTTCTATTTATTGGACAACAAATTAGATTTTATTTACAAACGATTAACCGGAAATGATACTTTACTTAAAGCTCACTGCTATTTTAAACATGGAATTAGCGGGAGGTCATGTGTTGGCCACATCAGATTTTTTTTAAATAAATTTAATCTAGCAGTCTATCCAAATGTCAAACAATGAATTTTTATTGACAGTAACGAGTTGTCAATCTTCTCAACTTGTTTAGGAGTAAGCTAACATATTTATTCGTGTTATTTATAATAATGGTAGTAAAATACTATTAGGCCGAACAAACAGATGTTAATAGTTTCTGAATATTGCGAAGGAATTTTTTGACAGCCCATAAACAATTGTTACTGTCATTAGAAATTCGTTGTTTGACATTTGGATAGATTGCTAGATTAAATTTATTTTTAAAAAATTCACGATGCAGTCACTTAGGTTTTATTTTTTTCTGTCTGAACCGTAACAGATATCACAAATTAAATAGAAAGAGAAAAGTTTACTATTGAATGTATCTTTCTGAAAAAAAATAATTTCACGTTATCGGCGTGGCCATTAAAAAGTTATGGTCTAATCAATGTTGGGACACCTACGTTTCATACACTAGTGGTTCATTAATAATAACAAGTATCATCTTAAAAGATGACTTATAACCATATAAACTGTCATACCAAATTTCATCCAAATCGAATGAAGCGTCCGGTTATTATAAGCAAAATTAATTTTTTTTCGAAGAACTTTGAAGCAGAATTCTGGCTAAATGGTACACTTTCCGGTAGAAGCAAGTTTAGTTAAATCGTCTTATTTTAACCTCAGGAATCTATGGTTAAGCCATGTCCCCCTATTTAAGAGACATCTGTATATAACAAGAAACACAAAGGCTGGTAGTAAAAGCCCTGTTTTAACTAAAACGCTGTTTTAAGAAATGTCAGATTTCATTATTTAATAATAAAAATAAATAGTATTAAATTTGTGAAAATATGATTTTAAAGCAGAACATAGTTTGTATTCAAACAAATATTTTTTAAAAAATCGTTCTTTAAACATAAGGGTGAAATTAAATATTGAAATTTGAATTTGACATTTCTTAAAACAGTGTTTTAGTTAAAACAGGGCTTGTGCTACCAGCCAAAATGTTTTCGTGCGATATTGTTTTACACATGTTATACTTCCCGAGATTATCATTCAGTTGTCACTATGCCGGTTGAAATTTGATAATATGTAAATTTAATTGTTACATTTGCGAAAATTATCAGTCAGTTCGGTACGGGCAGGGGGGAGTTCTATCAGCTGGACCCAGAAAGATACTGTGCATTTCTCGAATAATCTTTATCTTTACTGCGTCAGCTGACGGTCTTTCCACCACTACACACGCAGCTGATTGTTGTTGTCGCACTTTTAATTATTTAAACAACCATCTAGTTAAATTTCATCCAGCGTACTATTACTTTATTTTACGTTTTTTTTTTTTACAAGTTCATGCGAGCAGCTGACGCATAGTCCTCCCTCCATGTTGCAGCTGACGATTTTTTTCAATTCACTATAAAGTCAACTATTTATAAAAAAAGTTTCAGTCGGCGTACTATTACTTTATTTTTATTTTATTTTTACCACTTGCGCAAACCTCCCACATCTACACCCACCGCTACTTGAGCAGCTGACGGTCGGTTCACTTATTAGTCATACGAGATCAACTATCAATGTCAAAATCAGCCGGCTTACTACGACTTTTGTATTTGCAACGCTACCTCCCGGACTATACTTGTAAGAAAACTTCAAAATAATTATAACTTTTCTGAAAATTTATGTAAACTGTTAGAATCGTATTTGTCTCATCGCAATCTATTTGTACAACTATATGGTTATAGATCTGATACCTTCACTGCTACATCAGGTGTCCCGCAATGATCTATCTTAGGTCCTTTATAACTAAAGAAAAAATTTGAAAATAATTTTGGTTCATGCAAAGTTCAGTCAAAACTCGAATATTTTGTTATGTGCAGATGATATAAAAATATTTAGAACTATCAATTCGATTAATGATTGTTTTGAATTACAAAAGGATTTAGATGGGTTAGTTGTCTTGTCAAAAAGTTCTTCATTGAATTTTAATTACAAAAAATGCAAATTTATGACATTTTCCATGAAGTCTACTAAGTTTCAATTTAATTATTCCATGAATGGACTTATTCTTTCTAGAATACATCTAATTAAAGATTTAGGTGTTACTTTTCATAGTAAACTGAAATTTAATGTACATATACAAGATATAATTAGGTCCTCGTACAAAAATCTAGGATTCGTTATTAGATGTTCCAAGTCTTTCAATAATGTTAGTACAATTATAAAATTATTTGATTACTATGTTCGATCTAAGCTTGAGTACTGTGTACAGATATGGAATCCTAATTATAATTTGTATATAAATAAAATAGAAAGTATACAAAAGAAATTTCTTAGGTATTGTTGGTATAAAAAAAAAAACAAAGTGTTCGATAAATATATTAGTTACACAAACTGTCTTCAACAATTTAGTATAAATACTTTACAAAGTAGGAGAAATATTTTGTCAGTATTATACTTATATAAATAGCTACACAATTATATCAGATGACTCTGAAATTCTCAGTAAGATTCAGTTCAATGTTCCCCGTATAAATTCGCGACAAAATATTACCTTCGTTATACCCTTTTGTAGAAGAAATTATCAGCTATAATATCCCGCGGACATTGATAATTACGTAATAATTTTATGACAGTTACCGAAAGCGCGTTGCTTGGTAACAGCCCGACGCCGAAGGCGGAGGTGGTGTTACCTAAAAGCAACGTGCTTGAGGAAGTGTAATAAAATTATAAGTATTTATCAATGATCGAGGGGAATTCGGTGTGAAAATTTTTTGCAGTTTTAACATTAAATTTGCCTAAAATTTGTATTTGTCTAGCATAGCCCAGTAGATGTCACTAGTAGCTATGAACGTGAATGTGGCTATGAATATGTTCAGTGTGAAGTGTGAGAATGAGTCCTCTTTGAGTGAGACCAAAGAGAAGAAGATAAGACATACAACAGTCCATAAATATTCTCCACATTTAGTTTTTTATTTAATACAGTATTTTTTCTTCTATAATTTTGTTGATTAAATCATCATTTTCATTGACAACGTGAAAATGACATTTTTAAATTAAAACAATTAATTTTTAATTATATGTCAAAAACTGTTCGTTACTTAGCAACTTAGTGACATAAGTGATAATTGTCTTAGGATAATTATCAGCTATAATATCCCGAGGTCATTGATAATTACGAAATAATTTTAAGACAGTTACCGAAAGCGCGTTGCTTGGTAACAGCCCGACGCCGAAGGCGGAGGCGGTGTTACCTAAAAGCAACGTGCTTGAGGAAGTGTGATAAAATTTAAGTATTTATCAATGATCGAGGGGTATTCGGTGAGAATTTTTTTGCAGTTTTAACATTAAATTTGCCTAAAATTTGTATTTGACAGAATTTTTGTGTCTAACATAACCCAGTAGATGTCACTAGTAGCTATGAACGTGAATGTGGCTATGAATATGTTCAGTGTGAAGTGTGCAATGAGAATGAGACCTCTTTGAGTGAAACAAAGAGAAGATAAGACATACAAAAGTCCATGAATATTCTCCACATTTAGTTTTTTATTTAATACAGTATTTTTTTATGTGTTTTCTTCTATAATTTTGTTGATTAAATCATCATTTTCATTGACAGCGTGAAAATGACATTTTTAATTTAAAACAATTAATCTTTAATTATATGTCAAAAACTGTTTGTTACTTAGCAACTTAGTGACATAAGTGATAATTGTCTTAGGATAATTATCAGTGTAAGTTTGTTTTGATTGGTTACTTTCGCACACGTGGTCAACAATATAGGGATTCAATTGGATAATTTTTTAACCAAAAAATTTTCAGTGTAAGTTTGTTTTGATTGGTTACTTTCGCACACGTGGTCAGCAATAAAAGGATTCAATTAGATAATTTTTTAACCAAAAAATTTTCAGCGTAAGTTTGTTTTGATTGGTTACTTTCGCACACGTGGTCAGCAATGAAGGGATTCAATTGGATAATTTTTTAACCAAAAAATTTTCAAGGTAATTCACCAGTAAATTTAATGTGTAAAATTTGCAATGATTTCTGTGAATCGAGTAATGTAGATATCTTTTTTGATTCTTATTGTAATTAAAAAAAAAAAATTATGAAATTTTGTCAATAAGTTATGAGTTGAAAATATTGCAAACTACTATGTACTGTTTTGTTTTTTTTTTTTCCTCTTTTTTATGTATACATATTATCATTTAATGTATTGATTGGTTTGTTCTGATGCTACTCTATATGTCGTATATATTGTTATTATTTTTTGTATTTTATCCTCCCTCTGTAATTGGGATTTCTTAATCCTGTTGAGTGGAGTAAATAAATAAATAAATTTATAATTACTAATTTTCGTACTCCCGCTTAGAAAATATAGCCCCTAGACATAATGCTGTCGCCGCCGTATTTAACTTACATTTAAATGTTTCAGATTTTCTACTTTTAAATTAAAAGTTTTAATTCTTTATTAGGTGTAATGGTAAAGTAAATAAGTAAGTATAATACATACAGATTAGATAGAAGGCAAAAAAAAAAATGGGGAAAACCTAAAATTTAAGGCATTTAATAATAACAGTTAAATACGCCAGTGATAGCATTATGTTTGGGGCCATATTTTCTCAGCGGCAGTACGAAAATTAGTAATTATTGCAACAATGGATAGCAAAAGTTACCTCGATATTTCAAAAGCAAATTTAAAACAAAGTGGCGAAAAATAGGGCCTTAACAGACAATTTTAATTTCATGCATCAGAAAAATTCAACAAATAATTCGCGTCTATATAAGAGAATGCATTCCTCACAGTCTCCGGACTTTAACCAGATTGAGAAATTGCGGAAAATTCTTAAAATAAATAAGGATATAAACCAAAAAAGAATTTAAAATTAATTACAAGTAAAATGGCAGAATATAATGCCATCGGTGACCAAAAATTTGGTAGATTCAATGACTCATCGCTTATTTACTGGTGGAAAAACCAAAGGAAAACCCTCCAAATAATATATTTCTTTATGAAACATAAATAAATGGCTCATTATTTAAATGTTTTGGTTATCATACGGAGACTTTTTTTGTCATGAAATTATGAATACTTTCAATGTTTACCCCATAATATAAATTAATTAATTAAATTATTTGTTTATTTTATATTTATAATAACGTAATATACTGCGTTTTATTTTGGATTAAAAGGAAATTAAATATATTGGGTTTTAGACTGCTATTTTTCGTAAAATACAGTAAAACTACTGTCGTACGGAGACTTTTTTGTATGACTACATACCGTGTGATATTAAACGCTCGCTCTTTGATCGCACATGTGTCTTATTGATTTAACGTGAACCTGTTTAATGTTTAATTAGTGTATTCACGCTAACGTTAACGCTAAAAGCAACACAAACGAGGTTACATCCACATTTTTCACCGAAACATAACCTCAAAAGATGCAGAACGTGTGACGTTAAACGCTCGCTATTCCATTGCACATAACGTGTCTCCTTATTAATTTAACGTGAACCTTATTAGTACGCATGCGCACTCGGGCTGTCAGGTAACTTTAAAGTGCACGTTATTTTTGCGTTGAAGCTGCAATAACTCTCTAATATCCAACTGTACGTCACGTTACATTGTACGTAATTAAGGTTCGCTAACGGCCTAATATTGTTTTTGTATGAAAGCAGATTTTAAAGATTGGAATACCACAAATTGTATTAATTTTTAAATTGTGCTTAAATATTAATTAAATTTATAATTGATTGTTTTCATTTTTTTTCTTGAAAGTCCAAAAAAAATTTACGCAAAGCTAAAATTAAATACCCACATGCTAAAAATAATTCTCTCGCGTTTTTATCGCTCATGAATTAACACAAAATTGAATTTTACCATCTTGTTAAAAAACAACTATTATTTTTGTTTATGTATTAATAAATATATTTTTTCTACTACTATCAAAAGTACGCTTTTTAGCGATTGTTTTTAGTGTTAAAAATAGTGTACTTTTAACTTTAGAATTAAAAAGTAACCAGATCTAGTAGCTTTTGAAAAATAAAGAAGAAACTAATAACAGTAACAATGAACTTTATTGTTTAGAAATATTTATATTTATTGTACAATTATTGCAATTATTAATATTTATTCCTTATATTTGTGATGAACTGCTTTCTTTTTCTGAAGTAGTAATATTTGTATTTATAAGATTACTATTGGAGGTTAGGACACCATAACAAAAAAATTTTTTAAAAATTCAATTTATGGCTCAATAAATAATAGTAAAAGCAATAAAAACATTTTTTAATTAATTACTTTACGAGATATTTCACATTTGCTAAAAGGGAAAATTGACGTCATACAATTGTTATCTTTCTCTCGCAGCGTACTCAGAGCAGTGTGTGTGAGAAAGACAAATATAGGGGAAATGTGACGTTACACTGATTTCTCGAAAATAAAATACTGTTAAACTAGGAACAATTAAGATTTTTTAATACTATGAATTGCTTCAAAACTGAATGAAGTTTTATTTAAAATAATAAAAAAAATTGAGTGGAATACCCCATTGTTTGAAAAGTTTGTGTTTATAACAGAATTATTGCTTGAACTTGTAGAAGGAAGAATCTGTAAAGCAATTCTTTTTTTATTATTTATAAAGTCTTCAATGTAGCCCTCGGCTACAGCAGAGGACTTCTAGCCTCCATGTCGCTTAATTGTCATCAGATTTGCACCAGTCTGCTAATAGTTATGCAGAACTTCTTCGGAAGCAGTGTCCAGTGTATAGATCCGGATCTTCTAGTTTTAAAAACATTGCAATATCTGTAGGCATCCTTCCGAAAGTATTTATGCCAACTGGTTGACCGCTACATTTATTACCCATAAACTTGATAAAAAACGGCGTTGACTGATATGTGAACGTAGAACTTTATATTTTCGATAATAATCTATGTATACCCCAACAATACTGAAGGTTCGTACAATTCTGGTTTTAGTATCTGGGATTTTTACCATCAGTTCGCTTCCTAAGTCCTGAATATTGTCTACCGTCATCTGGCAAAGTTCTTCTCTGCGGCATGCTCCGAACAATCCCATTGTAGCAACCTTAATCATTAAATACTGTTCATCTGTTGCCTGAGTAAGAAAAGTGTCAATTTGTTCTCGCGTCAAAATTTTGGATTTTTCGGATAGCAAGTTTCCCGTTTCCGCTTCAAAAATGCAAAATTTTGGATTTTTTCGGATGGCAAGTTTCCCGTTTCCGCTTCAAAAATGCTTTTAACTTGTAATATTTTCCTATATATTTTCCTATATCATTATTTTTTACTTTTAGTGTTAATTTGATCATGGAATAGTTCGCCCAAAGCGTAGATGCCTTCCTAATAGTGATGGAACGAAAATCCGGCTATGATACCGACTCCGGCCGATCCGGCCCCTTGGCCGGAATTCCGGTTCCGGCCGGATCGAATAGAACATTTGGCCGAATCATGTTATTAAATATTATCTATATTTGGATATTATTTATTCATTTTATTTTATTATATGTATGTATCAAAAACATATTTATTATATTAATTAAGATAAAACATAAAGAAACACAAAAAACTTTTGTTTCGTCGCTAATATTGCCATACTTTGCTATTTTTTGTACACATTTTGAAATAATACGAAGTAATCTTTATCAGCCCGATTCACAAAAAAGTTTAAGCTAATCCTATTTTTTTGATTAGCGAATTCAACTCTAATTTTAACAATTTATTTCGTAAAATATAGTCTAATATTCCTAGTATGTACCTTTATTGATAATATCATGAAAATTAAATTTTAAAGACCGGAATAGAATAGAACTCATTAATCAAAAAATGAGGATTAGCTTAAACTTTTTTGTGAATCGGGCTGTATATGCACAAGTCTCAACGTGAACTGTTTATTCTATTGTTATGTTTACTTATTACCTACCACGTTTCATTGGGGGTAGATGCCGAACAAGCTACGATTTTTACCGAAAAATTACGAACGATCCGGCCGCCGGAATTCCGGTGATCCGGCTAAATAAAAGGCCGGAATTCCGGGATCCGGTAATCCGGCCAAAGGTCGATCCGTTCCATCACTACTTCCTAATTTTTGACTTTTCTCCCAAAAATGCTAAGAACACGTTTTCGGAGTAATTATCTTCTACATTTTTTTTTCTTACGCCATTCCATGAATCGGATGTATGCTATCTCATACTGCTCTCGCGATTTACCAGGCAATAACTGGAGAGTTGCTCTGGACGCCGCTTCTTCAATATCCACTGGTATTTCTTTTTTTTATCATTATATTGCTTAATTTTCAAATTTAATGACGAACAAAACACTAGGTAATGTACAACAATATGTCAAACAATTTGTCGTCACTGATAAACAATTTTCATTTGTTTAAGTTCACAAAACTATGCGATTTATAAATTAACTGTTATGAACTATAAATATTTATTTAAATTTTATTCATATTCGGAAGTCGTAGAAAAAATATTGTATGATGTTTGTGTTAAAAATGATTTCTTTTTGTTCGCGGAGTTCGCCACAAAACAAAATGTCACTTTTAACACTTATATCATAAGGAACTATTAATAATAGTAGTAACAAAAATAGTGGGCTAACTATTAGGCTGGACCTTAAAAGGGGTCAAGTCGAATTTTAACTGTGCCGCCCCTCAAATAAATAAAAAAAAATATTGTGCTGGCAACGATTCCGCATAATATCAATATTTGACCGTGCCTGCATGCACTTAATTGCCGGCACCAGTGGCTTAGCATGTTGAGGCAGCGCTCAAGCGACCTTCACGGTTAGAATTTGGTGTCGTGGGTTCGAATCTCACTTAGGGCATGGATGTTTCTGTGTGCATACTTTCATAATATCATCCCCATCTCTGCGCTGTGATAAAAGCAATGGTTACGGAAAAAAATCAAAAAAAAAACCTCACCTCCATATATATCACCGCTTAAATAATATGTGTACAAAGAAGCGCGTTATAATAAATAAATAAATAAATAAATAAATAAAAAAAATTGTGTGTGCTTAAGACCGCACGTCCGAAGTGAAAACTTCTATTTTATTGTAATATATCATTCAATTAATGACATCATAACAACTATCTTATGTTTCATTTAATACCAAACACGATATGGTTCTAGCAACTTTAAGCAAAAAACAAAAAGCCGATCGAGCTGTCAAACTTTTGACATTTCTGCATGGCAGCCCTTGACGATACCTCTCATTTGATACCAAACACTTCCTGGTTCTGACAACTTTATGCAGAAAACAAAAGCCGATCGAGCTATCGAATGTTTAACATTTCTGCATGGCAGCCCTTGACGATACCTCTCATTTGATACCAAACACTTCATGGTTCTGACAACTTTATGCAGAAAACAAAAGCCGATCGAGCTATCGAATTTTTAACATTTCTGCATGGCAGCCCTTGACGATACCTCTCATTTGATACCAAACACTTCATGGTTCTGGCAACTTTATGCAGAAAACAAAAGCCGATCGAGCTATCGAATTTTTAACATTTCTGCATGGCAGCAGAACAAATGCCGATCGAGGTTCAAATTTTTTCGCTTTTATATGGTAAATGCAGTTATTTAATATTTACTATATTATAAATGGCAGTATCAAAATTAGTGTAGAAACATACTTCACATTAATGTCTTTACTTATATACAGAGTGTCTCACAACTCGCGCCTCAGAGCGAATGAGGAAACACGAGACTGCACTCGGATGTGTAATTTCGAAGAAAAAAAAAACAAGCTTAAAAGATATTAGAGAAAAGACGTGTTAAAATTGACCAATCAGAGACCTACACCTTTAACGTGTGTTTGCCGTAATTTTACGTTACTAGGGTTTTATACAAATCAAATCTTCTTTAAAATGTGTGGGCGACTGTACTTTTCAAAAAATGTCAGTGTCAAATTAAATTTGACAAGGTGAATAAAAAAGGCAAATTCTTACCATGTATTCAGCCGCTGATTACTTAGAAATGATTATAATACTTTCGTTTAACCAATTTTACACAGCTGTACGATATAAATGATGATCTCGGATGACACCTTCGCTAACCGAAATTTGTTGACAGTGAAAAGTCAACTCCAAAGTGTCAAAATTACAGTAAGTCAAACAAATTTTTTAACTCACTAGTAGTATTTTTGAAACCTAGCAACCAGTTTTATTTTGTAATATCATCACACCTCAAGATATCCTTCCGGGATTGGTAGATTAAAAAGTCTTGTAACTCCGTTATGCAAGCAGCCGCAAATTATTTTCTTCTATTTGTTGGCAACCAATTGTCGTCGGCAAGTGTCAGTTTCGTCTGGGGCGCGAGTTGTGAGACACCTGTATAAATAACTAAATAAATATATCACGGCATATTATCCATTACTGGGTGTACCAATCTGCTTTGTACACAGATATCAATAATGAAAGCTGTGACAGCCGGAATAAATCACGCCAACACGGCGAGTTTGGAATTAGAGTTCCTTCTTGACAGATATTGTGATGTTTCCCGGGCTTGTATTTATAACGCAATGTAGGCTATGACCCAAAACCGTGACTCGTGACGGTCGGCTCTCCCCGAGTTTAGCCTAATACCGTGACGCATGACGCATCAGCTAAATTCACTGCCCAGGAAAAAATGTGCAAGGTGTGCCTAAAAAAGCTTTCACTTCAAATATGCGCTTGATTTTTCTCATTGGAATTTAACACATTTTGAAACTATTTTTCCAAGGCAATAAGAGTTTTAAAAAATCCATTCAAAGTTGGAATATACAGATGTCCGGATTTCGAAGGACACCATTGGGATCTTGAAAACTATAAGAGATACGACATCGGTTAATTGGGAGATGTGATGCGCCTTTGAGGGTCATCTTAGATGTGCTTTTTGTTTTACCAAAAATTCTCATAGGTTACTAGAAAATGGCGGAAAACTGAATTTGATCAATTTTTTTCATTTTGAATTTATTTCTAAACTATTAGTAACTGAGAAAAATGTTTCAAAAAAAAGTTAGATATTATTATTGTCTATCCAGTGGCGTATGGAAACAATTTTTCTATCGGTACATTTCGAGATATAACACAAACTTACATTTTCTTAAACAGAACCAATATTTGATTTTTACTTCAAAAAAATATTTGTTCTCTTTCGATTGGTATGTTATTGTATTTTAAATTTGTTTTTCGCACAAACCTTAGATTTTTCGATATTTTTCATGAAATTTCTTATTTATTTTGAAGAATCTGCAATATTTGCATGTCATTAATTATTTAATTTTATTATATTATTTTATTCAATATTAACGTTTTAAACTGTCATTAACTCCATAGCAACAACTATAAGTAATATTTTATTCACAAGTGAATTAAAATTTTTTAAATCACTCTCACAAAATTTTAACTCACCCTGCAACAAATAATGCATTTAAAATAACATCAGGCACGAAAATAACACTCACCACAGTATTTATTAGATATTATCAGCCATTTTCATTATTTTTCACGACACAAATGACAAACAATAATGCTTTTTAAATAGATGAATTGACGTCTATCATCGACGATTGTCATGCACAGCCTGCTAACTGATCAGTTTTTTATTTTGTCAAAATTAAATATTATAATGGTTTTTATTAGTATTTCGTCAAAATTAAATAAAATATTGTACAAACCACGTGGGCTAAGAATATTTATTCACTTGAAGAAATTAACTAATTAATTAATTAAATCTGGATAAGGTACTCTAACCTCTGATGAACTGAGTTGTGCAAACCTTCTTCTTATTGTCACAATTGTAGACCTTGAGGGAAAATGGTCATATGCCATAAATTATTATTTTTGAGTTATTGCTGTTTAAAAATTTCAAAAAAATACATAAATAGCTGTAGCCGTTATTTCTGTAATCCAAAAATTATAATAATTTCTAGTAAGTATAATTGAATAATTTTGGAACATGAATCCTTTAAATAACATTTTAGTGATATAATTAATATTTTTTTTAAAAAAAAAGTGAGGTTTGTTTCATTTATCATGAAAAAAGTAATACATAATTTGTGGCTTATATTGTTTTTATTGAAAAAATTCTTATATTTATTTCACATAATGTCATTCTTACGATAAATTTAAAACAAAATAACAATAAAAATTGTTATTCTTATAACATAACATAAAACTAATAAATATTATACTACTCAAGTTGCTCGATATTTTCATTTACTTTATTGGCATTTTCAGAGACGGCATTGTTGTTTGAAAGTTTCTTCATAATCTCGCAACAAAAAAATTGAAAAAATAGTGATATAAGCCATAAATTAAAAAGTATAATAATCAACTTTTTCGAAAGTTAGCAAAGTAGTAGGTATTGTATTAAAGAACAAATAAATAGTTTTAACATTACATTATACAATTTTAATTTGAAATAAAAGAATACATCGAAGCAAATTTACCGTCATTGCTGAAAAATTTGGACTTTTTAAGTTAAAAAGGATTTATACCACAAAAAAAAAAATAACTTACAGATGAATTTGATAATTTTGACAAATTACTCGAACTATTACTTACCCTATAATCTTTATCTTTGATACTATCATATGAATCAAAAATATCGCTTTCACAGTCACTTTGATTACTAGATAGGGTCCCGTGGCCGCGTGCCTGAGTGTCTGGTCGCGAACCTGGGGGAACCGGGTTCGTTCCCGACAGACGCCAAATATTTTCAATTTTAAATGGCACAAAAGTGACCCCTGTGGTGCACTCTTCACACCAGCTATGAGTGCCCGTGAGGTGACGTCTGGTAAGCGCCCACACGTTAAATTATATTGTCATCATTACCGATGTCTACATGTGTTGTAGATACTGGCACACCCAGAAATGGGTAATATGCCGTGATGATATATTTTATATATATATTATTTTTTTTTGATTACTAGAAAAATTAAGTTTTCTCTTAGCTGTCTCGTCTCCATTTTCAATTTGTTGTGACTTATAACCTTACTTACTTACTTAACCCTATTGCAATGCAAAACAGAGGAATACCGACAGACCTAATAAAAGGAATAAAAAGCCTATACAACGAAACAAAAAATTATGTGAGAACAAAACAGGAAAAGTCAAACCTCTTCGAAACAACCACGGGTGTAAGACAAGGGTGCATCCTGAGTCCGATACTGTTCTCTATAGTACTAGATGATGTGATCAAAGAATCAAAAAGAACAAATAGAGCTTTTAACGTAGGAACATGGAAACTAAATCAAGTTAAAATATCAGAACTATGCTATGCGGATGATATGGCACTCATAGCAAAAGATGAAAAAACCTTACAAGAAAACATAGAAACTCTGGATAAATGTCTTAAAAAGAAGAACATGAAAACAAATAAGGAGAAAACAAAAACAATGATCATACATAAAGGAGAAAAACAACAAACAATTAAATTAGAAGATGTAACTCTAGAACAAGTCAAAAAATTTAAATATCTAGGATCAATGATAGCTCAAAACGAAAAACTAGAAGAGGAAATAAAAGAGCGCATAACGAAAGGAGGAAGACTATTTAACAATGTCAAGAACACTTTCTTAAACAAAAAGGAAATACCGAAGACAACAAAAATAGAAATTCACAATAAGGTGGTCACACTAATCGTCCTATACGGTGCAGAGACATGGACAACGACAATAAATCAAAGGAAAAGACTAGAGGCCACTCAGATGAGATTTCTACGAAAAATTGAAAATAAAACTAGACTGGACAAAATAAAGAACGAAAAGTATAGAGAAACACTAAATATAAAACTGATAGAAGAGAAAATAGAAGAAAGCCAACTACGATGGTTGGGACACATTAACAGATACGATGACAATAGACTAACAAAACAAATATATGAAGCAAGAACCGGAAAAAGAAGACCAAGAGGAAGACCTAGAAGTACTTGGCAAGACGAAGTTAGAAAAGCACTAGAAAGAAGAGGAGAAAAATGGGAAAATATAACAAACAAAACGAAAGATCGGAACAAATGGAGAAACATATGGAAAAAAAGTGTAACCAACTCTACTCCAACCACACCCACACTTATAACCTTATTACCCTATATAACAAGCAATATTTCGTTGGGTTAAAAATGTCACCACAACACAGTTCTGATATCTATTGAGATATTTGTGAAATAAAATTTTTGGTGGCATACACCGTTGTTGTAAATAATAGTACATGCTTGTCAATTTCTGAAAAATTGTGGCTTATTACCTTTTTCTCCCAAGGTCTTCAATTAAGAGAAGAAAATAAGAAGAAAACTGAAAGTAGATAAGAAATTCTTAACAATATTTCACGTTTCCAAGTAAATCTACACCAAGTGTACCATTGGAGGCATGTCACGATTGATAAAATGATTATTTTAACTTATGAGAAAATACGAATTAGGAGATAATAAAATATAATCCGTTAGAACTTAAACGTTTCCATTCATATTATATTATACTTTATGTAAATAAATTTCCATATACTTAAATACCTTCGGGAAAAGAACGTGAAAAGTAAGAGGTATTTTTCTCTACGCTATCATAGTGTCGTCTTGTGATCCCACCCCTGGATCGAAGTATGAGTGAAGAAACAAGTACAGGGTTGTCCAAAAAGATGTTACCACTTATATGATACTACATAATTTTAAATTTTCTTTTGTTGCAGACTAGATATGGCCACCCGACTTAATTTGGAAGAGAGAAGGAAGGTAGCAGCTTGGATGGAAGTGTTTGGGTCACCCTCAATAGTAAGAAAAAATTTCAGCAATGGTTTCATAAGGATCCTCCAAGCCGTTTTACTATACGTCGACTGCATGAGAAATTTGTGCGCACTTTCTTGAACCTTCGGGCTGTTTGTCTCTTCCGTTGAAGTTTCTGACAGATATAGTTTCACAAACGTAGTATTTCGATGCAATTTTTGTCCTTTAGGTGTTTAGACTACAACTGCATTCCCGATTTTACTTGTTATTTTGCATGGTGTCACATGAAATGGTGTTTGCAATGTTTCTATGATCAGTTCTCTTTTCAATAGCACTTTGTCTCCTACTTCCTACTAAATTGACTTTTTCTGCTCTTGTCAGCATAATATTTACTTCTTTCCTTCATTTTCTTATCTTTATCTTCTACGTCGTCCTGCGTAGCCGTTGCTTCATTTTTATAATTCCCTGATGACCCTCGTGTGCCAGTTCCAATACTCTTTGTTGAAGTGCTGGTGGAATTAATATTCTTGTACCCCTTAGCACAATTCCATGAATTACACAAAGTTCTGTTTTAATCACTTCGTATTTTAGTAATTTTGCCTTCTTAAATTCTTCCATGTTGCTTTCGTTACATTTTTCTCTAATATCTTTTAAGCTCATAGGCTCGTAGCACGATCACGGTTATAACTAAAACACTGTTTTAAGAAATGTCAAATTTCATTATTTAATGCTAATAAATACTATCAAGTTTATCAAAATATGATTTTAAAGCAGAACATAGTTTGTATTCAAACAAATATTTTTAAATAAATTGATCTTCTAACATAAGGGTGAAATTACATTTTGAAATTTGAATTTGACATTTCTTAAAACAGTGTTTTATAGTGTATTCCGAAATTAAACCACGGTAACCACTGAAAATGGTTACGGTTTAACCGCGGTTCGACACCGCACTGGAGAAATGGACCAGCTAACAGTTAACCTCAACTTAACAAATTTAAAATAGTTGAAACTACTATTGCTCATCTGCCCTGCGCAAAATGTAATCACACCACAACCGCCGATCTAGTGCGGTTAGCGTGGTTACAGAAAAGTTACCAGCTTTCAGTAACCGCGTTCCGAAAATATAACCAGTTATTGAAAAAGTAACAGCGGTTAGTGTAGTTCAATTTCGGAATACACTATTAGTTAAAACCGTGATCGTGATACGAGCCAATGAGTGTGGAGTGGCTTCTCCAGCTATCCATTTAACATGATAATCATCATTTGAAATCGATTCCAGCCCTTTTTTAAAAATTCCTAGTCTGGAAAATGAATCTGCGATGTTTTTCTTACCTTGTTGGAAAATTACCTTAAAACGGTAGCCCATCAATCTCATAACCCATCGTTCTATTGTCGCGCATGGCTTTGACCTGGGTGAAAATATAAATTCCAAAGCTTTATAATTGTAAACAAATAAATGAAATCTTTCACACGCCCAAACTAAATTTAGCGCTTCCTTTTCTGTTTCACTAAATTTCATTTCAGCTTCGCTTAATGCTAGGCTAGCAAATTCAATAATTTTTTGCTCACCATTGTGTTGCTGCACAAGTACTGCTCCAAGGCTGTAAGTACTCGCATCAGCAATAAATGTTGAATTGGAATTTGGATCAAAGAATCCAAGGGTTTGGCTTTTGACTAATTCCTTCTTCAGTTTCTCGAATGCATCTTTTTGTTTTCTTACCCATTTGAACGGCGCATTTTTTCTTGTTAATTTTCTTAGTGGTGCAGTTAATGTAAAATAGTCACATATAAACATGCTGTAAAATCCTACCAGTCTTAAGAAACTTTGAAGTTCAGCTTTCATTGTAGGGGCTCTAAAATTTTTGATAGTTTCTATTCTGCTTTTCAAAAGCTTTATCATCCCATGTTTACTGATTTCGTGACCCATGAATTCTATTGATTCTTGTGATATCTTGCATTTACTCGCATTAGCTGTGATTCCTACTTCGTTCAGTTGCTTGAGTAACTTAATAATAATAATAATAGAACAGCTCTGCAGGCCTTATAGGCCCATGGCTTTTTTACATATTTCTTTCTATTCTAATCTATTTAGTCTTTATTTCCCAGTTTTTTATATTGAGTCTATGTCTTTAAATACGGAGTCACACCACTTTCCCTTAGGATGTCGTATTTTCTTCTTTGTTCCTTTCCTTCCTTTGTAAACCTTCACTATTCTGTCCTCTGGTAGCCGCATTATATGTCCCAACCATCGTAGTCTTCTCACCAACATTTCTTCTTTTTTTTCACCGAATATTTTCCTTAACGTTTTTCTTTCCCACACCTCCAATTTTAAAATGTCACTTTGTTTTAATGCCCACAGCTCACACCCATACATTACTGTCGGTCTTATCACTGTCTTGTACACGCTCACTTTTGTTGTCCATGATATATGTTTTGATTTTAGCAACCCATGTAGCATCCCAACATATTTACTTCCTTTAGTTAGCCTAGTGCTAATTTCCACACTCTCTTCACAATTGTTGGTTAAAGTCACTCCCAAATAAATGAAGCACTTAACCTCTTCAAATTTAAAAATCTTCCCATTTTCACTTTTCACTACTAAAATTCCCAAGTCCCTTTGTTGTATTTTGTCTATTCTCATATATTTTGTCTTGTTTTCATTTATTTTTAATCCCACTTCTTCCGCTGTTCTTTTTAATCTCTTAACCACCTCCTGTAGTTCTTGCCTTGACCTTGTTAATATCGCTATATCGTCCGCGTAGGCTAATATTTGATGTTTATTCCCGTATAAGTTTCCTGAGCTATAAATCTTTGTTTTTCTTATAACCCATTCCAGAACCACATTGAAAAGAATTAGCGACAATGGGTCTCCTTGTGGTAATCCTTTTCGAACTCGGAAGCTTTCGGATGTTACACCGTCCACTTTTACTTTACACTTATTGTCTTTTTGTGTTAATTCTATGAGTCGTACTATTTTCTCAGGTATCTGGAGTTCTCTTAGTATTTCGTACAGTTTGTTTATCTGGATAGAATCACAAGCCTGTTTGAAATCCACAAACAGTATCCTTAGAGGTAGATTATGTTCATAGCTGTCGAGCATTAAATGTGATTCCTACTTCGTTCAGTTGCTTGAGTAACTTAATTAAGTTATTATTGTGTTCTTGCAACGTTCTCCCATGCACTAAGAAATCATCTATGTAATTTTCAACTCCTTCCAGATCATCAGTCCTTCCGTTGTAGCGAATGTCGTAATTTCTCTACTTTCTTCTTCCAGCTCTATATGATGGAATGCTGATCTTAAGTCTATTTCTGAAAACCATCTGCTTCCGTTAAGTTTTGATGTAAAATCGTTAATCATTGTTATTGGGTGACGTTCAAGTACAATGGGCTACTTGCGTACCTTTTTTATTTAATATTTTTGAAGGAAAGATGAAAACTTGCTACCTATATTTTTTCTTGTGACAAAATTTTTATTAATTAGCCAGAAAAAAAATAATGAAATTTGATTATTTGAATTACCGCCATGTATGAAGTAGAATTACGCCGCACCAATGAATGGCCGTACATAGTGTGGTACCGCCCCATAACAACGGCATGTTTGTGCGGGTAAAGTAGATCTGTTTGACGTTTCAACAATAGTTTGGAGGTTAGTATTTTAGTTTGTCTTTTTGGTATTTGTAAAATAACAATGTATTACATCCTTAAACATGGTTCCCTTCTCCTGTTTAATATAATGACGTCACAGAAAAATTTCTTTCTTAATTTACTAAAAAACAATTTTTGAAAAATAAAATTTATATTTTTATGTATGTTTTCAACATAACAGTACGTACATGGCGATGGAAATCGAATTTTCAGTACCACGCAAGTAGTCCATTGCTTCATTTGCTGCACGCATATCTATACACATGTGAAGTTTTCCATTTTTCTTTGCAGTGCAAACTACAGATGATACCCAATTTGTTAGATGATCAACTTTTTCAATGATATCATCTTCCACCAACAGTTGTAACTTACTTTTAATTTGTGGACGCAACTGGAAAGGAATTCTTCGAGCTGTTTTCGTAATTCATTAGATTTGCATTTTTCAATAACCTAATCCCTAATCGATGATCATGTCTTCCTCATTACTTTTTATTGTTCCCCTCGCGTATTAAAGGATTTAATGTTCCCACTTTTCAACGTTCATCCTCGTCGCCAATGTTATAATCTCAGTTTTATATATAATTTAATATTGAGAAAACAATCATACATGACATTTCAATTCTAAACAATAATTATTAACGAATATCCAAAAAGAATAATAAATAAAATTTGGAACTATGAAAAATTTGACAGTACTACTACTGACATTAAAAATAAACATAACAATGACAAGATATTTTGCAATTCCAAATGCCAATGGTTTGACGCAAAATTAAAAAAATTATTGGAAAGAAAATTAGCAGTTAAAATTACATTAAAACCTGTTAAAACAATTAAGACAACTTTATAGCAAATTAAAAGATAATTACGATATTTCTGAAAATAAGGATGTAGTTTATCAAATTCTATGTAATTGCTGTGGCAAAGCTTATATTGGGCAAACGAAAAAATTTAAAGTATTAAAATATCTTTCAGAACTCATATTAATAATTGGAATAATACTACCTTTTTAGCTTAAGTTCTGTATTTATTTATTATTAAAACCCAACGTTTCGGCACCATAAACTGGTGCCTTCTTCAGGGGAAAAAATTGACATAAATATGTGAAATAACAAAAACAACAAGTAACCAAGGTAACAAGAAAAGTTCGTAAATGTTACCTTTTTTATGTATACAATTTTCTAGACAGTATATGCATGCCCGGCAATAACTTGGACGGCGAACATACATCTTCTCAGGAAAAACTCTCCTTTTGCCAGAGGAAAAACCGTCCCAAAAACTGGCAGAGAAGTGATCTGTATAACTCAGAGACGCTTTATCGGTAGCGAAATACCGCAGCCGTACTCTTTATTAACAGATGTTAGAAAAAGTCTAGAAAAAATTGTATACATATTACAAATTACAACATATTTAATATTGGAAGCCATGCGCGACTAAGTTCTAATCCGTCACAATGATTGAGATTGATATTTCTTGTTTTATAAATCTCAATGGCTTCTGTAATTAATCTGTTGTTAAGTCGAGTAGGTCTTGCAATAATTTTCGTATCTTCAAATTTAATTTAGTGGAATTCTTCCAAGGCATGTTCTGCAACGGACAATTTCTCAGGCTGGTTCAATCTAATCTATCGATGACGTTCGCTCAATTTTGTAAAGACAGTTCTGCCAGTCTGGCCGATGTAAACTCTCCCGCAGACACATGGAATTCTGTAAATCCCTGATGATTGAAGAGGGATGACGTCTTTCACTTGTTTCAACATATGACGAAGTTTAACATATGGAGAAAACGAAATCTTCATGTTCTTCTTACGAAGAATTCTACCAATCTTGTCCGTTACGTTTTTTACATAAGGAAGCGATGCATATAATACGTTCCAATCCATTCTTCATAAAAATATTTTTAATTTCATTCATCTTTTCTTTTAATTTATGTGGATGACATATATCTGTAGCTCTTCTTATTAGACATTTGATAGTGTCAAATTTCTGTGTAGGGTGATGGTGTGAATTTGCATTAATATATAGGTTTGTGTGCATTGGTTTCCTGTAGACTGAATAAAGTAAGGAACCATCTTCTCTTCTTTCCAGTAAAACATCCAGGAAAGGAATAATGTCATTGTTTTCAACTTCTACGGTAAAATTAATATTTTCATGGATGCTATTCAAATGGTTTAAGAAAATCGATAAGTTTTGACGCTCATGGGGCCAAATAGCAAAGACGTCATCAACATATCGTAACCATAGAGATGGTTTCAACGTAGAAGATTCCAAAGCTAATTCTTCAAAGAACTCCAAATAATAATTAACTATGGAAGGAGACAGAGGATTACCCATAGCAACACCATCTACTTGCTTATAATATTCTTTGTTAAAAATGAAGACGGATGAAGTTAAACAATGTCGAAAAAGTTTCACAATATCTTCAGAAAATGTCTTTCCAGCAACTTTAGGGTGTCTTTTATAGGAATCTTCGTGAATAATGAAGAGACATCAAAACTCACTAGAAAATCTTCAGACGAGATATGTCGGTCCTTGGTCATTTCAATAAATTGTTTTGAATTCTTGACATAGGATGATGATTTTCCAATATAAGGTCTAAGTAGATTATCTAAATATTTAGATAAATTATATGTACAAGAATTAATACAATTCACAATCGGGCGGAGTGGTACATCTTATGTACTTTTGGTAAACCATAAAATCGAGGAACATAAGGGTCTTGTGGAATAAGATTCTTGATAATAAAACAGCAGAGAAGTGGTCAAATTGCATTGAACATATTAAATGAAGAGAACAAGAACTCTATGAACTCAACAATATTGTCGAAGATATGGAACTGCAATTTACCGTCAATACTGGCCCATCCAGTGAACTGTAATTTTCGGATTCATATTGATGTTTTGGGAACTCTGATACTCGTGGAGAGTACATTTTAAGGGTGAAATTCATATGACTGATGGTGATGACCAGTGTTGTACTTGTACAGTGTTTGAAATATACAGTATGTCCACGGATCGAGTTCCAAAGAGAAAAAACTTTTTTGTTTTTTATTTTACAAAAAAATGTATTCTTGATAAAAGTTTTTGCATGTCCCGAAACGGCCAATTCAGTTTTAACATTTTCAAATTTTCTTTTAGTTTCAGATAAAAATCGAAAATTGTTCGTTTTAGTTGAAAATGATTCTAATGCCCATATTCATAAACACTCGTAAAGTTTCAAAACGGATCCTTATAATTTTTGACAAACAGAATCAAATTTTGATTTTTCTTTCAATGTCGACTGTTTTTATTGGATAAATATTGTAACGAACCGTTTAAATTTTTTACGAGTGTTTATGAATACGGGCATAAGTCCCAAGAAATAAGTTTTCGTTGTCATGGTAATTGCCGTTATTTATTTATTTTTATTAACTGTCAACCATAATTGTTGTCAAAAGACGAACGAGTTTACCTAATTCAATGTTATGGCAAAGGTAATAAAGCGATCCGTCGAGTTGTCAAAGAATTTAATCAAAAGTTTCCGGATATTTACATCTCAAATAGAGTTGCACGAAAATTGGTCGAAAAATTCCTATCAACTAGTTCATACTGGATGAAAAAAAAACCAAGATAGTACTATAACAACGCAAATTTATTTTTTCTACTCCCATGCGTGAAGTGAGTACTTCACGTATCAATTTTTATGTGTGAAGTTAGAGTTATTGCACACGGTGCGTGAAGTAACATTTCACGCACCGTTCATTATTTAAATATTACAAACTGAATTGTATTTTAATAAAACAAAGCTGTTACACACCCGTAACGTTGGTAACCATGGTTACACAAGTCGATAATGCAGAGGCTTTACGTTTAAAGAATGACAATGTGAAGAAAAAATATATTTTATTGCAAGGTCGTAGAAAAAGTATAGTATGTAACACGTGTGTGAAGCCTGTTTTAAAAATGTCAGCTTCACACACTTGCCACATAATATACTATTTTGCACCAACGTAACTTAAATATTAAACTTGGCTTAAATTGACAATATTGAATCGAAATTGAATGTCAAATGAATTATAATTACATTTCTGTCAAAATTTCGATTTGCATTTTTTTGTTTAAGCCTAGCTTAAAATATAATCCTTGTTGGTACAACCGGCCATGAAACGACCAATTTTCGATTTTTATCTGAAACTAAAAGAAAATTTGAAAATGTTAAAACTGAAATGGCCGTTTCGGGACATGCAAAAACTTTTATCAAGAATACATTTTTTTGTAAAATAAAAAATAAAAAAAAAATTTCCTCTTTGGAACTCGATCCGTGGACATACTGTATATTTGTTAAATTGAAATTAATTAATTAATTTTTATATAATGTGTTATACAAATGAGTCATTGAAATTCCCTTCTTCGATAGCTCTCTTGTTTTATTGACATAATTTATTGGACTACTAAATGAGCGTAACGTAATAGTATATTATGTGGCAAGTGTGTGAAGCTGACATTTTTACATGAGGGTGGAGATTGCGACACGAGCCGAAGGCGAGTGTTGCAAACCACCCGAATGTAAAATAGGCTTCACACACGTGTTACATACTATACTTTTTCTACGACCTTGCAATAAAATATATTTTTTCTTCACATTGTCATTCTTTAAACATAAAGCCTCTGTATTATCGACTTGGGTAACCATGGTTGCCAACGTTACGGGTGTTTAACAGCTTTGTTTTATTAAAATACAGTTCAGTTTGTATTATTTAAAATAATGAACGGTGCGTGAAATGTTACTTCACGCACACTGTGCGTGAAATAGCACTTCACGCACCGTGTGCAAAAACTCAAACTTCACACATAAAAATTGATACGTGAAGTACTCACTTCACGCATGGGAGTAGAAAAAATTATTTTCACATGTACAGGTGTTGCATTACGGCTAGGCAAGAATTATTTTTTTAAATGGAACACCTATATATTTTCATACATTTTGATTAGTATTTCATTCACCTATATGCACCTAAGAGATTTTTTTTTGTTTCCGCGGCGTTGCCAAGTTATTCCGCTTTTTCCTTAAAAATGACCTAACACACGCATAGCTTCATAAAGGTATACTAACTTTTATTTTATTTTAATAGTAAAAATTACGGATTTTTTTCTGTAACCATAGCTATACTCAATGTTCTCACAAAAAATTTTATTCACATTATACAGGCTGGTAAATAAAACGAATCAAATATACTCAATTTCAAATGACTATAACTCGTCATATTCAAATGGAACATCCTATATTTTATTATTCAGTTGTTTATTTTTGGATGCTCAAAATGGATTTTTCTGAAAACCGAAATTTTTCGCCATTACAATACTTGGTACAAGTAATTAACAAAATGTGGATTTACGGTGTCATAATAGATTTGTTCGCGGTAGCGACCCCGGACTAGTTTGAGCATCACACGCATGCGCAGTTTCGTTTTCATCATTCGCGGTACGATTCTGACTGACATCTCAGTGTTCGCGGAACACTGTGGACTGGTTCATGATTGGTTACGTACTAATCAGATCAGTCCGAAAATTGAAGCAAGTACTATAAATCAGGGACTAATTGCGAGTATTCAGTACATACTTTTCTGTGTTTAATTACGTTTATTTTAACAATTTCACGAACTTTAATCCTCATTTTTGGATTAGCGAATTCTACTCTAATTTTGACAGTTTATATCTAAAAATATAGTCTAATCTATTCCTTGTGAATCGGGCTGTAAATTAATAAATATTTGAAGGTAAGTTTATAATATTGCCTCCATTTCAGTTCAAAACTACATATATAATATTTTCATTCAGGTACATAACATACATAACCTCAAACGTCAAAACGAGCGTTTCGCGGTAGAAAAAATCCCAAATCAGTCTCGGATCACGCATGCGTATTTCACGATTTATGAATTAGTACGGAACAAGTACGAAATAAGCTTGGGATCCGTCAGGGATTATTACCGCGAACAAACCTAATAATGGAAATTGTGGTTGTTTACTTGTCCATTTTTGTGAAATGTTGCTTCATCCATAAATAAAACAAAATTAAATAAAAATCGTATTCGTCACTGTTTCTCTCAATAGCCCATTCGCAAAAATTTCAACGATTCGAAAATCACGTTCGCTTAATTCTTGCAGCATGTACATGTGATAAGGGTGAAATTTATTTTTCCGAAGAATCCTTGACACGGTAGATTAACTTAAGTCTTCACGGCTGATTTTTCGCGTGCTTGTATGGGGATTTTCAACAACGCTTACGGGTACAATTAATTCACTATCTTCATTTCTGGCCCGTTCTCTTTTTTCGTACTGTACATGACCAATTCTTTCAAACCTTTCTCGAAGGCTCTCAAAACAACGCCGATCTGGATGTCGTCTTTCCGGAAACCGTTCTCCGTAAATTCTCGATGCCAACAATGAATTTCATTCCGCTGCTCCAAGTGCGTACACCATATTCGTAAGTTTTTCTTGGGAATGATTCATATTAATAAATGATTATTACCTAATCGAGTTAATATTAATAACAAACAGTTTTAGTTATTGCCTAATGCAAACTAATGTCAATATTGCAATTGTTTCTTGTTAAAAACATAATTTCCATAGCATACTCAATTTAATTTTTAATTAAAACGAGTAAATTTAGAGAAAATTGTGAAAAATTATGAAACTATTGGTTTTAGGCATAGGATACCCTTAATAAAAAAAAATCTGTTGTGGCCAGCACAAGACCTCTCGCCATTTCCATATTAGGCTATATAAGTATTGTATTGCACTTCACTTTCGAACCGTCGTTTTATAACAAAAAATTACAGAACTTTACTCAAATATTGTTTTTTATTGTATTTAACATGTCTTCTGCACACATATAATTCCAATTAGATCTATTTTTCATTGTATGAGGAAGTTTCTAAATGTCAGATTCTTCCAATTCATTAACCAGATTGGCGGTATTTATGATGGATATATGCATTTTACCACAATTTTACCTATAATTTCAAATATTTAATTAATAAAACAATAATAAAAGGTAAATATACTTCCCAGAAAAAGCTATCAGAATGTCACTAAATCTGTTGATATTTGACAATGACATGTGTCATGTTATAAACATTGGAATTTGTCAACTGGTTTCCTTAGTGCCTTGGCCTCTGCGATTTAGTTTACTCTATAAATTATAGTGTCTTTATCTCTAAATCTATACAAGATATAATAAAATTTTTAAGTGTATTAGATGGAGAATTTTATGTTCTTCAATATTTAATAAAAAAAACTCCCAAAAAATTATATTTAGAAGAATTTTTTTAAGAAACTACTACTTCCGGTTGTTCAATTGTTACCAAAACCTTTTCAGCTCTTCCCAGGAATGTCAGATTGAAGAAACTGCAGTTAAATATTTTTTAAGTCTTATAGTTTTTGAGGAATCGTCCCTCCAACATCCATACATACACACACACACACACACACACACACACATACACACATCCACACACACACACAGACATCATTTTAAAAATGTTATAATCGGATTCTAGGGACCTTAAATCGTGCTTATTCAATAAAATCTGGATATGCGGATTTTAGCATGAATCCAATACCTCTCTTAGCGAGAGGTAATATATAAATAAAATATAGAGTGTTCCATTTGAAAATGACGAGTTATAGTCATTTGAAATTGAGTATATTTGATTCGCTTTATTTATCACCCTGTACAATAATGTGTAAGACAAAATTCTGTAAGAACATAGACCGGTAGTATTTACTTAAAATTTTAGTCACCCTGACTAACTAATTACCATGACTACCATTTAGAAATACATTGGGGTGATTAAAAAACAGCTGAATTTGTTACTTTAGTCAACGCTTAATCATCCCTGTTTAAGAGTAAATACTACCGGTCATAGAGTTTAGTTATGGTTATACAGAAAATATTCGGATTTTTTTTCGGATAATAATATAAAATTTTAATTATGTTTTGAAAATGTGCTTAATAAAAATATCATATTTGTTTCTAAAATGATAAGAAAAATAATAAAAACTTGCATTCGAACACGTTCGTTTTGGATTTTGCACCACACGAACACTAATGCCCGGTTGCAGAAACGTTCATCAATTCCTTGTTCAGTTAACGGACCATCAAAATGAACAAATTCGAATCAGTTTTCTCGTTCTTCCGACATTTAAATCATTGATGTTAAAAAATCGCGTTGCATTTGTTCGTTTTGATGAATTGTAGACTGATTAAGGAATTGATTAACGTTTCTGCAACCGGGCATAAGCGAAACTTTTCATCCTTACGAGATAGACCCTAATATTCAGTGACAAAGTTGTAGTAAATGAATAATGGCCGTTTGCACCGATGTAATCTTAAGTTCTACTTTGCTATGTTTTGCTTAGGGCCAGTTAAAATTTTAACTGTTAGTTAAATGAACAATATTGAATCGAATTATTGACAGCAATGATAAATCTGTCATATGATAGTTCATTTCGTTTCAATTTTGTTTATTTAACTGTCAGTTAAAATCTTAACTGGAGATTGTAAAACTGGCCCTTAAAGTTATGGTTCACCTTAAATTTTATCCTATTGCACATGTAAATTTTAAATTCTACTTACGTAAGAATAGGATTTGGTTAAAAAGTCAACGTTTTTGATTTAAAGTTTATTAATATTAATGCTTGTTTTATTAATAATTTAAATAAGAATAAAAATCACAAATAAATGAAAGTAGACGGTGCGGTTATATATTGTAACTATGGCGCCACCATAGGCAGAGGGCATGCACTTTCTAGAACTAATAATAAACTAGTAATACAATTTATGCACTTTACACTTTGGTAGGTGTACGCTAGCGCAAAGTACTCATAATTGGAGAATCTGGTAGTAAAAGTGACAGATCATTTAATATTTGGTTTTTTCTTTAGAAAAATTATAATACTGGAGTGGGATCACGTAACTGTGAAAATGATATTGCGACTGTCAACAAGTGAAAATGTGATCACGTAAATAATGAAAACCGAAAACGATATCGTTTTAGACTGAAAAAAATGTGAATTCTAGTCGACACTCTCAAAGCATGTGAAAACGATAGTCGTTTCTTACGTCTCTTTTTATTTTATACATTTGGGTATAGGTATATCCTTTTCTTATTTACTTGCACTTAGGTAAAAGAATGTAGTGAGCAGTGAGTTGAATTTGACGTTTTGGAAAGAATGAAATAAATGTCATTATAAATTATTTAAAAATAAATTAATAGTTTAAATTTGAAAGGCATTTTTTATTATTTTATTTAGTAAGGCGAAAATGAAATAATTGTGATAAAATACGATATATTATAAAATGAAAATTGATTACAAGAATGAATCTAAGAAAAAAATTCATGAATATTTTAATAAGCATGTTGCGAAGAACCAAATGCTTATGATTTACTATATATTTTTACTCTTTTGAAATCTATGATAGAAAATTGAAATCTTGGTGATTAGAGATATTTTCTTATTTCTATACTGAAATTTCCCTGATTTACTATTAAAATTTAGTGAAAGAACTACCCAAAAGAAATATTTTCGGGTAATATTGATATTCCAATAACTGTAAAAGTGTTGATTACAACAAAGCATATTTTGATTGATTACAAGAATAAATCCAAGAAAGAAAATTTTATTAATATTTTAATTATATTGTATTCTGCGAAGCATCAAATATAACGATTCTAGCTTGTGTTTTGTGAATAATATTTTGTAGTTTTTACATAAAATTAAAATTTGTGAATTGTACATTTTCTGCAGCCCGTTGAAGGTTGTGCGCTGTTATTTAAATGAGGCCCATAGTTTATTTACTTGAAATACAAAACTTAATAAAAAAAAACTAGATTACTTTAAAATAACAATCTTGTATACTTGCGGTCTTAAAAGGTCTCTTGAAGTTTTAATTATATATTTAGAAATATTTTTGTTTACTTCATAAATTTTTCTTCTGGAATATTAAAAGGAATAAAATTAGATGATACATGGCATCTGTAACTAATTGATAATTTAACTTGTATCCTTCTTCAATTCTTACAGCATTGCTATTATGAACGAAATAAAAACGAAGGGCGAGAATAATACTTTTTGACATTAGATTAAAAATTTTAATGACATTCATATAAAATCTGTCAAAACTACTATCTAATACAAAAACATTAGTCTGTAAACGATATCGTTTTCACAAAACGTAGTCACTTTACGGAAATAACCGAAGTTGAAAACGTAGTGAGTGACTAATTTTACGTGATCGCTAAGGAAACGAATGTCGTTTTCACTTCTCGATAATCGCAATATCGTTTTCACTTTTACGTGATCCCACTCCTGATCTTGCTTGTGATAAACTAGTATTGGTAAAACTTCAATTAAAATTAAAATTCATCCTCACAGAAAAAATATCACATCCATTGTCATAGTTCATCTTAAAGATTAAGTGCACCTTAAGCCACAGAAATCTGAGGCTTAAAGAAGTGTACCTTAAGTATAACTCAACAAACGGTGCAATACTTTTTTAAAGTTTAAGTTCTACTTATTGTTGTTATATTTAAGTAGAAACGGCGCAAACGGCCATAAAAGAAGATTTTTGATTTGATTTTTTTTTTCCAAAATCTTCATCGGTTCAAAAAAAAAACTAACACAAAAAGTTATTATATCGTAATGCGCGTAACTAGGCGGTAACTCCAGACGTGTTAGTCAATTTCCATGTCCGGGTGAGTGCCAAAGTCGCGTGTGTTACGATGTACTTACTTTTTAAGTTCGTTTTATTCGAAACCGATAGATTTTAGAAAAAAATTCAAATATAAAACTTCTTTAATTCATTTACTACAATTTTGTCGCTGTATGTAAGGGGATCTATCTCGTAAGGACGAAAAATTAGCTCAGTGCTTCTTGTGCTGCAAAATCCAATACAAACATGCTCGAATGCTAGTTTTTATCATTTTAGAAACAAATATATTTTTATTACATAAGCACATTTTCAAAACATAAATAAATAATAATCTGAAAAAATCAGAATGACATCTTCAATAACTGCAAAGATATGAGCAATTAATGTTAAAAATTGTGAAGATATTTTACTGAGATAATTTTTTCGAGAAATGTGAATTTTCAAATGTTCGCAATAATCTTTTTTTTTAAAAAAAAAGAAACCTCTCAACAGGATTAAATCCCAATTACTGAGTAGGTTCACATACACAAACATCCATGCCTTAGTGGGATTTGAACCCAGAACCCCGAGCACACTCATGACTAAGAGGCGTTGCTTTAACCATTGAGCCACCGGAGCCAACAAATAATATAGAACATACTGGATAACACCATCAAATTCGTAGGAAAATTTCCTATGAGATCACGTAACTTTCAACTTAAAGTAGCTAGTAGCTAGGAAAGTTTCAATCTCCAACTAAAATTATGCAGAAAACCTACAACATGGCGGCGTTCAAATAGTCACAAAACATTGTATTTAACCTGGCCGCTATACACTATCCAGATATATATAGAGATCAGTGGATAGGGGTCTAGTGAGCACAAAATGAAAATGTGGGGATAAGGAGCACAAAACGATGGAACATGATTCTTCTTAATCAGTATCACTTTGATCATTTAGATTGCGAATTACAGCCCAAAAGAACGGCTGTACACTGGATTCACAAGCATTTCCACTCTACGTCTTTATAGAACGTTGGTTTTCGTAGTCTCTAGGTTACTTAAAAAAATTAAGGTGTTAATTAAGGACAGTGAGTCAAATTTTGCACAAATTTTAAACATAATGATCACCTCAATAACCATGAAAATAGCTTACATTTTTATCTCTTGCTACCCTTGGCAAGGGAGGCATAGGAATCGTGCTAAAAATCGCATATCAAGATTTTAGTAGTAGTCCCTAGAATCCAAATTTTAACATTTTTACGCATAACTCTATCAATCGAAAAAAAATTAAACCTTGTGTTTCGACCCCATTCTAATATGGAAAGAAACCATTAGTTTCTAATGTAAATCGGATAACCGGAAATGGCACTTTACTTGAAGCTTAAAATGGTTTTTCTTTGAAAAATACCTTTAAATGTTATTTTTTCGCAATTTATGTTATTATAAAAATTAAAGATTATTAAATTTTCTACAAATATTCAAACATTTTCTCTATATTTTATATATACAGTATTGGCCATAAAGATAGCAACTTTTAAAAAAATTCTATTTCTCTGAAGTGAACATAAGAATATTGAAAATAAATTACATAAGGAATAACCTCTTAAAATAAGTTTATTTTATGTTAAAATAATTTATATTAAATTTGTAAAATTTATTTAATTTGCATAATTCTTACGTTTGTCTGGACATAAAAATAGCAACTACATAATGAATCTCTTTATTTTCTCAATTTCAACGTTTATATCGTATAATTGTTTAAAAAATATAAATTAGTACTTCAAAATGGGATCCTATATCATAGTCATATTTTAATTATCTTAAATAAGAAGACGAAAATATACATAAATTAATGAGTATTAGTGAAAAAATTTTCTTTAAATATTAACTAGCTCACAAACTATAAGCGATTAAAGCTGATTACTAATTCGGTATGAAGCGTTAGGTACTAAGAATTTGATTGGTCGCCTGATTTTAAAATGGAGATTCGCGCGTCTGCAGCGGCCACCTTTGAGTCACTTTTAAAAGAATATGAAATGTCATGTTGTTCTATAACCTAACAAAACATTTAACAATTTTGTGTTTGATGAATTTGTTTAATTATAACATCTAGTAATATTAACAATAATAATATATTTATAATTAAATCAATTTGTAATATTAATTAAATTAATAATAATATTAATTAATTTAATATTGAAACTTCAAAACAGCCAACATTAGCGCCATCCGTCGTCATACTTTGTGTAATAATATTGTCAAACTGTTTCAATGTTCTATAATTTATTAGGAAAAAAATGCTTATTATTTACGTTATTTATACTTAATAATAATTTCTTCATGAATATAACGTATAAGTTTTTATATACAAACATTTCAGCTATGCACACATGAAAAAAATTGTTCTCTCTATAACTAACAGTTTATCCCATTATTTGTCGACCACTACGATGAACTACGTCACGCACAAATTCTTAAACTTTAAAAATTCATATCTCGCTTATTACGTAAAATTTTTAAGTCGCGTTTGCACTAAAATTCTTATTTTATCCTGTTCTTACAGAAAAAAAAAAATAAAAGAAAAATGGTATAGGACCCCATTATGGGTCGTAATAAGACTTTGACTAAATAATTTTGCAATTTAATAATTAAATCATATGAAAATGGTGCTTCGCGGAATAAAATGTCGAAGAACTTAAATTTGCATAAATCTACAATAGCACGAATAATAATACATTTTCGAAGGAAGGGTAATATTGAGCCTTCTACAATTTCTAGGAGACAAAAAAAAAACATCAAACCGAAGCGACAGAATGATAAAACACATATCGTTAAAAATCCGTTGTTATCATCAAAGACAATTTTAGGCTTTCTACTAAGTAATGTTAAAGATAAAATATCTTCAAGACAGGGAAGAAGAATATTAGTTGCCGGAGAACTTTATAGTCGTCGGCCTGCAAAGAAACCACTTCTTTCGAAGAAGAACGTGAAGGCCCGATTATTTTTTTGCAGAAATCATGTAAACTGGACAACTGACATGTGGAAAAGAGTATTATTTAGTGATGAACTAAGATTAATTGATAGAAATGTAATAACAAAATTACTTGAATTCATGATGAAACGAGAAGAAGTAATAAATTCTCGTGGTTCCGGTTATTACACTAAATATTAGAAAATTTAGTTTTTATATTAATTTTATAAAAGTTGCTATTTTTATTTTTATGTCCAAATAAAAAATATTTTTTTGCACATAAATCAATTTTTAAGAATAAAAGAAGTATTTCGAACTTTCATTGTCTTTATTTTTTTTTGAGTTACACAAAGTTTCGATCTCCAACTGTTATGAAGTGAATCAATTTTTGTTAATATAATGCAAATTATTTTAATGTAAATCAAACTTGATTCAAGACACTAATACTGCAGTAATTTATTTCTGAAATCCCAGTTTTTACATTAGAGCAATTGAATTTTTTTTAAGTTGCTATCTTTATGGCCAATACTGTAAATTTATAAAATAAACTAATTTATAACTCCAGGAGATAATGTTTTAAATATAAACACAATTCCTTTATTACACAATTCAGATTTCAATGGCCGATAGTATAAAGGTCAGTTACAAATGTGTTAAACTACAGTTAAGCAAACAGAGTTTATTTAGTGAACTTGAGTTAATTATATTTGGGTAGTATAACATTAAAATGAACTAGGATCAACTGAACATAGATTTTGTCTTACTCAGTCGATAATATTTAATACAACTCACTTCATGTCATTCTATTTGTCAATTTTTATGAAAGAATGTTAGCGGACCTGTCGACCTACGAATATAAAATGAACAAAAATCAGAGATCTAAGAATTTCGATGAAGAAGAAAAACAAAATAAGCAAGAATATTTAAACATTATTGAAAATAAATAATAAAAAAAAAACTGATTCAACAACAAATAATTTGAAAATGAAATCATGAACCAAAACCAAAATTACAACTAAATTTAATTCGTACAATCGAAAATGTGTTAGAACTTTGGAACATCTTAGAAGCTGTTATTAAAATTTATAGTAATGCATATATTGATTTATTCCTATTTTTTATATATGCATTCATTATGGTCGTCACTATGAGAACTTGAAAAGTACATCAACATTTTTAATCTAGAATTTAAAACAGCATATAATTTAAATGAATTATAAAATATATGCTAAAGCACTAAACTTACCAAAATATTAAATATAATCAATAAACTTTCGTAAGTAATTATTATTAATAACGTAGACACTTTTAATTCTGAATGATGTGTAGAATATAAAAACGTCAATTATTATTTAAACTCAATTTGAACCGATGAAATCGACCGCTCAAGTTAAGCATAGTTTAAACAAAAGTTAAAAGCAGATTTTGTTTTATACTATAGAAATTTTATTTGAACCTAGTTCATTATTAATTAAACTAAGTTCAATAAATGAACTATGTTTATACTATCAGTATGTAAGTGACATAAATGTCACTGTCAAAAAACCTATCATTTCAAAATAATACTGATAACGAAAAAGGGTTTATTTCTTGGCTGGAAATGGTGATGTAAATAAAGGAATTTCTGGATATCAGCCACTAAAATTTATTCAGTCTCGACCGTTTCGACCCCACATGGGTCTTCTTAGAATTAAAATTGTTAAATATTATGTTTAACAATTTTAAATATTATGTTTAACAATTTTAATTCTATGAATTTCCATGTTATTTATTAATTAATTTATTTATTTTTTAAACTACATTACACACTACATGTATTGCTACTGGTTTACAAGGTTCATCTCCTGAAGAAGACCCATGTGGGGTCGAAACGGTCGAGACTGAATAAATTTTAGTGGCTGATATCCAGAAATTCCTTTATTTACAATAATGATAACGTTTTAAAAAGAAAGTAGTAAATAAGTTATAATGCAATATACAGGTGTCTCTTAAATAGGGGGACATGGCTTAACCACAGATTCCTGAGGCTAAAATAAGACGATTTAACTAAACTTGCTTCTACCGTAAAGTGTACCATTTAGCCAGAATTCTGCTTCAAAGTTCTTCGAAAAAAAATTAATTTTGTTTATAATAACAGAACGCTTTATACGATTTGGATGAAATTTGGTATGACAAGTCATTTGGTTATAAGTCATCTGTTAAGGTGATACTTGTTATTAGTGAACCACTAGTGTATGAAACTTCGGTGTCCCAACATTAATTAGACCGTAACTTATTAATTGCCACACCGATAACATAAAATTATTATTATTATTTTTTTTTTTTTTCAGAAAGATACATTCAATAGTAAACTTTTCTCTCTTTGTTTAATTTGTGATATCTGTTACGGTTCAGACAGAAAACAATAAAACCTGAGTGACTGCAACGTGAATTCTTTTAAAATAAATTTAATCTAGCACTCTATCCAATGTCAAACACCTAATTTTTTATAACAGTAACGAGTTGTCAATCTTCTCAACTTGTTTAGGAGTAAGCTAACATATTCATTCGTGTTATTTTTAATAATGGTAATAAAACACTATTAGGCCGAACAAACGGATGTTACTAGTTTCTGAATATTGCAAAGGAATTTTTTGACAACCTATAAACAATTGTTACTGTCATTAGAAATTAGGTGTTTGACATTTGGATAGACTGCTAGATTAAGTTTATTTTAAAAGAATTCACGATGCAGTCACTCAGGTTTTATTGTTTTCTGTCTGAACCGTAACAGATATCACAAATTAAACAGAGAGAGAAAAGTTTACTATTGAATGTATCTTTCTGAAAAAAAATAATTTTATGTTATCGGCGTGGCCATTAAAAAGTTACAGTCTAATTAATGTTGGGACACCTAAGTTTCATAAACTAGTGGTTCACTAATAATAACAAGTATCATTTTAAAAGATGATTAATAACGATATAATCTGTCATACCAAATTTCATCCACATCAGATTTTTTTTAAGTGTGGAATTAATAAACTTTAGTATTGTATTTATTGATATTATTTTATTAATGACAGATATTCTATTTTTATTACATTCGATTATTATATATATTTTTACATGTCAACTATGAGTTTACTTGATTCCAACAACATCGAATAAAGTGTTCTGTTATTATAAGCAAAATTAATTTTTTTTTTTTTTTAAGAACTTTGAAGCAGAATTCTGGATAAATGGTACATTTTCCGGTAGAAGCAAGTTTAGTTAAATCGTCTTATTTTAGCCTCAAGAATCTGTGGTTAAGCCATGTCCCCCTATTTGAGAGACACCTGTGTAATATAGTTTCCAACATAATGTAAGTATGTATTTAAATTAATAAAAGTTAAATGGCGGGAGTTATTGTGTTGACTACATCAGATTTTTTATTTTCAAATTAGCGTCTTTGTTTTGATAATAGTTTTGAATAAACTTATTTTAAGAAGAATGCTACAGCAACATAAAAGCCTATTGTAGTTCTTATGCAAACTATACTTTTTAGTTTCAAAAAAAAAGTAAATCGCTAATAGTTCAAAAATAAAATGGGAATGGATGGAGGTACCTACCTTTGTAATAGTAGTATCAAAATCTTCTTCTTCGGAGTTGTCACCGAAATGTTTATCATCAATATCACTGTCATCGGAAGACAAATTAGCTGCAGATGCCGAAACGATGGAAGCCGCTCTAATTGCTGAAGATCGTTTCTTATTATCTGTAGATGTTGTTACCACCGGGCTCAGCGTCTCTCTTGTGACAGTAATTTTTTGTTTCGGAGGCCGTCCTCTCCGTTTACCTCGACTTACATCTGGTTTTGGTGCTTCAGATATTTTAACATCCTATTTATGTAAAAATGCGATTCATATAGTATAATTTTAATGAATTATATAATTTACCTCTTCTAATGTTGTATCTGAAGACTGTGTGAAGTCAGTAGGGGCTCCAACAGTCATATTCACTTGCGGCTGATAAGCTAATTCCGGAGTTATTTCAAATCCTGAATATATATTTTGTTGACTTTCTACATCTTGATGCTCCTCTTTAAGTATTATAGTTTCAGGCATGGAATGTGGATGAGCATGGGACTGCGGTACCATATGCACTGATGATGAATCTTTGTTCTTGATATTTACATGTACACCAAGTTCTGTAAACCATTCTATTAACTGTTTTTCTGCATTAACTGTAGTATTCCAAAACTGATATAATAAATCTACTTTATACAAACAATTATCGCAAATATGTTTAGGCAAATTGTCATCCTGAGATACCTGTAACAACAATCAATTAAGATTAATAAAAATAAAATTAGGTACGTATGTAAATACAACACAAGCATTAACTTCAGCATAAGTTTATTTTACTATTAATCGTAAAAATAACAAATAATTTAATATGGCGGGTGACGCTACATACCTTCACAGGCAAACAAGCACTAATTTTTAAAAATATTTGCCTAACATCACTTGAATCAGCAAATATTGGAACATTTACATTATCTTTAACTAAACAAAGACGACATAATCGTAAATACTCCAACAACTTCGACATTTTTCTCCTTAAAATTAATATGTCATCAATAACTAACATACACAACACATCCGAACTAAATATGAAAGATCAATGCCAATTCAAGATGCCGGATGATGACGTCAGAGTATACCAACTGCACTAGTCAGATGCTCAGATGGTGAATTTTTCTTATTACATTTTATATATTTTCATTTTTTGACATTCGTAAATTTATTAATTATTTCCACATTTATTTCATTTTTTTATGAATACTATTGAGTTAATACTTTTAGATATGCTATATTTATTTAACTAATACTGATGGTAAATTGCTGAGTGTAACGGTCAAACATAGGCGCTAAATTCAAACTCAGTTCATAATGTTGAGAACATCATTTTAATTCGGTGAAATGTTTGCTCAACTTTAAAGGCCGAGAAATTAAATCTCTTATGCATAAATTATATGTAGCACCTAGATCGATTCTTTATTTCCAGAATCGTGCAATAGTATTCACAAAAACTGTGCACAGTTTATAATTATTTAAACAATATGTCTGTTCGTTTATATGGTTCTAGCTGCACTAACTTGTAATTTTTTGAAAAATATGTTCGTTTGTGTGTTCGAAGTTGTCTGCACTGTGTTCGTTTGTAGTCGTGCATGTTGCACTAACTTGTCTTAACTGTACTACCTCCCGAGCTAGTACACTTAGTGCAGTGCGCAGTGTTTACAACGACGTCACAATTTGTCACATAGCTTGTCGTGTATACTTGTAACTATAATTTTTTCATTAATCTGCAAAATCTTATTCTATATTCTAAAAATGAATCAAAGGAAATGTGTTTTAAGAATACCAAAGAAATAAAATGGAAAAATAAGTAATATATCACTGCATACAAAATATTTATTAAAAAAAAGTTTTAATTTAACTGAAAACTATTAAAATCGATATAGATATGTGTAATTCACATTTAGTACAAAAAATAAACATTAATGGATTTTTCATATTGAAAAAATTGCAATAAATTTTAACTAAATGGAAAAATCATTATAATTATAAATATTTATAAATGACGTTGCTAGTTAACCTACAATCTGCACTAACTTGTCTAATTAGTGTTCGTTTGAATTTCGAAAACAAGTCCGTTGCACTAAACTACACTGTGACGTATTCTCGGTACATTTTGTACAAGTTAGTGTAATACAAACGAACAGACCTAATAACACGACAAGACAAATTTCATGCAAATTTCAATGAACGTATGTCGCGATTTAATTCTACCACATCGATCTAGATCATACAGTGATACAAGGCCCAGTTCTCAATTTTCACCATTGTGATATGATATGAAATGATAAATTTATATCATATCACTTTTCAGTGTTAGGATATCATTTCCAGCCGTGTCAACTACATAGCATGACCTTGAGACTTTCAGTTAACAGTTAGTTATGTATTACGACCATTGAAATATATACTAACTGGAATGCGCGTACGAACCGTGATTGTGAAGCATATTGAAAGCCTGCTGCTGGAGTAGTCGGCAAACATCGAGACAGTTCGCGAGTAGACGGAAATTATTTCGTGTGGCGTATGTTTAAATAAATGAAGCATAATATGAAAACAAAGCGATCACCTATGATAAGAGTTATTCGGCTAGGTTCGGTTCGGCACGAACAGGGCCAGCCATTATTGTTCAATGAGGCTTCAGTGCAGCGTACGCTAATAGGTAGAGTATGCGAGTTCCAGTTAGTATATATTTCAGTGATTACGACACAGTAGTAGTTCAATGAAGCTAGCAAATCTAGCATTTGCTAACCTGCGCTAAGCTTTCAAATCACAGTCACATTGAACGGTTTGCTAACTTACTTGGATGTTTCATGTTTAAATGCAGAGAGTACCTACCTATTTGATGTGAAATTACGTGAAATCGTGAAAATAAATGAATATGGACAAATATTTAGTAGCAATTTAAGAATAAATGTACATACATACATATAATTGCGAAATATATTAATTCATATAATATTTTATTTTGTAGGTTCTTGTATACAGATAAAAAAAAAAAATATTTTTAATGAAATATTAAATAATACAGAATTTGTCAGAAATATTATTATATTATTATAATTTTCCATGTTTTCACGTGCTCCTGTTTAACATGTACTACAAGAAAATTAAAATTTAATAAATAAAATAGAGATTTTTATTTAAAAATATTTCTCTTTAATTATTATGATGAAATACGAGCTATGCAATATATAAACATTTTAATTTAGGCACCAAATTACAACTGATTTTTAAATAATTCCGCCATGCATGTAAATCTAGCAGAGGTAGCATAAAAATTCTCGCTGCATTTGCTAGCTAGCAAATCTATCGAACGCTAGACTAATAGTATATTCCGAAACTGAACCAGTGATAACCGCGGTAACGGTCGTGGTTACTGAAAAAAATATAACCAGATGAAACGTTTCGGAACGACGTGGTTAAACTAGTAATATTTCTGTTTGAAATTGGCAATGATTAGTAGGGTTATTTTATAACAAATGTTGGTGTTAATTCTGAAAATAATAACAAATTCTGTATTAAACATTTGTTAAATTATAATTTGCCGTTATTGCTACGTCTTCACATTGTTCGTAGCATTTATGGGAGAGTATTATTTGGTTTACAATATTTACACTACCAAATGCCTCGTTACAAATACCACATTTATGAATTAATTCTTGGTGTTGATTCTAAATAACAGAATAATGCATGAAAATTTTAGAAGTACAAGTACATGATACAATATTATTTTGGTTCAAAATATATTTAAAAGTATTATAATGTATTAATGAATTAGAAAAAAAAAAACTATTTTCAAATTTTATTTACCTCCATATTTGAAATATTCTCCATAATAGTGCAATTTTTCACTTTGCTAGAGAACGTGCCCTGATAATGTAACTACTTTAACTTTCTTTGACTCACTGCAAATAACTGTAAAACACGTGCAGCCCTAAACTTTCCAAACATTCAAATATTCCCTCTTGTTTGCTCGTATTTATATATCTGTCTCTCTCGAATTACCAGCCATAACCGAGGATAAAGCCTGGTTGCGCTGGTAACGAAAAAATAACCAAACCTTCAGTAACCGTGTTCCGATCATATACCTATTAGACTAATATACTGCTAATCCTCCGCGATTCATCCGTTAAAGAATATGAAATAGAAGATATATCTCCATCGCTCACAAGCGATACAGTGCTTTGGATGCGCATGCTCGCATTCTATAATTCTATTGGCTACTGGTGCCGCTAACAGAAATAACGAAAGAGTGGGATTTGAAAGTTGAAGTTTCCTGTAACCACGTGCGTTATTCGAAGTCAATTGTCATTGTGATTGCAGCATTTACTGTGAAAACAAGTGAATTTGTGTTCATTTACTTTTGTAAAAACTGTAGTTCAGACGGTGACAAATAATCCGAATTAGAATTGAAAAGTATCATAAATATTAATATATATTTTTACAGCAATGAGTTAAGATAATGTTTATCCATTAGGCGAATGGTTTTATTTGGAAATAACAAACCATTATGAATTTCATTCTGACAAAAGAAAAACTAATTATCTAGATGATGATGAAAGCTATTTTTTTCAGTCACTACCAAAAAAATCGTTGCTTATAGTTGCTCCTATGAAATTAATAAACACAGTCTAAAATGTAAAAATTGAATAAAATAAATTTTAATTGTACAAAACATAATTTAATATAATTTAAAATATTTGTTTAGTTATCATAATTTCATTGAATTTTAAATTTCGCGCTGTAGTAATGTTATTATACATAAACAATATTAAATTATAATGATAATATCATGTATAAGAATTCTTTACTTTGTTGAAATTTGTATATTTATTTATTTAATTCTAATTACAAAATTGTCACTTGGAAGGAAATTTTCCTGGCCGCTAAGAAATATATTTTAGTTTCACAAGCATGCGCATACAAAGCACTGTATCGCTTGTGAGCGATGGAGATATATCTTCTATCTCATATTCTTTAACGGAAGCACAACACATTGGCGAGATAGGGGATCAGCAGTATATTAGTCTAATAGGTATATGGTTCCGATACTCCACCGGTTACTGAAAACAGTTACCGCGGTTAAGTATCATTCACAACCAACTTCACTTTAAAAAATTTGAAGTTTGCATATAGGATATATGTATAAGCATTCACAATCAATTTCAATTTGAAAAATTTGAATTTGAAAAATTTGAAGTTTGCAAGCTCCAAACTTGAAATTGAAATTACTATATTCTGTCCTTGTTTAAGCTAGTTGGTCATGGTTGTACGTTATTAGTTTATCTCGCGAGCCATGGTACTTGTCATTATTTGTTTATATAGTTGGTGATTTTACAATATTAAATTCGTACATTACCTGCTCGTCCATATCTAATATTAGCTGGGTATTTGACATTCTATGGCTGACATGAAAACAAACTTCTTACTATTATTCTTTAATTTTTTGGTTATGAAAGTGGTTGTGAATGCTATTAAAAATTATGTATTGCGAATGGTGTCAAATTTTTTAAATTCAAATTTCCTAAATTCGAATTATTCAAAGTGGTTGACTCCGAAAGCGTGACGTCAAAATCGACCAGGAATTACAAAACCTGAAAGTAGGCTTCCGGTTTCTTGACTGCATCTTTGAAAGAGTTTATTGTGAACGAACCGAACTGCGCCAAATTTAAATAGCTGTCATTTGTCTTATTTGAAAACTAGAAAATGTAATGGTGTTATTTTGTTACATATTCCTGTTTTATGTATTTAAAGTAAAAATAATAAATTAAAATATATGCGTAATTTGTTTTAAGAAACCTTATATTGAAGTAAATTTTAATATATTTCAAGAAATAATGTTATTGTGGCTCTTGTCATTCTTCAGCGAGGACGAAAAGATTTTCCTCTGATTCTATAGTTATAGACCTAGCTATTGTTTAAAGGATTGGTATTCTGCACCTGATCACTTATTTATTTTGTCCGTTCTTACTTTCAATTCGGTTCGTAGTGTTTTAGTCGCGCTTGTTATCTCATCTGGTACGATTTTGAACTTTTGCAAATTACAGTGGCACAAAAAACAAAAACAAGTGATTCGTTTTTCTTAAATGATAAGTTTTTTTTGTGAATGAAAAGAGACTTATTGTTCGTGGTGAAAATGCAGTGGATCGAAACCATGTTCATTTGGTCTGTGATGTCCATGAAATAGTTTATGACGCAGACCTTAATATTATAAAAGGAAAAGTAATTCATTTATAAATTAGACATAACAATACATTATCTTTTTTAATTTTCGTTGGCTGTTACGATCTCTCACTACAGTTACTAATTTTGTTTATTTTATTTTTGCATCCCCTACACATCCTATAAATTTGTAACACGTATTCTGTATTCATTAACACTCTTTATATTATTTATACGTATGTGACGAATATATTTTTTTATATGATAATCTACTTTTCAAATTTTTCTTACCTACTTCTTTTATTTTCCATATTGCAAAATATTGTTATAAAATTAGCTTTATAAGAAACAATTTTTAATGCTAAAAAAGTTTAATTTCACTTTACAGATTACAGCTTTGATGACAGCTATTTAAATTTGGCGCTTGTACGGTTCGTTCACAACAAACTCTTTCAAGATGCAGTTAAGAAACCGGAAGCCTACTTTCAGGTTTTGTAATTCCCGGTCGATTTTGACGTCATCACTTTCGGAGTCAATTTGATAATTGATAGTTTTTGTGAACTAGGTTAGCATTCTGATTCTGATCCATCAAGGGGCAGAATTTATATCCCTATCTAAACTAACGCTATTTTTTAGCTGAGATCTAACAATTTTCTTTTTTTAATTGTTATAAACAAAATATAAATAAATCTAAAATAAATTAACGTTCAAATTATTCACAAAGCCTATGGTTATAACATATTAAAATTTAATTTTTTTCCATTCGTTCATTTGAATATTAGACATCAATATTAATTAATTTAAAAATATGAAACTTAGTGTAATTACGTAGAAATGTATAGTCCATAATTTAAAGTGTGTTTCATAATTATTGTGTCATTTGTTTACAAACAAAACACTAGCATGAGCAAACTTCAAAGTTAGCGAGAGTTAAACAGTTTAGCGACACCTACTTAGGTCTTGATAAGTCTAGCGACAGTCGCTTCACTCGGTGACCCCCTCTACAGTACGGCTAGCAGTAGTGGGGATAGCGACACCACTCAGTTAGCGACTTGATAAGTGAATTAGTATAGACCTCCTGGAAGGGATTCGGTCCTATCTCCCCTACACACCGATCTTAGTCAGGCGCAAAAACAAAGATAGGTAGATAGTGTAGGATCGTCATCTCTGTCTAACTCACTGTACTTCTATGCTATTTATGTTTGATGTATATATTTTCGGGGTTATCTCAAAATCTACTGCATCAATTTAATTTTTTTTTTCTTATATAAGTCAATTATAGTTTTCTTTGTAACATAGGATTTGTTCCGTTTCGATACGATTTCCAGTTAAAAAGTTATAACGGAAAACCCAAGAAAAATGTGATTTATAAGTATTGAAGTACCGCGTTTTTCCAAGTTCAAATTAAAATTTCACACCAAAAACGTCAAGATAGACGGCGTATGTAAGCGAGGCGATTTTAGCATAGAACTTACTCTTTAAAATTCTTTTTCAGATTTTCGAAAAGTTGATTACATTTCGAATAATTAAACATAATGGCTCGTAGTATGATCACGGTTTTAACTAAAACACTGTTTTAAGAAATGTCAAATTTCATTATTTAATAAGAATAATAAATACTATCAAAGTTATCAAAATATGATTTTAAAGCAGAACATAGTTTGTATTCCAACATATATTTTTTAAAAAATCGTTCGTTAAACATACGGGTGAAATTAAATATTTAAATTTGAATTTGACATTTCTAAAAACAGTGTTTTAGTTAAAACCATGATCATACTACGAGTCATTATGTACATCAAAAAATATCGCGAAAACCGTTTTTACCTTCTACGGCTTGTTTTTTAATTTTGTTAGAAAGTATTTGATATCGTTAAGTTAAGAAAACATTCTCGATTAAAACAGTTATTGTTTTATTACTTTTCATCAAGTTTTGTAAAAGCAATTCGAAAAACAAGCAACATACAGTATCAATAATTAAATTATTATTATTATTATTATTATTATTATAAGAAATTTTTTGCATGATTAGTCAAATAAATATCCCAATTTTCAAATATATTTTTCCTTAAAAAACCTAGAAAGGTATAATCAGTGGGAAATATTAGTTAAATTACTACATGATTAGAATAAAAATATACAGTAACATTTATACTCAATTTGTGTGTGATTATTCATTTTCATTATTGTAATCAAATATACCGATCACCCGGTCAGCCGGAGAGCATATTTCACTGTAAAGAAAGAAATTTTCGTATTTTAGCAAACAATGAAGGACTAACAAGTAACAAAACTAATATAAAGCCAGGTTTGCAGAATGCAAGAATAAATCATTTTGCTACTAATTTAAATCTATTTCAACCACTACATCCATTTTCTGAGGAGTATTATGTCTGAAGATTTACATGAAATTCAACTAATAAGACAAATTGTAAATTTATTTATAAAATGTCGAATGACTCACCAGCAAGACTTTTAAATTTCAAACGCCTTTGTAAAGATGCATATATCAGGACAAAATATTGCAAAATTGTTTTATTTAAAATTTATAAAATATGTATATAATTAAAAAAAAAAAATAATGCTTATATTATATTCGTATGTTTGGTTTATTATTTTTATTAATTGTTTTATTTAAAAATTGTTAAATATAATCAAAAAATAAAAACAATACTTATTTATGTACATTCGAATATATTTGTTTTATTATTTTTATTACAAATTTTTACCTATAAATAATTTTTAAGTGTCACACAATTTAAAATCAATCTCAAGTAGTTAAATTCCCCATACTTTCAATGAGATAGAAAGAGAGGGGAATACTACACAATTGCGGGTTGCATAAAAATATTTCTGCCTCAGTCGTTTGCATTGCGCGGCCTTTCCAGGTACGTATAAGTCTTAGAGTATAGAATAGGACTAGAGAGAGCTTAAAGTATCCTGGAGAGCCACATCCTAGAGATGGCAGCACTAATGACCGACTTATAGGGAAAACATTATATTTTACGTTTGTGCTAGTTGTATTTTGATGCTTTGTTTTGAGGATATTTTGTTATTTTTAATTGAAATTAAATATGTTTATCATAATGTCAGACATATACATTTATTTAAATGGTGCTGTGCGGCCTATGGTCGAAGGAGAAGCAGTATATAAAGGAAAATAAGATTCAAAATTGAAGTTATCTGCATGTTAACTACTTATTTAATTATTTTTAGCTGGACATACTTGTGCGGATATAATACAGATAAACAGAATAATATAGAAATAAATGGACTGTGTCATTTAATAAGTAATATAACTGTGTGTTCAAACATCTAATTTGAAAGGGGCTCATCATTCAATCGTAATAACATTAAATACAAATGCACATCAAGTTCTTTGTTTTGCACGTCTTCTTCTCTTGCTGTTGCTCAACTTCTGGTATTTTTATAGTTTATTCTTCTTCTCTATAAACAATTTAAAATAAATATATAATATTAAAGAATAATAGTTACTATTTGCAGGTAACGTCTCTCTATTTTTCTTCTCTGTGCAGGGATTTTGTCGAATTTTCTTTAGGTAATTTTTAGCTTGGTTTATCATTTCTTTTTAATATTTTTCTATTAATAACTACAAAAACAATCTAATAATATTTTGAAGCATAAATTTTTATAAATACTTATATGGGATAAAATCGCTTAGGTAAAAAATGTTGTGAACACACGTTCATGAACAGTGATATGTCCTTTCCGATTTTTAACGCGATTTTCCACTTATTTTTTAATATTTCTCTTTTTGGGAAATAATGAACGGAAATGTCAGCACTTGTATAATTATTGCACTGCGGTACAGAACATTTCTTCGATTTTCGATTTGCTGCTCATTTTTTGTTGCTATTTACTTATAACCCTATATGGCAGCACAACGTTTTCCCTACAACTTATATGTTTTATTTTGCCATCAGATGTCAGACACTTTGTTGGCTCTTGCCAATAAGCGGAATCTCGTGGCCGCCATCTTGGGACGATCTACATTATAATGTATTTAAGTGCACGTTCTTCAGTTTTGTTACAAAAATACAATAATGTAACAGAAAATGAAACCATTTGTAATTAGCAAGCTATAATTCAGTAAGAAACGTATTAAAATTAATTCAATGTAAATTTGAAAGACCCAAAAAATTGTAAAATTCTTCAATTTAAAGTGAACTGCGAATAAACTTTAATCAAATATTTATAGAAATTGAATAAATAATGAATAGAACTGTTCCAATTTTATGACAATAGTAATGATTAAAGTACAAACTTACAAAAACTAGGTACCGAATAGGCAAATAATTTAAGGCTAGAAATTTCATATAAAAATATATATTTATGATGTTTACAATACAAATAAATACGAAGTACAAACATATTTATTATAAAAATAAGTTAATATTTTTGCATGAAATATGTAAAGAATACTATAAAATATATGAACTAAACATTAATAATAATATGTACAGTGTGTTTGCTGTAACCGGGCCACCATTGCTAACTTTCTTATTTGAAGAGATAGAAAGACGATTAAATTGACAAAGTTGGGCGATATTACGACAAATTTACCGGTGGAAAATACAAAATAATTGATCATCAAGTACGCGACTTATTCAACAAAATAACATTTTTTTAAATGGAATGCCAGATTGAAAATGGTACCATTTAAAAGATTTTTATGCACGGACGTATCATAATTTGACAATTACACACGAATTTCTTTGACATAAACGTTATTTTATAGCCCGCCGGGCTATAATGAAACGTCAAACCAAATTATAACCTACAATATAAACAGGCAACATGAAAAGTTTTTGTTACAAATCGAAAATTTTTATATCCTTTAATGAAAAATGAAAATTAATTTTGTGATAATATGGAAAGCAAGGAGATACACAAAATAAAACTCAAATGACAGAACTAATAAACAAACAATAAACTGTTGTTTTCCGCTTTCATAGCAACACTAGATACTGGATGTTCGATGACAAATTCTTTTCGCTACAATTTTTCTAACATTCATAATTTGAAAATTTTCGTCCGTGCATAAAGTTTTGTATGTACCACGAGCGTAACTTGCTTTTATGGCCTTTGACTTGCTTTTATCCCTCGGCTTACTCCTCGGGGTCAAAATCCCGCCGCAGGCCATAAAAGCCTCCTTACGCTCCTAATATATAAATAATTATTATTATCTGAATATAAAAGTTCATGAAAGATTTTTATAAACGAGCGTGAAGCTGTCAAAATTAAAAAAAAAAAAAATTTACATCTGCTATGTGCGGTTTCCCTGTGAAAAAATTTTGTACAAAATGTTTTATCACAGACTTCATTCAACATCCTTTTGATATTAGAGCACAGGCAGCAGTAATTCTGTTTTTTAATTCATCAACCGTATTCACTGGTCTTTGATATACTTTATCTTTAATAAAACCCCAGACAAAAAAATATAGGGGCGTAAGGTCAGGTGACCGTGCTGGCCACGGAACAGGGCCATATGTGCCAATCCATTTTTGAGGAAATCTATCATTCAAATAGTGCCTCACTGCTAGCGCATTGTGTGCTGGAGCACCATCCTGTTGAAAGAACTTCATATTTCGTGCAACGTTTAATGGCATATTATCAAGATAGTTCTCGAAAGTATCTTGAAGAAAATGTAATAATGTAAATATATTTCTTGAGTCAAACTTCTTTCAAGAAAATAAGGGCCAATCAAATATGTATCTATCAATAAAATGTCAATTGTTTTTTGTTCTATGTTAGTTTCTGTAGTTTCCATAGCAACAATGATATATGTGTATTAAAATATGAAATAAAATATTTAAATTTCAACTTGTAATAACTCTTTTGTTTCTAATTTTAGAGGCATAGTGATAATGAACATTTATAATTTAAAAAAAAAATGCAAACGACTGAGGCAGAAATATTTTTATGCAACCCGCAATTGTGTAGTATTCCCCTCTCTTTCTATCTCATTGAAAGTATGGGGAATTTAACTGCTTGAGATTGATTTTAAATTGTGACACTTAAAAATTATTTATAGGTAAAAATTTGTAATAAAAATAATAAAACAAATATATTCGAATGTACATAAATAAGTATTGTTTTTATTTTTTGATTATATTTAACAATTTTTAAATAAAACAATTAATAAAAATAATAAACCAAACATACGAATATAATATAAGCATTATTTTTTTTTTAATTATATACATATTTTATAAATTTTAAATAAAACAATTTTGCAATATTTTGTCCTGATATATGCATCTTTACAAAGGCGTTTGAAATTTAAAAGTCTTGCTGGTGATTCATTCGACATTTTATAAATAAATTTACAATTTGTCTTATTAGTTGAATTTCATGTAAATCTTCAGACATAATACTCCTCAGAAAATGGATGTAGTGGTTGAAATAGATTTAAATTAGTAGCAAAATGATTTATTCTTGCATTCTGCAAACCTGGCTTTATTTTAGTTTTGTTACTTGTTAGTCCTTCATTGTTTGCTAAAATACGAAAATTTCTTTCTTTAATACATTTTAGTTGAAATACTATGTAAAGTTATCGCCTTCTCGAGGTGTGGGTAAAAAAGAAGAACATTTGTATTATTATAAACACATATTCAATGTATTGGAACGTTTCGGAAGCTGGAAAACTTCCATCATCAGCCAATCTTTAATATTGAAAACTTTTACATCTACAATACAATAACAAAATTTTTTCGATAATACAATAACGTTTTATAAATAAATTACTTACCAGGGCATTCACGAACAATCCCCATGACAGGTATGGCCAGAAATACGACGTCGGAAAATGTATTATATGTGAAAAACGTTATGAACAGTTAAATTGGCAGGGCTGATTCCAGCCCCAAAACCTCCCAACATTGAAATTAAGGAATCGACTAGGGATGCAAATAGTCCTCCCTCCAAACTGCATAAAAGACGAAGTCAAAAGAAATGTTCTATTTAAAAAATGTATCAATTTTTTTTTACCATAACCCTGAGAGAATCCCACCAGCATCCAGAAAAAGACAAAGGACAATCAAAAAGGACACATCAACAACACGATGAATTTGGATACAAAAACACTAACGAAAACACATGGCTAAACGCCATTTTTCTGTGACGACAACGCAACAAGCGTGAAAATGTCACAAGTGTAAATCACGGAAACGGAAATTAACAGTGAAAGGATTCCAATGTATTGAGCAAAGATTATTTAAAGAAACTACAAATTTCTTTAATACAGTGAAATATGCTCTCCGGCTGACCGGGTGATCGGTATATTTGATTACAATAATGAAAATGAATAATCACACACAAATTGATTATAATTGTTACTGTATATTTTTATTCTAATCATGTAATTTAACTAATATTTCCCACTGATTATACCTTTCTAGGTTTTTTAAGGAAAAATATATTTGAAAATTGGAATTTTCGGAACAATCTCTAAGGTTGAAATAAACAGAGAAGACCGTAGGTTCCAATAAAAAATATATTTATTTGACTAATCATGCAAGAAATTTCTTATAATAATAATAATAATAATAATAATAATTTAATTATTGATACTGTATGTTGCTTGTTTTTCGAATTGCTTTTACAAAACTTGATGAAAAGTAATAAAACAATAACCGTTTTAATCGAGAATGTTTTCTTAACGATATCAAATACTTTCTAACAAAATTAAAAAAACAAGCCGTAGAAGGTAAAAACGGGTTTCGCGATATTTTTTTGATGTACATATTATGTTTAATTATTCGAAATGTAATCAACTTTTCGAAAATCTGAAAAATAATTTTAAAGAGTAAGTCCTATGCTAAAATCGCCTCGCTTACATATGCCGTCTATCTTGACGTTTTTGGTGTGAAATTTTAATTTGAACTTGGAAAAACGCGGTACTTCAATACTTATAAATCACATTTTTCTTGGGTTTTCCGTTATAACTTTTTAATTGGAAAGCGTATCGAAACGTAACAAATCCTTTGTTACAAAGAAAACTATAATTGACTTATATAAGAAAAAAAAAAAATTAAATTGATGCAGTAGATTTTGAGATAACCCCGAAAATACATACATCAAACATAAATAGCATAGACGTACAATGAGTTAGACAGAGATGACGATCCTACACTATCTATCTATCTTTGTTTTTGCGCCTGACAGATCGGTGTGTAGGGGAGATAAGACCGAATCCCTTCCAGGTACGTAGTATAGAGTTCACTGCATCAACATTAATATATTCGTCACTTACCAGCGTCTAATAATTTTTATATGTATTATTTTTATTAATGCTTTCTTTTAATGTGCATTTTATTGTCATTTATTCGTTAATTTCTTTAATAATTATTCCTGGTATATCTCTGTGGCCATGGCAATGCTCGGGATGCGGTTTGTTCACAATAGGTTAAGCTGGAGAAGTGGCCGCTAGAATTGGCCGCTAAAATCACTCTGGTTTATTTTTATTAATGCTTTCTTTTAATGTGCATTTTATTATAATTTTTCGTTAATTTCTTTAATAATTATTCCTGGTATATCTCTGTGGCCATGGCAATGCACTGCATCCGGTTTGTTCACAATAGGTAATGTTGGAGAAGTGGCCGCTAGAACTGTCCGCTATAATCACTCTGGTTACATCATTTGCAAATAGATAAATTTATTTGGGATATACGTATAAAATATGCATTTGATTAATTTTGAATTGGCCCATAAACCATAAGAAAAAATAATAAAATGTAGACTTTATCCTTAAAGTAGTACTCAATAAATAACGATTAAGATAAAAAAACATTTTTTTTAATAATTACTTGAATTTATTTCCAGGGGTACAGATGACGTCACACTATTGGTATCTTTCTCGCGCAGCCTACTACAGAAACTGGTGTGAGAAAGATAGCTATAGGTTTCTTTAAAAATTAAATACAGCTATACAAAAAACAATTATGACTTTTTGATACCACGAATTGCTTCAAAATTAAACGAACTTTAATTTAAAAATATTTTTAAAAATTGTTTTATAGGCCTATGGTCACAACAAATACATTAACATTTTCATATATTTGTAATTCAAATTTAAATATAATTATAAAATTAAATATTACTAAACAGTGCCGGAATAAAGCAGTAGTGAACAAACCAGAAACGAATAGATCAATGCGCGCTGACTTCATAGTGGTAGAGATTTGCACAAGTCGAGAATTGTATAAGACCATTGTAATATATTTTGAGGTTTGACAATTCAAAAAATACATAAGCAGTTATTTGAATAAAGGCAATGTTAATTTTTTCGATTTTTATCCATTACCATGTTTTGTAAGTTGATATATGAATAAAGTGAAATTTGAATTTTCGTACACTCTGTCCCTACCCCGTTATCATAACGTACAAATATTGTCTTGTACATTTCTTGCCTTATACAAATACCTAATGTACATATATCGCCCTGTACATATCTTGCCTCGTACATTTTCATAAAGTACAAATATTGTCCAAATGTAATGTCTGCAACAAATCCCATCAATTATCGTTCTGCCAAGTACCACCAGATGTCATATTGCTTATTTCTCTTTGCCTATGTTATTTCAGTGAAACCTTCTAGTCGTTATATTATCTATGGATGAAATTCGATGTGTCATAAAGTGATAGTGAACAGCTGCTATTTGTGAGTTGTCGCTGTTATATTTATTACGTTATTTTGACAATTTTACTACTACAAATTGATGTAAAAATAATGGAAAACGAAATAATTGAAAGAATAACATTTATTCTGAAATCACTGGACTCATCTCATTGTAAACAAAGTATATTTAAAAATTTATCACTATTAAGAAAAATTGTTACAAATAAGCAACAGTTCATAGTTGTATTAGATAATAATGGGATACGAATTTTGATTAGATGTTTGTCAGAGAAAAATTCTAATATTATTGATATGGGATTAAGTATTTTAGGAAATTGTTGTGTAGAACAAAAATGTGCAAAAGAGGTAAATATACAATAAAATTATATTTTTAATTGATAAAAACTAAAATGATATATTAAAAGTTTGTAAATTTATAGGTTGTAAAGCATAATGGGTTACAAATTTTAACAGATATTTTGAAAAACTCGACTTCAGATACAATTATTTGTCGCACATGTAGACTAATAGGAAATATTGCTAAATTCGATAATTATGCCAGTGAAATATATAAGTATGGTATTGCACCAATTATAATTCATATTCTTAATATATCAATATCTGAAGTTAGTCTATATTGTAAAGAAGAAAAGAACAATAAGTCGTATAATAAAATCTCTATGACGACTCACATGATGGCCGTCCGAGTATTGCGGTAATTGAAATACAATAATATTGGTTACATTAAGTTATAGTATTTTTGTTTCAGCTTACTTTGGGAAAGTTACTCTAACCGGCCAAACATGATAGGGGATGGGGCTGTGAAAGTAGTCTCACTACTATTAATACATTATACTGGAAGATGGTGTGCGAATGAGTGTTTCGAATTGAAAAAGAAACAGACAGAAAAATTACTTCAAGACATTTTAAAGTGCTTATTACTGTTTAGTAAATTAGGTACAATAGAATGTGCACAACAGGTACAATAATTACACTAAGGCCCGATATTTTAATCTCTGGTTAAACTGCCGGTTATACGTTATAAGAACAATGTGATATCGAAAAATTGATTTGTAATTTTTACAATTTAGGCTATGAGGTGAGCGAGGCCAAGTGACTTTGACAAGTGCTTGTGGGGCCCAAATATGGTTGCCAAGAATACGGTTTATGTACGTTGCCTGTGTTGCCAAATAAATTTGAGTGTAAAATTAATAAATAAAATAGTAAAGCTATGGGTCATCCAGCGAATCAAGCGGTTTACGTCATAAGTACAATGTCACTAGAAACAATGACGTCATATGTTAAAAAGTTTACATGGGCATGTAAAACGGATTAAACTATGATCTGTGGGCTGCCTTCATAAATCCAAATCTTTCTTAAAAAGGTAATACGTCTCATCATTTTTTCCAGCGAAATCCAATTTTATTTAAAATATTCTGAACGATACTGCTTACGCCGTTATAAATACTTCATTCTTGTAGTAAATGCAACAAACTATCTGGTATTATGTGATATCCTTAAAAAAATACAGAATATTGCATACCATACAATTTCTCACTGTTTTTTGTACATTGCGTATAGCGTTTGCCACATGCTGTACATATAGATTTAATTTTCAAATTATTACTAACAAATAGAACGAAATATTACCTCAATATTACAATTCAGTGGAAGTAAGAACCCACCAATCTATTTTTCATTTTCAAAATAAGGCAATAAATTAACTACAAGCACTTGAATTTGACATGACAGAACATTTGACATTTTGTCAATGAACAACGAAACCAAAAACAAAATGAAATCACAATACAGGTTGAAAAGTATAATATACAGGGTGTAACACGTACACCGACCACCGCCATTATTACCTTTATTATTATAGTTACAAAAAAATACTATAGAACAAAGTTGTAGGGGACCAAGGGGGACATCCTTTCAGAGAAGATTTTTTTTTTAAATCTGGTTCTCAAGTTACAACACAAAGTTATATTTTTTCAAATGGGATTCTACATATTTTTTATGCCTATTCGATAGCATATTTTTTTCTGAATTTAACCATGTATTAGTTTTATATCCTTACATAATAAAAATATTGAAAAAAATGCGATTGAAATTTAAATAAATTTTTATTTTAAATATTATTGTACAGTAGGCCATGGATGAGAAACAAGAGTGATAAATTTAAATTGAAAATTAATAATTGTTAATTGCTCCTTATAAATAATGTTCTATTTGATTTCCATTATTTTCTAAGCATAATTCTATTCTATTTAAAACAGAAGAAGTAGCTTTTATTACAGTTTCTGGTGTCAAAGCAGCGCAAGCTTCTCTAACTCTGTCCATCAAATTTTGTTTCGTTGTCACTGGTTTTGAATATACTATATCTTTAAGATATCCCCATAAAAAAAATCAAGGGGTGTCAAGTCCGGGGAACGAGCCGTTCGTACACTCGACGAGTATTGTGAGCCGGCGCTCCATCTTGTTGGAACCACATATTTTGTCTTTCATTCAAGTTTAAATCTTCTAAATTATTTAATAATTCATTTTCCAAGAAACAAATAATGTGCAGCGTTTAAATTGTCTTCATAAAAATGTGGTTCAATAATTTTATTCCCAAACATTCCAAGCCATCTGTGTTGATTATTTTTTTCTCTAAATTCACGAGGATGTTTTTCAGCCCAAATGTGCTCATTATTTCTATTAAATAATCCATTATTTGAAAATTTAGATTCATCTGTCCACAGAATTTTTCTAAGAATATTATTATCGTCCTGATACTGCACCAAAAACCATTCGCAAAACACTATTCTGCGTTCATTGTCATTATTATGTATAGCATGTAATAGTTTGTATGAATATGATTTTAAATTATGCTTTTTCAAAATGCGCCATACGGACATATTAGAAATAAAATGTTCTTGAGCAATTTCGCGTGTGGATGAATTGGGATTACGCGCAATAGAAGCTAAAACTGCGATTTCTATTTCTTCATTGTTTCTCACGGGATGTTGCCTTTCACGTTTTTGTGAAAATGATCCATAGTTTTTCAAATTTCGTGCTAATCGCCTGATTACTGACCTCCCTGGACGCGGTTTGTTTGGATATCTCGTGGCATAAATATTGCACGCTTGTATGGCATTTTCATTACACTCACCATAAATTAATAATAAACGATACAAATCTTCATTTGTATAAACATCAGCCATATTGATACAAAATAATCTCAAAACACAAGGGGTGCGATTCAGTGGGTTATATTAAAGTCTGTACTAACACTTGTATTAACTAAAACACTGTATTAGCTTAAAACACATTTTAAAACAAAGGTGATTCAGTGGTCTGTATTAAGCTGTTTTAGTTAAAACGCAAAATTACACTTGGCAACACTGTAATAACTGTCAAAGTGCGAAATTGGCGTCATTTGAAACGTCAATTTTTTGTATTTGTGATGTTTTAGGTTATATTACACTACTTTATGACCTATATTTTAAATTTTAACATATTAAAATGCCAGGAAAAAGAATTACAGAACCGATTGGTTTAATGAAGAAAAGATTATTTTAATAAGAGGCAATTACTAAACGGAACGGTATTATTGAAAATAAGGGAAATGACATTAAAATAATGAAAAATAAAAAAGCTGCATCATTTTGAAGTGGTAAATTGGAATGTCCAAAGAAATAAAAGTGATGTTTGTGCTGATTGATATTTTTTATTATTGTAATCAAGTTTCCATTATTGTAAATAAGCATTTCTTTGTTGTAATCAAAATTTCTTTAAGGATTTCTTTGTTTGTAATAAAAAAAATCAAAATCAAATCAATATTATTTTAATTCAATGTAGCGGGGCCCCTAAAATGTGAGGGGCCCATAGGCAATTACCTACTCTGCCTAATGGGTAATCCGGCACTGATTGAAATGCAATTCAAAGAGTGAAATTGCACATTATTTAAAAGAAAAACTAAAACTGTAGGAGGTACATCACCGCCAAACCCAGATATGTCAATTCGAATCAAATTTATTACATTCTGAAATACATTTTTTGATAATCGGTATCACTTTAGGAGAGAGTATTGTCATAGTTTTTCGTCTTCTGTATATCCTTCTTCGTCTTCTACAATCAACAACGCGCCAAACATGCTCAATTCTTTCAACAGCACGTATTGTGTCACCTATTTTACTTAAACAAACTTAGAAAATAGACAACATATAAATAATTGTTGTAACTTACCTGAATTTATTCATATTAACCTCAATTTTTTAAATTATTCATTTTCTGTTTTATTATTTCATTTTAAGTTCAATATTTGCTTTAGTACACTTTATGAATAGTCAAATATATAATTTTAGTTTAATATTTCATATTTGACATTATGAATTAAGGTTAATACAATACTTAAAACAGATATAACCCATTCTAAGAAGTGTTTTAATTTCCTAGGCAACTAATACACCTGTATTAAAATAAACACTCTAAAACAGTCTAATACAAGCCACTGAATCAGGTTTTTTAATACAACCCTTAATACAGATCTTAAAACAGCCTAATACAACCCACTGAATCGCACCCATTGAATACAATTTACAACAATTAGTACGCCAATTATTATTTGACATATATTTTGTTCTTTTGTTATTGTTTTTCATCCATAGCCTACTGTACAATAATATTAAAAATTAAAATTTATTAAAATTTCAATCACATTTTTTTCAATATTTTTATTATGTAAGGATATAAAACTAATATATGGTTGAATTCAGAAAAAAATATGCTATCGAATAGGCATAAAAAATATGTAGAATCCCATTTGAAAAAATATAACTTTGTGTTGTAACTTGAGAACCACTGGTTTAAAAAAATATTTTCTTCTCTGACAGAATGTCCCCCTTGGTCCCCTACAACTTTGTTCTATAGTATTTTTTTGTAACTATAATAATAAAGGTAATAATGGCAGTGGTCGGTGTACGTGTTACACCCTGTAGACATATAATATTTAGTAATATACATGTTCAGAATTACCAATATTAAAAAAAAAAAATAATTAAACGTCATTTTGCAAAAATTTACAAAATTTTACTTAATAATAATATATCCCAATATAATTATTTCTATTAAAGGTGTCAAATACATACAATAATAAAAAAAACAATAAAATATCGTTAATAAAATATATTTAAAAAAATTAAGAAAATTTCAAAAGTCCCTAAACGATGACATAAACCGCTTGATTCACTGGATGACCTATAGTTAATATTAATGAATATCATGTTGTTTTACTTTTTAACACAAACTTAATATTTAAAAATTATGCGACTTGTGCTGCTATCTACGATACAAAGATTTCTTGGCGCATCAAATTTGAAGAAAACCATCACATGAATGTTGAACGTCTTGTATATTTTAAAAATTAAGTTTATGTGTTAAAAAGTAAAACAACATGATATTCATTAATAATAACTAGCTTTACAATTTTATTTATTAATTTTACACTCAAATTTATTTGGCAACACAGGCAACGTACACAAGCCGTATTCTTGGCAACCATATTTGGGCCCCACAAGCACTTGTCAAAGTCACGTGGCCGCCCGCACCTCATGATATCAACGCTGTGCTTGTCTTTTAACTGGCTGTTTAACCGGAGATGAAAATACGGGGCCTAAGGCGGTATTTCCATCTCTTGTTAAAGGTTACGTTAAACTCTGTTAACTGACAGTTAAAAGAGCAATATAACATAAGTTGTAAAAATTACCCACATGTAAATTTTTTGATGCGACAATTTTCTGATAGCGTGGCCAACTTCATTAAATTACATCGCGCTTATTATGGCAATCTCAAATGTCACTAAAATTACTCAAACCAAATTACTGATGACGTACGTCAAGTGGCGCCACTACACGGAGTATCAAAGTATTATTGGGAATGCACACAAAATTCGAAATGCATAAATATCACTCGGTACATTTCTGGCCATGTACAATTGCGCCCAAAAAAAAAAAAAAAAAAATGGAAACACCTATGTTTATCTAGTTAGTTGTTTTTATGAATTTTTAACATTGTAATTTGACTTCCATGTCAAAATGACATCAAATGATGTGTCACACAAGCAGTGGCGTGTCATTATGAAATCCATAAAACTGTTTTTATTTATTTAATTTTTATTTTACTAATTAAATAATTTAATCAAAACAGAGAAAGAGAAACGTATATTACTTATATGAAAAATAAAATATAATGAAAAACGGTGAATACAGTGGCGGATCTAGGCCCTTTTTACAGTGGCTCGAGCCACTGTGAAAATTCTCTGAGCCACTGTAACTTTTTTAAAATTATTATAAATGTAAATATTTCAAAAATCATTTTATTTGTATATTTTTTTTATCGACATGTCTATATTGTATATAACTTAATATGTAGTATTAATATTAGTAATAATTTTTACTTATGCTTAATTTCACATTAATTTCATCTGTTGTTTATTGCAGATAAATTTTAATTAGGTAAATAATTCAAAACAATAGATTCATTAACTTTAATGTCCAAATACTGTGAGAATAAAGTACCTAAAAATTGTAGCTTTTCATCTCAGAAAAAAATGTTGATAACTTTCAAAAAAATAACCTTCAGTGGCGGTCTTAGGGGGTGGCAAGCAGGGCAATTGCCCGTGGCCTCACGCAAGAACCCGAGTAGAAAAAAGTTGATATTTAAAACTTATTTCTGTACATGAAAGGGGGGAAAACATGCTTTTGCACATCCCTTGAAAAAAATGTAACTTTTAAATTTAAGGCATTTGACCTTGAACGAAAAAAAAATTTTGCCTGCGGCGCATTTTCTTTTTTGTATACCTTACCTCACCAAAGGACCTCGCAAAGTTATTAAAGTCTAGATCCGCCACTGGGTGAATACAAAATTATAAACCAAAAAGTCAAAAACAAAAAATTAATATTTTATGGGGGCTCTATTTATTTCTATCATAGTTCTGGTTTTTCCATTTTCATTCAAATGTCAGGCATTTTAGTGCTTTCAAATTGATATTGACATTTAGGTAAATAATTATAGAAAATTTACGACGCCTATGTTTGAATATCCTGGCAAGACTGAAAATATATTGCCCTGTACATTTCTCTCCATGAATATTTTTTCGAAAGTATAAATCTCCTCCTTGAAGTTATATTGCCCTGTTCATTTGTCACCTGATTCATTTTGCGAAATGTTCAAATCTATACCATGAAGTTGAAGCGACTTTGAAATTGGCGCGTTCGCATATCAAAGTACACTCGGAAAACAAAATATATTTTATTAATTTATAGTTTGCAGACTAATATTTAGTTCTTCTACTTATTTTTAGATGGCATATTTGAAAGACACGAATTTCAAATTCTAATTATTACCGATTTGGTATTTTCATATTCCTGGATTATTGGTTGTAATAATAATAATAATAATAATAATAATAACATTTATTTGCCCAACAGTTTTACACTACTTACAGGACAAAAATATAAAACTAAAGTAAGCATGTACAAAAAAAAAATATGTAAACAAAAATAATAAATGTAAATGTAATATTAATAATAGTAAATATATAACAATACATAAAATGAAAACGTTTATATGGCCGTGTTGATTAGGAAATTCTTTAAGCTATTGTAAGATATATTATAAATATCTATGAAGCTAGTAATCTTATTGGCATTGTTGCATATTATGTTGACTGGAGATCGGAGTAAAAGATTGGTTCTGGAGTGGTTCGGCTGGAATGCAATACATGATCGAGATGAAATTCTGGGAACATGTATGTTAAGTTGTTTTAATAGGTCTGGACAGTCAATATCATTATTTAATAATTTAAATAAAAATAAAATTGACATATTATATCTACGATGATGTAGTGATAATTCGTTAAATTTATCAAGCAGAAGATTGTATGGAGTACCTCTTGGTGGATATTGCCTATCACATTTTAGACACAGATATTTAAGAAACCGTTTTTGTACAGATTCCAGCTGATTAACATGATAATTGTATATTGGGTTCCATATTAGTGCACAGTATTCCAATTTAGATCTTACATAACTCACATAAAGAATATAAATTGCAGATACATCAGTAAAATTTGCACAATTTCTAATAATGAAACCCAACATACGATTTGCTGACAAAATAATTTCATTGTAATGGAATGTGAAGGTAAGTGAAATATCGAAGTTAACTCCCAAATCTTTCATATTCATTTGTCGTTGTAATTTGTAATTAGCAACTCTATATTCAAACATAACAGGATTTCTTTTGCGATGATAAGACATTATTTTACATTTCGACGGATTTAATTTCAACTTATTCTGTTCACACCATTCGTTTACAGTATCAATCATAGATTGCAAATAACAACAGTCAGGTATATCGGATACAGTACAATAAAGTTTTAAATCGTCAGCAAATAACAACTTTTGACAACTAATTTTATTACAAATATCGTCAATATAAATGGTAAATAATAAAGGACCTAAGTTGGACCCCTGTGGTACACCAGAGGGCGCTTCGAACATATTTGATGTGAAACCATTATACTGTACGAATTGTATTCTATTACTAAGGTAGGAAGTAAACAGCTGTTGAAGTGATGCACACATACCGAGATGACTAAGCTTTTGAAGTAAAATAGCGTGGTTGATCTGGTCAAACGCTTTTTGAATGTCCATGTAAATCACATCGACTTGGCCACCCTTATCCACAGCTTCAGTTAAATATTGGGTGATGATTGCTAAATTGGTAACTGTGGATCTCTTCTCCCTGAAACCGTGCTGTGAGTTGGATATCTTGTTTTTTATATTGTTATGGATATAGGAATGTAATATCATTTCAAAGACCTTTGAAAAGTTATTTAATATAGATATAGGCCTGTAGTTCCTGATGTTTGATGCATTTCCTGATTTTAAAATAGGACATACTTTGGAAACTTTCCAAATTTTTGGAAATTTTTCATTTTTCAAAATTAAGTTGAAAATATATGTAAGTGGACCTGATAATGGGTATGCACAGTCTTTTACCAGGAAAGATGGTATTTGATCGGAGCCTGCTGTCATTTTGTTCTTTAATTTCTTTATAGCGAACTTTACGTCTTCTTCGTTGACAGAATGAAGAGAAAATGTATCCCAATCACTGTTATAATAATTTATGGGATTTTGATCTAATTCCGGATTCTGGTACACACTGCTGAAGAATGAAGCGAATGCATTGACAATTTCTTCCGGATTGCAATAATTAACATCATCCATGAACATGTTTCCTGGAATTCGAGACTGGCACTTTTTCATCTGTATAAAATTCCATAAGTTCTTATGGTCATTTTTAATAGATGTTTCAGCCGATTTTATAAAGTTTCTGTATGATTCGGCAACTTCGTATTTAATTTTTTTCCTCAACTCCCTGAACTCAGCGTAATCATCGGGTGAATTCGTTCTTTTATAAGTTTTGTGTGCAATATTCTTTTTACGTATGTCTGATATAATATCACGCGTGTACCAGTATGGGTAATATTTTCGTGATGATTTTAATCCATAAGTGGGAATATGTAAATCAAATATTTCGTACAGTTTACAATAAAAATTGTCGCATGCTTCGTCTACTGTTGTAAATTCTCGTAAGAAAGACCAATCGACACATAATAAAGAGTTGTATAAAGCGGGAAAATTTGCTTTTTTAAAGTTGTACCGCTTCTCTTGGTTAACGGCCGGAAAACTCTGATATTCAGCTTTGTTCAAGTTAATTAAGATTTCTAGTGAAGGATGATGAATATCTTCTTTCACATATTCTAAATCTGAGCGCGCGACAGAGCACTCTATGTTAGATACAATAACATCTAGGATTTTGTTGTTAGAGTTTGGAATACTATTTAGTTGATTGTAGTTTAAAAATTCACATAAGTTTTTAAAACAATAAAATTTTCTGTCACTCATATCTTCGATTATTAAACCTGGAATATTAAAGTCTCCAACAATTAACACTTTTTCATTGTTTAAAAGTTCATAGGTACTAAACACTTCGAAAAAAGATTCGAGTTCAGACGGAGATATATGGGGGGGTAAATAAATTACGAAAATTATGAGTTTGTTATGTTTACCGTTAATAATACACCCCACTATATCGATAGAATCAAACACTGTAGTTAGAAAGTCTAGATTTAATTGGACCACTAATAAGTTATTTTTTACAGCAATTAGTACACCACCTCCTTTACTTAATCCAATTTTATCAGTACGTCTGTCACAACGATATACATTATAATTTGTAGGGAAGAGTTCTGTATTATTTATGTTATTGTTAAGCCAAGTTTCTGTGACACATACTATGTCGAAGAGAGAAGACGATGCAGAAGAATAAAATAAATTTGTTTTTGTGTTGAGACCCCGGACATTTTGATAAAACATACTGATGTTTTTAAGAATACTGGAGAAACTGTTGGGCACTACTTGTTTAAAGACACAATTTTTGGTAAACCACGGACATATTTTATCGTTAAATTGTGTTCGCCGTTACTTCTTCTTCTGTCTAATTCAGATTTTAACTTCTTATAGTGTTCAATTTGACGTGGAGTACGGTCAAAAGAAATTCCAATAGATTTAAATTTATCAATAGAACAGATATCTTGACGTTTGTGTATTATTTTGTGTACAGTTTCGGAATCTTGTAATCTTATTTTTAGTGGCCGAGATTTACCAGCATCATATTTACCCAGACGTTGAGGCTTTATTAGAGAGATATTTATATCTTTATCAGCTAAATTTATTATCTCTGCTACCACCCTCTTATCAGTTTCGAATCTGATTGTACTATTTTTATCATTTGATTCACATACACCATATATAATTACGTTATTTTTCCTTTTATCCCGCTCCACAATTTCAGCAATAACCTCCTCAAATTCAAAATTTTCACGAACTGCAGCTTCATTGGTATTTAGCTTTTGTTTTAAATCTTGTATTTCATTTCTGAGTTCTTCAATTAAAGAATAAATATCATTTTCAGTTTTCTCTTTCGACGCGCATTTATCACAATAATATATACGCTTATTTAATTTAAGATTACTTAATTCGCTTCTAGATAACCCAGAGCATTTAGTAGTATTGTGTACTGGATCTTTGCAAAGATCACAACGCAATGCTTCATCAACAGTGATTTCCGATGAACATTTTTTGCAGTTGATAAGAGGCATAACTGCTGAGAAGCGGTGGTAGTCGGCAGATAGGCGAATAAATTAACCAAATTTATTTAGTTAGCGCACTACTGATATGTACAAACCAGCAGAGGATATTGACAGTCCGGAACCACGTTCTCCACAGCAGATTGATGGTTATCTATTTAATTCAACGGTGAACCACAAAACACACTACCGCACTGCATAGAGTATACTTTTAGACACTGATTCTACAAATCCAAATAATTTTAATTTCAATATAAACCAATTTTTTTTGCAAAAAACTGAAGAAACAATCGCACATGCTACTGCATGCTATAAACACAGAGATAGATAATAGAAAAAATAATACATATTTTATAGTATTATCACAGAATAGACATATACAGAAGCGACACTCTTTGTCTACACCATTGTTGTTGCGATTTCATGTTTATGACCTTGAACTTTAAATTTGTTGGCAAATTTACGTGCGAAATTTAAATTGTTTTAAATGGTAAAAGAAAAGTTAGGACACAAAGGTACTAAAATTTTAATTTTATTAACGAATTAAGAAGAAATCATAAAATAAACACATAATTATGTTCTTATTGGACAAATACGTGAATTTTACAAATTCAATACAATGCAGAATTTTCTATATCTTTGACGTGGGAAACACAAACGTCAGATTCAATGAATATGTCCCAAATATCCTTCTCCATCAAATCTTCTCTTCCGCAGGCCTTGAGCCACATTTTACACCTATATTTATTAAGTGAATATACATTTTGCATGATATGGAAGTCGTTTTGCATTACTTACATTTATGGATCTTTCGCTTTCTCCATTTTTTAAATCTCCTTATACAGTTTGTATATGAACAAATAAGTCCTCCCGATTCTACCTTCTTCGTTTTTTCTATTTTATTAGAAACTAACACCACATCTAAAATTCACAAACGGTTCACAAAATGACATATGTAAAAAGTGAGAAGACGTGTTTGGTTTGCTTGAATTAGCCATAACCCTAAAATACATGGGCGTGACAAGCTGAGACAATAGTTTCTCCAGAATATGTGAAGTATAATGATTTTCTTTATGATAACGATTTTTCCTATCGTTTGTTGAAAAAATAACATGTTTGTTCTTATTAGAAATCAATTTGTGTTTCTGAATATATTTTTATTATTGACCCCAACAGATAATGAAATGAACAAAGAATCGTAAGATACGAAGATATGCCGAAGCAATCCGATTTTATCCGATTAGCCCTTTAAATTTGTTGGCATACTCTTTCTCTCTCTAATTTTCGTTTCTCTCTCTGACTGTCGGTTCTGTATGAATGTCTATTCTGTGGTATTATCACAGAATAAACATCTATACAGAAGCGACAGTCAGAGAGAGAAACGAAAATTAGAGAGAGAAAGAGTATGCCAACAAATTTAAAGGACTAATCGGATAAAATCGGATTGTTTCGGCGTATCTTCGTATCTTACGATTCTTTGTTCTTTTCATTATGTCGACGTGAACATTTTCCGTTAGTTGTCAATAATAAAAGTATATTGAGAAACACAAATTGCTTTCTAATAAAAACAAATATGTTATTTTTTCAACAAACGATAGGAAAAATTATTATCATAAGGAAAAACATTATATTTCACGTATTCTGAAACAGATGTTCTCTTAGCTTGTCACGCCCATGTATTTTAGGGTTATGGCTAATTCAAGCAAACCAAACATGTCTTCTCACTTTTGACATATGTCATTTTGTGAACTGTTTGTGAATTTTAGAAGTGGTGTTAGTTTCTAATTAAATGGATAAAATGAAGAAAGTAGAGTCGGGAGGACTTGTTTGTTCATATAAAGACTATAAATAAATTTAAAGAATGGAGAAAGGGAAATGTAAGTTTTTTTCGTTTCCGAAAGATCCAGAAATGTAAGTTATGTAAAACGACTACCATATCATGTAAAAGGTATATTCATTTAATAAATATAGGTGTAAAATGTGGCTCAAGGCTTGTGGAAGAGAAGATTTGATGGAGAAGGATATATGGGACATATTCACCGAATCTGACGTTTGTTTCCCACATCAAAGATATAGAAAATTCTGCATTGTAATAAATTTGTAAAATTTAGGTATTCGTTTAATAAAAATATAAGTATGTGATTTATTTTATCTGATTTCATTTTAATTCGTTAATAAAATAAAAATTTTAGTACTTTTGTGTTCTAATTTTTAAATTTCGCGCATAAATTTGCCAACAAATTTAAAGTTCAAGGTCATAAACGTAAAATCGCAACAACAATGGTGCCGGCAAGGAGTGTCGCTTCTGTATAAATGTATTCTGTGGTATTATTCTAATATTTCTTTGGACTTTAATCTGACAGTTAATATATACAGCGTGTCTCTTAAATAGGGGGACATGGCTTAACCACAGATTCCTGAGGCTAAAATAAGACGATTTAACCAAACTTGCTTCTACCGGAAAGTGTACCGTTTAGCCAGAAATCTGCTTCAAAGTTCTTCGAAAAAAAAAAATTATTTTGCTTATAATAATCGGACGCTTTATTCGATTTGGATGAAATTTGGTATGACAGTTTATATGGTTATAGGTCATCTTTTAAGGTGATACTTGTTATTATTAGTGAACCACTAGTGCATGAAAGTTAGGTCTCCCAACATTAATTAGACCGTAACTTTTTAATGGCAATGCCGAAAACGTGAAATTATTTTTCTTCAGAAAGATACATTCAATAGTAAACTTTTGTCTCTCTGTGTAATTTGTGATATCTGTTACGGTTCACACAGAAAAAAATAAAATCTTAGTGTCTGCACTGCTAAATTTTTAAAATAAATTTAATCTAGCAGTCTATCCAAATGTCAAACAAGTAATTTTTAATGATAGTAACAATTGTTTTACGGGTTGTCAAAAATTTTCTTCGCAATATTCTAAAATTAGTAACATCCGTGTGTTCGGTCTAATAGTATTTTACTACCATTATTATAAATAAGACGATTACATATCTTAGCTTACTCCTAAACAAGTTGTAAAGATTGACAACTAGTTACTGTCATTAAAAATTACTTCTTTGACATTTGGATAGACTGCTAGATTAAATTTATTTTAAAAATTTAGCAGTGCAGACACTAAGATTTTATTTTGCCATTAAAAAGCTACGGTCTAATTAATGTTGGGAGACCTAAGTTTCATACACTAGTGGTTTACTAATAATGACAAGTATCACCTTAAATGATGACTTATAACCATATAAACTGTCATACCAAATTTCATCCAAATCGAATAAAGCGTCCGAATATTATAAACAAAATTAATATTTATTATTAATTAATCATAAAAGGTATATTTCATAAGATTTAAAAATACAAATATTAAACCTTGGCAAATATATTCAAAATGGGATAAAGGCGAGGGTCAAAGATGACAGAAGACTCCGTAGGAAGAAAATTTAAATGTGCTAAAGCAAAACTTCACGGATGTTTTCTATTTCTGACAGTTACATATTTATGTATCATCGCATGAAACACAAGTAAATTAATTAAAAGGTAAATAAATATAACGCACGTGTAATTTAAATATATTGTCACAGATTATTTATTTAATGGTATGTCATCAATGTTTAATTTTAGAATTCTCCTTGTGGTATAATAGTTTTTATTTAATTAATTATCAAGCATTATAATTAACATACGGGGTTACGCAAACTGTCAATTATTTATATTCATCGTCAGATATCTTACGTTAGTTCCTTTCTTGCTTTTGCGCAGCGAAGTTGTAGTGTGCTTCAGTAGTGATTGAGTTCTAGTTGAAGTCTGTGGGATTTTTGGATATACAGTTAGGGCTGTAGTGATCTGATCCAACTAAGTTGGTTAAGAGGATTGTCTCCGGATCACCACCGAAGCGGCAGAGGTTCCGTAGTGACCTCCCGTGTGGACCCGGGGGTCGCCAGCGTTAGCAGCAGGGTAGGCTTGTAACTTGCGGTACTGCCCGTGGTTGCCAACATGTGTGCATGATGTGTGAATGCTGGTTTTACTCCTCACTGAGTTTTTATTTACAGTTTTGTTCTTTATAGGAGCTAAGTGATTTCCTTGCTCCGCGAGAGAGAACTTCCATTTTCTTTTAGTTAGTGTTATTTATTGTTATTCTGTTTCGGGATAATTTTTGGGTGAGTTGGTTTAATATTACTTTCAAATTAGTGCTCCTTCTTTTCACACTCAGCTTTAACAATATACTATTTACTTTCATTTAATTATACATTTATAATATTCTTTTTATCACAACCTTCTGAAGGTAGGGAAATATATCATTCTAATCGCAATTCTTTTGGGTAGTAAAGAACGGGAATATTTGAGAGAACAAATAATGAACAATTAGCGACCTTAAACAGAACAAATGGAACAAGCGATGGAGAGTGGGGTAGATATGGACACTTTTTTCAAACTCTAATAACTCTGTCAAATGTTTTATATTTTTGCCTGTATACTATATTCATCTGGCAATAAATGTCTGTAGTTTATTTTTCATAAAACAAAACATACACAGGTGTGTTAGCCATATTTTTAAAAAGTGCATTTGTCCACATGTACCCCAGTACCGGGGTACATGTGGACTCGTGTTGAGGCACATGTGGACACATGCTGGAGCACATTCGGATATGATATTTGATGTTAGTTTTTCATTAAAAAATAATTAAATATCAGGTAATATTTACTTAGAAATTATATTTATATAATATATGTATGTATATTATAAATACAAAAATTGCAAAAAAAAAATAAAAAAACAAATCAATATTACACAAAAGTAAATAAATTATTAGGTACAACGGTATATGATTTTTTTTTCAATTTTACTGCATATTTATACGCAAGTCTTTGTGTTTGTTTGTAAGTAGTCCAAAATGAATATTCGATGATTTTATTAAGTACTCTCATAACAAAGTTTCTTCTTGGACAGTAAAAATTCTTCTGGACGAATATTTCCCTATTTTATCTGCTTCTTCTTCTTCTTCATTTTCAGCCCCAGAGTCTATCAAACTAACTTTTTCTTTCGTAGACCTTATACGATTAAAAAGCATAAATTTCTTCAAATTATATTTCAGAGCAGCATTTCTAATAGACAAATTTTATTGCAGGACATCTTGAATAGCTCTTTTAACATCTGCTTCATTAATTAATGCCCGATCAGTTTTTGTTTTATATTTGCGTACCATTCTGAAATTAAAATTTCATGTTTATAAAAAAATTTAAACGAAAACTTTAATTGGGGCACAAATGGATAGTCTACTTCTGCCCCATACTACTATGTCCACATGTGCCCCATAGAGCGCAAAAAAAGTTAATAGCATTCATTTTATGAAAAATATAAATTTTTATTTTTTATTTAATTATGCAAAAATACTACAATATGCATGCAGGTATTACTGCTATAGTAAAACTTTCTTATGGCAAGAACAATATATTAAAAAAATAAAAATAAGAAAACGCAAAAACTTACTTGCATATCCGTCTCACACGAATCACCCTGTGAAACTAAAAGTTCTTGTTGTAACACTACGGTATTTCATATGGTATATAGAGGCAAACAGAGCCATCTTTTGGTGTAAAGATAAAGAAATTAAATCTGTAGAATAGCCCAAACAGACTGGCTGGTAGCACAAGTGTGGTTCTAACACCGGTGTTAACTAGAACCATGTCAACGACTTGACACATACTTCAGATTTGTTAAGAAAACAAGTGTTGCCAATATATTGATCAAGTTGAAAATTTACTGACAGCCATATTCAATAAATCTGCCAACACTATTTAAAATTATTTAATATGATTTGTTTTTTAACTTGTTTTTAGGAAAAACAGTTTTAAATAATGAGGTCAAATTTATTGAATATGGCTGTCAGTACATTTTCGACTTAATTCAGTATATTGGCAACTCTTATTTTGTTAACAACCCTGAAGTATGTGCCACGTCATTGACACGGTTCTAGTTAGTACCGGTGTTAGAACCACGCTTGTGCTACCAGCCCTTGTGTACACAAGTGCCCCTTGTCCATATCAGCCCCACTCTCCCCTACGTAAAAAAGTAAGTAGAAAATGAGGTCTGTCACAATTTTTTATTTTTATCTTTAATCGATAGAAAGATGAAAATTATTAGATATGTATTTTTTTATTTTTGCTCATAATGACCGTTAATTATAAAAAAAATCTGTGTTTAAAAGTAGCGTCCTTCAAAAAAAAAACGGCTGACTTACCCCACTTTTTCTCTGGCCTAATGTCGAAGTGACAGCAAAATAACCTCAAATTTACAAAAATAAATAAATTAGTTGAATAGTCTAAATCAGTATAATACCTTATTAATTTACTAAATTGAAGAATAAATCAATATTCTGAGATATTCCACTTATGCTACAATAGCCAGACAATTTAAATCTTAACCTTTTATGTTTAACTGAAATGGATCATAGATGGATGCTATGCAGTGAACTCCAAGTAAAAATTATGGAAATATATAAAACTGTTTTATATTAATATATTATACTATTTAAATACACATTTCATTTTCAATTTTTAGCCCATTTATATTTTTCTTTTTCATTGTAGATGGTCTGTGGCAACGACCAAATATAACTAGACAAAACATACTTTCATTTGTTTTGATTTCGGCTGGCCTGACAGAGATATAGGCGAAAAAAATTAGCTATAGATGTCAGGTCGAGCGGCGACAAAATGGAGACGAAAGAAGGAAAACAAATGCACGTGTATACCTGTAACGTCAGTTGACAGTGTTATTTTACATCTGTAACAGATAAGTATCCAGTGTCTGTGCAGCAAAAAGTGCAAAATGGAAAAAGTGAATATTGATCTAAGTGATATTTTTTGACTACATTGGTTCTTCAAGACCAATAAAGGAAGGAGAAGCTGTGTATAAAGCAGGCCATGTAACCATGTGCGGTTTGAAGAACACTGATTTAAACACAGTTTTTGGATTTTGCCTTCAAACGAGCAATTTAAATGGAGCTCCTCACTTTATTGAAGTGTTATTAAAGCCAAATTTACAAGGCAAATGTACTTGTAAGGCCGGGTTATGAGGAAAATGCAAACGCATAGTTGCTGTATTATTACACGTAAATAGGTATTTATTTTTTTATTAATTCTGTATTAAGAAATAAATATTAATATCAATGACTGGTAGTATTTACTCTTAGGACCAGTTCTTCAATCTCTAGTTAAAATTTTAACTGGCAGTTAAATAAACAATATTGAATCGGATTATCGACTGCAATGACAAATCTGTCATTTGACATTTCATTTCGTTTCGATTTTGTTTATTTAACTGCCAGTTAAAATTTTAACTGAAGATTGAAAAAGTGGCCCGTAATCGGGGGTGATTAAGATATGACTAAAATAACAAATTCAATTGTTTTTTAATCATTCCAATGTATTTTTATGGTAGCCATGGTAATTAGTTGGGTGACTGGGTGACTAAAATTTTGAGTAACTATGAGCAGTCAATATTTTTATAGTTTATTTTAATAAATGATATTTATTTACTTCTTTTTAACAAATAATGTATTATTATTCTTACCTGGATGAAAGTCTGACTGCAGAAAATGATCAGAGCAAACTGTCATACATTTACTAACTGGCTTACCGATTTTAAGTGCAATAGCCCACTTTTTACATAATTTAGGATCTTTTGGAAAGAAATGAATACTTTATGATGAATGATTTATAATTATTGCACTGGGGAACCGAACAATACCGCTTAGATTTACTTGTCATTGTCACTCTTAACCTTCATTTAAAAACGTTTTACACTAAAACCATTAACTTATGTACACTATTATTTACAAACTTAATAAAATACTAGATCTAATAAAAACAATTCTTAAAATATATTCTAATAACAACAATTAAAATTAGAGCAACTTTTTCATACATGCACAAATGATAAAACCAAAGTTTTCCTTCTTTCTCTAGTTCGCAATTGGCGCTGTAGAGGTCAGCTACTTCGAATTTTTTCGCGAATAGATATGTTTTATCTAGTTCGAGCATTTCTCACTAGAGGCGCAATATCGTTGACATTTTAGAATAGAAAGTTTTTTTAGAATATACATCAAGTTATACATATATTTCGATTACAGGTCAAATCTGTAAGTTTTACAGATCTGTAAATCTGTAAAAAACTTATAAAAACGCATCCATTTTGCATATGAGACGCGGGCTTTGACATTTGCTTGTATGGCCCACCCCAACAAGGTTGCCAAGATTACAGTTTGTGTACCTAGTCCGTGTTGCCAAATGAATTTAAGCGTAAAATTAATTTATAAAAATATCCAATATGTTTTGTTTATGTAATTATTTATAAGCTTTGGTATTAAATAAAAACCAACGTTTCACTCAAAAACAAAACCGCAAATGTCAAATTACACTGATATATTCAAGTGGCCTCTAGTGAGAAGTTCACGAACTAGATAAAATATATAGTATCTCTGTCTCTTTCTGGCCAGCCGAAATCAAAACATTCAGTGAAGAGGGATAGGGAATGTTTTGTCTAGTTATATTTCGTCGTTGGTCTGTGGTGTCAGTCCAATCTAAAGTTGTTATATAGCAACTTGTTAAAAACATTGTAATTGAAAACGATAAATAAACAATGCAAATAAAAAAGAAAATTAATTACACAGAGCAATAAATTTGAATTGCTCTTTGCAAATGTCATTCAATTAGGAACTTTCATTTTATAGATTGGCATATTTTGAAACTAGATGTTGGTACTTTGAAGAACGAAAAAACCGGTAAAATTTTCACGATTTAAAATTCAAATTATTCAAATCTTCGGCATCGCTCTTTTCAAACGTTGGATAACTGATTTTTCTGTGTTGAGTATTGTTCAAGCTATTTGTTATTATCAATAATTGCAAAAAATAATTTCTAGTATTAATAAAAATAATTTCCTGCCAATTCCGCATTTAATTCTACAGAAAAATCTTTCTGAAAGTAAATAGTATATATTTAAATTACACGTGCGTTATATTTATTTACCTTTTAATTAATTTACTTGTGTTCCATGCGATGATACATAAATATGTAACTGTCAGAAATAGAAAACATCCGTGAAGTTTTGCTTTAGCACATTTAAATTTTCTTCCTACGGAGTCTTCTGTCATCTTTGACCCTCGCTTTTATCCCATTTTGAATATATTTGCCATGGTTTAATATTTGTATTTTTAAATCTTATGAAATATACCTTTTATGATTAATTAATATAAAATATATAAAAATATAATGTACTATTTTATCATAAATATATATTTACTGTCAGATTAAAGCAAAGAAATATTAGAATAATACTATAAAATATGTATTATTTTTTATATTATTACAACCAATAATCCAGGAATATGAAAATACCAAATCGGTAATAATTAGAATTTGAAATTCGTGTCTTTGAAATATGCCATCTAAAAATAAGTAGAACTAAATATTAATCTTCAAACTATAAATTAAAAAAAAAATATATTTTGTTTTCCGAGTGTACTTCGATATGCGAAAGCGCCAATTTCAAAGTCGCTTCAACTTCATGGTATAGATTTGAATATTTCGCAAAATGAATCAGGTGACAAATGCACAGGGCAATATAACTTCAAGGAGGAGATTTATACTTTCGAAAAAAATATACATGGAGAGAAATGTACAGGGCAATATATTTTCAAGGAGGAAATATACAAATTAGGAAAAATGTACAAGGCGATAAGTGTACGTTTCGAAAAATGTACATGGCCAGAAATGTACAGTGATATTTATGCATTTCGAATTTTATGTTCCAAGCCGTATTATTTAGACAAATAATCTGCTAAAATAAATATTGAATTTTAATATTAAAATTTTGGAGTATTATATTTACATTTAATAAACTGACAACATATTTTGCACATCTTAACTTCATTGACAGGGACCAAGGAGGATCTCGGATACTGACACAATCCTAATTGAAATAAATGTAACTAGATGTCGCTACTATCCGTACTAAATCTTATCTAAATCTGTAAAAAACTCGCGACAATTTTTTTTATGGGAATCAACGATTTGAAACGGCCTTAATGGCTGATAGCATAAGTGTGGTTCTAACACCAGTGTCAACCATATCAACGACTTGGCACTTGTTGCCAATATACTGAATAAGCCGAAATTGTACCGGCAGCCACATTCAATAAAGTTGGCTTCATTATTTTAAATTGTTCGTCCAACAAATAAGTCAAGAAACAAATCATAATAAACAATTTTAAATTATGCCGCCAAATTGATTGAAAATGGCTGTCAGTACATGTACGACTTAATCAGTACATTAGTAACACTGATTTTGTTAACAACCCTGAAGTATGTGCCAAGTTGTTGCCATAGTTCTAGTTATATACATACAGTGAACTCTATACTACGATGGAACGGAAACGATCGTTGCTGGCGTGGTATTTCAAATATCGAGGCAACCCACAGTACGAGTAGATTTTTCAAAAAATTAAAAATGAACACAAGGTATAACCAAACTGTTCAAAAAACGATGTTTTCACAACCACAGTTCAGTGAATAATTAGTAAAAGTGCCCATAAAGAAATATATTAAAACCTCTGGAAAATCATGAACTGTGTTCTGCGCATGCGTCAACTGGTGGAACTGATGGAATTTGTGATAGTTCGCATGACCTGCCCTTACAATGCTATAGTTATACACGTTTCCATCCCATGTACGTAGAATAGTGTTCAGTGTATACATATTAGATATATCTAAGAGGTATATGGTTCTTGTTGACACCGGCCTTAGAACCATGCTCATGCTATAAAGGGGTCATTAAAAAAAAAAAATGTTTGTGCTTAAGACCGCACGTCCGAAGTGAAAACTTCTATTTTATTGTAATATTTCATACAAGTAATGACAGCTTATAAACGTCATAACAACTCTTATTTTTCGTGTGATATTTTAATTACTATAAAAAATGCTTGCTTTGATTTTGGTTTTATTGACACAATTTTGACATTTCTGCATGGCAACCTCTCATTTGATACCAAACACGACATGGTTCTGACAACTTTATGAAAAATGTAAAAGCCAATTGAACTGTCAAACCTTTGACATTTCTGCATGGCAGCCCTTGACGATTTCTCTCATTTTATATCAAACACGACATTCACCCCTATTCTGTAACTCAATCGATAACTTTTTTCGATCGATAATAAATTGTAGCCAATAATTATAGTAGACAGTGAATAAAAAAATGAAACTGGCAGATGATACATTTGTTTCTATTTGTCAAAAATTATTATCGATCGATAACTATTATCGATTGAGTTACAGAATAGGGCGAATTGTTCTGACTTTATGCAAAAAACAAAAGCCTGTCGAGCTATCAAATTTTTGACATTTCTGCATGACAGCCCTTGACTATACCTCTCATTTAATATACCCAAATCGTTCAAGCAGCCGATGCACGTCATTCATAAAAATTGAATAAAAGTAAACTAGATGTGTGACGTCATGTACTGGTACATTTACATACGTTTTAGAATCTTTATGAAAAGATTATATATGGTAGAAATGAAATGGCAGAAGACTTGCGTCATCAAAAAAAAATCCCTAAAGTAATGACGTCATATACTACTAAATTTACATGGGATACTAATGTATAAGGCGCGAGTAGTCATGTGACTTTGTTGGTCTTTCTTGACAAGCAGATATGGGGACCCGTGACAGAATGACAGCTAGTAATGTAAATGACAAACGTCATCATTTTTCATTCCAAATTTCATGATTTTCCAATTTCAGGTGGTTCATCTTCTGACTAACGCTTCGCAGTTATACGATTTTGGTCAGCTGTTTTTTTTTTTAAATTAACCTTGTAATTTGGAAGTGAAAGCGTAATTTTTTGTTATATATATGATTGACGTATTTTCATCTGAAGAGTCGTACGAATCGGGGGAATTTTCTTCTAGTGATGAAGACAATCTGGAAATGTTTGGTGAAAATCCAAGGTCAAAGAATGAAAATTATTTAGAAGAAACAGTAATAGTAATATTGTACATAGATGTCAAATGTCATTATTTTTCATTCCAAATTTCATGATTTTCCAATTTCATGTGATTTATTTAACTCGCCAAGTAAAGTCCACACTCCTGATGACAAAGAAACCACGTGAACTTAGAAAATTCTGAAATTTTGAATTAAAATATTTGACAAATTTAAGTTATGTACATGATTAATATCTGTCATTCTGACACGAGTGCCAATATCTTCTTGTTAAGATTTGCTTATTTGCAGCGTATCTGTTCCTCTCTAAAAATACATAATTTAATTAAAGATTGATAATAAAAGAAATATTTGAAAAAAATACCTTTTGAACGGCTTTCAATTACTTAAGAATTACAGTCTTAAAGAAACACAAATTATATCTTTATTAATATTTTAATAATATTATATAACAGTGACATACTATTGCGGCCAAAAAAAATGGAAACACCTATTTTTACCTCCCGCTACCCTTGGTAAGGGAGGTATAGGGATCGTGTTAAAAATCACATATCGAGATTTTAGTAAATGACCACGTTTTAAGGTCCCTAGAATCCAATTTTAATATTTTCACGATGATGTCTATGTTTGTATGTGTGTGTGTATGTATGTGTGTATGTGTAGGGATTTTGTCTTCGCTCTAACTCAAATACTATCATTCAGAAAATTTTGAAACCTTGTATTTATACCCTATTCTAATATGAAAAGAAGCCATTAGATTTTGGTGTAAATCGGATAACCGGAAATGGCACTTTATCTGAAGCTCATAATGGTTTTTCTTCAAAAAATACCATTAAATGCCATTTTTTCGCATTTTGTCGTTATGCAAATTAAAGATTATTGAATTTTCTACAGAAATACATTAATATTTTTTCCATATATTTTACAGATAAATTTAAAAATAATTTTTTTTTACAAGTCCCGAAGCCTAAGAAAAACACAACTCCTTTGTTACACAGTTCATATTTCAAATGAATGTAACTTGACAGTAAATGTCACTGTCAAAAAACTAATCACTTCAAATTAATAATAGTGACATTTTAAAAGAAAATAGTAAATAAAGCAATAGTTTTATACAATGGAACAGTTTGCAGCTTTAGTAAATCCGTAGGTATGTATTTAAATTAATAAAAATTAAGTAGCGGGAGGTTTTGTGTTGGCCACATCAGATTTTTACCTCCCGCTACCCTTGGTAAGGGAGGTATAGGGATCGTGTTAAAAATCACATATCGAGATTTTAGTAAATGACCACGTTTTAAGGTCCCTAGAATCCAATTTTAACATTTTCACGATGATGTCTGTATGTGTGTATGTGTGTATGTGTGTATGTATGTATGTATGTATGTATGTATGTATGTATGTATGTATGTGTGTGTGTGTGTATGTGTAGAGATTTTGTCTTCGCTCTAACTCAAATACTATCATTCAGAAAATTCTGAAACCTTGTATTTCTATCCTATTCTAATATTAAAAGAAGCCATTAGATTTTGGTGTAAATCGGATAACCGGAAATGGCACTTTACCTGAAGCTCATAATGGTTTTTCTACAAAAAATATCATTAAATGCCATTTTTTCGCATTTTATGTCTTATGAAAATTAAAGATTATTGAATTTTCTACAGGAATACATTAACACTTTTTCTATATATTTTGCAGATAAATTTTAAAATAATTTTTTTTATTAGTCCCGAAGCCTAAGATAAATACAATTCTTTTGTTACACAGTTCATATTTCATATGAATGTAACTGACATTAAATGTCACTGTCAAAAAACTAATCACTTCAAATTAATAATGGTGACATTTTAAAAAGAAAATAGTAAATAAATCAATGGTTTTATGCAATGGAACAGTTTGCAGCGTTAGTAAATACGTAAGTATGTATTTGAATTAATAAAAATGGATAAGAATGTGTGACGAAGGATGATTGTTGCGTAACTATTATTGTGGTCCGGATGCGGTTATTCGCTACCGAAAATCGGTCACTTTAATATGTTCTTATGTATGAATGCTATAATGATTGTGGACAAGGCGAAAGAAAAATGTTGTTAAAGAGTGAAGTGAGTCAGCTGAGCTCTTACTCTTATCCCTTTTCTTATTCTTACTATTGTTTCCGAGATTTTGCTAGCCCACTAAGTCGGAAACGCGTGATTTTATGTACGTATGTTTATGTATGTAAAAATTAAATAGCGGGAGGTTTTGTGTTGGCCACATCAGATTTTTTATTTTTGTAATTCAGTCTTTGCCAGAATATTTAAATATAGTCGTCGTAAATATTCTGTAATTATTTACATAAATGTCAATGTCATATTAAATGAAAATAATTTGAAAGTACTAAAATGCCTCGACATTTGAATGAAAACGAAAAGACGAGATCTATGATAGAAATAAATGGAGCCCCCATAAAATATTAATTCTATGTTTTTGATTTTTGGTTTATAATTTTGTGTTCACCGTTTCTCATTATATTGTATTTTTCATGTAAGTAATACACGTTTCTCTTTTTCTGTTTTGATTAAATTATTTAATTAGTGAAATAAAAAGTAAGTAAATAAAAACAGTTTTATGGATTTCATAATGAAACGCCACTGCTTGTGTGACATTATTAGATGTCATTTTGACATGGAAGTCAAATTACAATGTTAAAAATTCATAAAAACAGCTAACTAGATAAACGTAGGTGTTTCCATGTTTTTGGCCGCAATGGGCTACTTGCGTACGTTTATTTTATTTCATATTTTTGAAGAGCAGGTAAAAACTTGCTACCCCTATTTTTTCTTTTGACAAAATTTTTATTAATTAGCGAGAAAAAAAATAATGAAATTTGATTATTTGAATTACCGGCAAGTATGACGTAGAATTACGCCGCACCAATGAGTGATCGTAAAGCCATAGCGTTTGTGTGTACGGGTAATGTAGATCTCCTGTTTGACGTTTCAACAATAGTTTGGAGGTTAGTATTTTAGTTTGTCTTTTCCGTATCGGTATTTTAAATTACATGTAACTACCTATGTGTTTATTTGTGAAGTGATTAATATATTTGAGAGCCCAGAGAGAGCAAAATGTCAAATTCAAATTAAAACTTTCTCGCACGCAATGCCATCTATAAGTTACATTCTTGAACATGGTTCTCTTCCTCAGTTCAATATAATGACGTCACAGAAAATTTTCTTTCTTAATTTACTAAAAAACAAATAACTTTTTTAAAATAAAATTTATATTTTTATATATGTTTTCAACATAACATTACGTATATAGTGATAGAAATCGGATTTTCAGTACCATGCAAGTAGCCCATTGTACATAACAGAAAAAACTTGAAAAACAATAACAAAACATTTCATAGAATATGTGATAACCAAAATTCTCTTCAACACTCTCTCGAATTTTGTTTCTTCACATTATTCAGTCGTTACAGCTGTATATTCAAACCCTTTAATAGAGCTGAAAACCGAGGACTAGGCAAGCCCTTTGTCAATAGATCTGCCATTTGTTTGTCTCCTTTTAAATATTGCACTTCTAGTTTTTCTTCGCTGACTCTTTCACGTACGAAATGATGTCTCTTGAAATGAAACTCTGTGTTTTTTGCAAGTTTGACAGCACTTAGATTGTCTATCTATAATACGGGCTTACTTACATCTGTGGTCATCTCATTTAACAATCTTCCTAGCCAAATAAGTTGTTTTGCTGCTTCACTTGCTGCGATATATTCGGCTTCCATTGTCGAAACTGACACATTTTTTTGTCTTTGGTTAAGCCATGTTAGCATTGACACAGCATATGTACATAAAATTATACTTCGTGAGCGTCTTGATTTGGCTTGAGCGTAGTCTGCGTCACTAAATCCTACTAAATTTTTATCTTGTTTGCATTTGTATACAAGATCAAAATCAACTGTTCCTTTGAGATAGCGAAAGATTCACTTAATTTGCTTCCATGAACTTTCCTTATGATTTTCCAAATCTTGAGCTACCCTACTTACGGCATATGCTATGTCCGGTCTTGTGACAGACATAAGAAAAATTAAACTGCCAACGATATGGTGTCTTCTTATTTAAAGATTTTTCTTCTTCGCTAGTAAGTTTAACACTTACTTCAGCAGGAGTCATCACAGGTTTGACTTTTGCCATACCAAACTTTTCGAGTAATTTTTTCAACGTATGCCCGTTGATTAAGCAATATTGAACCATCCTTATTTTTCTTTATGGCAATTCCTAGATAGCAGTCTGGATCAGAAACTTTAACTTTGAATTCCTTTTCAAGTGCTGTTATAAAATCTGTAATTTCTTTCATATCTGTTCCAGCTATCAGGCCATCGTCAACATAACATGCTACAATCAATTTCTTGCCGTTCTTGTAGCGGGTGTATAAACACGGATCTGATTCACTTTTCTTACAGCCGTGTTTCTTTATGAAATCATCTATTCGTTCATTCCAGCATCGTGGGCTCTGTTTTAATCCGTATAGACTCCTTTTTAGTTTCCAAACTCGACCTGTACCATCATTTAATCCCTCTGGCTGGTGCATATACAATTCTTCATTGAGATTTCCATATAAGAATGCCGTCTTCACATTAAATTGTTGCATCGGAAATTGTTCATTTGCTGCAACACTTATGAAAGCTCTGACAGTTTCAAGTCTTACGACCGGGGCGAATGTTTCTTCAAAGTCTATACTACTTTGTTGTGAGTAGCCTTTTGCAACAAGGCGAGCTTTAAGATGATGAACTGTTCCATCAGATATTGTCTTTTCTTGAAGAACCCACCGATTCCCAATAACCTTTTTACACCAACGGGTAGGTCAACAAGTTCAAAAACGTTATTCTCAATGAGCGATTGCATTTCATCCTTCAACGCATGACGCCACTTAGTTGACTTAAGTGCTTCTTGTATACTTGGCATTCCTGCAGCAATACAAAAATACTCTTTTAAATATCCAGGTAGTTTCACCAACTGTTCTGCCCTTGTGACGACATTCTCAACTTGATCGGTCATCTGAGTATCATCAAATGTGTGCTCAATTTGGTCTGTCACTTGAGTATCATCAAATGTGTGCTCAACTTGGTCTGTCAATTGAGTATCTCTCTCAGTATTTTCCTCTTCAGCTTCAAGTTGATTCTCAATTTGATGCTGATCTCTCTCTTCAATTTCAAATTGTAAAGTAATACCTATTTCATTTCTGGGATTCTCATTTTGTTCCAACATGATTGTGTTCCCAACACTCTCTGGTTCAAAAATAACGTCCGCTGAAGTTATTACATTCTTGCCATTGTACACACGAAAACCATCTCTCTCTCCACAGTAACCAACTAATATTCCTTTCTCAGCCTTTGGAGACCATTTAGTTCTTTTTTGTTTAGGGATGTGTACATAACAGGTTGTAGCGAAAGTCTTGTAATGATGAATGGGTGATGGTCCTTTATTGAATCACAATTCAATAGGTGCCTTACCACTGACAACCGATGGTCCTGCTCTGTAGATTATAATAACATGCTGTATTCAATGCTTCCGCCCATAAACATTTTGGCAACTTTTTGGCTTGGAGCATAGTTCGTGCATTTTCAACTAAAGTGCGGTTTTTTCTCAACACCGCCATTCTGTTCCGGAGTATAGGACATAACAGTTCTCATTGAAATTCCCCATTTATTAAAAATAGTTTTGACGCTATTATTAATAAATTCTTTTCCTCTATCACTCATAAATGTTTTAACTACATGTCCTGCAACTTTAGCTTCAGCAAGAAATACTTTAATGCATTCTGAGACTTCAGTCCTTTGTTTTATAAAAAAGAGTCTTCGATAACGTGTAAAATCATCTTTAATTACCAAGCAGAATTTTGACCCTCCGATGCTGGGCTTTTCCATTGGCCCGCATAAATCAGCCATTATAATGTTTCCAGGGGTAGTTGCTCTTTCTTGTCTTTCTTTGTAGTAGTCAAGTGAACGGAGGCTGAAAAAGGGGGGTTTCCTACAAAAGGTTGGGTAGTTCTGAATTTTTGATATGTTATATAGGATGGTTGGTTAGTGAAAAACCCAAATTTCCACAATCGTCCCTCCTCCGCTTCCTCCGCCATCTTGTAAAAACCACCGAAAATCCGCACTTTTTTCAGTTTATTGCCTATAATTTCTTTCTGATGCATTTTAACACAAAAAAGTTATTTGCCGACTTGTAGAAGACAAAATTTCCTGCAAAATAGTTAAGTGAAGTTATTTTGTACGATTAATAGCAACGGAGCTATAATGCTGACAAAAAAGGTTAAAATTGTGTACTTAGCAAAATTTTGATTTTCTTTCCACTTTACATAGCAATAGCTCCGTAACACATCATTTTAGCGTAAAAGTCCTCATAGTCAATCTTTTAGAGAATTTAATTACCTACAAAATCCATTTATTTTTTTACAATCAATGCAACGGAGTGGGGGTTAATTTACAATTTTAGTTTATTATTTCTAATTATGAAAGTGTCATTCAAACAAAATAATCTGTATAGATGCAAAATGAACGTAATTATGTGTTGGCAAACGTCAATGAAGTCTCATGGGACTATTAGAAATTAGAATATATATTTTTAAAAAAACGGCACTTCTTTTATTTGTCTGCGACTTCTTTCTTAAAAAAATTAATACATGGATTTTGTAGGTAAGTAAATTCTCAAGATTTATCGTAAGTACTTTTACGCTAAAATGAAGCGGTGCGGAGTTATTGCGAAATGTAAATTGGAAAGAAGCTCAAAATTTAACTAAGTAAGCAATTTTTTTTTTTTTTTTTTGGAGCTTTATAGCTCCGTTGTCATTATTCCTATAAAAAACTTTGTGGACCAAATATACAGGAAATTTTATCCTCTACAAGTCGTCAAATAACTTTGTTTTTGCGTTAAAATGCAACAGAAAGAAGTTATAAGCAAAAAACTGATAATTGCCGATTTTCGGTGGTTAAAATGTTAATAAAGCAATTTTTCAAAATGGATGTTTCGCGGTAATCTGTGTATTTTATATTTCATCCATTTCGTATCTGTAGGAGCTGGGTACAATATCTAAAAGAATATAATGAAATTTGTTGATAATGATTTACTTATAGGTAGGAATACTTATAAAAAACTCATTATTTTTCTAAGATCGCTACTTTCACCATGTTGAGAGCGGCATAGCTCCATCCCTATTGGTTTACAAGAGACATAATACGTCAAAGTTTTAGAAAATTGAGTCTGAGAATATATACAATACTTGGCAAATAACTCACTCTGAGTTGAAGAGCAGTAGAAAGAAGTCGCAGACAAATAAAAGAAGGAAGTGCTGTTTTTTTTTAAATAAATTCTAATAGTCCCATGAGACTTCATTGACGTTTGCCAACACATAATTACGTTTATTTTGCATCTATACAGATTATTTTGTTTGAATAATACTTTTATAATTAGAAATAATAAACCAAAAAGACTTGCTGCACTAAACTAGAAACAACTATTTTTATCTTTTTTTTGTAAATTGATCCCCAATTCGTTGCATTATTCGTAAAAAAATATTTGAATTTTGTAGGTAATTAAATTCTCTACAAGATTGATTATGAGGACTTTTGCGCTAAAATGATATATTACGGAGCTATTAAAGTGGAAACTCAGAATTTTGCTAAGTACGCAATTTTAACCTTTTTTGTGAGCATCATAGTTCCGTTGCTATTAATTGTATCAAACAACACACAACTAGTTGGCAGGAAAATTTGTCCTCTACAAGTCGACAAATAACTTTTTTGTGCTAAAATGCACCAGAAAAAAGTTATAGGCAATAAACTGAAAAAAGTGCCGATTTTCGGTGGTTTTTACAAGATGGCGGAGGAAGCGAAGGAGGGGGGATTGTGGAAATTTGGATTTTTCACTAACCCACCATCCTATACAACATATCAAAAATTCAGAACTACCCGACCTTTTGTAGGGTAAAATGCTTCGTTCACTGGACTATAGCTTTTCCTATGGTGTTTACCTAAAATACATGCGGTATAAAATTCCTTTTTATTTTCAACTGCTACATTTCATTTCTGCAGCATACGATAAACATGTTGCTTATTTTGGTGCCCAAAACGTTCATGCCACCGCTGAAGACTTACATTATCCTTGCTGGCTGAGTGTACTTGCCCTATTCCGGGTGTGACTACTTCAAACTCAAGTACGAACAATCCATCTTCACGTTTTCTAATCAATATTGGTCTATTCCTCTCTAGAAAGACACACTTATCGTTTTGTGCTTTGAAAATAAATCGCTTACAGTTTGCCCAACAGAAAATAGATTTTTACCCAGTTTAGGTACGTACCAGACTTTATCCATGATCCTGACATGAATTTTATGTCCAATATTTATTTTAATTCTCAGGGTTCCTTCACCAAAAGCTTTTATTTTGGCGTTATTGCCAACTGTGACTTCGTATGGTACACTAAAAGGTTCGTAAGACTCAAACCAGTCTTTAGAAAAGGACATGTTATTGGATGCACCACTATCTGCTATCCATTTGTCAGATCTGACATTTAGATTAGCTGAATAACACAAGAGATTAGAATTCTTACCAATGTCTCTTGATGGACATTTTGATGCGAAATGACCAATCTTATCACATTTGAAACATTTAATATCAGTTCGTTTCTTGTCCTTGTTCTTCCTTTTTGGTTTTGATACTGATGAGGCGTCGAGTGCAGTTCCATTAGTAGTCTAAGGTAGCCTCATTTCAATGAGTCTTAGTCTTTCAGTTAAGAGATTAATTGTTCTATCTTTCATGGGAATGCTTTTCCAGACATTTTTAAATTCAAAATATTCTGGTGATAAAGTACTCATTCACCCTTATTCTATAACTCCGTCGATAATACTTATCGATCGATAATAATTTTTGACAAATAGAAACAAATGTATCATCTGTCAGTTTATTTTTTATTCAGTGTCTGCTGTAATTATTGGCTAAAATTTCTTATCGATTGTGTTACAGAATATGGGCGATTATCCTGCTAAGGAGCAGTAGCTCTGACAACTGTACTTGAGATAGCTTGCTTAGTTCCTCATTTATTTCAGCAAAAAGCCTTTTTTAAAAATTTTATTTCATTTTTCACTGTTAGTAATTTTAATGCATTAAGGTTTTTACACTAAGGGATGACGTGCATCGGCTGGTTGAACGATTTGGGTATACCAAACACGATATTGTTCTGACAACTTTTAAGCAAAAAACAAAAGCCGATCGATATGTCAAATTTTTGACATTTCTGCTTGGCAGTCCTAGATGATGCCTCTCGTTTGATACCGAACACAACATGGTTCTGACAACTTTGTGCGAAAAACAAAAAAAAAAAAAAAACTGACATTTCTGCATGGCAGCACTTGGCGATACCTCTCATTTTATGTCAAACACGACATGGTTCTGACTTTATGAAAAAAACAAAAGTCGATCGAGCTGTCAAATTTTTGTCATTTCTGTATGTCAGCCCTTGACTATACCTCTCATTTAATACCAAACACGATATTGTTCTGACAACTTTAAGCAAAAACCAAAAGCCGATCGATGTGTCGAATTGTTGACATTTCTGCATGGCAGCCCTTGACGATACCTCTCATTGGGTACCAAACAGGACATGGTTCTGGCAACTTTATGCAGAAAACAAAAGTCGCCAAGCTGTCAATTTTTTGAAATTTCTGCATGGCACCCCTCATTTGATACCAAACACGACATGATTTTGACAACTTTATTCAAAAAACAAAAGCCGATCGACCTGTCAATTTTTTTTCTATTTCCGTAAGGCAGCCTTGACGATACCTCTCATTTGATACTAAACACGACATGGTTCTGGATAACTTTATGCAGAAAATAAAAGCCGATCAAGTTATCAAATTTTTAACATTTCTGCATGGCACCCCCCATTTGATACCAAACACGACATGATTTTGACAACTTTATGCAAAAAACAAAAGCCGATCGAGCTGTCAATTTTTTTCTATTTCTGTAAGGCAGCCTTGACGATACCTCTCATTTGATACTAAACACGACATGGTTCTGGGGGTCTATTCTAATTCATAGCCACATGTGCTATCCGCTATCCGCTATATAAGTTCCACTACTAGCCAACAGATGGGGGTCCTCATCCCGCTATCTGACTTGAATCCATCTGTTGGCTAGTAGTGGAACTTATTAATATTGACAGATGTCAAGTTGACAAGTAGTTCGGCTATTCAATTTTGTGATCAAATACTTGTGTTCGTGTGTTATATCAATAATATTTTATTAATATCTATATATATTGTAAGTACCTGTTTAAATTATAATAATTATTTATAATTCTAACAAATAGCACATGTGGCTATCCGACTTAAATCCATCTGTTGACTAGTAGTGGAACTTATACAGCGGATAGCACATGTGGCTATCCGACTTGAGTCCATCTATTGGCTAGTAGTGGAACTTATATAGCGGATAGCGGATAGCACATGTGGCTATGAATTTAGAATAGACCTCCTGGACAACTTTATGCAGAAAATAAAAGCCGATCAAGTTATCAAATTTTTGACATTTCTGCATGGCAGCTTGTCAAAGAACATTTCATTTGATACCAAATACGACATTTTTGACAACTTCATGTAAAAAAAAAACAAAACCCGATCGAGGTTTATTTATTTTTCTACTTTTCTATGATTGGTAACATGTATTTTTTTTTTTTTCATGCAGTTATATCTAATATTTACTATAGCGTATTGTATAAAAATGAACTACAATTATTTCAAATAATTTTATATTCCGTAAAAGGAATAGATATTGATTTAGAAATACTTGTAAATTTCATTAATATACATATATGTTTCTTAATACTACTATTTTTTTTCTTCTGTATTTAAAAATAAATAATTTCTACAAGTTATATTTCATTTTATAAGGTTTTTTTCGGGTCGATGGCGTAAGTCTTCTGCCATTTCATTTCTACCATATTTTATAAACGGCAGTATGAAAATTAGTGTTCAAATTTAGACTTATATTTACTTATATATAAATAACTAAATAAATATATCACGTCATATTACCCATTACAGGTGTGCTAATCTGGGTGTACCAATCTGCTTTGTACACAGATATCGGTAATGACAACAGTGACAGCTGTTTGGTAGTAGAGTAGGCTATGACCCGAAAGCGTGACGCGTGACGGATCAGTAGTGGTAGCACGCACTTTAGAATTCTATCAAATGAGGCAATTGTTTTCGCATTTTGCCACGAAGCGAAATTTTGGTAGTATGCATGTCTCAAAATATTCGCCTGCAAGTGTACGACTTGAGGCAAAAGTGTCAAAGTAACGTCATTATTTTGCCACAGTTCTATTCAAAGGCATTTATATATAATTTATACATTTGTTATATACAACTGTCATAATATTTTTTATTTTAATAGTATAAAATCCAATAATTTTTGAATCAAAAAGTGAATATAGAATTCTAAAGTGCGTGCTACCAAGATTCGTAAAAATAAAATCGTATTCGCCTGCTTTCTATGATAGAATTCTAAAGTTCGTGCTACCACTATAGGGGTGGGATCCTAAGACTACGCTATGGTGGCGTAGCGAAAAATACCCCTTACGTTTCATCGTCCTTTCCCTATTAGTCCAGTCAATAGAGGTTTTTACCCTACAAAAGGTGGGGAAAAACGATTTTAACATATGTTGTTTGGGTCGAGATGGGGATGAAAAATTCAAATTTGTGACCTAGGGGAGGCTCGGTGTGAGCCGCCATCTTGGATCAAAGGTGCAAAAAATTATTTTTTTGCTATTAACTCGAAAACAGTGCCCCGTATCAAAATTTTACAAGAATACCAAATTAAAGCTCGTTACTTTTTGTATAAAAAGGGTTAGTGCATTTTTTACCTAGGATGAACTCTCAAACAGTTATGTTCAAAAATAGGTAACCAGAACAACAATTTATGAAAGCAAATTTACTCACACAATGCACAATATTAAATTTTTGATACTTAGTCGAATAGATTTTGTTATTTGCATCAGTTTACATTTGTCGTGGCATCAAAACAAGTAAATTATCGGTGATTTTTTAATAATTTTTGTCAACTCTTTTCCACAAATCCATCAACCACTCTGACTCGGTTAAAGATACGGTACCCCGGTTTAAAAATTTTAATTCAGCTTGGAATTCTCCTTCATGTCATGGTAAACGATTTTTGCTCCGATGAGCGGTTAACGAATTATTAACAATTTAAACTTGTAGCCTCCTCAAGGTCACAAATTTGAATTTTTCATCCCCGTCTCGACCCAAACAACATATGTTAAAATCGTTTTTCCCCACCTTTTGTAGGGTAAAAACCTCTATTGACTGGACTAATAGGGAAAGGACGATGAAACGTAAGGGGTATTTTTCGCTACGCCACTATAGCGTAGTCTTAGGATCCCACCCCTATAGTGGTAGCACGCAAAATAAGAAACGCTTGTAAAATTCAACTATCTAATCATCTAAACCATTTCAAAAACAAACCAAATAACAGTGAACTTAAAATTATAAATAATCTTAAAAAACGTGATGTATTTTATTTAAAAGCGGATAAAGGAAATAAAATTGTAATTTTAAATAAATCGGAATATTTTAACAGAGCAAATAAATTACTAAACAACGGCCCTTATATACAAATTAATAAAAATCCACTACCTAAAATGATTAAGAACTTTAAAAATACTCTTAAAGATTGTCCAAATTTAATTACGAAAAACATAAGTTTTAAAATTAATGTTTCAAATCCAACGGTTCCAAGAATGTATTGTTTGCCAAAAATTCATAAACAGGATAATTCGGTAAGACCAATAGTTTCAGGTATAAATTCTCCAACTTATTTGCTTTCAAAATGGTTAGTTAAAGAATTTAGTAATCTTCCAAATCAACCGCAAACTTTTTCTGTTGAAAATTCTTTACAATTTATTGACAAAATTAAAGATATTACTTTAGATAAAAACGAATTATTGGTTTCTTTTGATGTCAGCTCCTTATTTCCAAGTGTACCTATTCCATAAACTTTAGAATATTTAAAAATCTTTTTCGAAAACAACGATTTAAATTCAGAAAAAATAAATGAGTATTTAAAACTAACTGAACTTTGTATGAACCAAAATTATTTTCAAATAAACAATAAATTTTATCATCAAAAAGAAGGTACAGTTATGGGCAATAGTTTATCACCATTTTTGGCTAACTTATTCATGAGTCACTTTGAAATTGAATTTAAGAAAAATAATAAAGATTTTCCTAGAGTTTGGATTCGATATGTTGATGATATATTTGCTATTATTAATACCGAAACTTGCGATTTAGATAACTTTTTAGCCAAATTAAATTCAGTTTTTCCTTCAATTAAATTTACGATTGAAAAAGAAACCAATAAACAATTACCATTTTTGGACACACTGGTTATTAGAAACAAAACTAAATTAGAATTTGACATATATAGGAAACCTACGAATACTAATCGATTTATAACAGCTGACTCGAATCATTTTTGGCAACATAAATTAGCAGCGTTTAACTTTTTAATTAATAGACTGACCAAATTTCCGTTAAACAAAACACGTTTTGAAAATGAATTGAAATATATTAAAGAAATAGCTAAATATAATGGATTCCCGGTTAAAATTATAGATAAACTAGTCCATAAATTTAAAAATCGTCAATCCGTATTAGATTTTACAACTTTAACGCCAACTAATAATAAAAATAATAAATATATAACATTACCATTTGATAATGCCACCAAAGGTTTAAACAAAATTTTTAAAAATCAAAATTTAACGGTAACTTATAAATCAAATAACACCATTAAATCATTATTAGGTAACCCTAAAGATATAATAGATAATAATAAAAAATCCGGTGTTTATAAAATTGACTGTAAAGATTGTAATAAAGTTTATATCGGGCAAACTAAAAGACAAATTGATACTCGGTTTAAAGAACATTTCTATCATTTAAAAAGCGGTAATCCTGATAAATCTAGCGTAGCACAACATATGTTTATTAATAATCATAAAATTGACAGTTCTAATATAAAATTATTGAAACAAGTGGATAATAATAGATATTTAGACGCACATGAGAGTTTGATAATACATAAATTTAAAGATAAATTGATGAACGCGGACCTAGGTCCCATCCCAAATTCTAAGTTATATGAGTTAATATAAGACAGTTACTCTGTTTAATCTTAGTTACCCAATTAGGTATCCATTCACCCATGACTCCTGTCCCTATATAACCCGTGTTCTCTCCCTAATTCCTCAGAGCTGTTTTGACCTCTGGTATGGTTTACATACTGAGTAATCTTAACTTCTCTGTTTTTACGTTGTAGTTTCTACTGATGATGAGAACTTAGTTCTCGAAATACGTATTTAGTTTTTAAATTTATTGTTAAGGTTAAGGGGTTTTTTCTTTAGTTATAACTTTACCTTAAGACTCCATTTTAGTTTTATAATATATGTTAAAATCGTTTTTCCCCACCTTGTGCAAGGCAAAGGTCTTTTTTGATCTCCATTGACTGGACTATATTGACTTCCGCGGTAGTTAGGGAAACGAAGTGTTATTTGTCGCTACGCTATCATAGCGTTGATGGTGCGTAGCTAGCCGCACGCATCGGGCATTACTTCTTTTTTCTATTTTTGTGTTCCTAGTCCGGATATTTATCTGTATTTGTAAGATCCTTTACTAGTTTCTTCCATTCTGTCTTGTTTTTGTCTTTTCTTTTAGTTTCGTTCCATGACATACCTCTAGTATTTAGCTCCCTATTTAAGTTCCGTTTTCATGTGTCATTTGGTTTTCCGACGACCCGTTTCCTTGTAATTGAATAGTCTAGCGCTTGTTTTGTTAAATCTGTTTGTGGTTTCCCTAGGGTATGCCCAATCCACTGCCATTTGCGTTTCTTCACAACAGTTTCTATTTTATTTATCCGACATATTCTCCATAACTCTTCGTTTGATATTTTTGTTGGCCAGAAAATGCCTAGAATAAATCTAAGACACTTATTTGTAAAAGTTTGTAGTTTCATTATGTTTTGTTTACTTTCTGTCCATGTCTCTGCCTCGTACAGCAACACACTCCTTACATTTGTGATAAACAGTTTTATTTTTGTTTTCCAAGAAAATTGTGATGATAGCCAAATTTTTCTTATGCCCATTTGCACCAACAAGGCTTAAATTTTAAGCTAGGCTTAAACAAAAAAATGCAAATCGAAATTTTGACAGCAATATATTATAATTCATTTGACATTTCATTTCGATGCCATATTCTCAATTTAAGCCGAGTTTAATATTTAAGTTACGTTGGTGCAAACGGCCATTAATGAGTTGAATAATGTTCTTGCTTGTTTTATTCTATTATTTACGTCTGTTTTATTATGTCCTTTAGCGTTGATTGTACTTCCTAAATAGCAGAATTCTGAGACTTCTTCTAATTCCTTGTTCTGTATAGTTAGTTTTGGGCCATGGTTTGGTTGGTTGGGACATTAATTTTGTTTTGTCAATATTAATGTTGAGGCCTACCTGGCTGGCTGCTTGTCTTAGTCGATTCGCTTTCGCTTGCATGTGATTTTTCGTGTGTGTAATTAGGCAGATGTCATCTGCAAATTCTAGGTCTTCTAGTGTAGAAAAAATTCTCCAGTTTATGCCTGTTTTATTATCTATTGTATGGAGCATAACCCATTCCATTATGATAAGGAATATCATCGCAGAAAGTAGACAACCCTGTCTTACTCCACTGTTTATTTCTATTTTTTTGTGTTTGTCGGCGTGATCTATTCTTGCGCTGCATTTCTTGTAGAATGCTTGAATTAATTTGATGTATTTATCGGGGATACCGTAGGATGATAAAATTTCCCACATTTTTCTTCTGTTTACTGTGTTAAATGCTTGCGCAAAATCTACAAATAAAACAGAGATGTTTCTGTTCATTTCGTTTGTTTGTTCTAAGATAGTTTTCAGGATGAATATTTGGTCTATACAGGATTTTTGTTTCCGAAACCATGCTTGGTTTCCTCTCAGGATCTTATCTACTTCTGTTTGTAGTCTATCCAGTATTATTCTGGCTAGTATTTTACTGGCTAGATTTTGACATTATCAGTGTGGCGATTATTACCGAATACTTACCGAGCAACTTTTCAAAAGATCATCGTGATTTAATGATAGTTACAATTGAAATTACATTTATAATGATCATTTATAAAACTGAAATATGACATACGAAATGTTAAATTAAGAATTAGAGCTTAATTATCATTAACATCTATCGTCTGTCTCGGCTATAAGATAAATAAATGGGTACAAAATAAATAAATGTCTCTCTATCTGTGAGGAGAGATAGGACCGACAAATTATACAGATTAACTGTCAATTTCAGAAAGGATGTATTACTTTAAAACTTATTTGAGCAACTATTATATGTTATATTAGGCTTAATGTAAATTACCTGTATTTTATGTAGATTTAAACGGAAGGTATATATTTGACAATAATTGGTGCTAACATTCACTTCGTAGCTCTTCGTTCGTGTCCCTTACTGTATTATTAAACCTACCAAGTATAATACGGTGAAGTTTTTTCCGTCTATTAATTTTTATTTTAAACATTTCTATGTAACAGTATGTAGGTAAATTATATTGACTAGGAGAATGGATTCAAGTTTGAAAACAACTGTACATAGATATTCAGAGACTAAATCCCTTATCTTATAATTCCCCTGTTTTAATATAGTTTTTCTATTTCGGTGTTCTTATAAGTCTATAAAAGTACTGTTAACACATCGTTGAGAAGATCTATAAGCGCACTGTTTAATACAATGCATTAACGTAAATAATCAGACAAAATACACACACTTCAAAATACAAAACTTTAATTGTTAACAGAAACATATTGGCTTATGATAAGAGTTTTTCTATTTTAAATATACCATTTTATAATTAACGCTTTTTTTCTGTTAAAAATAGAATTATTCGTACGTTCACTCATCTCGTACGGTGGATTTGAATTAATAATAATATATTTACTACTTTATTTGGTTTGACGGAATAATTGTCTCAAACAAAGCAAAACATTCCATTTAATAAACTTCAAAATGCTGACTTTTACCAGCCACACCTTCAAGTATGGTCGTGGATTAAAATCTGCAACTGGAGGCCCATTGATGAAGATGAACATTAAATCTGACACATTTTCAATAGTTAGCCGAGTCCTCAAATCGGTTATTGTGAGGTTCACACCAGAAAACCCTCGTTCGCAATCAGACGTTGTCGTTGGAAGAATGTTCAACGTTTTTAAGAGATTAGATGAAGAATTTCGTGTACGGAAATCCACTATACTTTCGAATTCACATAATCCGAATCGGCGTACCAGTCTTTTAACTTCGTCTTCTCCCTTGGCGTCATCACTTACCGTTTTGAATATTTCGTCAATCACCTATAGAAAGAAAGAAATTTTCTCTTAAATATTTATCTCTTATAATTAATTGTCACTTACCTTCAGATCTTCTAAAATTGTGTTATTCGTAGGTTCATTGTCATTAAACAAGCACTGCCGCATTCTGTCAACTAAATTCTGCAAGAATTGCAGCCTGTTGATATCTCCCGACTTTGTTTTCCTGGATTGAAGTATGCATGATAACATTTCAAGTTCACAAAGAACATCATAAAAGAGTCCAAGTTCTTCTAAGAAAGAGGAAGACTCTAATTTTCTTTTTAGCCAATTTCTGCGGCATCGCGAGTTTGATTAACGTGTGTATGTATCCCCGGATAGTTATCCCATACAGCTTTTACAGTTCGAAAACTGCTTGCAGACCAACGTACATTTAAGATACGACCTATTTTCTTCATTTCAATGCCTATTTGCATACAAGATTCTTCCAAGCCCCTTGAGTTCTTAGGGCTTTGATGATAATACGCGTAGAATTTGTCCATGAAACTTTGAAAACGGGAAACACCAGTACAATCTTTTATGACGTCGTTCACGGAAAGTTCGATGCGATGACATAAACAATGCCATACGAAGAGATGTGGTATCTCCTTACATAGTTTAGCAGCAACTCCAGCTTTCTTCCCTGTCATCACACTCTCACCGTCGCTGGCAAACGCAATCCAATTCTTCAATGCGAATGATTTTGATATTCCTAGACGTTTTAGGCATGACCAAAGAGCTTTCTCAATAGTTTCTACATCTTGTCCATCCAGTTCAATCAAATCTAAGAATACAACAATGGGAGCTTCTGCATCAAAATATGAAGAAATGTATACAATTAGAGTGCACTTGGTGCTCAGCGTGGTTGATTCGTCCACCATTGTAATAAATTTTGAGTCTGACTGTACAAGACGTGTAATAAGTCTTTTGCGCATTTCCTTTGCTATAACGTTTACCATTCGCGTAGCAGTTTTTCGGCTATGTAAGGATGATCCCATATCTAATCCATTGATTTGCTGAAGTTCTACAAGCTCTTCAAATTGCAGCAATGGGCGGTGATTCTTTGCTATGCAATATACTGTTTTAAAAAATCGCTCGTTGGCGTTTATTACTTTTTCAGATACATTGTCGAATATTTTTTCCAAAACTTAAAGAAGCCAGTTGATTCTTTCTATTGCTGCCAGCAGCCATGATTTCAAAGTCTACCCACTCAGACGTTATACGAACTTTACCATCCGCATTGGATTTTTGAAATTGAATATTATTTTTTGCTTTGATACAAGCACTGCATCCTAGTTTCCCATCCTTGCAATCCAACCATGGATTTTTCATCTGAAACTCTATCGCCTGTTCACATGTCCACAATGAAGGCCAACTTTTAGATGTTTCTAAAATTCCCTCATCACTAGGAACAACACACTGGCCCTCCTTGGGTAACAATAAGGATGGACCAGCACCAGCAGCATTGACATTAGCCTCGAATTTACTTTTCTTTGCTTGACTAGTGAAAAAATAACTGAAAAGTGTCCCGCATTTGTTAGAACTCGAACTCATCTTGCACTGTACTGTACATGCAATAAGCATCAGTGTTTAACTGTTCAACTTCAACCTACAAGTCACAACCTGCGCTGCGCTTGCGTACGTCCTCACCCCTTCCTAACCAACATTTTTCAACGTGTAATCAAGCATTCTTTATGTTACACCTATTTTTATTTCTCATTTCGTGCCTCTGATTATTTTTTTAATAAGTTTTCATAAATTCTTTTAAAGTATACGCAGTATGTCCAAAAAATCCTTGAGAGTATAGGGCGTATATGGAGTATACCCTATGGGACCACCACTGTTTCAGCGTCTACTTTAAAAAGTTTTGCTGGTAAATTATCTCCACCGGCAGCTTTGTTGTTTTTAAGTTTTATTATGGCTTGCTCTATTTCTTTTTTGGTGGGTGCTTCTTCACTTATATTTGGCTTCTTACTTCAATGTTATTAATTTCATCTATTTCCAGCGCTCTTTCTTTAAATATATTTTGCAAAGTATTCTACCCATCTGTTTTGGATTTCTTCATGTGTCTTGTAGATTTCACCTCTTTCCCCTCTTAATTTCATTATATTTTTATAGGTTTTTCCTGTTAGTTTCCTCGTTGCTTCATATAGTTCTCGCAGATTGTGTATTCTTGACGCTTCGTCTGCTTTTTCCATAATATCCTCTAAATATTTCCGCTTAACATTCCTAGCTAGTTTTTTACTTCTTGGCTTTTTTCTTTATAGTCACTTTTTAGTTTTGCAAGTTTGTTGACATTCTTTTCCCTATTTTTATCTCCCGTTATTCGTCTTCTTTCGTTTATCGCTGTTATCGTTTCTGTTGATATCTATGCCTTATCTTTCCTCTATAGGCGTATATTTAATAATCTTTATCTTTTATTTATCTTCAAATTCACAATTATACAAAACAACCTGACATAAATATACATAAGAATAATTCACTTAATTAAAAACAAATTATTTCTAAAGCTTCTAGTTTTAAAATAATAAAAATACATATCATGGCTACTTCGCAAATAAAATAATTCTACAGTTTCGGCCATTCTGACTTATGGTCGACCCGACCATAAATAAATTGACGTATTTTAAAACTTTTGATCCAGGCAGTTGGTGTTGGCGGATGCGGCGGTAACTGATTTTTCAGTATTTTGACTCGTTCTAATGTTCGCTGCATTTTGGATTCCTCTAATTTCCGTCTTTCTTTTAATATTTCCACGTGTGTATCATTTTCGCGTCCCTCTAACTCTTCCTGATACTGTACAATATTTCTTTCATATTTATTTGTCATGTCTTTCAGATTTTCAATTTCCTGAAGGAGCTGTGTTTTATCATCGTCGAATTCTATGTCTTCATGCAGGGGAGTACTTTGATGTTCAAGAATATTTCTCTTTTTTCTTGCGCTATCAGCTTCATGTCTAAGTTGTATGGCCTGCTCATTACGTTTTTCATCTGCTGCTTGAAGTTCCTTCAAGTTTTCGCTCTTTAGTTTCGGCACCCGAACCATTTGTTCGTTGTTGTTTTTCAAATCTCTTATTTCCTTCTCGAGGTTTTTATATTTTTCTTCAAGGTTTCTCAGCTGCTCCGTCGCCTCGAACTTAACTTCACTAAGTTCCTTCTGTAGCCTGGCATTCTGCGCATTTAGTTCTTTGATGTTTTTTCGAAGTTCTTCAAGCTCTTTTCCTTCGGATTCCCTGTCGGTGATATCGCTTGCTTCTGTAAGAGTCTTCTATCGTTTTCCTTTTATTACTAATATAGAAGCAGTAGATTTCTCGCTTCTTTGCTTCCTTGGTCAGTTTCGGAAGTTGTGTCCATGTTCTCCACACGAAAAACAAGAACCTCGTTCTCGTTTAGGTTGCTCACATGAAGAGGCGTAGTGTCCCTCTTGATTGCAATTATAGCATCTGATGAAGTTCTCTGTCTTCTGTCTAATTGCTTCTGCTGGTCGGAAGTATGTACCACTCTTCTTTAACATAACGGCGGCAACTGGATCTCGAGACGAACGTCTGATTTCATTTTGTGAAATAAGATTCATGAATTCTAGGAATTCATTAAGTTTGACATGTTTGGCAGCGATAGCTTGTGTTTGCAAAACATAATTGTCAACTCCTTCGATCATATATTGAATAGTATCAGGTTCTACTAAATCCAACTTATTGCAGAGTTTTAATTTATCGTAGAAGTATTCAGAGAACTTCTCTCCTACCTTCCATCTCCTGGATTCCATTTTTCTTACTCGACTGACATGACTTTCATAATTACAGAACAGCATTTTCATTTCTTTCTTTAACTGGTCCCACGTTTTATTAATCATGCCTGGTGAACACTCGTACCAATCTTTCGCCCGACTTCTAAACAGTTTCGTAGCAAGCACTTTAATAATTTTATCATTTATATCATAAGCAGTACGGATTTCATCCACTCGATTGATCCAAATCGAAATATCATCGTCTGATTCTCCAGTAAATTCAGGAATTTGAGCTCCAATATCACTATAACTCAGTGACATTTGTCTTTCTTCTGATTGAACTCTTGTAGATTGTAGAATGGCACGCTTCGTAGCGGCTATAATATCTTCAATATTCAAAATTGGTATATTAGTTTCAGGACCGCTAACTCTAGTTGTATTCTGATTATCTTCTTCAATCATTTTGAGATCTAACTAATTTATGCGTTTCTTCAGGTATATCCCACTTCTGATAAAACTATAGGCGTATATTTAATAATCTTTATCTTTTATGTATCTTCAAATTCACAATTATACAAAACAACTTGACATAAATATACATAAGAATAATTCACTTAATTAAAAACAAATTATTTCTAAAGCTTCTAGTTTTAAAATAATAAAAATACATATCATGGTTACTTCGCAAATAAAATAATTCTTCACCTCATTTGTTTTCCAATGGTTTTGTCTGCTGTCTTATGTAGGGCATTTTTGTATAATTCCCAAATTCTATTTCTTTTTCTAATACTTGTGGATTTTCTTCAAATCTTTTAGTATTGTATTTATTCTCGTGTTCTCTGTTTTTCTGTTAACCTTGAGGCTTAGTCTTAATTTAAATTAAGTACTACATCCGATTAATCATATATGGTTAAAATCTAATATGATGTCTCAAATTATATATGAGTTTTAAATACCAAATTTGAGAAGTTTGGATCATATTTTAATAGACTTTAAGGAAAAATCTGTGGTGGTAGCACGCATTTTAGAATTCTATCATAGAAAGCAGGCGAATACGAGTTTACTTTTACGAATCTTGGTAGCACGCACTTTAGAATTCTATATTCGCTTTTTGATTTAGAAATTATTGAATTTTATAATGTATTAAAATAAAAAATATTATGACAGTTGTATACAGTGTGTCCCATTTAGAGGTGCCACCATTGGGATCTCGAGAACTGTAAGAGATACGATGTTGGTTAAATGGAACTTTTTATGCGCCTTTGGGAGGCCATCTCAGATGTGCTTTTATTTTTTCAAAAATTCTCATAGGGCACTAGATAATGACGAAAAACTGAATATTGTTGATTTTTTCTTTCTCAAATAACTTCTAAACTATTAATAATTGAGAAAAAAGTTTCAAATATAAAAGATAGATATTTTTATTAACTAACCAGTGGCGTACGAAATAAATTTTTATATCTGTAAATTTTTGAGATATAACACAAACTTATATTTTTTTAAATGGAACCCATATCTGATTTTAGTCTCAAAAAAATAAATATTTTTTTCTGTTTTCAACGATGTAAGGGTTATTATGTTTTATATTTGTTTTGCCTTCAAAAATTATTATTTTTTCCTTATTTTGTATTAAATTTACAATTATTTTGAAAATATTGGTAGATTTCTATTTGGAAATACTCTTTGTATTTAAATAATTTATTTCCTTAAAAATATTTGCTCAAAATTCGTATCAAATTAATTTTTATATTTTGTATCAGGTCGCCCTTGGCACATCATAGTGTAATTTGTAATTATGAGTCTAGAATAAAAATATTAAGTAATAAAAGCATAAAACAAATTATTTTGATCAAATACAATATAATTAATAAAAATAATAATGTTTTTTCTGGGAAATAATTAGAGAATTCAGGAAAATAAAGAGAAAAATTAAATTTTAGGAGCAAAATAAATATAAAACATAATAACCCTTACACCATTGAAAAGAGAAAAAAATATTGATTTTTTTGAGACTAAAATCAGATATGGGTTCCATTTAAAAAAATATAAGTTTGTGTTATATCTCGAAAATTTACGGATATGAAAATTTATTTCGTACGCCACTGGTTAGTTAATAAAAATATCTATATTTTATATTTGAAACGTTTTTCTCAATTACTAATAGTTTAGAAGTTATTTGAGAAAGAAAAAATCAACAATATTTAGTTTTTCGTCATTATCTAGTGTCCTATGAGAATTTTTGAAAAAACAAAAGCACATCGGAGATGACCTCCCAAAGGTGCACAAAAAGTTCCATTTAACCGACATCGTATCTCTTATAGTTCTCGAGATGCCAATGGTGGCACCTCTAAATGGGACACACTGTATAATAAATGTATAAATTATATATAAATTGGCTTTGAATAGAACTGTGGCAAAATAATGACGTTACTTTGACGCTTTCGTCTCAAGTCGAACGCTTACAGGCGAATATTTTGAGACACGCATGCTACCAAATTTTCGCTTCGATGCGAAAAGTGAAAACAAATGCCTTTTTTGATAGAATTCTAAAGTGCGTGCTACCACCACTGATGTGGCCAACACTAAACCTCCCGCTATTTAATTTTTATTAATTTAAATACATACCTACGTATTTAGTAATGCTGCAAACTATATTATGTTCCATTGCATATAACTATTGCTTTATTTACGATTTTCTTTATTATTTAATATGTCACTATTATTAATTTGAAGTGATTATTTTTTTGACAATGACGTTTACCTGTCAGTTACATTCATTTGAAAAATAAAGTGTGTAACAAATTTTGTTTATCTTAGGCTTCGGGACACAATAAAATATCTGATGTGGCCAACACAAAACCTCCCGCGATTTAATTTTTATTAATTTAAATACATACTTACTACGGATTTACTACCGCTGCAAACTGTTCCATTGCATAAAACTATTGCTTTATTTACTATTTTCTTTTTAAAATGTCACTATTATTAATTAGAAGTGATTAGTTTTTTGACAGTGACATTTAATGTCAGTTACCTTCATTTGAAATATGAACTGTGTAACAAAGGAATTGTGTTTTTCTTAGGCTTCGGGACTTGTAAAAAAAATTATTTTTAAATTTATCTGTAAAATATATAGAAAAAGTATTAATATATTCCTGTAGAAAATTCAATAATCTTTAATTTTCATAACGACAAAATGCGAAAAAATGGCATTTAATGGTATTTTTTGAAGAAAAACCATTATGACCTTCATGTAAAGTGCCATTTCCGGTTATCCGATTTACACCAAAATCTAATGGCTTCTTTTCTTATTAGAATAGGATAGAAATACAAGATTTCAGAATTTTCTGAATGATAGTATTTGAGTTAGAATGAAGACAAAATCCCTACACATACACACACACACACACACACACACACACACACACACACACACACACACACACACACACACACACACACATACATACATACATACATACACACACACACACACACACACATACACACACACACATACACACATACAGACATCATCGTGAAAATGTTAAATTTGGATTCTAGGGACCTTAAAACGTGGTCATTTACTAAAATCTCGATAAGTGATTTTTAGCACGATCCCTATACCTCCCTTACCAAGGGTAGCTGGAGGTAAAAATTATTTTTAAATTTATCTGTAAAATATATAGAAAAAATATTAATGTATTCCTGTTAGTCCAGTAAACGGAGGTTGAAAAAGGGCACTTTTTTCAGTTTATTGCCTATAACTTCTTTCTGGTACATTTTAGCAACACAAAAGTTATTTGCCGATTTGTAGAGGACAAAATTTCCTGCAAAATAGTTATGTGAAGTTATTTTGTACAATTAATAGCAACGGAGTTATGATGCCGACAAAAAAGGTTAAAATTGCGTACTTAGAAAAATTTTGAGTTTCTTTCCACTTTACATCGCAATAGCTCTGTAACACATCATTTTAGCGTAAAAGTCCTCATAGTCAATCTTGTAGAGAATTTAATTACCTACATAATCCATCATGGAATTATTAGATTCTTCTTTCATTTGTCTGCGACTTCTTTTTACTGCTCTTCAGCTCAGAATTATGTTCGTGGAATCTGTATTATGTTAATTCCGTATCATAAAATCAAGTATAGTGACAAAAATTGGAGGGACAACGGTGCTGCACTAAACTTGAAAAAAATCAGTTTTTCGTATTTTTTTTATAAAGTAACCCCCACTACGTTACATTGGTAATAAAAAAATTGATACATGTGTTTTGCAGGCAAGTGAGCACTCAAGATTTATCATAAGTACTTTTATGCTAAAATGAAGTGTTACGGAGTTATTGCGAAATGTAAATTGGAAAGAAACTCAAAATTTAACTAAGTACGCAATTTTGTCCTTTTTTGGAGCTTTGTAGCTCCGTTGTCATTATTGCTACAGAACACTTCGTGGACCAAGTACAGGAAATTTTATCCTCTACAAGTCGTCAAATAACTTTTTTGCGTTAAAATGTAACAGAAAGAAGTTATAAGCAAAAAATTGAAAAATTGCCGATTTTCAGTGGTTAAAATGTTAATAAAGCAATTTTTAAAAATGGATGTTTCGCGGTAATCCGTGTATTCTATATTTTATCCATTTCGTATCTGTAGGAGCTGGGTACAACATCTAAAAGAATATAATGAAATTTGTTGATAATTATTTACTTATAGCTAGGAAAAGTTATAAAAAACTCAATATTTTTCTAAAATCGCTACTTTCACCATGTTGGGAGCGGCTTGGCTCCACCGCTATTGGTTTCACAAAAGATATTATACGCCAAAGTCTTAGAAAATTGAGTCTTAGAATATACCGGGAGTTTATTTTATCAGTAAACATAGGGTATATCATTGCCATAGTTACGGTATGAATGTTTGACAGCAATGTATTGAAGCGTTTATTTTATGAGTAAACATAGGCGTTTAACATGGGAAGCAGTTTTTGGTAAATACAAAGGTCTGGCAATAAATCAAGTCATGCTATTGAACATGGTAATAGTACATTACATCTTGTACATTATTTAATATTAATTACTTTAATAATATTGCAATAAATTACAGAAATTGTCAAATAAATAATTGTTTAAATTTTTCATTATACAATATGAAAAGATTTACGAATGTCTCCGGTGGTGCAGTGGTTATAACAGTGGCGTCTGGAATTTTTGGTTGGGGTTCGATTCCCCATTGGAGTACTTATTTTTTTTTTACATAAAAATTGTTGAACTTTTCAAAATTTCTGTTATATTTCGTATTACAGTCATTTAAAAATAATAATAACATTGTAATAAATAAAAAGAAAATAGTTGACAATAATTGATTACAATAATCAAAACATTGATGTATTGTATTTTCTTTTGATAAATACAGTAAAAACATAATATCTACACAAATTTATTATAGTTCAGTTATTTTTATTAATATCAAGGGAAATACAATGCATTATTATTGTATCAATATTTTGATTATTGTAATCAATTATTCTCAATTATTTTCTCTTTATTTATTACAATGTTATTATTATTTTTAAATGATTATAATATAGAAATTGATTTTTAAAAGTTCAACAATTTTTAAGTAAAAAAAATAAAATAATTACCTCAATGGGGAATCGAACCCCAACCAAAAATTTCAGACGCCACTGTCATAACCAATGCACCACCGGAGATATTTGTAAAGCTTTTCATAATGCATAATAAAAAACTGAAACAATTATTTATTTGACAATTTCTGTAATTTACTATACCTATAGTATTATTAAAGCAGTTAATATTAAATAATGTACAAGATGTAATGTACTATTATCATGTTCAATAGCATGGCTTGATTTTTTGGGGGACACTTTGTATTTACAAAAAACTGCTTCCCATGTTAAACGCCTATGTTTACTCATAAAATAAACGCTTCAATACATTGCTGTCAAACATTCATATCGTAACTATGGCAATGATATACCCTATGTTTACTGATAAAATAAACTCCCGGTATACAATACTTGGCAAATAACTCATTCTGAGTTGAAGAGCAGTAGACAGAAGTCGCAGACAAATGAAAGAAGGAAGTGCTGTTTAAAAAAAAAATTTCTAATAGTCCCATGAGACTCATTGACGTTTACCAACACATAATTACGTTCATTTTGTATCTATACAGATTATTTTGTTTGAATAATACTTTTATAATTAGAAATAATAAACCAATAAGTGTTGTGCACTAAACTAGAAAAAAATATTTTTATCGTTTTTTGCAAATTGACCCCCAGTCCGTTGCATCGATCGTAAAAAAATAATTGAATTATGTAGGTAATTAAATTCTCTACAAGATTGACTATGAGGACTTTTACGCTAAAATGATGTGTTACAGAGCTATTGCGATGTAAAGTGGAAAGAAACTCAAAATTTTGCTAAGTACGCAATTTTAACCTTTTTTGTCGGCATCATAACTTCGTTGCTATTAATTGTACAAAATAACTTCACATAACTATTTTGCAGGAAATTTTGTCCTCTACAAATCGGCAAATAACTTTTGTGTTGCTAAAATGTACCAGAAAGAAGTTATAGGCAATAAACTGAAAAAAGTGCCGATTTTCGGTGGTTTTTACAAGATGGCGGTGGAAGCGGCGGAGGGGGGATTGTGGTAATTTGGATTTTTCACTAACCAACCATCCTATACAACATATCAAAAATTCAGAACTACCCGACCTTTTGTAGGGTAAAATGCTTCATTCACTGGACTATGTAGAAAATTCAATAATCTATAATTTTCCAATGACATAAAATGCGAAAAATGACATTTAATGGTATTTTTTGAGGAAAAACCATTATGAGCTTCAAGTAAATTTATCCGATTTGCACCAAAATCTAATGGCTTCTTTTCGTATTAGAATAGTGTAGAAATACAAGGTTTCAGAATTTTTTGAATAATAGTATTTGAGTTAGAGCGAAGACAAAATTTATACACACACACACATACACACACACACATACACACACACACATACACACACACACACACACACATACACACATACAGACATCATCGTGAAAATGTTAAAATTGGATTCTAGGGACCTTAAAACGTGGTCATTTACTAAAATTTCGATATGTGTTTTTTAGCACAATCCCTATACCTCCCTTATCAACTTCCAGGTTCTCTAAAACGCAATCTGTGTAAATTCTTTGTCGTACATGATCCATTTCGTAAATGTGTAGTTTTAAAGTAATATTGATTTATAGTGCTGCAAAATCATATCATCCTGTACATCTAATATTTATGTATGATGGAAAATATATTATTTTTACACACCTTAATTTCATTAGAATTAAATATTTTACGATTATATTCTTCTTAACTTAAAATTGTTATTAAAATTATACTTTTGTTTGACGCATAGGCAAGATGATATACAAAAAATAAATTAATTTATATATTCATATTTAAAGTTATTTACTAAATATTATTATTGTAGAATTGAAAATTGTATTCAATGAATTTTTTACAAGAAAAACTGTTAAAAGCTTGTATAAATGATACTTCCGGTTATCCGATATACACTAAAAACTAATGAGTATGAGATGGGTATACAAAATTTCAATATTTTTTGATTGATAGTATTTGAGCAATCGTTTCCACACGATCCACACACACCTACATACACACACACACAGATACACACATACATACCTACAGACATCATTGCAAAAATGTTAAAATCGGATTCTGGGGACATCAAAACGTGCTTATTCACTAAAATCTCTATATGCGATACCTAGGGTACCGGGAGGTAGAAAAGGTACCCAAAATCACAAAATAAATATATACTTCGAGATACACTCACAAACTAGAAGTAAAAATTGGTTAGGTTACAGTAAACTGACAAGTAGTGACAAATAACACAACAAAACGCTGCCCGCAATACACCATGACTTCCAGCCTTGCAATTCCCCCTTAACGCATATCTTCCGATCACAACATGCTATACGTTGGCATAGGGAATTACTTCTCTAGACATTATATGCGCAAAGGGCCGAAGTCCTTAAGAACAGTCGGTTAAACAGAGTTGTTATATTGCTGGTTAAACAACAATTTGACAGACGTTTGACATTTCAAAATGTTTAACATCTCATTGTTTATTTGCATTTACTTTCTGATTTTGAAATTAATTGTGGAAGAGGATAGTATTCTTGTTACTAATTTGGTATTTTGTACAAATTAACGAAACAGTGAAAACACGGACGATATAGAATTACACTACATTTTGCAATGAAAATGAACACGTAGTCATCTAGTTTTAAGTTTTCGAAGCTTTGAGATTGATACTTGGTGTGTATTCAACGTCGATATTAGTAGTTTTTCTAAATTGTTTTTATGTTATTTTTTTTTTTATTTGAAATTAAGTGTTCTTTTCATACTTCTGCACATAAGTATTATTTTATTTAGTATTTCATTTCTAATCTCATCAGCATCTTATGTTATTATCCCTCTTAAGGAGAAATTAAAAGTTTGCAACATAAATTGTTCATGTTTTCGAGTGTCATTCGCATAGCACAAGAACACTTTGAATAAGTCACCATTAATTTAATCAAAAAGGAAAAAAAAAGTTAAATTAAAAATAAGTTTGGTGAAATGGAACTAATAACTAATGGGCAAAGGGCTGCTTGGATTAGGTAAATTCGAACAGGAAAATTTGTAATGAAACCGGTTTGCAAAATTTATTTATTTCTATTTTCTTATTATGGTAATATATGATTGTAGGTGTTCCATATCAAAAACTTCTGGTAAAACGCGAAGCTTTGCCGCCTTGTAATTTGCCAAAATCATCTAAGTCAATAAAAGAATGATCGAAGAAGTTAAATGTTACGTTAGATTTTAATTCCATCGTTACATACTAATACTCGCTGTATTTCATGTAGATTTTCCGATAAACTAGTCTGCGAACATAATGCTACAATTTTGCATTCGTGCAGATCAGACTCAGTAACCTCACATAAAATAATAAAACCCGAATTGGCAACTTCTCTTTCTATAAAATTTCTCAAAGAATTTGTAGCATTTATATATTTAAAAAATTCTATAGATACATTTCTGTAGTTTGCACCAGCACACTCAGATATCTGTAAATATGTTCTTACATAATTAGATACTATAAGAAGCACTTATCTAAATTTATATAGATTTAGAGCCGGTTTTTCAATATCTAGTTAAAATTTTAACTAAGAGTTAAATAAACAAAATCGAAATGAAATGAACTGTCAAATGACAGATTTATCATTGCTGTCAACAAAACGTTGAAATATTGTTTACTTAACTAGAAGTTTAAATTTTAACCAGAGATTGAAAAACCGGCCCTTCTTGTAAAATAATTAAGACAGAATTAAATTTAAACAGCTTGTATAATAAATAATAAAGAATAACGTTCATATTTCCAATTTGATCACTGTTTACCCCTTCGAGCATGGCTTCCATCCCCGCAAATCTTCCCTCCCGCATATCTTCCGACCACAAAAAACACCGTAAGGCAGTATCTAGTCAATATATGCTCGAAGGTTTACCGCAATGATTTACTGTACTCTGGCAATACCAATAAAGTACGCCATTTTGTAAAATGCACCAGCGCGTCTATCGTTCGTTTTCATCGCGAATTAGATTATATCATATCTGTCAAAATAGAACAGACATTTGCAATCACAATCACGTGTCAGTTTCAAATGAAGCTTTCTTATTGGTTGTCCTTAGACCGTAGAAGTTGAAATTTGGCAAACTTTTCGGTGAGTGTTTAGGGACTACGGCTATTATAAACATGCAAAAATGCAAAATACATGTTTCATATTTAAAAGTGATGGCTTCAGTTCTGGTGATTCATTATAAATCAGCCTTAAATCGTTTCGATGTTTACGACGACAAAATAGTTAACAGACAGTTTAATCAGAGGTGATTATATCTGGCCTGAGTATTTTAATTTATTTTTGTTTTTTAGGTACTTGCCAATGGTAATGGTTTTAAAACATTAGTTTCGTTGATAAATTTGAATCCTTATTTAGCAGTAAAAAGTTTAACTAATCTAAGTCATGTCGCAACATCCAGATCAGATATGGCAAATGCAGCAGCAGTTAATAGTGTTGTTTCGAAAATAAGACAACATATTCATAACAATCCAAGTAAGAATATACTTTTTTCTTATTTAAGTGATAATAAAGTACAGGTGTTTCATATTTTCGATATATATTTGAGGTATTTCTGGTAATATGAATAATAGAGTAAAACCGTTTGTACATTCCAAAGTCAGTTGTATGAGAAATATGTAACAGTTACCTAGGGTTTTTTTTCTATTGTCTATTGTTTTTGAACTATAGAAGTATTGACAACTGTAGAGCATCGATATGACATCTTGTGACTAAATTTTGAACTAGTGCATGACGGTAGGTGCGAGCAAATACAACATAATGTTAGCATACATTTTTTAAAAGTATTTCTTTTATACGAAAATGAATGTTGTAAAACACGGTAAAAGCAATATTATGTGTTGTATATACGGGTGTCATTCGCTTATGAGTAGGGAAACTCATTTAAGTTTCCACATTTTTCCAAAAATAGGTAAAAATAAAATGAGTATAACCACAAATGCAGGTATTCAACAAACATTGGAGCTTGGAAGTATGTTTTACGTTCTGGAAAAAAAATTTCCAAGTATATGAGAGTATGTTCGATAAGACAGTGACTTTATTCTTCCAGGTAAAATTATTAATAATTATATTTGAAACATATTTATGATTATTTAAATTTTTAGAAATTCCTTCTCAACGGAGAAATTAAAAAAAGTGCTGTACCATCTTTGTGACGACAGACACTTTTTTGAAGACAGAGTGATGTTACATTTATAATTTCTCGATAACTATCGGTAATTCCACATAATATAATGTGATTCGCATTCAGAACTTCTTCGCCTGTATACAAGATTAATATTTTAAATAAAGTAGTAAATGAACATTATATACAATCAAACCTTCAACAATAATCCTAGAATGATGAGTAGCATTTAGAAAGTCAAATATCTGAACAATACTTAGATTCATTTTGAAGTAACACAAGCAAAATTGTATCATATTACAGTGACAGATTGTACACCTACCGTCATGCATCCGCCATGTTGAAAGTGCTTGCAGCGCCTCTATCGGTCATTTCAGTTGAGAATAGACTAATGCTCAGTTTCTCTACAGCAACTACTTACGTTGTTGATTATTAAAGTGCAACTTAATAGGGGAGTTTCACTATGTGAAATTTGAAATGTTCTATTCTATACCGTTTTTAAACCAGGAGGAGTAATTTAAATTTTAACCGCTAAAACTGACGCTTCTGATTGGCTAGTGCTTCGTCAGGTTTACACTGTACAAAGATTTTACATTTGATGTATTAACTGTCATACTTTGTTATCAATTTCTGTTTTGGTTTTTCGCATTTCTGTGACTTTAAAATAAACCAGTTCTTTTAAGAACTAATAATATTGAATATATCGATATTATTTGTGTTTTTTTCAAGAAAAATAACAAAATTGTGTTAAGATTGACTCCCTACCACTGTGAACTCAATCCGATTGAGTTGATATGGGCAAAAATAAAGAATGAAGTGGCATCAAAAAATACCACTTTTAAGATGAATGATGTGAAAAGTGAAACATCTTTATCAACAAGCGGTGCAAAATGTCACATGTGCTGACTGGAAAAATTGTATAACACACGTCATCAAGAAAGAAGAAAAATGTGTAATGTGGACGGAATAATAGACGATTTAATAGAACTATTTATTATATCGGTTGGCAATGATAGTGACTCGGGCAACAATAAAGAATGAAGTGGCATCAAAAAATACCACTTTTAAGCTGAATGATGTGAAAAGTGAAACATCTTTATCAACAGGCGGGGCAAAATGTCACATGTGCTGACTGGAAAAATTGTATAATACACGTCATCAAGGAAGAAGAAAAAATGTGTAAGGTGGACGGAATAATAGACGATTTAATAGAACTATTTATTATTTCGGTTGGCAATGATAGTGACTCCAGCTCATTGGAGAGTTCTTTTGATTGTGCACTGAATTTGCCTTGCTGTGCAGCTTGACAAACAAAAAATGTTTCAATTTATGTTCAATTTTAAGCGAATTAAATGTAATATTTATTTTTTTGTATTTTGTTCTTTTGGTATTGTATTCTATTGTATAAATTTGTAAATGAATAAATTATATATAGGTTATGTGTATATTATCACTATGTTCATTTCAAAAATATAGTTATAAATCAAGTAAGAGTGTTTATTTAGATTGCAGATTATTTTTTATTCACATAATCAAATATATGATGTGAAAAATAAGAGCTTATAATGTCAGTTTTATTTTAAAATAAATTCCATGCGAAGTATACAGTGCAGATGTGTACGGAGTTTTTGTATTTCGCGCGAAAAAAATCTAGTAACTTTTTCTGGGAACTTTCTATAGTTTAAATTTGACTTTCGCATTTACTCCTGGTTTAAAAATAGAGTATAGTACTAAATATTGAAAATATATCTTATAAGTACTCTATTAAAAAATATAAAAGTAATATTAATTTTGTTTTAATATTTAAAATTTTAAATTAAAATTGTAACATAATTCAAAAGAAGCGGTTGCTCGTTATTGAAAATCCGGTTATGACATCAGACATTCGACAGCGCAAAGTGAACTAGACGAAGTCACATTTACACCGCTAGAAGTTACCAAAAAAAGTCACTAGATTTATTTGGCGGGGGAATTGAAATGTTAAAATGAAGGTCACGTCAGCATTTATACTTTCCAGGTTATATTTTCATTAACCAAAACTCAGTAGCGTAGTGTGGAGGGGGGGGGGCAAGGGGGGCACCCGCCCCGAGCGGCACTTTGTTAGGGGCGGCAAATTCCCTATCGTTGAATTAATATTAAGAGCACTATCGGGGAAATAATTATAGTCAGTTGAGTTTGAAATTCAATAACATAAAAAAATTTAAAAATATGAAACGCACTTTCATTTATAGACTATATATTGCTGCGTAACTATACTAATTTAAATTATTCACAAAGCTCATGGTTACAAAATATTAAAATTTAATTTTTTCTATTCGACGTTAATGAAGTTGAACATTTCTTCGAACGCGCTAAAAATGGGGGTCATTTTTCATATACCTTTACATCCCTTGAAAAAATGTAACTTTCAATTATAAGGCATTTGACCTTGAATGAAAAAAAAAATTTCGCTTGCGGCGCTTTTTTCTAATTGCTTTTACATGATTTCTTTTGTTTTCATCTATATAATAATTTTAAATTTTGAAGGGGGGGGGGGGGGCAAATTTGACATCTGCCCCAGGCGACAAAAACCCACACTACGCCACTGCCAAAACTATTATAGATAATCTACTTAATTTATTCATATAAAATCATAAATACATAACTTTTAATAATAAATTAATTAATTGCATTGCTTTTTTATAATTCCTTGATGAAAAATTTATATATTATAACTGTTTTTATTCGTGAAATATCACAAAAAAGAGAAATTAAACAAAAAACAGGTGCAAATTGAACAAGTGATTTCACAACTACTGAGAGTTTGACGTTTCAATTACGTTTGAAGGTTAACTTGAAATTTCGTCTGGTTAAATGCGGCTTCACGAAATAGCGCAGCAGCCAATCACAGGCTTTGATTTTCTCACTAGAATTTCTAGTTACTGTCTATAGTTTAAAACAGAGTATAGAAGACTAGATTATATGTGCGCAATGGGACGTATTTCGTAGTGCAGAGTGGACATGCAGGTTATAAAACATTTTCTTCACGAACAAATTTCTGGACTTACTATTTTTTTTTTCTTTGTTATTGTGCATTTGTAAAATGGTATAAGACTACGAGAATCTTTCTTTTACAGCGAACGATTGTTATGTTGAAAGTGTAACGTATTTCCTCAGCTATAAGCGCGATATTCAAAATTTTAAAATTAAAAAAAAAATTCAGCAATATACTTTATAAAAAAATAAAAAATACTTGAAAAATATTTTTTCATTTAGATTAATATATATATAATTTTCAAAAATTGTGAAACTTCCCCATTGTAATTAGGCCTTATATCCCAATTGCGTTGCACCGGCAAATTTAAATGCAACCTTTGGAAACTTATATGGCGAGTTCCGGGTCTTTGCCACTAGTACTCAATTCCATACAATAGATGTCGCGAACGTCGCTTTAAGAACTTACATTTTTTATTACTAAGCAACTATTGGTTCACGTATTTTTTCTGAGGTGGGAAATAAGGATGCGTGGGGAACATTTGAATTTGACATATTTTGAATTGTGTTTCCGATTCTATCACGATTCTATATAATTCACTTTGATTATTCATTGTAACATTTGTGTATCTATTAGGCTGCGTTTATGTTGGAGCTGCGATAAACGATAAGAGCGGCGATACTAGCGAAGCAATGCGAATGAATGTATAGATTTAAATATAGGTGTTTACATTGAAGCAGTGCGCAAAGCTACGCTTAGGAGCTGAGCAGCGATAGGAGCGTCGAGAACGAATTGAATGTATTTCTACGTTCTCATCGAGGCAAGACTAGTGATGCTGCGATATCTCGATTTTTTTTTTTATATTACATAAATATTATACAAAATAAAATATTTGTCGGTTTAAATAAATATTTTAATTGCCTTTTCATTTACATTAATATTTATTTATTAATTTTTGATTTATTGGGTTTTAGTAAGAAGAAAATGCTATACCATTCAAACACCAGACTTAGTAAAATAATGTTTTAATCAGTGGTACCCGTTTATTATATTCATGTTGCTTGTAATGTTAATTTAGTTACTATTTCTAATTATAAATTCGAGAAATTCAAGACTCTCGAGTCGAGATCGAGAGAAAGTAAGGAAAAATATGACGAGACAGATGCAGAGAAATCTCGTCCTCGAGACGAGATGAGAGTGGATTGTTTCTCGCCATATCTCGTTTCGCGGCAACACTAGGCAAGACACGCTACGCTAGAGATGGAGGTGGACAAATTAATTAGCGAAGTATTTGTTAGATCTCCATCTTGGGATCAAAGACATAAAAACCATCACAACAGATATGTGCTGGATAAATTATGGGATGAAGTGGCGAGTAATTTAAACTCAACAAGTAAATGGATATGTTTATTTATATTATTTGTAGGTTACAGTACATTTTGTCAAAAATTATATGTCATTTACAATAGGATTGTGACACAAGTAAGTTTTAAATAAATCACGAATATTTTGTGCAACCAGAGTTGGTCTACCTTTATTAGTTGTGGTATTTGATTGTTTCGGAGTATTTAATGTATCTTCTAAATGATGTTCAATACCTTCCATGTCAATGATTGTGTTATGTAGGACACAAATAGCTTTAACAATATTGTCAGCAACATTTATATCACTTTTTCTCGCTGCTCTTTTACCGCAAGCTCCACTATAAACACATCAAAGAAAGATTTGATTCGCTTTTATCGCTGCTGTTATCGTCGCTCGTATAGCTTTTATCGCCATGAAAATTTTTTAATTTCATTTTGAAAGCTTTCAAATCAGACATAATTTTAAGATCATAAGATAAAGCGTTATAGAACTGAATAGCTTCGTAATAGGCAGTATTAGCAAAGAAAACAGTTTTATGGAGTGGGATACTTAAATTAAAATTCTAATACGAAAAGAAACCATTAGAATTTGATGTAATTCGGATAAACAGAAATGGCACTTTACTTGAAGCTCATAATTGGTTTTCTTCAAAAAATACCATTAATGCCATTTTTTCGCATTTAACGTCGCTGGAAAATTATAGATTATTAAATTTTGTACAGGTATACATTAATACTTTTTCTATATATTTTACAGATAAATTTAAAAATCATTTTCTTTTTTTAATCCCGAAGCCTAAGATAAACACAATACCTTTGTTACACAGTTTATTTTTCAAATGAATGTAATTGAAAGGTAAACGTCATTGTTACAAAACTAATGACTTCAAATTAATAATAGTGACATATTAAATAATAAAGAAAATCGTAAATAAAGCAATAGTTATATGCAATGGAACATAATATAGTTTGAAGCATTACTAAATTATATATTTAAATTAATAAAAATTAAATCTATCTAAACAATGAGATACAAAATTTAAACAATCAAAAATTGCATCAGTAGTATTTTTGTTTGGAATGAAGCCATACTGGTTCTGTGATAAAATAGTATTCTTGGTAAGGGAGGACATTAAACGTGAATGATAAATTATTTCAAATATTTTACTGAATGCGGATAGAACTGATATTGGGAATCTGGGAATACACCGGTTTCAAAAGATACATTTATGATGTCACATAATGGTTGTACTATATAAGGTCTTGCAATTTTCAGTAATGAACAGGGTATTTCATCAAGCCAGCAGATGGTTTATTACTTACACGCAAAATTTCAGATGACACCTCAAGCACATCTGTAGGCATTAAATACATTGTGTGAGGTTGGTAATCAATAGACTGGATATTAGATTTTTCATTATTAATACTTAACAACGCAAGCCCGGCAGCGTGCTTTAATGTTGGTCTTTTATATCTTCACCTACAGCCACGATTCTAGCCACTAGTTCTAATTCTGTGTTCACCGGTGTCTCGTAAACAGAGGTTTTCATCTGACCCCAAAAAAGAAATCTAGTGGAGTTAGGTCGGGGCTCCGGGCTGGCCACGCAACAGGACCTCTCCTCCCAATTCACTTATTTGGGTATTTTCTATTTAGCAATGCGGTGACTTCTCGCGTTGTATGAGCAGGTGCCCCATCATGCTGAAACCAAAATCTCCGTCTTATGTTTAGTGGCAAGTCCTCAAGTAGTTCCGGTAGCACAGTATCCAAGAAAATAAAATAATTGTCACCATTCAAGGGGTTTGGTAAAAGGTAAGGCCCGATTACGTGCTCCCCTATGATTCCGGCCCATACATTTACCGCAAAACGTTGTTGATGTGCGCGAATAAATAGTGCGTGGGGATTCTCGTCATCCCACAGGTGATTATTTTTGGAATTAAGTACCACCGTCCCTTGTGAAGCAAGCTTCGTCCGTAAACAGGACAAATTTTTCAAAATGCCGTTGCAGAAACCAACGACAGAACAACAGTCTTGGCTGAAAGTCATCAGGTCCCAAAGCTTGAACTTTTTGTCTAGAGTACGGCTACAGGCCCTGTTCATTCAGAACTTGCCAAATAGTCCCATGATTTACATGTAATCTGTTAGCTATTACTCTCGTGCTCGTCGATGGCTCGTCTTCAATAATATGAAGTACAGCCTCTTCAAATCCAGGGGTTCTACGTAATCTGTTGGCATTGCCACCAATTGTTGGGTAAAAACAACCAGTCTCTGACAAACGCCTACAAATTTTTCTGAAGAGTTGGCTACTTGGTTGTTGACGATTGGGGTATCTTCTCCAATAAATTCTTCGAGCTTCCTGTGCATTACGTCTTGCCTCCCCAAAAACCAGAAGCATGTCAAGAAGTTCAAAGTTTTGATAATAATGCATGTTTACGGATAAATTATGCAAAATACGAATATACAAAGTAACAAATATCTACATTGCTAGATACGTAGATGGCTGTACCACCACTATTTAAATCACTTCTACAGTAACTTGTCACTAAATTATAATTTTTGAAACAATAAATGTCTATTTCATTGTTGCGCAGCCAATGTTCAGTAACGCAGATCACATGGGGTTTATAGTCTTGTAAAAATACTTCGAATTCAGGGCTCCGAATATTCATATTGACAATTTTAAAAATATTTTTATTAGCACTATTTGATGTAGTATTATTTATTAAGTTACTACAATTTTTGCCGCGCGCTCCTCTAAAAAATTATTATCACGCTGTACTTTACGTAAAATTTATTTAATAGTATACCATGGCCAGTTATCTGGATTTACAGTTTTATCGTGATAAACTTCAGGAATACTGATTTTAAAAGATGCATAAGTATTGTACTTTGACATTAGAGCTACACAATTACAATTTAGAATTTCTAGAGATTTCAGCAGATTTTTAATTTGTTCAACCGTTACAGCAGGAGCAAGCCTAGTTACAAAAATATGTTCGAATTTGGGAATTGCAACTAATTCAGAGTTCTTTAATTGACTGGACCGGATCCATAAACAATGTGTTTTTTATGTTTTTTTCTTCGCTTTTCCACGGTTATGAAAGGTTCTTCATTATTTTTGGGCGCACTGGGAACCGTAACACTTGAATTATTTTTTAAACAGATTTCTTCACCGGATGCCGTGATCTCCGGTTTTGATGCAGATTTTTTCCGTAGCTTAGAAGCGAAATTCTCGAGCGCCACTACGTGTTTATTTGGCTGTTGAGTTGGATACAATTTTGTATTAATAGCAATTTGAACAAAAAGATAAATACTTGTCGTTTTATCTGTCAAAATGTTATAAACTAAAACTTGTGCAAATATTATTATAATTTAATTTAATATTTCCTAATCTGTTATAAAACTTTAAAAAGAAAATAACGCTAAAAATCTTAGCCAACAAATTTACACGTTTTTGTGTCATTTTTTTAAATTTTCTATTGATACCACAATCATCGTTCTAAGTTAAAACGGAGGGCAACAGTCTGCAAAAAAATGTTAAACTCCTATTGCCCGTGATCCGTGGACATGCTGTATACAGAGTGTCTCTTAAATATGGGGACATGGCCACAGATTCCTGAGGCTAAAATAAGACGATTTAACTAAACTTGCTTCTGCTGGAAAGTGTAGCCAGAATTCTTATATATATATATATATATATATATATATATATATATATATATATATATATATATATATATATATATATAAAAGTATTTTATATTTTAATACATTAAAATACTATTATTTGTATGAAATACTATTTTTCAATTGGAAAAATACTACCTTTTTTTTAGTTTATGTTCTGTATTTATTAATTTTAACCCAACGTTTCAATATTTGAAATACATTTTTTTATTTGAAATACGTTTTTGTATTTAAAATACACAAGTATTTGATGTAGATTTATGTATTTGAAATAGAAACCCTCCATCATGTGTTGTCTCGTAGTAATATAACATGGAATAATTCTATATTTTTTTTTCTTAAAAAAAACACCTGCTGATGTTAATGTAGGAGTTTCTTTTTAATATTAATAAAAATATGCGAATAAGTTAAAAACGAAAATCATTTTTACAATACACTAACGTACCTTCTTTTTATGTTTTTAAAGAGTTAACTGATTCAGTGGAGCTCTTACTTTCATCGATTTTCTTATTGTTTTCGGGTTTTTGCTAACCCACTAAGTGGGAAACGCGTGATTTTATGTATGTATGTATGTATGTATGTATGTATGTACCTTCTTTATTTTCAAATAATTAAAAGTAAAAGTATTTGAAATACTAAAAAAATAATTGCATTTTACCAAACATATGAAATACTTTTGTTTAGTATTTTGTATTTTCTATTTGAAATACATTTTTGCAAGTATTTTATACAACACTGATAATATCATATTCTTACATTGCGAAAAATTTGATAAAAATTAATTCAAAGTTAATATTTCATTTCTACTTTATCTAAGTAATCTGAGCAAACATTCAAACAATAAAACAAAAAACAAATATTTTAAAAGTTGAATTTATTGCCAAAATCTTAGCTTACTTGAATAATAATAAAACTAAAATAAATTTTATTTTGTTTTATTGATTGAATGTTTGCTCAGATTACTTAGATAAAGTAAAAATGAAATATTAACTTTGAATTAATTTTTATCAAATTTTTCGCAATGTAAGGGTATGATATTATTATATTGTTGAATTCAGAACAAAATTCTCTATTTAATGAGTTAATAATAATAATAATAATAATATATATATATATATATATATATATATATATATATATATATATATAATGCCATTTAAAAAATATAATATTGCCCTATAGTTTGAGTTCCACTGGATTTAAGATAATAAAGTTTATGCTAAAATGTGTCCGCCTCTATGCCTTACAAAATATCTTAATCACTTTTTCTGTATCTTTTCACATACACGAATAAAATGCTCTGTTCCATTATCTTGATACACCCTGTATATATATATATAGTAAAGGAAAAAAACTTTTCGTGGGTGTGCAGTGTTTTTATTGGGCTAAATAACTTTAGTTGATTCTTTTTAAATCAGCCAAGCTTTCGCCTAATGATTTAAGGCTTCATCGGGACTCTATAAAAGTGTACATTTTAGTAGAAGTTACGATAAAAGATGTACTCATATACAAAAACATGACAATATTAACCAATTATTATTTGTAGTTTACAGGTTTAAATAATGTTAAAAATTTTAAAAGTTACTTTATAAAAATTGTCACATGTTACAAACATGTTGTCGTTAACAAGTTAAAATAGTTTTACTATTGCGAAACTAGTGAAGTTGGTAACAGGTTGATGTGTCCAAAAGCGCGGTAACTGATCGAATTTGAAAAAACTTATAATGATTTTGACAATTTGTAAGTTATGTCTTTACGGCAGTAGCAATACTCAAATATCTATATTATTGTTGTGATTGTTATTGGTATCCCTAGTTATATGTTTATGTTCAGTAATAATTTTGAATAAATTGCAATATATAGGGCTCAGGTTATCAATATCTGTTTTTTTGTTCATAGTATTTTCTGTAGTCTTGATATAATACATTTCGAGGAATGATCTTTTTGAATATTTTTTTTCTAAATCTAATATTGACGTATTTTCATAGTCTATGCGCAATACATCAAACTTACAAAACACACGATAGCCCAGTAAAAACACTGCACACCCACGAAAAGTTTTATCCCTTAACTATATATATATATATATATATATATATATATATATATATATATATATATATATATATATATATATATATATATATATATATATATATATATATATATATATAGAGGGTGTATCAAGATAATGGAACAGAGCATCTGTTATTATAAGCAAAATAATTTTTTTTCAAAGAAGTTTGAAGCAGAATTCTGGCTACATTTTCCATGTCCCCATATTTAAGAGACACTCTGTATACAGCATGTCCACGGATCGAGTTCCAAAGAGGATTTTTTTTTATTTTATTTTACAAAAAAAATGTGTTCTTGATAAAAGTTTTTGCATGTCCCGAAACGGCCATTTCAGTTTAAACATTTTCAAATTTTTTATGGCTGATTTTTATAACTGACAGTTAATAAAAATAAATAAATAACGGCAATTACCATGACAACGCAAACTTATTTTTTGGGACTTAGAATAATTTTCAACTAAAACGACGAATTTTCGATTTTTATCTGAAACTAAAAGTAAATATTTGTAAATGTTAAAACTGAATTGGCCGTTTCGGGACATGCAAAAACATTTATGAAGAATACATTTTTTTTTGTAAAATAGAAAACAAAAGTTTTTCCTCTTTGGAACTCGATCCGTGGACATTCTGTATATATAAACGGGCAATAGGAGTTTAACATTTTTTTGCAGACTGTTGCCCTCCGTTTTAACTTAGAACGATGATTGTGGTATCAATAGAAAGTTAAAAAAAATGACACAAAAACGCGTAAATTAAGTAATATTTGGTCCCATAAAATAATTATTAAATTTATTCAATTTTGTATTAATGGCAATAGCTATGGCATTTTTGAACAAAAAGATAATAAAGTATTTGACATTTTATCTGTCAGAATTTGTTGGCTAAGATTTTTAGCGTTATTTTCTTTTTAAAGTTTTATAACAGATTAGGAAATATTAAATTAAATTATAATAATATTTGCACAAGTTTTAGTTTATAACATTTTGACAGATAAAACGACAAGTATTTATCTTTTTGTTCAAATTGCTATTAATACAAAATTGTATCCAACTCAACAGCCAAGTAAACACGTAGTGGCGCTCGAGAATTTCGCTTCTAAGCTACGGAAAAAATCTGCATCAAAACCGGAGATCACGGCATCCGGTGAAGAAATCTGTTTAAAAAATAATTCAAGTGTTACGGTTCCCAGTGCGCCCAAAAATAATGAAGAACCTTTCATAACCGTGGAAAAGCGAAGAAAAAAACATAAAAAACACATTGTTTATGGATCCGGTCCAGTCAATTAAAGAACTCTGAATTAGTTGCAATTCCCAAATTCGAACATATTTTTGTAACTAGGCTTGCTCCTGCTGTAACGGTTGAACAAATTAAAAATCTGCTGAAATCTCTAGAAATTCTAAATTGTAATTGTGTAGCTCTAATGTCAAAGTACAATACTTATGCATCTTTTAAAATCAGTATTCCTGAAGTTTATCACGATAAAACTGTAAATCCAGATAACTGGCCATGGTATACTATTAAATAAATTTTACGTAAAGTACAGCGTGATAATAATTTTTTAGAGGAGCGCGCGGCAAAAATTGTAGTAACTTAATAAATAATACTACATCAAATAGTGCTAATAAAAATATTTTTAAAATTGTCAATATGAATATTCGGAGCCCTGAATTCGAAGTATTTTTACAAGACTATAAACCCCATGTGATCTGCGTTACTGAACATTGGCTGCGCAACAATGAAATAGACATTTATTGTTTCAAAAATTATAATTTAGTGACAAGTTACTGTAGAAGTGATTTAAATAGTGGTGGTACAGCCATCTACGTATCTAGCAATGTAGATATTTGTTACTTTGTATATTCGTATTTTGCATAATTTATCCGTAAACATGCATTATTATCAAAACTTTGAACTTCTTGACATGCTTCTGGTTTTTGGGGAGGCAAGACGTAATGCACAGGAAGCTCGAAGAATTTATTGGAGAAGATACCCCAATCGTCAACAACCAAGTAGCCAACTCTTCAGAAAAATTTGTAGGCGTTTGTCAGAGACTGGTTGTTTTTACCCAACAATTGGTGGCAATGCCAACAGATTACGTAGAACCCCTGGATTTGAAGAGGCTGTACTTCATATTATTGAAGACGAGCCATCGACGAGCACGAGAGTAATAGCTAACAGATTACATGTAAATCATGGGACTATTTGGCAAGTTCTGAATGAACAGGGCCTGTAGCCGTACTCTAGACAAAAAGTTCAAGCTTTGGGACCTGATGACTTTCAGCCAAGACTGTTGTTCTGTCGTTGGTTTCTGCAACGGCATTTTGAAAAATTTGTCCTGTTTACGGACGAAGCTTGCTTCACAAGGGACGGGGTACTTAATTCCAAAAATAATCACCTGTGGGATGACGAGAATCCCCACGCACTATTTATTCGCGCACATCAACAACGTTTTGCGGTAAATGTATGGGCCGGAATCATAGGGGAGCACGTAATCGGGCCTTACCTTTTACCAAACCCCTTGAATGGTGACAATTATTTTATTTTCTTGGATACTGTGCTACCGGAACTACTTGAGGACTTGCCACTAAACATAAGACGGAGATTTTGGTTTCAGCATGATGGGGCACCTGCTCATACAACGCGAGAAGTCACCGCATTGCTAAATAGAAAATACCCAAATAAGTGAATTGGGAGGAGAGGTCCTGTTGCGTGGCCAGCCCGGAGCCCCGACCTAACTCCACTAGATTTCTTTTTTGGGGTCAGATGAAAACCTCTGTTTACGAGACACCGGTGAACACAGAATTAGAACTAGTGGCTAGAATCGTGGCTGTAGGTGAAGATATAAAAGACCAACATTAAAGCACGCTGCCGGGCTTGCGTTGTTGCGAATGGTGGCCATTTTGAAAATGTATTAAGTAAAAAGATATTTTTTAAATAAATTTAATAATGAAAAAAGCATGTTTTGTTTCGTTTACTACATTTTTATTCTAACAAATATAAAAAACTATATATATAACTATAATACAGCGTGTATTTAAAATAAATTATAAATTTATATTATTATTAGTTAACACCGACATAAAACATTTGTTTAACATATTAGTTAACGTTGAAATATAAAATTATCTCTGTTGTTATAAAATTAGAGTCAAGGAGCCATAACAATCAACCTATACTTTTCTGAAAACGTGGCACCTTTCTTCGTTGCTACTCTTGATGGATATGTAAAATTAAAATTGTTTCATTGTTTTTCAGAAGCTACTTCGTTTTAAATGTTTTTTAAGTTTGTTAATACCTATCTGTAAGTCAAGTAAATGAATAAAGACTTTTTTTGAATAGATTGAAAAAAATGTTTAGGATAAATATTGTAGTAGATAGTTAAAGGATTTTATAAATGTTTTAATTTCGAAAATCGATGGAGTGGTTATCAAAATATCTTGTTTTGAAATTTTTGGTCGACCGCCATTTTGTCATTTGAAAAAATAAAAAATAATTGTAAATGTCAAATAAGAGAGTTATGACGATTTTTCGAGAAACAAAAGAACTCCAATAACTACGAACCGGGGTACCAAATCAAAAATTGGAACTAGGAAAAGTTGTTTTAATGAGTTCTAACTACCATTTTCGGGTGTAACGACTTAGTATTAACACCCCTGTATATATATATATATATATATATATATATATATATACATACATATATATATATATATATATATATATATATATATATATATATATATATATATATATATATACAGGGTGTCCCATTTAAGGTACGAATGCATTGGTATCTCGAGAACCGTAAGAGCTACGAGGTTGGTTAAATTAGACAAAAGTTGCCCCACAGGTGAAAATGTAAATTTCGCGATTTTCTTTTTTTGCTTATAACTTTGTTATATGAAATAGTACGAGATTCTGGTTTGCACTTTCTTAAGGCACTTTTGTATGGTGAATTTGCAGAAGTACTCAAATTTTTTTTATATCTAACCATTTACGAGTTACTGATAGCAACTTTTATTTTTCATATGGAGGTCATATTAAGCTATGGCATTTTTAAATAGAGATTTTTTTTAGCTTTACAATGATATAAAACAATAATAATTTATTTTTATAATTAACAGAAAAATTAATTAAAATTGTTATTTATACTAAAATTAAATTGAAAAAAGTAAATCGAAGGCTGCTATGGAAACAACAAACAACAAAAAAATGCAACAATTGAATTTCTGAATTTTACTTGACAATAGTAGATTATTACGAGTAAAAAACGAACTTTGACAACGAATGTAACAACTCAACATATCATATTTTTCCCAACGAGAAAAATTCATTTTTATTACTCGTAATAATCTACTATTGTCAAGTAAAATTCAGAAATTCAATTGTTGCACTTTTTTGTTCTTTGTTGTTTCCATAGCAGCCTTCGATTTACTTTTTTCAATTTAATTTTAGTATAAATAACAATTTTTATTAATTTTTCTGTTAATTATAAAAATAAATTATTATTGTTTTATATCATTGTAAAGCAAAAAAAATCTCTATTTAAAAATGCCATAGCTTAATATGACCTCCATATGAAAAATAAAAGTTGCTATCAGTAACTCGTAAATGGTTAGATATAAAAAAAAATTGAGTACTTCTGCAAATTCGCCATACAAAAGTGCCTTAAGAAAGGGCAAACCAGAATCTCGTACTATTTCATATAACAAAGTTATAAGCAAAAAAAGAAAATGGCGAAATTTACATTTTCACCTGTATCTAGTGACCTATGCACTTTTTCGCAAATAACAAAACACCATTAAAATAGCCTCCTAATGGGGCAACTTTTGTCTAATTTAACCAACCTCGTAGCTCTTACGGTTCTCGAGATACCAATGCATTCGTACCTTAAATGGGACATCCTGTATATATATATATATATATATATACAGGGTGTCCCAAGCAAACCTTGACATAGGCGTTTAACATGGGAAAACAGTTTTTTGTAAATAAAAAGTGTCCGATAGAAAATTTAACCATTATATTGAACATGATAATAGTAGATTACCTCTTGGACGTTATTTAGTATTCATTACTTTATAATCATTGCATAAATTAAAGAAAATTATAAATATTTGTAAAGAAATATTTATTTCACTATTTTATACTGTGATATCAAATTGATTTCAAGTTCTCATCATGGCCGAGTGGATAGCGTGCTTGCCTACGGAACGAGGGAACACTTATAGGTTGGGGTTCAAATCCCGGTCAAGCCAGACTTTTTATAATTTTTTTTTATTTATGAATTAATTACGAATTATATTAAAAATAGTATGAGATCATAATATGAAAGAATTTAAATTACAAATAAGTTTCTATGCAATATTTCTTATTTCAATGTTTCTATTATTGTAATCAATTTTATCATTATTACAGTCACGTATAAAAATTTAAATAATTTTCATCGGATTGATTATGTAGAATGTAGATGGCATTAAAATTAAAATATTCTATTAATATGCGAAAAGTTATGCGCTATTTAGTTCTAGTATTTTCTTCAAATTTTGGCATTACAATGATTTAAAATACTTACCGGCTCATTTCATGTGGCAAAATCTCGGGCAAAATATTATATTGTTAACGAATTAATAGTGTAATAAATCACTATGAACTAATTTATAGTTAGATATTTTCTCTACTATTGTTTAAATACATACATACATACATACATACATACATACATAAAATCACGCGTTTCCCACTTAGTGGGTTAGCAAAAACCCGAAAATAATAAGAAAAGGGATGAAAGCAAGAGCTCCACAGAATCACTTAACTAAAATACAAGTAAAATAAAAAAAATCAAATACTGTGCAATCAAAAACTCATAATTATCTAAAGTTAAAATTGTTTTCTTTAATTTCTAAATTTGTTTCATTTAAAGGTAAAAGCGTGGATATCGTAAAAGAATAAAACTATTCAAATCCAGCTAGAACTTTGTAAAAAAGAGAAAATTCGATAACCTCAAGAAAAAGGCGCGAAAATGTACTGGGTTGAATCGAGAAAATTTGAAGAAAATGCTAGAACTAAATAGCACAAAACTTTTCGCAGATTAATAGAATATTTTAATTTTAGTGACATCCACATAATCAATCCGATGAAAAATTATTTCATTTTTATGCTTGAATATAACAATGACAAAATTGATTACAATAATCAAAACACTGGTGTAATAAAAAATGCACTATATTTTCTTTTGATCTGAAAAAAAAAACATGATTAGGATACAACGAATATGTGTATGTATTGTGTTTTTACTATGCTATATTTATATATATATATATAAAAAGTAGGTGATATAGCTTAAATTCTTGCTTTTGAGTCATGATCACTACTTCCATTGAAGCTAGTATTATCTATGGCATGATAAAAACTTATTTGTAATTTAAATTCTTTCATATTATGATCTCATAATATTTTTAATATAATTCGTAATTATTCCATAAATAAAAAAAAATTATAAAAAGCTTGGCTTGACGGGGAATTGAACCCCAACCTACGAGCGTTTCTTCGTTCCGTAGGCAAGCACGCTATCCACTCGGCCATGATGAGAATTTAAAACCGATTTGATATCACAGTATAAAATATTGAAACAAATATTTCTTTACAAATATTTATAATTTTCTTTAATTTATGCGATGATTATAAAGTAATGAATACTAAATAACGTACAAGAGGTAATTTACTATTATCATGTTGAATATAATGGTTTAATTTTCTGCCGGACACTTTTTATTTACAAAAAACTGTTTTCCCATGTTAAACGCCTATGTCAAGGTTTGCTTGGGACACACGGTATATATACAGGGTGTATCAAGATAATGGAACAGTGCATTTTATTCGTGTATGTGAAAAAAATATTTTGTAAGGCATAGAGGCGGACACATTTTAGCATAAACTTTATTATCTTAGTGGTACTCAAACTATAGGGCAATATTATATTTTTTAAATGGCATTATATATATATATATATATATATATATATATATATATATATATATATATATATATATATATATTATTAACTCATTAAATAGAGAATTTTGTTCTGAATTCAACAATATAATAATATCATACCCTTACATTGCGAAAAATTTGATAAAAATTAATTCAAAGTTAATATTTCATTTCTACTGTATCTAAGTAATCTGAGCAAACATTCAATCAATAAAACTTATTTTAAAGTTGAATTTATTGCCAAAATCTTAGCTTACTTGAATGTAATAAAACTAAATTTTATTTTCGGGTGTAACGACTTAGTATTAACACCTGTACGTATATATATATATATATATATATATATATATATATATATATATATATATATATATATATATATATATATACAGTGTGTCCCATTTAGAGGTGCCACCATTGGGATCTCGAGAACTATAAGAGATACGATGTCGGTTAAATGGAACTTTTTGTGCACCTTTGGGAGGTCATCTCAGATGTGCTTTTGTTTTTCCAAAAATTCTCATAGGACACTAGATAATGACGAAAAACTGAATATTGTTCATTTTTTCTTTCTCAAATAATTTCTAAACATTTAGTAATTGAGAAAAACGTTTCAAATATAAAAGATAGATATTTTTATTAACTAACCAGTGGCGTACGAAATAAATTTTCATATCCGTAAATTTTCGAGATATAACACAAACTTATATTTTTTTAAATGGAACCCATATCTGATTTTAGTCTCAAAAAAATCAATATTTTTTTCTCTTTTCTATGGTGTAAGGGTTATTATGTTTTATATTTGTTTTGCTCCTAAAATTTAATTTTTCTCTTTATTTTCCTGAATTTTCTAATTATTTCCCGAAAACACATTATTATTTTTATTAATTATATTGTGTTTGATCAAAATAATTTGTTTTATGTCTTTATTACTTAATATTTTCATTCTAGACTCATAATTACAAATTACTCTATGAGGTGCCAAGGGCGACCTGATACAAAATATAAAAATTAATTTGATACGAATTTTGAGCAAATATTTTTAAGGAAATAAATTATTTAAATACAAGGAGTATTTCCAAATAGAAATCTACCAATATTTTCAAAATAATTATAAATTTAATACAAAATAAGGAAAAAATAATAATTTTTGAAGGCAAAACAAATATAAAACATAATAACCCTTACATCGTTGAAAAGAGAAAAAAATATTTATTTTTTTGAGACTAAAATAAGATATGAGTTCCATTTAAAAAAATATAAGTTTGTGTTATATCTCAAAAATTTACAGATATAAAAATTTATTTCGTACGCCACTGGTTACCTAATAAAAATATCTATCTTTTATATTTGAAACGTTTTTCTCAATTACTAAATGTTTAGAAATTATTTGAGAAAGAAAAAATCAACAATATTCAGTTTTTCGTCATTATCTAGTGCCCTATGAGAATTTTTGGAAAAATAAAAGCACATCTGAGATGGCCTCGCAAAGGCGCATAAAAAGTTCCATTTAACCGACATCGTATCTCTTACAGTTCTCGAGATCCCAATGGTGGCACCTCTAAATGGGACACACTGTATATATATACATACAAAAAAGGTGTTCTTGATAAAAGGTTTTGCATGTCCCGAAACGGCCATTTCAGTTTTAACATTTTCAATTTTTTTTTTAGTTTCAGATAAAAACCGAAAATTATATATATATACAGAGTGTCCCATTTAAGGTACGAATGCATTGGTATCTCGAGAACCGTAAGAGCTACGAGGTTGGTTAAATTAGACAAAAGTTGCCCCATTAGGAGGCTATTTTAATGGTGTTTTGTTATTTGCGAAAAAATGCATAGGTCACTAGATACAGGTGAAAATGTAAATTTCGCAATTTTCTTTTTTTGCTTACAACTTTGTTATATGAAATAATACGAGATTCTGGTTTGTACTTTCTTAAGGCACTTTTGTATAGTGAATTTGCAGAAGTACTCAATTTTTTTTTTATATCTAACCATTTACGAGTTACTGATAGCAACTTTTATTTTTCATATGGAGGTCATATTAAGCTATAACATTTTTAAATAGAGATTTTTTTTAGCTTTACAATGATATAAAACAATAATAATTTATTTTTATAATTAACAGAAAAATTAATAAAAATTGTTATTTATACTAAAATTAAATTGAAAAAAGTAAATCGAAGGCTGCTATGGAAACAACAAAGAACAAAAAAGTGCAACAATTGAATTTCTGAATTTTACTTGACAATAGTAGATTATTACGATTAATAAAAATAAATTTTTCTCGTTGGGAAAAATATGATATGTTGAGTTGTTACATTCGTTGTCAAAGTTCGTTTATTACTCGTAATAATCTACTATTGGCAAGTAAAATTCAGAAATTAAATTGTTGCACTTTTTTGTTGTTTGTTGTTTCCATAGCAGCCTTTGATTTACTTTTTTCAATTTAATTTTAGTATAAATAACAATTTTTATTAATTTTTCTGTTAATTATAAAAATAAATTATTATTGTTTTATATCATTGTAAAGCTAAAAAAAATCTCTATTTAAAAATGCCATAGCTTAATATGACCTCCATATGAAAAATAAAAGTTGCTATCAGTAACTCGTAAATGGTTAAATATAAAAAAAAATTGAGTACTTCTGCAAATTCACTATACAAAAGTGCCTTAAGAAAGTGCAAACCAGAATCCCGTATTATTTCATATAACAAAGTTATAAGCAAAAAAAGAAAATCGCGAAATTTACATTTTCACCTGTATCTAGTGCCCTATGCATTTTTTCGCAAGTAACAAAACACCGTTAAAATAGCCTCCTAATGGGGCAACTTTTGTCTAATTTAACCAACCTCGTAGCTCTTACGGTTCTCGAGATACCAATGCATTCGTACCTTAAATGGGACACCCTGTATATATATATAACGAATTTCTATACTATTAAAGCTACAATAAAATGTTATAATACAATCTTGTAGAAGACCAAGGGGGACATCCGATTAAAGAATAAAATATGTTTTTGAACCAGTACTTTTCAAGTTACAACAGGTAGTTATATTTTTATAAATGGGATAATTTTTTTATGCTCATTCGATAGAGTATTTTTTTTTCTGAATTCAACCATATAAATATTTTATACCCTTACATAAAAAAATATTGAGAAAAATTAGTTTAAAGTTTAAATAAATTTGATTTTTATTACTATTTTTTTAGTAGGCTATGAAGTGAAACAAAACGTAAATATTTATTAATTACTTTATAAATAGTGTTCTATCTGATGCCCATTCTTTTCCAAACGCAATTCGCATCTTGTTAGTATGGATTCAGAAGTAACTTTATGCAGCACAGGAGATACCTCCAAAACACATCACAAATGGTGTCAATTCTTATTACGACCGACTAGAATATTGCCTCAGAGTGATTGGGGGTATTTTTTTTTAAACATTTATTACATGAAAGTAATGAATTTTTGTAAGATAAAGTTTTTTTAAGATGTACAACATTCATGTTTTGATTATTTGTTAATCGTATGTAGGCTAATTTATAGGAAATTAGTTTTGATAATACAAAACTACAAATTTTGTATGTTGCATTTTAAAATGGACAAATATTACATTGCTGTCATTTTTTGACAATAGTAAGTAACCATGGAAGTGATTCGCCATATGTTGCATGTTACAATAAATTCCCTGTATACTATGTTATTTTGAACCATGTCCAACTAGGTCTTTTTATATTTCGAAAATATTTAAAAATTATAATTTAACAAATTTCATACGAAGTTAAGGAAAATGAAACCAAACAAACAAAAAAATTTCAACATGTGTATTCATTATCCATTCTTTACAATAAAATTTCAAATGTTTGAATCCGTTTTTCTCGGAAGTAATATTTGTGGATATAGTACATTCCAATAGTCGGCCGACGATTTCTTGAAGTCGTTCATATACTGGATGAGTATTGATGTATTACTGTGTTTGTCACGTACCACACTGCATTCACTATAGTTCGTAAGGTTTTACTTTGGAACCTTTGAATTAGTTCTAAATTGGAAACACTTGCTGTGCCCCACAGTTCGATTCCGTAGGTCCATATTGGTTTTAGGACCACTTTATACAGTAGCAGTTTGTTTTCTAGCGAGAGTTTCGACTTGGGACCTAACGTCCAATATGTTTTTCTTAGTTTTAGACCAAGCTGTTTCCTTTTGGTTTGGATATGTTTACGCCAGGTCAGTCCTCTATACAGGTGTAGACCAAGGTATTTAGTACTGCTTGCTTGAGGGAGAGCGTTGTTATTTAAGAATACTGATGGGCAGGTTTTTCTACGGGTTGTGAACGTTATGTGTGTGGACTTTTCCTCGTTTACCCTTATTCTCCACGTGTCTAGCCATTTTTATATGTCTATTAGGTGTCCTTGGAGTATATCTGACGCTACAGTAGGTTCTTCGTGTGACGCCAAGATCGCAGTGTCATCCGCATATGTGGTTACCGTTATTTCTGGTTGAGTTGGGAGGTCTGATGTGTACAGTAAATAAAGGATCGGGCCCAACACGCTCCCTTGCGGAACACCTGCTTCAATGAGTTTTAGTTCAGAGAATTAACTCTGATATTTTATTTGGATAATGGCTAAGTCTAAAATGGCGTTGAAGATGAAGGTTATGATCTTAAGTGCCTTTTCAGGTAGTTCTTTGAGGACCTTTCCTGTAATGAGATCATATCCAGGAATCTTTTTGGAAGGTATTTCATTTTGAATAATTTGTGTAACCTCGTTTACATTAATATTTTTCATATGTAGAGAAAGTTAATCGGGGGTGTTTAGAAATTCGATTATACGTTGTTCTTCTTCGTCATTCTTGCCTGGGAAAGGTTGAAATATAGTGCTATAATGCTCTGCAAATACGTCGCATTTTTCTTGATTACTTCTAGCCCAACTATTGTTTGCTTTTTCTATAGGCGGTATTGTTTGTATTGGAGTTTTAAAGTATTTCGTCGTTTTCCATAAGGAGTAGTCTGTGGTTTTGGTAGGTGTGAGATGTTCTTGTACTAGTTCATTTTTTTAGTGTAGAAGATTTTTTTGAGATTTTTCTGTGCTTGGTTAAGTTTAGTTTTAGTGTTTGGATTGCGACTAGTCTGCCAACTTTTTCTTATACGCCGTTTTTCTGCTATTAGGTTTTTTATTGAGTTTGGGTATTCTAGTGTAACTTCTTTGTCTGTTATTGTTGGCGTTGATTTCCAAGCTGATTTTTTGATAATTCGTGTTAAATTTTCAGTAGCGTTATCGATGTCTTCTCTGCTTTTTAGTGGTATTTTTAGATTAATTTCTTCATGTTGTATGACCCTGAAGGAGTCCCAGTCGGTGTGCTTATTATGTAGACATGGGGGCCTTATTATTTTATTTATTTTTTTGTTTATTGTTAATATTATTGGCGTGTGATCTGAAGATAGCTCAAGACTGGATTTAATCTGAACGTAATTTTGTGAGATATTCCGAGTTATGCAGAAGTCTAAAAGATCGGGAATTTTATTCTGATCAGTAGACCAGTACGTTGGTTTGCCAGTTGAGATATGTGAATAGTTTGCTATGCATAGCTTTTAGTAGCTCTCGGCCTCTCGTGATAATAAGTCGAGAGCCCCATTCTGTATGCTTAGCTTTGTAGTCTCCTGCTGCGATGAATTTGTTCCCAAGAGTATCGAGAAATGTTTCAAACTCGTCTTTTTTGATGTTGTGCTTAGGTGGGCAGTATACAGATGATACTGTAATTGGTCCAGTTCTATCCTCATTGGCTCGTACCACGATCACGGTTTTAACTAAAACACTGTTTTAAGAAATGTCAAATTCAAATTTCAAAATGTAATTTCACCCTTATGTTAAAAGATCGATTTATTTAAAAATATTTGTTTGTACACAAACTATGTTCTGCTTTAAAATCATATTTTGTTAAATTTGATAGTATTATTATCATTAAATAATGGAATTTGACATTTCTTAAAACAGTGTTTTAGTTAAAACCGTGGTCGTGGTAAGAGCCAATGACCCGTAACACGATCACAGTTTTAAATGGCGGTGTTTAGGTGTATTAGTTAAAACCTTGACGACGATTTGACACATACTTCAGGGTTATAAACAAAAATCAGTGATGCCACTATAATGATTAAATCGAAAATATACTGACAGGCATATTCAATACATTTGACTTCAATATTCTAAATAATTTATCTTACAAACAAGTCAAGAGACAAATCATATTAAACAATTTAAAATAATGAAGCCAAATGTATTAAATATGCCTGTCAGTACATTTTCGGTTTAATCAGTATAGTGGCATGACTGATTTTCTTTATAACCCTGAAGTATGTGTCAAATTGTTAACACGGTTCTAGCTAACGTCGGTGTTAGAACCGTGATCGTGGTACGAGCCAATAAGTACTGTGTTAGCTTGTAGGTGATTCATAGTGTACTCTGGGAGCATATAATATTTGATTGAGTTTTTAATGATAATAGCTGTCCCCCCATGTGCAGTGCCATGTGGGTGTTTGGTATCATATATTGCATATTTTGGTATTTTAAGGTACGATAGGTCAGTGAAGTGGGTTTCAGCTATTAGCATGATATCTATTTGATGGCTGTTGATAAAGGTTTGTAACACTTGGCTATGCTGCCAAGCCATTGCCATTCCAGAATGCAATTTTTAAGATCGGTGTAATTGCGGAATTTTGGAGACGAGAGTAGTCAGAAGATTCAAGATCATGTCCATTCTCTTCATTAGCTTAATCATCATAATTATCATTTTACAGGAGTTTTATCATATTTTTTGCAATTCTTTGTTAGGTGGTTCTCACCACATTTGACGCAGCGTGGTTGTCGCAAGCAGTAGGTTTTGGTATGTCCTAGTAGTTGACATCGACTGCACTGGGATACTTCTCTTTGCTGTCTGGGTGGCTCTATTAAAACTTTAGTATATTGCAAGTGATTGATTTCCTATATTGCTTTGTTATTAGAATTTGGTTTTAATTCAACGAAAAATATTTGTAGGGGGTTTTTATTTATTCGATGTTTTATACTGTATATGTTGGCAACAGTATGGCCTTTTTCTTCTATTTCTTTTTTTTTTAGGTCATTTATGTCTGTAGAGTGATGCAGGTTTTTTATAACAACGCGATAGGTGCGATCTTCTTTTAACTGGAATGTATGAAACAGTACTTGTTTTTCTTTTAAGGTTGCAATCGTATTTCTATACTTTTCTGTTCTATTTATTTGTATTTTAACTTGATTATTTCCTATTGACTTTAGAAGGAAGTTGTCTTATGTAACTGAATTTAATATTGTTATGAGTGGTTTGACATCACTTACATCAGGTATAAACATAGGTGGTGGTTTTGGCACTTTCGGAGTATTTTCTTGATTTGGAGTTTCCATTGCTTTGTCGGGAGTAATAGTCAGAGGCTAGAATCGGTTATAGGTTTTAGTCACTTCATCCTGGGTATTTTTTTTTTTGCCTTTTTATGGTTATGCTGTCTTCAGATCGTTTGGTTTTTCTGGGGTTTACCTGTTGCCAAGTATTTGTAAATGTAATATCGTCTTGAGTACCACTTGATTGTAACTGCTGAGAGTTATCCATTGTGATTATTTCCGAGGCCCTAGGGACCGCTTGTTCACTTATTTATCACTATTTGTTGTTTAAGGTTTGGAATTTTATATTAATATTAACACACATGCATACACATACACATGTATATACATATATATAGTCATACAAAAAATACGGCGGTGACAGCATTATGTCTAGGGGCTATATTTTCTCAGCGGGAGTACGAAAATTAGTAATTATTGCAACAATGGATAGCAAAGGTTACCTCGACATTTTAAAAGCAAATTTAAAACGATGTGCCGAAAAATAGGGCCTTAACAGACAATTTTAATTTCATGCATCAGAAAAATTCGACAAATAATTCGCTCTATAACAGAATGCGTATACTAAATAATATTAAAAATATGCTTAATCATCCCTTACAGTCTCCGGACTTTAATCAGATTGAGAAAGTGCGGAAAATTCTTAAAATAAATAAGTATATAAAGCAAAAAAGAATTTAAAATTAATTACAAGTAAAATGGCAGAATATAGTGCCATCGGTGACCAAAAATTTGGTGGATTCAATGACTCATCGCTTAGTTACTGGTGGAAAAACCAAAGGAAAATCCTCCAAATATTATATTTCTTTATGAAACATAAATAAATGGTTTATTATTTAAATGTTTTGGTTATCGTACGGAAACTTTTTTGTCATGAAATTATGAATACTGTCAATGTTTACCCCATAATATAAATTAATTAATTAAATTATTTGTTTATTTTATATTTATAATGACGTAATATACTATATACTGCGTTTTATTTTGGATTAAAAGGAAATTAAATATATTGGGTTTTAGACTGCTATTTTTCGTAAAATACATTAAAACTACTGTCGTACGGAGAGTTTTTGTATGACTGTATGTATATAGTTTGTATAGAACACTTCACTGTTATGTCACTATCACTACCACTGTAAAATGCCGCTTTCACACTAGATGATAATGATAGGATCGTAATGTTACCCTGTCGTAATGTCCTAGTGTGAACGTACGAAATCGCACATCACGATCGCCTGTAGTAATGACGGAAATCTCTGTCATTACTATCGGATCACGTGACACTTGTGACGTATCAGTACCAACAGAAAAGTTTATAAATTGTCATCTGTCAACGCAAGGTTAAGAAAATTATAAATATGGAGTTTGATGATATTTACAATTATTTTTTACAAATATTTGGATTGTATCAAATATATATATAAATATAAAAATGTGACAACAAGTCGTAGACGGCGTATAAAGATTATTATGCAACTAATAAATCTGACAAAGTATAATATTAAAATGATTAATGATTAATCAGATGATCGAATCACTACCCCACTTGTTGAATGACAGCTGGTAAATGTTTCGCGGAAATAACTTGGCGGTAAATACATTGACCGGTAGTATTTACTCTAAACTAACTAATTACCATGACTACCATTTAGAAATACATTGGGGTGATTAAAAAACAACTGAATTTGTTACTTTAGTCAACGCTTAATCACCCCGGCTTGTAGTATGATCACGGTTTTAACTAAAACGCTGTTTTAAGAAATGTTAAATTTCATTATTTAATAACAATATTAAATAATATCAAATTTATCAAAATATGATTTTAAAGCAGAACATAGTTTGTATTCAAACAATTTTTTTTTTTAAAATCATTCTCTACATATAAGTGAGAAATTAAATATTGAAATTTGAATTTGACATTTCTTAAAACAGTGTTTTAGTTAAAACCATGATCATACTACGGCCCCCCCTGTTTAAGAGTAAATACTACCGGTCAATGAATTTAAAAAATTCAAGATTACCAACTTTTAAATAAATGTAGTTCATTACAACTGTAATAGATGGCAATAGCTTCTAGTGTGAACAGACAGCTATCATTACGACAGAGTATCATAACGACAGTATATAATAATCATCTAGTGTGAAAGCGGCATAAACAAAACATATTAGTACATTGAAAAGCTTTAATTTAAAAAAATGAGAATAAAATGTATTGTCATGAACACGAGTTCCACCTGTAGAGCCAGCTTAAGATTCTATCCCATTCCCATTACTTCTCTCAAAAACTTCTTGACCAATAAGGAAAAATAATCAAATGCAATTAGCGCGTGCGCACAAAGGACCGAGTATTCCCTGGTGTCCGTTGAAGAATGCAGATATATTCAGGCTTATTCTTGTGACTCTTGTAATTATAGCAAGATGGCTAAAATAACAATTTTCCTAACAAGGCTGTTAGCAATATTGTTTTGATTTTGTATTCAGGTGGCACCCTTGTGATTAACGTTCAACAATTTCAATATCATAACAATTGTTATAACTTAGCAATGAAATGAGGGAAATTTTTGATGAAATATAGGGACATTAAGCTGTTGACTGAATATATTAATCATTTGACGTTTAATTTAGTGGTTATGGCCCGTATTCTAACATCTTGAAATAGCGCTACTTCCGAAAAATCGCTACTTCAACTGTCAAATGTGAACTTTAATATTAAAAATAAAAGAAATAAAAATAAATTAAATTATAAATGCCACTTATTTCAAATTTTATAGGTTTCATTGGGAAAGCCTTTAACACCCGAATATTTAAAATCAGAATATTTAACACCAGAATATGCGCACACAGAAACATTTAAATCCCGATTATTCAAGAACCAAATCGTGCATCGCCAGAAAGCGCATTGCCCGAATGATTCATAAACCGAGTATGTGAGCGGGGCCAGGAGGAGTAAACGTTAGATTATGTTTACGTTGGTTAGCGATGGTTCTGCTGATACGCTTTCGGGCAATGCGCGATTCTGTGTTTGAATATTCTGGATTTGAATGATTTTGTGTGTACATATTCTGTTTTTGAATATTCTGATTTTTAATATTCTCACATAACAGAGGCGGTTACGTTAGCACTACGGGTAATAGGCACGTCCGTTCACCACGATGGCTGACGGAGGAATCAGGGGAGGAATGACTCCATCGAATAAGCATAAAAAATATATATTGTCCCATTTAAAAAAATATAACTACCTGTTGTAACTTGAAAACTGCTGATTCAAAAAAAATATTTTATTATTTAATCGGATGTCCCTCTTGGTCTTCTACAAGATTGTATTATAACATTTTATTGTATCTTTAATAGTATAGAAATTATTTGAGGTAGCTCGTTTCGCTGTTACGCCTGTATATACAGTCTGTCCCATTTAGAAGTGCCACCATTGGGATCTCGAGAACTATAAGAGATTCGATGTCGGTAAAATGGAACTTTTTGTGCGCCTTTGGGAGGCCACCTCAGATATGCTTTTGTTTTTCCAAAAAGTTTCATAGGGCACTAGATAATGACGAAAAACTGAATATTGTTGATTTTTTCTTTTTCAAATAACTTCTAAACTATTGGTAATTGAGAAAAACGTTTCAAATATAAAAGATAGATATTTTTATTAACTAACCAGTGGCGTACGAAACAAATTTTTATATCCGTAAATTTTCGAGATATAATACAAACTTATATTTTTTTAAATGGACCCCATATCTGATTTTAGTCTCAAAAAAATAATTATTTTTTTCTCTTTTCAATGTTGTAAGGTTTATTATGTTTTATATTTGTTTTGCCTTCAAAATTATTATTTTTTCCTTATTTTGTATTAAATTTACAATTATTTTGAAAATATTGGTAGATTTCTATTTAGAAATACTCCTTGTATTTAAATAATATATTTTGTTAGAAAAATTTGCTGAAAACTCGTATCAAATTAATTTTTATAATATTTTGTATCAGGTCGCTCTTGGAACATTATAGTGTAATTTGTAATTATAAATCTAGAATAAAAATATTAAGTAAGAAAGGCATAAAATAAATTATATCGATCAAATACAATATAATTAATAAAAATAATATTTTTTTTTTGAGAAATAATAAGAAAATTCACAAAAATAAAGAAAAAAATTATAAACAAATATAAAACATAATAACCCTTACATCGTTGAAAAGAGAAAATAATAATTATTTTTTTGAGACTAAAATAAGATATGGGTTCCATTTAAAAAATATAAGTTTGTGTTATATCTCGAAAATTTACGGATATAAAAATTTATTTCGTACGCCACTGGTTAGTTAATAAAAATATCTATCTTTTATATTTGAAACGTTTTTCTCAATTACTAATAGTTTAGAAGTTATTTGAAAAAGAAAAAATCAACAATATTCAGTTTTTCGTCATTATCTAGTGCCCTATGAGAGTATTTGGAAAAACAAAAGCACATCTGAGATGTCCTCCCAAACGCGCACAAAAAGTTCCATTTAACCGTCATCGTATCTCTTATAGTTCTCGAGATCCCAATGGTGGCACTTCTAAATGGGACACACTGTGTATATATATAATTAAAAAATTTATAGTGTTAGCCATGGTATTAAAATAAAATTTTAAACAAATTTTATGACATTTTACCCGTCAAAAATTATAAAATATAGTTTTCATAAAGATAATACTACTAACCATCGTGTGAATAATTCTCCATTTTCAGTATTGAATAAGTCAAAGAAGAGCATTTCTGATAAGTATTATAATTTCTGACGGGTAAAATATCATAAAATTTGTTCAAAATTGTTTATTTTAATACCATGGCTAACACTATAAAAAAGTAAGTTTTATAAAATTTTAAATTAACTTTTATCGGTTACCAAAGGTTCAAAAGATAATATGACCATTGGCTTAGATGAAGAATTTAATTTTCTACAACAGTTATTTGAAGCATTTTTGTCTAAAATTAATAAGCCACTTTTGGGCAAGGAAAAACTGTTTTCCCATGTTAAACGCCTATGGCCCGGTTTTCGTGTTGCACCCGGTGTATCGGTATAACATGGGAAAACAGTCCTCGTCCAAAAGTTGCCCATTAGTTTTAGATAAAAATGCTTCAAATATATGTTGTTGGCGAACAAAGAAGATATATGTATATATATACAGGGTTTTAAAAAATAAGTGTCACAAATTATGAGGGAATTATGTACGTGCCCTCCACGTAAACTTACAATAATATTGTTCTTATTCATGACACCTTCAGTGACATCATAGAGGGAAACAAATGTTCGTTCTCTTATATTTATATGTATCTAAAGAGCTCTGCTCAGAATAAAATATATTTTATTCATTATCAATCTAGATAATACAATTAGGGCATATAGTACTGACCAAAATGAGTAAAAAAAGTTTAATCAACGTGGGTCCGATCTTCAACTGTTTTTGAGAAAGAGGCCATTTTGTATTAGAATCGATGAAAAACTGACTAAGATAGTGGTTGAACAAAATTTTGTCCATGCCAGTAAATAGACCATAAAAAACATTTTTTTCACTTTCTAATAGTTATGAAGTTATTTGAAAACTAAGTAATGGTCAAGGGCGCCACAACTTTTGTCTCAGTACAATTATTTCTTTTTTATTGAAAAACAAAAACACATCTAAGATGACCTCTCATTTAATCAAAGTCGTAATTCTTACAGTTTTCAAAATAGCAGAGGCAAACACCAAAAAAACTCATTTTTCATTGCCTTATATCTTAGACACTATTGAATATCGGACCCATGTTCATTAAGCTTTTTTAACTCATTTTGGCCAGTACTATATGCCCTCATAATTTGTAACACGAAAACTGGGCCATAGGCGTTTAACATGGGAAAATAGTCCTTGCCCAAAAGTTGCCCATTAGTTTTAGATAAAAATGCTTCAAATAAATGTTGTAGAGAATTAAATTCTGCAATAGTCATATTTTCTTTCGCATATTTGGTAACCGAGAAAATTGAATTTAAAATTTTATAAAACTTATTTATAGTGTTACCTACTCATGGTATTGAAATAAAATTTCAAACAAATTTTATGATATTTTATCTGTCAGATACTATAAAATATAGTTTTCATCAAAATAATACTATCAACCTTCCTGTGAATAATTCTCCATTTTCATTAACGAAAACTCGAAGCAAAGTATTTCTGATAGGTAAAATGTCATTATATTTGTAATTGTAAAAGTATCTGTCAGATTATAACATATTTTACCAGTCAGACGCGTATCTGTTAGATTGTGGCATATTTTACCTGACAGAAAAGCTCTGTTTGGGTTATCATTATTTAAAAAAGGAGAATTATGCACAGGAAGAGAAGGTAAAAATTATTGGGTAGTATTTTAAATGTCACAAAAGTGACCCCTGTGGTGCACTCTCCACGTCAGCAATGAGTGCCAGTGAGGTGACTCCTGGTAAGCGCCCCAAATATGTCATCATCATTATCGATATCTGCGATAAAGCAAATTGTGGCACACTCAGAAATGGGTAATATGCCGTGATGATGATGATATATATATAGGCATGTTTTTTTATTCAACAGAAAATTAAGCGCTGAATTCCATCAAATTTTAAAATGACGTCATCGATGGATTTCAGATGTAACCGATGAAACAGCATCATTTTCATTTTACGAACTCTCTATTGAAAATGCGCCTGAAATTTTAAAATGGCAGAATTATTTTTATGTCGGAAATTAGTTTCAAAATTTAGTACAATACAATTATAGAAGAAAAATAGCATTTAAGTTTATCATAGTTCATTTCATGTAAGAAAATAGTAGATGGCGCTTGAGAGCCGATCGTTTTTACATACATAAAAAAATAATTTAAATTCGTGAAACTAAAACATATTTTTATATGTAAAAATGTACGAAACCTGATTAAAAATTACATCAAACCATGGTTAAACATAACTTAACTCTGTATATTTAATTTAATAACTGACAACTGGCAGCTGATATTTTTTCGTTTTTGTGAACTTGATTTGCATTCTGACCAAACAAAGAAGAGAATTTATATTCCTATCTAAACCAATGCTATTTTCTTCGACATAAAATTACAATCCATTGTGTTCTAACTGTAACATTTCCATTACAATGTATGTATTTGCAACAGTTTCGCGAATTAAACACTCTTGTATTGCAATTATTTATAATCTGCAATAAAACTTAACTTTAAAAACATAAATGACATTTACCCCCACCACGAGTTCAGCGAAAGTTTGAAAATCCATCGACTCTTCAGAGTTTGATGGATATGATGAGTAAGCGAATGTTTCATTGCTGAATTTAAAAATTTGATACATATTCAATCTAAAATTCATCAAATAATTTAAGAACTCGCTGATGGATGTGCGCATTAAGCGCATTATACATCGATGAATAAAAAAACATGCCTTATATGATTATTATTTTGAAGAAAACTATATTTTATTAGAAGTTGATAGTCGGATATTGGACAGGGAATTAATGAAACGAAAACAATTTCTCAATTCCTCAACGTTTCGATTAAAATTTTAATCATTATCAAGATTTGTAAATGTATAATATATATTACAATGTAGAAATGTATAATAAAATAAAATAGGAATTGTTAACATAATTTAAATTTTAAAATTGTTATATGCAAAGAATTATTTAACAATATATATATATATATATATATATATATATATATATATATATATATATATATTAATTATATATATTTTATAATTTGTGACAGGTAAAATGTCATAATTTTTTTTTTTTGAGATTTTATTTCAATACCACGGCTAACACTATAAATAAGTAACTTTTATAAAATTTTAAATTCAATTTGTTCGGTTACGAAACGTGCAAAAGAAAATTTAATTCTCTACAATATTTATTTGGAGCGTTTTTGCCTAAAATTAATAGGCTACTTTTGCGCAAGGAAAAACTGATTTCCCATTCGCACTTCTACTCGGGCGTATACGATTCCAAAAAACGATCTGCCTAAACTTATTTATTTTGTAAAATTAGAAAATCTTTTCGTTGCTTTGTCAACTGGATACCTATTGAGCTTGAATTTTTATGTATTGGATGAGAGTAAAAAAAATCCTTTTGGATACTACTTCTTTTAATAATTTAATTTCACATTTTTAGGTAAACGTTGTTCACATGATATTGTGTATGCATTTTGTCTACTTTGTAAACATCCAATGAATTGTAGTGAAGTTAAAAGAGCCGGTGGTTTGCAACTAATATTAAAGTTATTAAAGTATTGTAAAAGTACAAAACAAGAATATCAGGTAAGTTACAATTACTATTTATACATTTCAGAATTATTTACCTATGTTATATGTATATTTCAGATAGTAAATGCTTTATCTTATTTTCACTGTGATGAAGAAAGTCAAGAAATATTATTTACCAATGGCATAATAGAAATAATAATTGACTGCGTAGAACGGAATTTAAAATTTAAAAATGAGTTAAATGAGAAACATTCTTTCGAAAAGAAACGTACAAATATGGAGCTAAATGTTACAGTTGTAAAAAAACAAAGTAAACGAAAAGCAATTAATACGTCTCAAGTGAGTTTTCTTTAAATAAACATAAAATAACGTTTTTAAAAAAAATTTTTTTTTTTCTAAAGCAATGTTTGTCGACACTGAAAAAGAAATGTGTAATGGATTCTCTCTTATGTACTAATGGAAATATGACACCAACAGTCAGTGATTCTTCTGCAGCAGATTGTATTCCGTTAAAAAATGGTAAGGTTCATAAAAGTTTGGATTATTTATTTATCGTATGGTGTTACAAGTAAATTAATTTCTAATTATATTGTATAAAGAAATAAGATTCGTCATCCATGTAAGAGCCTCGCCGTTGAATTTTCTTATAGGGCACTATAGTATATGGTTTGTAGTTTGATATTCATGTACGCAGTCACAGTTCTTTACGATTCCCCGTTTGTGCATCGTATCTTTGGTTTTCTCGTGTCCCGTTCTCAATCAATTTAGTCGGCACCATATCTTACGAGGAAGTTCCATCTCTGGTAGGTGCTGAGTGGCATATTAATTTCGCTAGTGTGTTGTCGGTCCATATGGGTCTACGTGATTTTAGACGGTTTGTTGGTTTGTCACATAGAATTATATATATTGGTAGCATTTCTATCTGGTTTGGATTGTTTATTTTTTTCCATTCTTGATCATTGATGTGTTGTCATCTAATGTCTGGAGGAGCAATATTTGCAAGCACGTGCAGCCATGTTGTTGGGGTTGATTTAAGTGTTCCAGTTACGACTCTTAGTGTGTTGTTTAGTTGGCTCGTCTGTATTTCTTACGTGCGAGCTTCTACACCAAACCGGAGCGCAGTATTCAGCTGTTGAATATACCAGTGCTTGTGGTGCTGTTCGTAAAGTTTTTGCGTCTGCTCCCCATGTTGTGCTCGCCAGTTTCCTGATAATGTTATTACGTGTGTTTAGCTTTTTACTGACTTGTTCTAGATGCTTTCTGTACGTTAATCATCTATACAGAGTTACTCCTAAGTATTTGGGAATTTATTGTGCTTTAGGCGTTCGCCGCAGAAATTGACTTTGAGTTCTTTGTTCGCCAATCGTTTTTTTAGATGGAGAGCGCATACCTCTGTTTTGCTTGGATTTGGACGGAGTTTCCATTTTTTATAATAATTATCTCTTTTCTTTAAGTCGGTAGTTAAGACATATTCATTCATTATGTCAGACAGTGTCATACGCTGCGGTTAGGTCGATTAAAGCTACTGAATTTATCTGTCCTCTTTGGAAGCCTGCCTCTATATATGATGTTAGAGCTAGAACGTGTTCGCTACTGTTCCTACTTCTTCTGAAACCGGCTTGCTCGTTAGGGAGGCTCTGATTGATTGTTAGGTATATGCAATTGTATATCATTCTTTCTAATAATTCATAACACACATAACAGGTCCATTGGTCGGTGGCTGGTGGGGTCCTCTGGATCTTTTCCTTGTTTTAAGATAGCACAGGTGCGACTCATTTTGAATTCTTTGAGGATTTTTCCTGTGTCTAATATATTGTATAAAAAGTTTGTGAGCCTTTCTCTTGCTATCGGTCGTAGATATTTGATAAATTCTGGGAAAATGTTGTCGGCACCCTCTATCTTTGTTGGTTTAAGTCTTTTTGTGGCGGAATGTAATTTTTCGCTGTTAAATGGGGCAGAAAATTCAGGATAACTATACAGGTGTCCAACACTGGGATCTCGGAAACTATAAGACATAACTGGATAAATGAGACACCTGCTTCGCTCTTGGGGAGTCTTATATATGCCTTTGTTTTGCCAAAAATTCTCATAGGCTATTACATAATGACGAAAAACTGAAGTTGATAGAAATTTTCGTTTTGAAATATCTATTAAAAAAGGGTAATCTAGAAAGATGTTTAAAGCGTAAAAATTAATGATTAAGTAAATTATAATTAACGAAAAAAAGTTTTTGTAATAAATTCGTGGACATACAGGGATTTGAATTTTGGACCTTCTCATATCTAGTGAGACGCTCTAATCAACTGAGCCACAAGATCCTTTCCCATTGGAGTCAATGCATCTTTCACAAGATATAAGAAGGTTCAGGTTTCAAATGCGGAGTCCATGAATATTTCACAAAATCTTTCTTCGTTAATCATAATTTACTTGAGCATTAAGTCCTTTTTCTATGGTTACATATAGGTTTGATCACAAATAATTCTTATTAATCTAGAAAAATGGCTCGTAGGGCAATTTACAATACGTGCGTTAATAATGTCTATATCTATCTCATTTATCGTAAATAACTATTATTTAATAATATTATTTTATTGCTATTAGAAGTAGATTAGATACGTCAATAAAAAATCAATGGGGTTCTATACCACTTTTTTATATTTTTTTCTGGAAGAATAGGATGAACTAAGAATTTTAGCGCAAATGCGATTTAAAAAATGTACGTAAGAGAGGAAGAAGATATGGATGTGTTCAAAAAATGTGAGAAAGTCACACGCACCCAGGATAAACCTGTATGCATCGAAAATAAGATGAATGAAATAATGAAAATGCTACAAAAATTAACAACAGAAGTTCAGGAACTAAGAGCTGAAATGAAAAAAGATGAAATAATGTATTGTTACAAGGCTATATGCCAAAGGAACAAAATCAAAAATTATTATACGGGGAGATCAAATAATAAGAAGAAGGGATATTAAGAAACTGGGACAGGGGACCTATTTACAGGAGTTAGAAAATGCTGCAAAGAAGAAGAAAATAGTGGTTAATAAAAGCAAACTGAAGAATTACAGGGAAGCGAAAATATTTATAGTTGATGAAAAACAGGAAAATACAAAAAATAATCAGAGAAAGGGCACAAACGGAAAAGAAAAACTGTAAAAATGTTAAAATAGGATACCTGAAGTTTATAATATTTCGCAAAGAATGGAGGTGGAATAAAGGTAAAAATGAATTGGAAGTTTATTACGGACAAGAGAAAACAAATAACATTAGTTGAAAAAAACTAGCAAAAGTAGGCCAGGCTACGTATACGGAAAAAAGGGTAATAAAAAGCAAGGGAAAAGGCAAACTGATTAAAAGTGAACTCAAGATAGGATCATGGAATGTAAGAGGGACATATGAAGAAGGAGCATTAAAAAATTTAAGAATAATGAAGGGAAAGTACGAACTGCAAGTGCTGGCATTGCAAGAAACTAAACATAGGGGTTTAGTCTCACAGAGATAAATGGGTAAGCAGTTTTTAATAGTAGTGTTAAAAATAGATACTTTGGAGTTGGTTTTTTTAATAAGTGAAGAAATGAAGAGGTTAGTAATAGACTTCAAGCCAATATCAGAAAGAATTTGTTTGCTAAAACTAAGAGGAACATATAAGAATATAGGTATGGTGAATGTATGCCAACTGAAGAAAAAGATTTGGAACTTAAAATTAATTTCTATGAATAATTACGAAATATAATACCAAAATACGATGTAAAAATAACGTTAGGGAACTTAATTGCAAAAATCGGAAGGGAAAATCATATGAAGAGGTTAACTGGTGGTAAAAGTAAACGTGATATGTGCAATGAAAACGGACGGATGTTAGTTGATTTTGTAATAGAAAATAAATTTAGGCTAATGAGTACGTATTTCGATCGCAAGGATATCCATAAAAACAACTTGGGTCCACCCAAGCGGAAAAAATGAAAACCAAATTGACCACTTCGCTATTAAAAAGAAACACTCCAAAAGTATTCAGGATTGTAGAAGTTACAGAGGCTCAGATTCAGATCATTTTCTTATTATCGCGAAAATAAAATATACACTCCCAGTAACAATCCGAGATAGGCAGGAGAAGCTAAAGAAATACAATATTTCTGAACTAAAGAATGAAAAAACTAAAGACAAATTCGCTAGAGAGGTAAAAGAGAATCTTGAAAAAACAAAAAAGAGCGAAAGTATTGAAGAAGAATGGCATAAAATCAGTGATAATCAGTGATGCGCAAAAATACCTAGTTAAAAGGAAAGTACCTAAAAAAGACTGATTTGATGAAAAATGCAGACAAGCACTAGAAGAGACGAATCAAGCAAAACTAGAAATGCATAGATAACAGAAAGAAAGAAATAAAGAAATACAAAAAGCAAAGAGAAAGGCTGTTAAACAACTAATGCAGAAAGAAGAAGAGAAATTGGATAGAACTAAAACTTAGATCTCTGGAAGAGTACTATATAAACGAGGAAGTATGTAACTTTTATCAAGAAGTTAAGAAAAATAAAAATATTCAGCAAGGCTCAGCCAGATATCGTAGGGATAAAATGGTGCGTAAATAACTGTTTACATGCAATTCAACAGTGAATTTCTGTAACTTAGTTACAATGAACAGTGTTAAGTGTTTAAATTAAATTGTGTAAATAACGAAGACAGATTTGCCAAAAATTCATGAATCTCACTGGGATTTGAACCCAGGGCTTTCCGATATCTAGTCGTTGTAGACAAGTTCCATGGAAATTAAATTAAGAACTTTACGGGATCTCATAGCTCAGTTGGTAGAGTGTCCGACTAGATATCGGAAGGCCCTGGGTTCAAATCCCAGTGAGATTCATGAATTTTTCGCAAATCTGTCTTCGTTATTTACACAATGTAATTTGAACACTTAACACTGTTCATTGTAACTAAGTTACAGAAATTCGCTGTTGAATTACATCTAAACAGTTCATTACACAAATAATACTGCAGTGCCAATACACTGCTGCAGGTGATGTCGCGGTGTTGTGCGGGTGACGATACTCCAAGTGGGAGATGGAACTTGTCTACAACGATGTATGCAACGTTCGAAAAATTCAAGAACTTCACGGGATCTCATAGCTCAGTTGGTAGAGTGTCCGACTAGATATCGGAAGGCCCTGGGTTCAGATCCCAGTAAAATTCATGAATTTTTCGCAAATCTGTCTTCGTTATTTACATAAAATGGGGAACTTATTAACTCTTTGAGGAGCCAATTATTAACGAAAAAAAAAATCCAACTGGAACCAATAATGTTTTTAATTTATTTATTTCCTTTTAGTTTTGTAAATTGATTATTTCTATTGTACAAACATATAATTGCAAAGAAATATTTTTTATATTAATTAGTTTCGTAATTAAAGGGTGGTACATGTCACGTATCACAGCACCACGTGCACATATAATATAGCAATAATAATTAAAGTCAATTCCGGAAATAAATTTCATTTATTCTTAAAAAGATACGTTAGATAATTAACTTAATTTAATTTTATTTGTATGGTAATTTTGGAAAGATGATTTTGATTTTCCTGAGCATAAAGTCACTTTGCAAACTGTACAGTTCCAGTCAAATGGTGGAGGGGGAATAGGTTGGCAATTATTTCTCCAAACAATTGGATTTCTTTTTGTAACACGAGATGTCGTTGTTTGAATATTAGTAACTAAATTTGCCAATGGGACATTATCTTCGGAATCGTCACTGTCAAAAACATGAATTACATTGTTAGCAGAAACTTCCTCCTGCTCATCAGTGTCATTGTCAACCTTGGACTCTGCAGCAGATGGTATATTTTTCACATAACAGTTTTCAACTTCTTTATAAAATAAAACAAGCTTGAAGGGAAATTCATCTGCTCTTCCAAACATTTTTCTAACATTTTTTTTTTTGTAAAAAAAAAATACTTAGAGAGGTGGTGGTACAAAAAAGGTACCAGTTGAAATTACGTTCATATTTCACAAATACGTGAAATTAAATTTCTAAACAAGGTGCACTTACCAATACTACGTACTTCACAGAACTATAATTGTTTTAATTAATATTACAAATAAAGCCCAATTTCAATGTTTATCAAGCCGCATAGCCGAGAAACAACCTCAAAATATATTAGTTCATCACTCTGAACTGTTTTACCAGCGGACACCAACTTTAAATTTTTATAAGTATTTATAAGTCTTATAGATGGTGCTGAAATGGTGGTACATGAAATATACCAGAAAACCGACAGCAGAAAAAATATTTTGTTGGTGGTACACTTCATGTACCACCCCCGCGTAATAGCAACTAAAAAGGTGGTTCATTTTTTTCTACCATAGCATCTTAAAGAGAAGTGACAAAGAAGAAAAACTTAATAGGTGGGCGGAGCATTTTCAAGAGTTGTTAAATATTGAAGGTGAAGAACAAAAAGAAGGGACGGGGACCTAGGTAAATAGCATCGAAGATGAATATATAGAAGAACCAACTGATCGAGTATTTTTCGATATATTATCAGCTATGGAAAATAATAAAAGTGAAGGAGAATATGGCATTCAGACAGAAATGTTAAAAGAAGGTAGAGAGGCACTGCAAACAGGAATATACGGCCTCTTAGTTAAAGTTTGGAAAGATGAAAAAAGGCCAGGAAATTGACAATACAGTATTATGCCCTGTACCGAAAAAAAGGAGACCTAAGCTTATGTCATTAACTATTAACCTTATTAAGCGCATTGTTTCGCACCGAGTATTCATCTATTCTATACCGATTAGGATAGTGTACTCACCTACAAAATTTGTAAAAAGAAATTGTGGAAGATTCATTGGCTTCACTGGGACGTGACTCCATGGATCAGATGGTAAGGGCGCCATACTAGATATGTGGAGGGCCGGGGTTCGAGTCCCCGCGGTGTCGTTGAATTTTTCATAATTTCTTTCTTCAAATATTAAAAAAAAATTGCTTGATCGTTAAGGCCATTTCTATGTTTATAAACTTCAGGTACGATCACAAATAATTATTATCATTATTAGATATTGTTTATAAAATACTGGCGAAGATAATAACAGTGAGACTGGACCAAAGTATAAAAGATAAGATGGGGTATTACCAGGGGGCTTTAGAAAAGGAAGATCTATAATTGACCAAATATTCATAGTTAAGCAAATCACAGAGAGAACCTATGAACAAAATTTAGAACTACATATCTTGTTCACTGATTTCAAGTAGCAGTAGAGGGAGATCTATCTAACGTATTCCAGGTTAGAAGAGGTTTGAAACAAGGAGATCCTTTATCGACAGTGCTTTTAATTGCGTAATAGAAAAAATAATGATTGAAGGTGGAATAGAAAGAAATGAGATTATATAATACAAGAAAAATTACTTCGTAGCCCTTGCGGACGAGCCTTGGTAACAAGATCAAGACAAGAGCTGCACAAAGTTACTAAAAGATTAGCGGAGAGTGCAAGCAAAAACGGACTGTCCATAAACGAACCTAAGACCAAATATATGGCAATAGAGAAAAATCAGACAACAAAAGAACAGAATATAGCATTTGAAATTGAAGATAAAGTATACTGCTTTGAAAAGGTAAATTCGTTTGAATATCTGGAAGTCACAATCAATAACTTTAATGATGAAAATGAAGAAATAAACGAGAGAGGAGCTAAAGAAAGTAAATCTTATGTAATGCTTTTGAGAACAATATACTCCAAAAACGTATTAAGATCTACTAAAAAAAGAATACATAGGACAGTCATACGACTGGCAGTCCTGTATGGATGTGAATTGTGGGTGCTTAATAAAAACAATGAAACCAAACTAGACTTCTGGGAAAGGAAAATATTGAGAAGAATTCTTGTAGGTGTTAAAGAAGAAGACTGAACATGGAGAAGAAGATCCAACCGGGAAATACAAGAAATGTACGGTTTTCCATTTATCAGACACCCGATTAGAGCAAAAATAGCGAGATGGCTAAAGCATGTTGCACCGATGCCGGAGAGTAAAAATACTAGGAGAGCAGCATTAGGGGCTGAAGGAGGAAAGAAAAGGAAAGAGAGACCGAAAAAATGGATAAATGCTATAAAAAATGATCTACGGGAACAAAACGTGACGAAATGGACAGAGACAGCTAAATACAAAAGGAAATGGAAAGAAGTTGTGGAGAGAATAGAAGCCCAAGTTCTGGAAGGTCTGTAGCGCTAACAAACGAGGGTAGTTTATAAAGAAATCTATCTAGCCATGAAACAAAAGACGAACGATAACAATTTTTTATCAGATTTGTGTGAAATTTTTAAGTTCATATACTAAGTTGAATTCATATCGTATTATTTATTACAGTTTAGCGTAGAATTTTGCGTTAAAAATGAGTGAAACTAAATTGGAGTATCGGAGTGCGATAAAATTCTTAGCAAAAGAAGGCGTTGGCCCTAAAATTATTTATAAGCGAATGGTGGCTGTGTATGGGCCCCAAGTTATTTTAAAATAAAATTTTGGTGTAAACAATTTCGGTGGGGAAAGGATTCAATACAGTATGATCCAAAATCTGGTCGACCACTTGAAGCACGAACTGTAGAAAATGTTCAACAAGTTGAAAAATTGGTTCTTACAGATCGACGGTTGAAAGTTTTTGTTATTGCCAAGAAACTGTCTTTGTCTGAAACCAATGTTTGGAAAATTTTGCATGATGATTTGGGTATTATTATTATTATAAATACAGTATGTTAATTAAAAAACTGGCCATAGACGTTTAACATGGGAAAACAGTTTTTCTTTGCGAAAAAGTCCCCAATTAATTTTAGACAAAATTTTTCAAATAAGTGTTACAGACAATTATATTCTTCGCCTAAATGTGTAAACAGTTTTCATTTTGCACGTTTGGTAATTTAATTGGCATCGAAGAGTATATAATACTCCTAATTTAATGCCTTATTATTGAAATATTTACGAAAGTATAATCCTACTTGACAGTTATTACTTATAATTTACTAAAAACAGTAATCATGGAAACGTATTCGGTAGATGACTTGGTTAAATCAAGGCCTTATGTTATTTTTTCACTAGTTCAAATCCCTCCCGGTTCAAGTTAATATTTTTATTATTTTTATATTTATTTTGTACAATATATTATTAAATAAATTACCAAATTAAAACAAATAACTTTTTGGTACGTCAAGTATTTTCTTGAATTTACTATACTATTTCTTTGTTATATCACTCTTAATAGTATTAAGCCAAAAATAAAAAGTAATCAATAATAAATAAACTCTCACACAGGTTTGTCCTGTGTTAGACTTTTATTGTCATTTTTCCAATGGATTTTTCATTAGAAGAAAAAAATAGTATAATTAAATTTTACAATCAAGGGATGAGTTTACGAGAAATTCGAGACTTTTTTGCTAGTATATATCCTGATAGACAAATTGCATCCCATGAACGAACTAGACGAATCATTTTAAAATTTGAAAAAACCGGTTGCGTTAATGACGAACATAAAACTAAACTTAATTATTTATTTGGCTTAAATTTACATATTTGTTTCACTTCTTGTACATTCAGTCAATAAAATACTTGATGTACCAAAAATTATTTGTTTTAATTTTGTAATTTATGTAATAATACATTGTACAAAATAAATATAAAAATAATAAAAATATTAACATGAACCGGGAGGGATTCGAACTAGTGGAAAATTATCATGGAGCCTTGATTTTACCAAGTCAGCTACCGAATACGTTTCCATGATTACTGTTTTTAGTAAATTATAAGTACTAACTGTTAAGTAGGATTACACATTCGTAAATATTTCAATAATAAGGCATTACCTTAGGAGTATTTAGATACTCTTCGATGCCAAATTAAATAATCTTTCTAACCATATCAAAAACTCCCACTATACTCTTGCGGGACAGATAATATTTGAAAAAAACTGTTTTCCCATGGTAAACGCCTATGTCACGGTTTTCAGTGTTCACACTGTATATATCTATATATATAAAACAAAGTCGGGTTAGTTACACCATTTATAACTCAAGAACGGCTGGACCGATTTTGATGATCTCTGATTTGTTAGATTCATCTCCGCCCCGAATAGCAGAATGACTATTAAAATATCGATTTACGTAAAAAAAATTAGTACGCTACTTTTAAAAATTTTATGCTCTTTCTAATTATAGTGGAACGCAGCCAATTTAGCGACATCTATCCACATAGTGGAAAAGTAAAAGTACAACGTGTTCTCACCCCAGTCACCCTTGCCGCTGTCTGTCAGTATATAGCCAATAAAGGTTACCTGTCGATTTGTTAGTTTTGTACGAGTGTTATTAATCCATACTAAGTAATATAATAAATGCGAAAGTAACTTTGTCTGTCTGTCTGTTACGTTTTCACGACTAAACGGCTGAATCAATTTGGATGAATTTTGGTATAGATAGATTGGACTTTGGAGAAGGACATAGGCTACCTTTTGTCGCGAAAATAAAACTTGAAGGGGATGAAAATTTGTATGGAGAACCCATCATATCTTCCGCTGAACCAATTTTGATGAATGTTGGTATAGAGATAGATTGGACTTGGAGAAGGACATAGGCTACCTTTTGTCACGAAAATAAAACTTGAAAGGGGTGAAATAGGGGATGAAAGTTTGTATGGAGAACCCATCATATCTTCCGCTGAACCAATTTTGATGAATTTTGGTATAGAGATAGATTGGACCTTGGAGAAGGACATATGCTACCTTTTATCGCGAAAATAAAACTTGAAGGGGTGAAATATGGGATGAAATTTTGTATCGAGAACCTATCATATCTTCCGCTGAACCAATTTTGATTAATTTTGGTATAGAGATAGATTGGACCTTGGAGAAGGACATAGGCTATCTTTTGTCGCGAAAATAAAACTTGAAGGGGTGAAATAGGGGATGAAAGTTTGTATGGAGAACCCATCATATCTTCCGCTGAACCAATTTTCATGAATTTTGGTATAGTGATAAATTGGACTTGGAGAAGGACATAGGCTACCTTTTGTCACGAAAATAAAACTTGAAAGGGGTGAAATAGGGGATGAAAGTTTGTATGGAGAATCCGTCATTTCTCAAGTTAGGGATATAAAAATTCTTTTTTATGCTTTTGAGAAATAAAGAGTGTGTTAGCGTTTTTCAAACATCATCCCTCAAGGCGGTACAATAGGGGGTGATTTCAATTATTTTTTATCTTTGTATCTATAGTTAAGTTTTAACGTTAGTAGACATAAGTAAAAGTACCCGAGACATGTTTAGAAACGGGCGCTGTTAGGTGCGGTGCGGGGATTGGGTGGGCAGTGGGCGGAGCCTGTTACATGTACAACGTGTAGCATCGTTATTCTAGCTTTACCCGTGCGAAGCCGGGGCGGGTCTGCTAGTATATATATATATATATATATATATATATATATATATATATATATATATATATTTTGGATTTGGGTCTTCACGGTGGATACCCAGACTGCTTTCACCGGAGCAGAAACAGACAAGATATTTCGCAAGAAAATTTGACTGCTTTGGAAGACGACAGCGACCTTTTCTTAAAGGTTGTGGGACTCGCCTACCAAAATAGAATCCATGCAGTGCCTTCCTCCCAAAACGGCCAAGACACTATCTTCAGGGAAAAAGTTAATGGCAACTATTTTTTGGGATAATGAAGGATACTAACGATATAGTATATGCCAAGAGGGTCTACAATTAATGCAGAGGTATATCCTAAAACTATTCAGAACTTAAAACTTGCCCTGGAAGAAAAGCGTTCTAATTCATGCAAACAAGACAAATGACAATTGTAAGGTTCACAGAGACATTATCAGGGACTACGGTTCTACAGAATTACGCCATCCACCTTATAGCCCCGATTTAGCACCTAGTGACTTCTTTTTATTCAATAATATAAAAAAAATCTTAGAGGAAGAAAATTTGAATCAGACGGGGAGTTAATGTATACTGTTCAAAGTTATTTTGCAGACCTTTTAAAATAGTATATTATGTGGCAAGTGTGTGAAGTTGAAATTTTTACATGAGGGTGGAGATTTCGACACGAACTGAAGGCGAGTGTTGCAAACCACCCGAATGTAAAATAGGCTTCACACACATGTTACATACTATACTTTTTCTACGACCTTGTAATAAAATATATTTTTTCTTCACATCGTCATTCTTTTAACGTAAAGCCTCTATATTTTCGACTTGTGTAACCATGGTTACCAACGTTACGGGTGTTTAACAGCTTTGTTTTATTAAAATACAATTCAGTTTGTATTATTTAAAATAATGAACGGTGCGTGAAGTGTTACTTCACGCACTGTGTGCAAAAAATCAAACTTCACACATGGGAGTAGAAAAAATTATTTTTTGACGGATGGCACGGTTGAAGAAACGTTGGGAAAAGAGTGTTGGTGTTGAAGAAAGTTATGTTGAAAAATAAAATATTGTTCAAGTTCAATGTGTGTTCTTTAATAGCTAGGTAGATTTCTTTATGAACAGTGTTATACGCATTCGAATAAGCAATTAATTTATAAGTAATTCACTTATTTCCCGGCTTTTGGTTACTACGTCACACTCCCTGCCATAGAAAATTGATTCAATTATGGTAGTGAAATCATTCCACCAAGCTGCGTTCCAAAATTCTACTCTTATGCCCATATTCATAAATACTCATAAAGTTTCAAAACGGTTTATTATAATTTTTGACAAATAGAATCAAATGTGACAAATAAAATTTCGATTTTTCTGTCAATATCGACTGTTTTTATTGGATAAAAATTATAACGAACCGTTTAAATTTTTTACGAGTGTTTATGAATACGGGCATTAGAGTACGAAATTATTCAAAGTCGTTTCAAAACTAATAACCTTACTCTCAGAGTTTACTCGACCTGTTCCAAAAGAGAGTTTACTCCAAAGTGATATTCTACTTACCTTACTAACGAGGAGGTTATAGAAATTACTCCACAATATTTTCAAACGTAGATGTTCACATTTTTTTTTATAATTTCATCTGAAAATATTAGGAAAACTATTCTGTTTCATAACGTTCAAATCTACAAAACGTTCATCCATGAAGTTGGCGCGTATCAAAATATTTGTTTCTCGCGCACTTCCAAAATTAAACAGTACATCACTGTTTACCTAAATTCGGGCGTGCGTTTAGGTTATGTTTGTTTAAGATTATTTTTACAAAAGTTACACGCCCAGATATGTACAGGGCGATCTATGTGCATTAGGAATTTGTATAAGACAAGAAATGTACAAGACAATATTTGTAAGTTATGAAAATGTACAAATATTGCCTTGTACATTTCTTGTCTTATACAAATTCCTAATGCACATAGATCACCCTGTACATATCTGGGCGTGTAACTTTTATAAAAATAACCTTAAACAAACATAACCTAAACGCACGCCCTAATTTAGGTAGACAGTGATGTACTCATTGACGTATTATAACTAACGTAGACCCAGCGCGGCCTATGCTGCTGCACAGTTTGTTGTGATGTTAGAGCTGATGGTGGGACGGGTGGGACGCAGGGGAGTGGCACAGTCTGTATCGCGGGTCTGCATAGTTTTGTTTACAAGTTTGAGAAGTGCAAACGTCAAAGCGTGATCTTTGTTTGATTGTTTGTGAATTAGTGTTTAAAGAAAAAATAAGTATATTGCTTCATTTATGCCATGCCAAGCGATGACTTTAATTTATTTCAAATAAGTTGTTCAATGTATGCAGACCTGCGATATAGACTGTGCCACTCCCTTGCCCCTCAGCTCTGGCTCTAACATCACAACAAAGGATGCGTGCTGGGTCTACGTTAGTTATAATACGTCAATGGATGTACTGTTTAATTTTGGAAGCGCGCGAGAAACAAATGTTTTGATACGCGCCAACTTCATGGATGAACGTTTTATATGGGTCATCCAGCGAATCAAGCGGTTTACGTCATCAATACAATATCACTAGAAACAATGACATCATGTGTTAAAAAGTTTACATGAGCATGCAAGACGGATTAAAATATGTTCTGCGGGTTACCTTCATAAATCTAAATTTTTCTTAAAAAGGTAACACGTCTGGTATCATTTTTTGCAGCGAAATCCAATTTTATTTAAAATATTCTGAACGATACCGTTTACGCCGTTATAAATACTTCATTCTTGTAGTATATGCAACAAACTATCTAGTATTATGTGAGATGCTTAAAAAAATACAGAATACTGCATACCATACAATTTCTCACTGTTTCTGTACATTGCGTATAGCGTTTGCCACACGTTGTACATATAGATTTAATTTTCAAATTATTACTAACAAATAGAACGAAATATTACCTCAATATTACAATTCAGTGAAAGTAAGAGCCCACCAATCTACTTTTCATTTTTAAAATAAGTCAATAAATTAACTACAAGCTCTTGAATTTGACATGACAGAGCATTTGACATTTTGTCAATGAACAACGAAACCAAAAACAAAATGAAATCACAATACAGGTTGAAAAGTATAATATAGACATATAGGGTGAGATTCAGTGGGTTGTATTAGCGTGTTTTAAGCTAAAACAGTCCTTTGTCAAAAATATTTTGGCAACTTTGTAATACCTGTCAGAAAAAAGTTAGCGACCAAAGGATCAAATAAAGAAAAAAATATTATTAACAGATGTAAGAATAAAAAGGGCAAATGTCAAAACTGATCAGAACGGGGGTTGAGATATTTTAAAAATCATTAACATTCAGGTATGAAATATTTGACACATAAAATTTGACATATTTCTAACCTAATTTTGCAATAATGAGTTTCCTTTTACATCTTCCATTTGCAATAATACTTCCTCATGTGACTAAAGGATATCTGTATTACTTTTCCCTGTGGTAAAATTTCTAAATCACAATTGAATCTCATTGCTACATCTGGAAAATATTACAATGTTGCCATATACTTAATACAAGATTTAATACAGACCTTATGTAAAGTTGTAAAGTCAGGTATTGTGGTGACTGTCAAGACAACTATCGGAGTAGCTGGCAAGCGACTAACATGTTTTGTTATTACATTTAATTTAAAGCTAAAAGTTAGCCATGTATTGTTTATTTTGAAAAATCACAGGCATCTGAAAAAAAGGAATGCAACAAAAAAAAAGCTTCATAGCAACATAAATAAAAAAATAATAATAAGTCAGTAATGAGCCAAGTAATGGTTCAGAAGTAGTTTGGCTCCTCTTTCTTTCATTCCTTTTTTTGGGCCTCAATTTATCTTAATACAAAATTATAATTCTCATAAAATCGTTTCTTTCTTTACTTAGTAGTGGGGCAAAATTATATTTTCAGGAAAGTGTAAAGTGTTGTGCATTTGTGTTGTGCTCCGAGACCGCTGTTGTACTAAACAGCGGACACACCTTAATCTACGAATTGGACCAACCGTGCTGTCGCCACTTGGCGGTTTTAATCCGGCGAATTACGCCCCTGCTTCTACACTGCCCTCCTCTCGAGTTCCTCCTGCAGGAGCTTCTGCCCGTATCCAGCCCTGCGCCCTTGGTGGCGTCACTCTGCCAGCCTCACAACCACGTGTGAGGCCTCCTCCTTCTGAACCTCCTACCTTACTGAATCTGGCCGTCACCGCTTCCAGACCAGTTACCGTCTGCAGAATTCATCCAGTCTTCCAAGTCCCATCAAGATCCTGCCTCCTAGTCACTTCCCGTTTTTTCTAGTCAAGGTCAGTGCTTCTTTAGTTTTTTGACAATCACCACAATCTCAGCTTGCGAGTTTTTGTTGTTTACTATTTAAAGTCTATTGGTCCTTCGAGCATTTTACATAATTATACATAATTTTTGGTCCTTCGAGCCGGATCTTCCACGGTAAAAATTTGATACTATGGAAATCCAATTAAAGTCATTGAAAGCCCTAGCAAAGGGCTATGAATCTCGTATAGTAAAATTGCACGAACTCGCGAAAAAATGCACTCCAACTGACACGCGTAATAATGAACGCTTCTTGGACGAATCCCAAGAAGTCGATTTGTTGAGAGATGAATTTAAAAACGCCTGTATCCGTATAAATGACCTTGAGCTGGCTAATGACACTGGTTTTGAACCTAGCTTCGAAACTCTAATGACTATTGAAATGTATTTTTCGAAAATCAAACGAACGCGTAGCGAGCTAGCTTTGTCGTCTCCCAAGGCACAACAGTCAAAGTCAGGTACGGAAATTAATAAAATTAAAAAACTTCCCCCTATTGAACTGCCATCATTTAATGGAAAAGTAGAAATGTGGCCATTATTTTACCAGTCGTTTAAATCAAACGTTCACGAGAACGTGGCGCTCACAAACGAGCAACGGATTAGTTATCTTATAGGTAAACTCACTGGTAATGCTTTGGAAGTAACGGGAGGGATATTGCCCACACCCGAAAATTACAATATTATTTGGGATGGCTTGGTAAAGCAATACCAGGATAATCGAACAATGGCTAAGCAATACTTAGATAACATTCTAAATATAAAGTCTAGTTCAAGAAACCCAAATGATTTAATAACATTTGTTAATAAATTCTCAGCTTCAGTCGAAGCTCTTAAACAACTCAAAATTCCAGACGTTCTGGATTTTGTTTTATTAAACTGCGCGTCTAAAAAGGTCGATTCAGAGATCGTACAACTATTTGATACGATATTCCGTAAAACGGAATTTCCCTCTTGCCAAACCTTTTTAGAATTTGTCCGGGATCAAGCAAAAATCCTGGAGCGGTCTTCATCTGTAAAAGGCCCACCAAAAATGGCGAAGCATCAGCGCACATTTTTGGCGGCAGATGAAACCCCAATCAAACCATTCAAACCAAAATCTTGTATTTTGTGTAACAGTGCGGAACATTCCAAACTGTATTATTGTGATAAATTCATTAAAATGTCAGTCCAAGACAGATTTGGGTTTATCAAATCTAAAAATGCATGTTATAATTGCTTATCCAATGTTCATGCAGGTAAAGCCTGTGCCTTGCTCACCACATGTCGGGTATGTCACGGGAAACACCATACACTTTTGCATTTTTCAACTCCTCCAAAATCTCCCGCCAAAAAAATAGCGGAATCGGAGAATGACACTTCATGTCATGTATCCATAAACAACCAAGGTTATATTCTATTGTCAACTGCACAAGTTTACGCTACAGATATAAACAAGGGTAAACAAGTTATCAGATGCTTGCTGGATAATGGGTCACAAAATAACCTTATAACTAAAGATTGTTGCAAACGATTAAAATTAAAAATTACCCCCCTTAAAAATTCAAAAGTCACGGGGATCGGGATGACAAGTCGCCCGGCTTTCGGGTATGTAAATCTTAAAATAGAATCCCGAGTTTCGCCCCATAGATACAATTTAAAGGCTCTGGTAGTCGAACATATAACGGATAACTTACCTTCTTGCAAGCTAACCGTTTCCAAATATCCGTCTTTCAAATCCATTCTCTTAGCCGATAATACTTGGAATATCCCGGGAAAAATCGACGTAATATTGGGGGCTCAAATATATCCGTCGCTGCTTCTCTCAAAACGAGTAGGAAGAGCTCCTACAGCTTATGAAACAACGTTAGGTTATGTTCTTTTAGGAGAACTTGACAATAAATTATTACAACAAGAGTCTTTTTCGTCCTTTTCTGCATTCACTCAAAATAACTTAGCATCCTGTTTACATAAGTTTTGGGAGCTAGAAGAAATGCCAAACAATGCAATAATGAGTCCTGAAAATGCTGAATGTGAGAAAATATTTGTACAAACGACCAAACGTTTGGAGAATGGCAGATATATGGTACACTTACCATTTCAGAAGGATCCAGATTTGCTGGGGAATTCTCGTTTAATGGCCGAACGCCGGCTATCTCATTTGGAAAAACGCTTTTCCCAGTCATTAAATTTACAAAGCCAGTATAACGCCATAATAAATGAGTATTTAGAAAAGGGTTATCTGTCAGAAGTAACGTCAAACGAGGACGGATACTTCATTCCACATCACGCTGTCATTCGTGAAGACAAGGCTACAACGAAAGTTAGAATAGTGCTAGACGCTAGCGCTAAAACTCATACGGGGCTATCGCTGAATGATTTATTATACCCGGGCCCAAATTTACAAGCAGACTTGTTCAATTTATTATTAAATTTCAGGCTATTTCCGATAGCTTTGACAGCTGACATAAAGCAAATGTACTTACAAGTTATGGTGTCAGAACATCACAGAAAATATCAGAAAATTCTTTATAGATTTAATCCCTCTGAAGCAATCAGAGTATTTCAATTCAATCGTATTTGTTTTGGCATAAAATCTAGCCCTTATTTAGCAATGAGAACTATCCACCAATTAGCTGACGATGAAGGTCAAAATTATCCAAATGTCGCGCAATTAGTAACCTCTGAAATGTACATGGACGACTTAGTTTTATCGGCATTAAATACAAACTTAGCCAGCAATATTATACGCGATTCAATTAACTTAATGTCAGCTGGCGGATTCGAATTAGTAAAATGGGCCAGTAATAATGAATCACTCATTGAAAGCTTACCAAATTCACACAAAACAAATCTAGACTTCTCTCATGGAGAACAGCTAAAAATTCTAGGCATGTCCTGGGCTCTGAAAACTGACACATTTACTTTCCAAACGTCAAACTTTGACACATCACACTGTACGAAACGAATTATATTATCAACTGTTGCAAGATTGTTTGATGTACTTGGATTAGTCTCACCCGTTATACTATATGCCAAGCTGCTAATAAAGGAATTATGGCAAGCTGGGATATCATGGGATGACATCCCTCCCAACAATATTTCTGCAAAATTTGTCAATCTCATGTCAGAATTTATTTATTTGGAGGAAATGTCAATTCCTCGCCATATCGGTATTTCAGAAAACTGTAAAGTAAATCTTGTGGCTTTTTGCGATGCCAGCGAAGTTGCATACGGTTGCGCCATCTACCTACAAATAACGGAAGTTAACAATATTACAAGCAGATTACTATGTTCGAAATCAAAGGTAGCGCCCATGAAAATTATTACCCTGGCTAGACTTGAACTTTGCGCGGCGTTACTTATGGCAAGGTTGGTAAATTATGTCAGTGAAAAAATAATTAAAAAATATCCAATCGAAAATATATATGCATTTTCGGATTCTATGATTGTATTATCCTGGATAAAATCAGCTCCACATAGATGGTCAACATTTGTAAGCAACAGAGTAGCTCAAATACAAGAGAACTTGGACCCTAAATACTTCTTTCATGTATCAGGGAAACAGAATCCAAGTGATCTAATATCCAGAGGAGCACTCCCAACTCAATTAATTCATTGTAAATCATGGTGGCATGGTCCCAACTGGCTTCAATCAAAGGAGGAAAATTGGCCTATTAAGCAATTAAATCCTTTGCCAGTTGATCAACTACCTGAACTAAGATCAAAAACTTTTACTACTACCTCATCTACGAATGATTATTCCGTTTTATATACTTTGGCACAAAATATATCTTCTTGGCACAAGTTACTAAGAATAACAAGTTATATTTTAAAATTCGGTAAAAAACTGTTTTTTAAAACTTATATTTCCGCATCGGATTTAGCCATGGCAGAATCACATGTACTAAGGGCTTTACAAAGTATATATTTCCACGAAATAATAAGAACTCTGCAAAGAGGAAAACTTATAAAGGATAAACAAATACTAAAACTAGCGCCATTCCTAGACGAAAACGGAATATTGCGAGTAGGAGGAAGACTATCCAACGCAATATTACCGTTTGAAGTCAAACATCCAGTTTTACTGCCCAAGTCAGACCACATAGTAGAACTAATCATAGATTATTATCATAATTCAAACTGTCATGCTGGAACAGATTTGCTGCTAGCAATAATTCGGCAAAAATACTGGATCATTGCTGGTAGAGGCGCCATCAAGCAAAAATTGTACAGATGCAACAAATGCTTCAGGACAAAACCGGTTAATACACAACCAAAAATGGGGGATTTACCTAACTATCGCGTAACTGAAGTAAAGCCATTCGCTCATACAGGCGTAGACTATGCAGGCCCAATTAAATTCATAAAATCTAGGCATAAAGGTCAGCACGCAAAAAAGGCATACATTTGTCTTTTTATTTGTTTAACAATAAAGGCCATTCATATTGAAGTAGTCTCGGATTTAACAGTAATCTCCTTTATTAACGCATTTAAAAGATTTTCATCAAGAAGGGGGCCCATTTCTCATTTATACTCAGATAATAGCACCACCTTTATAGGAGCTCGAAATAAATTCAACGAGCTATATAAATTTGTGCAGTCGACTATATTCCACAAAACACTATCCAGCGAATTAGCAATGAAGGGAATAGAATGGAAAACAATCCCTCCCTTCAGTGCTAATTTCGGAGGAATTTGGGAGGCCGCAATAAAAAGTTGTAAGAAACATCTATTTAGGGTCATAGGTAAACAATTGTTAAGCTACGAAGAGTTGATAACACTATTAACACAAATAGAAGCAGTCTTAAATTCCCGTCCTCTGTGTGCCCAAGGCTCAGAGCACAATCCAGAATTGTTGACCCCAGCCCATTTTTTACTTCAAACCCCATTAAAGCATTTACCTATTGCCGAAGTTAATCCCAATTTAATCCATCGTAAATACTTATTAGATTCATTAATAAAATCATACTGGGAAAAGTGGCAGTTAGAATATTTGACAACATTACAAACACGCCAAAAATGGCTAACGTCAAGTAGTCCAATAAAGTTGGGGCAAATAGTCATAGTTAAAGAACATAGACTGCCCCCTTTAGACTGGCCACTAGGTATTATTACCAAATTATATTTTGGAAATGACAAAATAGCTCGCGTCGCGTTGGTTAAGTTGGAAAATAGCGTCATCAAACGCCCAGTTAATAAACTGTGCCCACTGCCAGCGCAATAGACAGCTCAATTGTCATCAATTTGCATTATTGTTATTAATTTATTTACTGTCACTCTGACACAACGTCACTTTGACACATTGTCAAGTAGACGTAACATCATTTGTTCATTGTCACTCGATTTTTCTGTCGAGTTGATCATTAGTTCCTTCTCGCTTCCTAGCAACCGTTCAATTGCAGTGCATTGTTGCGAGATCAAATAATTCATTGTTAGACGCGAATTTCTGGCGCCCGGGAATATGTAAAGTTGTAAAGTCAGGTATTGTGGTGACTGTCAAGACAACTATCGGAGTAGCTGGCAAGCGACTAACATGTTTTGTTATTACATTTAATTTAAAGCTAAAAGTTAGCCATGTATTGTTTATTTTGAAAAATCACAGGCATCTGAAAAAAAGGAATGCAACAAAAAAAAAGCTTCATAGCAACATAAATAAAAAAATAATAATAAGTCAGTAATGAGCCAAGTAATGGTTCAGAAGTAGTTTGGCTCCTCTTTCTTTCATTCCTTTTTTTGGGCCTCAATTTATCTTAATACAAAATTATAATTCTCATAAAATCGTTTCTTTCTTTACTTAGTAGTGGGGCAAAATTATATTTTCAGGAAAGTGTAAAGTGTTGTGCATTTGTGTTGTGCTCCGAGACCGCTGTTGTACTAAACAGCGGACACACCTTAATCTACGAATTGGACCAACCGTGCTGTCGCCACTTGGCGGTTTTAATCCGGCGAATTACGCCCCTGCTTCTACACTGCCCTCCTCTCGAGTTCCTCCTGCAGGAGCTTCTGCCCGTATCCAGCCCTGCGCCCTTGGTGGCGTCACTCTGCCAGCCTCACAACCACGTGTGAGGCCTCCTCCTTCTGAACCTCCTACCTTACTGAATCTGGCCGTCACCGCTTCCAGACCAGTTACCGTCTGCAGAATTCATCCAGTCTTCCAAGTCCCATCAAGATCCTGCCTCCTAGTCACTTCCCGTTTTTTCTAGTCAAGGTCAGTGCTTCTTTAGTTTTTTGACAATCACCACAATCTCAGCTTGCGAGTTTTTGTTGTTTACTATTTAAAGTCTATTGGTCCTTCGAGCATTTTACATAATTATACACCTTAATACAACCCACTGAATTCCACCCATAATATTTAGTAATATACATGTTCAGAATGGGGTCATTTCACATTTTCTGATTTATTTTTTTCTTGAAAAAATAGGTCAAATTATACAGGTATGTGTATGTTTTACATCTTACAAGTCTTTAGAATCAGAGATATAATTTTTTAAAAGTTGCGTTTAATTTCAAATATTTCAACGGCTGACGACACATATTCACGGATACGACAGTCGAGCTCTACCGGTTTAATTTAGAACTATGATTATTTGGTTTGGTATTTATTTAAATAAATGGTTTATTTACATACCTTATACTGCATTAGTACTTTTAAAGAAATAGAAAGTAAAAATAATCTTCTCTCTTGTATATTTTGCTGTCAGCTGTCACACTTTTAGGTTAGGTTACTGTTTCATGTTATGAAGCGTGTGTGTGTGTGAGAGAGAATTGTCTTTGTGTGAGTATGAATATGTGTCGTCACAAATTTAGTCCGTGTTTAAAAGCGCGAAAGTTTATTAGCAAATTTATGAATGAAAAGTCGCATATTTCAAATTATTTTCTATTGCTATATTTATTAAATGAGATGGATTTCATGATTTTATAAAAAAAATCGATAATTATTTTTTTTTAAATGACCCCATTACCAATATTAAAAAAATATAATCAAACGTCATGTTGCAAAAATTTATATAATTTTACTTAATAATAATATATCCAAATATAATTATTTCTATTAAAGGTGTCAAATACATAATAATAATAATAATAATAATAATAATAGTAATAATAATAATAATAATAATAAAACCAATAAAATACCGGTAATAAAATATATTTAAAAAAATAAAGAAAATTTCAAAAATCCGTATACGATTACGTAAACCGCTTGATTCGCTGGATAGCCCATAGTGCCCATTTGCATCAACAAGGCTTAAATTTTAAGCTAGGCTTAAACAAAAAAATGCAAATCGAAATTTTGACAGCAATATATTATATTTCATTTGACATTTTATTTCAATGCAATATTGTCAATTTAAGCCGAGTTTAATATTTAAGTTACGTTAGTGCAACGTCCATTGGTGTCGTTGTGTGAGTAGCAAATAAGTGACGTCACTGAAAACCGCAGCGGATATATCTTTAAAGAAAATTTTGAATGAAAAGTATGTAGGTATTATATATTGCGATGTTTTACCTTGCATTAAGCTAAGTAAGTGTAATCCTGGATTGTGTAACTTTCCATAAGGATAAAAACAAAGCACAGTGATAAAAAAAAAAAAAAATACAGCAATAAAGTTAGTTCATGCAATTTACCTAAAGCATACTAATCAGCAATCACAAAATAGATATATTTATTTGGCGGATAAAATATAATCACGAGTAGCACTCTTTAAAAAAATGTTGCACTCCAGTTCATTTCGCTTTATCTTTCAGATTTTGCCAGCGAGGCATACATTCTGTAATTACAACATTGTACGTAATAATTAAAAATACAAGTTGAAAACAATGTCACACTAACTTGACTTTTTTTTTACTTTTCACATAACACATAAGGATATGACATAAGAAATGAAATTTGGTCATTTATGTATTATGTTTATGTATCGTGTTAAAAAAGAAACATAATTCGGAGTAGGCTATGAGCAGAGAAACGTATGTCCCTGTGTATATCTGATCATTATTCAATTCAAAAGTCAAGTTGTCAAAATTGATATTGAAATATAATTTTGGGAATATATAATATAATTGTCACAACTTATGTGTCAAAAGTTACCAAACTAAAAATTTTTGTCATGGAAAAAAAATAGTTTTTACAATTCAGTAAAATACCGTCAACGGAAAAATATTTTAACCAACACGTGTGTTAATTGACCGATTAATGATCTCAACAATTAATTACCCTCATTAACACACTTAATACAACTATTTCATTGACATACATTTCTTTGTTCATACCCTATTCCGAGTTAAATTTTTTAAACACTGTATTATGTTTATGTTTCATTTCAAAACTGCGTAAACGGTGCGATATACAGACTGTCTCTTAAATAGGGGGACATGGCTTAACCACAGATTCCTGAGACTAAGATAAGACGATTTAACTAAACTTGCTTCTACCGGAAAGTGTACCATTTAGCCAGAATTCTGCTTCAAAGTTCTTTGAAAAAAAAATAATTAATTTTGCTTGTAATAAAAGAACGCTTTATACGATTTGGATGAAATTTGGTATGACTGTTCATATGGTTATCTTTTAAGGTGATACTTGTTATTATTAGTGAACCACTAGTGTATGAAACTTAGGTGTCTCAGACCGTAACTTTTTAATGGCCATGTCGATAACATAAAATTATTTTTTTTCAGAAAGATACATTCAATAGTAAACTTTTCTCTCTCTGTTTAATTTGTGATTCAGACAGCAAAAAATAAAACCTGACTGACTGCATCGTGAATTTTTTTAAAATAATTTTAATCTAGCAGTCTATCCAAATGTCAAAAACCTAATTTTTAATGACAGTAACGATTTGTCAATCTTCTCAACTTTTTTAGGAGTAAGCTAACATATATATTCGTGTTATTTATAATAATAGTAGTAAAATACTTTTAGGCCGAACAAACGGATGTTACTAGTTTCTGAATATAGCGAAGAAATTTTTTGATAACCCATAAACAATTGCTACCGTCATTGAAATTACTTGTTTGACATTTGGATAGACTGCTATATTAAATTTATTTTAAAAAAATTGACGATGCAGTCACTCAGGTTTTATTTTTTTCTGGCTGAACCGTAACAGATATCACAAATTAAACAAAGAGAAAAAAGTTTATTATTGAATGTATCTTTCTGAAAAAAAAATAATAATCTGACGTTATCGGCGCGGCCATTAAAAAGTTACGGTCTAATCAATGTTGGGACACCTAAGTTTCATACACTAATAGTTCACTAATAACAGTGAACTCTATTCTACGTACATGGAATGGGAACGTGTATACCTACAGCATTGTAAGGGGCTGGTCATGCGAACTGTCACAAATTCCACCAGTTCCACCAGTTTGACGCATGCGCAGAGTACAGCTCATGATTTTCCAGAGGTTTTAATATATTTCTGAATGGATACTTTTACTAATTATTCACTGAACAGTGGTTATGAAAAAATCGTTCTTTGAATAGTTTGCTTGTGCTTTGCGTTCGTTTTATTTTTTTTGGAAAAATCTACTCGTACTGCGGGTTGCCTAGAAATTTAAGGTACCACGCTAGCAACGATCGTTTCCGTTCCATAGTAGTATAGAGTTCACTGACTAATAATAACAAGTATAACCTTAAAAGATGACATAAACATATGAACTGTCATACCAAATTTCATCCAAACCGTATAAAGCGTTCTGTTATTACAAGCAAAATTATTTTTTTTTCGAAGAGCTTTGAAGCAGAATTCTGGCTAAATGGTGCACTTTCCGGTAGAAGCAAGTTTAGTTAAATTGTCTTATTTTAGCCTCAGGAATCTGTGGTTGTCATGTCCCCCTATTTAAGAGACACTCTATATGTGTGCACATTTATATTTTATGTTTTGTTCCCTATGAAAAGTTGCATAAAACAATCTGTGCAGATTACATTTCTAAAAAAAAAAAATATTTTTTTTGCATAACCCTATTCTATGATATAAAGAATGACCAGAATGTCGATGTTTACATTTTCAGATTAAAGTAAAGTACGTTTAATTGTGAAAATAAATAAAGTTATCACAAACTTTTTTGGCATAGTCATAGTATAGTTTAAAAAGCCCATACGACATTTTAAATTTCCTTTCTAAGATTACTAACAAATAGAACGAAATATTATCTCAATATTACAATTCAGAGAAAGTAAGAGCTCACCAATCTATTTTTCATTTTCAAAATAAGTCAATAAATTAACTACAAGCTCTTGAATTTGACATGACAGAGCATTTGACATTTTGTCAATGAACAACGAAACCAAAAACAAATTGAAATCACAATATAGGTTGAAAAGTATAAAAATAGACATACAGGGAATTTATTTTAACATGCAACATATGGCGAATCACTTCTATGGTTACTCACTATTGTCAAAACATGACAGAAATGTAATATTTGTCCATTTTAAAATGCAACATACAAAATTTGTAGTTTTGTATTTTCAAAACTAATTTCCTATAAATTAGCCTACATACGATTAACAAATAATCAAAACATGAATGTTGTGCATCTTAAAAAACTTTAGCTTACAAAAATTCATAACTTTCATGTAATAAATGTTAAAATACCCCCAATCACTCTGAGGCAATATTCTTGTCGGTCGTAATAAGAATTGACACCATTTGTGATGTGTTTTGGAGGTATCTCCTGTGCTGCAATACTATTTATAATGTTGACAATAGTGAGTAACCATGGAAATGATGAACTAATGTTGCATTTTAAAATAAATTCTCTGTATAATATTTAGTAATATACATGTTCAGAATTACCAATATTAAAAAAATATAATCAAACGTCATTTTGCAAAAATTTACAAAATTTTACTTAATAATAATATATTCAAAAATAATTATTTCTATTAAAGGTGTCAAATACATAATAATAATAAAAAAACCAATAAAATACCGCTAATAAAATATATTTTAAAAAATTAAGAAAATTTCAAAAATCCCTAAACGATGACGTAAACCGCTTGATTCGCTGGATAGTCCATAGATTTGAACGTTATGAAACTGAACGAAGTGAGAATTGAATATGTTGATGAATGAACATTAGGACTTTGCATACCTAGCCCTTGAAATATATGCTTTTTTAAGTTATATTTACATAAAATAAATGAATATTACAACAATGTATAGGTCTACATATTTTATAATTACTAGTGTATTTAAATTATTAAGTTTAATGCAAGAAATTTATGTTCAAATGAAAAATGTTTGAAAACTGCAGTACAGGAATGTTAGTTCCTCCTTTCGAATTTGAATTTCTTAATTTCCATTGGTAGTAACCCCCACCTCCTAACACGCTATTTGTTATGCATGTATAGGCGCTCTTTCGGTCGCCAATCAAAATATTACATATTGAATTCATATTCGTGTCGAAGCGCTATAAAAAAAAACCCTTATTTCCGAAATATTTCAATTATACCATTTCATTTTTTTATTAATATTCGTTATTCAGCATATACATCCGTACTTTTTTACTATTTTCCTGTAATTATATTGAGCTGGAATCCCCTATTCTCAACGTATGAAAGTAATTTGCCTTCTTGAGGAAGAAAAAATGCTTTTGGTTGAAAATAAACATAAGTAAACACGTTGGCGTGTATTACGAGCACACTTTCATAATAAAAGCGCTTTTATGGAGCGTACTTTCACATTATGTTGAGGAGAGTGCTCCATAAAAGCGCTATTATTATAAAAGTGTGCTTTTAATATGGGCTTGACATTAATGTTGTAATTATAAGTAGTTTTTATAGATGAAAGAATTAGGCCTTAAGGATCACGGAGAATATTAAATAAACGACGAAAGAAATTATGAAAAATTCAATGACTCTGCAGGGATTTGAACCCCGGACCTTCTCATTTCTAGCGAGACGCTTTACCAACTGAGCCACAGAATCCGTGTTCAAGCAGAGACATTGAATCTTCCACAATTTCTTTTTACAAGTGTCGTATAGGAGTACACCATCCTAAGCGGATGGATATATACTCAGCGCGAACAATGCGCTATATAGAAGTGTGAATAATTAGCCTGTCACACAGAATCGTTGAAATAAATTATTTTTGATCCAACCAGAAGTTATAGATGAAAGAATTAAGCCTTAAGGATCACGGAGAATATTAAATAAACGATGAAAGAAATTAATTTAAATTTAATAGCGCCTGTAACTTCAAGCTGGGCTGTCAAACGAAACGTCAAAAAATATTGTAATCATTTAAAATACCTGTATTCTTAGTGAAAATTACATTTTAATTCCAATAATAGTTATTTGTATCACTGGTCTAAAAATTTCCATTTTGCGAACGGCGCCGGCGGCGACGCCTTTAAATACGAGCACTCAGAGTAGATTCTGGGCGTGCAATACTCAAGATTTTTTATGCCGACCTCTATAAATTTATTAAAAGAATTTGATTTATTGTCCAAATATTAAATACTAGGGATTTGTATAATGGTAACATCAGAAGATAATATTGGCCAAGGTCGCTGGAACATTTAACTTAGAATAAATAAATAAATAAATATATCATCACGGCATACTACCCATTTCTGGATGTGCCATTATCTACAATACATGTAGATATCGGTAATTTAACTTAGAACAATTATTATTATTATTATTATTATTATTATTATTATTATTATTATTATTATTATTATTATTATTTGAAAAACAGAAGCACGTCTATGAAGACCTCATTTTTCACTGCCTTATATCTCGGATACAATTAAAGATTGGATCAATTTTGATCAATCTTTCTTTACTCATTTTGGTCAGTACTTTCAGGCTTTTATTTTTTTTACCCTTTTTTAACACCTTATCAGTGATAACATATAGAGGAATCATCCATATGGAATATGTGTAATAGAATTTATAAGGAACTTAGACTGTGAGAACACTCCAGTACATGCTAGCATCTATGAATCAAAAGTGTAACTATCTAATAAAGAAGAATTCTGTAATGTATATGTAAACCTTTGAATATATACATCTGGAAGTAGCTACCAAGAAAAATCGTGTACCAAAGAAGATTGACAAGGATGGAGATACAATTGAGACCAATCCATTTTCCCCTTAGAAAAATAACCTTCGCACACTTTTACAGGCGCGCTCGTGTGGTGCTCGTGGTTTTCCGTTCCGCCTCGTTGAAAACGGGAGTATCAATTAGCAGGAGATCTTTGTCCAACTAATGCTTATACATAATTCTATCCTTCTTAATCTACTTTGAGCCAACAAAGTCTTAAGGAACATATAATGTACGTTACTTCCATCTACGTTAGTAGATATGTATATTCAAAGATGTAAACGCATGACATACAAATAATGGAATCACTCTTAGTACGGGATACGCTAAGTTAAAATTCTTAACCTGAGAAAATGCGCCCGATTAAAACACATACATATAATCGATTTATGGTATTCTTAAATCGATTTGGAATTGCTAAATACTTGAAAATCGCGAATTTCCCATTTTTTTCACAAATGATTTTCTCCCGTCTTTCATTTATATCTCATTGTATCTCGATAACTAATGAAGATATTGAAATGTTTTTTTTTTTTTGTGCAGTAAAGCTGAATGTATCAGCAAAGTAATCGTATGTTAAAATTTCACATATTTGTTAAAACAATGAAATAAATAAATAAAATATTACATTGCGCAAAATACTTGCAGTAAAAAATGTACCAGGTGGAGACCAGGAGACCAGTACGTTTTATTGAGATTTCAAAAAAGTGTCAGCAGATGAAATTTGCCGAAAGGTTCAAAATTATTTTTAGTGAAAAAATTATATTTCTATCTTTTATACAATAAAAGTTATTAGAGTGTTACATAAGTTTAACACCGAAGTGAGCACACGACGCAGTGGGTCTTTCCCAATGAAATAACAGCCAATATCACAATTTGTTTTTGCTTTTATATAACATTTTTTACCACATAATTTATTTTTACATTCTTAATATATGTACAGCATATTTGTATTCATCATGAATTACTTTTGTTAACGTTTTTGTTTTAGGGTAAAATGGATCACAAGTCCTATTCAGATAGAGTATAGTGCAGTGTTGGTAGTGCATTTGTATTGTAGTGCGAAAATATCGTTCACATAGAAAATTAGTACAAGTGGAGTTGTATTTGTAATACAGAGTAGACACGTATACTGAATTTGTGTTATAACCTATATTCAATGTGTTAAATAACAATGTTTTTGAGCCAATATGATTTATTTAATAGCATGTACAGCAGTACTACTACCGAAGAAAAGAAAAACAAAACGTCGTCGCTGGGGGGTTCGTCCAATATATCAAAAAAATATTCACAAGATGACTATCATAACATGTTAAACGAAATGCGTCTATAAGATAGAGATATTTTTTTGTATGTACAAGATGGTCATTAAGTTGTTTTGACAATTTATTAGCAATGGTAGGCCCAAAAATGAAAAAGAAATCACATGACATTTCGGATTCCTATATTACCAACTTATTCAAATAATGTACCTCTTTTTGATTGGTCGTTGCATCGCAGCCTTGGTAGTGCAGTGCAGAAGTTTGAACCTTGCAAGCTTCTGTACTGCAATACAACTGTATTATCACGAAAGCCTGAATGTGAACTCTTGCGTTTATTGTCTCTGTACAATCTTTCTGCAATACTACGCCAAAACTGCACTAAGCTCTATCTGAATGGGGCGTTAAACATATACCATGTTGTTTTGCTTCATTTCTTATTGACATATAATTTTATTCATTAGAAATTTTTTATTGTTTGCAATAAATCCACACGCAAATCCTGTACTACATTTAATATAATATTTGGGAAATTAATTTTCGGATCATTTTTTTTTTCTTTTGAAATTTATATTTATCAAAGTGATGAGGATGATGAGATGATGGGGATATAATTTTATATTTAAATATAGATTTATATTCCGTTCATGCATTTTTTTCGCTTTCCTATATATTTTATTCCACGTATTTTTATTATTTATACCAAACAACTACCTATTTCCCTTTGAGTGCCTTTACTTTAATTAAAACTAAACTTCTCCTTTATTCGTTTATTTTAAGTCTACCTATATGTGTTGATCACACTGCTTTGCAACATATACCTACGTCACGTCGCACGCACACTTCGGCGTTGAACTTTACACTATAATAACTTTTATTGTATAAAATATAAAGACATAATTTTTTCACAAAAAATAATTTTGAAGCTTTGGGCAAATTTCATCCGCTAACACTTTTCTGAAATTTCAATAAAACGTAATGGTCTCCGCTTGGTACATTTTTTACTACAACTATTTTGCGCATTGTAATATTTTATTTTTTTATTCCATTGTTGTAACAAATATGTAAAATTTTAACATACAATTACATTGCTGATACATTACTACCCATTACTTACTGTACATACGTCAATGCTTGTGCAATTCCATTTCCTTCAGTTAGCGTCACATCGCCCTTTTCGAGAATTCGTTTTCTCACTTCTGAAGAGCGACACTTTTCGATGACTTGATCTAGGACGACATCATCGGTTGTAAATTTGCACTCAGCGTGTCGGCACCAGGAATGGAATAGAAAATATCTACCGTCCTTCCAACATTCACACACACACACACACACACACACACATACGTACATACAAACCTTAGATCATATAACTTAACTTACGATACGAGAAAACATATAATTCACAATGCAAGTCAGTGATATACATAGGATTAAGAGAGATGGAATGAGGAATTATGTAAGAGTAAAAGAGATGAAAGACCCTTTTCTCGATAGCGTACTTTGCAGAATCATAACGGGTCATTTTCCGTTGCACGTGCCCACGTGTGTCTCAAGTTTGTTCTCATCCGCCTCATTTGAATTTGAGACGTTGGTTGCGAAGGTTCGTCGATTATTCAAGTTCCTATGAGTTTGCGCGCTCTGCTATCGCAAATATCTCGTTATCTCTCTCAATCCTACGCATTTCACGCTCCGCATATCTAGTTCTAAGATACAAACACACCCCCCACCCATACGCACGCGTGCCCACACACATCACCTTAAGTGTTCTTAGAACGTCCTTATTCACTAGAATCTCGATATGCGATTTTTAGCATGAATCCAATACTTCTCTTGGCGAGAAAAGAAAAAAATACTGGTATTAAGAAACGTATATATTTATAAAATTTACAATTATTTCTGTCAATCCTTATTCCTTTAACGGAATATAAAATTATTTGAAATAATCAGTAGTGCCAATATATGATACGAAAATCAACTACAATAATTATATTATTACATGCGTTCAATAAGCCCAGCAAAACAAGCAACCGCAAGTAAAATTTGTTGAACAACTTTGCTAACGTAAGATTTGCTTGATTTGCTCGAAAGCAATCTCTCTTGTCTTGCTAACTGTCAAATATAATGACAGGAAATACAAATTATACATACATGAAGTTAACCTGTACTGTTATATGGTGTGTGTTTGTTAACCACATGTCAAAAAAGATTTGAGAGTTTTGTGACAGGTGTTTATAACGGTATTTAAATTTGATATATTTTGTTACACCTAATATAACTTCTTCAAAATTAATTCCACTATGTGCAAATAAATGTACACATTAATTATCCATAAATTCGCAGACCAAGAAAAGATATACGAAAGATACATATGTTATATTTGATAGCTGTATAACTGTCACGACGATGACAGTTGTGTATGACAGTTCGTCATTTAACTAGAAAATCGTTCAGCGAACTAAGCAACCAGTCTCGTTTGTGTACCTAGCATTTGAATGTTGAAAGAAATAACCAATAAATATGGATAAAGTGAGCTACTGGATAATAGAACTACCTGGACTAAATAAATTCACACGGGTGAAGTCTAAACAATACGGCGCGCGAGGTTAGTATAGGCGGGAAATATTCACATGCAGTATTGCTTGTACCGTAGAGCGTAGCATGATGGACTGCAAACATTTAAATGTTATTGGAAAAGTTAAATTCAGAATCAATTGATTCAGATAATAATAATTTTAATAACAATTTACTTTTGTTAAACTGTCTAAAAGATAAAAGAAAGCTTAAGTGTGGGTTAGTGGCATGGCAAAAGAAAGTTGAACTAGCTGATAAGTTATTTGACAAATAATAGTTATTTATTATATGAGTATGGAATGTAACATATTAGTCACGAAAGAAAAAGTTTTCTTTAGTGACTAATATGTATTCCACACGAGTGTAATAAAAAATGCTGTAATAATTATTGTCTGTCATTGGAAATTATTTTAAAGAAAATTAAATTAAAATAGGTGAAATAAGGACCTTCCTTTAAATAATATTCTCTTACAAGCATAAGCAGCATCGTTGAATTTAATTCCGAAGCTAGTAACCACTAACTCGTTTTCGCTTTATCAGCCGTAGATGACAGCTTTCACTGTGTAAAGATAAGTAACTTATTTATCTTTTAACATAATAATGTTAATATTAATTTAAATAAATAAGTTTTATAATGTTAAATTATTTCATTTATAAAATAATTTTGTAAACTTGCTTTTTTATTTGTATTAAAAAAAAACGCAAAAATGAGTAATAATTCCGCTGTGACTTCTTAAATATTATCAGCTATAATATCCCGAGGACATTGATAATTATTTTATGACAGTTACCAAAAGCGCGTTGCTTGGTAACAGCCGGACGCCGAATGCGGAGGTGGTGTTACCTAAAAGCAACGTGCTTGAGGAAGTGTGATAAAATTATAAGTATTTATGACAATTTTAAATTAAAACAATTAATCTTTAATTATATGTCAAATAATTATCAGTGTAAGTTTGTTTTGATTGGTTACTTTCGCACACGTGGTCAGCAATAAAGGGATTCAATTGGATAAATTTTCTCACGGAGTGAGTAATGTACATTAGTTGTTTCAAATAATCATAGTATCAAGTATATTATGAGTCGGTGTTGGATAAATGTATTTATTAGGTACATGACAACTATTAACAAATGAAATTGTATTCGGAGAAGTACCTACCTACCGTGAGTATTTTTTAAAGTGAAACATTGGGTTTGTCATATCCATGGTTACGACTTGATATTTGATTGACAGCAATGTATTTGCCAGTTCCATTTAAAATGAAACATAGGGAACGAATCTGACAGAAGTATTATATTTAAAAATTGTAAGAAATTTAGCGGAGTTAGAAAACCACTCGAAAGCATTAAACATATTTCGGGCACAAGGTGCACACAGTATATTTTCTACATCTAAATTTAATTTTTAGAAAACAGGTATAATTATTTATACAGAATTAACCTCTAATAACATCTTGTGAATATGACAGATAACCGTTGAATTTCCCTATAAGTTATGATTTGACATTTGATTGACAGCAATGTATTTGTCTGTCTCATTTAAGAGGACACATGGGGAATGAATTTGACTGAAGTATTATATTTAAATATTGTAAGAAATTTAGCCGAGTCAGAAAACCACTCCGGCACACTATATTTTTTCTACAACTAATTTTAATTTAGAATGCAGGTATAATTAATTAAACAAAATTAACCTCTATTGACGTCTTATGAAATGTCAAATTCGTTCCCTAAGTTTCATTTTAAATGGAACGGGCAAATACATTGCTGTCAATCAAATGTCAAATCGTAACCATGGATATGACAAACCTAATGTTCCACATTAAAATACTCACGGTATAGTATATGTATATTTTACAGATTTTAATGGCCACATTCTGTACAAAACTGCAAGGCCTGGTTTCATAAAAAAAATAATCATTGATTAAATATTACTTTCAAAGTTAATTAAAAAAATAAACAAATGCCACGCGGTTGTTTGACAGCAATGAATTTAATGTCATAAGAACATGGAAATTGATTCGAATTTGTTCATACAATTAAATTTACTTTAGAAGTGAAATTTAATCAGATTTTTTTTTTATGAAACCTGGCTTTATGCCTAATTGCAAAACAAGGCTTACATTTTAAACTAAGCTTAAAATATGCAAATCGAAATTTTGACAGCAATATATTATAATTCATTTGATATTTCATTTCGAAGCTATATTGCCAATTTAATCCAAGTTTCATATTTAAGTTATGTTGATGCAGCTGGCCATGTAAAAAAATTATACGTAGTGATTTTGTTCATTATTCACAGATACTTATGCCCATATTCATAAACACTCGTGAAGTTTCAAAACGGTTCCTTATAATTTTTGACAAATAGAATCAAACTTGACAAATAAAATTTCGTTTTTCCTTTGAATGTCGACAGTTTTTAATGGATAGAATTATAACGAACCATTTAAAATTTTTACGAGTGTTTATGAATACGGACATTATAGTTTTGTACAGATTACGACCATAATAGCATATTTATGTAAAAAAATTTCTTTTTATCATTTCAGAATGTAACATAGATGAATATTATAATTCAACAAATTATTCACAAATTAGTAATGAAGGAGAAATATGTGATTGTAATTTCACAGAGACTTCGTTATATTTTCAAAGTGATGGTATGTATAGTATACATATGTTTATAACTATATTATTATGTATTACAATAATTATAACAGACACATTCATGTATTCCAGCAAAGGATAAATCACAATTATCAGATCCAGGAAATGATAAATCTCATTTTGACTCATCCGATCTTCAAGAAAAGACAATTATTATGATGTTAGGAGTATTATCACGAATATCACACATGAAACCTTCAAGTCCAAATATGGGTTTAGGAAGTAAAAGGTCTTTAATAATTTTATTAAAGTACATGCGAGAAAGTCGTTTTCCTGGAGGAAGAATAACTTCACTTTTAATTAAGATTGTTGGGTATGTATTATTATTATTAAAAAAAAAGAAAATACCTAGCTATTAATATATCGGATATTCACAGAAAGCGGGGCACTCATATTAACTTCTTTATTTGTAAAGATATGATTGTATTCAGCATTTAACGTGGAATTCAAAAATATTGAAATATACAGGTATGCCATTTAAAATAAGAAAATTAATATAGATTTAGCGGGAAGTGATATATTTGTCATTTATGCATAAAAATAATATACATGCATATCATTTGTCAATTACATATCTTTATAAAGAAAGAAGTTAGTAATGGTGCCCAGCTTTCTGTGGATACCCGGTATATTAATAACATAGACATATTTAGAGAAATTTATATATCAGCTAATCCGGCTTTATGAATATGTACATTTTTTAATACGAGTATTTTGTACATGTTAATTATAAATATATGTATGAACTTATTAGTTTATTAACTCTAGGTATAAATATTCACTTATTAGTAAATGAATATTTATATTTGTGTTTGAATTCAGTAAAACATAATTGTAATATGGGTTCTATGAATACTTAAATAGTATTATTTCTAATAATAATGGAAGAAGTTTTCAGTTTTTATTTAAAGTAAAGATTTTTTCCATATTATAACGTGACTAAATTATATTTCTAGCTAAACATAAATATTTAACAATATTATAATAATTCAGATTTATTAGTAAATTTCTATTATTTATCAAGATTAGATAAATTGCAGATTATTCTTAAAAAATACCGTAATTTGTTATGGTGTCCTATTTCTAAACTCTGATAAACAAATTACGTCAATTCTTTTCAAACTTTATTTGTCTTTTTTGTATTGTTAATAAAGCTATGAATTATTTCGTTTGATATTAAAGCAACAAAATATTTCAGAAAATATATCTTGCTATGTAGCCCAAGAACTACAAAATATCTATAATATTAAAAAAATACCGATAATTACGTTACTTATTATTTGTAGTATACAAGGTGTTAAAAAACAAGTGTCCCAAATTATGAGGGCATATAGTACTAACCAAATGAGTAAAAAAGTTTAATCAACATGGGTCCGATTTTCAATAGTTTCCGAGATAAAAGGGAATGAAAAATGAGTTTTTTCGGTGTTTACCTCTGCTATTCCGATAACTGTAAGAGTTACGACTTTGATTAAATGAGATATTTTGTTTACCTTTTAGAGGTAATCTTAGATGTGTTTTTGTTTTTCAAAAAAAAAAAAAAATCAAATAATTGTACTAAAACAAGCTGTGGCAACCTTTGCCAATATTTAGTTTTCAAATAACTTCGTAACTAGTAGAAAGTGAAAAAATGTTTTTTATAAAATGTTATTATTTTTTTATAGTCTATTTACTGGCAAAGACAAAATTTTGTTCGACCACTATCTTAGTCAATTTTTCTTCGATTCTAATACAAAATGGCCTCTTTCTCAAAAAACAGTTGAAGATCGGACCCATGCTGATATATGCGCTAATTAAAATAAAATTTTAATGACTAGGTCAACTATATACCGAGAGTTTATTTTATCAGTAAACATAGGGTATATAGGGGTAATGATATACCCTATGTTTACTGATAAAATAAACTCTCGGTATATATTATAGTATGGATTAGGGATCGTATACAGGATGTAACAGCGAAACGAGCTACCTCAAATAATTTCTATACTATTAAAGATACAAGAAAATGTTATAAGACAATCTTGTGGAAGACCAAGGGGGACATCCGATTAAAGAATAAAATATTTTTTTAAACCAGTAGTTTTCAAGTTACAACAGATAGTTATATTTTTTTAAATGGGATAATATATTTTTTTAGGCTCATTCGATAGAGTGTTTTTTTTTTCTGAATTCAACCATATAAATATTTTATACCCTTACATAAAAAAATATTGAGAAAAATAAGTTTAAAATTTAAATAAATTTGATTTTTATTACTATTACCTGTCAATTTAATTTGTTTGTTGTACGATTTCTATTGCAAATTATTTGTTTTGTTCATTATTATTTGTCAGTTTAATTTCTTGTATATTTTCTAATATTGCAAATTGTTATTTGCTTTGTTCAGTGTTATCTGTTACCTGACAATTTAATTTGTATGTTGTATAATTTCTATTGTTGCAAATTGTTTTGTTCAGTGTTCTGTGAAGTTAATATTAGTTTGTTTCTTGTATAATTTCTATTGTTGAAAATTGATATTTCTTTCTCGAGTGATTATTTTTGAAATAATATGGCTAGCATTTACATAAACGACGAATTGTTGAATTTATTATTAATTTTTGGCGAATGTCATATGAATTATGAACAAACTTCCAATATTTTTGCTGCAAGATACCGTGATAAACCGCGTCCAGGAAAAAATGTTATCAAGCGGATAACACGAAATTTAAAATATCATTGGTAATTTTCATGTAAACGTGAAAATCATAGTGAACATTTTATTTCAAATATATCGGTGTGGCGAATATTGAAAAAACATAATCTGAAACCGTATTCACTGAAATTAATTCATTCTATAAATGATACAGAGAATGTACGTAGAATAGAGTTTTGTGAGTGGTTTTTGGTTTAGAACCAAGAAAATTATGAATTTTCTAAAAAAAAATTGTGGACAGATGAATCAAGATTCACCACCAATGGAATGTTCAACAGAAATAATGAACAAGTATGGGCGTAAGAACAGCCGCACTCATTTCGTGTTGGAAATTACCAACATAAATGGGGTTTTAACGTTTGGGTTGGATTATTAGGAAACAAATTGATTGGTCCCCATATTTATGAAGAAAATTTAAATGGGACACGTTATCTAATTTTTTTTGCAAAATGAACTTATAATTTTTTTGAAAATTTAAATTTAAATGAGAGACACCATATGTGGTTCCAGCAGAATGGAGCGCCAGCCTATAATACTCATCCAGTGTATGAACGACTTCAAGAAATGTTTGAAGGTCGCTACAAATGGGCCATTCAAATTTCTTGTTATGGGGCTACCTAAAAGATGAGTATACTTTCAAACGGTAACAACAAAGGAAAAATTAAAAGATCGTGTAAGAGATGCATGTGCTGCTTTAACACCCGAAGTAATTAATAAAGCTACAAGCTACTTCTGAATCCGTACTAACAAGATGCGAATTGTGTTTGGAAAAGAATGGGCATCAGATAGAACACTATTTATAAAGTAATTAATAAATATTTACTTCATAGCCTACTAAAAAAACAGTAATAAAAATCAAATTTATTTAAATTTTAAACTAATTTTTCTCAATATTTTTTTATATAAGGATATAAAATATTTATATGGTTGAATTCAAAAAAAAAAACAACAAAAAAAAACTATCTGTTGTAATTTGAAAACTACTGGTTCAAAAAAATATTTTATTCTTTAATCGGATGTCCCCCTTGGTCTTCTACAAGATTGTCTTATAACATTTTATTGTATCTTTAATAGTATAGAAATTATTTGAGCTGTGTGTATATAAAGGGGGTGGGGGGACATGGTTTAACCACAGATTCCTGAGGCTAAAATAAGACAATTTAACTAATCTTGCTTCTACCGGAAAGTGTATCATTTAGCCAGTATTCTACTTCAAAGTTCTTCGGAAAAAAAATTTTGCTTATAATAACAAGACGCTGTGTTCGATTTGGATGAAATTTGGTATGACATTTTATATGGTTATAAGTCATCTTTTAAGTTGATACATATTATTACTAGTGAACCACTAGTGTATGAAACTTAGGAATCCCAACATTGAATAGACCGTTACTTTTTAATGGCCACGCCGGATAACGTGAAATTATTATTATTATTATTATTATTATTATTATTATTTTCAGAAAGATACATTCAGTAGTAAACTTTTCTCTCTCTGTGTAATTTGTGATATCTGTTAAGGTTCACACAGGAAATAATAAAACCTGAGTGACTGCACAGTGAATTTTTTAAAATAAATTTAATCTAGCAGTCTATCCAACCAAATGTCAAACAACTAATTGTTAATGACAGTAACAATTGTTTATGGGTTGTCAAAAATTTTTCTTCGCAATATTCTAAAATTCGTAATTAGTAACATCCGTTTGTTCGGCTATTTTACTACCATTATTGTAAATAAGACGATTACATTTCTTAGCTTACTCCTAAACAAGTTGTGAAGATTAATAACTCGTTACTGTCATTAAAAATTAAGTGTTTGACATTTGGACAGCCTGCTAGATAATAGATATTTACACACCAAGTGAGCTAAGGTAATGTTTATTCATGAGAAGAAAGTTTAGCTTACGAGCCCGTAAGGGCCAGTGAGTTAATTTCTTTGAGTGAATAAACATTCTTAGTTCACGTGGTTTGTACAATATTTTATTTAATTTTGACAAAATAATAATAAAAATCACTATAATATTTAATTTTGAGAAAATAAAAAAGAACTGATCATTTAGTAGGCTGAGCATGACAATCGCCACTATACACGTTAAGTCATCTATTTCAAATGCTTTATTGTCTGTCATTTGTGCCGTGAAAAATAATGAAAATGGCTGATAATGTCTGATAAATACTATGGTAGGTAAGTGTTAATTTCGTGCCTGATGTTATTTTAAATGCATTATTTGTTGCAGAGTGAATTAAAAAAATGTGAGAGTGATTTAAAAAAATTTAATTCACTTGTGAAAAAAGTATTACTTATAGTTGTTGCTATGGAGTTAATAATGACAGTTTAAAACGTCAAAATTGAATAAAATTTGTTATTAATAATTATTAATAATGACAGTTTAAAACGTCAAAATTAAAAAAACACAAATGACAGACAATAAATCTTTTTATTCAATTTTGACGTTTTAAACTGTTATTATTAACTCCATAGCAGCAACTATAAGTAACACTTTTTTCACAAGTGAATTAAAAATTTTTAAATCACTCACAAAATTTTAACTCACTTTGCAACAAATAATGAATTTAAAATAACATCAGACACGAAATTAACATTTACTATAGTATTTATCAGACATTTTCATTATTTTTCAAGGCACAAATGACAGACAATAAAGCATTTTAAATACATGACTTGACATTTATCATCAACGATTGTCATGCTCAGCCTACTAACTGATCAGTTCTTTATTTTGTCAAAATTCAATATTATAATGGTTTTTATTAGTATTTCGTCAAAATTGAATAAAATATTGTACAAACCACGTGAGCTAAGAATGTTTTTTCACTCGAAGAAATTAACTCACCCGCCATTACGGGCTCGTAAGCTAAACTTTCTTCTCATGAATAAACATTACCTTAGCTCACTTGGTGTGTAAATATCTATTAAATAGATGACTTGAAATCTATCATCGACGATTGTCATGCACAGTATACTAACTGATTAGTTTTTTGTTTTGTCAAAATTAAATATTATAATGGTTTTTGTTGCTATTTCGTCAAAATTGAACAAAATATTGTACAAACCAGGTGAGCTGAGAATGTTTATTCATGAGAAGAAAATTTCTTGGTGTGTAAATATTTATCTATTAAAAATTTAGCGGTGCAGACACTCAGATTTTTATTTTGTGTGAACCGTAACAAATATCACAAATTACACAGAGAGAGAAAAGTTTACTATTGAATGTATCTTTCTAAAAAAAAAAAAAAAAAATAATAATAATAATTTCACGTTATCGGCGTGGCCGTTAAAAAGTTACGGTCTAATCAATGTTGGGTAGAAGCATGTTTGGTCAAATGGTCTTATTTTAGCCTCACGAATCTGTGGTTAAGCCATGTCCCCCTATTTGAGAGACACCTTATGCTAATAGAATATAGTAAAAACTGCAAAATTTACTTATTTTTATATACCGGATGTCTTAGGAGTTAATTGTGAATTGTTTATCCCCAGTGTGATATTAAGATGAATTTTTATTGGAGGATATTGATTCTATGGATTGCAGTCAAAATTAGTTCATTTAAATGTATAATATCAGAAAAAATTAAGAATATTTGTAGAATTTCTGGAATTGTTGTTCATATCCCGGAAAAATGGCAACTAGGTACCAGTTCAGATAGCATAAGTAGTAGCGTGTGCGGTTGGTAATATACAAAACTCGGAGTGACTTGGGTTCGAAACCAGCCAGCAGCAAAATTTAATTTAATATTCGCAATTAACTGATTTCTTAAGACACCCGGTATAGAATATGTCTCATTTCCAACTGCCACTAATGAGATCTCGGAAACTAAAGAGCTATGACTTTCTGTAAGACTTTGAGGCCATCTCTCATGTGCTTTTATTTTCAAAAATCTCTCATAGGCTATTAGATAATGATATAAATCTGATTTTGGTAGATTTTTACTTCTCGCTACTATGAGTAAGTAAGATGTAGGAATCCTACAATCCGATTAACATTTTTTTCTATTTTGCATCTGTAACCAAGCTATTACAGCACTCAAAATAGTTCGTTAATAGCTCAGTCGAGTGATGTAGACTAGTACAATTTATTTTTATAAGGTTGGTGGTTAAGAATTTTAGAAATATTATATGTTAAATCTTGTTAAATAAACGAACACAAACGATTGTTAAGAATTTTATTTTTGTATAAGTTTGAATTTAAAACTAAGAATAAGAACAAGAGTTAGAATTGTCAAATGAATTTTCACATTAATACCACCAACTAACAAAATTCCGTAAATTTTGACACTGCTATTCAAAATAGAAAACAGTATAAAGAAATCATTTAATAATTGTCTATTATTTTGTTCCTTCTTACAAAATAAAATGCCAATTACGACATTCGTTCTTGAATATACTATATATTATGAAGATGTCTATGTGGAAGTACAGGTGTCTCATTTTCGATGTTTTTCAAGGTTTTTTGAGTTTCAGACTAAAATTTGTTTTTCAATTATTCTGAAAATATGTATCTCATATCCCGCTTATTATAAGAGATAAAGGATAGAAGTTTAGTTAATTTTTATACGTTTTTTACCTCTCACAGAGGTATTGGAATCATGCTAAAGCTGGCTTCCCACGGCCTGTGATTTTGTGGATCGCGTCGCGCCGCGCCGATATATGCGGACGAGCACGCGCCACAGACAAGCCCGCGCCAAACCCTTCCCACAACGCGTGTAGGCCCGTGGTATGATCCCTAGTTTGGTTTGAAGTGCCTTTCCAAAATACCGCGTGAAGAAGGAAGCATTGCTGTTGCTGCAGCCGTTTTTTTATTGTTTAGTGGACACCATTTACTCAATGAAGAAAATAAGAAGAAGAAAAGTCGCTGGTGGGTGTTATCATGCTATTTTTATGTTCAGCAATCCCCGTGTTCCACAACGCTAGTTCATTTTCATATAAAGTTAAAAATTCAAAAATAACCTCACTGGACCACTCCATATTTACGTATAACCTGGAATAGAACTGAAATGCTCAACAATAACAATTGAAACCATCACGGGCGACGGATGGCCACGCGCGCGCTCGCTTCGCGCCTTTGATGTTACCGACTTCCTACGGATCGGACGCGCCGACTCGGACGGAACCCTTCCCACGGCGTGTTGGCGCGAGCCGATTATAATATTTTTACGATGATGTGTGTGTGTGCGCTCCTCCACTATAATTTTTCGAACCAAATAAATCCTGAATTAAGAAATATAGAAACAAATATGAATATGCATAACGAAGCACCAATTGAAAGACTTTTAGGTCTGTGGTGGAATTCTACATATATATTAAATGGAGAAAGAAGACCAACAAAACGAAAATTTTAAAGATATTAATGTCTGTTTTTGATCCATTAGGATTTATTGTTCCAATTATAACACAAGGAAAAATTCTATTACAAGATGTTTGGAAAAAAGGACTTGGTTGGGATGACGAAATTCAGAAGATCTTGAAAACAATTGGATAATTCTTTTAAAAAACTTAAAAGGAATAGAAATTTTTAAATTACCAAGCAAATGTATACAAGATACAAAAATCTGTTGTGGCCAGCACAATACCTCTCGCCAATTTCATGTTAGGTTATAAATATTGTATTTAACATATCTGGTACATACAAAATATTTTAATTACATCTATTCTTTATTTTTCAATTCATTCTATGAACAAGTTTCCTCCTACTCTTCTCAATGTTCGAGATTCTTCCAATTCATTGACGAGATTGGCGGGATTTCTGAAAAATATATGATGAAATATATGCATAGCAATCGCGTGTTTAGTTGACCTGTTACTGTACAGGTGTCTCATTTTCGATGTTTTTTTAGAGTATCTCGGGAAATATAAATGATGGAGCAAAATAGTTTGCACATTCCAGGGTCAACTTTTTCAGAAAAGTTTAATAGTCACCACTAGAATTTCGATTTTTGTACTGTTTTTTAGGTAAAACAAAATGGCTTAATTATATTTTTTGAAAATTTCATAATTCTCGAGATATAACACAAACTTATAATTTTTTAAATGGCAACCTATGTTGAAAATAGTCTCATCTTATGCTTATTTTATAAGCTTTTCAATGATATATAACAAGTCTACATTCTTTTGTTGTCCGATTGAGGAATTCATAGTTAAACTGGTCTTATGTCTTATAGTTTTTGAATAATCGTCCCTCCAACATCCACACATACACACATACATTATACACACAGACATCATCGTAAAAATGTTAAAATCGTTTTTTAGGGACCTTAAATCGTGCATATTCACTAAAATCTGGGTATGTGATTTTTAGCATGAATCCAATACCTCTCTTAGCGAGAGGTAAAAATATGAGACTATTTTCATTTCCATTTAATAGGAGTTATTAGGAGTAAAAGAAGCACACAATGACACCAAGGGATTTTTATAACATTGACAGTTAATTTTAATAAAAATTAATTATATTCACTCATTCAATATAAGCTCGTGATATGATTAATAATCGAATATTATCGAAGATAATCATATCACTTGTTATATTACGTATGACTATATCATTAATTAAATTATAAACCAATAAGAATGCGAGATTTTTCTTAGTTACCACGTATTACAGCGGTTATTATTAAGGGTACGTTCCACTTGGCGACCACAACGCTCACGACCACGACCGCCAATTTTCCCGTTCCATTTGCATGCAAACGACGCGGGCGAAGATCCAAGTGGAACGGATTTGTGAACACTAAGATGGCTGCTGCTATTGGCACCAGTGACCTCTATATACAAAATGGACCGATGACTCCTATCTCTTTACAACGACGCGAGCTGTATCCACTCAACTGTCATGGTGGGGTGGCTATCTCCTTAGACCAGGAATAGGGGGAGACAGGGCATGCTATGTATTTCACCGTAAGAAGACTTTCCAAATCATCATAGCGACTTTCGACCTTATTGAAATGTCAAAGCCAACTGCAGTCGCCCAGTCGACCAGATGTGTTACATACGTGTGCAGTCGAACGAATAATTGACGTTCTTTGAATACACACGTCTTTAGTTTGAGTCATAGTTTTCTTAGTTTTAAATTGTTTTATTTATGTTATGAATAATCAAGTGTTTATTTAGATTTGGTCAACTGTAACATAACAATATTTAACTGGTCGACTAGCGATTCCAGCTGTTTCAATAAGTGTCAAAATCGCAGAGATGATTTGGAAATACACGCGTGAATATGCCTTGTCTCCTCTCTATTCTTGGTCTAAGGCTATCTCTTTCTAACAGTGAGAAGTACGCATGCGTCAGCTAGTACCAGTTCGACGAATTAACGATGAACATGAAGAAGAAATTAAATCCTGTTAAGAAGCTTGGTGTTAAGAATCTTACTTTTGATCTCCTTATCTTTATATAAAATATAAAAAGTTCTGACTTGTTTATGTACTTTTTTGTAATAGATAATTTAACAATTGCTTTTAATACAAAACAAGACCACCCTGCTAAAAGGGGAAATGTCATATTTTAAATGAGTTCAGGTATGCGTCATGTACATCAAATACTGTAGAATTTTATGTACAAACTTACAATGCAATTAGGATGATAGTCTCAATGTTATTTAGCTTTTATATATAGCCATACAACAGAAAAACATTATTGCTATAAACTTGTTTTTTTTTAATTGCTCAAAAACTACATAATTATGACATTTCCTCTTTTTGCAGTGTAATTTTCATATGTTAAATCATTTGATGAAAGAATATATTAATTACATTTCAATTAATTTAATCCGGATAACGTAATTAGAATTTAGTAAAATGTTTGAAATTGTTTTTTTAATTTTGTTCCCATTCAGTTTAAGCTTAAATACATTTTCGCATTAAATAAAAAGGTAAAATGTGATCATATCTGCTTGGTCCAACACGAAAGTTAGAGAGAGATAGACATCCCAGCAGTCGGGCGGGTGGTATTCTCGGCGAATACACGCAAATTATTCAAGCCACCGGTCCATTTTGTATATAGAGGTCAATGATTGGCACGTAGATGTTGTGAAGAACTAGGTATGAAATTAAAAAATCTGATGTGACCAACATTTTTACCTTCCGTCAATCCATGTATTTCATTCTGTCTATTATAAATATCTTTATAATTTTTTAACTTTAAATAAATTGAATATAAAGAAAAGAATGCGATCAAATTATATACAGGTGAGTCATTGAAATTCTCTTCTTCGATAGCTCTCTTGTCGTTAGAAATACAGCATAAATTTATTGACATAATTTATTGGACTACTAAAGGAGCATAACGTAAAATTATTTTTACATATACAGGTGCTGCATTACGGCTCGGCAAGAATTATTTGTCTTTTTTTTTAATGGAACACCTATATATTTTCATTTATTTTGATTAGCATTTCATTCACCTATATGCACCTAAGAGGTTTTTTTTTGTTTTCCGCGTCGTTGCCAAGTTATTTGTTTTTTTTTTTCCTTAAAAATGACCTTATACACTCATTCCTTTATAAAGGCGTACCAACTTTATTTTAAGGGGGGGTTTCGAAAAAGCGACATGAAGTAATATCGGCCAGACCATGAACTATTTCATTTTTGCTTAAGAAATTAACCAAGAGAGTGCGATTGAATGGTTCGAGTCTCTACTTAGGTTCGTGCCTGAGATGAAGGAATGAGCGTAAACAGGATGGTTGAGATTCCTTAGGTCAATTTTACGCAGGGCCTGGGGTTTTATGACTGGTAAATAAAAGCTTTTATAACCAGTGACACAGCAACAGCAAACCATTCATTTTTGTAGCATTTCACTTTCAACGAATGATTTCTAGATATGTACGACAATTTTCCTTTTTAGATTTATTAGATTACTGTCCAGTTTTATAAATATCTAAGTATTTAATTAATGATAATAAGAAATATTAAATGTACTTCCCAGAAAAAGCCCTCAGAAATGTCTCTGGATTTTTGATGCTGACATTTATGACAATTATAAACATTTAATTTTTCAACTGGTTTCTATGGGCTGTTTGATACAGGGGATTATTTTGTAAATTTATAATTCTCTATCTCTAAATCTATAGGAGATATAATAAAAATGTTCAATATATTGGATAGAGAATGTTATATTCTTTAATATTAGTAATAACATAAATTTCCAAAAAAATAATATTCAGAAGATTTTTTTTAAGAAACTACTACTTCCGATTGTCCAATTGTTACCAAAATCTTTTCAGCTCTTGCCTTTAATGGCAGATTATGTAATTATTAAATTGGTCTTAAGTGTTATAGTTTTTTAGGAATCATCCCTCCAACATCCATAAATACACACACACACACACATACACACAAACACAGTACACACATCCACACGCACACTCAGACATCAAAGTAATTCGTGCTTATTCATTAAAATCTGGACATGCGATTTTTAACATGAATCCAATACCTCTCTTCGCGAGAGGTAAAAAGCATGCACTATAAAATGAATGTATAATCCCTAAAATTTTAACTGCCAGTTATTATTCATTCGTTTCTTTATATTAAAATAGTAAATATAACATATTAATTATAAAAGCATATATGGTAGATTACAAGTAAATACTTATTGCCCGAACATTAAATTAATGAATAAAGTATTTAAAATTGAAAACTTAAATGGAACATATGGATTATAACAGTAAATATTTGTTGGTGATGGTGACAAAAAAAATATATAGACATTATAGATTATAAAATGTCATAATGGGATCCTATACCGTAGTCATATTTTAACTATCTTAAATAAGAAGACGAAAATATACATAAATTAATGAGTATTAGTGAAAAAATTTTCTTTAAATATTGACTAGGTCACAAACTACAAGCGATTGAAGCTGATTACTAATTGGGTATGACGCGTTAGGTACTAGGAATATGATTGGTCGCGTGATTTTAAAAAGGAGATTCGCGCGTCTGCAGCGGTCACCTTTAAAAGAATATGAAATGTCATGTTGTTCCATAACCTAACAAAACATTTAACAAGTTAGTGTTTGATGAATTTGTTTAATTATAACATCTAGTAATATTAACAATAATAATATATTAATAATTAAATCAATTTGTAATATTAATTAAATTAATAATAATATTAGTTAAATTAATATTGAAACTTCAAAACAGGCCAACACTGGCGCCATCCGTTGTCATGCTTTGTGTAATAATATTGTCAAACTGTTTCAATGTTCTATAATTTATTAAGAAAAAAAGGTTATTACTTACGTTATTTATACTTAATAATAATTTCTTCATGAATATAACGTATAAGTTTTTATTCAATTTTGACGTTTTAAACCGTCATTATTAACTCCATAGCAACAACTATAAGTAACACTTTTTTCGCATGTGAATTAAAAAAAAATTTAAAACACTCTCACAAAATTTTAACTCACTCTGCAACAAATAATGCATTTAAAATAACATCAGGTACGAAAATAACACTTACCATAATATTTATCAGACATTATCAGCCATTTTCATTATTTTTCACGGCACAAATGGCAAAAAATAAAGCATTTTAAATACATGACATGACGTCTATCAGCGACGATTGTCATGCTCAGGCTACTAACTGATAAGTTTTTTATTTTGTCAAAATTAAATATTTTAATGGTTTTTATTAGTATTTCGTCAAAATTGAATAAAATATTGTACAAAACACATGAGCTAAGAATGTTTATTCACTCGAACTTTCTTCTCATGAATAAACATTACCTTAGCTCACTTGGTGTGTAAATATCTATTATTTACAAACATTTCAGCTATGCAAACATGAAAAAAATTGTTCCCTCTATAACTAACAGTTTGTCCCATTGTTTGTCGATCACTTGTTAGTACCTGCTACGTCACGCACAAATTCTTAAACTTTAAAAATTCATATCTCGCTTATTACGTAAAATTTTTAAGTCGCGTTTGCACTAAAATTCTTATTTTATCCTGTTCTTACAGAAAAAAAATAAAAGAAAAATGGTATAGGACCCCATTATATTAATAAAATATAACACTGAAAGACGTTGAATATAGAATATACGGATAATATTGATAATTTATTAGAATAAAATTTGTACAACAAAATAAAATTCCTTATCAAATAATTAACAATAAAAACCATCCTACCCCATGCTACTATGATAGATCTAAGACAGTTCTCTATTTTTACTTCCCACCATACCATAGGTAAGGGAGGTAATATTTTCGGTCCAAAAATTCGATAGAGTTTTCAGTGAATAAGCACGAATTATCAAGGGAGTAAAGTTTTTTATTATTAGTCGAGAGCGATGATTGAAGCAAATAATTACACTTTACTCCCGTGTTATATACAATATTTTAAATACAAACGGAAAAGAAGAAGAATGAAACATATTTCTATAAACGATGAAAAACTATTTATTTTAAAATTAATTTCACAAAATTCATTATATTTTTACCAAAATAAATATAATTGATAATATTTCTTATCTGTTAATCAATATCAATTAAGAACGGACTTGAGTCTCTTTATTTCCCCGTGGAGTACTTTATTTCCCTAGGGAGTACTTTATATCCCTCGATAAATAATGAAGCATATTAAGTTATGATTTTGATAAGAGTTAACATTATTTACGGGTTGTATATAAGATATATTAATTATTACCTGAGTGTTGTGTTGAATAATAAATCAGAGTTCTCCCTATATATTCCAAAAAGCAGAGCGGGATAGTTTTAGAAAACCAGTGTAGCAGAGAACTAAACATTATAAATGTAGAAAATTTATGATTTAATACCATTACGCCTTAAGAAGATAAACACTGTATTTTCTAAATATTGGCTTTCGCGAGTAAGAGAAATTTATAATTCCTGTATAATTAGCCTGATATAAAGGGGAAAAATCATTTATGTCATTTACGACATAACCGGCCCTTTTCGGGAAAAATACATCAGCAATCTGCGGCTAATGTTGCCTGTGAACTTCTTTTCTTATCTACCATAGCGCTAGCCATAATGACCTTAGGATTACAAAATACCAATCTAATGTTTTCAATATAGGTGTGCAGGTTCCTGAGTCATGCTGTTTATGTGCGGAAACTCCTAACTTTTTGTTGGTTATATAGTATACAAAGTGATAGTAGGGTTTGTAGTATAAATCCATATTCATATTCTAAAATAAATGCAGCTTAAATGTTAGATGTGCGCAGTGGACTGGGCCATCTTCAATTTAGTTATATGAAAATAAAGAATTATAGCTGAAAACCTACACTTTTAGTAGAAATTAAAACTGTTTTACATATGGAAAGTACATTTAATTTTTCTTATTGTTTTATTAATTAAATATTTAAAATTATGGTAAAATGCATATATCCATAAGAAATGCCGCCAATCTTGCTAATGAATAGAAAGAATCTCTGGCATTTAGTAACTTCCTCGTACAATGAAATAATATCATTTACTAACTGAGTGAAAAACTACTTAACTTTAAACTTTTTTTTTATAAATAATATCAATTATTTATTTTTATTGAATTATTTATTATTATTATTATTATTTCATATATATTTGTTTCAGTATTTTCTCCACATGTATTCGTAATTATAAGTACATAAGTTTTTAAGTTTATATTGTTATATTAATATTGATCTGATGATGTATTATTTAATATGCATATTTCCGGTAATTAATTCTGTGAGAACATAAAGAAAAAAATCGTAATTTTTACTAGTAAAATAAAGTTAGTATGCCTTTATTTAAGGAAAAAGCGGAATAACTCGGCAACGCCGCGAAAAATAAAAAAAAACCTTTTAGGTGCATATAGATGAATGAAATACTAATCAAATTGGATGAAAATATATAGGGTGTTCCATTTAAAAAAGACAAATAATTTTTGCCGAGCCGTAATGCAACAACCTGTATATATGAAAATAATTTTACGTTATGCTCCTTTAGTAGTCCAATAAATTATGTCAATAAATTTATGCTGTATTTCTAACAACAAGAGAGCTATCGAAGCAGGGAATTTCAGTGACAGCCTGTAGAATAAAATATTATGTATTAATTATAATAACGTAAAATATCGAAATTTAAATTTTGTGGGAACTTCCATTTATAATTTAGAATAATAATGGAGGTCTTATAGTTCCTTAGTTTTTAATTATAACTCATGTTGCAAAGAACAATTTTAATGAAGTTTACAATCTTCATATTGTTGAAACACTGAATCCAACATTTATTGAGAACTACCGCAAATCATTATCCGATACTAGATGAGATGTAACTGCGTTCTTCCAAGGAAAACTGTTAAAAAGCTTTAAATGAGGGCACTTCCATTTGACCAACTATAACCAAAATCTAATCAAATCGCCATAAAGATGTAAAGACGGGAAATACGAAAAAAATGTTATTTCTGAAATTGTAGTATTGGAATTATCGGTTCCGAAAGAAACGTCACACACGCATCCACACTTGCACACGTAGGTACGCACACAGATGATAGTAAAAATAGTGAAATCGTATTTTAGGGATTCTAAAACGTGTTTATTAATTAAAATAATAGTATTTCTTGATCAAAGATAATAACTTACCTACGGATGGCGGAAGGTAAAAAAAAAACTTTTTGTGTAAACATTTTTAAAAATTGCACTCAAAAATGTCAAATGACCGCGCCGACCTATGCTTTTGAGATGAGCGTGGCCGTGTGGTCGTTGTTAATGACGTCAGCCATGACGTATTGAGGAACAACCACGACGATCGCGGCTCTAAGTGGAACGCATTTGAGTGCGTTGCGAGCGTTGTGAAACGTACCTAAGTGAATGAATATATGAACCTTTGTATATTCAAATATACCTACCTTCGTATATTCACTTGTAGGTAAATTTGGTTTTGTTCTATATACTCAAAGTCGTCAGTGTTATTTTGAATTATATTTACATACCATATAGAGTACGATCTTTTTTTCAAACACAGTACCTATTACATAATTGAATCTCTAGTTTGACTTTGAGGAGAAAAATCATGCTTTTTATACTTGAAGCAAACATCTGAAATGAACTGACAATTCCGAATGCACCGAAACGAATAATTAAACGCATCTATTGTTTGACAGCAAAGCTTTATTGAACAAAATTTGACAAGTAAACATTTAGTTATTTGATCACAAGTCCAGAAACTGCGTTGTTGCTACTGCGAGTTTATTTTAAAATATGAGCATTTCAATATAATATAATAATATTATATTACATAGCAAAGATAGGTTATGTGGCGTACAGTTTGACGTTTCATCCAGAAGAAATTAAACTACATGCCTTTGTGAATACTGTTTACTTTTTAATTTCTTTTTATTCATGATATAGTCTACCTGTATATAATTCGACAATAGAAAATTCTCGACATACTCAACGAATTGCCTTTTGGAAATACTACCCGACATTCGGTCTCGTGGAGTTTCCAAGCAACAAGTTTCGTATTTATTTTAGATTTAGTTTAGATAACACAATAGCAAGACAGTGGCTTATTTTCAATTGATTCTCATTCTCTTGTTATATTACTTACTACTGAAAATTTTCACGTTTCGACGTTTAAATAAAAAGTATGCAATTTTATTTCCTTCTTATGTGCAATTATCTCAGAATTTGAAGTATTGCAATGTACTGCCCCTGAAGGCCTGAAGTTGTTCAATCGGATGAAAGTTCAACAATATGGCTAATATGTTGATGAATCACTGAAAGTTAATATAAACTTTTTGTATCACTTTAATTCTAAGTATTAGTACCGTTAAATATAAACTGTTTATATTTCAATTTGTAGAGTACCAATTTAAATTTGACAGCTGTTGGAGGTTTTTGGTAACTTTATTCTTAGGTTATTTAGTGTATTATAGTGCAACTTGAGGCGACCTTACAGGCTGGCATTTTACAAGTTACTTCTTATGCGCTGATTCTATATAGTTTCTATGAATATTTATTTATTTCATATATACCTTGTGAATCAAATCACAAAAGATGCCGATTTTATGACGTTCTAAGAAAAATATTGTGTTAACATGTTAAGAAGATCTATAAATGCATTATTTTCGGAGCTTAAATTTTTTTTGGCAGAAAGTGATACCCAACATAACTGGTAAAAAATCATCAAGTCATATTTTTGACAAATCCCATTTTTTAAAAGTCTAATAGAATCATAAAATTACCTCAATAGAAAAATATTATAATAAACATGTTTCAGGTGTGTTATCGCATTCGTCCTTTGTAAAACTAATATTATAATCTATTTGTACTATGATATTGTGGGTAGAAAATGTATAAAACTTAACTAAACATCATCTCTGTATCTCTAATAATAAGCGAGTTGGGAAATATTTTCAAAATGAGTAAAAATGAAGTTTTAGCGTGTAGCTGTAGCTCAAATTTTCATGTGGTGATGATTAAATTTGTCTCAAAAATGAACCCAGAAATACGCAAATCGTTAACATTACCCTAGATATCTTAAAAAAAAAAAAACACATCGAAAATGAGATATCCTGAATTGTAATTGGTGAAGTGTATTTTATAATATCATAAATTTTAGAAATCCTGACTATTTGCTTTACATGGTTGAAACAGATACAATCCAATTAATTCATAGTTTAATAGACACGCAACATGATTTGGATTGTAACTTATGCTCGAGGATGGCAAATACTGGTCAGTGTCTATTGAATAATATTTCTCGACTTGCCGAAACAGATTCTGGGAAAGAATTACTTTATAATTTAATGCAAGAAGAAAATTTAGAAAGAAAAACAAAATGTTTAATTAATATTCCTTTAATAGTCCAGTAAGTATGAAATACCTACTTTACGAGAGTGGGATAATAAGTAGTAGGTACGACTAGCAGTGAAACGACAATGTATTTTGAATAAAATTTTATTTTTATTTTTCTTTGGTAATCAACTCTCGTGATGAGCAGCGATCGGTGAAATAATTATTTATGTAACAAGTGTGCAAAGTAATGCTTTTTTTTGGTCGACTGCGATGTTAGCAAGTGATAAAAAATACTATTTACACACAAGTTGCATACTAGTTATTTACAATACAAATGCGGAAACAAGGACTTCCGTGCATGAGCCTTTGTTTGAAGTACGAGCGAGCAACGCGAGCGAGTATTTCATTTAGGCGAATGCACGGAAGATATTTCCGCATAAGTATTGTACAAGATTTTTTGTAACGAACGAATTAATTATAAAACTGTGCTACCTTCGATAAATGTTACGCAGAACATGTCGTCGCATCAAATAGAGCCATCAATTTCACTAACTAATTGTCAGATACAAAATATAAATATATAATAATTATTGCAATACCAAGGAGCGTTCTTAAAACTGTATATAATCGATTCAAATACAATTTCTTAAATTTAAGATCTTATTTTATTTTGATAGTACGTATGTGTAGTAGTTTGGTTATAAATTTCGGAACATATCACGACCTAAAATAATAAAAGTATGAATACATATTAAATTATCTTTAAACAAAATATATTCTTATACGTATTAATAATAACAATGCTGTTTTTATTATATATTAATACCTACTTAATATATTATCTTGTATTGTCTGCAACATACAGCATGGCCGCCATGTTCATCATTCTCGATTCTCGTTACATTAGTTTCTAATAGATGGCGTTAGTAATATTAAAATGTCAAAATTAGCTATGATTCTGATTTTATTTAAATAATTTTTATTATTTCAACTAATTTTCCTAAATTATTATGTTCTTATATTAAATTTGTTGTAATGTACAAAAAAATTAAAAATAAAATAGCACTTTTAAGCTACTCGATCAAAGTAGTTTCCATTGAAACACTAGTGCGGGAAGTAAAACAATAGCGCGGGAATATAGCCTTTCGGATTGTGAGTTGGCTGCGGGAAACATTAGTTTCTAGACAGTGAGTACGAAAAATATTTTTCCTACATCCGAAATGTTAGTACTATTTCTCATAATACTAAGTATGAATGTACAGGCATCTTTAAATATTGTTAGTGCAATTCGACGTTCAGTAATAATAAATAAATAAAACTGATTTTATTTTAATTAAATCTGCCGACGCCATCTGTTAGCATTAGCAAATAATAATTCTCAGTCGGCCATGTCAATGTGTCAAAATTTTAAAATGATAAACTTTGTTGAATGATCAGAATTGTTTATTTATTCTATTCCACAATCACAATCCCCCCTCCCCCCATAATATTTAAATTTCAAATTAACACACGCTTTAAAGTTTGAACCATACTTTTGATTCTTCGAAAAATGCTAGTTTTAAAATATTGATGAAATTTCCTTTGTTAGATTCATTCTTGTAATCAATATTATTAGGTTATAATGAAAATCCTTTGTTGTAATCAACAATTTTACAGTTATAATTTGCAAGATAATAATGCCAGAAAATTATCCGTTGGGCAGGATATTTCTTTTACTTTTTTATGCTAAATTTTAATAGTAAATCAGGGAAATTCAGTATCGGCAGAAAAGAAAAATAAAATTATCTTACCTTAATAATTATTATTTTAATATAACGAGACTAAAAAATATCCGTTTGGACTTATAGCTACTATACTTTGACTGTACGTTGTTTAGTTTAGAGAAACATATCACAAATCATGTTAATAACATCTTCGTATTAACGCATTTAACTTAACCAATTTACATATAATTTAATTATGTACACTATTGGAAATATAAATATAGTATAATTACTTTAAATTTACATATAATTCACAAACATTATCTCAAAATGGCACTTTTCTCTATTTAATGTATGTAAAAAACGTTCGAGATTGGCATAATATCCGCCATATTCTGGCGATCTCACGCCGACCAATAATTGAACCCCCTATTGGCTACACTGCGTATATACAGTCACTATAACTTTGACAACTTCCTATGTTCATTAAAAAAAAAAAATGCTGTCAATAATTTTAAACATAACTACGGTAAAGAATGACATCCGCCGATGTTCGCTGATAAAAAAAATCTCGATATAACAATAGTTATAAACAGATTTTATTTATTTTTTATATTTTTATCTATTTCCTATGATAACTTGATTGTTTCTTAATTGTTACCTATTTTTTTTTTGTATACCTATACTTGATTTTAATGATTAAAATATCACAAAAACTGGTGCGTTTATCAAGTTTTAACAAGAGTACCTATTTGTGTATATTTGTATTGTAATTATTATTTTATAAGTAAAAATGGAGAAAAAAATATTAATAGGTAAAAAAACGATAAAAAAAAAACTCATGGCTTCCCCATGTGAAACGCCTCTGATCCAGATACCGAAATAAAAGAAAGTATAAATATGCATCTAAATAAGTAGTACCCTCATACCAAGTTTCAAAATTTTAGTGCAACTAGTACCAGAGTTACGAGGGTGGTTTGACGGAAGGGTGACTTTTCAATAAAAATAAGTTATTTTACTTTTACAAGTATTTTATTTTCAACATAATCCTTTTTCAATTGTACGCACTTAGTCCATCGAGTTTCCAATTTGTTCAAAGCACCCAAAAAGTAATCTTTCGGCAACTCTTCAAAATATGCATTTTTCTCGGATATCCTCTCTTCATTGGTGTGAAATCTCTTTCCACCGAGCCATATTTTTAAATTTGGAAATAAGAAGAAATCACTTAGAGCCAGATCTGGCGAAAATGGCGGATGAGGTAGCACCTCGTAACGCATTCGAATAATTTTGTTGTAGCAACAGCGGACGAATGAGAAGGCGTATTATCGTAATGGAACAACTCTTTTTCTTCAACAAATGAGATCGTTTTCTCTTTAGTTCGACATCAAAACGTGTCAACAAATCAGCATAATATTGGCCAGTTATCGTTTTTCCTTTTTGTAAACAATCAATAAAGATCATACCTTTGGGATCCCAAAATACTGTAGCCATGACCCTATTGGCCGAAAAAACGGTTTTTGCCTTCTTGGGAGCACTTTCCTCAAGAGAAATCCATTGTTTCGACTGCATTTTAGTTTCTGACGTATAAGGATGTATCACATTTCATCTACTGTGACATATCGGCGGAAAAATTCCCTTGGATTACGTTTGACGGTAACCGAACATTCTTCTGAATTTTTAATGCGAGCGCGCATTTAATCTGAATTAAGTAGCCGCGGCACCCATCTCGCGGATAGCTTTTTTATATGTAAACGTTCATGCAAAATATTGCATACCCGTTTGGTTGAAATGTTGACTAGCTATCTCACGTACTTTTAATCGACGATCGCTAATTACTATGGCATTAACCATTTCTCGAGTAGATACAGTAAATGACAGTCCCAGACGTTCTGCATCATCTGTGCTCATATGGCCACTTTTAAAAGCAGAAAACTACTTACAAATCATTCCATGGGACGCAATACATTCAGAATAATATTTACGTATTTTTTCCTGGGTTTCTTTAATTGTTTTTCCACATAAAAAATAATGTTTAATTAACACTCAAAATTCTTTTTTCTCCTTATTTACAGAACAACAAAACAGTTTTCTTTAGATTAGTATAAAACATAAACTATCTGTCAGATTTGCGTGAAATTTTAACAGTAGACATCCGAAACATGGTGAAAGCCAGCAATATAATCATCGTAGTGAAAGTGTTGCCAACCTGAAAAGTCACTCTTCCGTCAAACCGCCCTCGTATTAATGAAAATGTGCCTGATGAGAAAGGGTTGTATGTAATGAAAAGTTTGCGGACATCCCTTCATAAAACATTTTTTACTCAAAGTGATCTCAGGAATATGCTATTAATTTTTTACACTAGTCGTGATACACCCTGTAGAAGAACGTATTAGTCCAGTAAACGGAGCCTGAAAAAGGGGAGTATCCTACAAAAGTCGGGTAGTGCTGAATTTCTGATATGTTGTATAGGATGGTTGGTTTGTGAAAAATCCAAATTTCCACAATCCCCCCTGTTCCGTTTCCTCCGCCATCTTGTAAAACCTCCGAAAATCGGCACTTTTTTCACTTTATTGCCTATAACTTCTTTCTGGTGCATTTTAGCACAAAAAATGTTATTTGCCGATTTATAGAGGACAAAATCCTGCAAAATAGTTATGTAAAGTTATTTTGTACGATTAATAGCAACGGAGCTATGATGCTGACAAAAAAGGTTAAAATTGTGTACTTAGCAAAATTTTGAGTTTCTTTCCACTTTACATCGCAATAGTTCCGTAACACATCATTTTAGCGTAAAAGTCCTCAGAATCAATCTTGTAGAGAATTTAATTACCTACATAATCCAATTATTTTTTTTTTACGATCAATGCAACGGAGTGGGGGTCAATTTACGAAAAATGATAAAAATATTTTTTTCTAGTTTGGTGCAGCAACACTTTTTGGTTTATTATTTCTAATTATAAAAGTAGATACAAAATGAACGTAATTATGTGTTGGCAAACGTCAATGAGTCTCACTGGACTATTAGATTTTTTTTTTTTAAACAGCACTTCCTTCTTTGTTTGTTTGCGACTTCTTTCTGCTGCTGTTCAACTCAGAATGAGTTATTTGCCAAGTATTGTATATATTCTAAGATTCAATTTTCTAAGACTTTGGCGTATTATGTCTTTTGTGAAACCAATAGTGGTGGAGCCAAGCCGCTCCCAACTTGGTGAAAGTAGCGATCTTATAAAAATATTCAGTTTTTTATAACTTTTCCTAGCTATAAGTAAATAATTATCAACAAATTTCATTATATTCTTTTAGATGTTGTACCCAGCTCCTATAGATACGAAATGGATAAAATATAGAATACACGGATTACCGTGAAACATCCATTTTTAAAAATTGCTTTATTAACATTTTAACCACCGAAAATCGGCAATTTTTTTTTACGATCAATGCAACGGAGTGGGGGTCAATTTACAAAAAACGATAAAAATATTTTTTCTAGTTTAGTGCAGAAACACTTTTTGGTTTATTATTTCTAATTATAAAAGTATTATTCAAACAAAATAATCTGTATAGATGCAAAATGAACGTAATTATGTGTTGTCAAACGTCAATGAGTCTCGTGGGACTATTAGAATTTTTTTTTTTTAAAAAAACAGCACTTCCTTCCTTTATTTGTCTGTGACTTCTTTCTACTGCACTTCAGCTCAGAATTATGTTCGTGGATTCCGTATTATGTTAATTCCGTATCATAAAATCAAGTATAGTGACAAACATTGGAGGGACAACGGTGTTGCAATAAACTTGACAAAAATCACTCTTTCGTATTTTTTTTATTAAGTTAACCCCACTACGTTACATTACATTGGTCATAAAAAAATGATACATGTATTTTGCAGGCAAGTAATCTCTCAAGATTTTTCATAAGTACTTTTATGCTAAAATGAAGTGTTACGTAGTTATTGAGAAATGTAAATTGGAAAGAAACTCAAAATTTAACTAAGTACTCAATTTTGTCCTTTTTTGGAGTTTTATAGCTCCGTTGTCATTATTTCTACAGAACACTTCGTGGACCAAATATACAGGAAATTTTATCCTGTACAAGTCGTCAAAAAACTTTTTTTTGCGTTAAAATGCAACAGAAAGAAGTTATAAGCAATAAGGAAAAAATACGTAAATATTATTCTGAATGTAATGCGTCCCATGGAATGATTTGTAAGTAGTTTTCTGCTTTTAAAAGTGGCCATATGAGCACAGATGATGCAGAACGTCTGGGACCGTCATTTACTGTATCTACTCGAGAAATGGTTAATGTAGGGTGACCAGATCGTAGATCACGAAAGGAGGACACAGCAGACAAAAAAGGATGATTTTTAGTAGGAAAGGATGACAAAATAATAATAGCAAAAAACAAACACATATTTTATTAAACACTTGAAAAGAAATAAAAAATAACATTTATTTGAACTTAACAACAATTTAGCTGGTCGACAGCGCGAGTAGCGAGACTCAACAAACAAATCCGATTCTTATTAGACGGCAATGCGTGCGACGAATTCAGCACATGCGAGTGCGGAAAAAAGTTGTATTCTAGTACTGTGAGGTAAAAACGATTTTTTTTATTATTTCATGAAAAAGCCGGACGTAAATAAAAGCCGGCCGGACATTCATATTTTTGTTAAAAAGCCGGACAAGTCCGGCTTTATCCGGAGAAGTCCGGCTTTATCCGGACGTCTGGTCACCCTAGTTAATGCCGTAGTAATTAGCGATCGTCGATTAAAAGTACGTGAGATAGCTAGTCAACATTTCAACCGAACGGGTTTGCAATATTTTGCATGAACGTTTACATATAAAAAAGCTATCCGCGAGATGGGTGCCGCGGCTACTTAATTCAGATTAAATGCGCGCTCGCATTAAAAATTCAGAAGAATGTTCGGTTACCGTCAAACGTAATCCAAGGGAATTTTTCCGCCGATATGTCACAGTAGATGAAATGTGATACACCATTATACGTCAGAAACTAAAATGCAGTCGAAACAATGGATTTCTCTTGAGGAAAGTGCTCCCAAGAAGGCAAAAACCGTTTTTTCAGCCAATAGGGTTTTTAGTACGTGAGATAGCTAATGAAGTCAACATTTCAACCGAACGGGTATGCAATATTTTGCATGAACTTTTACATATAAAAAAGCTATCCGCGAGATGGGTGCCGCGGCTACTTAATTCAGATTAAATGCGCGCTCGCATTAAAAATTCAGAAGAATGTTCGGTAGAAAGAAGTCACAGACAAATAAAAGAAGGAAGTGCTGTTTTCTTTAAAAAAAAAATTCTAATAGTCCCATGACACTCATTGACGTTTGACAACACATAATTACGTTCATTTTGCATCTATACAGATTATTTTGTTTGAATAATACTTTTATAATTAGAAATAATAAACCAAAAAGTGTTGCTGCACTAAACTAGAAAAAATATTTTTATCATTTTTTGTAATTTGACCCCCACTCCGTTGCATTGATCGTAAAAAATATAATTGGATTATGTAGGTAATTAAATTCTCTACAAGATTGATTATGAGGACTTTTACGCTAAAATGATGTGTTACGGAGCTATTGTGATGTAAAGTGCAAAGAAACTCAAAATTTTGCTAAGTACACAATTTTAACACTGGCTTAATTTATAATGTTTACTAAAACCAAACTTAACGATGGAACCAAGCGAAATATGAAAGCACTTTTTTGCTTAATAATTCCTACCTACTACTTTTCATCCCACTGTCGTATAATATATGTATGTATATTAAATACGGCTTAATGAGTAAAATGTACCATAAAGAATCAATGGTAGTTTTTTTTTTTTTTTTTTATAAAATGAGTTTATTTTTAGTTTTTGTTTAAGTTTTAGATTTAAATTTCTTTAAAAAAATGGCACATTAATGTCTCTAACCGTTTTTCTAAGGGCCGTTTTCATAATAAATTCACTTTAATACTGTAAATTAAAATTAAAGTTGTTTTCGTTTCCATAATATAACTTCAGCACTTTAGCGAGCACTACAGCATTACTTTAAAATAAAGATAAAATCTTAAAGTAATTTTAATTAAAGTCTTAAAGTGAGCCTGATTATGAAAACTGCCCTTCTTAATAAAATGATATTTATATAAAATTTGACTATTTCAGATATAAACCAATGTTAATCAAATTTATGGACACATGGAACGGTCTAAATATTTTGATGAACCAATTTGCTGAAAATTCTGACACAAGATATTTAATAACTATAGTATTAAATAATTTAGCTTGTTATGCAAATGTAAATAATCCAGTTACATCAAAAAAATCACCATTTGTGAGTAATCTAAGTAACAAATATAATTCAGAAAAAAAAAATATTATTATACAGTTAGACGATGGATCTACGTTAGAAACTGACAAAGAATTTTTAATTGAAAAAGCTAATTATTTCAAAGTTATGTTAACAGGTGCATTTAAAGAATCAAAGCAAGGTATTATTCAACTCACAAATGTTTCGAAGACTGCATTGCAGTGTTTATTAAATCTTCTGCAAGGAGATTTTCAAAAATTACCACCTCATAAATTAGAAGTTGATCTTTCTACTATATTAGAAGTTATTGTATTAACTGATATATACTTATTAGAGAATTTAACAGATTGGTTGACTAGTTGTTTGGAACAGTATTCATTAACAGTAGATACAGCATGTGAAATTTATATTTGGTCTGTGAAATCTGGAACTAATTATTTACGAGTAGAAACAATTGCATTTATTTTAACTGCAAATATGAAACACAAAGAAAGGTATAAAATTGTCGATAATATTATTGAATATGGATTAATCAATGAAATAAAAGATGATATACAAAAATTAATAGCAAGGTATTTAAAAATACAATAACTTTTATTGTTATAAAATTTGTGAATATGTATTATGTATTACATGTGAAGGTACTAAATAAAACTTATTTTCTTAAAATACCTGTGTAAACTTTTTTTATTTTATATCAAATTAACTATATAGTTCAGGCAACGAAGACCGAAAAGAGCCAAATAGAGGAAATAATTCATGTAGAAGCTAATTTTGGCACAGTTATCCGGGAGAGCCACATCCTAGAGATGGCAGCACTAATGACCGACTTATAGGGAAAACATTATATTTTACGTTTGTGCTAGTTGTATTTTGAGGCTTTGTTTTGAGGATATTTTGTTATTTTTAATTGAAATCAAATATATTTATCATAATGTTAGATATATACATTTATTTAAATGATGCTGTGCGGCCTATGGTCGAAGGAGAAGCAGTAATAAGGGTAAAATAAGATTCAAAATTGAGGTTATCTGCATGTTAACTATTATTGAATTATTTTAGCTGGACATTTTATCTTTTGCGGATATAAGACAGATAAACAGAATAATATAGAAATAAATTAACTGTGTGTTCAAACATCTAATTTGAAAGGGGCTAACCACTCAATCGTAATAACACTAAATACAAATGCACATCAAGTTCTTTGTTTTGCACGTCTTCCTCTTGCTCAATTTTTGATATTTTTGTAGTTTCTTCTTCTTGCCTGTCTTTCCTATAAACAATTTAAAATAAATATATAATATTAAAGAATAATAGTTACTACTTACAGGTAACGTCTCTCTATTTTTCTTCTCTGTAAAGCGGTTTTGTCGAATTTCCTTTGCTGTAATTTTTAGCTTGCTATATCATTTTTTAAAATATTTTTATTTTATTGACTACAAAAACAATCTAATAATGCTTTGAATCATAAATTTTTATAAATACTTACATGGAATAAAATCGCTTAGGTAAAAATGTGAACAAACGTTCATGAACGGTGATATGTCCTTTCCGATTTTTAACGCGATTTTCCACTTATTTTTTAATATTTCTCTTTTTGGGAAATAATGAACGGATATGCCAGCACTTGCATAATTATTGCACTGCCGTACAGAACAATATCTCTTCGATTTGCTGGTCATTTTTGGTTGTTGTTTACTTATAACCCTGTATGACAGCACAACGTTTTCCCTACAACTTATATGTTTTATTTTGCCACCAGATGTCAGACACTTTGTTGGCTCTTACCAATAGGAGAAGGTGTCCTTAACAAAATACTAAAAGTACTGATGGGTGGGAGTGAAGCTAGGGGGGGGGGGGGGGGGGGGGGGGTTTCTAAAGGTCCCTTTTTTCAGTTTTTTGTTAATAACTCGAAAACTACTGCCTCTAGCGAAAAAATGTTTATGTATTAGATTAATCTACATAAAATTCTCTACAGAAAAGGTCCTATACACATTTTTGCTAGGATCAATGCTTAAGGAGATATAGAGGGGGGAAAATAAAAAAATATATATTTATTGTTAAAAATCAAGTTTTAATGATAAATGAACTATGCAGAGCCCACGTATTAATAACTTTACTACATGTAATATATAATGGAAGAATTGTGTGCGGGGGGAGGGGGTGGGGGTTGGATACCGCAATAATGTACGTCGTTTGAGATGACTATAGACAGAAGGGGAGAACGGTTGGAATGAGTTCAGGGCTCCCCGTCACTGGCTGTTGGTCAATTCGGGACCCGCTACTCAATGTTAAAACTAATGTATCGTCTAAACGTCCTTGTCAGTTAATTACGACCTCACCCACTACGTTGGTGCTAGTATCAATTTTTTATTATTAATTTTACAGTATAATAAAGCTACGTTTCCACCTCTTAACATAGTCTTTGTTTTTGTTTTTAGTCATAGTCACAAAAGTTTGTCATACGGCGATACAGCTGAGCGTTTCCAGCTAATGATTTTGTCTTAGTCTTTGTCGCTGTCGTAGCGCATAGTCAGAAAGTTTGCAAGCTCCAAACATTTTGTCTTTGTTTTTGTCATAGTCGTTGTTCTGTGGAAGAGAGATAAGGGCATCTCTCTCTATTGTAAGGTTATGTGCTTTGCTTATAACCAAACATTTCGCTAGTTGTGGAAACTGAGATCTGTCATTATGTTACTTTTATTATTATTTAACGGTATGGATAATATAACTGTATTAGTAATACGTTCAGTGGTGAAAAGAAGAAGGCTTGCTCGAGTTGCAGCAATACTTTGTAAACAGTGTCGTAGAATTCGTCAGTGGTGGATACATCGGATAAATCAATAACGATTAGAAATGAGACTGTTTGAAGAAGAAAAACTTTTTAATTACACAATATTAACTGTTGAACAGTTTGACTTTTTGTTAAATTTAGTAAAAGAACCACTAAGGAAGCAAGATAAGTTTAGAAAAACAATTCCATCAGGGCAAGTACGTTAATATATCGACTAATAAATAATAATTAGTTAATTGAGCAAATTTTTGTAGATTTTTAGCAACCAGTGACTATTGGCATGCCGCGTTGGGGCGTAACTGTGGCGAAACATCAAATATGCATGTCAAAACATATTATTTTCATCTTGATTTTAAGTTTTAAATACAATCTTATTATATTATATCAATACAAATTATATTTTTGAAATTTAAAATGCTCTGTGTAATAATTGTGGCACATTCAAAAAAAATTTTTAAATTTCCTTTTACATTATTTTTAGTTTATATACATTGATTAAATTGTAAAGTCGTTATATATGTGAGTATCAATTAATTACACAAATAAAAGAATTTGTAAACAATTTCAAATGTCTAACTAAATTGTCTTTTCGTTTAAATGTGAACACACAAGAACAAAACAATAACCATGTGTTACGAGGTGGAAACGGTTTGAATTTTTGTGACAAAAACAAAGACAAAAACAAATACTATGTTAAGAGGTGGAAACGTAGCTTAAATGATTAACATTTGCATTCAAATAAATGCTTTGCATACTTCTCTTATTTCATGGAAAAATGGTTAAAATGTAATATATAGTAATGAAGGAAGTATCTTGAACATTAATTTTCTCCAAATTCTAAATTTTCATCATCATCGGTGCTGTCTTCGATGGGGGCTTCATTCGTACATGAGCCGAGGCACATCCCGCAGGCACCGGAGCAAGCAATCCCTGCTTTGCTGCAACCGCAGCGCACTCCACACCCAGTCGTGCATCGGCAAAAGATCGTGTTCAAAACGGAGTCGAGTGCCACAGGGTCGTTCGTGGTAACTGGGTTAACACTTCGTTAGTCGCGCGGGGGTCCAGTAGACTCCCACTATTGAATTTTGTTTTTATTTTAAAAACTAATGACGATAAAGGGATCTGGTTCTATGACATCTCAAACGCATTCCTTTTCTTGGTTTTTCCAAAGTACCATTGATGTAAGAACATCTGTTTGCAAATAATTTGTAAGTAAATGCGGTAATCACATGCTGGGAGTCTATCAGACTCCTAGCGCCTACTCCCGTTAGTATATTCGTAGCAGAGTCTGCGATACATAACTGTGTGTTTATTGTTTGAATATTCACTGTGTGCTTGATTTGAATTGTAATTGTACCAAAATGAGTAAAAAAAATATATGACAACCAAATCTGAAGATATTGAAGAACTCAACCGTCTTATAGATGAAGAAAATAATTTTGAGGATAATTACATTCCAGAAGATGATTTTGAAGAGTCAGATGAATCTGAAACTGAAGATAATTTAGAAATGAGAGAAAATGGTTCGGATACAGAACACGAAATTGTCGAGGAACATCCAGAAGAAGCAGAAGAAATAAATGAAAATTATTATAGCAGTAAGTAAAAACCTCAAAAAACGTATTTTCTACATACTCGTGTTAGTAATTTCCGAAAATTAAAATAATTCTGAGTTACATCTTTTATTTTCCATATTACAGCTCGGGATGGTAATCAATGGAGAAAATCGCCATGGCGTACTATACAAACCCGTCCCCATAATATATTATCAAGACTTCCTGGGTGTAGTTCGTCAGATGATTTGTATTTATTTTTCTCGAAATATACTACTAACAAAACTATTATTAAATTAATTATAAGTAATAGATTGATGCAATTAGGTTGGCAGAATATTTCTATGCGGGTATTACATAGTGTGTCAATAAAAACATGGATATATTATGCGATAAACAGTCGGGTGTCTACTGGACTCCCAGCGACTAACCGCGTTCCATCAAGGTGCGCGCCTAACGGAGTGTTGGATCCCACGTTCTCCTTTAACCCAACCCCATTGGGTGGGTGGTAAGGGGTTGCCGAGCCACTGTTGTATCTGTAAGAAAGTAATTGATATTTGTAATTTAAAGAAACCCATATTTAACAACTATATGTAAATGGATTTACCTGTAGATATACTCTGAGCGAGTGTTGTTTTGAAGCTCCTCTGGTGGGCGGAAGAGTGGCCATGCCTAATTTGGGCTTCGTTGACGCTTTAAAAAATTTCGAATGCCGATGTTCGTTTAGGTTGTTTTGATGTGCAGGCGCTTGGTATACAGCCAGAAAAAGCTTCTCGTAATCCTCAGGTAATGTTGAGGGATTTGTAAATATTGCTGAGATTATACTTTGTCATTTGGACTTGCGATTCTGATTGTTTTCTACATTTCATGAAGGTAAGTTGAACATTTTATTACTTCCATGAAATAAAAGAAGTATGCAAAGCATTTATTTGAATGCAAATGTTAATCATTTATTATACTGTAAAATTAATAATAAAAAATTGATACTAGCATTTATCATTAAAACTTGATTATATTATATTCTTAATTATTGATCCTAGCGAAAATGTGTATAGGACCTTTTCTGTAGAGAATTTTATGTAGATTAATCTAATACATAAACATTTTTTCGCTAGAGACAGTAGTTTTCGAGTTATTAACAAAAAACTGAAAAAAGGGACCTTTAGAGACCCCCCCCCCCCTCCCTTAGCTTCACTCCCATCCATCAGTACTTTTAGTATTTTGTTAAGGACACCTTCCCCTATAATTGTGCCAAAATTGGCTCCTACATGAATTATTTCCGCTATTTTTCCTTCGTTGCCTGAACTAATAATAATAAAAACAATCTTGGGTGGGATACCATAACTCGTTACAAATAACTATTGCTCTTGTTAAATATCAATAGCAACTGCAGATAACAGTTGCTCACGTTATTTTCCAATTGATAAATAACAACCGCAAAATACCAGCCGTTCGGCAGCCATATTGAATTGCCAAATCTGACATTACTCAGTTCGACAATTATTTTAAACAAAACAGTAACTATAAACAGTTTTTATGATAAATTAACAAAATAATTTACTTATTTAAGTTGGTCACATTAGATTTGGATAATAATAATAATCTTGTACTTAATATTTCGAATTTTTTTATACATTATAAATTATAACCTAATTTCTCTTGTTACGTACCAGCAACAAAAAACCATCGCAAGTTCACTTTGTAGTTCATATTTGCAATTGATATCATTAGTGGGATCACGTAACTGTGAAAACGATATTGCGACTGTCGACAAGTGAAAATGAGATCACGTAAATAGTGAAAACCGAAAACGATATCGTTTTAGACTGAAAAAAATGTGAATTCTAGTCGACACTCTCAAAGCATGTGAAAACGATAGTCGTTTCTTACGTCTCTTTTTATTTTATACATTTAGGTATAGGTATATCCTTTTCTTATTTACTTGCACTTAGGTAAAAGAATGTAGTGAGCAGTGAGTTGAATTTGACGTTTTGGAAAGAATGAAAGAAATGTCATTATAAATGATTTAAAAATAAATTAATATTTTAAATTTGAAAGGTATATTTTATTATTTTATTTAGTAAGGCGAAAATGAAATAATTGTGATAAAATACGATAATTATACAATGAAAATTGATTACAAGAATGACTCTAAGAAAAAAATCATGAATATTTTAATAAGCATGTTGCGAAGAACTAAATGCTTATGATTTACTATATATTTTTACTCTTTTGAAATCTATGATAGAAAATTGAAATCTTGGTGATTATATATTTCCTTATTTCTACTGAAATTTCCCTGATTTACTATTAAAATTTAGTGAAAGAACTACCCAAAAGAAATATTTTCGGGCAATATTGATATTCCAATAACTGTAAAAGTGTTGATTACAACAAAGCATATTTTGATTGATTACAAGATAAATCCAAGAAAGAAAATTTTATTAATATTTTAATAATATTGTATTCTGCGAAACATCAAATATAACGATTCTAGCTTGTGTTTTGTGATTAATATTTTGTAGTTTTTACATAAAATTAAAATTTGTGAATTGATCATTTTCTGCAGCCCGTCGAAAGTTGTGCGCCGTTATTTAAATGTGGCCCATACTTTATTTACTTGAAATACAAAACTTAATAAAAACTAGATTACTTTAAAATAACAATCTTGTATACTTGCAATCTTAAAAGGTCTCTTGAAGTTTTAATTTTATATTTAGAAATATTTTTGTTTACTTCATAAATTTTTCTTCTGGAATATCAAAAGGAAAAATATTAGGTGATAGGTACATGGCATCTGTAACTAATTGATAATTTAACTTGTATCCTTCTTCAATTCTTACAGCATTGCTATTATGAACGAAATAAAAACGAAGGGCGAGAATAATACTTTTTGACATTAGATTAAAAATTTTAATGACATTCATATAAATTATCTGTCAAAACTACTATTTAATACAAAAACATTAGTCTGTAAACGATATCGTTTTCACAAAACGTAGTCACTTTACGGAAATAACCGAAGTTGAAAACGTAGTGAGTGACTAATTTTACGTGATCGCTAAGGAAACGAATGTCGTTTTCATTTCTCGATAATCGCAATATCGTTTTCACTTTTACGTGATCCCACTCCATATTAAGTTCAAATGATAGTAACCGAAGTTATGGAATCCCACCCCTTGGCTGCTGGCTGGAGTTGAGCAACTCGTTTTCAGTACTTGTATATGTTTCGGATTCTAATAAGGCAGCTAATGAAGTCGGCTGTGCAACAGCCCAGGAACGAGAACTAGGACAGTAGGTAACACAAAATATGTAAAGTTAACCGTAGCCTACGCTATTAAATACAAGACCGGGAAACATCATAATATCTGTCAAACTGAAACTCTAGTTCCAAACGCGCCGTTTTGGCGCGACTTATTCTCGCTGTCATATGGCTGTTTTTTTGATGTATGTGTTTTGTGGTTTCGTTTCATAAAGTTTGAACGTAGTTTTCATTTAACATTCGTTATATTGTAACATTCATTTTTCATAATTCGTATATTTTGTACTAACTTTATAAATTTGCATATATTTTAAGTAAATAATTCGCCTGTTGCTTATGTTGTCGTAAATTCGTCAGGTAAAGTTGTAGTTAGCATCATCTTCATATTTTTTAATTAATCGTTTCTTGACTTGGTCTGGCGGCTTCGAGCAGCTACAGCCGGTGAGGGAGTCTGTCTTAAAATCTCTTGGTGTGAATATTGAAATATATAGTGATCAGATAATTCACTATCCTATTGTTGAAATAGTTAAATTTGCTTTATGGTGTGTGAAACGAATTCTTCGGAGAATCTGACACTATATAGCACTAGACAGAATAATTATTGGAAAAATTATTTTGACGGAAAATTCCGGAAAGTGCATTCACACGTGGTTGTACAAGGGATATCCTCACATATCCCTTTTTTTGTGTGGCAAAACTATTTAAGTGAGATTTTGTCTGCACGTGGTTAACATAAGTGAACCACATATATTTGGGTTATATTCATCATTGTCCGTATTCATCAATCCTTTTGAGATCGTAAACCATAATTGGGCGAAAGGAATCGCTTGGGACCTGCCAGTATTGCAGTATTTGGGAAGTTTCGCTGTAATCACGGATTTTGTCGGATCTGACGTCATCATCCTACGTCATCGTAACCGGTGAGGACTTTCCAGAATATTCCTACATGTTGAACAGCATCCACTGGTTTATAATAGTCGTACAGTGTCAATTTAAATTATTTCGTTACTGAATTAACAATTCAAATAAGCTTTACTTTATAAGAATATTGAAACATCTTAGTATTTATTTGATCGTTTAAAATTAACTTCAATTGGATAATTACTTTTATAATTGTGTTATTCATCCGATATTTGGTTATTACTTTTATTCAGTATTTCGCATTAATTAATTTTAGTCAAATTCTTAAAGGATATTTTGTAACAGTGGCTCAATCCAAGTTTACATTAAATATATTTTTTTTTACGAGCCAAATACCAGTGCACTGCTATTTGTTATTAAACATTTTTTTTACTTTGTTATGTTTGGGGGTTGCTAAGCTGATTAGCTCAATTATTAGTTACTTAGTAAAAAATATTGATCTACACTGAAAATTTACTGTTTATATGTTGACACGAATATCTATTACTATAATTTATATTAATAACTTCACCAAAACTTTAAATATTGGATATATAATATCCATATGTGATGGGCTGTGTTTTATCTGCTCCTACAACTTTTAGTTTTTTTATCAGTTTTATCTGTGATTATTATCATGTGTGTTATATAGTGTGCTGCATATTTTACTGACGATTACAGTGGTGTTTTCAAATTACTGTGAGTTTTTACCATACGTGAGTTTTTGAACTTTTAAGCTATTTACTAGCCACGTTTTTATATTTCTGTCAAACCAATTTTTAACCTGTGGCTGTGCGCCTATGAGCAAGCCTTGAACTGTTAATTAAAAACTTTATTTCAATTTTAAAAACCAGTGACACTAAACATTTTATATTTTAAACTTTATGTTTCTATAATGCAACATTATTTGTTATCCAACAATGCCTGAAGTGTGCAGCAAGTGCAATTTACATAAAAGGGACAGTTTTATAGGCTGTGAAGGTCCCTGTAACAAATGGTTCCACTTTTCTTGCGCCAATTTCACCGATGCTGATTTTCAAGTAATTCATAAGTCCAGAAATTTATATTTTATGTGCGACGCCTGCAAAATTAATTGTGCTATCCTGGATAAAAACAAAATTATTAATATTGAATCTTTATTCACTACAATTAATTCAAATGTATCTAAACTGTCATCTGAACTAAAAGAAAATTCTCTTTCCTCGCAGTTCGAAAATATAAAATCTGAACTTAATACTCTTTTTAATTCCAATTTCCAAGCACTAAAGAATGAACTTAACATTTTAATTGAATCTAAAATCAGTGATCTTCTAAAAAATGAACTCTCATCTTCATCTGCACATAAAACATTGTACTCAACTGTAACAAGTAAACCTAATCCACCCGTACTGATTAAACCTAAAACTTCAATGCAATCTTCGTCTAAAACTACATCAGAAATTCTACGTACTATTGACCCTGTAGCATCTAACATTGCACTAAACAACGTCCAAAAGGGAAGCAAAGGCGCAGTCATTATCACCTGCAATAATCCGGAGGATCCGTCCAAATTTAAAGACCTTATTAATAATAACTTAAGTGCTAATTACGAAGTTAAGCAATTGGCTGTACTCAATCCTCGTGTCCGTATTGCGGGAATGTCAGAAAATTTTTCTAAGGAACAATTTAAAAATTTTCTTATCAATCAAAATAAGTCTTGTTTCGTTGATGATTTTAAATGCGAAATTCTTGATATAAGACCCGTTAAGAAGAAGACGGATGTATTCCAGGCCCTTGTTCAAACGGACCGAACCTCCTACCACAAAATGATTGAATCCGGTAATTTATTCATCGGCTACGACTATTGTCCAGTTTATGATGCGATTGAACTGCGCCGTTGTTTTAAATGTTGCGGTTTCCACCACTTCTCTTCCCAGTGTAACAAACAATTAATATGTCCTCTGTGTGCCGGTAATCACCAAGCCAAAGACTGCAAATCATCTGATCGTAAATGTATAAATTGTGCGAAATATAATGAAGTACACAAAACTAATATTAACACTGCTCATCCTGTATGGGATCCCAACTGTCATGTTTTCATTGAAACTTTGCAAAAATTTAAAACTAACATTCTTGGTCATCAATAGCAATTACAGCAGAATCGCCATGTTCCCAATACTTCTAAGTTAAATTGTTATTACCAAAATATACAAAGTCTCAATATGAAACTCGATAAATTGTATTCTAATTGTTCATCATGGGATTATGATGTAATAGCTTTTTCTGAAACCTGGCTAAGACATGATATTTCGGATTCCGAGTTAAGTGATGGCTCATATAATGTCTACAGATCTGATAGAGACTTTACTTCTTGCAAAGTTACACGCGGGGGTGGTGTCCTCTTACTCATCAAGAACACTATTATTTCCCATTACGTTGATCTCAGTAATTATACTCATATTCTTCCCAGTAATGTAGACATTGTATGTTCCAAAGTTGTAAATAATAATAAACCATTATACATTTTTGTGACATACATTCCACCCGCTCTTGACACTGCTCATTATAATTCTATATATGATTTCTTTGAGAATCTTCCATTTCTTTTTACTAATAACTTTGTAATCCTAGGTGATTTCAATCTACCCGATTTGGTTTCCGGTACTAATTCCCCCAAAGTAAATATATTTAACGCCTTTTTAGAATACACTAATGCCAAACAGTATAATTCAATCTTAAATAAAAATAATAGACTTCTTGATGTTATTGTTTCAAATATTGAATGTATAGTTACCCATGCTACAAGCCTGATTCTTGACGATGAATATGATCACCATCCAGCTCTTGATTTTCAAATTATGTCTGACAGTGTTATGAGAAGAAGTATAATTAAGTACATAGGTCATTCATACAATTTTAAAAAAGCTAATTTTACTAAATTGTATCATCTTATAGATGGGTTTAACTGGAACACTCTTACTCAATATAATGATGTTAACTTAGCTTGCGAATTTTTTTATGATACTTTGTACAGTTTTTTTGATGAATGTGTCCCACTCAAAAAGTCTCATAAAAGACAATTTCCACCTTGGTTTACGTCTGAAATTATCGCTGATATTCGTCGCAAGGAACATTTCCGCAAGCTAAGTAATAAGCACAAAGATAATGCATATTATATTAATTGTTACTCCGAAATTCGTGCTAAACTGAAACAAAATATCAAGAAGTCTTACAATGAGTATATTGCGCAGTGTGAGAGTAATATTCAAAATGATCCTAGTTCTTTTTGGAAATTTGTAAATTCAAAACGGAATACATCAACATTTCCCGAAATTATGTCATTGGACAATTCTAAATTCTCAACACCTGAAGATATAGCAAATGGATTTGCTTCTCATTTTAAATCGGTGTATACTTTACCTTCAACTAATCCTCCCCGTTCTTCCAATACTCTTTCGCAAACCCTTATTTCACTGAACCATGTGAGTAGAGATAATGTTCAATCTGCTATTTCTAAATTAAAGTCTAACTTTTCGTGTGGTCCTGATCTCATTCCTAGTTTCCTTATTAAAGATTGCGCCTACCCGCTGTCGAATGCTCTTTCCCATTTATTTAATTTATCACTAAAAACAAATACATTTCCTGATAAATGGAAAATTACACGGATCACTCCCATTCATAAATCAGGTGATACAGCTGATATAAAAAATTATCGTCCCATTGCTAATCTATCGAATTTCAGTAAAATATTTGAAAAACTAATATATGCAACTATTTATAACAAAGTTAAAAATCTTATTTCATGCTCTCAGCATGGGTTTATGGAAAAAAGATCGACAACTACCAACTTACTATATTTCACTCATACTGTTTCTTCTGTTCTAAATCTTAAAGGTCAGGTTGATTGCATATACACAGACTTTTCCAAAGCATTCGACAAGGTAGACCATTCTATTTTAATCAAGAAACTCCATGACTTTTCTTTATCATCATCATTAATTAATCTTCTTTCATCGTACCTGTCTCATCGCCAGTTATTTGTCCAGTTTCTTGGTCGCAAATCCTCACCCTTCATTTCTAGCTCTGGCATTCCCCAAGGTTCCAACCTAGGCCCTTTGTTGTTTTTATTATTTATTGATGATGTTACACATAATTTACACTCTAACAAACTGTTATTCGCTGACGACCTAAAAATATTCTATCCAGTTTCTTCCGCTATTGATTCTCAAGTTCTTCAAAACGATCTTAATAATTTATCTAGTTGGTGTTCAATAAATAACTTAAGCTTAAAATTAAGCTTAAATTTAGCAATTGAATACCATGATTATTTAGGGGGTGGAGTCGAATAAAAAATTGTTGGAACGGCATCCTGTTTTAAAGTTCTAGTTTTAAAAGACACTTGTCCTCCTTTTATAAACTACAAATTACAGCGATAAGCACAACACGTTCGTACCATTGTAATTTACGAAAATATATTGTCTGGGTCTGAAAAATGCAAAAAATAATATTAAACTCATTAGTTATTTTTATGATAATATTCAACACTTAAAAAAGGTAGATTTATAAAGAATAAGACTGGAAAACTTCAAATATACAAGACAAAACAACTTGACAACTTCCAAACAAAGTAGCAAAATGTCACAAATATATTATAAAGAACGTAGTGACATCTATCGACAGACTTTGGAGTAGTCTTCATATATCGCTATCTCTAGTTGTCTCTTTCTGTCCAGCTGAGAACATAACAAACAATAGAGAAGTATAGAGCATGTTTTGTCTATTTGTATTTTTGGTCGTTGCATTAACCAATACTATTAGAAAATTACAAGCACAGATCACAAACACTATTATAGATAGGAAACTGTAATGCTGCAAACTGGTACTATAAGTACAGCGCCCCCTGGTCGTGGGAAGAACAAGTTTCATGTATAGGAGGCGGGAATTTTGAATTGATTCGAATTCAACAACTTAATACTTGGTAATAAATTTGAAGATCTCACAATGAGCCGATGTTGAAATTTATTTATATCAAGTACTAAGCTATTAAATTATATACGTTATATTTTATATTTATAATAAAATGAGTGAAATAGTAAATTAATAATACAAACTATTTAACTTGTTAGAGTTTTAATTTTTTAATAATTTTTCGTATTTCTTCTGTGCTATTTTTTTTATTATCGCTAATTACACAATTTTTCAAAATTTTCTTTCCATTTAATATTCGGTGTTGAACATTTGTAAATAATTTTTGGAATTTGGTAATCAATGTAAAGTAACGTCTGTAAAATATATCAACAATTAATACCGCGCTTACAAAATACTAATTTTGCATCTAAGAACTAATAAAGTACACATATAATACACATCTGTAGCAATGCAGTATGGAATTGCAGAAATTGATGCGCGGCATGATGTCTCTTTCACAAAAGTTTTTTCACATCCAATATCTGATGATAAACTGTTTACTGTTTATATCACAAATAATCACAAATATCACAAATAATCACAAACTACAACAAGAAAAGTTATAATGTTGGCCCGCTTTGTCTAATAGGAGATTCCACCACATGATTACAAGAATATATCAAATGCCTCCAAAATCAATTAGGAAAATACAGAAAACAATTAGAATCACCAGTTAACAAAAAAGTTAGAAAAATAATTACAGATTCCTCAAATAAAAATACAAAGGCTACATTTCTTTTGGAACAAATTTTAAATAATGGAATTAAAAAAAATTATAAATATCACGAAGAAACTTTGAAATTATCAATGATTTTATCTTAGAAATCTCCAGTGGGATACAAAGTTGTTAGAAATTTAAAGATTTGATAAAGAAAGATAAAGAACTTTGAAAATGTATGTTGGCAGTTCATCAGGCGAAGTCGGTGTAACATCTTTAATAAAAAAATCTAATGTGGACACCACATGACTTCCTTGTACGCCTGTTACACTATACATATTTTGTTAATAATTAAAATATGTATTATAACAGACCCAATCATAAAATTGCACGTATTTGACATAATTTGACATTGACATTAAATTCTTTATTTTTTTGTTATTTTTTGTCCTAATTCATAGTAAATTTAATTACAGAAACCAAAAAGTACTAATTTTTAAATTTACATATCTCGCTTATATTAAAGAGCTAATTTAATCATGCTTGATGTTTTCGACGCAGAATTCAATTCTCTAAAACTTTTATTTGAAGCATTTATTATTAAAATCAAAATAACACCAATTTTTTCAAGAAAAACTGATAACAGCTTCAAGTAAAGTATCACTTCCGGTTAGACTATTTAATCAAAATCTATTATGTTATTGCCACGTTATTCCCATTGATATAGGAGTACTATATACCAAATTTGACAAGTTTTGGATTATATTTTAATATAGTTTTTCATTAAAATCTATTATAGGCTTTAAGTAAAGTACCACTTCCAGGCAGACCATTTTAACTAAAATCTATTATGTTATTCCCATTGATATAAAAGTATTATGTACCAAATTTTAAAAGTTTTAGATTATATTTTAATATAGTTTTTCATTCAAATCTATCATAGGCTTCAAGTAAAGTACCACTTCCGAAAGTTATGTAATGACCAAAAAGGGAGGTGCACAACTAGATGTTATAACAGCCCTAAATACAAAATTTTAACTTTCTACGGCTTCCGGTTTTTCAGTTATACGAGATACGTACGTACGTACAGACGTCACAACGAAATTAGTCAAAATGGATTCCGGGATGGTCAAAATGGATATTTCCGTTGAAATCTGGAAACCGAAATTTTTCGCGATTACAATACTTCCTTTACTTCGTACAAGGAAGTAAAAACGATTAAAACTCGAAATTAGTAATTTAACAACCCCGGAAGAAAAAATTGTTTCGATATAATAGATGAAATGACGATAAAAGAAGAACTATTTTAAGACAGGAATATAGACATGTTTTTGGGTCAAAATAATTTAAATCCAGAATAATTAGGTGTGACAGAATGGCAAACCGGTTATTATGTTTTATTGCCGAAGGATTGTCTACCGATTATAGTATTCCGGTAGCTTATTATTTTGTCCGCCAACTAACTGGTCAACAATTGCATAAATTAACCTTGGATGTAATTACTGCAGTAGAAAATTGCGGATACTCGATTGTACGGCTGTGTGTAGATAATAGTACCGTAAATGTACGTCTTTTCCAAATGTGAAGTTTCAAGCTTAAAACATGTTATTCCACACCCCTTTGATAGAAGTCGTCCATTATTCATCAGTTTTGATCCAATCCATATACTTAAAAATATTCGAAATCAATACTTGAACCGGGAATTCCAGGGTAATTTAAGAACCATTAGCAGAACACGTATTAAAAAATTATACAATTTACAAAAAAATCTTATAGTTAAACCAGTACGATTTTTAACAAGAAAACATCTGTATCCCACAAATTTTGAAAATTGTATGTGAAGAGGGCCAAACAAATATTTTCGGATGAAGTTATTGGCGCATTAAAATCTGACCGCAAATAGCACCACAATATTTTAATATGGATTCAAATTTATTAGAGACCATATATTTCATGGAGGATATAAAAAAATGGCATTATATTCACGATATCGCTAATACAAAACACGGGATATATTCCAGAAATTTAAATAAGTTAATATTTAACAGCGTTGACGACCCTCGGTTAATATGGCTAATAACAGAATTTATCCCGTATATTAATAAAATTGAAGGTGAAGGTCATGAGAAAAAAAGTGCTAGCAAAAACAGTGACAACTTTGAAAAATATTTCATTTCAAATTAGATCTGGAGAACAATACATCTGGCAGAAGCGAAGGTAGAAGAAACAATTATTTTATTAATCCCTACTACTACGGAATACAAGAAATTGAAGGCGTAAAACGAAATAGGTTAAGTCAATAGAAAAAACTACTTAAGTAAAATCTACAAAAGTAATACCGATAGTGACATCTCTGATTGAAAAGTTAAACGGATTGAATAAAATACTTGACGATAAAACAAGAAACTTGATCACAAAAAATTACAAGTGGCATCTTACTACCAGTTCCAGAGACTTGCGTAAGCTAGTCCTGAACATTGCTAACAAAAATAAATTCACGGAATAAAACAAGATTTGCAATTCGCATAACATAGAAGAATTGCTGTATTAAACGAATAGGGAGATTAAATGTTTAGTCAGTTTAGACAGAGAGCCCAAAGTAATAGCGCTGAAGAGGAAATTTTTAAACGCAAACGAGGAGAACGAGATAGTATGGAGGGGACACAGCAAGAAGATATATTTAAAAGAAGCAGATTATTAGAACACTCACCAATTAAAGCTGCAGATACGGTACAGGATCAAAAAGACACGGACACCATGCAAATTTTGAACGCAATTTATAAACTAACCGAAAGTATAGAAGATAATAAATTAGAACTATTTAAGGAAATAAGAGAAAACAATAATATGATCAAGAAACTGGAGGAAGATATAAAGAAAAAGGAACAAAAATGGGAAGCAGAGAAAGGGGAACTGTTAAACCGAATTGAAAAACTTGAAATGAGAGAAGAAATAAGAGAAAGACGAGACAAGAAAAATAATATTATCATAAAAGGCGTCAAAATAGAAAATAATGACATAAAAGAAGCAGTAGAAGGATGGTTAAAGGAGAAAATTAATATAGAACCCACAATTAGTGAAGCATATAAAATTAGAATAAAAGGGAATGATGCAGTAATTGCAAAACTACCGAGTTGGGAGGAGAAACAAAAAATACTAAAAAAAAAAACATGCTAAGGGGTACAAACGCGTACATTGACCACGATCTCACACAGCGAGAGCGAGAAATCCAAGCGAAGCTCAGAAACAAGGCCAAGGAAGAGAGATCAAAAGGTAACTCAGCATCGGTGGCATACAGAAAAATAAAAATAAATGATAAATGGCATGCCTGGAATGATACAGAAGAAAGAATCGGTGAAGTTACAGAAGTAAAAAACGGATTAAATTTATAGAAAAAAATGTAAAGAGACATAATATACAGAAAACTCACAATATAAAAATAGGGTTCTGGAATATAAAGGGAATTAAGGGAAAAGATAAAGAAGTCTGGGAGCACATAAAACAATATCATATAATCGGGTTAACAGAAACATGGGTGGAAGAAAAATATTGGGATAATATAAAAAAGAAACTACCAAAAGAGTACAACTGGAAATGCATATATGCAACTAGGGAACATAAAAAAGGAAGAGCAAAAGGGGGAATAATTACAGGTGTAAAAAAAGATATAACAGAATTAGGGAGCGGTATAAATTTCTCAGAAAATATACAAGAAAGACAAATACAGATTGATAACGAAGTATGGAGAATAGTAACAGTTTACAATAACAGTAGATTACATGCTATATATAAGGAAATAGATGAAAATATTTTAGAAACTACCGAAGGTAACTTTATCATAGGAGGGGACTTTAATGCCAGAATAGGCGAGGAAGGTGGAATTTGCAACTTGTAAACAAAGAAGGTACAGTGTTATTAAAGGTCTGTGAAGAAAGAGGATGGAACATATTAAACGGCAATCATACAGGAGATGAATTAGGGGAGTTCACGTTCATAAACTCCAGAAATGATGCCTCTGTAATAGATTATGCAATTGCAAATAATAAAGCAAGGGATAAAATAATTAATTTTGAAATAATAAATCAAACGGAATCTGATCATCATTTTTTAGCAGTCACTCTAAAAAACCACAAAATGAAAAGTTTGAAAATAAAAGAAGATCAAACAATAATTTTGTGGAAAGAAGAAACTATAAAACAATACAAAAAAAATAAGCCTTCGTTCGGAATCAAGTTTAGAAAATAAAATAAAAGAACTAACAGAACAAATTCATAATTCAATGACAAAAACAACAAGAACAATTAACACGGACACAATCTCAAGAAACGGCTGGTGGGACAAGGCATGTAAAGATAAACAAAAAGAAACAAGAAGATGTTTAAGGCATTTGAGAAATGGACATATAACGGTTGAGACATATAAACTGAAATTAAGAGAATATAAAAATATATGCAAAGAAAAACAACAGTCACACAGGCAAAAGATCATGACAGAATTACACAATATAAATACGGAAGCACAAGCGTGGAAATACATTAGTGATGAAAGAAGAAAAAAAGCCGACATAGATGAAAGTATAACTATGGAAGAATGGAAACTACATTTCAAAAATCTATTGCAAGCATCAGAAGAAAAACCTACTTCAGACCCCGAAAAAGAATATAAAAACGAATACGATGGTGGAGACATAACAGAAGAAGAAGTAAGAGTACAAATAAGAAGACTGAAGAAAAACAAAGCAGCAGGAGAAGATGAATTACCGAACGAAGCTTGGATACATGGAGGAGAAGAAATGTTAAAATTAATCACGCCAATTATAAATACAATCTGGAAGGGCAACGACTTCCCACAACAGTGGACAAAAGGAATTATAATACCGATATACAAGAAAGGAGATAGTCGTTTACCAAGTAACTATAGAGGTATAACGATTTTAAATACTCTATATAAAATCTACGCAATGATACTCAACCAAAAGCTAAAAGACGAAATAGAAATTAAACAAATTTTGCCAGAAACACAGAACGGATTCCGTCAACATAGAGGCACAATTGACAATATATATATCTTGAATTTCCTAGTAGAAAGAGAACTGCTGAAAGAAAGAGGAAAATTATATGCCTTTTTCGTAGACTTAAAGGCAGCGTTCGACAAAGTAGATAGAGACATATTATTAAATATGATGAAAAAGAAAAACATAGATAATCATCTGATACAAAAAATAGACGAAATATACAGGCATACAGCAAATATTGTCCGAGTAAATAAAAACTGTACGGAGGAATTCTGGACTACATCAGGTCTAAGACAAGGATGTCCCATAAGCCCAACGCTATTTGCGATTTACCTAGCAGATATTGAGGAATATTTCCAAAAAGGGCAAACAGGAGGCGTAATAGTCGGAAACATAAAATTTTGGACCCTCGCATATGCAGACGATCTTGTGTTGTTAGCTAAATCCGACACAGAAATGAATTCCATGTTTAAAAGGCTAGACAAATACGTGGAAAAGAAGAAAATGGAGCTAAACGTAGACAAATCTAAAGTAATGAAATTTAAAAAAGGGGGTGGGAGAGAAAAAAACATACAATGGATATGGCAAGGCCAGAAAATAGAATATGTCAAAGAATACAAGTACTTAGGTTACATCTTTAAACAAAGTAACAATAGTGGAGGAGCGCTAAGTAATTATCTCGGAACCGGTTCAAACAACTCCGATTTTGATGATTTTTTTTTTAAATGACGGTAATGCCAAATACTTTAACCTTTATGGTTTGAAAATTGACGCTCTTTGTTATTTATTAAATTATTTAATTTTTAAAAATTATTAATATCGGCGTTAAAATAATGTTATTTATGAAAGTATAATATTTAAAAACGACATCCAGTGACCTTGTATATTGGATACTGAGAAGTAAGATGTATTCTAAAATGATTGGAGTATGTAATCTGATGTGGCCAGCACATAACCTCTCGCCGGATAGTTTACCTGTGTGCATAAAACAAAGATTATTTTACAAATACAAATACATTCATGTATAAGTCTTTGACGTTCAAACTTCTTTATATATTTTTCTCCATATATTTACAAAATCTGTAGGTTATTTTAATATAAATTATATGCAACAAATTTCAAAATATATTTTACTATATTAAAATTTTATGCAGATAACAGGGATTATTAATTCGAACAATGTTTGTCTTCTCTACATACATGTATAAGGTATATCTGGAAATGTGCGTATATTCGTACATAACTTCTATCAAATTTTCTTTTTTCATAAATGTATCTAAATAACACATTGATTTTATTTCAATAAAGTGATGATGAGATTGCGCTCTTTTTATACTAATATCGATGTGTAATGTCGTCAATATTATATCTTATTTAAGAAGAATTTGATAACTTTTTGCAGTTCAATGTTACTCTAGTCTACAGTGCTCGTGCATTTTCCCATAATCTTTGAGATAAATTTAACAGTCATTTAACGTAGACGTAAACTTGTCATCTCAACAATAGTCACATATGAAGCAGAATGTTAGTTTGCAAAGAAGAAGCATGAAATACGAGTAGTCGCTGAATGTTTCTCAGCTGAGCGTATGAAAAACGAGGATATCCAAAATGCTCCTAATTTTGGACAAGATTAGATAATCAGGGCAGCCCTCAGCGCACATGGATGAGTGCAAAGGCGGTGGATGGATTGCCTACGAGAAGACAAGACATTTGAATTGTAGACGGTACAAGCCGAACAAAGTGCGAATAAGATGACTCTCTACGAGAAGGAACACTATATTTAAATGTTATAAACACAAGATGAAAGTGAATTAAGAAAAATATACTTAGAGAATCTCTTAATTATTCGTTTGCCCTGTGACTATTGTTGAGATGACAAGTTTACGTCTACGTTAAATGACTGTTAAATTTATCTCAAAGATTATGGGAAAATGCACGAGCACTGTAGACTAGAGTAACATTAAACTGCAAAAAGTTATCAAATTCTTCTTAAATAAGATATAATATTGACGACATTACACATCGATATTAGTATAAAAAGAGCGCAATCTCATCATCACTTTATTGAAATAAAATCAATGTGTTATTTAGATACATTTATGAAAAAAGAAAATTTGATAGAAGTTATGTACGAATATACGCACATTTCCAGATATACCTTATACATGTATGTAGAGAAGACAAACATTGTTCGAATTAATAATCCCTGTTATCTGCATAAAATTTTAATATAGTAAAATATATTTTGAAATTTGTTGCATATAATTTATATTAAAATAACCTACAGATTTTGTAAATATATGGAGAAAAATATATAAAGAAGTTTGAACGTCAAAGACTTATACATGAATGTATTTGTATTTGTAAAATAATCTTTGTTTTATGCACACAGGTAAACTATCCGGCGAGAGGTGATGTGCTGGCCACATCAGATTACATACTCCAATCATTTTAGAATACATCTTACTTCTCAGTATCCAATATACAAGGTCACTGGATGTCGTTTTTAAATATTATACTTTCATAAATAACATTATTTTAACGCCGATATTAATAATTTTTAAAAATTAAATAATTTAATAAATAACATAGAGCGTCAATTTTCAAACCATAAAGGTTGAAGTATTTGGCATTACCGACATTTAAAAAAAAAATCATCAAAATCGGAGTTGTTTGAACCGGTTCCGAGATAATGCACTTTTTTGAGCTAACGCTCCTCCACTACAACACAGATAGACAAGTTGAACAAACAATAAAAAAAGCTACCATTGCAATGAAAGAGATATGGAGTTTAGCCGAACGACAGTTTAGAAATAACTTTAAAATAAGAATAATGATGTTCGACTATGTAATAAAAAGCATAATTATGTACGGTGCTGAGATATGGGGTTGGGGAGAAATAGAAAAATTCGAACAACTACAACTGAAATATTTGAAATGGACACTAGGGTTAGAAAAAAGCACACCGCAATATATCGTCCTCCAGGAAACAAGCAAGGATAAAATAAGAATTGCAGCTGGTCTTCGAGCAACGAAATATGAAGAAAAAATTAGAAACTATGACGCACAGAGAATAGTACACCAATGTTGGAAAGAAATAAGGAAGAGAGAAGAACAAAAGACACCGTTAAGTAATTGGGAAATAAAAAGAAGAAGGTACTATGAAAAGAATGGATTTTCACCTGCCGAAATCGAGAGAATACGCAATGAAAACACCAATATTAACGTACAATTGACAAGCAGGGATCAAGATATTCAAAGGCAAGAACAAAATACAAAAATTATGCAATCCAAATACAATAAAATATACAAACACATAATGCCAGTAGGCCTGCCACAATATTTGTCAAACAAAAAAGGAAGTTCTATCAAACTAATAGCTCGTCTACGATGTGGAAACGAAGAAAAAGGAAACAAATATTGGATGGCAGAAAATGAACGCAAATGCCGACTTTGTGAAGAACATGAAGAAACGCTAACGCATTTATTGTACAATTGTAGAGCCCTTCCTAGACAGAGAACCAGCCCATACCATATCCTGGACGAGTCGGGAGAGGGAGAGACCTGGGTCAAATCTCTGCGAAAGAAGAGGGAAATGAAATAAAATAATTTGTTATTACCAAAAATAAAAAAAGTATTGTACAGACACTTTCAACTAAAATTATGTATTGTAACATAGTCATGTAAAAATTCTAAGCCTACAGGCAAGAATTAAATAAATAAATAAATAAAATCCAACGAAATCAAGATAATAGAAAAAAAATTACTAAAGAAAATTTTCAGGTCTTAACGGTAGCAGTCATAAAATATTTAATTAATTCAGGATTTCATTACTTGTTAAGGTGAAATGTCACCCGTTGCGCGCAGAGTTCAAATGACTAGAAGTCACTAAAATTAACTAGTGATTCAATTGAATTATTATTTGGACATCTCAGACAAATGGGAGGGAAACGGGAATAATGACATTAGTCCAGTCATTAGGTAGATTTACTCTGCAAAAGGTCGGGTATTTTTGATTTTTGGATATGTTATATATTTAGAGGTCTCAACAAAAAATGCAAGTTTTCCCCCTCGGGGGCCTTCGGAAAGCACCGCCAACTTGAGAAAAAAGGCGCAAAAAAGCGTTTTTTTCTGAATATCTCTTCACTTATTTGCATTAGGCAAAAATAGTAATTATCTAATTTGTTGACTATAAAATTCTCTACAATTTTATCTAAAACATTTTTTTCTATAAGTAATAGATAGCACGCTACAATGCTTCAAACAGAGCAAATTTTTTGAAAATTACATGAATGCTTCATTTAATCATATTTTATTATATTTTTTTACGTTTTTTACAAATTACTTTTTGACAATCATTAATTATTATTATTTAACTAATACATATAAATATTAATTATTGTTTATAGTTTTTTTTCATTCTAAAGATTTTTTATAGTCCAGCAAATTTATAATTTTAACTTAAAGTAATTACAACAAAAGCTTTTTAACGGAATCCAGTCCCAGAAAAGTGCGCTGAATAACATATCAATATTTTCCCGAAATCGGAGCATGGGAACCTCCCGCCAATTTGGACAAATGACGGCATATTCTGGTTTATGGCCATTTGCTTAAAACAATTATGAAAATATTTAAATTATTCAAAAAAACAAACAATATTACGTACTTGATACTTAGTCTAATAGGTTTCAGTATTTACAACAGTTTACATTCGGCGGGGCATCGAAAGAAGTAAGTTATCGATAACTGTTTTATAAAAATTGTTAACGTTTTCCTGCAATTTTTTAGTTTTTCATCCACCACTCTGATCTTGTTAAAGATACGATGATGCGGTTTTAAAATTTGAATTCAGCATAAAATTCTCTTTCATATCTTGTATTACACTATTTTTGCCGATGAACGATTAGCGAGTTACTGCCAACTAAAACTCATATGAAATCCCTCTAAAATTTTAAACATCTGAAAATCGGCTCTTTTTTCATTTTTTCATTCAAAATTTCAACAGGCTTACAGATAACCAATATTAAGTACTTAATAGGTGTCAAAGTGGTTGATGAAAAATTGAGAAAAGAGCCGATTTTCAGATGTTTAAAATTTTAGAGGAATTTCATGTGAGTTTTAGTTGTTAGTAACTCGCCAATTGTTCATTGGCAATAATCGTGTAATACATGATATTAAAGAGAATTTCATGCTGAATTCAAATTTTAAAACCGCATCATCGTATCTTTAACAAGATCAGAGTGGTGGATGAAAAACTAAAAAATTGCAGGAAAACGTTAACAATTTTTATAAAACAGTTATCGATAACTTACTTCTTTCGATGCCACGTCGAATGTAAACTGTTGTAAATAGTGAAACCTATTAGACTAAGTATCAAGTACGTAATTTTGTTTGTTTTTTTGAATAATTTAAATATTTTCATAATTGTTTTAAGCAAATGGCCATAAACCTGAATATGCCGCCATTTGTCCAAATTGGCGGGAGGTTCCCATGCTCCGATTTCGGGAAAATATTGATATGTTATTTAGCGCACTTTTCTGGGACTGGATTCCGTTAAAATGCTTTTGTTGTAATTACTTTAAGGTAAAATCATAAATTTGCTGGATTATAAAAAATCTTTAGAATGAAGAAAAACTATAAACAATAATTAATATTTATATATATTAGTTAAATAATAATAATTAATGATTGTCAAAAAGTAATTTGTAAAAAACGTAAAAAAAATATAATAAAATATGATTTAAATGAAGCATTCATGTAATTTTCAAAAAAATTGCCCTGTTTGAAGCACTGTAGCTTGCTATCTATTAATTATAGAAAAACATATTTTAGATAAAAGTTGTAGAGAATTTTATAGTCAACAAATTAGATAATAACTATTTTTGCCTAATGCAAATAAGTGAAGAGATATTCAGAAAAAACCGCTTTTTTGCGCCTTTTTTCTCAAGTTGGCGGTGCTTCCCGAAGGCCCCCAAGGGGGAAAACTTGCATTTTTTGTTGAGACCTCTAAATATATAACATCCAAAAATCAAAAATACCCGACCTTTTGTGAAATAAACCCTTATTTTTCTACCAAATGACTAGACTACATGTTGAATGTAAGATCTTGTGTCTATGCACTCGAAAATATTTTAACAACGGGAATACTAACTGCTCCTAATACGAGCAATGTACAAATTTTAGACATAACATAATGCTGATATATCGCTTATAAAATCTTTTATAAAACCTCCAGAAAATCCAGTTTCTACTTCATCCTTACCACATTCGATCCTACAAATGTTACAAGAACCTGTTATAGGTATATAACCTAATCAAAATAATTATTAACTTTTCTTACACTGAAATTCTTACATTTAGATGCTCCCATTTTGGAAACCTCGAGTATTACAATGGTTGCTGATTATTTGGTACATAAGAATGTTTAAATCTTCTTTCTATGCCATATAAGAATGAAGTGTTCTATAGTTTAATTAAGAACATAGACAGATATAAAATGAAATAAATAAATATATTTCTAGGTGTGCCAATCTGCTTTGTCGCGGATATCGGTCATGATGATGACATATTTATACCGTGCGGGCGTTTACCAGGCTTCACCTCACGGGCACTCATTGCTGGCGTGGAGAGTGCACCACAGGGGTCACTTTTGTGCCATATAAAATTCGAAATATTTGGCGCCGGTTGGGATCGAACCCGGTTCCCCCAGGTTCGGGACCAGACACTCAGGCACGAGGCCACGGGACCCCATAACGTAGACAGAGGAGGTTTAAATTACCCTTCAAAAAATTTGATTGGATGTTTGCTTCTTATAAAAAAATTTGTGCTTGCAGCCATTCCATATCTTAAAAACTATAAACTGTTGCAACAATTATTACCAATTGTTGTTCCTGTAATATCAGAAAAACTGAAATGTGATAAATGTGTCAACGAACAACTACGTACATTGTGTTCCAAATTTATCAAACCCTTATTAAGTAATATTGGTCACAAAGCCAGTGACATTATGCAGTTTAAAAACATGAACGGCAGTTTTTTTTTGCACCGTCACCGTTTCAACCACGTGTGAAAGCCAGGACGAAAGAAAACAGTAAAACCCATAGAAAACAGCATCAAGAAATGTGCCGACAACCTGCACTTGAATAGCATAAGGTAGAGCTCTAAAATTACTAAGTTAAATCTCCTTACCCCTTCCAAATATCCCTACCCGTACCCTATAACCTTAGAAATAACATCTTGCAGATCAACACCACAGAGTCATCTATAAATAAATAGCTAAACAAACACAAACCAGTACCTCCTGAGTACAGGGGCGCGAAACACAACAAACTCAAACATGCAAACAACATCTGTCTCAAACATGCCAAATCAAACAAAAAACAATACCGACATCACACAAGGCCAAATAGGGAACACCAATAAACAAGTAAAATCATTTGTAGATGTCGTTAGACGTACTGACACATTCCCAAAAAGAGAGCAAGCGATAATCATGAATGCCATAGACACATTAAGGATAAAAGATTACATAACATGTATAGGAAATATAGTAGGTCCGAAACAGGTACTATTTGCATCCAGAATATCGGAAAACAGAGTATGCATTTATGTGCAAACAAAACAATTAGCTGACAAAATAGCAACAGAACACAGCGAAGTAGAGATAGAAGGTAATAGAATAAACATCCGTCGAATGATAACACCAGCGAAACGCCTAATCCTCTCAAATGTATGCCCAACAATTCCGCACCACGAAATAGAGAAAGAACTAATAAATCTGGGAATACGGCTAGTGTCACCAATATCTTTTCTCAGAGTAGGAATGCAAGACCCAGAATACTCACATGTACTAAGTTTTCGTCGACACGTATACATAGCATCAAACGAAAACGACACTTTCCCGTCCTCAATAATCATAAAACACGAAGACATAGAATTTAGAATATTCATTAACGAAGAAACAACAACATGCTTTATCTGTAAAGAACAAGGGCACACAAGCAATCAGTGTAAAGAAATGAACCAAGAAGAAAACACAAGTGCAACCCCTAAAACAAATATAGAACAAATAACATCAAACAACACAAACAATACGGACATAACAAGCCTAGTAGACAGCAATAAAAACAACACTGAACCAGAAAGTAACTCTATGATAAATAGAACTAGTAACACCTATAATAAAGAAAACATGTTAATAGACTTACGCAACAAACAGGCAAACAAACGCCCACCACCCGAATCAGATACATCATCAATAACAAATAACAACTCAAATCAACATCAAAAATCTCCACACTCGCAAAGAGAAATCACAAAAACTACACAAGACAACAGTGGGAAACAAATAATCAAAAAACCCAGAGCAGAAAGCCCAGGAGAACCATTAAAAATGGCACTCGAACCAATAAAAGTAAAATGACAACAAATCCAAGCAAATACCTATTGACATATGAAGAACTAAAAAAATTTCTAGAAGACGGATTTGGAGTCACAGACCAACTAGCCATAGCCCGAGAATTCACAACAGACGTGATAAACCTAGTACAATTGTTACAATCCCTCTACCCACTATTAAAAAGCAGAGGAATTAAGACAAGATTCACAAAAATACAAAACACACTAAAAAAGCAATATAAACAAGAACTAAACAATGCAATATACTCCAGTCAAGAATCAATAATAGAATAATATGCTGATACAATGGAATTGCAATGGGCTCTTCGCCCATAAAGGAGAACTACAAAAAATAATAGCTGACAACACACCCGAATACATATGCATACAGGAAACCCGACTCAAAACCACACAAACAGTCAACATAAAAGACTATGACATTTTTAGAAAAGATCGAAACACGCACCTTAATGCCAGTGGAGGCGTGGCAATATTAATTAAATCAAACAATATCGGAAAAACAGTCAATCTGAACACCAATTTGGAAGCCATAGCTGCAAGCACAATAACACCACATAAAATGACTATATGCAACATATACATCCCTCCAGATCAGAACATAGAAGAAACAGAAATTGAAAATATTTTAAACCAACTACCAACACCATTCTTAATAGTAGGAGACTTCAACGCTCATAACACCGCCTGGGGAGAAAACTACACCACAGACCCAAAAGGTAGAAAACTAGAAAAAGTCATCAACAACAACAATCTTGTACTATTAAACAATGACTCTCCCACCCATTTCTGTACCAGATCAGGTAACTTCTCAACAATCGACCTATCCCTGTGCTCACCGTCCCTTGCAACAAACTTCACATGGAAAACACTACCCTGCTTATTTAACTCAGACCACTTTCCCATCAAAATTAGTCCGGTCACAATACTAACAGACCAGAATATCCACCCAATATACGCAAAATGGAAGATAGACAATTCCAGATGGGAAAAATTCAGAACCCAAATCAACGTCGACAACGAAGACATACAAAACGAAATTCAGCTACATATAGCTGTAAAAAACATAACAGAAAATATAATAAAAGCAGGAGAAGAAACATTCGGAGAAAGAAAAATCACAAAGCTAACAAAGGTGGTACCGTGGTGGAACGATGAGTGTAAAACAGCAATTAAAAATAACAAAAAAGCACTTTACAAATACAGAAAAAACAAATCAACAGAAAATCTCATAGAATTGAAAAAAACGCAAGCTATACTACGCCGAACGATACAAAGGAGCAAGAAACTAGCCTGGCAACAGTTCGTATCAACCATGACAAGTCAAACGCCAACACAAGAAATATGGGATAAGATTCGAAAAATAAAAAGCGGAAAGTCAACCCAAAAAATAAACGCACTAATAGAAAATAACAATACAATCACTAACCCACTAGAAATTGCAAACACGTTAGCAAAAAATTTCAAAGAAAACTCCTCAGATAACCACTATACAGAGAAATTTCTAGAATACAAATACCAAATGGAATTAGAACCCATACAAAATACAGACACACCCAGGGACCCCCTCAATATCCCCTTCCAACTAAAAGAATTAAACACAGCCTTAAGGGAAATCAAAGGAGGCAGCAGCCCAGGACCAGATGGAATTCCATACGAATTCATTCAAAACCTACCAAATACGGCACTACACCAACTACTCAAAATATATAACGCAATTCTACGACTGCAAACTTACCCAATAAAATGGAAAGAAGTGATAGTAATACCAATACGAAAGCCAGGCAAACCTCAAACAGAACCATCAAGTTACCGGCCTATAGCACTGTCAAACACAATGGGAAAAATCCTACAAAAAATAATTAGCAAAAGACTCATGTGGTACTTAGAAAAGAACAACCTCCTTGCCAATACACAAAATGGGTTTAGAAATGGACGATCAACTATGGACAACATAATAAGTATCACGGTTGACATCGAAGAAACGTTCCAAAGAAAACAACACCTTATAGCAATATTTCTGGACATGGAGAAAGCCTATGACATGACATGGCGCTATAACATAATAAAAACACTTAAGGAACTAAAAGTAGAAGGAAACATACTACTACTAATAAAAAGCTTCCTTCAGAACAGGACATTCAAAGTAAAGTGCAATAACACACTATCAGAAAGAAAACAGCAAGAAAATGGTATTCCCCAGGGAGAGATCTTGAGTGTCACACTATTCCTGATAGCGATCAATAAACTGACAGCCACTATACCAAAAAATGTAAAAACATCACTCTTCGCAGACGATATTGTAATATACTGCCGCGGAAAGAATATCAAAAGTATAGGTACACAATTACAGCAAACCCTAACTAACCTTGAAAATTGGGCCTCCACAACAGGTTTCAACTTCTCAAGTCAAAAAACAAGCGCTATTCATTACCTTAACACTAAACAACAACCATATTAAATACGAAAACACAAAAAAATTCCTAGGAATAACATTAGATTCAAAGCTCACATGGGTACCACACATCACGAACCTAAAAAAGGAATGTTACTTAAAACTGAACATACTAAAGGTACTAGGGAATACAAATTGGGGTGCACAAAAAGAAACATTGTTACTTGTATACAAATCTCTAATAAGATCCAAATTGGACTACGGATGCATAGCATATCAAACAGCGAAACCAGCAAAGCTTAAACTACTAGATCCAATCCACAACACAGCAATACGCCTAGCAACAGGAGCCTATCGGACGAGCCCCATAGCCAGTGTACTGTGCGAAGCAGGAGAACCAGCTCTAAAAATTCGCCGAAAACAACTAATGGCATCATACCTAACCAAACTAGCAAGCAGACCAACATCACCAAACTATAGTCAATTTTACAAAACAACAAACAACATAAATACAGAACTATTAAACGCAACACAACTACAAAAAATTGCCCATTCAATTTTCCAACCAACAAACCAGCACGAAATAAAAATAAACCAGACAACACACCACAAAACCCCCCCATGGCTAATCAAATTTCCAACTCCAATACAAACCATGACCCAATATCCTAAAATACATACACCACCAGAGCTCTACCACAACAAATTCAAAGAATTTAGAAACAACCACACGGACTACGAATTCGTATATACCGATGGCTCAAAACAAGAGACCAAAACGGGAGCTAGCGTGGTAATAGGAAACTCAACATACAAATACTGACTACCAAACAACACCAGCATATACGCTGCAGAAACTTATAGTATTAAAAAAGCCACAGAATACATAACAAGAAGTGGAAAATCCAAATTCATTATATGCTCAGACTCCCAAAGTGCACTGGAAGGTATTACAAACCTATACACCAAAAACAGCAACATCCAAGACATCCAAGAAAACCTACACGAAGCAATCAACAATCAAAAGAAGGACGTAAAAATATTATGGATACCTTCACACATAGGGATCGAACACAACGAAAAGGCTGACACCGCCGCAAAAGAAGCCTGTAGATTGCAAACACCAGACACGACAAACATGCTCCCAGAAGATGTCTACAGTATAATAAAAAAAGTGTAAAAGAGGAAAATAATAAAGAATGGCATGACATAACGAACAACAAACTAAGACAAATTAAAGATGATACATCAAAGTGGATAACAACAGGAAATAGAAGACACCAAGTCGTCATAACAAGACTTCGAATCGGACACAGTCGATACACACACGAACACCTCCTTCGACGGACAGAACCAGAACAGTGCAATACATGCAATACCCCCATCACGATAGAACACATACTAACACAGTGCACAAAATACACCAGAGAAAGACTCAACAACAACATACCAAATACACTATCCCAAGCCCTAGCAAACAACAACACAGCCATAAACAACACAATCAAATACCTTGAAGACATTAATGTTATTAACAAAATATGAAACGTAAATATTAATATACATATATGAACAAAATTGTAACAACTACTGTACCAGGGTGTTAATGATCCTAGAAATCGAAACACTCCAAATACATAAATTAAAAAAAAAAAAACATGAACAAACCATTGTGTCGAAAAATGTTGAAATTATAATAATAATTTGTCCAATCTGTAATAATAATTAATAGTTTATATTCATTATGATACATTCGTTATAATAATACTTGTTCACGACAATATTGAATATCTTATTTACTGGATGGGTTCTCAAATACATATCAATGGCTGGCGCCTTCTGTGGTATGGTAGCTAAACTTGTTCATTAATACACGCAAACACATTAACTAGGTATTTGAACAGTTATTTATTACTTGGGCAACAAAAGAATAGATAATATTTTTGTACAAGTACATAGTGTTTTTTGGAATGTGGAGGGGCTAAGCACATGTTTCAACACTGACAGTGGCTGCTACTTCGCGCGCAAACATTCTTGGTCGTGCCTACGTGCCTTCGTGCGCGTGCGGGTTGACCCTGGTGTGCAGTATGCGTTGAGCAGTTATACTACAATTCTTACCGCCTTTTCCAACATATTTCTTATGATAGTTCAACTTCTGTTATGTTAATTTAACTTGTGAATAGTGTAGTAGTAATAACAGCAGCATAAAAAATATTATAAATAATAATATAATACATATAAATTATATTTTAATTACATTTTTATTTGTTGTATTCTTTATTCGTTTATATAGTTCAAAAACCGTATAACGTTGGTTATAACCGCTAAATTGATAATATCAATACATTTTTTTCACAGTCTAAAAATGACCTTTGAAGGACAGCGGGAATAAGTCGCGCCCTCATCAGCGGTTTTAGAACTAGAGTTTTTGGCCAGATTTTTTAAACAAAATTTGAGTTGTTTCCCGGCCTTGTATTTAATAGCGTAGGCTACGAGTTAACAGATAACCTTTATTTACACTTAAAATTTATGTTAAATATTAATTTTTATATGAAAATATTTTTTTGGCAGTTAAAAAGTGAGATTAGAAGTGTATTATTATATTTTAAATTTTGGCTATTTTATTGTAACTAGTTTGTCAACTGATGTCGCTAGTAGGTCAAGAAGCAGAACTTCGTAAAACAAGAAAAATAGACCAGAAAGTTCATAACACTGAAAACATAATTTTGATCCCCGTGTATTTCTTACAGAAGAAATGTTTGCTCTACTTTAAAGGCCGAGAAATCTCATAAATTTAAATCTCTTATGCAAAGCATTATAATAAAAGTACAATAAAGTACGATAAGTTCGGCTGCGTGCCGCTGGGTTGAAATGTAGGCAGAAAGCACTTGACTTTCCAAAGTATAAACACATTCCTAGAAAAATAAACAACGCTCGATCCCTCCAACCCTTGGAGGCTGGTTGACTAGGTCAGTTGTGTTGTGACCAGTGTACTATGCAGATGTGTGTGTCAATAAGACGAGCAGTTTGCTGTAATGAAAGGTGAGTTATTAGGCTCACAGTCATTCTAATTATTGTACAGATAAGATGATCGAGTGCAAATCAACAGATGCTTGATTGATATGCTTATACACTGTTTGTGTATTTGATATGCATGGTATATGTGAAGTATACATTTGTATTATTTGTTTGTGGTCGCAAACGTGTGTATTTCCTTATCCGAAGGGTTGTCTGGGACAACCCTGGGTCCATGGAGTCGTGTGCTCCCGGTGGCTAGTGTACCTAGTGGTGAAACACCGACAAGTGGGAGGCTGAGATTCACTAGATGTCTGGGACCTGGTGATCTTATGCTAAGCTCTCATACATGTCTGGGACATGTGAAGGTGGCTAGAGTACCTAGTGGTGAAACACCGTTAAGTGAGAGGCTGAGGTCCATGATAGGTCTGGGACCTACTTATGGCCGTAAGCTAAGCTCTCACAGGTCTGGGACGGACCTAATACCTTTCCCCCCTCCTGTCCATGTTATTAGATAATGATGCACGACCTGTATTAATTGTTGTGATTAGAATGACAATGTGTATTTATAACACTTAGGGAAACGCGTCCTAGAGGAGCTGTCCGATGATGACGAGCTCGTGTGCGTGTGAACAAGAGGACGCCGGTAACAGGTCAATAGAAATGTGAAATGTATATTATATTAATGCATGTATTATCGCCCATATATACCTGACAATACATAGTTCTATAGTAATTAGCCCAACTCTACATGCAATGAGCTTTTATAGTTCTGACTATCAAGGAAAGAAAAGATTATAGTTTAATGCAGTACCTATGTTTATATTATATCTCGGTTCTCTATTCAAGTTAAATAGTAATTGAGAAAAATTAATTAATGAAAAACCTACATACCTACCTAACTTTTTTTATAGCTTTTAATAATAATAATAATAATAATAATAATAATAATAATAATAATAATTTATTACCCAACAGAAAAATCCATTTACAAGGTATATAAAAACAATATAAATGAACATAATAAATACAAAACAGTAATAAATCATATTCAGTTAACAGTTTCAAAATAAGAAATTCCAGTAGAACGTAATGTATACAGTGCGCAACAAAATATATCACATGAGGTACATATTTGGTTGTAATTATCACAACAAGTGAAAATGGGCGACCTGAGTAATAAATTCGTTTTCGCAATATTATTATAAAAAGTGTTTACTTTACGGGAAGCATATGTTGGAACTGAGAAATTAATTTCAGATAATAGCGCACTGCCATCAATGTCACTGTGTAATAATTTGTGTAAAAATGAAACTGTGTGTAATATAAAACGCGTATGTAAATATATACCATCAAATGATGATAATAGTAAATTATGACTAAAGCCTCTTTCTGGATACACATTATATACCTTAAACCATAGAAATTTGAAAAATTTTCTTTGCACATTTTCAAGTAGTTGTTTTTGGTTATTGTATAGCGGGTACCAAACAATGATGCAATATTCTAAAATAGATCGCACAAGAGAATAAAAAAGTGATTTTAATGCATTGACATTTGTAAAAGATTTACAATTGCATATAATGAAGCCGAATACTTTATTAGCTGATTGCATGACATTATGAATTTGTAGATCGAATGTGAATTTAGGGTAAAATTATTCCTAAATCTTTTGTCTGATAATCCCTGCGTAATGGCAATGAATTTATAGTATAGCCATGTACAATTAAGTTATTCTTACGGGAGTAAGTGACAATTTTACACTTATCAATATTCAAATCTATTCTGTTTTTTTCACACCATAATTGCATTGTTATAATCGTCTGGTAAATTTTGACGTCGTCTGCAAACATTAATATTTTACATGTTAAGAAATTTGGCAAATCATTAATGAAAAGCAGGAATAATAAAGGACCAAGATTTGAACCTTGTGGCACTCCGAATTTTACGATAAACTCGTTTGATGATGATCCATTATACGTTACCTTTTGTTTTCTGCAAGATAAATAAGATGAAATAAAATTAATTAGATTAATATGGAAACCAATATCTGCAAGTTTGTTTAGAAGGATACCATGATCTATTTTATCAAAGGCTTTTGTGAAAAATCGGAGTACACCGTATCAATTTGACCACGATTATCTAACACGTTATAACAAATTGTGAAAAAGAACACAAATTTGTCACCGTAGATCGCTTAGAAATGAAGGCATGTTGATAGGGAGATATGTAAGATTTTATTTGTGCAAATATTTTATTATGCAAAATTATCTCAAATACTTTTGAAAAATTCGATAGTATTGCAATAGGTCGGTAATTACGGATATTGGATGGATCACCAGATTTTAAGACTGGAAATATCTTAGCAGTTTTCCAACAATCTGGAAATGTGCATTTATTTAAACACAAATTAAATATTGTTAATATAGGATGTAGCAGTATACTTTTACAATCTTTGATTAAGAATGAGGGTATTTGATCTATTCCAGACATTAATAATTTGTTATTTAATTTAATTATGGCTTGTTGTGTGTCACTTTCAGATATTTGAATCAAATTTACAGCTGCAGAATTAATTTCGCTCGGTAAGTAATTTTTGTCAAATGGCATCGAGTTTGTATATACACTACTAAAATAATTTTTAAATGAATTTAGAATATCTTCTGGAGTGTCATGAACTTCGTCATCAAAATTCATAATGCCTAGAATTCTGCTTTTTTTTCTCTTGGTTTGAATAAAAGACAAAAATGATTTGGGATCCGCTATAAAAGATTCTTCAGTGGTTTTGAGGTACTCACTGTAAGAAATATTTATTTGGTTCTTAATTAAGGATCTTAAGTTCAAAAATTGATTATAATTGTATGATCTATTAAACTGTCTGTATTTAATAAAATATGTGTTTTAATTTTAAATTACGAATAATATCTGATGTAAACCAAGGGGGATATGAATTATATTTCGTTAATTGCAATGGTACATGTTTATCCAGAATTGAATAAAGGATTTCATAAAATTTATTACACATGACATTAACCTCAGTACGTAATCTTAAATTATCCCAAGAAATGTTAGCCAGCTCTTGATATAAAGCTGGAAAGTTTGCTTTTCTGAAGTTATATTGTTGTGACACATTTTTGAAAATTCACCTTTGTACCTGTTGTGTTCTCTACAATTTAATTCTAAAAGAAGATGGGATTGATAGCAGTGATGAAGACGAAGAAGAAGATATTAATATTAATAATGATATTAATACAGATGATAATGCTGCTGATTCAGTTGCTGCGTGAAAATATAGCGAGGATGTTATACGTTTCACTGTAAATCTTTTTTATTTTTTATTTCTTATTTATTAAATAAATTAATAAATAATTCTCATAACAAATTAAGTTTATTGAATCATGATATATAGCAACGTAGGGGTAAATAACAATACTTGATAGTTTTTATTTGTCGACTTTATTTGTACATGTTTTTAGAAACTGCTCCAATAATTTATTCCTCTCTGCCTGAATATCGTTTGATTTATCTATAGATTTCATTAAATTAGATATGTCATTACTCTGTTTATCTTGCATTGCAATGATTTTGTCTACCTCTCCAGAGATTCTTTTTTGCGAATTTTAATATTTGATTCTAGTTCTTTGCTTGTTTCCTCTGCATTATGATTTAAATTCAGCTGTACTTCTTTTGAAGTGCTTGGGCCCGGAGTTGTTTCATTAGAGTCTTTGGTAAAAGATGATATAAGAGAAAAGTTGGTAACATTAATACTTAAATCTGTAGAAAAGATGTAATGCCATTTTCTTCTGTCGCGTCCTGTCTTATTATTGTGGTCTTTAATACTGACATAAGTACATTTAAGGTTTCTAAATTTTCTGTCTATTTCTTTTCCGCTTACGAAGTACCCTTTTTGGTTCATGCATGTAGCAATTTCTTCCCAAAGTTTGCTTTTCTTATAGCTATCCCTCAATTTTTCCTTCTTTTCGTATACTAATTCTAATAGCAGTAAATTCATTTCATGCGTAAAATGAATATTTTGCTTTAAACTTCAGGCCTTATTGTAGTCGTTGCAAGATAACGAAGAAGAATATACGCTTTCATGTGCTAAATAATTATCAAAATATATACTATATAAATATATAAAAATAAGATTATTTCGTGCTAACAATTATTATTCCTCAGAGCCAATAAATTCATATTTCTTTCGTCTGCTGCTATACTATTATCCTCTGTAGAGGCACAATGTGCAAAATGTACTATTTCTTGTGCTTAAAAAAATGAAAACTTAGATGCATTCGGGCCGGGCCGGACCGGGCTTTGAGATTTAGATCGAATCTTATACAAAAAGATATCATTTACATAAGGATTTTTTTTATCTAGCTTTATTTCTACTCAAAAATAAGACAAGAAATCATTATAGTAGAAAAAAAAATCACTTTTATTTAGGTATACGAATAGTAACAATAGTAATAATAACAACGTAACAATATAATTATTATACTTTAATGAATAACCTTGAATTTTTGAAGTAAAATAACATTTTTATTATTAAGATGTGAAGTATGTTGTTATTAAATCATTTTGACCCTTTCAACTTCATCCATTTTCATTAAAATATTAAGGAAACTGGGTCGGGTCAAAATCAAAAGTCCGACTCGCCTCAACTTTTGCAAATGATTAGCCCGATTCGGCCCGATAAAAAAAATATCTTCGGCCCGGCTCGATGATCGACTCGAAATCGAGGCGGGCTTCGGGCCGGGCCGGGCCAAAGCTCGAGATCGAGTGTATCTCTAGATGAAGTATTGTATTAAAATAGGTATAATTATAACTTACTTCCATTATTTAACGCAATAAAGTACCCTTGGTCATTTTTCATTAAGTCGCCAATAACATTATGGAAGAAACTGATTTTTTTATTAGCCATATTTCATAAATGACTTTTATCACAAAACTTTAGAAGCTTACATATATGACATATCGGTATAAAAAGAGAGAAACAGTACAAGCTAAAGCCTCATTTCCACCGAATGTTTTATTGCTTAATGCATTATGACAATTTACCATTTCCAGCTATTTTGTTTAGTGACTAATTTAACAGAAGTGTCACAATTTTTCCCCTTATTACTTGTTGTCTAGTATACTGCAATTGCAGCAACAATTCTTGTTATTTAAATATGTGATATACATAATTTTCTGTATCTATATCCATACCGAAAAATTAAAAATTTCATAATTATAAAATAGATTGACAGTTGACAGTTCATGTTAGAAGCTTAAAGCTTCATTTCCACCGATTGTCCTAAAGCCTCATTTCCACCGAATGTTTTATTGCTTAATGCATAATGATTAGTGCATAAGACTTAATGCATTATGACAATTTACCATTTCGAGCTATTTTGATTAGTGACTAATTCAACAGAAATGTCACAATTTTTTCCCTTATTACTTGTTGTGTAGCAGACTGCAGTTGTAGCAGCAATTCTTCTTTTTTTAAATATGTGATACACATAATTTTCTGTATCTATATCCATACCGAAAAATCAAAAATTTAATAATTATAAAATAGATTGACAGTTGACAGTTCAGGTTAGAAGTTTGCAATCTTTTGTTCTTGCGCATTGCTCTTAATTCTTAATCATTAATCATAGCTCTTACGCATTAGGACAATCGGTGGAAATGAAGCTTTATGCGTAAGAGCTATAATTAATGCTTAAGAATTAAGAGCAATGCGTAAGAACAAAAGATTGCAAACTTCTAACCTGAACTGTCAACTGTCAATCTATTATATAATTATTAAATTTTTAATTTTGCGGTATGGATATAGATACGAAAAAATATGTATATCACATATTTAAAAAAAGAAGAATTGCTGCTGCAATTGTAGTCTACTAGACAACAAGTAATAAGGGAAAAAATTGTGACATTTCTGTTAAATTAGTCACTAAACAAAATAGCTGGGAACGGTAAATTGTCATATTGCAATAAGTCTAAAGCCTCATTTCCACCGATTGTCCTAATGCGTAAGAGCAATAATTAATAACTAAGCGCAATGCGTAAAAATGTTTATCATATGACAACGTTTACTACCATTTCCAGCTTTGCATAAGGCTTAATGCTTAATAACTAAGAGCAATGCGTAAAAACAAATTATTGAAAATTCTAACCTGAACTGTCAACTCTCAGTCTATTTTACAATTATTAACTTTTAATTAATTTTTCGGTATCGATATAAATACAGAAAATTGTGTATAGGTATAACATATTAAAAAAAGAAGAATTGCTGCTGCAATGGCAGTCTACTAAACAACAAGTAATTCGGAAAAAATATATGACATTTCGGTTGAATTGTCACTAAACAAAATAGCTGGAAATGGTATCCTAGTAAATTTTTATAATTCATTAAGCCTTATGTATTAAGCATTAAGACATTCGGTGGAAATGAGGCTTTACACATTAATCATTATGCATTAAGCAATAAAACATTCGGTGGAAATAAGGCTTAACTTTATATAAAATATGTTTAATTTGAATTTCCCGCCATTATATTTGACAAGTTAGGCTGCATCCCCATGCATCCGTATTCACGTATCCGTGATACGTGATTCACGCACGTAAAAATTTAGCCCGTCCCCATGAAAGCAAGTAGTTACGTTGTCCGTATCCGTACCCGGTATCCATATTAAATTTTGAAACTCAGCTGATGTGTAGTGGAGTGTTTTATATTATGGATTCGGAAACATTATTATTAACTGTACTCAGTTTGGCTTGTTTTCATCGACACAAATGTCAAACGTTTCGTTGATTCCTACAATTTTCTCCTTGAAACAGTCATGTTCCATTAAATTATCACATTGCGAATTTATAAACCAAAACCCATCCACAATATCCACATTTAAATAAATTGTTCTCCATTGTACATAAAAACTAAACAAAAAAGTGAACCACAACAAAATTCAAGCTTATCAATGGTTGTCAACGAAATATCTACACAAACTTGCTGTTGCTGCGTTTATACGCATGCGTTAAGCAATCCGTATCCGTGAAAAGTTAAAATTAACCAACTTTCGTCCGTTGCGTTCTTACAACGGACCGATGTATGAATTTGCTATTATAATTGGTTACAAATGATCACGTATACATGAATACGGATGCATGGGGATGCAGCCTTAGCAAGACAAGCGAGAAAATTGGCGCTTGGCTTGCTTGCTAGCAAATCAAGTAAATGCTAGCTAGCAAAGTCGTTCAACAAATTTTGCTTCCGGTTGCTTGTTTCTTCGCAGTTCAAAATATTTACTCTTTAAAAGAATCTATATAAGTCCACGGCCCATTTTAATCAGAATCAAAGAGTAAAAACAGAAGAGTACTTTATTTATACACTTTAAAGTAGTAAATTGTACTCTTTTTCTCAAGTAAAATATTTACTTTTCTTTATAATAATATTTTATACTTTTTGTAAGTATAAAGTACTCACTCGAAAGTATATACATTTTTTCCTAATCAGAAGTAAAATTTACTTTTTGAATAGCAATTATTACGAAATCATTTTTACTTACATTTGAGTAAAAACAATTCTTTAAAGAAGAAATAACTACTTTATGAAATAATTGTCTCTATTCATTAATTAGTATTCTTTATACTAAGAAAACAGTAAAAATTACTCAAATAAAAGATTCATTTAGGGACAGGTAGGTACAGAAAAATTATATAGGTATGTAAATAATACTTTATTATTCTTCATAGAAAAATACCATATTCAGTAGGTAACAAGAAAATAATTATAAACTTTTATTCGTAATTACAGTATTATTATGTACATTTAAACTACTACTTATTCATTTATTTCAAAAACTTAAATCTGCTTACAATTAGGTCATTGTCGGATGATCTACACCAATGTTTTTCTAATGAATCTTTATAAATTAAATCATTTTGAGCGACTATAAATAGAGGTGCACAACTTTGTGTTATTTCAAAACAGTGCAGTAAAGCATTATATCTAGAATTATATGACTGAATTAAAAAATAGGCTTGACTTTCAATAATAACTATTTCTTTTATTAAACCAAATTCAGAGTCTCTTAAGTAAACGAAAAAATTAGTTTTGTAATAAAATTCTTTTTTGAACCAATTTACTACAGCAATTTCTTTTTCAGAATTTTTTTTGTTAAAATTAGTTATTTCATTTTTAAAATAAAGTTCATCTAATTTTTTAAATTTCAGTGTACCACTACTTTGATTATCATATAAATTTAACGTTTTCCATTTTGCCCACATATATTGCTGATGCCGAGAAGCTGTAAGTTTACATATATTATTATAATTATGCAATTTATTTATTAGACAAGAAAAATAATAATGTTTACTTTCGTAGCGCATGCTCCATATATTAATTAGATTACCTAAGTTTTTCGTGACATCTGGGTAATGTGTAAGAAAATGTAGTTTTGGAATTAATTTACAGTTATAGGTTGTAATTAAACTTTGTAAATATACTTTTATATATTCAGATAATTCATCTCGTGATTTTTCTGTAATATATGGTGCAAAAATTATATCCATACAATTTAATAAACATTCAACTGGTTTCCACTGATTTCTAACTTCGTCATTTTGCAAGAGATCGGAAAATATTAATGGAGTAAAATGGATTAAGCACCAATGTTGAGCAGCCCTTAAACCTAACGATGTATTATTTTTGTTTATATTTATAGCTGTAGGTTTATTTTTTGACATTAGTGTTCCGTATGTATAAGATGTAATCCTCTGATATATTTCATGTAAAGAACATAACTTTTTTTCGACCAGAAAGGAGAAAAAATAACGCGAAGTATATGGTACTGCCCCTTCTAATATATCGTGCATTGGATCTACAGATATGTTTTTGAATATATCATAGTATAATAAATCATGAAAAATACATAATTTTTTAACACCCTTGACATGGCAACTTTCATCCTTTGATTTTTGAAAATTATTACGATATGAATCTCTCGTCGGCATCAATTCATTTTTTTGTGATATAGCAAACTGTGCTTCATTTTTAGGCATCGTACAAAATCTACAATAATAATTACCTGAAAATGATTCAACAAAACCAAAAAGAGTATTACCGCCAAGATTATCAGGACAGATTGTAACAATACTTCCTTTTAAGAGTTTACCATATACATAAATACCATTATTTTCCAGATGTCTAATTTCATTGTATACATGTATTAGTATGTCATTAAAATCGGAACCACTTTTAATATCATTTACAAAAAATAAAGATACTAAGTGTATATTGTGAAGGTGAGAATTTTGTGCTGGTGATATATTTAAGATAGTAAAGTAAATAGCACCAATTTTATGAATACCGGTTTTACTACCTAAGGGATTTACACAATCAAAATCGTCGTAATATAATTGTATTGCATCTGGATTTGCTTTAAAGAACTCTGACTGACAAATTTGCATCACCAAACTTCGATTTTAAACCAACAAATATATTTTTGTCATAATATATTTTATGAAATGATTGGTTATTAAATAAAAAATTTGGTGTATCTATTATAGAAATGTAAATAAATGTGGACTGTACGGGAATAATTTCATATTTTGCCGATTTTTTATTAAATTTCCTTTCAAATCGAGTTGCAATACTGATTTCTTTTGGTTTAATGTAATCTTCTCTATTTTCAAAAAATTGTTTTCTTTTGTACGATGAATTAAACTCTTCAAAAGGATTTTGAGCATTCCGTAACATACGTACAACATTTTGTTTAGTAAAAACTTCATTACTCTCGACAAGAGTACGTTCCATTTCATTTAAAGTTACATTCATATAACGATTTAAATTTGAAATAATTAAATTAGTTGTAGTTTCAGGAATGCCAAAAGCTGAAAGTTGACATACCATATCAATATTTAAAAACTTATTTAAGTTTGAATTAGTGATGTGGAAATCAGTTGCAATGTCCATTTTATTTGTTTCGGATGTGCCACAATTTTCTTGAGGTAAAGAAATATTTTCTTTAGAGTAAAAGTTATCAAAACGGCAATTTTTTACGTGTCTTCGCAAGCCACTATATGTAGAAAATACTTTCCTGCACTCTTTTGAAAACATTTTATTTTTATATTTTTTCCAAAAAATAAATGAAAATTTTGTAAATGTTTTATCATTAAAATAGAAGACGGTTGTTTAGATGAACATAAATTACAAAAATAATGTTTAATTGGACTGCTCATTTTGTTTGGCTTCTAATCTAATAAATATATCATTAATACGGGAAGTAGGAATTTCCACAATACTGAAAATTTTTATTTGGATAAAATTCCAGAATACCTTTAATGCATCATCGTATTCTGTGTTAAAAACATAGTGTGCCTTAAATTAGGATATCTACAGCCTCTACAAAATTTCTTGCTTCTGTTGAACAATTCTAAAAGATCTAAGAAAATTTCAGGTACTGTCATGTGAAATACGTATGTACATGTGTATACAGGTGTCTGTCTATAAAAATAAAAACAAATATCTCACTATAATATGACGCGTGAACAGTAGACCATGTAAGGAAAAATATTGATTATTTCAGAAAAAAATATTTTCTAAATGAGAAATAAATAGTTTTTAAATGGTTTAATTTTTAAGTATTCACTTTTCTACCAGCATTATAACAAAGTAATAGCAATGGTAATATTTTGTAGCTTGCATTAACTGTTGCCAGATACTTTTTTTACCGCTTACCGCGTGTGCAATATTTACCATAATTTAAATGTAAATTATGTTGTAGTTTTCAAATTCGTAAAAATTACATTGTTTTCCATTTGAAATCTCAAATATGACATGAGTTACTCGAAAACCGAAAGAGATACTTACGATATACATCAGACATAATTTACTTTACGTGTTACAGTATAAAGTTATTTGCTTTATAGCCAGACACCTGTATAAATATTCACCTCAATTATTTAAGCAAATTGCTAAGTCTTAGCAACATTGCTAAAAATTGTAATCAATAAAAACAAATGTAAAGTTCATGATTTTCAAGTTTTATTCAATGTTCGCTATTATTATTTGTTATTTTCTATAGTAACATTGATAACACAACAACTTTCTTACAGAATAGGGACGATTGTGTACACTTACCAGTTTGAATACAACTAATTTGTTTATAGTATTATGTCCACTTAATCGAGGTTTTGTTGATTGGCCCGCGTGATGTGGGTGGAAGAAGTAAGAGTAAACAAAATATATTTTTTGTTACTTCATCCCAATCCGTAAATTTTTAAATATGTTAAGTAAAAATAAGCAATAAATAGTTATGTAGCTTACCAGGAATGTAATCAATACTCCTACTGGAGCATTCCAAAAACACTTCTTTAATATAATTTGCATATCTTGGCCAAATTTCTAAAAAATCGTTTTGTTTCTCTGGGTATAATAAGTCAAAATCAATGTTGATCTTGAAATAATATAGATAAATTAAATAAAATGTTACAAAATTTGTAAACAATTATACTTACCAGTTTAGGGCAGTCTAAATATCGGGGATATATTTTCAACAAATCAGTCTTATTACAAGCTTTTCTTAAAACGAATGTTTTTTGTGCTTTTCTAAGATTTCATCTAATTGCTCGGTAACAATAGCATTTTTCATAAATTCTACATCATTGTCTAAGTCCCAACTCTCTTGAGATGAGCTATCAGTCGAATCATTTAAGGACACTTTCCTTTTTTTATTTTTGCGCCCTTCTGTTAGACGATACTTTTTTACCTCCCGCTACCCTTGGTAAGGGAGGTATAGGGATCGTGCTAAAAATCACATATCGAGATTTTAGTAAATGACCACGTTTTAAGGTCCCTAGAATCCAATTTTAACATTTTCACGATGATGTCTGTATGTGTGTATGTGTGTATGTGTGTATGTGTGTATGTGTGTGTGTATGTATGTGTAGGAATTTTGTCTTCACTCTAACTCAAATACTATCATTCAGAAAATTCTGAAACCTTGTATTTTCATCCTATTCTAATATGAAAAGAAGCCATTAGATTTTGGTGTAAATAGAATAACCGGAAATGGCACTTTACCTGAAGCTCATAATGGTTTTTCTTCAAAAAATACGATTAAATGCCATTTTTCGCATTTTATGTCTTATAAAAATTAAAGATTATTGAATTTTCTACAGGAATACATTAATACTTTTTCTATATGTTTTACAGATAAATTTAAAAATAATTTTTTTTATTAGTCGCGAAGTCTAAGGTAAACACAATTCCTTTGTTATACAGTTCATATTTCAAATGAATGTAACTGACAGTAAATGTCACTGTCAAAAAACTAATCATTTCAAATTAATAATAGTGACATTTTAAAAAGAAAATAATAAATAAAGCAATAGTTTTCTGCAATGGAACAGTTTGCAGCGTTAGTAAATATGTAGGTATGTATTTAAATTAATAAAAATTAAATAGCGGGAGGTTTTGTGTTGGCCACATCAGATTTTTTGTAATACTTTAATCCAAAGTATAAATACCCACTTTGATTTCTGGGATCGTAGAAAAATGACTGAAATTCATACGTAGTACAAATTTAAGAAATGTAACGCACATAAAAAAGAAAGCAATTATCGATTAAAAAAATTAGCTACATTTTTAAACGTAAAGAGTAATTTGAATTATAAAGTAATCACTTACATGTTCGACTCCGCTTGTAATGTCTTTATATATTTTGAAAATATCGACACTTGCTTGAGCAAATTCAATAATCTTCTTTTTTTCTGGGTAAGGTCCATGTTTCGAAACTAAACATTTTATTATTTCTCTTATTATTGCTCGCCTTTCAACATCCGATAGTTTATTTTCAACATGGCATTTTTTCATTAAATTTGATAAATTTTTATTTAAATAGTCAGTAAGTTCTTCAACTGTTACTGAAGCTGAAGAAAATGTGGTGTTACTCGAATCTGTATGTTGCAAAAATTTATCTAATTCAGTATCCAGTGAAGCTTCCAAAGACTAAATAAAAAATCTGATGTGGCCAACACAAAACCTCCCGCTATTTAATATTTATTAATTTAAATACATACCTACCTACGTAATTACTAACGCTGCAAACTGTTCCATTGCAGAAAACTATTGCTTTATTTACTATTTTCTTTTTAAAATGTCACTATTATTAATTTGAAGTGATTAGTTTTTTGACAGTGACATTAACTGTCAGTTACATTCATTTGAAATATGAACTGTGTAACAAACGAATTATGGTGTTTATCTTAGGCTTCGCGACTAATAAAAAAAATTATTTTTAAATTTATATGTAAAATATATAGAAAAAGTATTAATGTATTCCAGTAGAATATTCAATAATCTTTAATTTTCATAAGACATAAAATGCGAAAAAATGACATTTAATGGTATTTTTTGAAGAAAAACCATTATGAGCTTCAGGTAAAGTGCCATTTCCGGTTATCCGATTTACACCAAAATCTAATGGCTTCTTTTCATATTAGAATGGGATGGAAATACAAGGTTTCAGAATTTTCTGAATGATAGTATTTGAGTTAGAGTGAAGACAAAATCCCTACACATACACACACACATACACACATACATACACACACACATACACACATACACACATACAGACATCATCGTGAAAATGTTAAAAGTGGATTCTAGGGAACTTAAAACGTGGTCATTTACTAAAATCTCGATATGAGATTTTTAGCACGATCCCTATACCTCCCTTACCAAGGGTAGCGGGAGGTAAAAATCTGATGTGGCCAACACAAAACCTCCCGCTATTTAATTTTTATTGATTTAGATACATACCTACCTATGTATTGACTATTGCATTATATACTATTTTTTTTTTTAAATGTCACTATTATTAATTTGAAGTGATAAGTTTTCTGACAGTGACATTTACTGTCAGTTACATTCATTCAAAAAATGAACTGTGTAACAAAGAAATAGTTTTTATCTTAGGCTTCGCGACTAATAAAAAAAATTATTTTTAAATTTATCTGTAAAATATATAGAAAAAGTAATAATGTATTCCTGTAGACATAAAATTCGAAAAAATGGCATTTAATGGTATTTTTTGAAGAAAACCCATTATGAGCTTCAAGTAAAGTACGATTTCCGTTTATCCGATTTACACCAATTAGAATAGGGTAAAAATACAAGGTTTCAGAATTTTTTGAATGATAGTATTTGAGTTAGAGTGCAAACAAAATTCGTACACATACACACACACACACACACACACACACACACACACATACACACATACAAACATCATCGTTAAAATGTTAAAAATGGATTCTAGGGACCTTAAAACGTGGTCATTTACTAAAATCTCGATATGAGATTTTTATCACGATCCCTATACCTCCCTTATCAAGGGTAGCGGGAGGTAAAAAGTACAGATATTAAAATATTTCAATATAAAACTAACGATAACAATAAATTACCGAAGTTAATGATACAGTTGTAGCATTTGGAGATATTTTTTCCTGCACTTTTACTGGTGCTGAAAGACAAAATAATTTTTTAATAAATATAAAATTTGTTGGTAATAAAAAAGAAATTACCTAGTTCTGTGAAGGATGGTTCATTTGTAACAACTTTAACACTGAAATTAATGTCGCCTTTATATTGTTCGTACAAAATTACAAAAATATTTTCTTCCAAAAAATTTCCCTGTAAGTCGGTAAACCCGACAAAATTAGAAATGCTCAGTGAAGAAACAACTAAAAAATGTACAACGTATTTATATTTACGCATATATAAACAAGAAGCACGTATATTAATACCGGACTAAACAAAGTCGTCGTAAATTAATATTTCTCCCGATTGTACAATAGGGACGTAATGTTTTCTTTCGTAATAAATGCAAGGTAACAACATTTTTTCGTAATTCTTTATCAATATATTTTACCTTAATTCCTTAATAACTGCCGAAGAACACGCTGGTAAACAGTGAACACACTGATCGACATGCCCGAACTTGCATGAAAAATTGCTCTTTTAAAGAGTAAAATATGCTCTTTTGTAGAGTAAAATACGTTTCTTTTTAGAATAAATTGTAATTTTACTTTAGCAGAGTTTACTCTTAATAGAATTATATTTTATTCTTAAGTCTTGTAAAATTTACTTTTCATAAAAGTCAAATAATTATTATTTTTACCTCTCGCTAAGAGAGGTATTGGATTCATGCTAAAATTCGCATATCCAGATTTTATTGAATAAGCACGATTTAAGGTCCCTACAATCCGATTATAACATTTTTAAAATGATGTCTGTGTGTGTGTGTGTGTGGATGTATGTATGTGTGTGTGTGTGTATGTATGTATGTATGTGTGTATGTATGTCTGGATGTTGTAGTCACGATTCCTCAAAAACTATAAGACTTAAAAAATATTTAACTGCAGTTTCCTCAATCTGATATTCCTGGGAAGAGCTGAAAAGGTTTTGGTAACAATTGAACAACCGGAAGTAATAGTTTCTTAGAAAAATTCTTCTAAATATACTTTTTTGGGAGTTTTTTTTTTATTAAATATGGAAGAACATAAAATTCTCCATCTAATACACTTAAAATTTTTATTATATCTTGTATAGATTTAGAGATAAATACACTATAATCTATAGAGTAAACTAAATCGCAGAGGCCAAGGCACTAAGGAAACCAGTTGACAAATTCCAATGTTTATAACATGACACATGTTATTGTCAAATATCAACAGATTTAGTGGCATTCTGATAGCTTTTTCTGGGAAGTATATTTACCTTTTCTTATTGTTTTATTAATTAAATATTTGAAATTATAGGTAAAATTGTGGTAAAATGCATATATCCATCAGAAATACCGCCAATCTGGTTAATGAATTGGAACAATATATGACATTTAGAAACTTCCTCATACAATGAAAAATAGATAGAATTAGATGTGTGCAGAAGACAGGTTAAATATAATAAAAAACAATATTTGGGTAATGTTTTATAATATTTTGTTATAAAACGACGGTTCGAAAGCGAAGTGCAATACAATACTTATATAGCCTAATATGGAAATGGCGAGAGGTCTTGTGCTGGCCACAACAGATTTTTATTTTAGCAAAATAATCAAATTATTATTGTAAGAAGTAAAACATGTTGTTTCAAAGAGTAAAATATGCTCTTTTTAGAATAAATTACAATTTTACTTGGGTAGAGTTTACTCTTTATAGAATTATATTTTACTCTGCTCTTTTGTAGAAATTAATATGTACTAAGCAGAAAAATAAAAAATTACACTTAAAATATTAAAAATCTCATTACTCCTACTTAAATTTTTACTTTTACTCTTTAATTTTGAACTGTGTTGTTTTGCTGGGCTTATTGAACGCACATATAGTTTTGATGTCGGCTAGCCAGAAAGAGAGAGATATACTTGGTCTAGTTCGTGAATTTCTCGCTAGAGGCCACTCGGATATAACAGTGTAATTGACTCCGAAAGTGATGACGTCAAAATCGAGCGGGAATTACAAAACCTGAAAGTACGCTTCCGGTTTCTTAACTGCATCTTGAAAGAGTTTGTTGTGAACGAACCATACTAGCGCTAAATTTGAATAGCTGTCATCAAAGTTGTAAAGTATAAATAAAACTTTTTTAGCATTAAAAATTGTTTCTTATAAAGCTAATTTTATAACAATATTTTGCAATATAAGGTATGCAAAATTTAAAAAGTAGATTACCATATAATAAAATATATTTGTCACATACGTATAAATAATATAAAGAGTGTTAATGAATACGTGTTACAAATTTATGGGGTATATAGGGGATGCAAAAATAAAATAAACAAAATTAGTAACTGTAGTGAGAGATCGTAACAGCCAACGAAAATTAAGAAATATAATGTATGCACTTTTCCTTTTATAATATTAAGGTCTGCGTCATAAACCATTTCATGGACAATGGACATCACAGACCAAATGAACATGGTTTTATTCCACTGCATTTTCACCACGAACAATAAGTCTCTCGTCATCCACAAAAAAAAAAAACTTATTATTGTAGAAAAACGAATCACTTGTTCTTGTTTCTTGTGCCACTGTAATTTGTAAAAGTTCAAAATCGTACCAGATGAGATAACAAGCGTGACTAAAACACTACGAATCGAATTGAAAGTAAGAACGGAGAGAATAAGTGATCAGATGCAGAATACCAATACCAATCCTTTAAACAATAGCTAGATCTATAACTATAGAATCAGAGGAAAATCTTTTCGTCCTCGCTGAAGAATAACAAGAGCCACAATAACATTATTTCTTGGAATTTATTAAAATTTACTTCAATATAAGGTTTCTTAAAACAAATTACGCATATATTTTAATTTATTCTTTTACTTTAAATACATAAAACAGGAATATGTAACAAAATCACATCATTACATTTTCTAGTTTTCAAATAAGACAAATGACAGCTATTTAAATTTGGCGCTAGTTCGGTTCGTTCACAATAAACTCTTTCAAGAAACCGGAAGCCTACTTTCAGGTTTTGTAATTCCCGGTCGATTTTGACGTCACGCTTTCGGAGTCAATTTGTCATTTGCGGTTTTGTTTTTAAGTGACACGTTGGTTTTTATTTAATATCAAAGATTATAAACAAATAAATAAACAAACAAAACATGTTGGAATAGAATTAGATTGCACCATAATTCTGTATTTTTATTTATTAATTTTACCCTCAAATTCATTTGGCAACACAAGCAAGGTATACAAGCTGTACTCTTGGCAACCCTGTTGGACCATGCAAGTAAATGTCAAAGCCCATGCTTCATATGAAAAAATTAACGCGTTTTTGTCTTTTTAGCATAATATGAACTAGATACGAGATGCCGGGAACGCTTAGGATTGAGAGAGATAGATATATTGGCTTAAAATTCGTACTGAGCATGTGCGACACTGAGGAACGTGCTGACCTGTTTTGCTGTTTTGCTCGCTGGGCCTCGGGCAGTGGCAGTGAGGAGTGAGGCTGTCGGCTGGCTGCTTTATATTTGTGGTCTGTGTATGTCAACGAGCTATAAGTACTAAATATAGAGTGGCGGATGGGCGCTGCTGGCCGTACACAATTGGACGCCATGTCTATTATAACCTGCCAGGCAGGTTGCAGCCCACCAGTAATATTTCTGAATTATTTTTAACGAAATAATTTAACTTCTATATTGCAATTATAAATGTAAATAATACAATTTGTGGCAAAACGTTTTATTCTGACATATATCTTATTTCGAAATAAATAAATATATTAATGCGTATTTAGTTTCACAGATATATAATATGGATGTTGTGAAACTATTGAAAAATAACAGTTAATATGAAAAATATAACTCCATTAATACAATATATTGAAAAAGTAGCAAGGTAAATAGGTAGGTACATAAAAACAAAAATAGTGAATATTAATATATATATATATATATATATATATATATATATATATATATATACAGGGTGTCTCTTAAATAGGGGGACATGGCTTAACCACAGATTCCTGAGGCTAAAATAAGACGATTTAACCAAACTTGCTTCTACCGGAAAGTGTACCATTTAGCCAGAATTCTGCTTCAAAGTTCTTCGAATAAAAATTAATTTTGCTTATAATATTCGGACGCTTTATTCGATTTGGATGAAATTTGTTATGACAGTTTATATGGTTATAAGTCATCTTTTAAGGTGATACTTGTTATTATTAGTAAACCACTAGTGTATGAAACTTAGGTCTCCCAACATTAATTAGACCGTAACTTTTTAATGACAATGCCGAAAACGTGAAATTATTTTTCCTCAGAAAGATACATTCAATAGTAAACTTTTCTCTCTCTGTATAATTTGTGATATCTGTTACGGTTCACACAGAAAAAAATAAAATCTGAGTGTCTGCACTGCTAAATTTTTAAAATAAATTTAATCTAGCAGTCTATCCAAATGTCAAACAAGTAATTTTTAATGACAGTAACGAGTTGTCAATCTTTACAACTTGTTTAGGAGTAAACTAAGATATGTAATCGTCTTATTTATAATAATGGTAGTAAAATACTATTAGGCCGAACACACGGATGTTACTAATTTTAGAATATTGCGAAGAAAATTTTTGACAACCCGTAAAACAATTGTTACTGTAATTAGAAATTAGGTGTTTGACATTTGGATAGATTGCTAGATTAAATTTATTTAAAAAATTTAGCAGTGCAGACACTAAGATTTTATTTTTTTCTGTGTGAACCGTAACAGATATCACAAATTACACAGAGAGACAAAAGTTTACTATTGAATGTATCTTTCTGAAGAAAAATAATTTCACGTTTTCGGCATTGCCATTAAAAAGTTACGGTCTAATTAATGTTGGGAGACCTAAGTTTCATACACTAGTAGTTCACTAATAATAACAAGTATCACCTTAAAAGATGACCTATAACAATATAAACTGTCATATCAAATTTCATCCAAATCGAATAAAGCGTCCGATTATTATAAGCAAAATAATTTTTTTTTCGAAGAACTTTGAAGCAGATTTCTGGCTAAACGGTACACTTTCCGGTAGAAGCAAGTTTGGTTAAATCGTCTTATTTTAGCCTCAGGAATCTGTGGTTAAGCCATGTCCCCCTATTTAAGAGACACCCTGTATATATATATATATATATATATATATATATATATATATATATATATACAGTATGTCTCATTTAGAGGTGCCACCATTGGGATCTGGAGAACTATAAGAGATGCGATGTCGGTTAAATGGAACTCTTTGTGCGTCTTTGGGAGGCCATCTCAGATTTGCTTTTATTTTTCCAAAAATACTCATAGGGCACTAGATAATGACGAAAAACTGAATATTGTTGATTTTCTCTTTTTCAAATAATTTCTAATCTCTTAATAATTGAGAAAAAAGTTTCAAATATAAGAGATAGATATTTTTGTTAACTAATCAGTGGCGTGCGAAATAAATTTTTATATCTGTAAATTTTTGAGATATAACACAAACTTATATTTTTTTAAATGGAACCCATATCTGATTTTAGTCTCAAGAAAATAATCATTTTTTTCTCTTTTCAATGATGTAAGGGTTATTATGTATTATATTTGTTTTGCTCCTAAAATTTAATTTTTCTCTTTATTTTCCTGAATTTTCTTATTATTTCCCAAAAAACATTATTATTTTTATTAATTATATTGTATTTGATTAAAATAATTTGTTTTATGCCTTTGTTACTTAATATTTTCATTCTAGACTCATAATTACAAATTACACTATGATGTGCCAAGGGCGACCTGATACAAAATTTTATAAAAATTAATTTGATACGAGTTTTGAGCAAAATTTTTTAACGAAATAAATTATTTAAATACTAGGAGTATTTCCAAATAGAAATCTACCAATATTTTCAAAATAATTGTAAATTTAATACAAAATAAGGAAAAAATAATAATTTTGAAGGCAAAACAAATATAAAACATAATAACCCTTATATCGTTGACAAGAGAAAAAAATATTTATTATTTTGAGACTAAAATCAGATATGGGTTCCATTTAAAAAAACATAAGTTTCGCACGCCACTGATTAGTTAATAAAAATATCTATCTCTTATATTTAAAACTTTTTTCTCAATTATTAATAGATTAGAAGTTATTTGAAAAGGAAAAAACAACAATATTCAGTTTTTCGTCATTATCTAGTGCCCTATGAGTATTTTTGGAAAAATAAAAGCAAATCTGAGATGGCCTCCCAAAGGCGCACAAAGAGTTCCATTTAACCGACATCGCATCTCTTATAGTTCTCCAGATCCCAATGGTGGCACCTCTAAATGAGACACACTGTATATATATATAGTTCTCCAGATCCCAATGGTGGCACCTCTAAATGAGAAACACTGTATGTATATATATATATATATATAGAGGTGCCACCATTGGGATCTCGAGAACTATAAGAGATACGATGTCGGTTAAATGGAACTTTTTATGCGCCTTTGGGAGGCCATCTCAGATGTGCTTTTACTTTTCCAAAAATTCTCATAGGGCACTAGATAATGACGAAAAACTGAATATTGTTGATTTTTTCTTTTTCAAATAACTTCTAAACTATTAATAATAGAGAAAAAAGTTTCAAATATAAAAGATGGATATTTTTATTAACTAACCAGTGGCGTACGGAATAAATTTTTATATCCGTAAATTTTTGAGATATAACACAAACTTATATTTTTTTAAATGGAACTCATATCTGATTTTAGACTCAAAAAAATCAATATTTTTTTTCTCTTTTTAACGATGTAAGGGTTATTATGTTTTATATTTGTTTTGCCTTCAAAATTATTATTTTTTCCTTATTTTGTAGTCAATTTACAATTATTTTGAAAATATTGGTAGTTTTCTATTTGGAAATACTCCTTGTATTTCAATAATTTATTTTGTTAGAAAATTTTGCTCAAAATTCGTATCAAATTAATTTATATATTTTGTATCACGTCGCCCTTGGCTCATCATAGTGTAATTTGTAATTATGAGTCTAGAATGAAAATATTAAGTAATAGAGGCATAAAACAAATTATTTTGATCAAATACAATATAATTAATAAAAATAATAATGTTTTTTTGGGAAATAATAAGAAAATTCAGGAAAATAAAGAGAAAAATTAAATTTTAGGAGCAAAACAAATATAAAACATAATAACCCTTACATCATTGAAAAGAGAAAAAAAATATTGATTTTTTTGAGACTAAAATCAGATATGGGTTCCATTTAAAAAAATATAAGTTTGTGTTATATCTCGAAAATTTACGGATATAAAAAATTTTGTACGCCACTGGTTAGTTAATAAAAATATCTATCTTTTATATTTGAAACGTTTTTCTCAATTACTAATAGTTTAGAAGTTATTTGACAAAGAAAAAATCAACAACATTCAGTTTTTCGTCATTATCTAGTGCCCTATGAGAATTTTTGGAAAAACAAAAGCACATCTGAGATGACCTTACAAAGGCGCACAAAAAGTTCCATTTAACCGACATTGTATCTCTTATAGTTCTCGAGATCCCAATGGTGGCACTTCTAAATGGGACACACTGTATATATACAGGGTGTCTCTTAAATAGGGGGACATGGCTTAACTACAGATTCCTGAGGCTAAAATAAGACGATTTAACCAAACTTGCTTCTACCGGAAAGTGTACCATTTAGCCAGAATTCTGCTTCAAAGTTCTTCGAAAAAAAATTAATTTTGCTTATAATAATCGGACGCTTTACTCGATTTGGATGAAATATGGTATGACAGTTTATATGGCTATAAGTCATCTTTTAAGGTGATACTTGTTATTATTAGTGAACCACTAGTGTATGAAACTTAGGTCTCTCAACATTAATTAGACCGTAACTTTTTAATGACAATGCCGAAAACGTGAAAATAATTTTCTTCGGAAAGATACATTCAATAGTAAACTTTTGTCTCTCTGTGTAATTTGTGATACCAGTTACGGTTTACACAGAAAAAAATAAAATCTGAGTGTCTGCACTGCTAAATTTTTAAAATAAATTTAATCTAGCAGTCTATCCAAATGTCAAACAAGTAATTTTTAATGACAGTAACGAGTTGTCAATCTACACAACTTGTTTAGGAGTAAGCTGAGATATGTAATCGTCTTATTTATAATAATGGTAGTAAAATACTATTAGGCCGAACAAACGGATGTTACTAATTTTAGAATATTGCGAAGAAAATTTTTGACAACCCGTAAAACAATTGTTACTGTCATTAAAAATTACTTGTTTGACATTTGGAAAGACTGCTAGATTAAATTTATTTTTAAAATTTAGCAGTGCAGACACTCAGATTTTATTTTTTTCTGCGTGAACCGTAACAGATATCACAAATTACACAGAGAGACAAAAGTTTACTATTGAATGTATCTTTCTGAAGAAAAATAATTTCACGTTTTCGGCATTGCCATTAAAAAGTTACGGTCTAATTAATGTTGGGAGACCTAAGTTTCATACACTAGTGGTTCATTAATAATAACAATTATCACCTTAAAAGATGACCTATAACCATATAAACTGTCATACCAAATTTCATCCAAATCGTATAAAGCGTTTTGTTATTATAAGCAAAACTAATTTTTTTTTCGAAGAACTTTGAAGCAGATTTCTGGCTAAATGGTAAACTTTTCGGTAGAAGCAAGTTTGGTCAAATCGTCTTATTTTAACCTCAGGAATCTGTGGTTAAGCCATGTCCCCCTATTTAAGAGACACCCTGTATATAAATACAAATCTCTAATGTATTACCTACCTACGTAAGTCGTAGCTGTTTTCGATTCTGTTTTATCCTGACTGGCATTTTCTTCTCTGTCATTTAGATTGTCAACAAAGAAATTATTTATTGCGGACAACGTAATAACCCTTTCAGCCATTGCAAACAACAAAAACGAAAAAACTTGTAACCACTTTAAAGACAAACAGCATCAAATCCAAAACTAACCTACAAATTTAGTTGATCTATCAAAATATCAACGTTCATCATATTTAAGACTGCACCAAGTTAGGACATATGTTACTATTTGCAATTCTACTTTCTTTAAACTAAAATTATGCTTAACTTATTATTTTGTTTATACTTTTACTATACAGAAAGCAAAGAGTATTGTTAAAAGTTAGTAAGAAACTCAAAATTGTACTTAAGAAACACAGAATAGCTTTAATAATATGAAATGAAAATGTGCTTCCATAAGAACTTCATATATTCTGATTTGATTTAGGGTTTCGCGCCAAACGTGAATCTGAATCTCACTAATGTGGTCTATTGTAAAGAAGACAGGTATCCGCCAAAAATGTAAGAAGGTAGTACAATTTAAACACGAATAAAAAATAAATAAAAATCGCTTCCTACTTCATTATACAATTTCACAGCTCTATTTTAAATAAAATACAATATTTATATTATTTACATTAGAAATAAATGTTATTAATTTTTATTTTTAAATGTTTCGTTTTTCATTTTGTTTCTTTTTATTTCAAACAGTACATCCCCTCCAAAATACTTTCCTGAGACGCCACTGCCATGCATTACTTTCAAATCTGGAGTCTGCGCACGCCTGATTCTACGCCAATTTTTTGTTATCCTCCTTCCTCTTTAAAATATTTATATTTGCATCTCTCTCGATCCTAAGCGTTCCGTAGATTGCATTGTACAGCATAGGGCTTCTCATACTGTTTTCACATTAGAACTTTAAGATCGGATGTTAAAATCAGGAGGACTTTAAACGTTAGTGTCTTTACGCACGTATACACTGTAAGTGCCCTTATCTTTAAGACAGAAATTTGCGTCTTAAAGTGCGGTCACGTGGTTTTCGTTGCCAACATATTCTAAATTTTCGGTGATTGTCAGTATTTGGTTTGGGGGTTATGTGTAAAAATGAGTGTATTAAATATAAATATTGGAAATGACTGGAAATAACTTCTATCTGGGTACTACGCAATCACAGCAATGATAGTACGTATGTAAAGTACCCTTACGATACGAAAGTACCACACACCAAACCGGAAATTGGTAACTTTTATGATACCAACTTGAAGAATAAATGGATAATAATAGATGGCAGCGATTTAAACATCTAGCGTGAACATCAACCAATCTTTAAGTCCAATGAACTTATAGGGCAATTCTGAACAAATCTGTAAATATGTAAAAACCTGACAAAAACGCAACTATTTTTGTTTATTAATATAAAATTATACATTAGGGTCGCAACTTTCGTTGCGATTTTGTTTATTTATTTACATATTTACAGATCTGTAAAACTTACAGATTTGTTCAGAATTGACCCTGTGTTTTAAAGTTCTAATGTGAAAACAGCATCATATCTAGTTCTGTAAAGTTGTAAAGTCAGGTATTGTGGTGACTGTCAAGACAACTATCGGAGTAGCTGGCAAGCGACTAACATGTTTTGTTATTACATTTAATTTAAAGCTAAAAGTTAGCCATGTATTGTTTATTTTGAAAAATCACAGGCATCTGAAAAAAAGGAATGCAACAAAAAAAAAAGCTTCATAGCAACATAAATAAAAAAATAATAATAAGTCAGTAATGAGCCAAGTAATGGTTCAGAAGTAATTTAGCTCCTCTTTCTTTCATTCCTTTTTTTGGGCCTCAATTTATCTTAATACAAAATTATAATTCTCATAAAATCGTTTCTTTCTTTACTTAGTAGTGGGGCAAAATTATATTTTCAGGAAAGTGTAAAGTGTTGTGCATTTGTGTTGTGCTCCGAGACCGCTGTTGTACTAAACAGCGGACACACCTTAATCTACGAATTGGACCAACCGTGCTGTCGCCACTTGGCGGTTTTAATCCGGCGAATTACGCCCCTGCTTCTACACTGCCCTCCTCTCGAGTTCCTCCTGCAGGAGCTTCTGCCCATATCCAGCCCTGCGCCCTTGGTGGCGTCACTTTGCCAGCCTCACAACCACGTGTGAGGCCTCCTCCTTCTGAACCTCCTACCTTACTGAATCTGGCCGTCACCGCTTCCAGACCAGTTACCGTCTGCAGAATTCATCCAGTCTTCCAAGTCCCGTCAAGATCCTGCCTCCTAGTCACATCCCGTTTTTTCTAGTCAAGGTCAGTGCTTCTTTAGTTTTTTGACAATCACCACAATCTCAGCTTGCGAGTTTTTGTTGTTTACTATTTAAAGTCTATTGGTCCTTCGAGCATTTTACATAATTATACATAATTTTTGGTCCTTCGAGCCGGATCTTCCACGGTAAAAATTTGATACTATGGAAATCCAATTAAAGTCATTGAAAGCCCTAGCAAAGGGCTATGAATCTCGTATAGTAAAATTGCACGAACTCGCGAAAAAATGCACTCCAACTGACACGCGTAATAATGAACGCTTCTTGGACGAATCCCAAGAAGTCGATTTGTTAAGAGATGAATTTAAAAACGCCTGTATCCGTATAAATGACCTTGAGCTGGCTAATGACACTGGTTTTGAACCTAGCTTCGAAACTCTAATGACTATTGAAATGTATTTTTCAAAAATCAAACGAACGCGTAGCGAGCTAGCTTTGTCGTCTCCCAAGGCACAACAGTCAAAGTCAGGCACGGAAATTAATAAAATTAAAAAACTTCCCCCTATTGAACTGCCATCATTTAATGGAAAAGTAGAAATGTGGCCATTATTTTACCAGTCGTTTAAATCAAACGTTCACGAGAACGTGGCGCTCACAAACGAGCAACGGATTAGTTATCTTATAGGTAAACTCACTGGTAATGCTTTGGAAGTAACGGGAGGGATATTGCCCACACCCGAAAATTACAATATTATTTGGGATGGCTTGGTAAAGCAATACCAGGATAATCGAACAATGGCTAAGCAATACTTAGATAACATTCTAAATATAAAGTCTAGTTCAAGAAACCCAAATGATTTAATAACATTTGTTAATAAATTCTCAGCTTCAGTCGAAGCTCTTAAACAACTCAAAATTCCAGACGTTCTGGATTTTGTTTTATTAAACTGCGCGTCTAAAAAGGTCGATTCAGAGATCGTACAACTATTTGATACGATATTCCGTAAAACGGAATTTCCCTCTTGCCAAACCTTTTTAGAATTTGTCCGGGATCAAGCAAAAATCCTGGAGCGGTCTTCATCTGTAAAAGGCCCACCAAAAATGGCGAAGCATCAGCGCACATTTTTGGCGGCAGATGAAACCCCAATCAAATCATTCAAACCAAAATCTTGTATTTTGTGTAACAGTGCGGAACATTCCAAACTGTATTATTGTGATAAATTCATTAAAATGTCAGTCCAAGACAGATTTGGGTTTATCAAATCTAAAAATGCATGTTATAATTGCTTATCCAATGTTCATGCAGGTAAAGCCTGTGCCTTGCTCACCACATGTCGGGTATGTCACGGGAAACACCATACACTTTTGCATTTTTCAACTCCTCCAAAATCTCCCGCCAAAAAAATAGCGGAATCGGAGAATGACACTTCATGTCATGTATCCATAAACAACCAAGGTTATATTCTATTGTCAACTGCACAAGTTTACGCTACAGATATAAACAAGGGTAAACAAGTTATCAGATGCTTGCTGGATAATGGGTCACAAAATAACCTTATAACTAAAGATTGCTGCAAACGATTAAAATTAAAAATTACCCCCCTTAAAAATTCAAAAGTCACGGGGATCGGGATGACAAGTCGCCCGGCTTTCGGGTATGTAAATCTTAAAATAGAATCCCGAGTTTCGCCCTATAGATACAATTTAAAGGCTCTGGTAGTCGAACATATAACGAATAACTTACCTTCTTGCAAGCTAACCGTTTCCAAATATCCGTCTTTCAAATCCATTCTCTTAGCCGATAATACTTGGAATATCCCGGGAAAAATCGACGTAATATTGGGGGCTCAAATATATCCGTCGCTGCTTCTCTCAAAACGAGTAGGAAGAGCTCCTACAGCTTATGAAACAACGTTAGGTTATGTTCTTTTAGGAGAACTTGACAATAAATTATTACAACAAGAGTCTTTTTCGTCCTTTTCTGCATTCACTCAAAATAACTTAGCATCCTGTTTACATAAGTTTTGGGAGCTAGAAGAAATGCCAAACAATGCAATAATGAGTCCTGAAAATGCTGAATGTGAGAAAATATTTGTACAAACGACCAAACGTTTGGAGAATGGCAGATATATGGTACACTTACCATTTCAGAAGGATCCAGATTTGCTGGGGAATTCTCGTTTAATGGCCGAACGCCGGCTATCTCATTTGGAAAAACGCTTTTCCCAGTCATTAAATTTACAAAGCCAGTATAACGCCATAATAAATGAGTATTTAGAAAAGGGTTATCTGTCAGAAGTAACGTCAAACGAAGACGGATACTTCATTCCACATCACGCTGTCATTCGTGAAGACAAGGCTACAACGAAAGTTAGAATAGTGCTAGACGCTAGCGCTAAAACTCATACGGGGCTATCGCTGAATGATTTATTATACCCGGGCCCAAATTTACAAGCAGACTTGTTCAATTTATTATTAAATTTCAGGCTATTTCCGATAGCTTTGACAGCTGACATAAAGCAAATGTACTTACAAGTTATGGTGTCAGAACATCACAGAAAATATCAGAAAATTCTTTATAGATTTAATCCCTCTGAAGCAATCAGAGTATTTCAATTCAATCGTATTTGTTTTGGCATAAAATCTAGCCCTTATTTAGCAATGAGAACTATCCACCAATTAGCTGACGATGAAGGTCAAAATTATCCAAATGTCGCGCAATTAGTAACCTCTGAAATGTACATGGACGACTTAGTTTTATCGGCATTAAATACAAACTTAGCCAGCAATATTATACGCGATTCAATTAACTTAATGTCAGCTGGCGGATTCGAATTAGTAAAATGGGCCAGTAATAATGAATCACTCATTGAAAGCTTACCAAATTCACACAAAACAAATCTAGACTTCTCTCATGGAGAACAGCTAAAAATTCTAGGCATGTCCTGGGCTCTGAAAACTGACACATTTACTTTCCAAACGTCAAACTTTGACACATCACACTGTACGAAACGAATTATATTATCAACTGTTGCAAGATTGTTTGATGTACTTGGATTAGTCTCACCCGTTATACTATATGCCAAGCTGCTAATAAAGGAATTATGGCAAGCTGGGATATCATGGGATGACATCCCTCCCAACAATATTTCTGCAAAATTTGTCAATCTCATGTCAGAATTTATTTATTTGGAGGAAATGTCAATTCCTCGCCATATCGGTATTTCAGAAAACTGTAAAGTAAATCTTGTGGCTTTTTGCGATGCCAGCGAAGTTGCATACGGTTGCGCCATCTACCTACAAATAACGGAAGTTAACAATATTACAAGCAGATTACTATGTTCGAAATCAAAGGTAGCGCCCATGAAAATTATTACCCTGGCTAGACTTGAACTTTGCGCGGCGTTACTTATGGCAAGGTTGGTAAATTATGTCAGTGAAAAAATAATTAAAAAATATCCAATCGAAAATATATATGCATTTTCGGATTCTATGATTGTATTATCCTGGATAAAATACTTCTTTCATGTATCAGGGAAACAGAATCCAAGTGATCTAATATCCAGAGGAGCACTCCCAACTCAATTAATTCATTGTAAATCATGGTGGCATGGTCCCAACTGGCTTCAATCAAAGGAGGAAAATTGGCCTATTAAGCAATTAAATCCTTTGCCAGTTGATCAACTACCTGAACTAAGATCAAAAACTTTTACTACTACCTCATCTACGAATGATTATTCCGTTTTATATACTTTGGCACAAAATATATCTTCTTGGCACAAGTTACTAAGAATAACAAGTTATATTTTAAAATTCGGTAAAAAACTGTTTTTTAAAACTTATATTTCCGCATCGGATTTAGCCATGGCAGAATCACATGTACTAAGGGCTTTACAAAGTATATATTTCCACGAAATAATAAGAACTCTGCAAAGAGGAAAACTTATAAAGGATAAACAAATACTAAAACTAGCGCCATTCCTAGACGAAAACGGAATATTGCGAGTAGGAGGAAGACTATCCAACGCAATATTACCGTTTGAAGTCAAACATCCAGTTTTACTGCCCAAGTCAGACCACATAGTAGAACTAATCATAGATTATTATCATAATTCAAACTGTCATGCTGGAACAGATTTGCTGCTAGCAATAATTCGGCAAAAATACTGGATCATTGCTGGTAGAGGCGCCATCAAGCAAAAATTGTACAGATGCAACAAATGCTTCAGGACAAAACCGGTTAATACACAACCAAAAATGGGGGATTTACCTAACTATCGCGTAACTGAAGTAAAGCCATTCGCTCATACAGGCGTAGACTATGCAGGCCCAATTAAATTCATAAAATCTAGGCATAAAGGTCAGCACGCAAAAAAGGCATACATTTGTCTTTTTATTTGTTTAACAATAAAGGCCATTCATATTGAAGTAGTCTCGGATTTAACAGTAATTTCCTTTATTAACGCATTTAAAAGATTTTCATCAAGAAGGGGGCCCATTTCTCATTTATACTCAGATAATAGCACCACCTTTATAGGAGCTCGAAATAAATTCAACGAGCTATATAAATTTGTGCAGTCGACTATATTCCACAAAACACTATCCAGCGAATTAGCAATGAAGGGAATAGAATGGAAAACAATCCCTCCCTTCAGTGCTAATTTCGGAGGAATTTGGGAGGCCGCAATAAAAAGTTGTAAGAAACATCTATTTAGGGTCATAGGTAAACAATTGTTAAGCTACGAAGAGTTGATAACACTATTAACACAAATAGAAGCAGTCTTAAATTCCCGTCCTCTGTGTGCCCAAGGCTCAGAGCACAATCCAGAATTGTTGACCCCAGCCCATTTTTTACTTCAAACCCCATTAAAGCATTTACCTATTGCCGAAGTTAATCCCAATTTAATCCATCGTAAATACTTATTAGATTCATTAATAAAATCATACTGGGAAAAGTGGCAGTTAGAATATTTGACAACATTACAAACACGCCAAAAATGGCTAACGTCAAGTAGTCCAATAAAGTTGGGGCAAATAGTCATAGTTAAAGAACATAGACTGCCCCCTTTAGACTGGCCACTAGGTATTATTACCAAATTATATTTTGGAAATGACAAAATAGCTCGCGTCGCGTTGGTTAAGTTGGAAAATAGCGTCATCAAACGCCCAGTTAATAAACTGTGCCCACTGCCAGCGCAATAGACAGCTCAATTGTCATCAATTTGCATTATTGTTATTAATTTATTTACTGTCACTCTGACACAACGTCACTTTGACACATTGTCAAGTAGACGTAACATCATTTGTTCATTGTCACTCGATTTTTCTGTCAAGTTGATCATTCGTTCCTTCTCGCTTCCTAGCAACCGTTCAATTGCAGTGCATTGTTGCGAGATCAAATAATTCATTGTTAGACGCGAATTTCTGGCGCCCGGGAATATGTAAAGTTGTAAAGTCAGGTATTGTGGTGACTGTCAAGACAACTATCGGAGTAGCTGGCAAGCGACTAACATGTTTTGTTATTACATTTAATTTAAAGCTAAAAGTTAGCCATGTATTGTTTATTTTGAAAAATCACAGGCATCTGAAAAAAAGGAATGCAACAAAAAAAAAAGCTTCATAGCAACATAAATAAAAAAATAATAATAAGTCAGTAATGAGCCAAGTAATGGTTCAGAAGTAATTTAGCTCCTCTTTCTTTCATTCCTTTTTTTGGGCCTCAATTTATCTTAATACAAAATTATAATTCTCATAAAATCGTTTCTTTCTTTACTTAGTAGTGGGGCAAAATTATATTTTCAGGAAAGTGTAAAGTGTTGTGCATTTGTGTTGTGCTCCGAGACCGCTGTTGTACTAAACAGCGGACACACCTTAATCTACGAATTGGACCAACCGTGCTGTCGCCACTTGGCGGTTTTAATCCGGCGAATTACGCCCCTGCTTCTACACTGCCCTCCTCTCGAGTTCCTCCTGCAGGAGCTTCTGCCCATATCCAGCCCTGCGCCCTTGGTGGCGTCACTTTGCCAGCCTCACAACCACGTGTGAGGCCTCCTCCTTCTGAACCTCCTACCTTACTGAATCTGGCCGTCACCGCTTCCAGACCAGTTACCGTCTGCAGAATTCATCCAGTCTTCCAAGTCCCGTCAAGATCCTGCCTCCTAGTCACATCCCGTTTTTTCTAGTCAAGGTCAGTGCTTCTTTAGTTTTTTGACAATCACCACAATCTCAGCTTGCGAGTTTTTGTTGTTTACTATTTAAAGTCTATTGGTCCTTCGAGCATTTTACATAATTATACAAGTTCATATAATGCTATGAGATATATGGTTTTTGTAAGTTTTTTTTTACAGATTTGTAGATCTGTAAGAATTATAGGCCTGGGTCTGTCATTTGACTAGAGTATTTTTTTGCGAAAATAAATCCAGCGTAGATCTAGCAACAGCGCATCACAAATGGCGGATACCAGCACTTGTTAGCGCAGTTGGCGCGAATTTTGACATTATTTGTCATTTTGAATTGGAACGATTCAGATCATTCAGACAATTATTGAGTTTATGTTTTTTGTGTTTATCGTCTTTTGTAGTTCTTTTATGTGTTAAAAACCCCACAGATAGTTATTGTGTTTATGTTTTTTCATCCGAGGTTGCCAAACGCTCGCTAGTCGGATATGTCATTTATTTGTCAGTATGGTTGACAGATATTTTAATGAATTTTCAGTTACTTATATTCAAATATCTTCAGAACTGCACGTCAGAATACTTTGTTGTAATTTTTACGTAATCTATGATAGTTGATTAAAACAAATTTCAGTATTTTGTATCTTTATCTATAGAAGTTGTAGTAAAACTATATAAAAAATCTGATGTGGCCAACACAAAACCTCCCGCTATTGAATTTTTATTAATTTAAATACATACTTACGTATTTACTACCGCTGCAAACTGTTCCATTGCAGAAAACTATTGCTTTATTTACTATTTTCTTTTTAAAATGTCACTATTATTAATTTGAAGTGATTAGTTTTTTGACAGTGACATTAACTGTCAGTTACATTCATTTGAAATATGAACTGTGTAACAAACGAATTATGGTGTTTATCTTAGGCTTCGCGACTAATAAAAAAAATTATTTTTAAATTTATATGTAAAATATATAGAAAAAGTATTAATGTATTCCAGTAGAATATTCAATAATCTTTAATTTTCATAAGACATAAAATGCGAAAAAATGACATTTAATGGTATTTTTTGAAGAAAAACCATTATGAGCTTCAGGTAAAGTGCCATTTCCGGTTATCCGATTTACACCAAAATCTAATGGCTTCTTTTCATATTAGAATGGGATGGAAATACAAGGTTTCAGAATTTTCTGAATGATAGTATTTGAGTTAGAGTGAAGACAAAATCCCTACACATACACACACACATACACACATACATACACACACACATACACACATACACACATACAGACATCATCGTGAAAATGTTAAAAGTGGATTCTAGGGAACTTAAAACGTGGTCATTTACTAAAATCTCGATATGAGATTTTTAGCACGATCCCTATACCTCCCTTACCAAGGGTAGCGGGAGGTAAAAATCTGATGTGGCCAACACAAAACCTCCCGCTATTTAATTTTTATTGATTTAGATACATACCTACCTATGTATTGACTATTGCATTATATAGGTACTATTTTTTTTTTTAAATGTCACTATTATTAATTTGAAGTGATAAGTTTTCTGACAGTGACATTTACTGTCAGTTACATTCATTCAAAAAATGAACTGTGTAACAAAGAAATAGTTTTTATCTTAGGCTTCGCGACTAATAAAAAAAATTATTTTTAAATTTATCTGTAAAATATATAGAAAAAGTATTAATGTATTCCTGTAGAAAATTCAATAATCTTTAATTTTCATAAGACATAAAATTCGAAAAAATGACATTTAATGGTATTTTTTGAAGAAAAACCATTATGAGCTTCAAGTAAAGTACGATTTCCGTTTAACCGATTTACACCAAAATCTAATGGCTTCTATTCCTATTAGAATAGAGTAAAAATACAAGGTTTCAGAATTTTCTAAATGATAGTATTTCAGTTAGAGTGCAAACAAAATTCGTACACATACACACATACACACATACACACACACACACACACACACACACATACAGACATCATCGTGAAAATGTTAAAAATGGATTCTAAGGACCTTAAAACGTGGTCATTTACTAAAATCTCGATATGAGATTTTTAGCACGATCCCTATACCTCCCTTACCAAGGGTAGCGGGAGGTAAAAATCTGATGTGGCCAACACAAAACCTCCCGCTATTTAATTTTTATTAATTTAAATACATACCTACTTACCTATTTACTACATTACAGAAAACTATTGCTTTATTTACTATTTTCTTTTTAAAATGTCACTATTATTAATTTGAAGTGATAAGTTTTCTGACAGTGACATTTACTGTCAGTTACATTCAATTGAAAAATGAACTGTGTAACAAAGGAATAGTTTTTATCTTAGGCTTCGCGACTAATAAAAAAAATTATTTTTAAATTTATCTGTGAAATATATAGAAAAAGTATTAATGTATTCCTGTACAAAATTCAATAATCTTTAATTTTTATAAGACATAAAATTCGAAAAAATGGCATTTAATGGTATTTTTTGAAGAAAAACCATTATGAGCTTCATGTAAAGTACCATTTCTGTTTATCCAATTTACACCAAAATCTAATGGCTTCTATTCCTATTATAATAGGGTAAAAATACAAGGTTTCAGAATTTTCTGAATGATAGTATTTGAGTTAGAGTGCAAACAAAATTCGTACACATACACATACACACACACACACACACACACACACACACACATACACACATACACACATACAGACATCATTGTGAAAATGTTAAAAATGGATTCTAGGGACCTTACAACGTGGTCATTTACTAAAATCTCGATATTAGATTTTTAGCACGATCCCTATACCTCCCTTACCAAGGGTAGCGGGAGGTAAAAATGTGCATCTGACACGAGATTCCCTACTGACTACATGTAAAATATCCAATTTTCAAAAATTAATTACTCAAAAACTACACGTCTCTCAAAAAATTAATTTTTATGTAAATGCTATTGGTTAATAACATATTAAAATTTCAGCTTCTTATCTATACATTGCTCTAATGATCATACTACCTTAAATCGTAAATTCCGTGGGCTATTGATTGATCTATCACTAGGTGACTAATAGTTGGTTGATGTTCGTAGGCAAGGTAATACTTGTTTATATTTATATAGAAAATAATAAGTGGCTTAAACGTCACTTGTAATTACTCCTCTGTGTTAATTTAAAAAGGAACCGTACCCAAATGGAGGAGAAGAAAGAGGGAGAGAAGAAAGAGGGAGAGAAGAAAGAGGGAGACAAGAAAGAAGAAGAAGAGGATGACGAAGATCCCAGACTTGAGTTCTTCATGAACTATTTGACAAAAGCTCAAAAGATTAAACAAGAAAAATGGAATAAAATGTTAATGATTGAAGATTTCAAGGTATAAATATGAACCACTTATAAACATATAATGTAACAAACTATAATTTTAGAAAATATTAGACAATTTTCTGGATAAACCAGATGAGACGTTTATAGTCTTCAATATAGGTCCTTCGGGGCTTCTACAACCATTTACTTATTTTCCTGCTGGTGCGAAAACAAAATGCTCTTATTTTTTTAAACGTGAAAATGAAGCCGTGACGAAGGAAAATTTTAGAACTCTGTTTATTATGGGAGATATATCTGGAAAACCTGTTGATGAACTCGCTTCATTGGTTGAAGAGGTAAAAATATGTTTCATAATTAATAGTTATACGTAAATATTTTTTCAAAAGTTAGTATGATAGTTAGTCACTCATCATGGACGTAAAATATAGATGATTTTTTTTAATCCCTGGTTTAAAAAGGACAGATTAAATTTGTTTCTATAGTAAATTTATTTTAATAAACAAATTCAAATTAATTTTATTAATTTTATAGCATGTGTAACAGTTACTGTTTTTATTTACTTTGGTGTTGTATAATTTGATCTGTAGATATTTCCCTGTAAAATGTGCTTAATTTTTCCTGGTTCATCTACCGTGAGTATTTTTTAACATGAAACATTGGGTTTGTGAAATCCATGGTTACGATTTGACACTTGATTGACAGCAATGTATTTGTGTGTCCCATTTAAAATGAAACATAGGGAATGAATTTGACATTTGACAAGACGTCAATAGAGGTTAATTTTGTTTAAATAATTGTACCTGCTTTCTAAATTTAATTTAGTTATAGAAAAAATATTGTGTGCTCCTTGTGCCCCAGTGATTTTCTGACTTGGCTAAATTTCTTACAATATTGAAATATAATACTTCTGTCAAATTCATTCCCTATGATTTATTTTAAATGAGACAGACAAATACATTGCTGTCAATCAAATGTCACATTGACAAGATGTTATTCGAGGTTAATTTTGTTTAAATAATTATACATGTTTTCTAAAAATTAAATGTAGTTGTAGAAAAAATATTGTGTGCACCTTATGCCCGACCCGAAATATGTTTCGTGCTCTTGAGTGGTTTTCTGACTCAATTAAATTTTTTACAATATTTAAATATAATACTTCTGTCAAATTCGTTCCCTATGTTTCATTTTAAATGGGACACGCAAATACATTGCTGTCAATCAAATGTCGTAACCATGGATATGACACACCCAATGTTTCACGTTAAAAAATACTCACGGTATAATCTGGGAGAGAATAGAGAGTTTTTGCGTAGCGTTTTCCCGAAAGACGTATACGTCTAGGTAGCTTAGCAATATTGTATTTGTTACTTGTCGTATGTGAAATTCAATGCCTATTTATAATGAAGTAACGCAAGCGGTAACGCAAAACGCGTATTGCTATCTGCTGATTTAAGCGGGTATTACATGTACGCAGGTACCTGCAACTGATTTTACGCAACTTTTCAAAATACACAACTCCTGTTATCACACTTGCGCAAATTTACATATTTAAGGTTGGTAACGTTTTTCTACAGGTCTTATACCCCATAATTCGGAAACAATTCCAATTAAATTAATCATTATTTCGAAGTATGTATCCAAATTGTCTGAAGATATTTTAAAATCTCACATCAATAACATCAAAACGAAATAAAATATCAACAAATCTATTTAGAGACTTTTAAGTTCAACTGCGCATGCGTACATCGTTTGTACGTACGTATCTGCAACTTGTCTACGAAGTTTTCAAACATGTTCGTAAACTAGTTGCATGAAAGCAGTCTCTTATCACACGCAAAAAGTTGCATGAAATAGACAAAGTTGCAGAAAATCTATGACAAGTTGCGTATATATACTTACGCGTAATACCCCATGAAAAGTAAAGCAGTGCCACAATCAGCAACACATAAGATTACCAACTCTCATCTTTCTACCTTACTGCTGTATCGCTACCCAATCAGAGTTCAGTGTTTTAGTTTTACTATAAAAATCTATATTATCGATATATTCGTGAACTGCCACAACTACAACATAAATTCTATATTGTCGTCACTGTCCTTTTCTATTTAAATTATTTTATATATACCCAAATCATTCAAGCAGCCAATGCACGTCATTCATAAAAATTAAATAAAAGTAACTAGATGTGTGACGTCATGTACTGGTACGTTTGCAGAGGTTTTAGAATCTTTATGAAGAGTTATACAGATTGCAGTCTGTATTATCGACATGGGCATGAACTCTCATCTACAAAATTAATACTATATTTTCGTCACTGTCCATTTCTATTTAAATTATTTTATAATACTAATTTTATTTATACTTATGTATGCCATATAAAGGCAATATATAAAAGTGAGCCGAATTTCTGATTGATTAGAAGTGCTACCTTTGGCAGATTCACAGATTTTGTGTTTGCGTTAACGGTCACGTTGCGTCGTTGCGTTGCGTTTAACATTACTTTATTATAAATAGGCCTTTCCGAAGCACAAAAATGTTTCAAACCCGATACAAATATTTTTCAAATAATAACTTTGAAAGTATGAACATACAAATTATCAACTATAGCAACAATTAAACGAATAATATGACGTTGATGTACATTATTTATATATTATTCGTCATTTACGATAAGTAATGAACTGTACTATTCATCTTAATAATAATTATATAAGGCTATACACTTTTTGACGGTTAAAAATGATTAAAATTTTATTTCATTTTTCACTATTAGTGATTTTAATGCATTAAGGATTTTACACTAAGTGATGACGTGCATTGGCTGCTTGAATGATTTGGGTATACTAACCTTATTTATACTTGTCATGGACAATAAATAAAAGTGAGCCGAATTTCAACCTACGAAATATACAGAATTCTTCTGATTGATTACAATTGCTATTTACGGCGTTTATTACATATTATATTATTTAGTGTTTGCGTTACCGTTCACGTTGCGTCGAAGCGTTGCGTTTAGCGCTACTTCATTATAAACAGGCCTTAGCAGCCGTATACGTCCGTCGAAATGTCGAAAGTGAAAAACGGGTCAGTTAATGTAAGTCTGCAATGTAACAGGCACAGAATTTATGTTAATACATTAGAACCTTTTTGTTTTGCGGTCAAAACTGTTATAAAAATTTGACAATATAGAGTAAAATGTTTAAAAATGAGATAATTTACCATCAACGATAATTTGAGATTGCTGGGAGATGTGCCAGAGATGCACCTTTATCTTCCGTCACCTTTAGGTACGGAAGGTATTGTCTTTGGTCAAAAAAATCGATGGTGAGCTTTTAATGAATAAGCACGTTTTGGGGTCTCTAGAATTCGATTTTACTATTTTTACGATCATGCCACAGTGTGTATGACTACTATATTTACGATCATGTCACTGTGTGTGTATGTGTATTTCGGCCGCTATAACTCACAATTCCAAACATTTTTTTTTTTTTGTATTCCTCGAATTTACATCCAAGCGAAGACATGATTAGATTATAGTTATAATTGGTCAACCGAAGTTGCCTTCATTTGCAACTTTTAACAGTTTTTATTGAATAAAACGCAGTCAATATCATTTATTGACATTTTATGTTATTATAAAAATTAAAGATTATTTTATTCTTTAAACATTTTGACAGTATTTATTTCTTCTCATTCAATGTATTTAAAGATAAGTAATTATAAAGAAATAAATTTTCGTAAATCTTGCAATCTTTGCAGTATCACCATGTCAGTGTCAAGTACAATAATTTACAAAATATGTTGGGTTACAGTGAGATATTGTACAACGAACACAATTTGAACCAAAACCTTGTTCGTACTAACATTTGTTCATTCTAGCATTTAAAAAAAAACTTATCTCTTAAGCTGACCGAATATCATTCTATTCTTTTTGAGAGAATGTTCTGTCATATATTCATCAGTTGGAAGGCCACCTTTTTGAAAAAGGAATCTAAGATTTAATAGCTTTACTCCAAATTTTTTCATTCGCTCTGGCATATTCGTTCGTTCTAAAACCCAAAAATTTTTCTTACAACTCGTCGTTGTAGCATCCGTTCATTGCTGTCAATCAAATGTCAAGTCGTAACCATGAATACGAAAAACCCAATGTTTCACGTTAAAAAATACTCATGATATATAAACATATGGTTCAAATCTCCAAAAGAGGGAGGGAATTGATGACGTTATGTTTTCGGATCTAATCGGGTGAAATCATGTGCTTTTCGAAGTATTCATGCAAATCTAAACTGATAAGACAACTAACCTATATTGTGTCTATTTCGATATTTATCAATAAATGGTTATTTACCAATAATAAACCAATTGTTGAATAAATACGATATAAGTATTACCGATGAAATTTACCTCTTTTTACTCCCAGCCATTCCATAGGTAAGGCAAGTAATGCTTTCGGTCCAAAAATTAGATATACACCGATTTTTCTCACCTGATCCTCACGTCATTGATTTCTGAACCGCAAAATAACTAGTAATAATTGTATATTTATCTCTGTGTTACTTATGGTTTCCTACATTCTCTATTCAATACGTATGTCTAATATCTTATCTTCTACTAACACATTTAAAGAAAGAGAGTTATATTCAATTTTAATATGACAGTGGTATGCTCTGTCTCATGGAAAGTCAAAGCATCGCCATAAACAGCTTAAGCACCCGTATATTATAAAAATACGAAGGAACAGTTTAGTGCGGTGTACCGCAAACTGCCTAATGTTTGTCAATTCCCAGGGTTGGATTCAAGGAAAAATTTAAATATCTTATGGGACAAGACGCTTACGTAATCATCCATAATCCTAATCAAAGACGCAAAGATATGTATTATAAAAATAAGAATTATTATTGCTGTATTACTATTGTCCGAATTTGTGTATCATTTAATTGTGTAAATAACTTTTAAAATACTCGTATGTCTTATGTATTTTTACCTCCAGCTACCCTTGGTAAGGGAGGTATAGGGATCATGCTAAAAATCACATATCGAGATTTTAGTAAATGAACACGATTTGAGATCCCTAGAATCCAATTTTAACACTTTCACGATGATGTCTGTATGTGTGTATGTGTGTGTGCATGTGTATGTGTGTGTATGTGAGTATGTGTGTATGTGTATGAATTTTGTCTTCGCTTTAACTTAAATACTATCATTCAGAAAATTCTGAAACATTGTATTTTTACCCTATTCTAATATTAAAAGAAACCATTACATTTTGGTGTAAATTGACGAACGGTAATGGCACTTTACTTGAAGCTCATAATGATTTTTCTTCAAAAAATAACATTAAATGCCATTTTTTCGCATTTTGTCGTTTTGAAAATTAATACTTTTTCTATATATTTTACAGATAAATTTAAAATTCATTTTTTTTTAATCCTGAAGCCAAAGATAAACACAATTTCTTTGTTACATAGTTCATTTTTCAAATGAATCGAATGTAACTGACAGGTAAACGTCATTGTCAAAAAACGAATCACTTCAAATTAATAATAATGACAAATAATAAAGAAAATCTTAAATAAAGCAATAGTTATATGTTATATGCAAAGGAATTTATATAGTTTGCAGCATTAGTAAATATGTAGGTAGGTATGTATTTAAATTAATAAAAATTAAGTCACTGTCAAAAAACTAATCACTTGAAATTAATAATAGTGACATTTTAAAAAGAAAATAGTAAATAAAGCAATAGTTATATGCAATGGAACAGTCTGCAGCATTAATAAATACGTAGGTATGTATTTAAATTAATAAAAATTAAATTGCGGGAGGTTTTGTGTTGGCCACATCAGATTTTTTGTATGTATATATGTATCATAGACAAATAATACTCTTTAGACCGGAAACTTATGTATACTTACACTAGGGTTGCCAACTGACCTTTTTTGGGAAGGACTGTCCTTTTTTGAGCATATTTTGTGCTTGTCCTTTTTTAAACCAGGAAAGGACGCGATTTGTCCTTTTATAGTAATTTTTTGTTATTAATAATACTTTTTTTTATTATAAATATGAAATAATGAATTCACATTTTATACATTGTAATGAAATAAAGATAGCATTTTTGAATTATTTATATATTGGTACTATAATTTATTTACTAACATTTAGTTTACAGTCCTCTAAAAGGTAGCGATAGCAGACGTAGAGATGTATGCTTTGGTGTTTGGTGATAACTTCAGACCTTCAAAGCTCGCTTCAGCAGAGTTAAAAATATCTGTGTTGACTTGTCAAATTTGTTAATTGTTCCTCTTATGCTCATGCTTTCAGACTATCCGGATCAGTACTCGTTAATATCTTATTATAGTTTATAAATGTTAAATAACTGCTTTGTCAGTTTAAAAAATTAAAATGTAAAATTAGATATTAGCAGCTAACGTTTTAAGGTTAGAAATCTTATTGTGTTTTACTTGTTTTCGTCATAAAGTATTGATTTTAATTTTTTAAGAATTTATTGAATTTGCTTCATTGTAGAAAAAACTCTATATCATTTAACTTTACAATAAAACACGTTCGACCTTGAAAATTTTCAAAAAATCGCCTGCGGCACATTTTTCTCATATAATCTAACTCTTACATATAATTCAGAAAAAAATGCCTAAAAAATGTCCTTTTTTGTCATTTAGTAAAGTTGGCAACCCTAACTTACACTGAACATTACACCTGGTGGTTGAATAGAACTAAAATGTATATTAGGCATCCTGGTTTTGCATTTTATACAAAATATTGTAGTTTTGTTTGTTGATATAAATTTATTTCAATATTAAAATGCATGTCCACAAATTTAATGTTTAATTATCTTAATTATTAAAATGTCTTTCAGAACTCATATTATTAATTGGAATAATACTACCTTTTTTTTTAGTTTAAGTTCTGTATTTATTATTTAAACCCAACGTTTCGGCACCATAAACTGGTGCCTTCTTCAGGGGATACATTGACATAAATGTGTGAAATAACAAAAACAAGTCAAATTCATAATTTACGTCAAATTTAAATGTTTCCCACGCAACCAATAGTTGCTTACGAATAAAAAATGCAAGTTCTTAGAGTCTTAGAGCGACGTTCGCGACATCTATTGACTGGAATTGAGTACTAATGGCAAAGGCCCGGCACTCGCCATTTAAGTTTCCGAAGGTTGATATGTATGATATAAATACTGTATAATTTTTTTTTGGTGCATTTTTGTTTGAATATCTAACATTTTTCATTTTATTGCATGTAATAAAACCACAATATACATAAGTGTAATAGGTATACGAGTGCTGTATAATTATTTCCATAAATATTTTATTTTATTTATTTATTAAACCAATATTAATGTAAAAGCAGTATATTGTTATGAAAATGTCCAACTCTGTGCAAAGCAGTGACCGTATTCAAAATCTTATTTATGAGGGATGCAAATTTGGGTTTCTTTGTTATCTTAAGTGAGAGGCGTTTCAAAGGTTTATGGCGATGCTTTGACTTTCCATGAGACAGAGCATAGGTACTTAATATTTTTGGAGGTTCTATACTCAAATTCAGGCGAAATTAGTGAAAGGATCCTTATGCTTATTCCGTTTACGCTAATTGTTGCGAAATTTGAAATGTATGAATATCATTTTGGACAAAAAGTATGCGAAATATCTGAAATTTAATTATGACATTTTAGATGTGTCAGTGTCATTGATATGTTTATAGAATACGTGCACGTTACGTTCATGCCAAAAACAAATGAGTGGAAGTAAAAATATGCTATGTGATTGACATGTGACATATTTTAGATTTTTTATATTTGAAATAATTTATTATATTATATTGTCATTCCATGGATATTTATACAGCAAGTGAGCTAAGGTAATGTCTATTCATGAGAAGAAATGAAAAAAATAGTATGAAATACACGTGAATATGTAATTTTCACATGTAATATTGAAAAAATAGTATGTAATACACGTGGAAAAGGGCCATCGCAAAACTCGTACGATTAGAACACTCGCTATTGCTCGTGTTCCAAATTTCGTACTCATTTTACAATGATGCCCTTTCCTCACTTGTATTACAATATACTATTAATTTACTTGTGAATAAAATGCTACTTATAGTTGTTGCTATGGAGTTAAAAATGATAGTTTAAAACGTCAAAATTGAATAAAAATATATAAGATACTATTGGCCGATTTCACCACCGATTCCTAAAATTTATGTATTGCCTATGTACCCGATGTGCACCCCATAGGCATTACCTAACAAAATTTCGTTTTCACCAACTGCTAAGCATTGCCTATCTTGATATAGGAATTACTTAGCCAGGTATCTGTTTTTCGATGCCCAAATCGTTAAGAATTTCCTAAAGTTTGACAGCTGACATTTCAAAATGAAAATTGTACAATTTTATTGAATATTTTGATAGATATAACGAAGAAATAGAAAGACATGCACAAAATAGAAAAGAAAGAACAAATTGTTTATACATAAATATATCGTTTTATTCTTTATTTTATATTTTGGGAAATTACATTGGGTATTCACATAATTAAATTCATAATTTTTACAAAAATGCCATAGCCAAATGTCATGAATAAGCGTTCCGGTTGTCATATTTAAAATTTTTTCTTGAAATCATAGGATTCAGTTTCTGTTTTTGAATTATTTATTCTATATTTTGCCATTTATATTTTTTTCTTGTTCATTTTCATCTTTGTTTCATTTATATTTTTTTTTTCACTTCTGTAATACAAATTTATAAATATATAGGTATATACCGTATGTCCACGGATCGAGTTCCAAAGAGGAAAAACTTTTTTATTTTACAAAAAAATGTATTCTTGATAAAAGTGTTTGGGTGTCCCTAAACGGCCAATTCAGTTTTAACATTTTCAAATTTTCTTTTAGTTTCAGATAAAAATCGAAAATTGGTCGATTTAGTTGAAAATTATTCCCAAGTCCCAAAAAATAAGTTTGCGTCGTCATGGTAATTGCCGTTATTTATTTATTTATTTTCATTAACTGTCAGTTATAAAAATCAACCATAATCGTTGTTAAATTCTTCAACTCGACGGATCGCTTTATTACCTTTGCCATATCATTGAATTAGGTAAATTCGTTCGTCTTTTGACAACATTTTCAACGATTATGGTTGATTTTTATAACTGACAGTTAATGAAAATAAATAAATAACGGCAATTACCATGACAACGCAAACTTATTTTTTGGGACTTGGGAATAATTTTCAACTAAATCGACCAATTTTCGATTTTTATCTGAAACTAAAAGAAAATTTGAAAATGTTAAAACTGAATTGGCCGTTCCGGGACATCCAAAAACTTTTATCAATAATACATTTTTTTGTAAAATAAAAAATAAAAAAGTTTTTCCTCTTTGGAATCAAGGAATGAGTTTACTAGAAATTCGAGACTTTTTTGCTAGGATAGGGAACGAATTTGACATTTGATAAGACGTCAAAGAGGTTAATTTTATTTAAATAATTATACCTGCTTTCTAAATTAAAATTAGTTGTAGAAAAAATCCGAGTGGTTTCCTGACTCGGCTAAATTTCTTACAATATTTAAATATAATACTTCTGTCAGAGTCGTTCCCTATGTTTCATTTTAAATAGAACGGGCAAATACATTGCTGTCAATCAAATATCAAGTCGTAACCCTGGATATGACACACCTAATGCTTCACGTTAAAAATACTCACGGTATATATACAGTGTGTCCCATTTAGAGGTGCCACCATTGGGATCTCGAGAACTATAAGAGATACGATGTCGGTTAAATGGAACTTTTTATGCGCCTTTGGGAGGCCATCTCAGATGTGCTTTTATTTTTCCAAAAATTCTCATAGGGCACTAGATAATGACGAAAAACTGAATATTGTTGATTTTTTCTTTTTCAAATAACTTCTAAACTATTAATAATTGAGAAAAAAGTTTCAAATATAAAAGATAGATATTTTTATTAACTAACCAGTGGCGTACGGAATAAATTTTTATATCCGTAAAGTTTTGAGATATAACACAAACTTATATTTTTTTAAATGGAACCCATATCTGATTTTAGTCTCAAAAAAATAAATATTTTTTTCTCTTTTCAACGATGTAAGGATTATTATGTTTTATATTTGTTTTGCCTTCAAAATTATTATTTTTTCCTTATTTTGTATTAAATTTACAACTATTTTGAAAATATTGGTAGATTTCTATTTGAAAATACTCCTTGTATTTAAATAATTTATTTCGTTAGAAAATTTTGCTCAAAATTCGTATCAAATTAATTTTTATAATATTTTGTATGTATGTATATCAGGTCGCCCTTGGCTCATCATAGTGTAATTTGTAATTATGAGTCTAAAATGAAAATATTAAGTAATAAAGGCATAAAACAAATTATTTTGATCAAATACAATATAATTAATAAAAATAATAATGTGTTTTTGGAAAATAATAAGAAAATTCAGAAAAATAAGGAGAAAAATTTAATTTTAGGAGCAAAACAAATATAAAACATAATAACCCTTACATCATTGAAAAGAGAAAAAAATATTGATTTTTTTGAGACTAAAATCAGATATGGGTTCCATTTAAAAAAATATAAGTTTGTGTTATATCTCGTAAATTTACGGATATAAAAATTTATTTCGTACGCCACTGGTTAGTTAATAAAAATATCTATCTTTTATATTGGAAACGTTTTTCTCAATTACTGATATTTTAGAAGTTATTTGAGAAAGAAAAAATCAACAATATTCAGTTTTTCGTCATTATCTAGTGCCCTATGAGAATTTTTGGAAAAACAAAAGCACATCTGAGATGGCCTTCCAAAGGCGCACAAAAAGTTCCATTTAACCGACATTGTATCTCTTATAGTTCTCGAGATCCCAATGGTGGCACTTCTAAATGGGACACACTGTATATATATATATATATAGAAAAACAAAATGTTTCACAGGTATAGCAGTCCGGAGTATGGGAAAAAGATGTTAAATAATACTCTTTAAAGTTACATATCAAGCTTTCGGAATTACTTTATTCCTTCTTCAGGACAGCTGGAAGGTACAACAACAACGTTCATGTTACAATTTTGAAAAAGTAAATAATTGAACACAGTACTTACTACTTTGTGAGGTTAAATTTTAAACTGAACAGTCATCAGAACAGTGAAAATTATTTGTTTAAATAGGTCAAACATTGATAATTAAATTTAGAAACTAAATTGTCCACAAGGTTTAATAAATATATGTTACAGAACCCAAAATCAGAGCGATAGGGTTCAGAAGAAGTCAAGTTGTAAAACACGTGTGAAACACAGTAAAAAACAAGTTCGAACTTTGAACAAATTACCAAAAACGACAGAGAACAACAATATGTGCAAGTGAGAGGGAGAAAAACTAACCGGAAACACGAAAAGTTCTTGAAATTCAAAAATAATTTTTATCATTTCATTTTTAAATTTTAGTACAACCCTACTAAAATACTGAAAAAAAGTTTTTTTTTTTTTTTATTTTTTTTTTTGTATCAAATGATTTTGATTTAGTATATTTGTTGTTTAATCTATGAAAGGCTGGTTAATTGCAAGCTGTAAACTTATTAGTCTAAACGGCGGTAGCACCAATATTCTGTCGAGACGAGATATTACTCTATTCTCGTCTCGTCTCGTAGTCGAGATTTCTCGTCTCGACGAGACGAGACAGAAATGTAAAAAATATTTTACGAGGCGAGATATATTTGCCGATATCTCGATTCTCGAAAATTGTTTCGAGATTTCTCGGTTGTTATTTTACTCATGAGTTATATTTGCAAACGTATGAAATTTAACATATTTTTAGTGATATCTGTCTCTATTTAGCTATGGCATTTTTGAACAAAAAGATATGTAATAAAGTATTTGACATTTTATCTGCCAGAATTTGTTAAGCGTGCATTACATGATGAAGTTTTTCTATTCAAGTGACCTGAAAAGTTTTCTCTCTCGCGCAATGACATGAGTGCAAGAGAGACAAATGAATAGACTTTTAACGAAAAACTTTTAAAGAAAAACTGGAACATGCGCTACATTTTCTTAAAAGTCCCTACAAATTTTAACTGTCAATTGTCATTTGTGTTTATATTTTTGATATATACAAGTAGTGTTATAAGTGATCGATATTCAACTGAAAAAAGGCAAAACGGGATAGAGTAATTGAAATCTTAACGTAAGAATAACGTAAATTTTGACACATGGATATTTTAATTCACGCAAAACTTGATCGTGTAAATCTACTTATAAGGTCACTCATAAAGGCACTTTTCAAGTCACTTGAAAATAAAAACTTCATCGTGTAAATCCAGGCTAAGATTTTTAGCGTTATTTTCTTTTTAGTGTTTTATAATAGATTAGAAAATGCTAGATAAATATTAAATTAATAAAATTATAACATAATAGAAAAATAAAATTTCCAGTTTTAGGTTATATCAAATTTTGACATATAAAACGACAAATATTTATCTTTTTGTTCAAATTAATATTAATATAAAATTGTATAAATTTAATAATTTGTTTATGGGACCAAAATATAAATATTAAATTTCCATCGAGAAATCTCGGCGAGAATCACTAGCCGCCAAAGAGTGGTCGTCCGTAATAAGAACAAAAATATATTTTATCAATGCTTATATTATGAGTTAAACAATAAACCGTTGGTCTGGCGGTTTATAACTTTGCTTTTTTTTTCTATATATATATTTTTTTTTTTGTAAAATTGATATAGAAAACATAAGTACAATTTTTTTTTTATTCGACAGGGTTTGATCAGTTGAAAATAAAAATGTAAGTCTGGCACTTCTATTCTTGATTGAACCGTTTGCCAGACCACCCTTAATATATACAGTGTGGGATGCTTCAGTATGGAATATAAAAAAAAAACAAACTCAGCCGGTTTTTTTTATAGCCGTTTGCACCAACGTAACTTAAATATTAAAGTCGACTTAAATTGACAAAATTGCATCGAAATGAAATGTCAAATGAATTATAATATATTACTGTCAAAATTCCGATTTGCATTTTTTTGTTTAAGCCTAGCTTAAAATTTAAGCCTGGTTGGTGCAAATGGTCATTAAATACACATGAATATGTGCGATTCATCTTACGACTTTCATTTGGTTTTCAGTTAAGACGTGATCACAAAAAAATTAAATGACAACATAGATTTTTTAGTAGTGGAATTGGAACCCGATAGTGATTTTCTTCCCTTTATAATCATGCAAATAAAACTTAAGAATGCATAACAAATTTTTTTAGAAAAAAAAAAAACGATCTTTACATTTAATACGTAATACGTAATAAAGAATAATCAAGATACCTTGATAAAATTTCATTATTAAGTATTAAGGGCCAGTTTTACAATTTCCGGTTACAATTGTAACTGTAAGTTAAATAAACAATATTGAATCGGATTATTGACAGCAATGATCAATTTGTCATTTGACAGTGCATTTTGTTTCAATTTTGTTTATTTAACCGACAGTTTAAATTTTAATCAAAGATTTTAAAACTGGCCCTAAATGTTCAGCTCGATTTTTCTCAAAAATTTTGTTATGTACTCTTATGATTTATTTGCATGATCATAAAGGGAAGAAAAATCACTCTCGGCTCGGATTCCACCCTTAAAAATTTATAGTCATTTAAATTTTTTTGTGATGTCATAACTGAAAAACAAATGAAAGTCGGAAGATGAATCGCGCATATTAATGTGTATTTTTAAAAAATAAAATCCACGCGTTTCTCCGTTTTTTTTTTTAAAAAAAAACCGGCCGAATTTTTTTTTTTATATTCCATACTGAAGCATCCCACTCTGGGTGGTCTGGCAAGTGGTTGTGTCAGTCAAGAATTTTAAAAATGGCATTTAATGGTATTTTTTAGAAGAAAAACCATTATGAGCTTCCAGTAAAGTGCCATTTCCGTTTATCCGATTTTCACCAAAATCTAATGGGTTCTTTTCGTTTTAGAATAGGGTAGAAATACAAGGTTTCAGAATTTTATGACAGTATTTGAGTTAGTGTGAAGACAAAATTCATACACCATACACACACACACACACACACACTCACACACACACACATACAGACATCGTCGTGAAAATGTTAAAATTGGATTCTAGGGGCCTTAAAACGTGGTGATTTACTAAAATCTCGATATGTGATTTTTAGCATGATCCCTGTACCTCCCTTACCAAGGGTAGCGGTAGGTAAAAAATGAAATAGGATTTATGTGCTAGTAGTGAAAAAAATAGTATATAAACCACGGTTGAGAAGATCATTATTGACCAGGCGCCTTGTTCCAATATTGGCGCTAGGTCATTAATGATTATTTTCTCGAGCTTGGCGTATAATATACTATTATTCAATTTTGACGTTTTAAACTGTCATTATTAACTCCATAGCAACAATTATAAGTAACACTTTTTTCACAAGTGAATTAAAATTTATTAAATCACTCTCACATTTTTTTTAATTCACTGTGCAGCAAATGCATTTAAAATAATATCAGGCACGAAATTAACACACCATAGTATTTATCAGACATTATCAGTCATTTTTATTATTTTTCAAGGCACAAATGACAGACAATAAAGCTTTTTAAATAGATGACTTGATATCTATCATCCACGATTGTCATGCACAGTTAGAGTTGCCAACTGACCTTTTTTGAAAAGGACTGTCCTTTTTTGAGCGTATTTTGTCCTTGTCCTTTTTTTAAACCAGGAAAGGACGCGATTTGTCCTTTTATAGTAAATTTTTGAATTATTGATATATTGATACTAACATTTTCTCTACGTCTCTAAAAGGTGGCAGACACAGAGATGCTTTGGTGTTGACTTGTCAAATGTCAAATTTGTTAATTGTATTTCCATGATTCCATGCTCATGATCTCATCCTCATTGAAAGACTATCCGAATAAGGAGTGGGATCACGTAAAAGTGAAAACGATATTGCGATTATCGAGAAGTGAAAACGATATTCGTTTCCTTAGCGATCACGTAAAATTAGTCACTCACTACGTTTTCAACTTCGGTTATTTCCGTAAAGTGACTACGTTTTGTGAAAACGATATCGTTTACAGACTAATGTTTTTGTATTAAATAGTAGTTTTGACAGATAATTTATATGAATGTCATTAATATTTTTAATCTAATGTCAAAAAGTATTATTCTCGCCCTAGGCGCCCTTCGTTTTTATTTCGTTCATAATAGCAATGCTGTAAGAATTGAAGAAGGATACAAGTTAAATTATCAATTAGTTACAGATGCCATGTATCATCTAATTTTGTTCCTTTTGATATTCCAGAAGAAAAATTTATGAAGTAAACAAAAATATTTCTAAATATATAATTAAAACTTCAAGAGACCTTTTAAGACCGCAAGTATACAAGATTGTTATTTTAAAGTAATCTAGTTTTTTTTTTTATTAAGTTTTGTATTTCAAGTAAATAAAGTATGGGCCACATTTAAATTACGGCGCACAACGGGCTGCAGAAAATGATCAATTTACAAATTTTAATTTTATGTAAAAACCACAGAATGGACATTCATACAGAAGCGACAGTCAGAGAGAGAAAAGAAAATTAAAGAGAGAAAGAGTATGCCAACAAATTTAAAGAGCTAATCGGATAACATTGGATTATTTGTTCTTTTCATTATCTCGACGAAAAAATTTTTTGTTAGGAGTCAATAATAAAAGTATATTGAGAAACACAAATTGATTTCTAATACGAACAAACATGTTATTTTTTCAACAAACAATAGGAAAAATCGTTATCATAAAGAAAATCATTATATTTCACATATTCTGGAGAAGCGGTTGTTTCAGCTTGTCACGCCCATGTATTTTAGGGTTATGGCTAATTCAAGCAAACCAAACACGTCTTCTCACTTTTACATATGTCATTTTGTGAACTGTTTGTGAATTTTAGAAGTGGTGTTAATTTCTAATAAAATGGAAAAAAACGAAGAAGATAGAATCGGGAGGACTTGTTTGTTCATATAAAAACTGTATAAGTAGATTTAAAAAAATGGAGAAAGTGAAATGTAAGTTTTTTTCGTTTCCGAAAGATACAGAAATGTAAGTAATGCAAAACGACTTCCATATCATGCAAAATGTATATTCATTTAACAGTGTAAAATGTGGCTCAAGGCCTGAGGAAGAGAAGATTTGATGGAGAAGGATATTTGGGACATATTCATCGAGTCTGACGTTTGTGTTTCCCACATCAAAGATATAGAAAATTCTGCATTGTATTGAATTTGTAAAATTCACGTATTTGTTTAATAAAAATATAATTATCTGTTTATTTTATCTGATTTCTTGTTAATTCGTTAATAAAATTAAAATTTTAATACTTTTGTGTTCTAATTTTTCTTTCACCATTTAAAACAATTTAAATTTCGCGCGTAAATTTGCCAACAAATTTAAAGTTCAAGGTCATAAACATCAAATCGTAACAACAATGTTGCCGACAGGGAGTGTCGCTTCTGTATGAATGTCTATTCTGTGGTAAAAACTACAAAATATGAATCACAAAACACAAGCTAGAATCGTTATATTTGATGCTTCGCAGAATACAATATAATAAAATTTTCTTTCTTGGATTTATTCTTGTAATCAATCAAAATATGCTTTGTTGTAATCAACACTTTTACAGTTATTGGAATATCAATATTGCCCGAAAATATTTCTTTTGGGTAGTTCTTTCACTAAATTTAGTAGTAAATCAGGAAAATTTCAGTAGAAATACGAAAATATCTAATCACCAAGATTTCAATTTTCTATCATAGATTTCAAAAGAGTAAAAATATATAGTAAATCATAAGCATTTGGTTCTTCGCAACAAGCTTATTAAAATATTCATGAATTTTTTTCTTAGATTCATTCTTGTAATCAATTTTCATTTTATAATTATCGTATTTTATCACAATTATTTCATTTTCGCCTTACTAAATAAAATAAAAAATACCTTTCAAATTTAAAATATTAATTTATTTTTAAATCATTTATAATGACATTTCTCTCATTCTTTCCAAAACGTCAAATTCAACTCACTGCTCACTACCTACATTCATTTACCTAAGTGCAAGTAAATAAGAAAAGGATATACCTATACCCAAATGTATAAAATAAAAAGAGACGTAAGAAACGACTATCGTTTTCACATGCTTTGAGAGTGTCGATTAGAATTCACATTTTTTTCAGTCTAAAACGATATCGTTTTCGGTTTTCATTATTTACGTGATCACATTTTCACTTGTCGACAGTCGCAATATCGTTTTCAGTTACGTGATCCCACTCCAGATATTACTTTGTCAGTTTCAAAAATTAAAATGTAAAATGAGATATTAGCAGCTAATCTTTTAAAGTTAGATATCTTATTATGATTTACTTGTTTTTATCATAAATTATTGATCTTAATATTTTCAGAATTTGTTAAATTTGCTTCATTATAAAAAAAACTATATTATCAAACTCTGCAATAAAAACGTTTGACCTTGAAAATTTTTAAACAATTTTCTTCTATTATATTTTAAATCTAACACATAATTCAGAAAAAGTTTGTCGAAAAAAATGTCCTTTTCTGTAATATTTTAAAGATGGTAACCCTATGCACAGTCTGCTAACTGATTAGTTTTTTCCTTTGTCAAAATTAAATATTGTAATGGTTTTTATTATTATTTCGTCAAAATTGAATAAAATATTGTACAAACCACGTGAGCTAAGAATGTTTATTCACTCGAAGAAATTAACTCACTTGGTGTGTAAATATCTATTATTCAATTTTAACGTTTTAAACTGTCATTATTAACTCCATAGCAACAACTATAAGTAACACTTTTTTCACAAGTGAATTAAATTTTTTTAAATCACTCTCACATTTTTTTTAATTCACTCTGCAACAAATAATGCATTTAAAATAATATCAGGCACGAAATTAACACTTACCATAGTATTTATCAGACATTATCAGCCATTTTCATTATTTTTCACGGCACAAATAACAGACAATAAAGCTTTTTAAATAGTTGACTTGACATCTATCATCGACGATTGTCATGCACAGTCTACTAACTGATTAGTTTTTTGTTTTGTCCAAATTAAATATTATAATGGTTTTAATTCCTATTTCGTCAAAATTGAATAAAATGTTATACAAACCACGTGAGCTAAGAATGTTTATTCTCTCGAAGAAATTAACTTTCTTCTCATGAACAAGAACAAACATTACTTTAGCTCACTTGGTGTGTAAAAATATATATTATCAATGCTTGGACATGAGTTAAAAATAAACATTGCCCATAAATTGGCAACAATGATGAAATATCCAGTCCATACGAAATGCGAAATAGGATAAACTGTTTGAGATCTGCTAATATTCACGTTTGATTCATACGATACGAACATCAAAATGCAAAGGTCAAGTAACAAAAATCGGTGTATAGTGAGTTTTCAGTGAATAAGCACGAATTAGGGTCCCCACAACATGTTTTTACTGTTTTTTTACAATGATACGTATGTGTGTGTGTGCGTGCGTGCGTGCGTGCGTGTGTGTGTGTATGTATGTGTGTGTATGTGTGCGTATGTGTGTGTGTACGTGTGCGGGTGCGGGTGCGTGTGCGTGTGTGTGTGCGTGTGTGTGTATGTGCGTCTGTGTGTGCATGCAAGTGCGCGTCCGTGCATGTGTATTTTAGATAAGCCATCTTTGCAACAGCAAAATGCACAATATGATACCAAGAACTAACAAAATATCCAAAACACAATGAAACACCAATTATCAATGTCAAAATCACCTTTCACCAAATGAATGACATAATGACATGTAACTGTAGTTATCGCAGTTACATTTACAGTACATGTTAATTTTTATTTTAGTTGGACGGAGATAGGATATACCTCCTTGTAATAAATACGATCATGAATAGCGAATAAAAGTTGTATATACTATGCTACATGCTAGAATTTAGTAATTTAGTATTATGATGTAGGATTTTGACAGGTCAATGAAGCTGGCATACATTTTAAAATTATCATTTTTTGTGCTATAATTTTTTCTCATTTTTTTTGCTAATTACTGTTGCATACATCACATTTTTTGCTATTTACTAAGAAGAGTTATAAACGAAAACAAAACAACAAAAGTACATGCTATCTTCACGTTGCACACCCCTTATGGAAAATGAAAAGTTTCCTTGTGCTATAATTTTTTGCTCATTTTTTTGCTAATTATTGCTGTATACATCACATTTTTTGTTATTTACTAATAAGAGTTATAAACAAAAACCATAGTAGGTTCATGCTAATTTTACGTAGCACAGCCCTTGTATAAAATGAAAAGTATCTTTGTCGTTCAATTTTTTTCTCATATTTGCTAATTACTGCTGTAAGTTATGGTTAAAATAGCGGACGGAGAAAGTAGTGATATGGTTTCATCTTTTAATTCAGTAGATAAAGTGTGAAAAATGTAAACGTAAAAAAAGGAGTTCAGTGTAGTTCTTCTGAAGTAAATTATCATTTTAAGTGTGATAATGTTAGCGGATCAGTGGATGATCAAAAATGGGAATGCCCAAGTTGCAGTGACAAAAGTGCACCAATTCTTATCTTAAAAGTCTACTATGCTGATATTGAATGAGCATATTTCCTTCTTCAAGGAGAATGTGCTGTATATCGTAATATGTTCAAAGAAATGGAGCAGAAATGTTGTATGTTGATGAAAGAAAATGAAGCATTGAAATCTCAATTTAAAAAGTCAGCTAATGTTAGCAAGGTTACAAACTGAAATAAGAAATCATCGACTCCAATCCAAGAGTTAAAATTAAATAAAGACTGTCAGGTACAGTTCGTCTATAGTTCATTGCCAGCAACTATTTATCTATTTATGATAGCGGTTTGTTACATGTTTTTGCGCTATGAAAGGAATTTAATCTTTATGTACTATACCATAGTGACGAATATTGCATGGCAATGAATGTTTTAGAAGTTTTGGAAGGGTCCAGAGCAGGTACTCGTCTAAGTATTGTACATAAACATGTAGCAAACCGCAATCATAAATAGATAAATAGTAGCTGGCAATGAACTATATACGAACTATACCAGCACCTCCTAAGTCAGAAAAAATACAAGGTCTAGTTCAAGGCCCATCACATCCACTTTCGGATCAAATTATCGATGATAAGACAAGTTCTAGCAAAGCTACCTATTCAGAAATAGCATCAATATCAATGCAAAAACAAAATGTAAATAAACAAAAGATATATGATTCAAATGATGTCCCAAAGCCGCGTAAAGCAAGAAAACCTATTATTAGGAAAAGTAGTGAAAATAATTCTCTAAACATTGCACCGAAAAAAGGTTGGTTACACGTTTGTAGACTCTCCAAAGAGACGACTGTAGATGATGTTTTACAATTTCTTCAAAATGAGAAATTCTGCTGTGAGCAGCTAAAATCCCTAGGTGACTACGCTTCTTTTAAAGTAGGCTACCCTTTTGCTCTTCATGAAGATAATGCGTCTCATCATATTAATATAATTGACTTACAAATAAATATTCCTTAAAAGATTTATATTAGTAAAGATATACATAAATGTTTATACTGCAGATTAATAAGAATGACTCAATTAATGATAAAGCGCAGTTTATAGAATCAAGGATATACATAACTCCTCCCCTGTTAAAACGTAGCTTTATCTTTTTGTAAATTTGATATTTCTACAGATACATCTTTAGGAATTATTTTTCTTTTCTTAAATTTAAGAATACATATTCTTATAATTATAAATATAACAAATAGTGATATAATGCTTGTAAAGTTGTAAAGTCAGGTATTGTGGTGACTGTCAAGACAACTATCGGAGTAGCTGGCAAGCGACTAACATGTTTTGTTATTACATTTAATTTAAAGCTAAAAGTTAGCCATGTATTGTTTATTTTTGAAAAATCACAGGCATCTGAAAAAAAGGAATGCAACAAAAAAAGAAGCTTCATAGCAACATAAATAAAAAAATAATAATAAGTCAGTAATGAGCCAAGTAATGGTTCAGAAGTAATTTAGCTCCTCTTTCTTTCATTCCTTTTTTTGGCCTCAATTTATCTTAATACAAATTTATATAATTTTCATAAAATCGTTTCTTTCTTTACTTAGTAGTGGGGCAAAATTATATTTTCAGGAAAGTGTAAAGTGTTGTGCATTTGTGTTGTGCTCCGAGACCGCTGTTGTACTAAACAGCGGACACCCCTTAATCTACGAATTGGACCAACCGTGCTGTCGCCACTTGGCGGTTTTAATCCGGCGAATTACGCCCCTGCTTCTACACTGCCCTCCTCTCGAGTTCCTCCTGCAGGAGCTTTTGCCCGTATCCAGCCCTGCGCCCTTGGTGGCGTCACTTTGCCAGCCTCACAACCACGTGTGAGGCCTCCTCCTTCTGAACCTCCTACCTTACTGAATCTGGCCGTCACCGCTTCCAGACCAGTTACCGTCTGCAGAATTCATCCAGTCTTCCAAGTCCCATCAAGATCCTGCCTCCTAGTCACTTCCCGTTTTTTTCTAGTCAAGGTCAGTGCTTCTTTAGTTTTTGACAATCACCACAATCTCAGCTTGCGAGTTTTTGTTGTTTACTATTTAAAGTCTATTGGTCCTTCGAGCATTTTACATAATTATACATAATTTTTGGTCCTTCGAGCCGGATCTTCCACGGTAAAAATTTGATACTATGGAAATCCAATTAAAGTCATTGAAAGCCCTAGCAAAGGGCTATGAATCTCGTATAGTAAAATTGCACGAACTCGCGAAAAAATGCACTCCAACTGACACGCGTAATAATGAACGCTTCTTGGACGAATCCCAAGAAGTCGATTTGTTGAGAGATGAATTTAAAAACGCCTGTATCCGTATAAATGACCTTGAGCTGGCTAATGACACTGGTTTTGAACCTAGCTTCGAAACTCTAATGACTATTGAAATGTATTTTTCGAAAATCAAACGAACGCGTAGCGAGCTAGCTTTGTCGTCTCCCAAGGCACAACAGTCAAAGTCAGGTACGGAAATTAATAAAATTAAAAAACTTCCCCCTATTGAACTGCCATCATTTAATGGAAAAGTAGAAATGTGGCCATTATTTTACCAGTCGTTTAAATCAAACGTTCACGAGAACGTGGCGCTCACAAACGAGCAACGGATTAGTTATCTTATAGGTAAACTCACTGGTAATGCTTTGGAAGTAACGGGAGGGATATTGCCCACACCCGAAAATTACAATATTATTTGGGATGGCTTGGTAAAGCAATACCAGGATAATCGAACAATGGCTAAGCAATACTTAGATAACATTCTAAATATAAAGTCTAGTTCAAGAAACCCAAATGATTTAATAACATTTGTTAATAAATTCTCAGCTTCAGTCGAAGCTCTTAAACAACTCAAAATTCCAGACGTTCTGGATTTTGTTTTATTAAACTGCGCGTCTAAAAAGGTCGATTCAGAGATCGTACAACTATTTGATACGATATTCCGTAAAACGGAATTTCCCTCTTGCCAAACCTTTTTAGAATTTGTCCGGGATCAAGCAAAAATCCTGGAGCGGTCTTCATCTGTAAAAGGCCCACCAAAAATGGCGAAGCATCAGCGCACATTTTTGGCGGCAGATGAAACCCCAATCAAATCATTCAAACCAAAATCTTGTATTTTGTGTAACAGTGCGGAACATTCCAAACTGTATTATTGTGATAAATTCATTAAAATGTCAGTCCAAGACAGATTTGGGTTTATCAAATCTAAAAATGCATGTTATAATTGCTTATCCAATGTTCATGCAGGTAAAGCCTGTGCCTTGCTCACCACATGTCGGGTATGTCACGGGAAACACCATACACTTTTGCATTTTTCAACTCCTCCAAAATCTCCCGCCAAAAAAATAGCGAAATCGGAGAATGACACTTCATGTCATGTATCCATAAACAACCAAGGTTATATTCTATTGTCAACTGCACAAGTTTACGCTACAGATATAAACAAGGGTAAACAAGTTATCAGATGCTTGCTGGATAATGGGTCACAAAATAACCTTATAACTAAAGATTGTTGCAAACGATTAAAATTAAAAATTACCCCCCTTAAAAATTCAAAAGTCACGGGGATCGGGATGACAAGTCGCCCGGCTTTCGGGTATGTAAATCTTAAAATAGAATCCCGAGTTTCGCCCCATAGATACAATTTAAAGGCTCTGGTAGTCGAACATATAACGGATAACTTACCTTCTTGCAAGCTAACCGTTTCCAAATATCCGTCTTTCAAATCCATTCTCTTAGCCGATAATACTTGGAATATCCCGGGAAAAATCGACGTAATATTGGGGGCTCAAATATATCCGTCGCTGCTTCTCTCAAAACGAGTAGGAAGAGCTCCTACAGCTTATGAAACAACGTTAGGTTATGTTCTTTTAGGAGAACTTGACAATAAATTATTACAACAAGAGTCTTTTTCGTCCTTTTCTGCATTCACTCAAAATAACTTAGCATCCTGTTTACATAAGTTTTGGGAGCTAGAAGAAATGCCAAACAATGCAATAATGAGTCCTGAAAATGCTGAATGTGAGAAAATATTTGTACAAACGACCAAACGTTTGGAGAATGGCAGATATATGGTACACTTACCATTTCAGAAGGATCCAGATTTGCTGGGGAATTCTCGTTTAATGGCCGAACGCCGGCTATCTCATTTGGAAAAACGCTTTTCCCAGTCATTAAATTTACAAAGCCAGTATAACGCCATAATAAATGAGTATTTAGAAAAGGGTTATCTGTCAGAAGTAACGTCAAACGAAGACGGATACTTCATTCCACATCACGCTGTCATTCGTGAAGACAAGGCTACAACGAAAGTTAGAATAGTGCTAGACGCTAGCGCTAAAACTCATACGGGGCTATCGCTGAATGATTTATTATACCCGGGCCCAAATTTACAAGCAGACTTGTTCAATTTATTATTAAATTTCAGGCTATTTCCGATAGCTTTGACAGCTGACATAAAGCAAATGTACTTACAAGTTATGGTGTCAGAACATCACAGAAAATATCAGAAAATTCTTTATAGATTTAATCCCTCTGAAGCAATCAGAGTATTTCAATTCAATCGTATTTGTTTTGGCATAAAATCTAGCCCTTATTTAGCAATGAGAACTATCCACCAATTAGCTGACGATGAAGGTCAAAATTATCCAAATGTCGCGCAATTAGTAACCTCTGAAATGTACATGGACGACTTAGTTTTATCGGCATTAAATACAAACTTAGCCAGCAATATTATACGCGATTCAATTAACTTAATGTCAGCTGGCGGATTCGAATTAGTAAAATGGGCCAGTAATAATGAATCACTCATTGAAAGCTTACCAAATTCACACAAAACAAATCTAGACTTCTCTCATGGAGAACAGCTAAAAATTCTAGGCATGTCCTGGGCTCTGAAAACTGACACATTTACTTTCCAAACGTCAAACTTTGACACATCACACTGTACGAAACGAATTATATTATCAACTGTTGCAAGATTGTTTGATGTACTTGGATTAGTCTCACCCGTTATACTATATGCCAAGCTGCTAATAAAGGAATTATGGCAAGCTGGGATATCATGGGATGACATCCCTCCCAACAATATTTCTGCAAAATTTGTCAATCTCATGTCAGAATTTATTTATTTGGAGGAAATGTCAATTCCTCGCCATATCGGTATTTCAGAAAACTGTAAAGTAAATCTTGTGGCTTTTTGCGATGCCAGCGAAGTTGCATACGGTTGCGCCATCTACCTACAAATAACGGAAGTTAACAATATTACAAGCAGATTACTATGTTCGAAATCAAAGGTAGCGCCCATGAAAATTATTACCCTGGCTAGACTTGAACTTTGCGCGGCGTTACTTATGGCAAGGTTGGTAAATTATGTCAGTGAAAAAAATAATTAAAAAATATCCAATCGAAAATATATATGCATTTTCGGATTCTATGATTGTATTATCCTGGATAAAATCAGCTCCACATAGATGGTCAACATTTGTAAGCAACAGAGTAGCTCAAATACAAGAGAACTTGGACCCTAAATACTTCTTTCATGTATCAGGGAAACAGAATCCAAGTGATCTAATATCCAGAGGAGCACTCCCAACTCAATTAATTCATTGTAAATCATGGTGGCATGGTCCCAACTGGCTTCAATCAAAGGAGGAAAATTGGCCTATTAAGCAATTAAATCCTTTGCCAGTTGATCAACTACCTGAACTAAGATCAAAAACTTTTACTACTACCTCATCTACGAATGATTATTCCGTTTTATATACTTTGGCACAAAATATATCTTCTTGGCACAAGTTACTAAGAATAACAAGTTATATTTTAAAATTCGGTAAAAAACTGTTTTTTAAAACTTATATTTCCGCATCGGATTTAGCCATGGCAGAATCACATGTACTAAGGGCTTTACAAAGTATATATTTCCACGAAATAATAAGAACTCTGCAAAGAGGAAAACTTATAAAGGATAAACAAATACTAAAACTAGCGCCATTCCTAGACGAAAACGGAATATTGCGAGTAGGAGGAAGACTATCCAACGCAATATTACCGTTTGAAGTCAAACATCCAGTTTTACTGCCCAAGTCAGACCACATAGTAGAACTAATCATAGATTATTATCATAATTCAAACTGTCATGCTGGAACAGATTTGCTGCTAGCAATAATTCGGCAAAAATACTGGATCATTGCTGGTAGAGGCGCCATCAAGCAAAAATTGTACAGATGCAACAAATGCTTCAGGACAAAACCGGTTAATACACAACCAAAAATGGGGGATTTACCTAACTATCGCGTAACTGAAGTAAAGCCATTCGCTCATACAGGCGTAGACTATGCAGGCCCAATTAAATTCATAAAATCTAGGCATAAAGGTCAGCACGCAAAAAAGGCATACATTTGTCTTTTTATTTGTTTAACAATAAAGGCCATTCATATTGAAGTAGTCTCGGATTTAACAGTAATCTCCTTTATTAACGCATTTAAAAGATTTTCATCAAGAAGGGGGCCCATTTCTCATTTATACTCAGATAATAGCACCACCTTTATAGGAGCTCGAAATAAATTCAACGAGCTATATAAATTTGTGCAGTCGACTATATTCCACAAAACACTATCCAGCGAATTAGCAATGAAGGGAATAGAATGGAAAACAATCCCTCCCTTCAGTGCTAATTTCGGAGGAATTTGGGAGGTCGCAATAAAAAGTTGTAAGAAACATCTATTTAGGGTCATAGGTAAACAATTGTTAAGCTACGAAGAGTTGATAACACTATTAACACAAATAGAAGCAGTCTTAAATTCCCGTCCTCTGTGTGCCCAAGGCTCAGAGCACAATCCAGAATTGTTGACCCCAGCCCATTTTTTACTTCAAACCCCATTAAAGCATTTACCTATTGCCGAAGTTAATCCCAATTTAATCCATCGTAAATACTTATTAGATTCATTAATAAAATCATACTGGGAAAAGTGGCAGTTAGAATATTTGACAACATTACAAACACGCCAAAAATGGCTAACGTCAAGTAGTCCAATAAAGTTGGGGCAAATAGTCATAGTTAAAGAACATAGACTGCCCCCTTTAGACTGGCCACTAGGTATTATTACCAAATTATATTTTGGAAATGACAAAATAGCTCGCGTCGCGTTGGTTAAGTTGGAAAATAGCGTCATCAAACGCCCAGTTAATAAACTGTGCCCACTGCCAGCGCAATAGACAGCTCAATTGTCATCAATTTGCATTATTGTTATTAATTTATTTACTGTCACTCTGACACAACGTCACTTTGACACATTGTCAAGTAGACGTAACATCATTTGTTCATTGTCACTCGAATTTTCTGTCGAGTTGATCATTCGTTCCTTCTCGCTTCCTAGCAACCGTTCAATTGCAGTGCATTGTTGCGAGATCAAATAATTCATTGTTAGACGCGAATTTCTGGCGCCCGGGAATATGTAAAGTTGTAAAGTCAGGTATTGTGGTGACTGTCAAGACAACTATCGGAGTAGCTGGCAAGCGACTAACATGTTTTGTTATTACATTTAATTTAAAGCTAAAAGTTAGCCATGTATTGTTTATTTTTGAAAAATCACAGGCATCTGAAAAAAAGGAATGCAACAAAAAAAGAAGCTTCATAGCAACATAAATAAAAAAATAATAATAAGTCAGTAATGAGCCAAGTAATGGTTCAGAAGTAATTTAGCTCCTCTTTCTTTCATTCCTTTTTTTGGCCTCAATTTATCTTAATACAAATTTATATAATTTTCATAAAATCGTTTCTTTCTTTACTTAGTAGTGGGGCAAAATTATATTTTCAGGAAAGTGTAAAGTGTTGTGCATTTGTGTTGTGCTCCGAGACCGCTGTTGTACTAAACAGCGGACACCCCTTAATCTACGAATTGGACCAACCGTGCTGTCGCCACTTGGCGGTTTTAATCCGGCGAATTACGCCCCTGCTTCTACACTGCCCTCCTCTCGAGTTCCTCCTGCAGGAGCTTTTGCCCGTATCCAGCCCTGCGCCCTTGGTGGCGTCACTTTGCCAGCCTCACAACCACGTGTGAGGCCTCCTCCTTCTGAACCTCCTACCTTACTGAATCTGGCCGTCACCGCTTCCAGACCAGTTACCGTCTGCAGAATTCATCCAGTCTTCCAAGTCCCATCAAGATCCTGCCTCCTAGTCACTTCCCGTTTTTTTCTAGTCAAGGTCAGTGCTTCTTTAGTTTTTTGACAATCACCACAATCTCAGCTTGCGAGTTTTTGTTGTTTACTATTTAAAGTCTATTGGTCCTTCGAGCATTTTACATAATTATACAATGCTTATAAAAGTAGAATTGATAGCAGAATGATTATTACTATTTATATCCAAATTTTCAATTTTTGGTATTTCATTAATTTTAATTTCCTGTTTATCAATTTGTTTCAGTTCTAGAGTTTTATTGCTAAATTGTTTATTTTCTAGCTTGAAATTAACATTTTCAAATATTATTTCTTTATTATAATATGCATAAGTTTCCATGACATAATTATTAATTGCACAATTTTTATTAGTTATAAATCTATAAATACCAATTATATTTTTATGTTTTTCATAATTTTGACAATATATATCTAAGGATTGTTCTTCGTTAGCTGCTATAATTATTATATTTGAATTTTCAATTTTAATTACAACAAATGAATCATATATCTTATGATACATGCAATTTTTGCTTTTCTGATTTTTAATTATATCATATAAACATAAATTTACTTCTAAATAATTAGTTTTGCAAAATATGTATTTTCGTTTCTTTTGCAGCTATTTGCTTTAAATAATTTCTGTTCTTTTTCTATCATCAATTTTTTATTAGTATCTAACATATACATTTTCTTATTGATATACATAGGAATTGGTGTAATTTGTAATAATTTATTAGGCCTATTTTCATATATTGGTATTTCCAATAAATACTCTATCATGTTATTTTCTAGTTTACAATGGCTTGTTATTTGGGCGGATATATCCCAAAAGTTTAATTTTGAAACTTCTTTAGTAATTTTCTTCAAATCTTCCAGACTTATTATTGATGAATGAATCTGATTTAAATTACAAAACGTTAAACTGGTTTCAATTTCAGAAACGATCTCTATTAAGTTTACACTTAATAAAATTAGCTGGTTTAAAACATCTTTGATTATTAATAAGTTTTGCCAATTTACACTTATTTTAGCATATCCTCTTTTTGCATAATTCTAGATTTTAAAAGAAGTTCATTATGTCTTATATTTTCTAACTGGGTATTGAATTTTGAAATCATTATTTTATTTATTCTACTGGTCTCTAGATTTTGCTTTTGTAATATTTCTTGATTTTTATTAATTTCATCGAATAATTGTTCATAACGTTGCCCATCTGCGGCGTCTAAATTACCAGTAATTGATTTTATAACGGTACCTAAGCCATCTAATAGACTTCTTTTGTTTCGTTTTTTATTGAAAATAGTTTCTAATTTATCTTCTAATCTGTTACAGTTGAATTCTAATATTTTCATATATGTTTCCAATTCTGTATGATATGAATCATTATTTTTAATATGATTAAATATATTATTTTTATGAGATATAATTTTATAATATTCTATATTTATACTAGTCAGATTATATCTGTAATAATTATATAGAGAATTTAAATACAAGTGAACTTTACCTAGGTCTAGGATATTAAGTCCAGGGTTATTGTTAATCTCCTCTAATTCGTCTAATCCGTTTGTGCATCTGCAACAAACAGACGAGGTTTTTTAATTTTGTCTAGTTTGTGTTTCTTATTATTATTTATTTTAATGACTCCTGTATAATTATGTAAAATGCTCGAAGGACCAATAGACTTTAAATAGTAAACAACAAAAACTCGCAAGCTGAGATTGTGGTGATTGTCAAAAACTAAAGAAGCACTGACCTTGACTAGAAAAAACGGGATGTGACTAGGAGGCAGGATCTTGACGGGACTTGGAAGACTGGATGAATTCTGCAGACGGTAACTGGTCTGGAAGCGGTGACGGTCAGATTCAATAAGGTAGGAGGTTCAGAAGGAGGAGGCCTCACACGTGGTTGTGAGGCTGGCAAAGTGACGCCACCAAGGGCGCAGGGCTGGATACGGGCAGAAGCTCCTGCAGGAGGAACTCGAGAGGAGGGCAGTGTAGAAGCAGGGGCGTAATTCGCCGGATTAAAACCGCCAAGTGGCGACAGCACGGTTGGTCCAATTCGTAGATTAAGGGGTGTCCGCTGTTTAGTACAACAGCGGTCTCGGAGCACAACACAAATGCACAACACTTTACACTTTCCTGAAAATATAATTTTGCCCCACTACTTTGTAAAAAAAGAAACGATTTTATGAGAATTATAATTTTGTATTAAGATAAATTGAGGCCCAAAAAAAGGAATGAAAGAAAGAGGAGCTAAATTACTTCTGAACCATTACTTGGTTCATTACTGACTTATTATTATTTTTTATTTATGTTGCTATGAAGCTTTTTTTTTTGTTGCATTCCTTTTTTTCAGATGCCTGTGATTTTTCAAAAAATAAATAATACATGGCTAACTTTTAGCTTTAAATTAAATGTAATAACAAAACATGTTAGTCGCTTGCCAGCTACTCCGATAGTTGTCTTGACAGTCACCACAATACCTGACTTTACAACTTTACATATTCCCGGGCGCCAGAAATTCGCGTCTAACAATGAATTATTTGATCTCGCAACAATGCACTGCAATTGAACGGTTGCTAGGAAGCGAGAAGGAACGAATGATCAACTCGACAGAAAAATCGAGTGACAATGAACAAATGATGTTACGTCTACTTGACAATGTGTCAAAGTGACGTTGTGTCAGAGTGACAGTAAATAAATTAATAACAATAATGCAAATTGATGACAATTGAGCTGTCTATTGCGCTGGCAGTGGGCACAGTTTATTAACTGGGCGTTTGATGACGCTATTTTCCAACTTAACCAACGCGACGCGAGCTATTTTGTCATTTCCAAAATATAATTTGGTAATAATACCTAGTGGCCAGTCTAAAGGGGGCAGTCTATGTTCTTTAACTATGACTATTTGCCCCAACTTTATTGGACTACTTGACGTTAGCCATTTTTGGCGTGTTTGTAATGTTGTCAAATATTCTAACTGCCATTTTTCCCAGTATGATTTTATTAATGAATCTAATAAGTATTTACGATGGATTAAATTGGGATTAACTTCGGCAATAGGTAAATGCTTTAATGGGGTTTGAAGTAAAAAATGGGCTGGGGTCAACAATTCTGGATTGTGCTCTGAGCCTTGGGCACACAGAGGACGGGAATTTAAGACTGCTTCTATTTGTGTTAATAGTGTTATCAACTCTTCGTAGCTTAACAATTGTTTACCTATGACCCTAAATAGATGTTTCTTACAACTTTTTATTGCGGCCTCCCAAATTCCTCCGAAATTAGCACTGAAGGGAGGGATTGTTTTCCATTCTATTCCCTTCATTGCTAATTCGCTGGATAGTGTTTTGTGGAATATAGTCGACTGCACAAATTTATATAGCTCGTTGAATTTATTTCGAGCTCCTATAAAGGTGGTGCTATTATCTGAGTATAAATGAGAAATGGGCCCCCTTCTTGATGAAAATCTTTTAAATGCGTTAATAAAGGAGATTACTGTTAAATCCGAGACTACTTCAATATGAATGGCCTTTATTGTTAAACAAATAAAAAGACAAATGTATGCCTTTTTTGCGTGCTGACCTTTATGCCTAGATTTTATGAATTTAATTGGGCCTGCATAGTCTACGCCTGTATGAGCGAATGGCTTTACTTCAGTTACGCGATAGTTAGGTAAATCCCCCATTTTTGGTTGTGTATTAACCGGTTTTGTCCTGAAGCATTTGTTGCATCTGTACAATTTTTGCTTGATGGCGCCTCTACCAGCAATGATCCAGTATTTTTGCCGAATTATTGCTAGCAGCAAATCTGTTCCAGCATGACAGTTTGAATTATGATAATAATCTATGATTAGTTCTACTATGTGGTCTGACTTGGGCAGTAAAACTGGATGTTTGACTTCAAACGGTAATATTGCGTTGGATAGTCTTCCTCCTACTCGCAATATTCCGTTTTCGTCTAGGAATGGCGCTAGTTTTAGTATTTGTTTATCCTTTATAAGTTTTCCTCTTTGCAGAGTTCTTATTATTTCGTGGAAATATATACTTTGTAAAGCCCTTAGTACATGTGATTCTGCCATGGCTAAATCCGATGCGGAAATATAAGTTTTAAAAAACAGTTTTTTACCGAATTTTAAAATATAACTTGTTATTCTTAGTAACTTGTGCCAAGAAGATATATTTTGTGCCAAAGTATATAAAACGGAATAATCATTCGTAGATGAGGTAGTAGTAAAAGTTTTTGATCTTAGTTCAGGTAGTTGATCAACTGGCAAAGGATTTAATTGCTTAATAGGCCAATTTTCCTCCTTTGATTGAAGCCAGTTGGGACCATGCCACCATGATTTACAATGAATTAATTGAGTTGGGAGTGCTCCTCTGGATATTAGATCACTTGGATTCTGTTTCCCTGATACATGAAAGAAGTATTTAGGGTCCAAGTTCTCTTGTATTTGAGCTACTCTGTTGCTTACAAATGTTGACCATCTATGTGGAGCTGATTTTATCCAGGATAATACAATCATAGAATCCGAAAATGCATATATATTTTCGATTGGATATTTTTTAATTATTTTTTCACTGACATAATTTACCAACCTTGCCATAAGTAACGCCGCGCAAAGTTCAAGTCTAGCCAGGGTAATAATTTTCATGGGCGCTACCTTTGATTTCGAACATAGTAATCTGCTTGTAATATTGTTAACTTCCGTTATTTGTAGGTAGATGGCGCAACCGTATGCAACTTCGCTGGCATCGCAAAAAGCCACAAGATTTACTTTACAGTTTTCTGAAATACCGATATGGCGAGGAATTGACATTTCCTCCAAATAAATAAATTCTGACATGAGATTGACAAATTTTGCAGAAATATTGTTGGGAGGGATGTCATCCCATGATATCCCAGCTTGCCATAATTCCTTTATTAGCAGCTTGGCATATAGTATAACGGGTGAGACTAATCCAAGTACATCAAACAATCTTGCAACAGTTGATAATATAATTCGTTTCGTACAGTGTGATGTGTCAAAGTTTGACGTTTGGAAAGTAAATGTGTCAGTTTTCAGAGCCCAGGACATGCCTAGAATTTTTAGCTGTTCTCCATGAGAGAAGTCTAGATTTGTTTTGTGTGAATTTGGTAAGCTTTCAATGAGTGATTCATTATTACTGGCCCATTTTACTAATTCGAATCCGCCAGCTGACATTAAGTTAATTGAATCGCGTATAATATTGCTGGCTAAGTTTGTATTTAATGCCGATAAAACTAAGTCGTCCATGTACATTTCAGAGGTTACTAATTGCGCGACATTTGGATAATTTTGACCTTCATCGTCAGCTAATTGGTGGATAGTTCTCATTGCTAAATAAGGGCTAGATTTTATGCCAAAACAAATACGATTGAATTGAAATACTCTGATTGCTTCAGAGGGATTAAATCTATAAAGAATTTTCTGATATTTTCTGTGATGTTCTGACACCATAACTTGTAAGTACATTTGCTTTATGTCAGCTGTCAAAGCTATCGGAAATAGCCTGAAATTTAATAATAAATTGAACAAGTCTGCTTGTAAATTTGGGCCCGGGTATAATAAATCATTCAGCGATAGCCCCGTATGAGTTTTAGCGCTAGCGTCTAGCACTATTCTAACTTTCGTTGTAGCCTTGTCTTCACGAATGACAGCGTGATGTGGAATGAAGTATCCGTCTTCGTTTGACGTTACTTCTGACAGATAACCCTTTTCTAAATACTCATTTATTATGGCGTTATACTGGCTTTGTAAATTTAATGACTGGGAAAAGCGTTTTTCCAAATGAGATAGCCGGCGTTCGGCCATTAAACGAGAATTCCCCAGCAAATCTGGATCCTTCTGAAATGGTAAGTGTACCATATATCTGCCATTCTCCAAACGTTTGGTCGTTTGTACAAATATTTTCTCACATTCAGCATTTTCAGGACTCATTATTGCATTGTTTGGCATTTCTTCTAGCTCCCAAAACTTATGTAAACAGGATGCTAAGTTATTTTGAGTGAATGCAGAAAAGGACGAAAAAGACTCTTGTTGTAATAATTTATTGTCAAGTTCTCCTAAAAGAACATAACCTAACGTTGTTTCATAAGCTGTAGGAGCTCTTCCTACTCGTTTTGAGAGAAGCAGCGACGGATATATTTGAGCCCCCAATATTACGTCGATTTTTCCCGGGATATTCCAAGTATTATCGGCTAAGAGAATGGATTTGAAAGACGGATATTTGGAAACGGTTAGCTTGCAAGAAGGTAAGTTATCCGTTATATGTTCGACTACCAGAGCCTTTAAATTGTATCTATGGGGCGAAACTCGGGATTCTATTTTAAGATTTACATACCCGAAAGCCGGGCGACTTGTCATCCCGATCCCCGTGACTTTTGAATTTTTAAGGGGGGTAATTTTTAATTTTAATCGTTTGCAACAATCTTTAGTTATAAGGTTATTTTGTGACCCATTATCCAGCAAGCATCTGATAACTTGTTTACCCTTGTTTATATCTGTAGCGTAAACTTGTGCAGTTGACAATAGAATATAACCTTGGTTGTTTATGGATACATGACATGAAGTGTCATTCTCCGATTCCGCTATTTTTTTGGCGGGAGATTTTGGAGGAGTTGAAAAATGCAAAAGTGTATGGTGTTTCCCGTGACATACCCGACATGTGGTGAGCAAGGCACAGGCTTTACCTGCATGAACATTGGATAAGCAATTATAACATGCATTTTTAGATTTGATAAACCCAAATCTGTCTTGGACTGACATTTTAATGAATTTATCACAATAATACAGTTTGGAATGTTCCGCACTGTTACACAAAATACAAGATTTTGGTTTGAATGGTTTGATTGGGGTTTCATCTGCCGCCAAAAATGTGCGCTGATGCTTCGCCATTTTTGGTGGGCCTTTTACAGATGAAGACCGCTCCAGGATTTTTGCTTGATCCCGGACAAATTCTAAAAAGGTTTGGCAAGAGGGAAATTCCGTTTTACGGAATATCGTATCAAATAGTTGTACGATCTCTGAATCGACCTTTTTAGACGCGCAGTTTAATAAAACAAAATCCAGAACGTCTGGAATTTTGAGTTGTTTAAGAGCTTCGACTGAAGCTGAGAATTTATTAACAAATGTTATTAAATCATTTGGGTTTCTTGAACTAGACTTTATATTTAGAATGTTATCTAAGTATTGCTTAGCCATTGTTCGATTATCCTGGTATTGCTTTACCAAGCCATCCCAAATAATATTGTAATTTTCGGGTGTGGGCAATATCCCTCCCGTTACTTCCAAAGCATTACCAGTGAGTTTACCTATAAGATAACTAATCCGTTGCTCGTTTGTGAGCGCCACGTTCTCGTGAACGTTTGATTTAAACGACTGGTAAAATAATGGCCACATTTCTACTTTTCCATTAAATGATGGCAGTTCAATAGGGGGAAGTTTTTTAATTTTATTAATTTCCGTACCTGACTTTGACTGTTGTGCCTTGGGAGACGACAAAGCTAGCTCGCTACGCGTTCGTTTGATTTTCGAAAAATACATTTCAATAGTCATTAGAGTTTCGAAGCTAGGTTCAAAACCAGTGTCATTAGCCAGCTCAAGGTCATTTATACGGATACAGGCGTTTTTAAATTCATCTCTCAACAAATCGACTTCTTGGGATTCGTCCAAGAAGCGTTCATTATTACGCGTGTCAGTTGGAGTGCATTTTTTCGCGAGTTCGTGCAATTTTACTATACGAGATTCATAGCCCTTTGCTAGGGCTTTCAATGACTTTAATTGGATTTCCATAGTATCAAATTTTTACCGTGGAAGATCCGGCTCGAAGGACCAAAAATTATGTATAATTATGTAAAATGCTCGAAGGACCAATAGACTTTAAATAGTAAACAACAAAAACTCGCAAGCTGAGATTGTGGTGATTGTCAAAAACTAAAGAAGCACTGACCTTGACTAGAAAAAACGGGATGTGACTAGGAGGCAGGATCTTGACGGGACTTGGAAGACTGGATGAATTCTGCAGACGGTAACTGGTCTGGAAGCGGTGACGGTCAGATTCAATAAGGTAGGAGGTTCAGAAGGAGGAGGCCTCACACGTGGTTGTGAGGCTGGCAAAGTGACGCCACCAAGGGCGCATGGCTGGATACGGGCAGAAGCTCCTGCAGGAGGAACTCGAGAGGAGGGCAGTGTAGAAGCAGGGGCGTAATTCGCCGGATTAAAACCGCCAAGTGGCGACAGCACGGTTGGTCCAATTCGTAGATTAAGGGGTGTCCGCTGTTTAGTACAACAGCGGTCTCGGAGCACAACACAAATGCACAACACTTTACACTTTCCTGAAAATATAATTTTGCCCCACTACTTTGTAAAGAAAGAAACGATTTTATGAGAATTATAATTTTGTATTAAGATAAATTGAGGCCCAAAAAAAGGAATGAAAGAAAGAGGAGCTAAATTACTTCTGAACCATTACTTGGTTCATTACTGACTTATTATTATTTTTTATTTATGTTGCTATGAAGCTTTTTTTTTGTTGCATTCCTTTTTTTCAGATGCCTGTGATTTTTCAAAAAATAAATAATACATGGCTAACTTTTAGCTTTAAATTAAATGTAATAACAAAACATGTTAGTCGCTTGCCAGCTACTCCGATAGTTGTCTTGACAGTCACCACAATACCTGACTTTACAACTTTACAACTCCTAATCTGGGATTATAATCTTCAATTTTATGAATTTTGAATAAGGGCTTTTAAATTTTTGAATACGTCTTTTACCTTCTTTTATAAATACTTTATTAGGTATATTTTCAGGTCTATTATATTGTTCTTTATATCTCTTATTCTTTTCTGCTTGCAAATTTTCCTTAACTGTACTGTGAATAATTTTTAACTTATTTTCATAATCATTTAAATAATCTTCTTCTGTAGATTTTGTTTCGAAAGGACTTTTGTATTTATCTTTTCCATATAATACTTCTAAAGGTGTTAATTTAGTTACATGATTGATTGAATTATTATAACCTATTAGTGCAAAATTTATCTTTCTTTCTTTAGTTTCATTTTTAAATTCTTCTCTTTGATTTATTATTCTCAAATGTTCTATTATAGTAGAATGAAATCTTTCTATACATCCATTGCTTTTAGGATTATCTACGCAAGTCATTTGTATTTTAATTTTGTACATGTTTAACAAATTTTTAACTAAATTGTTATTGAATTCGGTCCCAGAGTCATGAATTATTTGGTCAGGTATTTTATAATTCTTAAAATATCTTGCTAAAGCGTCTACTACAGTTGTAGCATTTAGATCTTTCAAACGATAACTTTGGGCGAATTTTGAAAATTTATCAATTATTGTCAAATATTTTTCTTTTTCTAAAGTTAACGTATCAATATTAATTATTTGAAATGGTTTATTTGGAGTTTTTGTTAGATTGTCCTTTAATTGAAATGGATTTCTTTCATACTTATTTAGTTGGCAAATTTGACAATTATTTATGTATTTTTGAATATCTTGATACATATTGGGCCAATAATATTTTTGTTTAAGCTTTTGATAGGTTTCTAAAATTTCTCTGTGGTTTGTTTTTCCTAAATGATAATTATTTATTACTTGTAATTGATCGTCAATTGTTTCAATATCTTCTAATATATATTTACATTTGATTAGCTGGTAAGAATTCTTTACAAAATTTTGTGATAATACTTCGTTGAATTTTAAATGTAAATCTTTTTCAAATAAACAATAGTATTTACAGTTTGGTACTAAATATTCTTTTATGAATTTATTTATTTCATAATCTAAATTTTGATCATTTAATTGAATAATTAAACGTTGTTTTTGTGTATTGAATAATCTATACAGAGTAACTTTTGTTTCAGTATTATGTGTAGAAATTACTAGTTGATTTTTTCCTAAATTTATTGCTATTTCTTTATAAGTAATTCCATTTATTTCGTTTTCGTTGTCAGAATGAATAGTTTCAAAATCTGATTCATCTACTTGAGCTATAATACTTTCATTGTCGTTCAAATTGATTTCTTCTGGCATGACATGTATATAAATTTGTAAATGTGTTTCTTGGAATATTTTATTTATTATGTTTTTTATTTCTTCAAAATTTTGTTTATCCGAACCACAACATCTTTTTGGCATATGTAATTCTGTTATGTCGTTTTGAATGCAAAAGTCTCTAAGTTTATTTAAGCATTTCTTAATATTTTCGATTGTTGGTTTATCAAAATAATTTTGTTTTGTTATTAAATGAAATAAAATTTTATTGTTATAAATTGGTTGGGTAAGTATGTCAGTTTTATTTTTATCTTTATTATTTAAATAATTTTTACAATGAAATTTTTCGTCAATTTGTCTAGCAAAACCTTTACTCATCTTTTTATCTGCTGATATGCAATGTACTAAATTGTGATATTTGTCAAATATATTGTCATTAGTTTCAATGATTTTGAATTTTGGTTTTATTCTTGGTAATGCATCTGCATTACTGTTTAATTTTCCTTGTTTATATTCAATATCGAAATTGAATTCATCTAATTTGATTTTCCATCTCATCAATTTTGAATTGGGGTCTTTAAGTGACATTAGCCAAACTAATGTTCTATGATCGGTACGAATTTTGAATTTCGTTCCGTATAAATATGGTCTAAAGTATTTTGTTGCCCACACAATACTTAATAATTCTTTTTCTGTGGTTGAGTAGTGAATTTCGTGACTATTCAAAGTTCTTGAAGCATAAGCGATAGGCAAATCTTTACCTTCGTAATTTTGGCTGAGTACTGCACCTAAGGCATAAGTACTAGAATCTGTAGTAAGAATAAATTGTTTAGAAAAATCAGGATATTGTAATATTGGAGAATTAATTAATAATTTTTTACTTTGTTCAAAACTTTCACGATAATCTTTATTATTTATATCAATTTTGTTGTTTTTCTTTAAACAATTAGTCAAAGGTTTAGTTAATTTTGCAAAATTTGGAATGAATTTACGATAATATCCAAGTAATCCTAAATAAGTTTTGATTTCTTTTTGGGTTTTTGGAATTGGATATTCCTTAACGACATTAATTTTATTAGGGTTAGGTTTTACTCCCTCTTCTGAAACTATATGTCCAAGATAAGCGACTTCTTTCATTAAAAATTCTGATTTATCTAATTGTATTTTCAAATTATGTTCTCTGAGTTTTTCAAAAATTTTCTTTATATTTTCGATGTGTTCTTGTAAGCTAGTTCCAAGTATTATTATATCATCCATGTATACTAAGCAAATTTTGTTAACATAATCACGTAAAACATAGTTCATTAATCTTTGGAAAGTGGACGGTGCATTCTTAAGTCCAAATGGCATTCTCTTAAATTCATAATGACCATCTTCTGTACTAAACGCTGTCTTTTGAATACTATTTTCATGCATTTCAATTTGATGGAAACCCGATGCTAAATCTAAGGTTGTATAATACATATTTCTACCTAATTTGTCCAATACATCTGTGATGTTGGGTATGGGGAATTTGTCATCTATTGTTTTTGAATTTAGTTTCCTATAATCTATAACTAATCTGAATTTACGTTTACCAGAGGCATCTAATTTTTTCGGTACTATCCATACTGGTGAATTCCACGGGGAATAACTTTCTTGAATAATTTTTTCTTTCAAAAGTTTATTAACTTCAGTTTTAATTTCGTTTTTGTAACACTCAGGATAGCGATATGATTTTGTATATATGGGTGTTTCGTCAGTAGTTTTTATTTCATGTTTTATTGTTGAGGTATAAGTCAATGGTTGATTTTCTTTTGGAAAAATGTCATGATATTCTCTAATTAATTTAATAAGTTTGGATTTTTCTTCATTGTTTAAATGATCTGCTCGAATTTTGATTTCATCGACCTCAGTAACGTTTATTTCATTTTTATTAAAGTATTGTAATTTGAAAATTTTATCTTTAATCTTTACAGTATTATTTCCAAGATTTATTTGTGCTTGTCATTGTATTAATGCAGGAGTTCCTAATAATACATTAAAATTTTTATGAAAGTCAAAAAGAAAACATTTAATTTCTTGTTTTTCTATTTCTAGGATAATGTATTCATTACCGCATGTTTTTCCTAACGCTGTAGTGAATGAAAATTTTTCTTTATAAATTTTGAATCGATTTTTATTTTTCATTACAAAATTTTTATTTATTAAGTTTATTGATGATCCTGTATCTAATAATATTATATAGTCTCTTTCTTTTAAAAATGGTAATTTGCTATTACAGTTAATGTTTAAAATTTCTCCTGTATTTCGACTTCGAGGCTTGTTAAATCTAAAAAAAATTTTTGGCGTGAAATATCATTATCAAAATTTTCGAAATTTTGATCGATATTGTTTTCATGATGATTTTAAAAATTTTCTTGAGTTTCATAATTTTCATATTGATTATTACATTCCTCATTATTATATAATTCTTCAGATATGTAATTGGGTGAATACTGAGTTCTCGGTTGGAAATGATTTTGTGATCTAGGTTGAAAATTTTGTCGTGGTTGAATTGACATAGGGATAGGCTTAATAACTTCAGCATTTCTTATTTGTTGACGAGGTGCGAATGGTTTCTGTACTGTTTTATTTTGATTTGTATTTAATTTTATTGGACCTCGGGGAAAATTAGAATTTTGAAATTTTGGTTGTATATTCACAGGTTTCTGAATATATTGGGGTTTTTGATTTGAACGTAAATATTGGAAATCATTTGTTAATAATTCCTCAATTTCGCATAAAGTTTTTGGATTACGCGTTGCCAAATTATTTCTATAAGGATCGCTGCAATTACTAATGAAATGTGTAGTAATTATTACTTCTTGAAATTGTATTAGACAGGCTTTATTTTCTCCTGTTAAGTCTAGTAAAACTACTTTAGCTTTAAATAGTTCAAATTTTTCTTTAATTATTTTTAAATAGTTAAATATGTCTTTATTTGAATTCATTCTTAAAATATCTATAATGATGCTAGCAGGATTTTGCTTATCATCAAAATTATTCATCAAATCGTTCCATGATTCAAATGTAGTATTTTTTAACGTTTCTGCGGCTTTGCCGATAATTTTATTTTTAATATACTGAATAGTAACTATTTTTTGAAAGTCTGTAAGAGGTGGTTCCAAAGTACTGAATGTACGTTCAATTACTTCAACTGACTTGATAAAATGGGATAATGTTTTTGCATTGCCATCGTAACTTGGAATGGTTTCAAGTGCAAATTTAATATTCGCAGTATTGTTTTCCGCCATTGTTAATTATTAATTCAAAGAATGATAGAATATTTATAATAAAAATATTACTTACAATAAAATGCACAATATTATGTTGAGAATTGCAATCTTCATTTGTTGCTTTCACTTCTCTGCAAATGGAATTGTTGTCTCGATGGACTAAGTGGATTGTTGATCCTAATGAACTGGATTGTTGTTTCCAATGAACTGGGTTGTTGTTCGCAATGAACTGGATTGTTGTTCCCAATGAACTGGATTGTTGTTCCCAATGAACTGGATTGTTGTTCGCAGTGAACTGCCTTGTTGTTCCCAATGAACTGCTCGGACGGCTCTCGATCTACGGGCTCTGTTGTCCTGGTGATAACGACCACGGGCTCTACACTTGGTGGCTCTTTGTGACCGGGATTCTCTGACTTCTGTATCGGTGTCTGCTTCTTTATCACAGGCTCTACACTTGGTGGCTCTATGTGATTGTTGATCAGCGAAGACGTTGTTATAACTTCTTTGGCTTCACAAGTAAATGTTGAAACAAACGAAATTATTACTTTAACGAATTAATTCTTTTACACAGAATTTCGATAATAATTCTTCTTGTGGTATCCTACCGACTGCGCCAATTATAAAATGCAACTCGTATTTAGAGTTTTTAAAAATTATAATTTATTTATTTGTTCGAAGAAGTTTATACAAAGGTTGATACAGAAGAGAAGACTTGCTTCTAAGACGTTAACTCGGAGAATCGTATCTCCAATTCCTTTACACAGCAATTTATACTATTCAATACGTCATAATACATTAATATGATTGACATTCAAATAAATATTCTTAAAAAGGTTTTAAAAGATAATGCGTCTCATCATATTAATATAATTGACTTACAAATAAATATTCCTTAAAAGGTTTATATTAGTAAAGATATACATAAATGTTTATACTGCAGATTAATAACAACGACTCAATTAATGATAAAGCGCAGTTTATAGAATCAAGGATATACATAACTCGTACGTATTCATTTTCAGTTTTGACGATAAAAAATGTAACCAAATTATTTTTTTTTATATGGCAAGAAATTTAAACTCTTAATTGTTGTAAACTGTTATTAACAATTGTATTAAATTTAAAGCTTGATAATGGCCACTATCTTGGCCGAAACGTCGCAATTTAAATAAATAATACAGCATATAATAAAGCCAGTAATCCAATTAAGGAACGTTTTACTTTCCATTCCAATTTAGGATTTTATATGCAAACATACTCCAAGCATGACTCAGCAAATAATTAATTTAGAAAAAGATTTTATTAAATGTTTTAACCCGTTGATGATGAGAGCCGTGGGTCTCTCGAAACGTCCAATACATCTATAATAAAAGCGTTTTAATTAAATACACCTTGAGCAGGTGAAATCCAAAATTTCTTACCAAACATTTTTTTTATTTATAGTCCAGTGACCGAAGCATTTTACCCTACAAAAGGTCGGGTAGTTTTGAATTTTTGTTATGTTGTATAAGATGGTGGGTTAGTGAAAAATCCAAATTTCTACAATCCCTCTCCTCCGCTTCCTCTGCCATCTTGTAAAAACCACCGAAAATCGGCACTTTTTTCAGTTTATTGCCTATAATTTCATTCTGGTGCATTTTAGCATAAAAAAAGATTTTGCCGTTTTGTAGAGGACAAAATTTCCTGCAAAATAGTTATGTGAAGTTATTTTGTACGATTAATAGCAACGGAGCTATGATGCTGACAAAAAAGGTTAAAATTGCGTACTTAGCAAAATTTTGAGTTTCTTTCCACTTTACATCGCAATAGCTCAAGTTACACATTATTTTAGCGTAAAAGTTCTCATAGTCAGTCTTGTAGAGAATTTAATTACATACATAATCCAATTATTTTTTACGATCAATGCAACGGAGTGGGGGTCAATATACAAAAAACGATAAAAATAGTTTTTTCTAGTTTAGTGCAGCAACTCTTTTTGGTTTATTATTTCTAATTATAAAAGTATTATTCAAACAAAATAATCTGTATAGATGCAAAATGAACGTAATTATGTGTTGACGAACGTCAATGAGTCCTATGGGACTATTAGAATTTTTTTTTTTTTAAACAGCAATTTCCTCTATTATTTGTCTGCGACTTATTTCTACTGCTCTTCAACTCAGAATGAGTTATTTGTAAAGGATTGTGTATAACTAAGACTAAGACTCACTTTTCTAAGACTTTGGCGTATTATGTCTTTTGTGAAGCCAATAGCGGTAGAGCTATGTCGCTTCCAACATAGTGAAAGTAGCGATCTTATAAAAATATTGAGTTTTTTATAACTTTTCCTAGCTATAAGTAAATCAACAAATTTCATTATATTCTTTTGGATGCGAAACATCCATTTCGAAAATTGCTTTATTAACATTTCAACTACCGAAAATCGGCAATTTTTCAGTTTTTTGCTTATAACTTGTTTGTGTTGCATTTTAACGCAAAAAAAAGTTATTTGACGACTTATAGAGCACAAAATTTCCTATATATTTGGTACACGAAGTGTTTTGTGGGAATGATGAGAAAGGAGCCAGAAAGCTCCAAAAAAGGACAAAATTGCGTACTTCGTTAAATTTTGAGTTTCTTTCCAATTTACATTTCGTAGTAACTCCGTTACACTTCGGTTTATGACAGATCTCGAAAATTTACTTACCTGCAAAATCCATGTATCAATTTTTTTTTTTTTTGACCAATGTAACGTAGTAGGGGTAACTTTACAAAATAATACGAAACAGTGATTTTTTTCAAGTTTTGTGCAGCAACGTTGTCCCTCCAGTTTTTATCACTATACTTGATTTTATGATACGGAATTAACGTAATACGGATTCCACGAACATAATTCTGAGCTGAAGAGCAGTAAAAAGAAGTCGCAGACAAATAAAAGAAGGAAGTGCTATTTTTTAAAAAGTTTTTTCTAATAGTTTCATGAGACTTCATTGACGTTTACCAACATATAATTACGTTCATTTTGCATCTATACAGATTATTTTGTGTGAATAATACTTTTATAATTAGAAATAATAAACCAAAAATTGTTGCTTCACTAAATCTGAAAAACTATTTTTATCGTTTTTTTGTATATTGACCCCCACTCCGTTGCATTGATCGTAAAAATATAATTGGATTATGAATGTAATTAAATTCTCTACAAGACTGACTATGAGGACTTGTACGCTAAAATGATGTGTTACAGAGCTATTGCGATGTAAAGTGGAAAGAAACTCAAAATTTTGCTAAGTACGCAATTATAACCTTTTTTGTCAGCATCATAGCTCCGTTGCTATTAATCGTACAAAATAACTTCATATAACTATTTTGCAGGAAATTTTGTCCTCTACAAAACGGCTAATAACTTTTTTTTGTGCTAAAATGCACCAGAAAGAAATTATAGGCAATAAACTGAAAAAGTGCCGATTTTCGGTGGTTCTTACAAAATGGCAGAGGAAGCGGAGGAGATAGATTGTAGAAATTTGGATTTTTCACTAACCCACCACCCTATACAACATAACAAAAATTCAGAACTACCCGACCTTGTGTAGGATACCCCCCTTTTTCAGCCTCCGTTCACTGGACTATAAATAAATAAAATAAATAAATTCTTAATTGTATATAAACTTATAAAGATATTATGTCATTTTAATGAGGGTGAATTATTCGTTACATTTTTTACCTCCCGCTACCCTTGGTAAGGGAGGTAAAGGGATCGTGCTAAAAATCTCATATCGAGATTTTAGTAAATGACCACGTATTAAGGTCCCTAGAATACATTTTTAACATTTTCACGATGATGTCTGTATGTGTGTATATATGTGTATGGATTTTGTCTTCGCTCTAACTCAAATAGTATCATTCAGAAAATTCTGAAACCTTGTATTTCTATCCTATTCTAATATGAAAAGAAGCTAATAGATTTTGGTGTAAATCGGATAACCGGAAATGGCACTTTACCTGAAGCTCATAGTGGTTTTTCTTCAAAAAATACCATTAAATGCCGTTTTTTCGAATTTTATGTCTTATGAAAATTAAAGATTATTGAATTTTCTAAAGGAATACATTAATACTTTTTCTATATATTTTACAGATAAATTTAAAAATATTTTTTTTTTATTAATCGCGAAGCCTAAGATAAAAACTATTCCTTTGTTACACAGTTCATTTTTCAAATGAATGTAACTGACAGTAAATGTCACTGTCAGAAAACTTATCACTTCAAATTAATAATAGTGACATTTGACTGATGCCAATAAAGTTTATTATTATTATTATTATTATTATTATTATTATTTTAAAAAGAAAATAGTAAATAAAGCAATAGTTTTCTGCAATGGAACAGTTTGCAGCGTTAGTAAATACGTAGGTAGGTACGTATTTAAATTAATAAAAATTAAATAGCGGGAGGTTTTGTGTTGGCCACATCAGATTTTTCTTTTATAATATTCCATTCAGCATACATTGCGGAGGCGCATGTATAAGCCATACAAATAATACTAGTGGACAAAAGAACTAACTTAACACTGCTATTACAAAACTGTGTAATTCTGGTTTCTCATCATGGTATATAGAAATAGGAAGGAGTGCACAAGCGTGGCAGAAGGGTAATATTATTTTACATTACAAGCTAGGTAAAACTGTGTTTACTTCTGAAAGGAGGAAGGGACTGGCAAGCCGATTAGGCGAGCCTGTCACCTCCTTGGGGCAGTAAATAATTTAACATTACATAATAGCAGTGAGTATAAAGCATATTTCACTGAACGTTTTTTTCTAACCAGCTATGACTCTTCCGATACAATGAACCAGCTAATTCTTACAACTGCTTCTATACAAAAACTGTTCAAAACGAACAGGACAATTATTCAAAATTTTGTGATTTTATGTTTGGAGCTTCGTGGCTTGGAGTTTGTAGCAATTGCAATATCGTTTGAAATTTCATAGAAGTAATCGAGGAAGTATTTAGGAAAGAATGAGTATAGAATAATTATTTATTATTTTATATATATGGGTATATAACCAATAATTAAAAAAAAAAAACAAAAAAATGATTTATTAATAAGGCTAAATTAGAATTGCATTTTGTTGCAAAATCAAAAAAATATTAAAATAGTATTCAGCAATATCAATGAAAAAATCTGATGTGCTCAATACAATACCTCCCACTATTTTATTTTTATTAATTTAAATACATACCTACTATTTTTACTAATCCTGCAAACTATATTAAGTTCCATTGCATATATCTATTGCTTCACATGATGTAATTGTAAACTAATATTTGATACTTTGATAACCCGTGCTTATTGACAGCTGTTTGATTTATAGTGCTGCGAACATAGCAAACTTAAATCGGATCATCCTGTGCATCTAATATTTATATATGATAGAAAATATATTTTTACAAATCTTAATTTCATTAGAATCAATACAATCTCCTTAACACGGTTTCATTATTAAATTTATTGTAATTGCTTCCTGACAGTGACATTTGTTTAAATATGTCAGAATTATTATTAAAATATTATGTTTTTGTTTCACGCATAAAAATAAATTATTTTATATTAAATGCTATTGTCGTAGAAATGAATATTGTACCATTATATTCAATTTTTATTAGTAAAAGTTCAATGATTTTTTTACAAGAAAAACTATTAAAGGCTTGTGTAAGTGATACTTCCGGGTCTCCGATATATTCTAAAAACTAAAGAGCTCTTCCCACATTTATTCCCACAATACACTTTTCGGATGAAACCATATAAGGAATTCGGTATTTGCGTAGAATTGGTATTTCACACAAAAACATTAATTTTTAGTTGAATTATAGTTGCACTTTTCTGTAAAATTACTGAAATTATAAGCACTCTTTTTAATAGTTATCGCAAATTACATGTTTGCTTTAATTATTTCAAAATTTACAAAAAATTTAACTCATGAAGTACGATTAAATACTCGGGTACAAAAGTACTTTACACTTATGCTACACTAATCCGCTTTAAATAATCGGTGATGAAACTTTTACTGTATAATCAAAAATCCATAACTTTTCCTTTTATTATTAAGACTAACCGACCGAGTAATACAAAGAATATAAATATGCCAATTAAATAACATAAAAGAATTAAAGGAAGGATAATTTTCTTAGTTTAATATTAACTGTAAAATTTTAACCTAAATTAATGCTAGGTATAGGAAAAACCAAACTGAGTAAATATAAAAGAAAATAAGTTATACATTGGAATATACATATATGCCGGTTCATAATAGTTGCATGAATTATTTCAAAATTAATACAAAAATGTGGTGGTCTCGGGTTTAAATCCCGGCGTCATTTGATTTTTCTCTCATATTTATAATAATACAAAATGTTCAAAAAATAAAATGTGATTTAATTTTACTTAACTCAATTGCTATTGAATGAAATAAGCATCTTCAGATCTACGGTGTCTTAAAACTAGTGCTGTGAGGATCCGCCAAACTTGGATTCGAGTACCCGGATTTCAAAATGTCCGGTATATCAGTAAATTTAATTCGAATTTGGATCCGGATCCTGATTTAGTTCCGGATACCATTTGGATCCGGATTGGATGTTTTGTTTACGGATCCGGATCCGAATTTCAATTCTAGATTCGATTCTTCACTTTGAAAGTAAAGGTAAACATCTGGAATTGAGTTCAACTTGAAACCGTTACAGTGAGCCTGCTTATCTCTATACAGTGGTCTGTAAACAGCAATAAATTTTGTATTCCCCATCTTAAAATAGCCAGGTAGTTTGTGCAAATACAAAGAAAACAGGAATTTATACTTTCGCAGAGTCCTATTTAGTATAATTTATACACCAAGTGAGCTAAGATAATTTTTATTCATGAGAAGAAAGTTTAGTTTATAGTCTATTTGAGAATGACTGGCAGTAATAAATCATTATTTGCAAGAGTAGTATTGGATTTTTGCCAGCAATGCGGCAAATGAAACTACCAGAAAAATCAGTTGTAACTACACTAGGATGGTCAAAATAAGCCGCACGCTTTGTACCTGGAACGAAACTTACTTGTTGAACAATAGAAATGCCGTCCGATAATCCCCGTCGGACTGTGTCATAGACGTAGATAGGATTTGTAGAGTGATCTGTTTATACATTTACTAAAAATAAAAGTTTTTAATATTTAAATATAACTTTTTCAGTCATTATTATTATATTGCATACATTTAATATTTACATACATACATTCAATATTTACATTTTTATTTGTTACATACTAAAATTTATACTTATTTCATGTGTGTTGTCAAGATATTGGTACCTGTCATATTTCTATTAAATATACATATTACATTACATATACTTATATATTTATACATAAATTATTAAAAATCAGAATCTGATTCTGAATCTTGTCCTACTGAAATTATAAATGTCTCGATCGTTTCGTCTATTAGATGATCAAGTTTGCACATTTGGTCTTCTTCCTTTATGACATGTTGAGTACAGTTTTTCCAATTATCGGCAGTCACATGTTTTAATGCATCCATAAAAAGTTTTTTCACATTGTCCAATTTAAAAGTGGTGTTGTTTCGCGCTACTTCACCTTTAACTTGAGCCCAAACTAATTCAATTGGATTGAGCTCGCAGTGATAGGCCGGTAAACGAAGGACAGTAATACCGCGATTCACTGCCATATCATCAATAACATGATGAATAAATTTATGTCTATGTAATTTAGCTATAGCCAAAAGCTCAGTTTTGACAATTCCCATCTCAAAATCAATATTTTTTGACGATAGCCACTGTTCTATGTCATGTTTTCTCCACGCACTTGTTGGAAGTTTTTCACTTACTCGCGAATGATAACTGGCGTTGTCCATAACTATGACCGAACCCTGAGGTATCAAATCCAGCATCTGTTCAAAATATTCTTCAAAAACATCTGCATTCATCTCTTCATGATAGTCTGCAGTTGATTTTGAGACGAACATGAGCAAACCTCCTTCTACAAATCCATCAACACTACCAATGTGGGTTATTATCAAACGGCGCCCTTTTCCAGACAGTGCTTGAAATCCATTTGATAAGCCTTCTAAGAACGCATGCCTAGAGCTTTCGATGTTCTTATCTTGCCATACTGTCTTGACTGTATGCCCTTCATTTATCCACGTTTCATCAAGATAATATATCTGCTTTCCTTCATTTCTATATTGCTTTATTGTACGCAAATATTTGCTTCGCCAACAAATAATTTCTTCTTTATCCAGAAGAACTGATTTTCTGTTTACCTTCTCCCATTTAAAGTTTAGTTCGTGCAGAATTTCCCACAACATACTTCTTGAAATTTGTGGCAAATCTTCATCATCGTTTACCAACTGTAAAATTTTATGGATGGTTGGAATCTTTTTATTCAAATAAAACGAATGGACTTTTCTTCGAATTACACCCTTCATGAAATCATCCAATATAACAGACTTCGGCCTCCCAGGAGATAACATTGGTGCTAGTACTTGACCACCAGCTTTTCTTTCCTTCACAATACGATAAATTGTTATTTTTGATACCCCCGTCATGGTTGAGCACAATTCGACAATGTCGTCAACACTTGTTGACGGATGTTGATGTCGAAGGGCATCGTGCACATTTGATACAATTAACTTTTCATTTATTGTTAACGCAGAACTTTTCACACGTTTTGCCGGAGAAAATCCATTTCAAATATTTTTGGTTTTCACAGTTGAATCAGATGAGCAAAGTTAGACAGGTAATATTAAACTAAACAATTTTACTTTCTCAACGATATTTATATAAAAGTTCGGTGGTAGTTACAACGATTTTCTGAGAATTTTATTATGTCTTAAGCGGCTTAGGAAAACCATATTTTACATTATATTCAGGTAGTTTCATCTTAATTATTTAAATGACTTTACCTGACCCTGAAAAACAACTTAGACCTAAAACTAGAGTTCTCTACCGAATTTAGTCATTTCGACTATCCCTGTGCAAACAATTATTGGCGCGCCACTGGAATGTCTTTGACAGAATGATTTATTACTGCCAGTCATTCTCAAATAGACTATAGTTAATTTCTTCGAGTGAATAAACATTTTTAGCTCACGTGGTTTATACAGTATTAACCATTATAATATTTAATTTTGACAAAATAAATCACTAATCAGTTAGTAGGCTATGCATGACAATCGTCGATGATAGACGTCAAGTCATCTATTTAAAAAGCTTTATTGTCTGTTATTCTGTGTCGTGAAATATAGATATTCTAACGGTAATGATTATCATCAATCCAGAAAATATCAACGTGTACATATATCCAAGAATGAATTTATATGAATTTGATTGTTTCTTAACTGTTATCTAATTTTTTATGGATGCCTGATTTTTTAAAAATTAAATTTGTATTAACAAAAATGAAAAAAATGTTAATTTCGTACTATCTTTCTTCCCACCAACCACCGCCAGTGTTTATTTCGAATTTTAAATGGCATAAAAATGACCCCTGTGATGCAATCTCCACGTCAAAATGACTTCTGTGATGCAATCTCCACGTCAACAAAGACTACCCGTGAGGTGACGCTTGGTAAACGCACGCACGGTACAAATATGTCATCATTACCGATATCTGTGACTAAGTAGATTGGCTCACCCAGTAATGGGTAATATGTCGTGATGAATAGAAAAGTATGTAATACGAAATTTTGGAATATATGTATTTCATTATGTTTTTCCTCAAAAATCTGTCAAGAGCTTCAAATTAATTGCTACTTCTGGTTTATCATACATAGTCAATCTAATATGTTGTTTCAAATTATATATGAGTTTTAAACACCAAATTTGAAAAGTTCTGGAGCATATTTTAATACATTATTTCAAGAAAATCTGCTCAGCGCTTCAAGTAAAGTACCACTTCTAGTTTATCAATTTTAGAAAAAATCTAATATGTCGTTCTCATTAATACAGAAGTGTTAAATACTAAATTTGAAAAGTTTTGAATTATATCATAATATATTTTTCACGAATATCTGTTCAGAGCCTGAAATAAAGTATCACATCCGGCTTATCAATTTTAACCGAAATTTAATATATTATTCACCTTGATAAATACTAATATTGAAAAGTTTTTGGTAATATTTTAGTATAGTTTTTCATTAAAAACTGTTATGGGCTTCATATAAAGTATCACTTACGGTTATCCAATTTCACCCAAAATCCAATCAACTTTTTATATTAGTGCAGAAAGCTTAAATACGGAAAATAGGAATATTGGATATTTGATATGAGTTATCCTGGACGAAAAAATCGTCACATACATACACATCATTGTAAAAAAACAAAAAAAAACGTGTTGTGGGGACACTAATTCGTGTTTATTCACTGAAAACTCACTATCGATTTTTTGGACTGAAGACATTACTAGTCCAGTCATTAGGTATAAAAATAGGGGTTTATTCGACGAAAGGTCGGGTATTTTTGATTTTTATATATATTATATACTTACTTAGAGGTCCTGATAAAAAATGCAAGTTTTCCCCCTCGGGGGCCTTCGGGAATCACCGCCAATTTGGGAAAAAGGCGCAAAAAATGTGTTTTTTTTCTAAATATCTATTCACCTATCTGCATTAGGGCAAAACTGTTATTTTTGAATTTGTTGACAATAAAATTCCCTACATCTTTCATCTAATACATATTTTTCTAAGTAACCAATAGATAGTGAGACACGGCGCTTCAAACGGAGCAAATTTTTGAAAATTTCCCTAATGCTTTATTATTATTATTAATAATAATAATAATAATAATAATAATAATAATAATAATAACAACAATTTATTTGTATGCAAGTAATACTTATACAAAAGGGATTGGTAAGTACATATGATTAAATTACAATACATATTTGTTTCAATTAATTATTACATATGAAGTTGATTAAATTTAAAGAGCCCTGAACATAATAATAAATGCCATATGATTTTTCAACTGTAATATTTGACAGTAGATTGGAAAAATATTCCTCGGGGGGACTTCTTGGTATGTGCTTGGTTATTTAATGTTGTCTGAGAGCAGCAAAAATTGGGCAGTGGAACAAGAAGTGGTTGAGGTCATCTTCTTCGTAGGAATTGCAAAGGGTACAAATCTCGTCTCCCTGGAATCTATGGCAATAGCGGTTAAGGTAAATTTTGGGATTTTTTAAGGAAGCGGTGCAAAGTTGAATTATTAATTTATGGATTTGGAATGGAAGGTTTAGGGTGAGGTAGTTTAGTGTGAAATTATAGGTTTTGTATATATTATTAAAACTGCAGGAAATTATTCTTTGGGTGTCTTCTTCATAAAGGGCTTCTCGGTATGATGACACTATGTTGTTCAGTTCTGCCATCAATTAACACTGGATCAGTTTTTCGAAATTATACTATATAAAACAAAACATAAATTTTATTTTATTGCAATTTTGACATATACGTCAGTTTTCATATAAATTAAAATTACAAAATGTCAAAAATTAAGCGTAATAGAACACCTAATTTTACGCAAGATGATTGTTTAAAATTAGTGGCTTTTGTCGCCCAGTATAAAGATATAATAGAGAATAAAAAAACTGATGCGGTCACAACACAAGATAAGGTAAATAAATTATTATATAAAGTGCCTGAAGTATTCTTGGTTATTGGATAAAAGAAATAAGCAGGAATGGAGTCAATGTATAAAATTTTATTTAATCAAAAGCCGATGTTTCGCTTCCTGCTGAATATTTTAAATTAATTTTTTAATGAGTGTAACAAATTATTTAAAAATATTAGTCTTTCTCCATGAAGGAGCTTCCACAGGAAGCGGAACTTCGGTTTTTGACTAAATAAAATTTTATATCTTGACTGCATTCCTGCTTATTTCTTTTCTCCAATAACCAAGAATACTACAGACACTTTATATATTAATTTATTTACCTTATCTGTGTTGTGATTGCATCAGTTCCTACTTCTTAAAAACATATTTTCTAATAATTCATCTTCAGAATTAGATTCAACTACCAACCGTCGCCGAAAAGCCATTACAAATAGTTAACACTTTGTTAAATAATTAACCCCTCATTTCATCAAAAGTTAAAAATATTCTGAATAAGAGCCATGGTTACGCTTAACTCGTTATCGTACAACACATTTTTTGACTAACCAGCTGTTAATTACTAACCATTGCCTTAACTATTGATTATACAACTGGCCCGTAGCGTATTTTTTGAATAGGATTCCGTTTAAAAGCTTTTTTACCTCCCGCTACCATTGGTAAGGGAGGTATAGGGATCGTGCTAAAAATCACATATCGAGATTTTAGTAAATGACCACGTTTTAAGGTCCCTAGAATCCAATTTTAACATTTTCACGATGATGTCTGTATGTGTGTGTGTGTGTGTGTGTGTGTATGTATGTATGTGTACAAATTTTGTTTGCACTCTAACTCAAATACTATCATTTAGAAAATTCTGAAACCTTGTATTTCTACTCTATTCTAATAGGAATAGAAACCATTAGATTTTGGTGTAAATCGGATAAACGGAAATGGTACTTTACTTGAAGCTCATAATGGTTTTTCTTCAAAAAATACCATTAAATGCCATTTTTTCGCATTTAACGTCATTAGAAAATTATAGATTATTGAATTTTGTACAGGTATACATTAATACTTTTTCTATATATTTTACAGATTAATTTAAAAATCATTTTCTTTTTTTAATCCCGAAGCCTAAGATAAACACAAATCCTTTGTTACACAGTAACTGAAAGGTAAACGTCATTGTCAAAAAACTAATCACTTCAAATTAATAATAGTGACATATTAAATAATAAAGAAAATCGTAAATAAAGCAATAGTTATATGCAGTGGAACATAACATAGTTTGCTTAGCATTACTAAATACGTAAGTATGTATTTAAATTAATAAAAATTAAATAGGAGGTTTTGTGTTGGCCACATCAGATTTTTTGTAATTACTTTGAGGTAAAATCATAAATTTCCTGGACTATAAAACGTCTTTAGAATGAAAATAAAACAAGAATTAATATGTATGTATAGCAGTTAAATAGTAATAATTAATGAATAATAATAATAAGTAATTTGTAAAAAATAAATAAAAAATCTGATGTGGCCAACACAAAACCTCCCGCTATTTAATTTTTATTAATTTAAATACATACCTACCTACGTATTGACTATTGCTTTATTTACTATTTTCTTTTTAAAATGTCACTATTATTAATTTGAAGTGATAAGTTTTCTGACAGTGACATTTACTGTCAGTTACATTCATTTAAAAAATGAACTGTGTAACAAAGAAATAGTTTTTATCTTAGGCTTCGCGACTAATAAAAAAAATTATTTTTAAATTTATCTGTAAAATATATAGAAAAAGTATTAATGTATTCCTGTAGAAAATTCAATAATCTTTAATTTTTATAAGACATAAAATTCGAAAAAATGACATTTAATGGTATTTTTTGAAGAAAAACCATTATGAGCTTCAAGTAAAGTACGATTTCCGTTTATCCGATTTACACCAAAATCTAATGGCTTCTATTCCTATTAGAATAGGGTAAAAATACAAGGTTTCAGAATTTTCTGAATGATAGTATTTGAGTTAGAGTGCAAACAAAATTCGTACACATACACACATACACACATACACACACACACACACACATACACACATACAGACATCATCGTGAAAATGTTAAAAATGGATTCTAAGGACCTTAAAACGTGGTCATTTACTAAAATCTCGATATGAGATTTTTAGCACGATCCCTATACCTCCCTTACCAAGGGTAGCGGGAGGTAAAAATAACATAATAAAATATGATTTTAAATGAAGCATTAGGGAAATTTTCAAAAATATTCTCCGTTTGAAGCGCCGTAGCTCGCTATTTATTGTTTATAGAAAAAAAAAATGTATAAGATGGAAGTTGTAAGAACTGTTAATCTCAACTAATTCAAAAGCAACTTTTTTGCCCTAATGCAGATAGGTGAATAGATATTTACAAAAAACCGCTTTTTTGCGCCTGTTTGAAGTGAAAACTTCTTTAGGCACACCTTGCACAATTTTTCCTGGGTAGTGAACTTAGCTGATCCGTCACGCCTCGTGACGGTATTCGGGTAAACTCGGGGAGAGCCGACCGTTTCGCGTCACGGTCTTCGGATCATAGCCTACGTTGCGTTATTAATACAAGGCCAGGAAACATAACAATAGCACTGCTATCATTACCAATATCATATATACAAAGCAGATTGGTACACCCAGATTAGCAAACCCAGTAATGGGTAATAGGCCGTAAAAATATTTATTCATTTATTTATATATAAGTAAATACATTAGTGTGAAGTTTCTACACTAATTTTCATACTGCCATTTATAATATAGTAAAAATTAGATATAACTGCAGGAAAAAAAAATATATATATTGTCAACCATATAAAAGTGAGAAAATTTAAACCTCGATCGGCGTTTGTTTTCTTACATAAAGTTGTCATATGTCGTGTTTGGTATCAAATGAAATGTTTTTTGATGGGTTGCCATGTAAAAATATCAAAAAATTCGACAGCTCGATCAACTTTTGTTTTCTGCATAAAGTTGTAAAAATAATGACGTGTTTGGTACTAAATGAGAGGTATCGTCAAGGGCTGTCATGCAGAAATGTCAAAAGTTTGACAGCTCGATCGGCTTTTGTTTTCTGTATAAAGTTGTTAGAACCATGTCGTGTTTTGTATCAAATTAGAAGTATCGTCAAGAGTTGCCATGCAGAAATGTAATAGACTTGACAGCTCGATCGGCTTTTGTTTTTTTGCATAAAGTTGTCAGAACCATGTCGTGTTTGCTATCAAATGAGGGGTATCGTCTAGAGCTGACATGCAGAATTGTTAAAAATTTGACACATCGATCGGCTTTTGTTTTTTGCCTAAAGATGTCAAAAGCATGTCGTGTTTGGTATCAAATGAGAGGTATCGTCTAAAGCTGCCATGCAGAAATGTAAAAAAATGACACATCGATCGGCTTTTGTTTTTTGCATATAGTTGCCAGAACTATGTCGTGTTTGATATCAAATGAGAGAAATCGGCAAGGGCTGCTATACAGAAATGTCAAAAGATTGACAGCTCGATCGCCTTTTGTTTTCTGCATAAAGTTGCCAGAACCATGTCGTGTTTAGTATCAAATAAAACGTTTTCTGACGTACAATCTTGCAGAAATGTCAAAAATGTGACAGCCTGATCGTAAATAAAATATCAAGTATACATAAAACATAAGATAGTTGTTATGATATTTATGAGCTATCATTAATTGTATGAAACATTACATTAAAATAGAAGTTTTCACTTCTGACGTGCGGTAAGCACACACATTTTTTTCCCAAGTCGACGGTGCTTCCCGAAGGCCCCCGAGGGGGAAAACTTGCATTTTTTTTGGACCCCTAAATATATAATATATCTAAAAATCAAAAATACCCGACCTTTTGCAGGGTAAATCTACCTAATGACTGGACTACACCTCCTTTTTTAAGTTTCTGTCGTCAAGATGATCGTTGTCCACTTAATTATCGCCAACCTGACTATCGCCTAGTTGTCGCGTACTACTTCCGGTATTCTATATTTTATTTAAGTATAAATATGTCTCCAGGGATGGGATAAATCATACGTGATATGTAAAAGAATTAGATTAATGTTAATTTGGATTAAAAATTTTGATATTTACTATCTGCTAATATAATTTTTCATTCTGTTCAATACAGGTATTTACACCATTACTCTCAAACCCGGCTAACCATACTGGCTGGCCTCAAATCACAGCTGAGGATGTAATCACCCACATTCATGCATTTCGAAGTACTATGACTCAGATCAAGGGCGCGCTACAACATCAAACACTTTTGGCAATGCCACCAGGCATACACCGTATCTACGAAGTAGAGCTAGCGTGCCGTGACAGCGATGGAGAATGCGTGGATCTCCACCTTAAGGCTGCCATCGAAGGCATCATTATAAAGTGGGCTACCCAGATTAATGAAATTCTGAAGGAGAACTCTACGATAGTATTCGCTGAAGGCGCACATCCTACGCCACTTGTTGAAGTTGACTTTTGGAAAGAAAGGTTAAAGAATTTGGAAAGTATTTATGATCAATTGCGAGATCCGAGAGTAAAGAAGATGGCTTCATATTTAGGTAAGGTTTCATAAAAATTTACATATGTATAAAATTAATTTTACTCTAAAGCCCGTATGTCACGATCTATAATTTTCATAAAATTATGGACATAAATATAAACAGAAATTTATGGATGGTCGCATTAAAAAAAAAATTATCAGGGATTTTTTCTGTTCATGGAGCTATATTTTTATGGACGGAAAGTGCGCACACAATATGCGCAATGTTTTTATGGCAACTAGCAGTGGAATTTTTGTTAATTATTGTGATCGTTGATTATTGTTTGCAGTTTTTTTTATTTCAAAAATGAGGTTGATAAGCATCGATGGTTATTAGAATCGATACAATAGATTACCTGATATTATTGTAAGATTTATATTTGATTGATAAGTTTTATATCAGTAAGATAATTCATAATTTTGATTGTTGCTTCGGTTGAATTTCGTAGTACTTCTTTGATGGTATTGGTTTGGGTATGTATTGTGCAGTCACGTAATATGTGCTTTACTGTTAGTGGAGTATTGCAACATAAGGGTTCTGGTTTTTTTTTTCTAATATGTGTTAGTGCTTGGCCTACGTGTGTCCTATGCGAAGTCTCCAGAGTATGATTTGTTCCTTTTTCGTGGTATTATTTTTCCAGACTGTAGTATCTTCCTTAATATCTCTCAATTTATTATTGGTATTGTTTGTCTAGTCTTGTAGCTATTTTTATTTGTTCTCTTTTAAGTGCACTTATAGCGTCCCACACTAGACAGAAGTGATAAAGAGTGGAGGGATCAGTGGTTATTTTAGTGATAAAAGGATAGTAGATCGAATAACACAGTGAAAGTTAGCAAACAATAAATAAATTGTATATTTAGTAAGGTTACACGTTTTTCGTAAGCCGGTAAGTGTCAGTTGAGCACAGAGCGTGGTGCGATTTTGCGCACAAGGTTAACATAAAGAAATACCAAAGGCGTAAGCAAAGCTAGATTTCCGTGGGAGTAAAAAAGTTCAAATGAACGAAAATTACAGGGAAAGAAAGAATACGTTAACAGATATCTCCGAAATAAATAAAAGGAAGAGAGACGAACAAACTCAGGACTTAGAAGCGTTCAGAAAAAGTAAAATAATAGTCAGATCGCCGGTAAAACAGGAAAGAAATAAAGAGGATAGTGAAATGAACGAGGTAATGATAATGCTGAGCCAAATAACAAAAAAAAATAGATGAAAATCACGAGGAATTAAAGTCAAAAATGAGAAAAAATCAGGAGATAGTGGAGAAAATACAAAATGAAATGTCAACTAAAGAGGAACAACATAAGAAAGAAATAAAAGAATTACAAGGAAAAATAGAGATACTAGAAAAACGATTAGAAAAACAGGAGAAAGCTGGAAGAAAGAATAATATAGTCATAAAAGGCTTACCACAAAACATGGGAAAACCAGCAGAGGAAATAAAAAATTTCATAAAAGAAAAACTGCAAGAAGAAGTAGAGATTTTTCATCTTATGCCATTAAGACACAATTAGGAACAATAAGAGTAGCGGAACTTGGAAGTTCACAGCAAAAAATTAACATCATGAAAAATAAATGTAAATTGAAAGGACAAAGGGTTTTCATAGATAACAACTATACCACAGAAGAAAGGAAAATACAATACAGGTGCAGGATAAAGGCCAAAGAAGAAATTATGAGAGGAAAAACAGTGGAACTTTACAATAACAAGCTTAGAATAAACGATGTGGATCATGTATGGATTCATGAATCAGAAGAGTTCGAAAAAAGTCCTTGCCAGAACAACCGGAGACAAAAAACTAGCAGGAAATAAAAAGGTGACTACTGAGTAAAGAATTAGGCAAACGGAAAATGGACAATTGAAAAGAAAAAATAAGAAAAACAAAAAATGTAATAAACGAGTAGAAAGTATTAAATCAATAATATCGTGGAATGTACAAGGCACTAATGCACATGGAGCACTGAAAAATCTGGCACAAGTTTTGGAGAACTATAAAGTAGATGTCGCGGCACTACAGGAAACAAAGCAGAAAAATAACAGTATCAATAAAATGAACAATTATATATATTTTTCAACAGCGGCTATGATACTAAATATTTTGGAACGGGATTTATGATTCACGAAAATTTAGAAAGTCTGGTGGTTAATTTTGAACCAATATCAGAAAGAATTACTTAGACTCAGAGACCGATATAGGAAAATAAGTCTTATTAATGTACACGCACCAACGAATGATAAGATGAGGATACAAAATACAGTTTCTATGAAAGTTTGGAAAACATTTTACCTCAATGCGAAGGTACGAAGAGAAGAGATTTATGAGTCGATAGCAGGAAAATATAGTAAACATGAAATAACAAACGAGAACGAAAAAAAAAAAATGATCGAATTTGCAAGTGAAGTAAGAATGCGGATAATGAGCACACAATTTCAGAGGTAGGACATATACAGGGTGTATCAAGATAATGGAACAGTGCCGTTTGTTCGTGTATGTGAAAAGATACAGAAAAAAGTGATTAGGATATTTTGTAAGGGATAGAGGGGGACACATTTTAGCGTAAACTTTATTATTATAAATCCAGTGGTACTCAAACTATAAGGCAATATTATATTTTTTTAAATAGCATTATATATATTTTATTAACTCATTAAATAGAGAATTTTGTTCTGAATTCAACTACATAATAATATCATACCCTTACATTGCGAAAAAAATTATAAAAATTAATTCAAAGTTAGTATTTCATTTCTCCTGTATCTAAGTAATCTGAGCAAACATTCAATCAATAAAACAAAAAATTTATTTAAAAGTTGAATTTATTGCCCAAATCGTAGCTTACTTGTATGTAATAAAACTAAAATAAATTTTATTTTGTTTTATTGATTGAATGTTTGCTCAGATTACTTAGATAAAGTAGCAATGAAATATTAACTTTGAATTAACTTTTATCAAATTTTTCGCAATGTAAGGGTATGATATTATTATATCGTTGAATTCAGAACAAAATTCTCTATTTAATGAGTTAATAAAATATATATAATGCCATTTAAAAAAATATAATATTGCCCTATAGTTTGAGTACCACTGGAATTAAGATAATAAAGTTTATGTTAAAATGTGTCTCCCTCTATGTCTTACAAAATATCTTAATCACTTTTTTCTGTATCTTTTCACATACACGAATAAAATGCACTGTTCCATTATCTTGATACACCCTGTATAACGGTACCTGGAGATCGCCATGTGGAAATACAATTTCAGAGGTAGGACATAATATATAAGGGTACCTGGAGATCGCCATGTGGAAATTTTTGCAATCAAATAGACCATGTGCTTATAGAAAGTAAACATGCAAGGGTAATAAAAAATGTAAAATCAAGAGGAGCTGATGCAGATTCTGGTCACTTTATGGTAAAGGTAGACATAAAGGAAGAACTACCTGTTAAGGATAAAGAAACTGGCAATAAATCTAAGAAATACAATATACACCCACTCAAGACTGATGAAATACAACAACAATATGAGTGTTTTATAAAGGCGGGGCTTCCAGACATAGACATTTATTTAACATTTGAAGAGAAATGGAAAAGAATACAGGAGGTGGTACATAAATCATAACAAAAATTATTAAAGAAGATCAAGGGCAAAAAGGAAGCAACCTGGTTCGACGAGGAGTGTGAAAATGCACTAAAAGAATGAATATGGCTAGAATACAATTACATAGCAAGGTAAATGAGACAAATAAAATAAAATATGGTAAAGCTCGAAAATATGCAAAAACATATGTAGACAAAAAAAAAACGAAAAGAGATAGAAGATAGATTAAAGAAATTAGAAGAAGATTATAGGAACAAAGAGATAAGAAATTTCTATCAAGAAACAAAAAAACAGAAAGGCTTTCAACAGTGGCGGAACTACCATACAGCAAAACGGAGCGGCGCGGGGGGGCCCAGGCCGCTAGGGAGGCCGAAGCCCGCTTAACTCGACCACAGACAAACCCAACCAGATCCACAGCCAGCCGGCGTATAGAAGCCAGATTATTTGTAGTAGTTATCACGATTGTTCCAGATGGCGTTAGTGCAGTAACTACAGATTACAATCGTCCAGTTGTGTAAATAAATTGTGTGATATTTTACTTTGCTTGGGCAACTGTAATCTGGAGAAAATGCGAGCGAGCCACGAGCCACATCTCCCTACAGGGTGATGATTTCTATTGCAATTATTTTGAGCAAATTCTGATAAAGTTATTAATTATATGCTGGTAAATAAAAATAGTTATTTAAACATTTACAACATAATGACTGCATAAACATTTACAGCCCGATTCACAAAAAAATAAATAATCCTCATTTTTTGGATTAGCGAATTCTACTCTAATTTTGACAGTTTATATCTTAAAATATAGTCTAATCTAGTATCTACCTTTATTGATAATATCATGAAAATTAAATTTTAAATACCGGAATTGAATAGAATTAACTAATCAAAAAATGAGGATTAGCTTAAACTTTTTTGTGAATCGGGCTGTTAGGGAATATCACAATATAATTTTTTAAATGAATAATTCCTTTATATCTTCTTCTATATTTTTGCTCTTGTATGAGTTCATTATTCTTTATATTTTTCAATATTTAAATTTTATTAACCCAGGAGAGCTCGCATGGGAGTCAAAATGATCCCATGCAAGTTTATACAATTATTATTTAGGCTGTAGAACTATCCTGTCTCTTCATGTTCTTAGTAACTGCCCATTATCTACTTATCTATATAATCAGCGAGTTTTCTATTTAGTTTATTCAAAATTAGCACACAAAGTGACATCTGGGACGAATTTGACCCACGTTACCCCTAGCTGTGTTGTAATTTTATTATAGGTTTTTGAATAATGGTAATATGTATATCTGCGAATATATTTGCGAATACGAGAAAGAACAGGAAAGTTTATTAAAGCTGTGAAATACACTTGAAAGTGACGATGAAGTTGGAGGTGCATCTAGTAGCAGTGATGGTAAGTTAACAACTAAGAAGAGTGCATGACTGAAGAATGAAGATGGAGACTGGTACATGAATTATGCGAAGACCTGTTGAACTATAGACATACTGTAATGGATCTTCCCAGATTACTAAGATTACAAATAGAACACTTTAAAAATAAGAATTATGAGTCTATTTATTCAGCTGAATAAGATCCGGAAATCGAAAGAAGGAGTAAGAAGCGATCCAGGTGTAATTATTGTCCACGCATGAAAGATGTAAAAACAAGTGTAATTTGTGGTGGTTACGAGAAATACGTGTGCGATAATCATAAAAATATTTATTTCTTGTTTTTCTGTACCTTAAAAAATATATGTGTAGTTTAGGTTGTATTTTTGTTTATATACTACTTTAATAAAAAATAATTTGTCATTTTAAATTTATTTGTCTATTATTTAAACATTTATTTATGCCATATGTTTCAAATTATTATGCTCATATTTTTAAAGGCGATTTTTGGGGGGTTGGGTCATTTCATACCCCATGCGACCTCTAATTAAACTATTTATACGCGACATCTCCCGGGTTAATAATAAACAGGGCCGATTCAGACGTAGAGTTTTCGATAATTTACCCGAACCCCGCTCAAAGGGGCGTCGCACGTTCCAATTTCTAAGAAAATTAGATAATAAAATTGTTTACAAACACCAACCCTATTCCTAGAATTGAATAGGTTAGTTACGGCACTACAGATTAATAATAAATACACCAGTAGCGATTTGGCGCTCGTAGGGGTTGTGTGTAGAAAGAAAGGACTGCAAAACCAGCTCTTTGTTTTTAATTTATGTTTAATAAAAAAAATATTTTGGATCTCCGCTAATAACTTTTGCTGTCAGCAAATTAACGTAAGTATAATAAAAACAGTATAAACTCGGTATGTAAACCAGGGATGTTTCTATACTTAGCTTTGTTTTTTCCAACCCGGGTTAAAAATGAAAATTTCTCATCGTTGAACGTAATCAACAAAACGTGTTTGACCCTAATTCGTGCATATTCACTGAAATTCACTATCTAATTTTTTAATCGAAAACAATACTTCCCTTATTTACGGTATGGCGGGAGGTAAAAACAAATGCCGGGCAAAGTATAGAAACATCCTGCATACAGGCTGTTTCAAAATAAGTGTAAAAAAAATGAAGGGCATATGTTACTGAGTAAAAAAAGCTTAATCAACATAGGTCTGATCTTCAAGTGTTTCCGAGATAAATGAAAAAATGAATTTTTTTTTAACCTATTAACATTTTTTTCATTTTTAAATATAAAGTATTGCAAACAATTTAAAAATACACAAAAATTTACTTTTGATAAAAATTAATAAACGCAGTAATTTTTGAGATATATTAAATTTTAGAAAATGTCACGTATCCAAAGAATGAATTTGTGTGAATTTCATTGTTTCTTAATTGTTACCTAATTTTTTTTTCCATAATTGATTTTTTCTAAAAATTAAAATATCTCAAAAACTACTGCGTTTATCAAATTTTATCGAGAGTACTTTTTTGTGTATTTTTTTATTGTATGTAATATTTTATAGGTAAAGTTGAAAAAATGTTAATAGATCAAAAAATAAGGATAAAAACTTTCATGACTTCTCCATATGAGATGCCTCTGGTTAAGATACAGAAACAAAAGAAAGTTTAAATATGCATCTCAATAAGTAGTATCCTCGTATCAAGTTTCAAAATTTTATTGCAACTAGTATCAGAGTTATTAATAAAAATGTGCTTGATGAGTTGCACTTTTAAAGGCCTGTAATTCTGTAACGAAAAGTTTCCGGACATACCTTCATATGACATTTTTTACTCAAAATGATGTCAGGAATGTGCTACATTTTTTTTTACACTAGTCCTGATACACCCTGTATATATAAATATTAAAATTTTTAGAAATGTTATACTTTTCCAGTTTAACGTGTTATCATGTCAAGACCGAGGGGTAACAAATGTCAAGTGAAAAAATGCGGAAAATCAGATACTGGATATCCAAATTTGAAATTTTTTTATTTTCCCAAAAACGATTTTCAAAGGGAAAAATGGTGTCAATTTTGTGGAAATATTAATTTATTTGACCTTCCATATGAAAAATGTCGCAATAAAGTCATATGTGAAGAACATTTTGCTGAAGAAATGTTTGTCAAAACTATTGGCAATAATTTCAAAAAAAAGTTAATATGTAACGCTATTCCAACACTTAATACAAATTCTGTTTCGTCCATAGAAGCAGAAGTATTTATTACTCCTGTAAAAGTATTTCCTGTGAACAAAACATACGAACCATATAGTACTTCCATAGAGAATAATATGCATGTGTCAACACCAGAATTAAACCGTTCCGAAAACACATGGAATTTAGAACTATCACCTTTCAACACACCTAGTAAATCTGGATCACCTTTTAAATTTAATGTCAGAGAGTGCACAGATAGAAACTTTTCAGCTAAAAAAGAATTATTTAAAAACAAGAAATCAACTTACAATAAAAGATCCGTTGTCTCAAAATTAAAACAAACAAATATGGATTTACGAAGAAAACTGCAATCAAAGAACAAAATAATTCAGAGATTGAAATCTAAGATAGCAACACAAAAAACTTTAAAAGAATTGATCGACCAATCAGAAAGTACCTCCATTAATGCAAAAACTTTTTGCACAATGCAACTTTTGCATAAAAAAAATACTCCTTGGACAGAAAAGGAAAAGCGATTTTCCTTAGATTTTCATTATAGATCACCTGGAGGATACCGTTATTTAAAAAATTTCAAACAAATTAATTTACCTTGTGAGTCATCAATCCGTAATTGGTCTAATGTTTTAAAATTATTACCTGGATTTAATGAAAATTTGATACAGGCGTTGAAACACAAAGTGCAGCATTTATCAGAAAGCGATAAACTATGTACCATCGTTTTTGATGAAATGTCATTAAAGAAAGCACAACAATATACTTCTCATTTAGATTTGATTGAAGGATTTGAAGATTTGGGAGATTTAGGCAGGAAACCAGTTTTTGCTACACAAGCACTAGTCTTTATGATTAATAGTATAACAAATAAATTTAAGCTACCGTTTGCTTATTTCGTGTCTCATAATTCCACAAAAGTAGACAATTTATTAATTTTATTGAAACAATGCGTTCGTAATGTTACTGGTTGCGGTTTAAAAATTGTTGCAGTTGTATGTGATCAAAGTACAACAAATCAAAGTGTAATGAAAAAATTAGAGGTCACTCCTGAAAACCCATATTTTTATATTGAAGGAATAAAAATATATGCAATATTCGATATTATTCATCTAATTAAAAACGTTCGAAATCGATTATTCGATGCTAATTTTTCAGTTGATGACAAAGAAATATCGTGGAATGATATCTTGCAAACTTTTACAGTGGATAAAAAATTTAAATTAGGAAGAAGCATGGGACATCTTTCGGAAGCACATTTTGTTTTAGATAATTTTTAAAAAATGTCAGCTTCTCTTGCAACTCAAGTTTTTAGCCACAGAACAGCATCTGCAATTAAAACTGCTTCCACATGTCAACACATAAAATCTGCAACTGCATTAAATACTGCTGATTTCATTGAAAAAATTAACAACATACTAGATGTTCTAAACAGTAAACACAAATTTACTTCAAATCCTTACGCCTGTGCCATAAGTGCAGATAATAAATTGTCTAATTACTTAAAAGAATCCGTAAACTGGGTAAAATCTTGGAAAGTAATAAAAAATAAAAAGCGGTCTCAAGAATTTCCACCATGTTTCAATGGTCTTATACAAACGATGACAGCTGTAATCGATATTTCACAAAATCTTAATGAGCTAGGATTAAAATATTTACTTACTAGTAAATTAAATCAAGATTGCCTAGAAAATACTTTTAGTCAGGTACGAGGAGCAGGAGGATTTAATATGTATCCTACCGTTCAACAATTTCGTATCAATGTAGAAAATATAATTGTACATCGCATTGACCAAAGTTGGACTGACGGTAACAGTGAGAAAGATGATACTGCATTTCTATGTATTGACGATTTTTTAAGGCAGAATAAACTTGCAAGTCCGTCATCTACTACTGTAAACTTCAAAGACTGTGACGAAACTGTTACCATTCACAGCGACATAGACATTTCGACGGAATTTAATGAACTTACAGACATAACTAATATATCTAATTTTGAGAAATGCTCTATAACATATTATGCGGGGTATATAGCATTTAAATCTTTTAAAAAATACGCGTGTGATAGGTGCATTATAAACTGTATTAATGATAATTCTGTTGCACGGACAAGTGATGTTTTAATTAATTTTAAGGCATACGACACAGTGTGTGGTAATAATGCTGGAAATTTGTGTGTACCTAGTGACAATTTTAATGAAATTGTAGAATTTCAATTGATACATTTTGTTGATATATATGAAAAGAGAAAATGCGAAAAAAACCTTTTTTATAATTTATTTTTGCAAATCAAAAACCGAACCAAAATCAGATTCCCAGATTGGTTTGGCAATGATTGTAACGATCATCAATCATATATGTTAAAACTATTAATTATAGTAAAAATTTATAAAGAATGTCTATGGGAATCAAAATCAGAAAATGTAAATAAGTTAACGAAGAAACATAAATTAAGAACTGTCAGTAATGTTTAATTTTAATTCTTTTTTATTTCATTTATTATGAATTCATGCTATGTATTATATATAATGCTTTTGTTTTTGTTTATTTTTGTATTATTTAGTAATATAGATAAGCACCTTACTACCTTAGAAATTTGCTCGTGTGAAAGTATTCCATTCTTACCAAATACTCCATTAAATTCATATTACCCATTAAATAACGTTCCTAATGCAATTACTATAAACTGTTATAATTATTGTAAGTGGTTGTTATGTTTATTTGGTTTACAATACATTTTCTTATGTTTCTTAATTACACCAGCATCGTTCATTTCCTTAGTACCCCCACCCCCCAAGCCGCGGTCCTCGGTCAGTCTGGTGCCGGTACCTCAGAGGAAGAAAATATTGTCAACTATACCACACCACTTTGCTCTCTAAACTACATTTCATTCTCTTTCTGCGTCGCCTGCGCCATCTATTAATTTTAAAACTAAATATAATATTAGGGTACATTTTCTAACGTTAGGCTGTGTATCTGGTTGGGTTTGTCTGTGACTCGACACTATCCGTTGAATTCACTTAAACAAATTGTAATGTTAGACAGACATATAAATAATTTATAATATCATAGGAATATATTTTACGTTAAAGTAAACTAAAAAAATAAAAAATCTGTGAGTTACCAAGGTGGTAATTTGAACTTTAAGGGGGGGTTTGAATGAAGAGGGTTGCATAAGCAAAAAAATCATTTTTTGTTCGTGTCCCCTCGCGATTGTAATAAAAAAAAGTAAATATTTATTAAAATTTTATAAATTATATGATTATGTTTGTGTCCTAAAACCATTTTGGTTGAAAAAATACAGCGGATATGAAAAAAAAATAATTCATTTCCGGTTTATAACTTAAATTACGTAGACCAAATTATATTCAGGACACAATTTATTAAAAACCATAAACAAATATATAAATTTTAGAAAAGTGTATGCAACAGGTTTTTAAAACGACACGAACGAAAATTTTACCAAAACAGACTCATTTGACTGCCGCGGCACTGAAAAATAGTTTGGGCATTACCTTACAGATGTCAGCACTAGAAATGTCGGTAATGCAGTTCGGAAAGTAAACATTGAAGCTCTACCTGACTAACCATGACATTTTTGTAATTTGATTTACAATCTTTTATTACTGCGGCTATTTCCATGTATGGTTTCTTAGAGAAAATAAATCTAAGATAAAAATGTAAGAGAAATTTGTCTCGAAATATTCTATTGTGAACAAATCAAAACATATATTATTAACTATTAGTGATTTTTAGTAAAAGTATTGTTTCACTAAATACAAGAAATAAAGTAATAACAAGAAACAATATATTTTAAGGCAATTGAAATTTCTTTTATGGTATCAGCTCTAACATGGTGAAACTTCATTCTTTCATGTTTTTTTAAAATTTTTGATTATGCAATAATTAAATATGAAATAATAATATTAATAATAATACAATAATATTAAATAATTCAAATTATTTACAAAAAAAAGTTTGAAGTTAAGTAGTTTTTCACTCAGTAAATGATATGTAATCAAAAGGTAAAATTATTGATTATAGAATAATTATTTTTTGTCCCTCAAAGTTTTAGCTTCCAAAATGTATTCCGGGTCTTTACATTTTTTATTAATTTTTTTTTTTAATCTATTCCCCAAAACAATTTCCGGCAATATGCAATAATGAAACAGCATCATCAGATCAATATTAATATAACAATATAAACTTAAAAACTTACTTATAATTACGAATAAATTTAAGTAAAATACTGAAACAAATAAATATGAAATAATAATAATAATAATAACAATAATAATAATTAATATTAAATAATTGTAATTATTTACAAAAAAAGTTTAAAGTTAATTAGTTTTTCACTCAGTAAATGATATGTAATCAAAAGGTAAAATTATTGATTATAGAAAAATTATTTTTGTCCCCCAAACTTTTAGCTTCCACAATGTATTCCGGGTCTTTACATTTTTTTTTATTTATTTTTTAACTCTATTCCCCAAAACAATTTCTGGCAATATGCAATTTAAATAAATAATATTAATATAACCATATAAACTTAAAAACTTACTTATAATTACGAATACATTTAAAGAAAATACTGAAACAAATAAAGATGAAATAATAATAATTAATAAGAATAATAACAATAATTAATAATAATACAATAATATTAAATAATTGAAACTATTCACAAATAATCTCGACTGTAACTCAGTCGTTATTTTAAACAACTGGTTAAAAAAATTATCTAATAGGTATTGATTTGATTTGACAACTAAAAATCCAATTTTTTGTTATATATCAACTTACATGATTGGTTAAAGATTATAACCAGTCACTATAAATTAACGACTGAGTTACAGAATAGACTCGTAAATCTTGAACAAGTCTCGGTATGATTTTTGTAATTATTCATAAATCTATCTGCCTATCGCGTCATTATGTAAAACAGTTTTAATTTCTACTAAAAGTGTAAGTTCTTTAGGTTTGTCAACAAATAAATAAAGTTTTCAGATATAATTCTTTATTTTCATCGTACAACTAAATTGAAGATAGCTCAGTCCACTGCGCACATCTAAGCTGCATTTATTTTATTAATCAAATGGGTGCGTTCCTCAACTTATGAGAAAAATTATGGGCATATAGTTAAATGACTGGCAAACGAAATATGTTCTATCATAAAAAATGTTTATTTGATTAAAAGCTACATTTTTATATATGATTCCTCATTACACATGTAATATGAAGTAGTATTGCTTTGAAAGAAGATAAAATATTTTTCTAGAATATGAATATGGATTTATACTAGAAAGCCCTACTATCACTTTGTACACTATATAATCAACAAAAAGTTAGGAGTTTCCGCACATAAACAGCATAACTCAGGCACCCGCACACCTGTATTGAAAACATTACATGGGCATTTTGTAATCCTTGTAAAGCTCATTATGGCTCTGTGGTAGATAAGAAAAGAATTTTAGCTATAACATTAGCCGCAGATTACTGATTTATTGTTCCCGAAAATGGCCGGTTATGTCGTAAATGACCCACGATTTTTCCCCTAATTATACAGGGATTATAATTTTTTGTTACTTGCGAAAGCCAATATTTAGCAAATACAGTGTTTATCTTCTTAGGTCTAGTTGTATAATCCCCAGTAGAGGTTTATAATCAGTCGAGTTCGTTATTTGCATATCAGCCGTATGGCGTTCAAGATTTCTCGAAATAACTTAAAATTTAAACATTTAGGAATAATAAAATTCTTCTATTTCTCATATTGAACATCTGCTTCGGTTAATTTATAAACTCTCATAGACAACAGTCCATCAATATGCTGTTATTTTTCTAGGAACACCTGATCCTTAATTGTACGCGACTGTTATAAAAAAATAACGGCCTAGGTCGTTATTTCTATCTTTTCATTTTTGTTTTAATCCTGTTATGTCATAATAACAGTATGGTATTACACAAAAAGTTTAACTGCCGGGAAAATAGACAAAATCGAATCGAAATGAACTGTCAAATAACAAATTTATCATTAACCATCTGTACCCGTTACAAATATTTGCAATAAACAATATTAAGGAGAAATGGTATTAAATCATAAATTTTTTGCATTTATAAAGTTTAGTTCTCTGCTACACTGGTTTTTTAAAACTATCCCGCTCTGCTTTTTTGAATATATAGGGAGAACTCAGATTAATTACTCAACACAACACTCAGTTAATAATTAATATAGTTTACATTACTGCAGAAAGCTTAAATACGGAAAATAGAAATTATTTAAAGTTTGATATAAGAGTTATCGTGGATGAAAATATAGTCGCACACACACACATCATTGTAAAAATAGCAAAAACGTGTTCTGGCGACCCAAATTCGTGCTTATTCTATCGAATTTTTTGACCAAAAACATTACCTCCCTTACCGTATGGCGGGAAGTAAAAATAAACTGTCTCAGATCTATCATAGTAGCAATTTATATTGTTGTACAAATTTTATTCTAATAGATTATCAATATTATCCGTATATTCTATTTTCAACGTTTGTCAGTGTTATATTTTATTAACATAATTATGTCATTTTATAATCTATAATGTCTATATATTTTTTTGTCACCATCGCCAACAAATATTTACTTTTGTAGTTCATATGTTCCATTTGAGTTTTCAATTTTAACTACTTTATTCATTATTTTAATGTGCGGGCAATAAGTATTTACTAGTAATCTACAATATAATGCTTTTATAATTAATATGTTATATTTAGTATTTTAATATAAAGAAACAAATGGAAATGTGTATGATAATACTTAATAACTGGTAGTTAAAATTTTAGAGATTATACAAATTAATTTTATATTATACGAATTACAATGTCTGTGTGTGCGTGTGGATGTGTGTGTGTGTGTGTTTGTGTGTGTGTGTGTGTGTGTGTGTGTGTGTATCTGTGGATGTTTCAGGGATGATTCCTCAAAAACTCTAATACTTAACACCAATTTAACTACGTGTTCCTTAATCTGACATTAATGGCAAGACCTGAAAAAGTTTTGGTAACAATTGCACAAACTGAAGTAGTAGTTTCTTAAAAAAATCTTCTAAATATTATTTTTTTGGAAATTTATGTAATTACAAATGTTAAAGAATATAAAATTCTCTATCCAATACATTGAACACTTTTATTATTTCTCCTATAGATTTACAGATAGAAAATTCTAAATTTATAAAATAATCCACTGTATTAAACAACTCATGGAAACCAGTTGAAAAATTAAAATGTTTGTAATTGACATAAATGTCAGAGTTAAAAATCCAGAGACATTTCTGAAGGCTTTTTCTGAGAAGTACATTTAATATTACTTATTTTTTCATTAATTAAATACTTAGAAATTTATGAAACTGGGCAGTAATCATGCCTATACACAAATCTAAAAAGGAAAATTGTCGTACATATCCAGAAATCATTCGTTGAAAGTGAAATGCTACAAAAATGCATGGTTTGCTGTTGCTTTGTCACTGGTTATAAAAGCTTTTATTTGCTAGTCATAAAACCCCAGGCCTTGGGTAAAATTTGACCTAAAGAAACTGTATCTTCTTGTTTACATTCTTCATTTTATCTAAGGCACAAACCTAAGTAGAGACCCGAACCATTCTATCGCCCTCTCTTGGCTAATATTATAAGCAAACGTGAAATAGTTCATGGCTTGGCCGATATTACTTCGTGTCGCTTTTTCGAAACCCCCCCTTAACATTATATTTAGATTTAAAAGAAGTAATACGTAATTTTGCCAACGCCAAAGCACGACGCAAACAATTTACATAGATTTAGAAAAAAATATTTTTATTTATTTTGTAGTTATTTTGTTTTAAATATATATTAAATGTTATTTTCATTTCATTTATTGTTACATAAATAACAGTAAAATTTGAAGTTCCGCCACTGGCTTTCAACCAAGAACAATATATGTCAAAAACAAAGAAGGAGAAATGGTGACAGGTGAACAGAAGTTAAACAGATGGACAGAATATTTCTGTGAATTGTTAAACTCCGAGATAGATACAGTGGAAAGTGAAGATAACAGGACAATAGAAGTACATGAGAACATAGATGCACAAGGAGAATTAGAACCGCCAATTAAAGAAGAAACTGAACAAATAATAAAGGAGATGAAGAATAATAAAAGCCCTGGAGACAATGGAATTACTGCCGAAATGTACAAGAAAGGTGGAGAAGCCTTAATACAACAATTACATACAATAATCAGAGAAGTTTGGGAAACAGAAATTATGCCAGAGAGATGGAGGGAATCTTTAATATGTCCACTATTCAAAAAAGGAGATAGAAGTAAATGCGGAAACTATAGGGGTATAGCCCTACTAGATGTCGTATATAAAGTATTGGCGACTCATATTAACAAAAAATTAAAACACTATGCAGACAAGATAGTTGGAGAATACCCAGTGGCGTACCCAGAGGGGGGGCGATGGGGGCGATCGCCCCCCCCTAGACCTACATATTTTTTTTATGTACAACGCCAAAAAAGTATGTACTCTCTGTCTTTCATATTTGTGTTGGAAATTCTTGATCTACAAGAAATAAAAAATGACTATATGACACCCAAATATAACCACCTAATAAATATTGATTATCATTTGTGGAGGTCTTAAATATTGCTCGGTCTTTCGTTTTATTAAATTCATTTCGTATTCACTACAGATCAAGGGTTAGCAATCATTTCTGCTTTCAAATTTAAGTATTTAAAGTTAAAAAAATTAACATTGCCTGTTAGTACAGCGTCGCCAGAGAGGAGTTTTTCAACACTTTGTCGATTAAAGACGTATTTAGGAAATAAAATGGACGAAGAGAGGTTAACACGTTTAGCATTTCTACACATTCACCGAAATATTAATATAGTTGTTGGAAAAATAATAATTTTTGTTTATGTACTTATTTAAAATATCTTATTTTCTTGTTTAACGTTTCTTATATTTTTAATGTTAACCTTCCTACCTTAATATCTTAAAATATCTTTGTATTATAAAATATAAATATGAAAAAATAAGTAGGTACATGAAATTATTTAGTCGCCCCCCCTAGACCAAAATCCTGGGAACGCCACTGAGAATACCAGGCTGGCTTTAGATCGAATAGGTCAACAGTTGATCATATCTTTACCTTGAAGCATATGATAGCCAATTTATATAAGCATAATATAGCAATGCACATGATTTTTGTGGACTTCAAACAAGCATATGACAGCATAAAAAAATATAAATTGTATAAAATTCTTGAAGAACTTATAATACCAGAAAAGCTAATTGAAACTTATCAAAATGACGCACAATGACACAAGCTGTAAAGTTTTAATAGATGGAAACATATCTAGGAAGTTTGAGGTAAAAAAAAGTCCAAGACAAGGAGACCCCATTTCTCCAGTCCTGTTTAATTTAGTTCTGGAACGAGTGAATTGAAAGCGACAGCGTTGGAAGTGATCAGAGCCTACATTCTTCTGACGGCGGTGATGAGGACATCGATTTTGAATAATTTATAAGTTCAATTTTTGAATAAATTATGATACCTTTTAAGTAAAAATGATAAGATTTCAAAAATCGTAATTATATATTATTATTATTATTATTATTATTATTATTATACCATGATAATTATATTAAATAATAATAAAAACTTTAAAGTGGAGTAAAAAGGGGATCGCTCGTGCGGACGAGCTAGGCAATCTCGAGAGCACAACCCTACAGATCATGTAAGCTGCCAACGCTTTCATCCCGCTAAACGAACTGCAGCATAATATTTTATTGAAGAATAACATATAAACTAACACATCTAACAAATTTTATTAATAATAAAATTAGTTAACCGATGTTACGGTAATATTTAAAAGTGTGTTCGGGTTGCGCATAATAGGCAACCTCAAGCGCTTGGCGCAACTTTCTATACGTGCTGCCAAGGACTTTGTCCCGCTGAATAACCGGCAGCACAATTTTTTCTTGAATAATAACGTATAAGCTTTAACTACAGAATTGTTTAATAATAATAAAATAAGAGAGAGAACCAATTATTTTTGAAATGTCCGAGGGGCCGGCAGTAACCGTTTGTCCCGCCGGCGGACCGGCAGCGGTGTTTTTTTTAAATGTTAACAATTAGAATAAGCATTACCCAAAATTTCATTAATATTAAAATAAGTTTTTTTTTCAAAAAAAATTTACATACTCTGGGCTCCGTTCCTCCTCGTTGTACCGTTGATGCGCCGGCAGTACTCGATTTTCGTAGTATTTGTCATCTGAGTAACGGAAATAACATAGTTCAGCTGTGAAGCTGCTTGTATTATCAGGTAGTCGAAATTTCATTATATTTTCTTCTGTAAGTATTACACATCCAGTCTACCTTGGATCCATTTGTACATATATATATATACAGTGTGAACACTGAAAACCGTGACATAGGCGTTTAACATGGGAAAACAGTTTTTCTGAAATATTATCTGTCCCGCAAGAGTATAGTGGGAGTTTTTGATATGTTTAGAAAGATTATTTAATTTGGCATCGAAGAGTATCTAAATACTCCTAATTTAATGCTTTATTATTGAAATATTTACGAAAATATAATGCTACTTGACAGTTATTACTTATAACTTACTAAAAACAGTAATCATGGAAACGTATTCGGTAGCTTACTTAGTTAAATGAAGGCTCCATGATAATTTTTCACTAGTTCAAATCCCTCTCGGTTCAAGTTAATATTTTTATTATTTTTATATTTATTTTGTACAATTTATTATTAAATAAATTACAAAATTAAAACAAATAATTTTTTGGTACATCAAGTATTTTATTGACTAAATGTACAAGAAGAGAAATAAATATGTATATTTAAGCCAAATTAAGTTTAGTTTTATGTTCGTCATTAACGCAACCGGTTTTTTCAAATTTTAAAATGATTCGTCTAGTTCGTTCATGGGATGCAATTTCTCGTAGACTCATCCCTTGATTGTAAAATTTAATTATACTAATTTTTTCTTCTAATGAAAAATCTATTGGATTTGCAAAGTTTTCGGAAAGAATGTATTTAATAATACAAAAATAAATATAAAAATATTAACTTGAACCGGGAGAGGTTTGAACTTGTGAAAAATTATCATGGAGCCTTGATTTAACCAAGTCAGCTACCGAACACGTTTCCATGATTACTGTTTTTAGTAAATTATAAATAATAACTGTCAAGTAGGATTATACTTTCGTAAATATTTCAATAATAAGGCATTAAATTGAGAGCGTTTAGATACTCTTCGATGCCAAATTAAATACTCTTTCTGAATATATCAAAAACTCCCACTATACTCTTGCGGGGCAGATAATATTTCAAAAAAACTGGTTTCCCATGTTAAACGCCTATGTCACGGTTTCCAGTGTTCACACTGTATATATATATATATATATATATATATATATATATATATATATATATATATATATATATATATATATATATATATATATTTACATCCCACTACCATTGTGGCGTCCCCTGTGTAATTTTCTACATTCAAAGTGACGTCCTTGTGCATAAGACGTCCGTATACTGGACGTCATATGCACATGGCCTTATAAATTTTTTTCTGACATCAGGGGGGCCTCTAGTATCGTATAGCAAAATTTGTTATGGACGTCAGAATGATAGCGGAATGGAAAATGTATATTTTTTTTAGTTCAAAAAAATTCCACTTGCGGAGCTAGTGTCGTCCGGCGTATATACGCTGTATATACTGAAGTTTCATTCCAGCGACATTCTGAACTCCGTACACTTGGCAACACTGGAACATTGGGTTACTACATTAGCGCGCAACTCTTCTAATCGTATTTAAAGCTACTTTGTGCACACATGATAGTATTTAAATTAATATTTATGTAATCAAACTTTTGTTTTGCAAAATCCTCTTAGTAAATACAAAGTCAAAATGTATGGTTTCAATGTAATAAATTTAAAAAATGTGATTATTTAAATACTCGTATCATAAAGCTGAATTATTAATTACAAAATATTGTGTAAATTGTAAATAAAAGCCAAATGTATGGGTAAGAAGATTAATGATTAAATGTACGGAATAAATATGACAACGGTATACCACAGTGAAATAAATAAATAAAATATTTATAAACTTTTGATCTAAAATACGAAGACCGAAATTTGAAGTGTCGAAAAAAAGAGTGTAGAAATAATTATTAAAAGAAAAATCTGATGTGGCCAACACAAAACCTCCCGCTATTTAATTTTTATTATTTTAAATACTACGTATTTACTAACGCTTCAAAATGTTTAATTGCAGAAAACTATTGCTTTATTTACTATTTTCTTTTTAAAATGTCACTATTATTAATTTGAAGTGATTAGCTTTTTGACAGTGACATTTACTGTCAGTTGCATTCATTTAAAATATGAACTGTGTAACAAAGGAATTGTGTTTATCTTAGGCTTCGGAACAAATAAAAAAAAAAAATTAATTTATCTGTAAAATATATAGAAAAAGTATTAATGTATTCCTGTAGAAAATTCAATAATCTTTAATTTTCATAAGACATAAAATGCGAAAAAATGGCATTTAATGGTATTTTTTGAAGAAAAACCATTATGAGCTTCAGGTAAAGTGCCATTTCCGGTTATCCGATTTACACCAAAATCTAATGGCTTCTTTTTATATTAGAATAGGATAGAAATACAAGGTGTCAGAATTTTCTGAATGATAGTATTTGAGTTAGAGCGAAGACAAAATCCATACACATACACACATACAGACATCATCTTGAAAATGTTAAAATTGGATTCTAGGGACCTTAAAACGTGGTCATTTACTAAAATCTCGATAAGTGATTTTTAGCACGATCCCTATACCTCCCTTACCAAGGATAGCGGGAGGTAAAAAATGTTTTAAACATACTAATATGTACTACAAACGATTTATTACATATAGATATTTTTTACTCTAGGTACTTCTTCCTATTTCTCCTCTTCTTACTGAGGTGTTTCAATAAATTGTTTTCATTTAATTAGAAAATATTTTTATACATATTAGATAGTTTAAATACGTTAAAATATTTGCTTTTCATCTCCCGCTACCCTTGGTAAGGGAGGTATAGGGATCGTGCTAAAAATCACATATCGAGATTTTAGTAAATGACCACATTTTAAGGTCCCTAGAATCCAATTTTAACATTTTCACGATGATGTCTGTATGTGTGTATGTGTGTGTGTGTATGGATGCTCTAACTCAAATACTATCATTCAGAAAATTCTGAAACCTTGTATTTCTATCCTATTCTAATAAAAAAGAAGCCATTAGATTTTGGTGTAAATCAGATAACCGGAAATGGCACTTTACCTGTAGCTTATAATGGTTTTTCTTCAAAAAATACCATTAAATGCAATTTTTTCGCATTTTATGTCTTATGAAAATTAAAGATTATTGAATTTTCTACAGGAATACATTAATACTTTTTCTATACATTTTACAGATAAATTTAAAAATATTTTTTTTTATTAGTCGCGAAGCCTAAGATAAACACAATTCCCTTGTTACACAGGTCATATTTCAAATGAATGTAACTGACAGTAAATGTCACTGTCAAAAAATTAATCACTTCAAATTAATAATAGTGAAATTTTAAAAAGAAAATAGTAAATAAAGCACTAGTTTTCTGCAATGGAACAGATTCCAGCGTTCGCAAATACGTAGGTATGTATTTAAATTAATAAAAATTAAATAGCGGGAGGTTTTGTGTTGGCCACATCAGATTTTTATTTTTATTTTATTGTAATTTGAAAAATTTTATTATATGCGCTAGTGAGATATGTAAAAATATAAATAATGAAAACTAATGACTTTTAAAAACACCGTATTTTTATTGCAATCTATATGCAAACTTAGAAAGAAACGCAGATAAGTAAATTAATAATATGTCTATTATTGTAATATCCGTAAAAATTTCAATTTATTGCAAAAATAGCCGAAGTGAATTCAAACGGCTGCTTTTCATATGTTTTCACTATTTTAGTGACTTATGAAAAATAATTTGTTGAACAAATACATATTTACTTAGAATAAGCGTGTTAAAACCGGAATTGAATATTAATAATAAGCTTATTATTATAAATTTCATAAAAATTTGAAGTGCATCCAAACGATTGCTTTTCACATATTTTCACTATTTTTTTTTTAACATATAACAAATAATTTGTTTATTAAATACCTATTTACTTGGAATAAACATATTAATACCGGAGATTAAATTCATGTTAATCTTATTATTATAATTTTCGTAAAAATTAGAATTTATTGCACAAATAGCCGAAGTGAACCAAAATGGTTGCTTTGCAGATATTTTTCACTGTTTTATTGCCATATGTAACAAATAATTTGTCATCAAATAAAATTTTTACCTCCCGCTACCCTAGGTAAGGGAGCTATAGGGATCATGCTAAAAATCGCATATAGAGATTTTAGTGAATAAGCACGTTTTGATGTCCCCAGAATCCGATTTTAATATTTTTACAATGATGTCTGTAGGTACGTATGTGTGTGTGTGTGTGCGTGTGTGTGTGTGTGCGTGCGTGTGTGTTTGTGTGTGCGTGCGTGCGTGTGTGTGTGTGTGTATCTTGTGGGCACGATTACTCAAATACCATCAATCAGAATATTTTGAAATTTTGGATACCCATTCTACACTAATGTAGGAAGAGCTCATTAGTTTTTAGTGTATATCGGAAGTATTACTTATACAAGCTTTTAATAGTTTTTCTTGAAAAAATACATAGAATATAATAGATAAAATGTATTAACGGATATCTCGGCGGTGATTGTAAGGAATAATATTGTTGTTATTCCATAAAGTGGTTAATTTTATTTAAATTTCCAATATTTCGTTACACTTTTTGTAGCTTCATCAGGAAATAAATTAGTTTTAGCTGGTGTAATCGCTTAATAAATTGATAAATTCAGAAACATTCAATTTTGTTATTGTTACTTGTTTATGCTCTGCACTGATTTACATATTATTGTAAGAATTTTGACTATATAAGTTACATCAAAAGAAAACTTGTAAAATTTACTCAGTGAGCGTCACATGTTGGCCGAAATGTGTGGGCCCACACTTTTATTCCCTGATGAAGTTACAAAATGTGTAACGAAATATTGGATATTTAAATAAAATTAACTACTTTATGGAATAACAACAATATAATTCCTTACAATCACCGCCGAGAAATCCTTTAATACATTGTATCTATGAACAAGTACGGCGTTACTTCCTCCTAACATTGAATATAATATTTCAGTAACTTTTACTTAAAAATTAAATATAATGGTATAATCTTGAATTTTACGATAATAGTATTTAGTAAATAACTTACAATATGAACTTATAAAATTATTTATATACATCATCTTGCCTATGCGTCAAAGAAAAATAATATTTTAAAAACAATTTTGATATATTTAAACAAATGTCACTGTCAGGAAGCAATTACATTACCTTGTGTAAAGATACGAGTACTATTTTGAATTTTTATTAAGTTTTTCTATTAGTTTTGTCAATATTCGTGAAATTTATTTTGTGTATGATATATTTGTTAAATGTAAAATAAAGATTGTTATGAGTGAATGAAAATATCTGTACTTTTTAATTGTAAGATTTGGGGGCTATTTAAATAAATAAATTTAAATAGTTTATTCTTCACTTATTTTCACATATTTACATTTACCGTCAGAGAAAATGAAATTGTTCTTCTTGTACACCAAGTGCAAGAACATTTCACATTTCTTACTTGTATACCGAGTATGTACTTTATTTTTGTTATATGTATAAGAAATACAACAGTAAAATTTTAATTTGGAGAAATATTTTTCCTAATAATTTTAAAACAAAAGTGTTAAGTATTAAAAATGACATTTTAAATGACAAATTAGAAGTTCCATTTTCAAATTGCTTACGGATTGCCAAAAGAAATTATCATTATCAAACATTGTAGGAAGCTATGATGTTTGCAGCTAAGTATGCATATTGTTGTGAAAGAGTGTGGTTTGGTTTCTACATCAGAATAATGTATTTAATATTGGCAACGCTGCTGGACGTCACTGTAACGGTAGTATGAATAAAAATATACAAATTGGACGTCATAAGTACTGATTATGTATGAAGTATATACTGTGGACGCCGGATTCACTCAGTATGGAGGAGCTCATAATATCGTCAAATGAACGGAAACGTATATCGTTGTAAATCGACTTTATTGAAATTTGAACCGAAATTCATAATCAGGGGGAAAAATAAGTAGATATACTTTATAAAGTCGAAGCCTATCTCTATTCCTTTCGGTGGTTGCCACAATGTCCTAGCCATGAAAGGACGCAGCAATGATAGCGGGATGTAAATATATATATATATATATATATATATACATACATATTTCAAGTTGGGAAGTTGATGTTGTATAGCTTTGAATTCGTTTTGGCAGATTATAGGATGGGTTTCGTTCTTTGGATATTTCAGGAGTTTAAGGTTGTAGGTAGGTTGGTTTATTTTCTAGGGTGGGATATTGTTATATCTATTCTTATGGATTTTAAGAGGGACGTAGTTTATTCTTTCGAGAGAATTTTTTTATGAATTGATGGAGAGGGATGTGATTTTTAAGTTGAGATTGTCGAGTTTGTACAATTGGTGGATAATTTCATTATGTATGTCAAAATGATCTGGCTTCTTCGGTTCTGATGTGGGATTTCGCCTGCTTCTATTACTAGTGATTTTACTGGGCTGGTGCGAAACGCCCCTGTTGCAATTCTTATTGCATGATTGATTTTAGATGGGTTTTGCTGGCGTTTACCTATGCTACACTTGTACATCTATAATCCAGCTTAGATCTGATTAATTATCTATATAGATTCAGAATTGTTTCTTTCTGTCCTCTCCACTTGTGATGCCGTAATGTTTTAAGCAGATTAAGACGTTGGTTACATTCGAGTTTTATTTTTTGTACATGTTGATGCCATGTTAGCTTTCTTTTAAATATATCCCCTAGGAATTTGATAGTGTTTACATATTCTATTTGAGTGTTTCGAATTTTGCGATTGGGGTGTATTTTCCGTTGTTTTCTTTATAAAAATGTGTACATTTTGTTTTGGTGTTCGATAAATTAAAACCTGTTTGTTGACTCCATGTTTCCAGATTATTTAACGTATTTTGAATTCGGTTTTGTAGTGTTTTAATACATTTATTTTTGCTATAAATTAATAAATCATCTGAAAACAAAGAGAGTTTGGTTTGCGGTGATATTGTTTGAGATATTCTATTCATTGTTAAAAATAGAGTAACGCTTAAACTTTCATGGGAGTGAAGTTAGCGACGTGTCGCTCAGCGACGCGGCAGTGTGTGTCTACCGTTACATAAAACCGTCAGCAACAAAAATGCGTACAAACATGATTAAAAAAAGATTATGTACCCAAATCTGTGATGTCAAACTAGAAAGAAGTATACATATTTATCTATTTATTTAATAAACTATTAAATAATTTACAATGTATAGGGGTGGTTAACACAATCCCTAATTACCTTATTAAATTAATTTTGAAGTGTTACAAATAAACAATTTTTTAGTAATCAATTATTTCATCTGCTGAGATTTCGTTTCTGACTATCAAGAGTAATTTACAACACCCCTACGGGTTAGCCAGCAATTTTAATGTGAAATGCTGTCTTACTCGTAGGGGTGCTGTAATTTTTTTAATAGTTTATTAAATAACAGTTAATAATAGTTAGTTTATTAATAATAGTTTATATGGGGACCCGTGGCCGCGTGCCAGAGTGTCTGCTCGCGAACCTGGGGATCCGGGTTCGATCCCGACCGACATCAAATATTTCGAATTTTAAATGGCACAAAAGTGACCCCCGTGGTGCACTCTCCACGCCAGCAAAGAGTGCCCGTGAGTTGACGCTTGGTAAGCGCCCGCACGGTACAAATATGTCATCAACATTACCGATATCTGCGATAAAGCAGATTGTGTCACACTCAGAAATGGGTAATATGCCGTGGTGATATATTTACTTTATATTTATTCATTAAAATAAATAGATAAATATGTATACTGCTTTCTAGTTTGACACGATACATCACAAATTTTATTCATGTTTGTACGCATTTTTATGTTGTCGACGGTTTTATGTAACGGTAGACACACACTGCCGCGTCGCTAAGCGACGCGTTGCTAATTTCTCTCATTAAAATTTCATCTTGTGGGATTCCATTTAGTTTTTTTGTTCTGATAGATGACCAGGAAATTTTTAGTGTATAGTGTAATATGTTGCTCAACAATCCATATTCTTGCATATTTTTTAAAATGTGATATTTCCACGTGCTACATATGCTTTGTCAATATATATAAATACAGCGATTAAATGTTGTTTGTTGGTGATTGTATATTGAATTTTTGCAGTTACGGCAGTTATTTGGTCTTGAGTTAATCTGCCTTGTCTGAAACCAGATTGTGAGTTAGAAAGAATATTATTTGACTCTAGATACCATACCAAGCTTGTGTTAATATTTTTTGTAATATTTTGCTTAATTTATTTTAGAGCGATATCGGTCTATAATTTTTCTGGTTGCATTTGTCTTTGTCAGGTTTTGGGATGGGTACAATGAGTACTTCGCTCCAAGCGTTTGGGTAGGTGTTTCGAGACCATATTTTATTATTTATTTGGAGTAGGTGTTCTATTGTGTTACGTGGAAAGTGTTCAATTATGTTGTATGTAATACCATCAGGGCCTGGGCTGCTGCTACATTGCAAATTTTCTATAATTGCTGTTAGTTCTGTTTTCCTTATAGGTTGGTTTATTTCCGCATTGTCGTTATTTTTGTTAATTAGATTTTTTCTTCTTGTTCTTTGCGAATTACGAATTCTTTCGTGTATATTTCATTGCTGGAGTTGTTTTCATAGTTATCTGCAAGGAGGTTGACTATTTCTTGTCTTGTTGTACATATAGTATTATTTTTTATTAATGATGGTGTTTGTGGTGGTATCCGCGAACCCCTTATTTTCCTTATTTTGTCCCAGATTTCTTTTGGGTTTGTGGTTATTGTTGAGATATCTTTTTGCCAAGATTCTTTTTTGGCCTGTAGTGTAGTTATTCTTGCAATTGCTCTAGTTTTCTTTAAGTTTATTAAATTTTCTTGTGTTCTGCACTTTTTTTTATTTATATAGTGCGGTTTTGTTGTTTTTAACTATTGTTAAGGATTCCCAATCTGCTTTTCCTATATTCCATTTATTGAATATTGGATGTATTTCTTGCGGCTGGTTAAGTGGTGCGGATGTGGATATTTTTATTGAGAAATGTCCACTGTTTTATGAGAATATAAATAATAAAGCTATGTCGTCTTCTAGTATTTCTTTTATTATTCCTCCCCGTGCGTTTGTGGTTCCACTTTCCCAAACAGAATTATGACTATTAAAGTCTCCGATTATACTGAATGATGGTGGAAGCTGTTGAATAATATTTTCTATATCTGTTTTAGTTATTGTCTGATCTGGCGGAATGTATATGTTGCACAGGGTTGTTTTCTGTAGTATATACTAGGGCGGATCAAAAAGAAGTGAGCCTAACAAAAGAGGGTAACACTATTAAAACAATTTCTTTGTTTTTTCAATTCGCCCTGTCACTTTGAGAACACATTTGATTCGTACACAGTTAAAGTAAAACTGGTTTGCAGTTTTTAATTTAATAAAATATTAAATCATCTTGAACTCGTTAGCTAGTAAGCATTACTCATAAAATATTATGAAGAACATTCATATGTTTATAGCCAGAATTATGTAACAAATTACGTGCACAGTGGCACTGAGAATATTTGTATACAGTGTGTCCCATTTAGAAGTGCCACCATTGGGATCTCGAGAACTATAAGAGATACAATGTCGGTTAAATGGAACTTTTTGTGCGCCTTTGGAAGGCCATCTCAGATGTGCTTTTGTTTTTCCAAAAATTCTCATAGGGCACTAGATAATGACGAAAAACTGAATATTGTTGATTTTTTCTTTCTTAAATAACTTCTAAACTATTAATAATTGAGAAAAACGTTTCAAATATAAAAGACAGATATTTTTATTAACTAACCAGTGGCGTACGAAATAAATTTTTATATCCGTAAATTTTCGAGATATAACACAAACTTATATTTTTTTAAATAGAACCCATATCTGATTTTAGTCTCAAAAAAATCAATAATTTTTTCTCTTTTCAATGATGTAAGGGTTATTATGTTTTATATTTGTTTTACTCCTAAACTTTAATTTTTCTCCTTATTTTCCTGAATTTTCTTATTATTTTCCAAAAATACATTATTATTTTTATTAATTATATTGTATTTGATCAAAATAATTTGTTTTATGCCTTTATTACTTAGTATTTTCATTCTAGACTCATAATTACAAATTACACTATGATGAGCCAAGGGCGACCTGATACAAAATATTATAAAAATTAATTTGATACGAATTTTGAGCAAAATTTTCTAACGAAATAAATTATTTAAATACAAGGAGTATTTCCAAATAGAAATCTACCAATATTTTCAAAATAATTGTAAATTTAATACAAAATAAGGAAAAAAATAATAATTTTGAAGGCAAAACAAATATAAAACATAATAACCCTTACATCGTTGAAAAGAGAAAAAAATATTTATTTTTTTGAGACTAAAATCAGATATGGGTTCCATTTAAAAAAATATAAGTTTGTGTTATATCTCAAAACTTTACGGATATAAAAATTTATTCCGTACGCCACTGGTTAGTTAATAAAAATATCTATTTTTTATATTTGAAACTTTTTTCTCAATTATTAATAGTTTAGTAGTTATTTGAAAAAGAAAAAATCAACAATATTCAGTTTTTCGTCATTATCTAGTGCTCTATGAGAATTGTTGGAAAAATAAAAGCACATCTGAGATGGCCTCCCAAAGGCGCATAAAAAGTTCCATTTAACCGACATTGTATCTCTTATAGTTCTCGAGATCCCAATGGTGGCACCTCTAAATGGGACACACTGTATACTATTTTTTTCACTACTAGCACGTAATTTTAATAATTATTTATGAAATTAAACCCACCATAACGTCATTTTACTTTTAAATGTGATGGCACAATTGATGCATAGTTGGCCTAGTAAAATTGTTTATTAAAACAAAAACTGAAATTTTATCATTTCATTGTGACAGTTTTATAAAAATAATCATGATTAGTGAAGATTTAAGTTGTACACTCCCCGAATTACGGGGGATTGCAGAAAATTTAAATGAAAAACTATTGCCAGAAAAATCGAAACATCTTTATTTAAAAGCGTATACAACATTTAAGAATTGGTGTAGTAATAAAGAAGTTATTAAAATTTCTGAAAATGTAGTTCTTGCATATTTCCAAGATTATATAAGCAATAAAAAATCCTCCTCTGCTTGGGATCATTACCCAATGTTGAAATCAACTCTTTCTTTAAAAGAAAATATTGATTATTTGACTCTGGGCTTGTCACTCTCCGAATGCTATGCTTACACATATGTGCTCATTGACAGGTTGTATCATCTGATTGTGATTGCACAGTTTTTGGTTGCACGGTTCAAGCATTTATATTATTTATTGTTAAATCACCAATATTATTTAAAAGTATTATTTTTAAATACTGTTTTTCTTACATTGAATAAGCGAAATTGACATGAAAGAAATGCTTAGTATTTAATGTTCTCGGCGCGAAAAAGAAATATTCAAATTAATCCGTATTTTTAATATTGAATTAAGCTGTTTAAACAACCATTTAAATGCATAAAATATTAATAAATAAAGTCTCTTGGTTATGCTTAAACTTGCTATAAACATTTCCGATTTAAAACTGTCACAGATTTATCAAAAAATGTAAATTTATTCATTATTAACTTATTATCGGTTAATAATGAAAAATTATATACCGGTAACCATCGACGGGTTGAGAAATTCAATTTCACGGCACTCTATTCGGTTAATAAAGTACCTCTGTGTAGCTAGTAGTAAAAAAAATATTTATAATAAAATAACGCAGAAAAAGTTTTAAATACGTTTTTATTTTAATGTATGAAAAAATATTTTTTAATAAATTAATGTAAACAATAATTACTTTTTCTTTTAACCTTAATTATTATTTATTGATATGGAATTTATAAAAAAAAATAAAAAACGCATATTTTATGAAATTATTAAAAAAAATTAATACATTTCATGTATACATCTTTTAAAATATTTACATAATTTTTTTTATTATTACTACACATTTCACTATTTTCTATAGTATTCAAAAGTTGAACAATATTAATCATAATATTTGTATTTACTTCTTTAATGGGAATGTTAATAGTTGTTTTACCAAGAATAAATGGGTATAATGGGTACTAACGAAAATGTTCAAAAACTGGAATATCTCCTTCAAAATTATGTATTACAACATTACAAAATGAACATATTACTTTATCAACCATTTTTAAATAATAAAAGTGCTAAGTCTTCTACGTTGATAAAGCTTTTTTGGCTAATTATTTTTTTTAAAAGTTAATAGACGATCATATTCGCTGTTATATAATACACATCTAAATATACAGAGAATTTATTTTAAAATGCAACATTATGGTTCAACACTTCCATGGTTACTCACTATTGTCAAAAATGACAGCAATGTAATCTTTGTCCATTTTAAAATGCAACATTATAAATAGTATTGCAGCACAGGATATACGTCCAGACCAGAACACATCACAAATAGTGTCAATTCTTATTACGACCGACTAGAATATTGCCTCAGTGTCAATGTGGGTATTTTTTAACATTTATTACATAAAAGTTATGAATTTTTGTAAGCTAAAGTTTGTTAAGATGTGCAACAACCATGTTTTGATTTTTTGTTAATCGTATGTAGGCTAATTTATTGGAAATTGGTTTTGAGAATACAAAACTACAAATTGTGTATGTTGCATTTTAAAATGGACAAACATTACATTGCTGTCATTTTTTGACAATAGTGAGTAACTATGGAAGTGATTGACCATATGTTGCACGTTAAAATAAATTACCTGTATATATATTTACGGGGTGTAAATTTTAAAACGGGTCATAGGGCTATAACATAGAAAAACAGTTTTTTAGATGCCAAAAGTTTCGATATTAATTTACTGAAAAAAGAATTAGTGTATATTATAAAGAAAAAAAATTACGAATTTTTTGATGCCAAACACATTACATTTCTGTTTCATATAAAGCCAGAAAAAAAATTTAAAATTTGCACAATTAAGAAGAAATATCAATAGCCGTGAAACTGACAGAAACAAAACAATTGACTTGAGACGCTCATTAAGAAACGTTTCACACAAATTATTTGTTAAATTATTATTATTATTATTATTTTCGTTTTATTGAGAAGAAATCATTGTTAATTTGTCTCATGAAGAATAATTATAAATTATTAAATAGTTTTAATTGTTCCCTTGTATTTTGACGTTTTTCTAGTTTCTTATATCTTATTACTTATTACATATAGATCATCGTTAATTTGTAAATACCTATTATAATGAATAATAATTGTTTCTTAAATAAATATCATAGTGTTTACTTTATTTTGTGTTATTTTGTATTAGTTCATAAATTAATGTTAGTAAAAAATGACAATGTTTCGTTACTGTCAATTTCACGGCTAATGATATTTTTTCTTAATTGTACAAATTTTTAAATTTATTTTCTGGCTTTATATGAAACAGAAATGTAAGGTGTTTGGTACTAAAAAAATTGTATTTTTTTTTTTATAATAGGCATCAATTATTTTTTCAATAAATTAATATAGATACTTTTGTCGTCTCAAAAACTGTTTTTCCATTTTATAGCCTTATGACCCGTTTTAAAATTTACACCCTGTATATATATATATATATATATATATATATATATATATATATATATATATATATATATATATATATATATATATATATACAGGTGTTTCAATAAGCTTGCTCACTATTGGTAACTTTTTTATTTGAAGAGATACGAAGTTGGTTAAATTAGCAAAATTGTGCCATCTTATATTAGAAAATTGGTTATGTAGACAAAATAAAAATTGTGTCAGCGGTTCTCAAAATTTGGGACAGAATATATATTTTTTAAATGGAACTATATATTTTTTATTATCTTATTGGAAAGAGTATTTTTCTCTCTTTTCAATAAGGTAATGTTGTTTATGTACAATTTTTTCAAATAAACGAGTTATTTACGTTTAAAGATAAAAATTATCTTTTATTAGTTTAGGTCAAGTGAACTATGGAAACAATTGTCTTTTATAAAATTATTATTTTATTAATTTATTTTACAGTAATAACAAAACAAAGAAAATATTCAAATTGAAAGCCATTATTTCTTTCGCACATTTAAACTCTTTTGGAAAGAGAGCCGACCGTTCTACGTAACTGGTGTCTAGATATAACTTTTCATATAGCAATATCATATCTAACTTTTCTTCATTTGTAAAGTAATTAAACATTATTAAACACAGAGAACTTTACGGGAGAAATTATTAAACGTCAAACAAACAAAGAATTAATTATTTCCATGGCTTACTTGACCAAAAAACTAATATATATATATATATATATATATATACAGGGTGTCACAAGCAAACCTTGACATAGGCATTTAACATGAGATAACAGTTTTTTGTAAATAAAAAGTGTCCGGCAGACGATTAAGCCATTATATTGCACATGATAATAGTACATAACTTTATGTTCATTATTTAATATTAATTACTTTAATATTATTGCATAAATTAAAGAAAATTATAAATATATCTAAAAAAATATTTGTTTCACTATTTTATAACGTGATATCAAAATTATTTCAATCGCTATCATGGCCGAGTGGATAGTATGCTTGCCTGCGGAACGAGGGATCGCCTGTGGATTAGGGTTCGAATCCCCGTCAAGCTAAACTTTTTACATATTTTTTTTTTACATAGGAAATTTCACGCAGACTTTGTCCTCCGTAATACATTTTTATAATATTCACTCGATCGTTAACGTTTAAGAAATTCATTTTGACACGAATATTCGATTAGACAAAAAACAAAACAAGTAGACAATGGACACATTGTTGACAAGAAAATCAAAATAAATACTTTAAGTAATTGTTATAGGAAAAACTTATTTCTAAATTATTGAATTTTGAAATAGAAGATAGACACTAAAAATGATAATATTATATAAATAAAAATAAATGGTGTTAAAAATGACAAAATTGATTACAATAATCAATACATTGATATAATAAAAAATGTGTTATTTTCTTTAGATCTTAATAAAACATGATTGGGTTACAAAGAATATGTGTATGTATTGTGTTTTTACTATATTTATTTAAAAAAATAGGTGGTATAGCCACAGACAAACCCAACCAGATACACAGCCTAACGTTAGAAAATGTACCCTAATATTATATTTAGTTTTAAAATTAATAGATGGCGCAGGCGACGCAGAAAGAGAATGAAATGTAGTTTAGAGAGCAAAGTGGTGTGGTATAGTTGACAATATTTTCTTCCTCTGAGGTACCGGCACCAGACTGACCGAGGACCGCGGCTTGGGGGGTGGGGGTACTAAGGAAATGAACGATGCTGGTGTAATTAAGAAACATAAGAAAATGTATTGTAAACCAAATAAACATAACAACCACTTACAATAATTATAACAGTTTATAGTAATTGCATTAGGAACGTTATTTAATGGGTAATATGAATTTAATGGAGTATTTGGTAAGAATGGAATACTTTCACACGAGCAAATTTCTAAGGTAGTAAGGTGCTTATCTATATTACTAAATAATACAAAAATAAACAAAAACAAAAGCATTATATATAATACATAGCATGAATTCATAATAAATGAAATAAAAAAGAATTAAAATTAAACATTACTGACAGTTCTTAATTTATGTTTCTTCGTTAACTTATTTACATTTTCTGATTTTGATTCCCATAGACATTCTTTATAAATTTTTACTATAATTAATAGTTTTAACATATATGATTGATGATCGTTACAATCATTGCCAAACCAATCTGGGAATCTGATTTTGGTTCGGTTTTTGATTTGCAAAAATAAATTATAAAAAAGGTTTTTTTCGCATTTTCTCTTTTCATATATATCAACAAAATGTATCAATTGAAATTCTACAATTTCATTAAAATTGTCACTAGGTACACACAAATTTCCAGCATTATTACCACACACTGTGTCGTATGCCTTAAAATTAATTAAAACATCACTTGTCCGTGCAACAGAATTATCATTAATACAGTTTATAATGCACCTATCACACGCGTATTTTTTAAAAGATTTAAATGCTATATACCCCGCATAATATGTTATAGAGCATTTCTCAAAATTAGATATATTAGTTATGTCTGTAAGTTCATTAAATTCCGTCGAAATGTCTATGTCGCTGTGAATGGTAACAGTTTCGTCACAGTCTTTGAAGTTTACAGTAGTAGATGACGGACTTGCAAGTTTATTCTGCCTTAAAAAATCGTCAATACATAGAAATGCAGTATCATCTTTCTCACTGTTACCGTCAGTCCAACTTTGGTCAATGCGATGTACAATTATATTTTCTACATTGATACGAAATTGTTGAACGGTAGGATACATATTAAATCCTCCTGCTCCTCGTACCTGACTAAAAGTATTTTCTAGGCAATCTTGATTTAATTTACTAGTAAGTAAATATTTTAATCCTAGCTCATTAAGATTTTGTGAAATATCGATTACAGCTGTCATCGTTTGTATAAGACCATTGAAACATGGTGGAAATTCTTGAGACCGCTTTTTATTTTTTATTACTTTCCAAGATTTTACCCAGTTTACGGATTCTTTTAAGTAATTAGACAATTTATTATCTGCACTTATGGCACAGGCGTAAGGATTTGAAGTAAATTTGTGTTTACTGTTTAGAACATCTAGTATGTTGTTAATTTTTTCAATGAAATCAGCAGTATTTAATGCAGTTGCAGATTTTATGTGTTGACATGTGGAAGCAGTTTTAATTGCAGATGCTGTTCTGTGGCTAAAAACTTGAGTTGCAAGAGAAGCTGACATTTTTTAAAAATTATCTAAAACAAAATGTGCTTCCGAAAGATGTCCCATGCTTCTTCCTAATTTAAATTTTTTATCCACTGTAAAAGTTTGCAAGATATCATTCCACGATATTTCTTTGTCATCAACTGAAAAATTAGCATCGAATAATCGATTTCGAACGTTTTTAATTAGATGAATAATATCGAATATTGCATATATTTTTATTCCTTCAATATAAAAATATGGGTTTTCAGGAGTGACCTCTAATTTTTTCATTACACTTTGATTTGTTGTACTTTGATCACATACAACTGCAACAATTTTTAAACCGCAACCAGTAACATTACGAACGCATTGTTTCAATAAAATTAATAAATTGTCTACTTTTGTGGAATTATGAGACACGAAATAAGCAAACGGTAGCTTAAATTTATTTGTTATACTATTAATCATAAAGACTAGTGCTTGTGTAGCAAAAACTGGTTTCCTGCCTAAATCTCCCAAATCTTCAAATCCTTCAATCAAATCTAAATGAGAAGTATATTGTTGTGCTTTCTTTAATGACATTTCATCAAAAACGATGGTACATAGTTTATCGCTTTCTGATAAATGCTGCACTTTGTGTTTCAACGCCTGTATCAAATTTTCATTAAATCCAGGTAATAATTTTAAAACATTAGACCAATTACGGATTGATGACTCACAAGGTAAATTAATTTGTTTGAAATTTTTTAAATAACGGTATCCTCCAGGTGATCTATAATGAAAATCTAAGGAAAATCGCTTTTCCTTTTCTGTCCAAGGAGTATTTTTTTTATGCAAAAGTTGCATTGTGCAAAAAGTTTTTGCATTAATGGAGGTACTTTCTGATTGGTCGATCAATTCTTTTAAAGTTTTTTGTGTTGCTATCTTAGATTTCAATCTCTGAATTATTTTGTTCTTTGATTGCAGTTTTCTTCGTAAATCCATATTTGTTTGTTTTAATTTTGAGACAACGGATCTTTTATTGTAAGTTGATTTCTTGTTTTTAAATAATTCTTTTTTAGCTGAAAAGTTTCTATCTGTGCACTCTCTGACATTAAATTTAAAAGGTGATCCAGATTTACTAGGTGTGTTGAAAGGTGATAGTTCTAAATTCCATGTGTTTTCGGAACGGTTTAATTCTGGTGTTGACACATGCATATTATTCTCTATGGAAGTACTATATGGTTCGTATGTTTTGTTCACAGGAAATACTTTTACAGGAGTAATAAATACTTCTGCTTCTATGGACGAAACAGAATTTGTATTAAGTGTTGGAATAGCGTTACATATTAACTTTTTTTTGAAATTATTGCCAATAGTTTTGACAAACATTTCTTCAGCAAAATGTTCTTCACATATGACTTTATTGCGACATTTTTCATATGGAAGGTCAAATAAATTAATATTTCCACAAAATTGACACCATTTTTCCCTTTGAAAATCGTTTTTGGGAAAATAAAAAAATTTCAAATTTGGATATCCAGTATCTGATTTTCCGCATTTTTTCACTTGACATTTGTTACCCCTCGGTCTTGACATGATAACACGTTAAACTGGAAAAGTATAACATTTCTAAAAATTTTAATATTTATATATACAGGGTGTATCAGGACTAGTGTAAAAAAAAATGTAGCACATTCCTGACATCATTTTGAGTAAAAAATGTCATATGAAGGTATGTCCGGAAACTTTTCGTTACAGAATTACAGGCCTTTAAAAGTGCAACTCATCAAGCACATTTTTATTAATAACTCTGATACTAGTTGCAATAAAATTTTGAAACTTGATACGAGGATACTACTTATTGAGATGCATATTTAAACTTTCTTTTGTTTCTGTATCTTAACCAGAGGCATCTCATATGGAGAAGTCATGAAAGTTTTTATCCTTATTTTTTGATCTATTAACATTTTTTCAACTTTACCTATAAAATATTACATACAATAAAAAAATACACAAAAAAGTACTCTCGATAAAATTTGATAAACGCAGTAGTTTTTGAGATATTTTAATTTTTAGAAAAAATCAATTATGGAAAAAAAAATTAGGTAACAATTAAGAAACAATGAAATTCACACAAATTCATTCTTTGGATACGTGACATTTTCTAAAATTTAATATATCTCAAAAATTACTGCGTTTATTAATTTTTATCAAAAGTAAATTTTTGTGTATTTTTAAATTGTTTGCAATACTTTATATTTAAAAATGAAAAAAATGTTAATAGGTTAAAAAAAAATTCATTTTTTCATTTATCTCGGAAACACTTGAAGATCAGACCTATGTTGATTAAGCTTTTTTTACTCAGTAACATATGCCCTTCATTTTTTTTACACTTATTTTGAAACAGCCTGTATGCAGGATGTTTCTATACTTTGCCCGGCATTTGTTTTTACCTCCCGCCATACCGTAAATAAGGGAAGTATTGTTTTCGATTAAAAAATTAGATAGTGAATTTCAGTGAATATGCACGAATTAGGGTCAAACACGTTTTGTTGATTACGTTCAACGATGAGAAATTTTCATTTTTAACCCGGGTTGGAAAAAACAAAGCTAAGTATAGAAACATCCCTGGTTTACATACCGAGTTTATACTGTTTTTATTATACTTACGTTAATTTGCTGACAGCAAAAGTTATTAGCGGAGATCCAAAATATTTTTTTTATTAAACATAAATTAAAAACAAAGAGCTGGTTTTGCAGTCCTTTCTTTCTACACACAACCCCTACGAGCGCCAAATCGCTACTGGTGTATTTATTATTAATCTGTAGTGCCGTAACTAACCTATTCAATTCTAGGAATAGGGTTGGTGTTTGTAAACAATTTTATTATCTAATTTTCTTAGAAATTGGAACGTGCGACGCCCCTTTGAGCGGGGTTCGGGTAAATTATCGAAAACTCTACGTCTGAATCGGCCCTGTTTATTATTAACCCGGGAGATGTCGCGTATAAATAGTTTAATTAGAGGTCGCATGGGGTATGAAATGACCCAACCCCCCAAAAATCGCCTTTAAAAATATGAGCATAATAATTTGAAACATATGGCATAAATAAATGTTTAAATAATAGACAAATAAATTTAAAATGACAAATTATTTTTTATTAAAGTAGTATATAAACAAAAATACAACCTAAACTACACATATATTTTTTAAGGTACAGAAAAACAAGAAATAAATATTTTTATGATTATCGCACACGTATTTCTCGTAACCACCACAAATTACACTTGTTTTTACATCTTTCATGCGTGGACAATAATTACACCTGGATCGCTTCTTACTCCTTCTTTCGATTTCCGGATCTTATTCAGCTGAATAAATAGACTCATAATTCTTATTTTTAAAGTGTTCTATTTGTAATCTTAGTAATCTGGGAAGATCCATTACAGTATGTCTATAGTTCAACAGGTCTTCGCATAATTCATGTACCAGTCTCCATCTTCATTCTTCAGTCATGCACTCTTCTTAGTTGTTAACTTACCATCACTGCTACTAGATGCACCTCCAACTTCATCGTCACTTTCAAGTGTATTTCACAGCTTTAATAAACTTTCCTGTTCTTTCTCGTATTCGCAAATATATTCGCAGATATACATATTACCATTATTCAAAAACCTATAATAAAATTACAACACAGCTAGGGGTAACGTGGGTCAAATTCGTCCCAGATGTCACTTTGTGTGCTAATTTTGAATAAACTAAATAGAAAACTCGCTGATTATATAGATAAGTAGATAATGGGCAGTTACTAAGAACATGAAGAGACAGGATAGTTCTACAGCCTAAATAATAATTGTATAAACTTGCATGGGATCATTTTGACTCCCATGCGAGCTCTCCTGGGTTAATAAAATTTAAATATTGAAAAATATAAAGAATAATGAACTCATACAAGAGCAAAAATATAGAAGAAGATATAAAGGAATTATTCATTTAAAAAATTATATTGTGATATTCCCTAACAGCCCGATTCACAAAAAAGTTTAAGCTAATCCTCATTTTTTGATTAGTTAATTCTATTCAATTCCGGTATTTAAAATTTAATTTTCATGATATTATCAATAAAGGTAGATACTAGATTAGACTATATTTTAAGATATAAACTGTCAAAATTAGAGTAGAATTCGCTAATCCAAAAAATGAGGATTATTTATTTTTTTGTGAATCGGGCTGTAAATGTTTATGCAGTCATTATGTTGTAAATGTTTAAATAACTATTTTTATTTACCAGCATATAATTAATAACTTTATCAGAATTTGCTCAAAATAATTGCAATAGAAATCATCACCCTGTAGGGAGATGTGGCTCGTGGCTCGCTCGCATTTTCTCCAGATTACAGTTGCCCAAGCAAAGTAAAATATCACACAATTTATTTACACAACTGGACGATTGTAATCTGTAGTTACTGCACTAACGCCATCTGGAACAATCGTGATAACTACTACAAATAATCTGGCTTCTATACGCCGGCTGGCTGTGGATCTGGTTGGGTTTGTCTGTGGTATAGCTTAATTTCTTGCTTTTGAGTCGTGATTACTACTTCCATTGAAATTCGTTTTACCTATGTCACGATAGAAATTTATTTGTAATTTAAATTCTTTCACATTTATGATCTTATAATATTTTTAATATAATTCGTAATTAATCAATAAATAAATAAAAAATATGTAAAAAGTTTAGCTTGTCAGGGATTCGAACCCTAATCCACAGGCGATCCCTCGTTCCGCAGGCGAGCATGCTATCCACTCGGCCATGATAGCGATTGAAATAATTTTGATATCACGTTATAAAATAGTGAAACAAATATTTTTTTAGATATATTTATAATTTTCTTTAATTTATGCAATAATATTAAAGTAATTAATATTAAATAATGAACATAAAGTAATGTACTATTATCATGTGCAATATAATGGCTTAATCGTCTGCCGGCCACTTTTTATTTACAAAAAACTGTTTTCTCATGTTAAACGCCTATGTGTGTGTCCCATTTAGAAGTGCCACCGTTGGGATCTCGAGAACTATAAGAGATACGAAGTCGGTTAAATGGAACTTTTTGTGCGCGTTTGGGAGGCCATCTCAGATGTGCTTTTGTTTTTCCAAAAATTCTCATAGAGCACTAGATAATGACGAAAAACTGAATATTGTTGGTTTTTTATTTTTCAAATAACTTCTAAACTATTAGTAATTGAGAAAACGTTTCAAATATAAAAGATAGATATTTTTATTAACTAAACAGTGACGTACGAAATAAATTTTTATATCCGTAAATATTCGAGATATAATACAAACTTATATTTTTTTAAATGGAACCCATATCTTATTTTTGTCTCAAAAAAATAATTATTTTTTTCTCTTTTTAATGATGTAAGGGTTATTATGTTTTATATTTGTTTTACTCCTAAAATTTCAATTTTTTCTTTATTTTTGTGAATTTTCATATTATTTCTCAAAAAAAAATATTATTTTTATTAATTATATTGTATTTGATCGATATAATTTATTTTATGCCTTTATTACTTAATATTTTTATTCTAGACTCATAATTACAAATTACACCATAATGTGCCAAGGGCGACCTGATACAAAATATAAAAATTAATTTGATACGAGTTTTGAGCAAATTTTTCTAACGAAAGAAATTATTTAAATACAAAGAGTATTTCTAAATAGAAATCTACCAATATTTTCAAAATAATTGCAAATTTAATACAAAATAAGGAAAAATAATAATTTTGAAGGCAAAACAAATATAAAACATAATAACCCTTACAACATTGAAAAGAGAAAAAAATAGTTAATTTTTTGAGACTAAAATCAGATATGGGTTCCATTTAAAAAAATATAAGTTTGTATTATATCTCGAAAATTTACAGATATAAAAATTTGTTTCGTATGCCACTGGTTAGTTAATAAAAATATCTATCTTTTATATTTGAAACGTTTTTCTCAATTACCAATAGTTTAGAAGTTATTTGAAAAAGAAAAAATCAACAATAATCAGTTTTTCGTCATTATCTAGTGCCCTATGAGAATTTTTGGAAAAACAAAAGCACATCTGAGATGGCCTCCCAAACGCGCACAAAAAGTTCCATTTAACCGACATCGTATCTCTTATAGTTCTCGACATCCCAATGGTGGCACTTCTAAATGGGACACACTGTATATATATATATACCGTGAGTATTTTTTTAACGTGAAACATTGGGTTTATCATATCCATGGTTACGACTTGATATTTGATTGACAGTAATGTATTTGCCCGTTACATTTAAAATGAAACATAGGAAACGAATCTGACCGAAGTATTATATTTAAATATTATACGAAATTTAGCGGTGTCTGAAATCCACTCGAGTGTACTAAACATACTTCGAGCATAAGGTGCACACAATATCTTTTCTACATCTAAATTTAATTTTTAGAAAACAGGTATAATTATTTAAACAAAATTAACCTCTAATGACATCTTGTCAATATGAAGTTAATTTGTATGTCTCATTTAAAATGACACATGGGGAATGAATTTGACAGAAGCATTATATTTAAATATTGTAAGAAATTTAGCCGAGTCAGAAAATCACTCGGGCACAGGCTGCACACTATATTTTTTCTACAACTAATTTTAATTTAGAATGCAGGTATAATTAATTATTAATTAATTTAAACAAAATTAACATCTTTTGACATCTTATCACATTGAACCAGCCTGAGAAATCGTCCGTTGCAGAACATGCATTGGAAGAATTCCACCAAATAAAGTTTGAAGATACGAAAATTATTGCAAGACCTTCTCGACTTAACAACAGATTAATTAGAGAAGCCATTGAGATTTATAAAACAAGAAATATCAATCTCAATCATTGTGACGGATTAGAACTTAGTCGCGCATGGCTTCCAATATTAAATATGTTGTAATTTGTAATATGTATACAATTTTTATAAACTTTTTCTAACATCTGTTTATAAAGAGTACGGCTGCGGTATTTCGCTACCGATAAAGCGTCACTGAGTTATACAGATCACTTCTCTGCCAGTTTTTGGGACGGTTTTTCCTCTGGCAAAAGGAGATTTTTTCCTGAGAAGATTGTATATATAAAAAAGGTAACATTTATGAATATTTCTTGTTACCTTGGTTACTTGTTATTTTTGTTAATTAAATTTAAATTAATAAATACAGAACATAAACTAAAAAAAAAGGTAGTATTTTTCCAATTAATAATATGAGTTCTGAAAGATATTTTAATAATCTTATCATATGTCAGATTCGTTCTCTATATTTCATTTTAAATGGAACGGGCAAATAAATTGCTGTCAATCAAATATCAAGTTGTAACCATGGTTGTGACAAACCCAATGTTTCACGTTAAAATATAATCACGGTATATATTAAGCTGAAAAAAATATAATATGTTTCTCTTTACCTGATTGTATTTTCCTATATTACATTCCGGACATTCATCTATAATTGGAGGTGGTCCATCAATATGGTATTTATCAGTTGGTAGATTCCAATGTTCCACACATGGTAATTTTTTAACAACATTCAAATCCCTTTTATACTTTAATGGGAGTTTTTTTCCATATATTTAGTAAATTGTTTCCACCAAATAAGTTTAATATGTATTCAAATTTTTTTACAAAGATATGCTATAGGCACAGTCTGTGCTATAGGTGCTAATTTTTCAATTATGGAAAGTAAAATATTATTATTAGATGAACTATTTTTCATTATTTGTTTATAATCATTATATTTATTTTCTGATAAAACATTTATACTATAACAAGTATTTAGCAAATCATTTTCCACTATTAGTATTGCCATTTTTAATAATTTAAAAAGTTTAGAGTATAGTATTCAAGTGTAAAATATAAAAAATACTAATGCATGCTATATAAAACTTCTAATTTATATGTTAAAATATGTGTAGAGGAGGGGAGAAAATATTTTTAAACATTTATTAATTTTAATAATAATATTTTTAATTGTTCATATATACTAATATTGGGACAATCAATATTAAACAATGAAAAATTAAATTTTTCTGCTTTTACTAGCGTATTTGAATATTCATCAAATTCATAATAATAATCATTTATAAAAAAATATAATCGACCGTTTGCATATTTAAAAACAGAATTTATATTATTATTGGAAATTGTGACTCAATATTTCCATAATTTTCAGTGTTAAAGTTACATTCATTAATTGTTATAAAAGAATCATTGTTGTGAAATGTAAATGTTTTTCCCATGTTTGTAAAAACGGCTCCTTTAATATTTTTAATATTTTTAGTGTATGGATTTGCTGTATTCTCTAATTGTAAAGATGGAAATTTTATATTATAAGTTTTATCATTAATTATAATTACAATATTACCATTTGGCCTCAAATAAATAGCATCTATTTTATAAAAAAATTTAGGTAAAAAGGGTAACTAATCTGTTATAAGATATGATGTAGGATTAAATTTATTTTCATTGAATTTCTTAATCCACACCCATTTGTTATAAAATATATGTAATTTGTTTTTTAAAACTAAAAATGGAGTTACGTTTTTTAGTTTACATAAATTTGGATGAGAAATCAAGATTTCATTATTTTCAGAGTTATTATGTAAATTAGATTTCGTTGTTAAACCTTATTTTGTTGTAAAACTCTTTTCTGTTTTAATTCCATATAATGTTTGAATAGCTGATATATCATCCAAATGTAAATCATAATAACTTTTGTTTATAAATACATTTTGATAATTTGGAAACATTAAAATTATTAGAATGTTCAATACCTAATAAATGTCCAATTTCATGAACTAATACATCAAAAAAACTTTTCAGTTTCAGAATCAGGGTTACTTAAATCAAAATTCCAATTATCTGTCCGATCCAAATAAATTTCCACAGGTTGAATATTTGGGTAATTAGCATGAGCCAGTACATCACCCGGACTATCAAAATATTCACTACACGTTGCTCTTTTACTATATTGATAATGTAAATAAAGGAATTTCTGGATATCCTTAGACTTCTAAGTCTAAGGTGTCCGTTAGGGTGTGGCACACCTAATTTCATATATTTTTTATATTTTCATATTTTTTATATGTTAGACTATCATATTTTATATATGTATTATTTGGTTGGTACGATTGCGTTGTCAAGAGTGCAAGTTAAATTTGTTGTATATAATAAATTTCAATCCACAAGGTCAGTAAATCTTTCATTACTTCAAACCAAGTTAAACAGGCTCGAAGTCGAAAGCCCGCGCTCAGAAAAGTTGCGGAACAGTGTTCCCAACTATATTGAAATAAAAATAAATAAATATACAGAAACAAACATCTCTAGTTTTCACCCTCTATTAGCATAATGGCATCAATCCAAGAAATAGAAAATCATCTTGATAAAAAATTAGAGCCTATTAAGAAGCAGAAATATTTCAAACATCCTTTAATTCTCTTGCTGAGTCTAACAAAGCATTGGATATGAAAGTTATAAACCTGGAAAAAATATTAGCAGAAAAAGAAATATGCTTAAAAAAATTAGAAATGAAAACGAGAGAAAGGAACTTAATATTTTTTGGATTAAAAGAGCACAAAAATGAGAACACCGAAGTACTTATAACAGATTTTATTAAAGATCATTTAAAAATAAATCATTTATCTGTAGAATGTCTTGAAGATGTAAGAGAATTGGAAAAATAAAGGATAGTGAGAAACCAAGACCGGTTATTGTTGAATTTGGATCTAAAAGAATGAAAAATGAAATTCTCGCCAATTTAAAATACCTCAAAGGTAAAAATATCTTCGTCGAACACGACTATCCACCGGAAATTATCATCGAAAGAAAATTTCTTAAACCACATTTAATTCAAGCGAGAAAAGAGGGCCACAGAGCTTATTTATGCCAGGATAAGTTATTTGTAAATGGCACTGCTTATTTCTCTAAAGATTATCAAGAAGAAGAATTTGACAAAATAGTATACCCTTCCGTACCTACAAGAAAGTCCATCCCTCTTCAGAATATAACGCACTCTAATATAGAAATTGAGCAAGCTACCGTTGCCGAACCCATAAAATCAAAAACAAAAGGCGAACCTGAAATAAAGAAGAAAGAAAATACCTTACCACAGAAAAAAGGGCCGTTAGATAAACACGTAACAGTTAAAACTAGATCACAATCTGTGTCAAAAAACTCAGAAAACAAACCATAATTAATAATATACTCTCACCATGTAAAATAACTTTCTGGAATTGCCAAGGCTTAAATAATCTATACAATCTAAATAAAGATGAAGAAAATAAATTGTTGAATTATGATATTATTTGTTTATCTGAAACTTGGGCAAACTTTGAAATAACCAACAAACCTCTTTTTCTGCGAGACTATTCGACCACACAGCAACAAGCTATCAAAGAAGCTAGCTTTGGCAGGGCTGTTGGCGGCCTATTAATATTTTATAAATTATCCCCTCTAAAAATAAAAATACTAGAAAAGGAACAACACTGGATAATTATGGAACTAACAAACAAAATTAATATTATTTTAGCCTCGGTATATTTCTCACCATCCTATAACTTCTCTACGCTCCTAGAATTGTTTGAAATAAGTCTCAAAAGTATTAGAGAAACATACCCACAGCATGCTATAATAATTGGCGGAGATTTTAACGCAAGATGTGGAAACTTAAACCAAGGAGAAGATGTATTATTTTCGTGCACAAACTTTACAGCTAACCGAATCAGCTTGGATGAAATAATTAATAAAAAAGGTAGAGATCTCCTGCAAATAATGGAAAACGAAAACCTATTTATGCTAAATGGAAGAAGTTTACATGATACACAGGCAAACTTCACGTATATTGGCACACGAGGAAAAAGTGTGATTGACTATGTTTGGGGCGATATAAATGCAATTCACAATATATCAAATTTTTTGGTTTCTAGCGAAATAACCATCTCAGATCACTTAATGTGTGAAATTACACTAACAATAACAAACGATGAAATAAAAAACCATGAAAGTGAACCAGATTATTTACGTCGACATATTATATCTAAATGGGATAACAACAAAATATCTGATTATATAAAAGAAATAAATTCAAACTTACAGGAACTTGAACAGGAAAGTAGTGCTGAAACTTTGTATGAAAACATAGAAACGACCATCAATCAGGCCATCGCAAATTTAAATATGAAGAAAACAGTAAACAAGCTCATATAACATTCAACAAAATAAGCCATGGTTCACAAAAGAATGCAGAGAATTAAGGAAGGAAATGAAAAATAAATTTAAAAAATGCAAAATATCCAACTTCAGTGAAGAGAGTCTACAGGAGTTCATTCACTCTAAATCAAATTATAAAAAACAAATAACCACAGAGAAAAGAAAACATACACAAGAAATCAAAATTAAGTTAGCAAATGTAAAGGACCAATCGCAATTCTGGACAACAATGAAATCGCTGTACCAAAAAAAAAAAAAAAACTCCCCATCACATATAAAACCGGAAGAATGGTATTCCTTCCTCAAAAATTGGTTTGGAGAGAAAACTCAGCCCCATCACAACTACATAGACGTTCGCCATCCATATTTATACTCTGAAATAACTACCTCCGAGTTAAACCATGCACTAAATTGCTTAAAACCTAATAAATCACCTGGTCCTGATGGCATCTTAAATGAATATCTCCAGCATCTACCCGGAAATGCCAGATTACAACTAAAAAACATGCTAAACGCTTTTCTCACTGAAGAAAAACTTCCAAAAAACCTTACCAGAGCAAAGTTATGCATGCTACACAAGAAGGGGCCAATCACAGACCCCAATAACTATAGAGGAATAGCCCTGGTGAACACGATAGCTAAACTATTTACGTTTATAATAAATAATCGTATGTAAAATTGGATTGAAAGCTACGACATTTTACCCGAGTCTCAAGCAGGGTTCCGTAAGAATAGAGCATGCGTGGACAACATATTTGTATTCAACACGATTGTGCACTCACGCTTCCTGGCTGGCAAAGGTAATACATATGCCATATTCATCGACTTACAGAAAGCGTTTGACTCCGTTACTCATGACAAAATGTGGAAAAAGATATTTGAACTAGGAATTAGCGGCAAAATAACTAGATTATTGCGCAATATGTATAACAGCGCAACTCTGCAAGTATGGGACAGAGGCACTCTCTCAGAAGAAATTCAGATATCAAAAGGCGTGTTACAAGGCGAGTGCACTAGTCCACTACTCTTTGCGTTATATACTGCAGATCTCGAGATGGAATTCAGAAAAAAATCTCTCGAAGGAATATATATCAACCATAAAACTGACATCTTATCCTTACAATACGCTGACGACCTTGTCATCTTCGCAACCTCACCAAAAGATATTCAGGACAAACTTAATGCGTTAGAAAAATACTGTAACAACCTAGATTTGAAAATAAATGCCACAAAAACAAAAATAATGCACTTTCACCAGGGCCGCCCTTCTAAAATTACTAGAAAATTCTACTGCCAAGGAAATGAAATAATTTTTCAAAAACATACACATATCTAGGAATAACATATAAAACATCGGGATTATTCGCACAACATGCACAAAACATAGTAAACAACTCTATCAAAACAACAGGAGCTATTAGAAGTACTTTAATAAAAACTAAAATCTTCAATTGGGACACAGTAGCTACTCTATTTGACTCAACAGTTGCCCCATCAATTTTATACGCCTCCGAATTATGGGCATATAATTACTTAGACATAACAGAAAGAGGACAAAGTCATTATTTTAAATCTATTTTAGGGTGGCTAAAAACCACTCCTAATTATATAATCAGAAGAGAGACGGGCCGAGATAAACTAGAGCTAAATATTGTGAAAAGAACACTGTCTTGGTGGTACAAAGTACTCCTTATGCCCAATGAGAGATATGTGAAAATTTGTCATGACAAACTCCTCAGCCTCAACTTAAATCGCAAAATTTCCGCAGAGAAACAAAGAAAATTTAACTGGATCAGAAATATAGAAAATATTCTACAAAAAACAAACATCTCCCACGTATGGGAACAAAAAAATCCCATAACCCTTAAAAAAGAACTTCCCAACATTCTAATATCGAACCAGCACATCCTTTATAACACTGACACCCAAAGAATTGCACTATCCTCGTATAATACAGACTTCAAATCTTTTTCATATCACTACAACTTCCTGACCTTCAACATCCCGTTTAAAATTTTACGTTTAATAGGTCAACTCCGAACATCAAGTGAGAAGAATCTTCACCTTTACCATAATGGATCCCTCCACAAATTCTGCCAAGAAGAGCTGTGTACTCTCTGCAATCGCCATGAAGAAGATGACCTACAACACCTCCTGTTCCAGTGCCCATTATATAGTGCACCAAGACAAGAATATCTGGCAAAATACGCCGGCCCAACCAGTCATCAACACCAAATCCTTCTAGCCGACATTACTATAGAAAAAATGTTCAGTATTTTCAAATTTGTAGACTGTGCTCTAAAAATACGCGCATTTATATTAAATTCTTAGAAATTGTTCTCTCTTTGTAAATCATTCAATAAGAACCAAACAAAATATCATTTTATGTACATACCAACCTCTTTGTATGAGATTTTTCTTAAAACAAATAAATGTTATTATTATTATTATTATTATTATTATTATTATTATTATTATTATTATATGTATTATTTTATTTTGACGACTGTGTTAAATATTATGTTTAACAATTTTAATCTATGAATTTCCATGTTATTTATTAATTTATTTATTTTTTAAATTACATTACACACTACATGTATTGCTACTGGTTTACAAAGTTCATCTCCTGAAGAAGACCCATGTGGGGTCGAAACGGTCGAGACTGAATAAATTTTAGTGGCTGATATCCAGAAATTCCTTTATTTACATCACCATTTCCAGCCAAGAAATAAACCCTTTTTCATATATTGATAATGTTGAATATTTCCAAATGGGATTATAATATTAGCATTATTTAATTCTAGTGATTGTAAAAAAATTAAATTTGTATATTTTGAGCATAAATTAAAAGCTTTTTGTATAATGTTTTTGTTACTTGATTTTGATAATTTAATAATATAAAAATATAGTCAGTTTTGATAAACAACATAATAATCATGTCAATCAAAAAATAAATAAGAAGTATTTTGTGATGTCAATAAACTAAACTATTTTGTACATTTTAATAAATAATATACTTGTTAATTTCATACTAAAAATAGTGGATTACTTCAGGTTATGGGCCCAGGCCTCCTGTTTGTAATCTAAAAGAAGTTACGAGTAGGTAACTGTTTGTAATCTAAAAGAAGTTACGAGTAGGTAACAAAAAGGATTGACAAATATATAAAAATGGATAGTTTCTCAGCGTCAGTGATTACGAAGTTGAATAATACTAATTACCAGCTGTGGAAACACCACATAAAATTATTATTAAAAGCTAAAAAGGTATGGACAGCGGTAGAAGATGAAAAACCCATTGAACCAAAAGAAGATGCTTCACAGGAAGAAAGAAATAAGAGATTTAAAGAAATAGAATTGTATGAAGAAAAAAGTGCAATAGCTGCATCAATAATACTATATTCTATAGACACGAACCAAGCGCAACAAGTCATAAATATTGACGAGGCAAGATTAATTTGGCTAAAATTAAAATCAATCCACGAAGGAAAAATTTCTGCACGTCGAGTTGACTTACGTATAGAACTAAGTACGATAAAGAAAAATGAAGATGAGAAAATCGATCAATATCTTGCACGAGCTCAATACATCCGTGACCAACTAGCCCAGTGTGAAGCAACAATTCAAGATGAAGAATTTTTTGCACTTTTATTGAACGGTCTGCCAAGATCTTTTAATACAATAAGACTACAAATGAAAGCTACAGGTCTTGAAAAATTGTCAGTTGAAGAATTTAAAAACGGACTAAAGGCACAAGAAGATGAAATAAATTTAAGCGAAGTCGAAATTAAGATGGAATCTGCATGTATATCCCAAAATAAGAAATATAATAATTCATTCAAAGAACGGAAATTAAACATAAATTGCTGGATATGTAATAAAGAAGGGCATTTTGCACGAGATTGCTATCATCGTTTCGACAGACGTCAAGAAATTAGTCATGAAAGAAGACGAGAAAGAGAAGATAAATATCAACACCAAGGTAGAAGACGAATGAGTAGAGTTACAGATGAAGAAAGAGAAAGATATCATCACAAAAATAAAGAAAGGATAAATAGAGCTACTGATGAAGAAAATGCTTTGAAAGTTTCAAATAAAAGGGCTTATGACATCAATCACTGGTATATTGACTCAGGTGCCACCAGCCACATGACAAATAACAAATCTATATTCACATATTTGGACAAAAATGATGTACAAAATGTAAAATTACCCAACGGTGAGACAATTCAAGCAGAAGGACGAGGAACAGTTAGATTAAAAACGACTAATGAAAATTGCAAATATAAATTTCTAACTATCCCAAATGTGCTGTATGTACCAGATATGACGGAAAATTTGTTATCAGTTAGCACACTTGAGAAAAGAGGATACACTATTATTTTTAAAGATAGAAATTGTACAATAAAAACAACAGATGGTACAATAATGGTAGTAGGTGAAAGAAGAAATAATTTATATGTAGCAAGTTTGGAACCACCAGTAGAGAAAATTTACCAAATACAAGAAAGTAATGCTGAAATATGGCACAGAAGGTTTGGACATCAAGATACAAATAAATTAAAAATTATGAAAAATCAAAATTTTGTGAACGGACTGAAATTTCAAGAAAAAGAAATAACTGATTGTGTAAGCTGCCTAAGCGGAAAACTAACAAGAAAATCTTTTACAAAACATAGAGAAATATCAACATCAGACATATTAGAATTGATACATATGGACTTATGTGGACCTATGCAAGAATCGTCAATAGGAAATTCAAGATATTTATATGTACTAGTTGACGATTTTACGAGAAAAATCTTCGTTTATTTCCTGAAAACGAAAGATGAAGCTTTGGAAAAGTTCAAAATATTTAAAGCTGAAGTTGAAAATCAGACAAATAAAAAAATAAAGAAAATTCGAAGCGACTGCGGCAAAGAATTTGACAATAAAGAATTCCAAAGTTATTTAAATAAAAAAGGAATTATTCATGAAAAAACCGTTCCATATACCCCACAAGAAAATGGAATTGCAGAAAGAACCAATCGAACAATAATTCAAATGGTGAGATGTATGCTACACGATGCACGACTACCAGTAAAATTTTGGGCAGAAGCAGCTAATTATGCAGTTTTCTTAAAAAATAGAACTTACATGAAGAAAATAAATCAAAACACCTGAAGAAAAATACTCTAACAAGAAACCAGATGTAACAAATATTAAAATATTTGGATCATTAGCACTTTTTCTCATTACAAATCCTAATCGTCGTAAATTAGATCCAAAAATTAAAAAAAGAATATTTGTTGGATTTAATAACACAACAAAACATTTAAGAATATATTCAACAGAAGACAGAACTATTAAAATAGTCCGAGACACAAGAATAATAGAAAATCAAAGAGGATCAGAACTGTTAAAATTGAATGATAATTATTCAAGAAAGAAGAATATAGAACATGTACCAATTTTTGAAATAGAAAAAAATACAATTCATCAAAACGTTCAAGAAATTGAAAATAATGAAGATGGAGAAGATAGAATAGAAAATCATATCATCGAAATAACCGAAAAAGAGAAAAGTGAAGAAAATAATTTAAAAGAATTTGAAAACGAGGAAATGGAAAGAGACAACTTAAATGAAGATAACCACGAACTTGAAGAAATAAACATACCACCAAGAAGATCTGAAAGAATAAGAAATAAGAAGGAAGATAACCACGGATTTGAAGAAATACACATACAACCAAGAAGATCTGAAAGTATAAGAAATAAGAAGGAAGATATCGCAAAGCTAGCTACAAATATGAAAATACCGTATACATACGAAGAAGCTTTACAAAGTAGTGACAGCAAATACTGGGAAATAGCAATAAATGATGAATTAAAATCACAGGAGAAAAATGGAACATGGGAAATTGTAGAAAAACCGAAAAATAAACTAATAATAGACTCAAGATGGATATTCAAAATCAAAGAAAAACCTGATGGAACAATAGAGAAATATAAAGCAAGATTAGTTGCAAGAGGCTACAATCAAAGAAAAGGTGAAGACTATGATGACATTTTTTCTCCAGTTATCAGACTAAACACCTTGAGAACAATAATTGCTTTAACTGTACAAGAAGATCTTGATTTATACCAATATGATGTGACAACCGCTTATTTAAATGGCATAATCGAGGAAGAAGTATATATGGAAATTCCAAAAGGGGTTAAAGCAGAAGAAAATAAAGTTTGTAAACTTAAAAAGGGCTTATATGGCTTAAAACAAAGTGCTAAAGCCTGGTATACTACAATTAAAAATGAATTAATACAAAATAATTTCACAGAATTGAATTCAGAATCATGCGTGTTTTTACGGACAAACAATGATGGTGACTATATCATTCTCTGTTTATACGTAGACGATATATTACTTGCTACAAAATCAAAGAAATTAGTTGAAGAAACAACAACGCAATTACAAAGAAAATTCGAGTTGAAATTCATCGGAGAAGCTAAATATTTGCTTGGGTGGGAAATCGAAAGAAATAAAGAAGAAGGTATTATTCATATAAGACAAGAAAAGTACATTAAAAATATATTACAAAAATTCAGTATGGAAGAATGTAGAGGAGTAAGTACACCGCTCCAAGCGAACTCAGACAAAAATGAAGATAATGAAGACATAAAGAAAAATAACATGAAATATCCATATCAAGAGCTCATTGGCAGTTTGATTTACTTGTCACAAGGTACGAGACCAGACATAACTTTTGCAACAACTTATTTAAGCCAGTTCAACAATAATTTCACTGAAACACATTGGCAACAAGCAAAACATGTTTTACGATATCTGCAGAAAACTAAAAGCATGGGATTAACGTACAGAAAGAATAAAGAAGAAATTAAATGTTACAGCGATGCAAGTTGGAATAATAACGTAAGAGATGGAAAAGGATTTTCAAGTTATATATTCGTGCTAGCAGGAGGGGCAATTAGCTGGCAGTGTAAAAAGCAAGATGTCGTCGCTTTATCTACGTGCGAAAGCGAATTTATGGCTATAACAGAAGCTGTTAAAGAAATAATTTGGATAAAGAAATTATTCAAGGAGCTGAAACAAGAGAAATATATTGGAACTAAACTTTCGTTGAAATCGGATAACCAAGCTGCAATAAAATTGTCAAAAAGCAATGTTTATCACTCAAAAAGCAAACACATTCAAAGAAAGTATTTATTCATTCGCGATGAAATAGAGAAAAATAAAATACAAGTAGAATACGTAGAATCAAAAGGTATGACAGCAGATTTCCTAACGAAGGCTGTAACAAAAGCAGTTTTGGAGACATGCAAAGGATCATCGGGACTGCAGAATTATGAAGATGTTTTTCACAAATGACACTGACATTCCTGACATTTTAAAATTATCAAAATGGGGAGAGTGTTACTTGATTTTGATAATTTAATAATATAAAAATATAGTCAGTTTTGATAAACAACATAATAATCATGTCAATCAAAAAATAAATAAGAAGTATTTTGTGATGTCAATAAACTAAACTATTTTGTACATTTTAATAAATAATATACTTGTTAATTTCATACTAAAAATAGTGGATTACTTCAGTTTTTAATATTATTATCTGCTCTATAATAATACCAGTAAATTTGGTTTTTATTCCATATTACTGAAGAAACTCGAAAATTTATATCTTTTACACCAAATCTTGAAGTTTTTATAAATTTTATAATGTCAAAACTATTTTCGTTTAAATAATTTTACGGCATTTATATAATTTGTATTATTTTCTGATAACAATATAAACTCATTATCGCTAACATTTAAATACCCATATTTATATAATATAAGACGAAGGCAAAGTAAAATTGTCTATATTTAATTTTGCATATACACTTAAAATTAATAATAAAAATATGAAAATCATTTTTCTTAATTTAAAAAACTTAGTTATATGTAAACTTAATAATTTTTAATATTTATTTAAGGTTAAATTAGTACTGTCACTAGCATTGTTATAATAGAAACTGTTTTTAAATTGTATTATAACACTAAATTTATACAAAATTAAATATATAAGTATACACATATATACAGTGTGAACACTGAAAACCGTGACATAGGCGTTTAACATGGGAAAACAGTTTTTTTGAAATATTATCTGTCCCGCATGAGTACAGTGGGAGTTTTTGATATGGTTAGAAAGATTATTTAATTTGGCATCGAAGAGTATCTAAATGCTCTTAATTTAATGCTTTATTATTGAAATATTTGCGAAAGTATAATCCTACTTGCCAGTTAGTACTTATAATTTACTAAAAACAGTAATCATGGAAACGTGTTCGGTAATTAATTTTTTATGACATTTTTTAATTTTGGATAAAATTTTAATTAAAAAACAAGTGTTCTATTTTCTCATATTAGAAATATTAATACGAAGTAATTAATAACGATCATTTTTTCTATATACAAAATCATACAAATGTAATTTTTGTCTTTTCTTGTAGGTTAAACGGTAGGTCTCGGTAAATGGTCCAATATTTTTGTAGGCCAATTTTTTTTCGATTTTATTCTCAAATTATCTTACGATTAAAGTAGAAAGCAAAGGGTTTATCATACATTTTACTACATCGTTAAATTGACGTGTTTTCTGATTTCCAGATTGAAAACTGCCCATTTCCGAGAATTATCGTAGATAAAAAGTTGTAGGTTACGTTAAACTGAAACCACTCATTAAGTTTTAGACGAGTGTTAATAATTTGAAAAAAAGGGTTCTGTATCCTAGACTACAAAGAGAATGTACAAAATAATTAAAAATATTTTTAAAATGTATTATATAATAAATTTCAATTGACAACGAATTAAAGCAGTCATCATTTTTTGCTGCATTACACTCATTATCTCGATCATTGAAAACTAATTAATATAATAAACATATTTTTAAAACATATCTTATCTTTAATTTATTTTTTTCAACAAGAATATTAAAAAAAATTTTTTTTTCTAAAAATTTTGACTTTTTCAAATTTTTATTTTTTTATGACTAGAGCGTTAATTTTTAACCTATAAAAGTTAAAGTATTTTTAATTACTGACATTTAAAAAATATATATTAAAATCGGAGCTGTTTTAACCGGTTCCGAGACAATGCACTTTTTTGAGCTAACGCTCCTCTACTAATATAAATACAGGGTGTAAATTTTAAAACGGGTCATAGGGCTATAACATAGAAAAACAGTTTTTTAGACGCCAAAAAATTCTGTATTAATATTATGGTGCCTATTATAATGAAAAAAAATATTTTTTTTTTAATACCTAACACCTTACATTTCTGTTTCATATAAAGCCAAAAAATAAATTTAAAAATTTGCTCATCCGATCCTGTAAAGAAATTCAACCCCTTACTCTCAAGGGAGGCTGGGGAGGGGGTAGTTTTAAAATTTTAAATGGTAACCCATATTTTTTATAGCAGAATTGGATAGAGCTTGAAAAAATATGTAGATTTTATTTAAAAGAAAAATTTGTTACTTTAGATGGCGCTGCAATCAACAAACACAAACAAATACACATACACAAGAGACGTAAATCCGACCGACCAACCTCCCCGTGGTACGTCTCGGGTAATGTTAATGCCGGTGGTAAATTGTTATCAGATAAAACTATATACCGGGCGTAACAGAAATAAGTACATTCAATTTACCCAATGATAAAACTCATCGAGAGCAACAATATTTCATAGTAACTTTTCTTTGTAAACCTTTTAGATATTGTGTTAAAAATCTTAAAAGTTTGTCACAAATTTCATTACCTGTCTAAAAATACTAAAAGAAAAGAAATTGATAATTTTTAAAAGATTACTAAAAAATATTGTTGCTCTCGAGGAGTTCTGTCAATGTCACTTAATAATTCTGTTTCACCTATATATGTCACGAAAGTGGAATATTTGTTTTCCAAAAAATAAATTGGGATTTCGAAAAAAATTACTAAGAAATATTGTTGCTCTCGCCGAGTTCTGTCACTGGTTAAATTTAATGTACTTATTTCTGTTACATACTGTATATTCGAAGAACATTACGCGGAAAATTTAAAATTCTTTTAGTTTCTTTTATTTATTTATTTATTTCATATATGGCCCATTTATATTGTAGGTCACTTATTTCAGCGTGTTCTATGCTTCATTTCAAAAGAAAGAAAAAGAAGAAAAAAAGGTTGTTAATCAGGGTTATCGTAAAATTGACATGTTTAGGCCGTAGGTCTGAAAAAACTGCCCATGAAAATTGTAGGCCAGTATGACCATTTGATAGTATTAATATTTATTGAACAATTTCGTGAAAATCAGCTGGTTGTTGATAAGTTTTTATACCCTCGTTATTTTGACATGTTGGGGGTCTAGGTCTCGGCAAATGGCCCAATATTTTTGTAGGCCAATTTTTTCCGATTTTATTATCAAATTATCTTACGATTAAAGTAGAAAGCAAAGGGTTGGTCATACATTTTTAGTTCATCGTTAAATTGACGTGTTTTCTCATTTCCAGATTGAAAACTGCCCATTTCCGAGAATTATCGTAGATAAAAAAGTTTTAGGTTACGTTAAAATGAAACCACTCACTAAGTTTTAGACGAGGTTTTGTACCCTGGACTAGAATTCTAGTATTACTTAAATTTAACGTAATTAATTTATTAAATTTATTGTAAGATGTCATCTCATAATTTTATATGTTAAAAATAGGCGAAGTGATATTGATACTGATAATTTTTTGATAAAAAAATTATTTATTGTAAGGTCGTAGAAGTTGATGGGCCCTTCTAACCTGCGGGCAGATATAGCGGTTGGTACGCCTCTGTAGAAAAACCTGGAATTTGGGTATTTTTAATTAATTTTTGTAGAATTAGATAAAAATTTGTACATAATCGCAAGTATTATTTTAATCAAACTGTAGCACTCTTTCTGTAACTGATATATAAATAACTATTTTTTACATCTGTTAAAAAAGTACACTTTTTTCATTAAAATGGATTTATAAAGTATGTCTTTTTTAACACAATAAAAGAGTGAATAAAGTGCACTATTTGAACGCTACGGAGTGAAATAATGAAAAGTTACGGCACTTTTTTACACTTGTATTGCAGACGTAAAAAAAAATTGTATGCAACTCGAGTAAAAAGGGTTTTATTTCACTCATAGGATTTTACGAACTCGCCTACGGCTCGTTCGGTCAAACTTTTATATTCGTGAAATAAGACTATACTTTTTACATTTCTTGCATAAATAACTATTACGCACAGTTTAAACATTGTGTTTTGTTTCAGAGCTAACTGAAAGTACATATCTACCCTGCTTAAAAACTTTATTTCGAAATGTGGTCAGCGCAGTAACAGAAGCCAGAGATGTAACATTATATTTAAAACCAATGGAAAAATATTTTAATTCATTTGAAGATATAGATCTACTGGACAACGACACTAATATACTTCCGATGTTTCACTGTTTATGCCTTGTATGGGTGAATTCTCGTTATTATTGTAACAGTACAAAAATAATTGTATTGTTACAAGAAATGGCTAATATGATGATAGTGGCATCTGATAAACAATTGGATCCTGGGTCGCTTTTTCAAGGAGAAGTTGATGAAGCTTTGCTAAAACTTGAGAAAACGATCGCTATCTTAAAACATTTCATGTAAGACAGTAATTTTTAATATTACTTTATATTACCTATATCGTGTGATTAGAAAAAACTTTGATTAAATTGTGCATGGAAAAAATTACGTATGTTTCCAAATTAATTGTCATATTGAGAAATGTGATTTTAAATAACGTAAAATGTCACCGGTTTTAGAAAGCTGACAAGCCGACCCATTATCTATCTTTATTTTTCATGGCACAATTTGATGGCATTATTTTGAGTCACTCGTAATTGTATTACAGGATATTAGTTTTTTCTTGGGTATCGATCCCCAAATTATTTTAGAATAGTATATTCTATAACAAAGAAAGTTGACATATTTGATAAAAATAATAAAATATTATTGATATTTGTTACAAAGGCAATAATTTGTTATTTAACTTACCCTGTAAAAACTTCGAAAAGCGTAAAACAAAGCGTATAATTACTTTTTTTGGAAAAATTTATTTTTTCTACGAAAGTGCAATTTAACTAGTTGAATGAGTTGAATGAGTTCAGTTAGAGAAAATCAAAGAAACAACGCACAAGCAAAGCCGGCTTGATTTTGAAAATAATTGTGTTTTCCCATTTATTTTAAACGGGTCGGGTGAATTGAAAAACTAGTGGGCTTTGATTACTTGAATAATATTCTGTAACAGTGTTACTGAATGTACTCATTCTGTAACAGTTTTCAATTACAGAATGTGTGATATACATAATAATAAAAAAAAATATTTCAAATAAATTATGTAGAGTGTACAAGTTAAAAGAAGAAAACTGATTTTACCTTATCACAATTACTGTTAAATATATCAGAATATCTTAAAATAATTAGGAATTTAATTAATGTCAACTAAATGGTCCAAACTACAGGTACATGTCTTCAAACAACAAGTGATAGAGGCATAAATACTATAGTCTGGACGATATTACTTGGCGAGCTGAAGTAATAAAGGATTTCTCTGTGGTTACGGTAAAGGTATAAAAACCATAGGCGCGCCGGAAAAAAAATCAATTTAATAAGTGTACAAACAGTACAGAAAATAATAATTTATTTATTACATTTAAAAAAAATAATACAACAATGTCAAGTACGAAATGCAAATAAAACAAATAAAATAAAATACATGATATGTATATTACACTATATAATTATAGGATGTTTCTAAAATTATGGATCAAACTTTAATGGATGACAATAGAGCCAAAAGTAAGTCAAAAAGCATTAATCCGCAAAGTCTAATTCTCAAACAAAAAAATAATCAAAAATCAGCTGATTGTCATATTTTGAGTAATTTTTGGACTTACGAGAAGTCCTCTTAAAGATTCATTCATTTGATCAAGATAATGAAAAAAGACGAAAAATCAGTAAATTAGATGATCTACGAGTATATCTCGGAAACAGTTGAGAATTGGAATGCGGATTAAGACTTTTAGACTTACTTCTAGCAATATTATCACCCGTTTAAAGTTTGGTCTATAAGTATAGAAATACCCTGTATATCAGCAAGTTATATATATTTAAAATTAATGAAAAATATGAAACAATAAATACATACAAAGAAAAAATGTAACTACTCACTTTCTACATCATCCTCACTACTAGATTCTGATTCTGTATTAGAATCATCGTCGCCAATATTTATTATAAATATATCGAGAACTTCCTCGATTTGTCCATCTGTTTTCCAATAATGTTCTTCTATGGATGTTGTGTGTTTAACATAATTTTTCCATTTCTCTTCAGTAATATTGTTAATTGCTTCTCCAGTAATCTTTTTTAAATTTTCTGAACTTAAATCGCTAGAAGTATTGCTATCACGGATGTATCGTTTCATTTCTGCAAATGCCAGCTCAATTGGATTCAAATCACACACATATGGGGGCAGTCGCAGTGGAATATGGCCGCTTTCTCTGATAACAGTGTCAATTTCGTATATAGTTTCCTTCGGTCGATGTTCATCAAGAATATCCATTAGATCAGATTTCCGACATGATGGATCATATTCTATATTATGACGATCTAACCAGGACATTATCTCAGCTTTAGTTGCGTATTTTTTGGGACATTTTTTATTGCCGAATGATATGAGGCATTAATAATCGTTCTTTCAACCATTTTGTGAAATTTTCTTTGTTCATTTCTCCGTGATAATCTCCAGTAGACAAACCGGCGTTAAATACCAATGCAGCATTTTGAACCCATCCTTTTTCAAAGCCAGCATGTACGACAATCATGCGACCTAAATAATAATAATAATAATAATAATAATAATAATAATAATAATAATAATAATAATAATAATAATAATAATAATAATAATAATAATAATAATAATAATAATAATAATAATAATAATAATAATAATGATGATAATAATAATGATAATAATAATAATAATAAATAATAAATAATAAATAATAAATAATAAATAATAAATAATAAATAATAAATAATAAATAATAAATAATAAATAATAAATAATAAATAATAAATAATAAATAATAAATAATAAATAATAAATAATAAATAATAAATAATAAATAATAAATAATAAATAATAAATAATAAATAATAAATAATAAATAATAAATAATAAATAATAAATAATAAATAATAAATAAATAATAAATAATAAATAATAAATAATAAATAATAAATAATAAATAATAAATAATAAATAAATAATAAATAATAAATAATAAATAATAAATAATAAATAAATAATAAATAATAAATAATAAATAATAAATAATAAATAATAAATAATAAATAATAAATAATAAATAATAAATAATAAATAAATAATAAATAATAAATAATAATGTTAAATAATAATAATAAATAATAATAATAAATAATAATAATAAATAATAAATAATAATAATAAATAATAATAATATTAAATAATAAATAATAATAATAAATGATGATAATAAATAATGATAATAAATAATAATATTAAATAATAATAATTAATAATAATAAATAATAATAATAAATAATAATAATAATAATAATAAATAATGATAATAAATAATAATAATAAATAATGATAATAAATAATGATAATAAATAATGATAATAAATAATAATATTAAATAATAATATTAAATAAAAATAATTAATAATAATAAATAATAATAATAAATAATAATAAATAAATAATAATAAATAATGATAGTAAATAATAATAATAATAAATAATAAATAATAAATAATAAATAATAAATAATAAATAATAAATAATAAATAATAAATAATAAATAAAAAATAATAAATAATAAATAATAAATAATAAATAATAAATAATAAATAATAAATAATAAATAATAAATAATAATAAATAATAAATAATAAATAATAAATAATAATATTAAATAATAATAATAAATAATAATAATAATAATAAATAATAATAATATTAAATAATAATAAATGATGATAATAAATGATGATAATAAATAATAATAATAATTAATAATAATAAATAATAATAATAAATAATCATAATAATAATAAATAATGATAATAAATAATGATAATAAATAATAATATTAAATAATGATAAATAATAATATTAAATAATAATAATTAATAATAATAAATAATAATAAATAATAATAATAAATAATAATAAATAAGGATAATAAATAATAAATAATAAAAATAAATAATAAATAATAAATAAATAATAAATAATAAATAATAATATTAAATAATAATAATAAATAATAAATAATAATAAATAATAAAAATAAATAATAAATAATAATAATAAATGATGATAATAAATAATAATAATAAATAATGATAATAAATAATAATATTAAATAATAATAATTAATAATAATAAATAATAATAATTAATAATAATAAATAATAATAATAAATAATAATAAATAATAATAAATAATAATAAATAATAATAATAAATAATAATAAATAATGATAATAAATAATAATAATAAATAATTATAATAAATAATGATAATAAATAATGATAATAAATAATAATAATAAATAATGATAATAAATAGTAATAATAAATAATGATAATAAATAATGATAATAAATAATTGTTAAGAGGCTATGTAGATCCTACGATCAATAAACCAACGCCGAATTAACGAAAAATACTCTTTATTTTATAGGACACAAATTACATGAAAATAAATAATTGGAACATATGTGACATTGACATTTTGTACACGGAAATAACGGTCGCCTAAGTAGCGTTACAACAATGCGCGGACAGTTTGATTATTAAGAATAATACTTTATTCTCAACACACCCCCCTCAAACTAGACCGCGTAGAACAAAAAAATAGTTCTAGTGTTCGTTGATACCAAGTTTCTTCAAACATTTCCAGTGCTTTATTCGGGGTAGTAAAAACATCTGCTGGCATTGCCTCAGTGGGCATGTAGTCCAATTTTATTTCTCCATCATTCAGCGCTTCTCGAACAAAATGGTGTCGCACTTGAATGTGTTTTGTTCGAGAGTGGCAGATATGATTCTTTGCTAGACTTTTAGCTCCTTGGTTGTCGGTGTATAATTGAATGGGCAATTGTCTGCCAGCGCCTAAATCCTAGACTAGTCTGCTAAGATAAATGGCCTCTTTGGAAGATTCGCTAAGGGCCATATACTCCGCCTTAGTCGATGATAAAGCTACGGTGCGTTACTTCCTGGACTCCCATGTGACAGGCCCATTGTTCATGGTGAAAACAAACCCGGTATAGGATCGTCTGTCATCGGTGTCTGAGGCCCAATCTGCATCGACGTATCCAGTGAGTTCAGTTCCTTTGTTGGTGAAATGAACTCCAACGTCAAGAGTTCCACGTAAGTATCGAAGTACTCGTTTCGCCGCTTGCCAGTGAATTTTTCGAGCGCAGTTGTCCCAACACGCTGGCTGCGTGCGAAATATCTGGTCGCGTTGCAACGGCCAGATACATCAGGCAACCCACAAGTTCCCTATATGGATATTTTTCGTCATTGTCTGGATCAGTGCTATCCTTCGATAACTTCACACCCGATTCTAATGGCATTGATACGGGTTTGCATTCGGACATATCAAAACGTTTCAATACGTCCAGGATGTAACCCCTCTGGCTCATATAGATTCCTTTATCGCCTCGAAAGAATTCAATCCCAAGACAATATTTCAGTGGTCCTAGGTCTTTGACTTCAAAAGATCTTCGAAGAAATTCGCAAATCTCGTCTATCTTCTTTTGATTGCAGGACATGAGAATAATGTCGTCGACGTAGACCACAATGATGACCAGATCTTTTCCTTTACCTCGAGTGTAGACGCACGGGTCACCCTGAGATGGCTTTGCTCCAACTTTCAGCAATTCGGCTCTTAATCGATGGTAACAGCAGCGCCCCGCTCGCTTAAGTCCGTACAATGCTTTTTCAAGCTTACAGACTTTGCTTCCGGATGTCATTTGTCTGAGCATTTTCTCAGCTTTCTTGATTATTTCTGGTGATGCACATTTTTTCTCAATAATGTAATTAAGTGCATTTATCGCATATTCTGGAATCTCCATATAAATTTTCTCATCAATGTATCCATTTAAATATGCCGTAGCAATGTCGAGCTGACGAGTCTCCATCTTCAAGTGTGCCGCAATAGCGATGGCGACACGGATAGAACTCAGTCTTGCTACAGGCGCGAATGTCTCATTGTAGTCTGCACCCGGTCGTTGGGAGAACCCTCTTGCGACGACTCTTGCCTTCCTCATTAGAATTTCGTCTTGAGCCCCATATTTGTTCCGCAAGACCACTCTACTCCCGATGACCTTTCTATTTTCGGGTCAGTCGACTATACTCCACGTATTATTTTTGATGATTGACGAAAACTCTTCAGCCATTGCCCGAAACCATTCGTCCGCTTCGGAGCTCTTCATACCCGTTTTAAGTGGTATCTCTGCCAATCCCGGTGATTCGATATGCTCGCCCAGAATCATATTGCTTTGCATATTTGGTCGTTCTGGATTTTCAGTGAACACCTTTCGGGGTCTTCCACGACTTCGCATCATAATAGGCGTCACGTCCGCCTTTGCTTGATTTGGGAGGGGAATGTCGAATCCTTTGAATTCTTCTTCAGAATCTTCAAGTTCGATGACGTCGATATTGTTATTTTTTGTAGTGTCGAATGAACTTTCCCCCTTCATGAGTTCTAAATCGAAAGAATGCGGCAGCAATAAATTTTGTTCAGTAGCTTGCTCTTGTTTTAAATGAAATGAAGATTTCTCGAGTTGTGAATTTGGTTCTTGTTCGATTGGCTTGATTGGTTTCTTCACGACATTAATGTCTCTTGATATTTCCACCTTTCGCTCTTCAGGTATCCAAATACGATAACCTTTTAAATGCTCGGCAAATCCAAGAAAAATTCCCTTTTTCGCACGTGGCTCGAATTTTCCTGATGGTTTCGTTCTATTTAGACAGTAAACTGTACAACCGAACTCTTGAAAGTCGCTAACGTCTGGAGTCTTCCCAGTCCATGCTTTAAATGGTGTTCCCCCATCAAGCTTGCTTGTCGGGCAGCGATTCCTGATGAAGTTCGCTGTTGATATAGCTTCTGCCCAAAACGACGGAGCAAGTTTTGATTGCAATAATAGGCATCTGGCGGTCTCTACCAGTGACCTATTTTTCCGCTCTGCGACGCCGTTCTGTTCCGGGTTATTAGGAACTGTAAGACGTCGTTGAATACCGGACTCTTTGAAAAGGAATTCGAACCGAGTGTTGACATACTCTGTTCCGTTATCTGACTGGACGCACTTAATTTTTCTGTTGTACACATTTTCGAACAATTTCTTAATTCCGACGAACTCTTCATAAGCTTCGTTTTTGTGACGTAAAAATCTCACTTCGTACCACCTAGTTGCGTCGTCAATAAAAGTGATGAAGTACAGTGCTTTCCCGTTCGATGAAACTGGCATAGGTCCACACAGATCGGTGTGTATCAATTCACCTGGATTTGTTTTCCTCTCGGACTTCTTTGGAAACGTACTTCGTGTCATCTTGCACAGCGTACATATCTCGCAGTCGATTTCTTCATCAATGTCACTGATCTGCAGTCCTTCTATTGTTCCTTTCTTCGATGCTTCGCGAAGATCTTTCATGTTGAGATGCCCCAACTTCCGGTGCCAATCGAGCAAGGATGCTTTGCGAGGATATGCTTGAGTTGCTGTATTGCTCTCTTCGCACTTGATCAACTCTTCTACATAAAATAATCCGTCTGAACGATTTGCTTGCAATACAACGTTGTCGAAAGAGTCGATAACTCTAGCTGTATTTTTTTCGAAGATTACATGATATCCTTTGTCTACCATATTACTGACTGGCAGTAAATTTGTACGCAGATTTGGTCCGTACAATGCATCTTCTAATTGAATTTTCCTTTCGCGATCAGACACTTGAGTATAGAATTGCGCGATACCTTTTCCACCAATCTCGGTCGATGAAGAGTCTGCGAGATGCAACTTTTCTGCGTCGCTTGCTTCTACGCACGTAAAATTATTGCCGTTCTTGCATAAATGGGACGTGCAACCGCTGTCCAAACACTATCGTTTCTTATTTGCACTTTCTCTTCCAAGCACAAGTTTGCATGAATCTGTATTTTCTGTAATGTATAACGATGTGTATTCTGCGCACTTGGATTCTTTACGATATTTCTTCATGATTGGACATTGTTTAACTTTATGGCCAACCTTCTTACATTTGAAGCAGCGGATTACTCTTCCTTTTTCACCGTTATGTTCATTCTTCTCTGATTTTTCATTTGTTCTGTTTCTCGCCTGCCATCGCTGTTTCGCGATCATCGCGTTTTGAGGAGCAGAACGATGATCGCCATGCCTGGCGTCGTACTCCTCGACAATTTTTATTCTCAGCGTCTCAGGACTTGGGAGCTCGTCGCGAGACTCTATCGCACATCTGAAGTTTTCAAATGTCGATGGTAGACTGTAAAGTATAAGTATTGACAGAAGATCACCATTCACGGTGACGTCCATATCCTTCAGTTTGTCTATCGCGTCGGAGAATCTTCTCAGATGATCACGTACGTCATCGTTTTCGCGCATCCGTTGTAATACAATCTGTTTTAAGAGCGTAGCTTTGCGCGCCGGTCCCTTCGATGCATAGATTGATTCTAACTTTAGCCATATTTCGTTTGACGTCTTACAATCTTTTATTTGTTTTAGCTCTGATGGATGGATTGCCAAAATTATATCAGACATCGCTTTTGCGTCTCGATCATCCCATTTTGCGATTTCCTCCGCGTTGCTTGCACCAGGATCAGGTTTAACTTTCCCGCCATTCACATATGCCCAGGCATCATTCTTTATTAAAAGTGCCCGCATGTGTATTTTCCATGTATCGAAATTGTCTTTAGTCAACATTTCAATGCGCACTGTTGCGTTCGAAGCCATTTCGATTAATTCTTGTAACTACCTATTCAATTACTTGACACTCGCGTTTTATCGTTTTTAACTTATACAGTGGAATCGCTCCACGGCACCATAACCTATTAAGAGGCTATGTAGATCCTACGATCAATAAACCAACGCCGAATTAACGAAAAATACTCTTTATTTTATAGGACACAAATTACATGAAAATAAATAATTGAAACATATGTGACATTGACATTTTGTACACGAAAATAACGGTCGCCTAAGTAGCGTTACAACAATGCGCGGACAGTTTGATTATTAAGAATAATACTTTATTCTCAACAATAATGATAATAAATAATAATAATAAATAATAATAAAAATAAATAATAATAATAAATAATATTAATAAATAATAATATTTAATAATAATAATTAATAATAATCCTTTTTCAGAGCCAGCATGTACGACAATCATGCGGCCTAAATAATAATAACAATAATAATAATAACAATAATAATAATAATAACAATAATAATAATAATAATTAATAATAATAATTAATAATAATATTTAATAATAATAATAATTAATAATAATAATATTTAATAATAATAATTAATAATAATAGTTAATAATAATAATTAATAATAATAATTAATAATAATAATTATAATTAATAATAATAATTAATAATAATAGTTAATAATAATAATTAATAATGATAGTCAATAATAATTAATATTAATAATTAATAATAATAGTTGTTAATAATAGTTAATAATAATAATTAATAATAATAATTAATAGTAATTAATAATAATAATTAATAATAATTAATAATAATAATAATTAATAATAATAATTAATAATAATTAATAATAATTAATAATAATTAATAATAATTGATAATAATTGATAATAATTGATAATAATTAATAATAATTAATAATAATAATTGATAATTTGGAAAATTAACATCCATTTTGAAACTTTCTTATAGGTATCGACCGTTGAATGATTGTAGATCTGGATTTAAATGCCTTATGAATGATTCAAATGTAACTGAATTCGTTGAATTTAAAATTTGGTATTATTTAGCATTTATAAAGAAAAATCACGTTATGAAATAATTAAGTTATAAAAAAAAAGATAAAATGAAAAGTATAAATCGAAAAAAACAAAAATTGTATCCATATCTGTAGAACGTATGCCAGCAGTGACTTCAATGATGTCCTCGCTTTGCCAACATCTTTGAACCGTCATTTCATTATCCACCAACGTTTCGTCAATCTAATATATTTTTCTGTTTTGCGCTTTATATGTTTTTAAATATCTCAGATATTTACAACGCCATTGCAATATTTGTGGTCTTTCCATAAGAATTTTCCTTTTATTCTGGCACTTCCGCCAGACGAAGCCTTTTGATTTTAATAAAAGTCTTAATCAGTGGCGGCTCGTTAGGGGATGCAAAGAAGGCTAAGCCTACTCTTAACTTATCAGGATAAAAACTTTTTCTAAAAAATTACTTTCGCGTTTATTCTTCTTTCTATTTTCATTAATTTTGTATTGTTTTGCATGTGTAAAATGGTCTTAAGTCATAATTTTTCTGTACTAATCATGCTACGCCTATTTTTAGACCGCTGTGCATACGACGGAGGCTAAGCTCCTCTGCACTTTAAACGCATAGTCCTTATACGCACACCCTACACTCGTGCGAGCCTGTGTTGCATACACGATACGTGAATCAAGCCACATTTATACCAGCGTATAAGTTAGGGTATATTCCAAAAATAACAAATTTTAACCGTGGTTAATCAAAAGTGTTCCCGTTGTAAAAATTGTACATTTATGAAACATGGTACCTGTTAAAATGGTTGCAACCGAAGCGCACCAACCTAACCCTGATTTTTCCTCGGTTTTGTCGGTAACTTGTTTTGTCCTTTTTTATAAGATGTCAGATTTTATAGGTTACTGTGGTTAGATATTATTTATTGACTTTTTGATGTTTGCATCTGTTTTCTACGGTTTACATTCTACGTATTTTAATCTTTCACTTCCACGGCGTAGTACAGTGTACCTTAGTAGGTTATTTTTATTTTCAATTGGGTGCAATTCAACAATACAAGAGCAATAAGCAATAGACAAAAATAGACGGATTAGATGAAATTAAGCGTTATGACGATGAGGTCGACTGGTTGGTGAGAAACTCGTTTAATTTATTAAATATCGAAGAGAAGTCGTACACTGTTAAAACCTTAGGAAAGTCTCGCCCGAATTTAATAAAATTAAAATCTTCTGACAATCGGCAAAATCGTGGTTTTAATACGACTTGGTACGATAAATGCGAGTGGTTGACAGGCTCTAGTAAACGGGGAAAATTATTTTGCTGGCCTTGTTTGTTGTTTTCTACACAAACTGAATACACTTCTTGGTGTAAAATTGACTTCGCTGATTTAAAAAAATTACCCCGATCTGTTGAACGGCATTCAAAATCTAAAGAGCATATTGCAACGTCCTGTAAACTTAAACTTAATTTTTATTTAGTGGTAGTAGTACACTAAACCACGCCCTCCCCCCTGTAGTGAGCCTCCCTTCCGACAAATGTCACGAGCTGCCACTGGTCTTAATGACGATTTTTATTTCATTTAATAATTTACTGCTAGTAGGAACTTGTTTCTTCACCAAATAAAAATCTTATATAGTTCTTTTAATGACATCAAAATCACTTGTTTTTTCGCAAATACTCAATCTTTGTCTCTTTGCTCCGGGAGTAGATAACCAGGGCCGGCTCGTGCGACTGTGCAACACGTGCATAGCACGGGGGTGTAAGGCCGAAGGGGGTGCAAGCAAAACCCTATTATAGTGCTATCCTGACTCAGTTAGCTGATTTTACCAATTTTAGTATAAAATAAAAATAAAATGAATTTTCTAATATAAATTTTTATTTCGTGTATTTCGCGCTTAAATTTGTAATACGCATCACAGAACGCAGGCGCTAGCGGTCGGCCAGGAAAAGAGAGTTAATTCAAGATGCGTCGTACCCTGTCGTATCCTAACCTAACTGATATTTCTTTTTAAATTTTTTTTTTATGTTATAGAATATGTTTTATTTTTGCGATAATATACAGGCTGGTTGATTTTTCATTGTCCAGCTTATATCTTCTGAAATATTAAAGATACAAGAAAAAGTTATATAGAAAAGTTATTTGATACAATCTGGTCTATAATTTAACATAAACAATTTTTTTCCAGGGCCTACCAATTTTCCAGAAAAATATTTAACTTTGATTTTTTAAATGGAATACCTGTATATTTTCTCTTTACAATGATGTATAACAAGTAAGAGTTTATCTTTAAATTATGTCTAATAAAGCAAATAGAAATACGATAAAAGTAGGCTGTGATATTCTATTGTTTATATTAGTAACATCTGTCACAGATTTAATAATACTGATTATAATAGTGAGAAAGGTGTTAAGATTCTTATTTTAAAAAAATAAAATAAATATATCATCACGGCATATTACCCATTTCTGGGTGTGCCAATCTGCTTTATCGCAGATATCGGTAATGATGATGACATATTTGTACCGTGCGGGCGCTTACCAGGCGTCACCTCACGGGCACTCATTGCTGGCGTGGAGAGTGCACCACAGGGGTCACTTTTGTGCCATTTAAAATTCGAAATATTTGGCACCGGTCGGGATCGAACCCGGTTCCCCCAGGTTCGCGACCAGACACTCAGGCACGCGGCCTAAGAAAAATGAACGTCGGTTATAGCGAAAAAGTTGATATGCTTTGCTGTTTCCACAGATTAAATAATATTAAACGTCGGGCTGCTATCCTGTATCAAAATTTATAATAATATTATGTTGTATTAAATTTTGCTACTTGATTTTTAAATAAAAGTATTAATAATTTTGTAAATCATCAATGCTAGTAATTCTACTACTTGCTTTATTAGACATAATTTTATTCAAAGGAAAACCCCTACAATAGAATATCATAGCCTACTTTTATAGTAAAAATTTTTAGGCAGAGTAGTCACGTCATCATTTCATTACAAAATGAAAAAACACTGTAGTATTGTATATGTTTAGGAAAACGAAGACAATAAATACTATTTTTTGCATACTATAAGTAAAGTACATTTTAATTAAATTTACAATTATTTTAAAGTCGAATATAATGTTTTTAATGAGTTTTAATTTATTTAAAATAATTGTAGTTCATTTTTTCACCACATGTTGGTACTATTGGATTTCAATATTTAAACGTTTACATGACATCTTTCTCCCGGAATTGTCAAGCGTCTGCTGTCATTAGTTCGTTACTTTGAGAATGATCTTGAGCTTTTCTGTTTTTAGTTTGTGTTAATTTCAATAATTGTAAATTGTATTATTGGAGTATTTTCAATCAAATATAATATATTTTTATTCTAATTATATTTTCAATAAATCGAATTTATAGTGCTACTCTTTACTTTTCTATAACACTACAGAATTGTAAATCTAAATAAAATCAAATCAATTTTTTTAAAAATATATTCAATGTCATTTAACATTAATTTTCTTATTTTTCATCAAGTGCTTCATTCACTCTCCGTATTCCTTCTGAAACCCGACTCGGTGTGCCCTACACCGAATTTTCAATACCATAAATTGGAAATATATACATTTTACAATAATATTATTAAACAAATTAACTTGATCACATAAATTAGCATCGCAAGTAAATACAATTATTTTCTAAAATTAAAATAGTGTACCATGTAAACCTACTAATTTCGTGACGTCATTATCTAGTTACAAACTTTGATGACGTGACTACTCTGCCTAAAAATTTTTACTATATCATATTTCTATTTGCTTTATAGGAAAACAAAGTAAATCCATACTTGTTACACATCATTGTAAAGAGAAATTTATTAAGAATCTTATTCTGTCAAAATATACAGGCTGTTTCATTAAAAAAATTAAAGTTAAATATTTTTCCAAAAAAATGGTAGGCCTTGGAAAAAATGTTTATGCTAAATTAAAGATCAGGTTGTATTAAATAACTTTTGTATTTAACTTTTTTTTGTATCTTTAATATTTCAGGAGATACAAGCTGGAAAATGAAAAATCAACAACCCTGTATAAGTATAACAATAATTATTCTCCTTTTCTTGAAACTTATGTACAATTATATTTGTGTATATAAAACGTTTCAAACAATTTCATTTTTTGGGTTCTTAAAGGGGGGGGGGGTGCATAATAAAATTTCGCACAGGGGTGTTAAAATACCTCGAGCCGGCCCTGTAGATAACGATGTAGATGGATTCTGTAAATTTCTAATTTTGTTCTCTTTCCTTATTCTAGAAATTGTCTTCACTGAAACCCCCGTATAAAAGGCTGCACTTGCCTTTGTTTGACTTATTGAAAACTTAAATTCTTTATTATTGGCTTCTGAATCACAAGCCTCAATAACTTTGGCAATAATTTCTCTTCCATCACCATGTATAACTTTGTTCAATTTAGCCATTACATTATTTGAAATTTTCAAACACTCAAAACAGGATCTGACTTTAAACTGAATGTTGATTATTAGCTAGCAGGTATTTATAACAAAATTACATAGAAGGGTTGGAAAAGAACCATTTAATCTTAATCTACCTACAGTTATTTTCTCATTAATTTTTGAAGTTTTAAGCTTCTTGTACTTTAATACCCGTTAGCTGGAAGACGTGTGTTGATATTATTCGTATAATAATCACATTGCATAATTTATATAAGGGTTTTCTTGTAATTTGTGTTTAAATCTTAGTCTTTAGGTTTAGATTATAATTACGAGCAGATTTTAGCTTATATTATAATGTACATTACAAGTTTACTACTAGGTACAAAATATAAATATTTGTCAATACGTTTACTTTACTAACATGTTATATGTAATATCTGAAATATTTTTTCAAAATATTGAATCATTTGTAGATTTCTTAATGCCAGTGAGAAAATTTATGCACGCCTATGTGATGTGCAAACAGAACTGCTTGAATATAAGTGTCATAAATCGTGAGGTTCGGAATGTTTTTCTATTGTGTTAGGTCATAAAAGGTCGTAAAATCATTATTTTACTTTTAACGCAGTGCGGTATCTAAGAAAAAGTTTATATTTAACATACCGCATCGTAGGAATTGTGAATCGACCTGCATTCCTAAGGCTTGCCAAGTTAAATAGTCCAGACTATACACACACTACACACTTTTTCTGTCCTTGTTCGTTGCCAAGGTCTATAGAACAATATAGGTTGCCTCGTAACTTTGAGTGGTGGGGGAACGCGTCATCGAGTATGCAGCGAGCGCGAGCGCTGATGTTGGTCAGATGTTTGTGTGCTGGATACGTATGCACGTATTGCACGTTCATATTTGATAATTTGATTGTCTTGTGTTTGCACTTGGTGTTTGTACAAAAGATATTTTATGAATAAGGTAAATTATATAGTTATGTAGCTAATTTCAATAAAATAAGATTTTATTGCTCTTTATTTAATATATAATATCAATTTATAGATGCCTGGAATGATATGTAGTGTAGCTTTTTGTAAAAGCAATGCACAAACAGCAAAAAAACAAGGCGATGTATTACATTTTTTCACTTTTCTGAAAGACAAAAGTATGAGAAAAGAATGGGTTCGCCGGTGTTTCAGAAAAGATAAGTTTGATCCAAGAAACAAACGAATTTGTAGTAAACATTTCACCGAAGACGATTACGAAGATGCGATGAAAGCAAAACTTCTCAACCAAATTCCAACGAAGTTAAAAGTTGAAAGTACACGAATATTTATACATATTATCATCCAAGATTTATTGAAAGATGATTCTAATTTTAGGTGTACCATCACTGCATCTTTTACCAGAGAACATGTGTAAAGATTTAACGAAACCATCAAACAGAGCTGAAAGAGCAAAAGTTAAACAACAGAAAGCTACTATTGAGGAATTATTAATGAAATCTTCACCAGATGAAAATATTGCACAAGATATACCTTCTTGTGGTCAAGAATTTTCAAATGACGTTTTATTAAGTAAGTACAATGCTATATTAGAAGAAAATATAAGTTTAAAACAGAAAATCGAAGAAAATAATGCTCAAATTGAAAAACTAATTAATACAACTCAGAATGATATTGACTGTAAAGCTAGAGAATTATTGAAAAGCTTTTTAACCCCCAATCAAATAGATATTGTATTAAAGAAAAAAACAAAAGCTCGGTGGACTAGTGAGGACATATCAATTGCTTTTACCGTGCGATTTTTAAGCAAACGTTGCTATATATATTTACGGCAAACTTTAAAATATCCATTACCCGGAATATCTACTCTACAACGCTGGGCTGGAAACATTAATTTAAGAACTGGAGTGCTACATGATGTACTCAATATAATGAATACTGCTGGTCACTCAAAAGACTGTTTTAAGAAATTAGTGGTTCTTTCTTTCGACGAAATGAAAGTTTGTGCATCATACGAATATGATCAAGCAGATGATGAAGTTGTTGGGCCACATTCTTATATGCAAGTGATAATGGCTAGAGGACTGTTCGACAATTGGAAGCAGCCAGTGTATGTAGGATTCGATACAAAAATGACCAAATCCTTATTGGAAGAAGTTGTAATTCAACTGTATAAAATTAATTACAATGTTATTGCATGTGTCTCAGATTGTGGAGGTGGCAATATTGGTCTGTGGAAAGAACTAGATGTAAATACAGAAAAAACGTATTGTTTTCATCCAGCGACTCAAGACAAAATATACTTTTTTGCTGATGTTCCCCATATACTCAAATTGGTGCGAAATTGGTTTATTGATACTGGTTTTATTTTAGAGAATGGGGTAACTATTAATAAATACCCTATTAAAAAATTATTGGAATCCACAAATACTGAGATCAGTTCTTGCTTCAAACTTTCTGTATTGCATATATCTTGCCAAGGTGTTCAACGGCAAAATGTTCGTCTAGCTGCTGAATTATTCTCGCACACAACAGCCACAGCTTTACGGAGATATTTGCCAGGGAACCCCCAATTAGCGGAACATACGTCAGAATTTATAGAATTAATTAATAATTGGTTTGATATTTTTAATACATACTCGCCTGCAGCATCTTTACCAACTAAAAAACCATATGGTAGTAATTTAGAACAACAAAATGAAATATTAAACAGAACTAAACATACAATAGCAAATATGTTGTGTTGTTCAAAGAAAAGTCTTCAGTTATTTCAGAAAGGACTAATTATATCAACAACTTCATTACAAGAATTGTATATACATTTAGTTGAAAAATATAAAGTGTCATATATATTAACACACAAACTAAACCAAGATTGCTTGGAAAATTTCTTTTCGCAGGTATTTTTAATTTAGCAACTGTAATTATAGACAATAAACTATATATGTATTTTAGATGAGGACAAGAGGTGGGCTCCACGATCATCCTGCACCCTTAAATGCTTTGTACAGACTTAGAATGATACTTCTTGGTAAAAATCCAGGAATGATTCAAACTCATTCAAATATATTGTATCCCGAAAAAGAACGCGAAGAATACGTTGTGGCTGGTGCTATGAGACGAGCAGATGTTAAAAACGTACAATTTCCTGAACCTGCGCAGGAACTAGAAAAAGATGATGCCCAAGGTAGTACAAGTGACGATAGTTCATCTTCTACGTCCAGTCTGCTAGAACGTGTTGCAGAAAAGGATGGATTAGTATATCTAGTTGGATATTTAGCAAAAAAACATATGAAAGAATTTCCAAATCTTGGTAACTATACATCAAAAGATATTGTTACTAATTTTCATAATTATGCTATGCCATCATGGGTTCAACATTTGTCGTTTGGTGGCTTAGTTCAGCCATCGGCTGAATGGAACGAAAATATAGAAAAAATGGAAAAATATTTCAACAAAATGCATGCAGATAAATTTGTAAGTGGCAAAAATATTTTAAGAAGAACTGCAATTCATATTAAAGAAAAGGTTAAGGATGTGCCAGATATTTTAATAAAAGATTTTTGCGAACAAAGGCTCTTCATTCGTCTTAAATATTTAAATAATCAAAATTTGCTTAAAGCAAGCAATAAAAAAAGAAAATTGGATGTTCACTCAAAACATGTTAAAAAAATTAAAAAAATTGTAAATTAATAAATAAAATGTAATTATTGAATAAAACACTGTGATCGGTAGTATTTACTAAAAATTTTAATCACCCTGACTAACTAATTACCATGGTTTCCTTTTAAAAATACATTGGGATGACTAAATACAAGCGAATTTGTTACTTTAGTCATCGCTTAATCACACCTAATTAAGAGTAAATAATACCGATCAATATTTTCTCTCATCCCTATATATTTCCAATCCTATATAAAACAAAATTATTGCTTCTGTGTGAGTATATTTGCTTTTCATATAATATAATCATATTTTTATCTATTTATTTTCAAATACTTACATTTAATTTGCAAATATTTACATCTCTTTGTAATAGTTAATTTTTTACATATTTATTATTTTACAAGGCGTTTACTAACTTTTTTCGAACATATCTGCATACTTTGTGCATACTGATTTCAAATCTCCGTATACTGGATGACGCGTCACCCCCACTAGTCTAAAAGTTACGAGACAACCTATATTGTTCTATAGACCTTGGTTCGTTGCGCCTGCCTCTCTGGCTCTCATTTACGCCGCATCAACGAGGCCGTTCCATGTACGGTTAGTACAGAGTTCACTGATTGTACATTATATCAAAGAGTGATCTATATAGACCCAGTGGCGGCTCGTGAGGTGAAACGTAGGTGAAGAGGGGGTATTATTGGGAAGGGGGGGGGGGGGTGTTGTAATTATTACGTACGTATCAAAAAAGTTTTTGCAAATAAAAGCAACCACATAACCAGGAAAATTTATTGTACCAGGCAGATTTAAAATGTAGATTGTGCGTTCTTCCACAGTTTTTAATATTTTTTATTTTATATAAATTTAATTTTGGGGTTGGTCGACCACTTGCCAATACATTATTATCATCTATTCATCTAGAGAACTGTGTTTCCAATAAATTGCATATAACATTATGCAGATTCATTCTGATGATTTAAATATACAATGTGCAATCTGTTAAAGAGTTAAAGTATTAATATTAACAATAAAATATTAAAGTGAATTTATTTTCACTTAAAAATATATTAGTATTACCTTCCAAATAAGTTAAAATTATAATAAATAAAATAATAACTATTCAAATTGTTTTAACAAGCAAATTACAATGCATCAATTGCAATGTGGAGACGAGGTGCAGAGTTCGAAATGTGGTATTCATTATTTGCTTCTGTAAGCGGAGGGAGAAGCATCGTTGCTATGGCAACCATTCTATCTAGCCAATAAACGCTAGCTGCGCGCGCAACTGTGAAGAGTTTATTCAAAATTTGAATTACTCTTCATGTAATGCGGGTTGCGGACGGTCAGTTTATATAATTTTTAGTAGATTTCTAAATTATATTAATGTTTATTTCAGGCTTTATAATACAAAATAAACAAAATAATGTGAAATTAATTTTTTTTTAAATATTTTGTTTTCTGAAATAACAGGTGAAGTTGCTCTTCACCTTCTTCACCCGAATAGCCGCCACTGTATAGACCACAAAAATTACAAAATTGGGGAATGCTTGTAGTATTAAAGTGCAATAGTAATTAACTAGTACAAAATATATGTTGAATAAATTAGATTGGTTAAATATAGAAGATTTCATTAAAGTTCAAGTTTTAACATTTATCCAAAAAATTAAATTAAATCTTTCACCAAATTATTTATGAAATAAGATCATTCCATTTAACTCGGTTCATAATTATACAATAAGGTATAGAGAAAATTATATGTTAGTTCTCACCAATAAAATATAAAAATATTGACCAATATAAAGACATTTAGAAGAAAGATAACTGACATTTAAAAAAAATCTGATTATTTATTCTATTTTTTTGTTAGGTATTACCATTGATTTTATATATAACGTCAGATTGACAATCAATATTTTTTCCAGAGAACACATTGATTTTTACTTTTCTATAAAGTTTTGAACTATGACGTGATTGATCAGTTTTAAAGGCCTCTAGTTCTTGTAGAAAGTATGTTAAACAAAAATTATTGCCAGATTTACTATCTTTGGGATCAGTTCTACCATGGGTTAAGCGTTGATCACTTACATAACAGCCTGTAGTTACAAAATTTTCTAACATTTTAAATCATTAGTCAATACAAAACTAGCTTATATTAGTTGCATTTATATGATTATTCATATTTTCCAAACAATTTATTTTCACGACACATGACTTAAAACAATTGTTTATTTGTGTGATACTTGAATTAAATTGTTTGCTTAATTCTACGATACATGAATTTTTACCTTTAGAATAGTATAATGTGTTGTTGGGAGTAAAAGGTGTACTTTGGGTGCAAAGCGAGTCGAACACATGCTTGACAAGCACACAGACACCTTTAGTCTCAATGCCATTTTATTTTTTCTTCAAATGTAGATATTTAAATTAAACAATTTACTACTTGACGTTACAATATTTAAAAATAATTTACATGATGTAGCTACGTTCGGGGTTTTCAGTTTCTCACTTGGATCCCTTTCGTATTTGTTCACTTTTTGTTATAAACATTCAAGTGAAAATTTTCACGTTTTCTTGTTTAAATAAGAACTATGCAATTTTATATCCTTGTTGCGTGCAATTAAGTCGGAATTTGAAGTATTACAATGTACGCGTCCTGAAGAACTGAAGTTGTTCAGTCGGATTTATGTCCAACAGTGTATGGCTAAAGAATATGTCATTGAGAAATCAACACAAACTGTTCTTGTCACTTCTTGAATTCTAAGTATTCTTACCTTTTATTACCGTTCTTGTAACAGTATTCTGTATGTCTGCTATTTTTTACTACGTTATGTTAAAAGTAAATTGTTTAGGTACATTACAATTTGTATATTTATTTCTATCTTGTGAATCAAGTAACAAAAGATGCCATTTTTATGACGTTTGAAGAAAAAAAATTTGCATGCGCACCATTCAATCGAACTTTTATGTCTTATACAGAGTGGTCCAGAATAGGTAACTAATTTTTTCCTCATCGTACATACATACATACATAAAATCACGCGTTTCCCACTTAGTGGGTTAGCAAAAACCCGAAAATAGGGATGAAAGTAAGAGCTCCACTCCATCGTTGAATAGTGAAATACGATTTATAAACTGCATTGGCGTACATATTTCCATCATTTCTTGCAGTACTATGGTTGTGTCCGATGTTGCACTTTTATCACCCTAATATCTAAATCCTAAATTTATATGCCCTAAATCTAGTGATTATTTAGGATTATAGAATTAGATTTTAGGGTTTTGCAGGAGCACATTATGCCTTGAAGTCGACGCGGAGTAATTAAACAAATCATGTTCGTTGCTATAATTTATACAATTACAAAGGGATTCTGTTTTATTGTTATAATCATTTATGTTCTATTACAACAATAAATACTTTCAAGGAAAGTCATTTTTGATTATGAATTAAAAGAAGAAATTTATATAAAAAAAATTGTGTTTAATTACAACGAAGGATTTGGGTGACTGATTACAACAATACGCCATTAGAATAAATCCAGAAAATTATTCATTTGTTAGAAAAATATTTGTTTCCTTGTACCTATACTAAATTTAGTAAATGTTTATAACTACATCAAATATTTTAAACTGTCTTTTCTTTAGTAGTTATTGGAAATCTTATCCGTAAATTCATTTCGTAGTTTACAATTTTAAGTGCAAAAGTAACTTATTTCATAAATGTACTGACTGCACATTGGCTAATATTTTTTATAATATTAAAAACAGTATTGTGTGAAAATGTAAACAATTCCGCAAGTTTCCAAATCTTGAATATTCTAAATTCTTAGTTAAATTATTATGCGTTTTTTTTCTAAAACATATTTTTCATAAAATAACCGAGTTGTTCATCATTTTTATTAAATAATTGTATTTTATTAATACAACAGAAATGTTTTTAACATATAAAATACATATACTTTTGAAATTGACAGGTAAGTGCAGTTTTTGTTATGATTAATAATTTTTATTGGTTGAAAATTCAAAAAGGGAAAGATCGCATGAATGTATGCGACGTGAATCATGATTTAACGCTGGCGTTTATTAACGCTCCACGTTCACGCCAGAGTTTCAGAATACCAGTTTAACGCTGACACGTGAACGTTACTATCCTTACATAACGCCGATCGTTATTTAACGCTGGTTTCAGAATCCCACTGTTACTGTCAAAGAATAGCTTCTTAGCTTCTATTTTATGAAATATAATATTAACATTTAATCTGAAGCATCAAACTGAATCGAATTGTATAATTCAGTTTTGTTGTTTTAAAGTGTTGCCATGCAAACCAATGGATATCATTGAAGAAGACCTATATACTAAATGCCAAAATGCGACATCGGACATAGCCAAAAATATGCTTCCAAAATAAACTTATGTTCTTCCGTAAACACCATTCTTAAGTAATAATTTTAATAAAATAACAGTTTAATTTTAAATGTGATCGGCAAGTCCGAGCAGGCCACACAGCAGCGATGTATTGGATGGGTGAACGCTCAGCAACAAAAAATTTTACCACACTGCGGCGCGGTGCGCCCGGCACCCTTACACCGAAAGGCACTAAAAGGGGTTACAGAGAATAACAATAATAATAATAATAATAATAATAATAATAATAATAATAATAATAATAATAATATCCCTTTTCTTATTATTTTCGGGTTTTTGCTAACCCACTAAGTGGGAAACGCGTGATTTTATGTATGTATGTGTATAATAATAATAATAATAATAATAATAATAATAATAATAATAATAGTAATAATAATAATAGCAATAATAATATTAATTAATAGTAGTAATAATTAATAATAATAATAATAATAATAATAATAATAATGATAATGATAATGATATTGATAATAATGATAATAATAATAATGATAATAATAATAATTAATAATAATTAATAATAATTAATAAAATTAATAATAATTAATAATAATTAATAATAATTAATAATAATTAATAATAATTAATAATAATTAATAATAATTAATAATAATTAATAATAATTAATAATAAGTAATAATAATGAATAATAATTAATAATAATAATAAATAATAATAATTTTTAACGACAAACTGTATGTCAAAAAATCAAAATACGTAACGCCGCTGACTTTCAAATGTCAGTAATACACCTTTTTGAGACAACTTTAGAGAATCATAGAAAATTTCTATTGTCTTTTGTTTTTGAGCTACAGGCTAAAACTTGATTTTCGCTTATTTTGAAAACATCGCATAACTTGTTTATTATAAAAAATAAAGAAAAAATGTTTAGATAATTTGTATACCGTTTATACGTAGAATAACATGGTGTAATTAGATTTTTTAAAACTTAATAATTCTCGAGATATAACACAAACATAGTATCTATTTTTTAAATGGGAACATATGTTGAAAACTCTCATCATTTTCCTTATTTTATATGCATTTCAACGATGTATAGCAAGTCTACATTCTTTTGTTTCAAACATGAATAAAACATGAATTATTAATTTTTTGGGGTGAAAAAAAAATCATCATTTGTTATTTTCATTATTTCTATTCATTTTTCTAATATACAAAATTCATAAAGAATATTATTCCACATTTCGAATTGTGTCAAAACCAACTACAACGCCGATAAAAAATTAATTTTCTAATCCGAAAATAATTGACTGAAAAGAAATTTGAGAATTTAATTAATAGATATAAGAATCTAGGTTCAGTAAAGTAGGACTGGATATTGGTGTCATTATGACAGCTCCACGATTTGGCGACAATGTTATATGTAAAAATGTTTATAATTTTGAAATGGGTAATTATATTTATTTAAGTATTAAGGGCAGTAAGTGTGCCTTACCGGTTGAGGATCAGTTTGGAGATCGAGACGAAGTCGAGATCTCCAATACATCTGATACCGGTAAGAAGCACTTAATGCTCGCAATTAGGGTTGCCAGGTCGCCAAACCTAATAGCCGGACAGACCAGCCAGTTTGGCCGGACATTTGGGTAAAAAGGCCGGACACCCTACAATATTGAGGATTTTGTGTCTCAGTATTAATAGGTACGACAAAAAAATTGTATGTAAAATCAAGCTTTTTTGATTATTACCATAAATCTTGTTAAATTCTAATGATATATAAATAAAATCGAATACCAAATCAGTCTAAGTACCTTATTATTAATCAGTCAAATAAAGTCATCAGTCAAAATTAAATTCTAGATAAACATTTATCAACATTTTTAAATTCTTCTTAAATTCTAATGAAAGGCAATTGCGCAAATAAGTCTTATTTACCTGCTATTACTTCCCACGGAATCAAAAAGCCAAACTATGTCCGGCTTTATCCGGACGCCTGGCAAAGCTACCCGCAAAGCTTATTATATTTTTTGCACGATCGTCCCATAATAACAAATTAAAATTTAGAATTATTTAAAAATTATTTTGACATTTAAAAAAAATTAGTTGTCATTTTTAGTAAGCTATGATCGTCGTTTTGTTATCATTGTTATATTATATGAACAAATGTAAACACTCTGCATTACTTGTTTATTTCGTTTGAGATTTATTTAGGTATCTGTCAAATAGTTTCATCCTAAAAAATGGAAGGAAGTGACGATTCAGATCTAGAAAATGCGTGGAATAAAGGATGTTCCTCATTTATACTACAAAAATCTAGAGAGAGGTATGTAAATACCTTCAAAGTCTTCCTAGCGTGGTGCAGTGAGAAGAAATATGAACATATTACAGAAAAGGTATTGTTAGCCTATTTTGTACGAATAAGTGAGAAACTTAAATCTCCAGGAAGTTTATGGGCTGAGTACTCCATGCACAAGGCTACAATCTTTTTAAACAATGCAGTTGATGTTTCAAAATTTACTACATTAATTGCATTTCTTAAGAGAAGTAATACTGGATATCGACCGAAGAAATCTAAAGTTTTTTCAAAGGAAGATATGTATAAGTTTTTTAAGGAATTTCCCGATCACGTTTATTTGAATGTAAAAGTAGCTATGATATTTGGAATAGCAGGTGCATGCAGAAGGGAACAATTATATAATATGAAAGTAGAAGATATTCAGGATAATGGGACATTTATTATAATCCATATTCCCAATACAAAGACTAATATAATGCGAACCTTCACGATTACCACTCAAGAAAACGAAACAATTAATTATTTGGATATTTACAGAAAATATTTGTCGTTGCGACCAAAAAATTCAAAGTCATCTCATTTTTTCTTGGCTATGCGTAATGGAAAAGTCACCAATCAAATAGTAGGTAAGAATATAATAGGAAGTTGGCCGTCCAAGATCGCAAAATGCCTGAATTTATCAGAACCTCTTTTCTATACCGGACATGCGTTTAGAAGAAGTTCGGCTACTTTTCTGGCGAACCAAGGTATTGACGTTTTCGGCCTAAAAAGGCATGGTGGATGGTTCTCGTCTTCTGTTGCCGAAGTATATGTGAAGGATTCAGTCCAGAACAAAATTGAGTTTTCAAAAAAAAAATATACATGAAAATTCCACCGTTCCGCAAGCTGCAAGTACTTCGACTGAAAATGTAGTATCCAACACAGATAATATTGTACTGGCGAAGAAGACTATTGCAGAAAACACTCGAATAACGAACAATAATTGTTCGAATTGTAATTTTACTTTTATTTATAAAAAAAGATTAATTTAAAACTTTAAAAATTGTACATTTAATTTTTAATTATGTAATTTTCACCGCCTCCAGATCGGTAGGTAGTCACATCACTTACCGGTCAGTCACATCACTTACTGATCAGTACCACATCACTTACTGATCAGTAATTTGTAAACAAAACTTACTGCCTTGGGAACCCTATCGATAAAGTTTAAAAAAACCCGATCGTGCAAAAAAAAAAAATTAACAGTTCTCTGTAAGAAGCTATAACTACAACATAGCGGTCAAACGCTTTCCCTTGTTCTTAACTAAATAGTATGTCACTCTTATGGTATTTTTGTTACCAAAAAATTTTACCTTGATCGACCGCTGGCGTGCGCAAGTAGTTATCACTCTCGCCGTAGGATGGTCCTAGAAGTCTGACTTATGTTTTATATTATTTTCTAATTTTTTTAAACACATATATATATTAGGCAGTTTGCGAACCTAAGTTACGTACAACGTAACGTGAAGTACTGTTGAATGTTGTCACGTTACGTTAGAAATAATTTGCGAAGTATATTTTGTTTCAAACTGTGACTTAAGTAACTGGTAATAATGTACCGTTGAATATAGATTACATACCGGAAGAAACTTCATTTTGTGAATTGTACGTCACGTTACGTTATACGTAACTAAGGTTCGCAAACTGCGTATTACACATATATTTTTTCTTTGCAAGTATTTAAAATTTGACGGATAATTGAATTTCCTGCGCTTGCTAGCCAAATTGACCTTTTATATTTTTTTTATCATAGATAACTATTTTTATATTTTTATTTATTTTTTTATACAAAGTTTAATCATTATTACAATACCTACATATCGCAAAAAGACTTTCCTAACATTTCTACACATTATTTAAAATTTGATATTTAATTAATTTTTTCGCGCTCGCTTATTGGTACCGACCGAGTGCACTTACTGGGTAAGAACAAACGAAAGCATTCGACCGCTATACGTTGTCCCATTATCAATAACGTATGTCTCATAAGTTTTGGCACAAATTTCAACAATTTTTTTTTTTGCAGAAAATAACGCTTTTACTTGAAGTATTGTACTACATAATAATTAACAGTTTCATTAGCAACTAACTATGAACTTAAAGTAAATAAAGAGGTCCTGCGGACCCCTATCATTAGGTTTTGGACGGCATTTAAATCGATTTCTCGTACTTTTATATATACTCTGCGTCGAAGTTCCTCCTCATTTTGTGTTTGCCATCGTCCATCGTAAACTTTACGAGATGAAAGAGCCCAAAAATCATCTATGGGACGAGCCTTTGACTATCCAGTGCTTCACTTCTTACTCGGCCCACATAAAGCCTGGATACACCCCTCATGGAAATGGCGCACCAAACCAACACCTTTTCTGCGAATTTGGCTTTTTGGTTATATCTGACATTATTATATTATTGTCAGTATAAAAACCATCATTTCCTTTCATTTTGGAGTTACTCTAGCTTGAAGTACTTTTCATCATCCATAATTACCACGCGGTTATTCGCAAAATGTACCCTATTAGATTACGGCAGCATAGCGGGATTCTGGCTAGTTAGTTGGCAGTATATTTTGGGACTTTCCTTCGTTCCCTGAATTTTTGACCATTCCGTGATTGTTCCCGCGATATGGTGTCCTTGGATGTTAGATATTGGCATGCCAGTTTTCTTAATGAAGTACCAAATCTGTTCCTCGCTATTTTTACTAGTTCTTCGGCTCTTACTCTGCTAAAAATTCTAGGTCTTCCACTTTTTGGCAGGTTTAAACAAGGAATACCATGCTCATATTCAGCAATTTTCTGATAAATGGTTCTTCGGGATATATGTTGATTTTCAAAAATTCGTAATATTTCGGTTTTAGGAACTTGCCCAACTAAATTATATATACTCTTTCGGGTTTCTAATTTGTAAGCCATATATACATAAATGGCTGACAATATTGAGCTGTCAAAGTTAAGATAAGATGTTCAACAAAATTTTTGTTTCCATAGCAACTTGTGATTGTCTTGTTATTACTGATTTTATAGCATCTGAAATTTGTGCCAAAACTTATGAGACATACGTTATTATAATGACATTTCAAATGCATTCATGCACATATTTGTCAATGGTCTAGCCTAGCCTGTGGTTCTACCATCGTTAATACCCGAGCGCCTACTTCGGATAATTTTGGTTCATATGATCCACCACCTGTTTTATATCTATTTTTCTGAAATGGAACTGGGTAATCAAAATAAGAAACTTTCATAAAGTGTTACATTCTAAATATACCTTATCCTCAATTTTTTTTCTTAAGGCCTTCAAAATCTTTAAATTATCCTGTTGGTCTAAATATTTTTTCTTCTAAAAATGTAAGTATATAAAAGTTATAACATATATAAAGTTATATAAAACACTTCAACTACTTACATTTTCTTCAGCCAGTTTTTTTTAGCTTTTCGTAGCAAATTCGACCATACTATTTTTAATTGTTTTGCCGTTCTTGGGGCAGAAACATCAGCTGTTGCATTAAATTCTTCAGCAAGCTTTTGCCAGGCATCGTGCCTCTGTTTTAATGACGACCCATCTGTTGCCTTATCTTCCACTATACGTTGGTATTTAAAGGGTAAAGTTCGCAAAAAGGATGATTATGATTAGGAATATGATTTGGATAAGAATTACGTTTAACAAATACCATCGAAGCAAAGAACCAAAACATAATCCAACATTAGTTAAACCTTACCTGTCTATAATACTTATAGCAATTTCTTTCTCCCTTTCCGTGAAATTTCTGCCTCCTTCCCGATGAGCATCATCTTTTTTTGTTCCATACTGCCTTTTTTCAAGTAAATACTAGTTAAATCACACTAAGACGGGTTCAGGTTACTGTTGGTAAATGTCAATCCACGATTCAACGTGAAGATAGGTGCTAACTTCATGCTCGGTGCCAAGCACTTCAAATGTCATTTTAATTCAAATTAGTTAACCTTTTCTTAAATTTGCTATTAAATTAATTTCGACATTAACTTAATTCAAAATTAGGAAATGTTCTATAAACCCGCTCATAGAAACAAATTAAACAAATGATGACCTATAATTGATTTTTTTAAATTTTTTCCTAATAAATTTAATTTATTTTAACCCAAAAAATTAATAATTCATGTTTTGCCCATGTTTAAAACAAAAGAATGTAGACTTGTTATACATCGTTGAAGAGCATATACTCAGCGTACCTGTAACCACAGTAAGATTATTTTAAATAAAATGTTTAATAATAATATTACATTAATGTTAACTACTGCACAGTGAAGCACAAACTGAACACAAACTAATGATAAACGCAAAATTTAGGGCACAACAGATTGTGGTTACTCAGCGTACCTGTAACCACAGTAAGATTATTTTAAATAAAATTTTTAGTAATAATATTAAATTAATATTAACTACTGCACAGTGAAGCACAAACTGAACACAAACGAATGATAAACGCAAAATATAGGGCACAACAGATTGTGGTTACTCAACGTACTTGAAACCACATTCAACTTAAAAAAAATTGTTTAAAAATTAAGCACATTTCATTTTACAAATTGCACAGTGCAACACAAAATAGGTACAACGTACTGAATACAAAAATATTGGGGATATCATATATACGGTTCCAGGTTCTTAGACACCGGAACTCGAATTTGTTCCATCCTGTAAATAGTTTCTGAAATTTCAATGGTGTTATTTGAAATCCGAACACCTGTGCATATCATAATCATTATTTAAGAAATAAAGTAAATGTATGTAAGCCTAAAATATTGTGTTATAGGACATGTTTTGAAGAGCATCGGGCAAAATTAGAATCATATTTTCCCGACGACGTTGACCCGATACCATGGGCTTTTCATCACCGATTGGTTTTTCAAAGACTTATAATTTATATTGACCGTTTAAATTTGTGCAAAGATATATTTACAACTGCATTAGAATATACAAAATTAGAGAAAGTTGTTGTTGCTGGAATCAAAGGACGAGACTTGACTACTAAAGTGGAACATATTGCAGACGTAAATTATTATTAACTGTAAAATTTTAGTGCAAAATACAAACAAAATTAAATATTTTTAGGAGTTCAATACTTTATACAGCGTATTCATGAATATTACTTATGAACCACTTGAACCTGAAGGAGAAGATTTTATAAAGGATTATAATGCATTTATAGCGGCCGTTAGAGAATTGGATGAAAGGTTGGCGTCTATCTCCGAACAAGCTTTTGATGAGTGTAATACCTTAACTGCACTTGTGAAGGTATTAAATAATTATATTTTAAGAATGTACAGTACAGAGCTAACAGTCATGCTGACATTGCTATCCTTTTAAAATCTACTACTAAAAAATTATTGTTTTACAATTTTCGGGTAAGATAATTGGCTCAGAAAATATAATTGAAATAAAACAAATTTATATTAAAACCTTAAAATACAGCCACCAAAAGTCACATTCGATTTGACCTTGGAGCAGAGTGCGGATTGAATCCCCATGAAGGAATAATCGTGTCGGATTGGGTTTTTTTGAAATATTTGCAAAAGGACCAAAAATTACTTGATGATGTACATTTAAATTTTTTGTGCCATTCGATGCGGGTTTGTGTCTAGTTTGCTATTTTATATCTTTTAAGATATCGAAACCTGGGACTTTTGACATTTAAGACACGAAACAAAATTTCAAAAAGATCCGAAAATTACTTGATATGGTACATTCAAACTTTTTGCGGTTTTTTATGCACCATAATCTAAAGATTACGAAAACTTTTAAGATGCAGAGAACAGGGGCTTATTGCTTTTAAGACAAATTAAAAATAATTCAGGTCATGAGATGAATTAAAAATTGCTGGTGTCTATTTTGCTAAATACATTTTAAATCATTAAACAAACTAGGATAATACTAAAACAAACGAGAAACCTTCAAAAACACGCAGAAGTGCCTGACGGCTCGTGAGTAACTCTTCCATTCGCATGTAAAATGCTTCTTACAACTCTCGTAATGTAATATACTATTCTGAACTCCTTATTGTTTTTAAAACGAGCTTTATTTGACATGAGTAGGTAGAAAATTGATGCCCGGTTGCAGAAACGTTCATCAATTCCTCGTTCAGTTAACGGACCATCAAAATGAAAAAAATCGAATAAGTTTCCTCATTTTTATGACATTTAAATCATTGCTGTCAAAAAATCGCGGTGCATTTCTTCGTGTTGACGAACTGTTGATTGATCAAGGAGTTAATGAACGTTTCTGCAACCGGGCATGAGTATTACAAAAAAAATGAAATTAAAATTTTTGAAATGTTACTACCGAATGTCAAATTAATGTAAATATTATACTAAAATTGAGAGAGGTTTTAAATAAACCGAAAGCTTGACTTTTATTAAAAATATCAAAATTATTCCTGCCTACTAAATTCCGTCGACTGTAATCCCGATTTAAATTTGTGTTCTTAATTACTCAGTCGCGAGTACTCCCCACATCTATATACAGTGTGTTTCACTTTACATGAAGACACCTAATAACCGGGAGCATTTAGACTCAAAAAGAGCAAACAGGGGAAAGTTTCTCAGTAGTCGTGATGTTTGGTACCTTTATGTTTTTTTGGTCGCTGAACACGAATCTGAAGTTTGCCAATTCCGATTTTGCCCGAAAACATGTTTTTTTTTGGCAAAAAAAAAAACTGTAAATTTTGGCACTTTTTTTGGGTTTTGTACTATAACTCGGTCAAAAAACTAATAAGTGCGAAAAACGTTATTCACGACTCTGTACGTCTAATTTACTCGGAAACTACACATTTTACATTAATATTAACTATATATGAAATGAAAGGTGATGAAATGCACTTACAAATGCATAAAATACATGAAAAATAAATTTAATGTACATGACATCTGGATATAATGTAAAGTCCGAATAAAAAAATAAAAAAAGTAATTCGTGATAAACTTAATATACAAAGAAAAGTGAATAATAATAATAAAAAAATACCTACATGTGATAAAACTAATAACATATAAGTAATAGAGAAAACAGGCGCCTTAGCCTGGGATCAGCTTCTTCAGCAAAAGCTTCGATATCTATATAGGAGAGACAGAAAAAAACCATACGGTATCAGTGAAACCGAAGAATTATGTGGTACAGAGTTGATGATGACCAGATCTTTTCCTTTACCTCGAGTGTAGACGCACGGGTCACCCTGAGATGGCTTTGCTCCAACTTTCAGCAATTCGGCTCTTAATCGATGGTAACAGCAGCGCCCCGCTCGCTTAAGTCCGTACAATGCTTTTTCAAGCTTACAGACTTTGCTTCCGGATGTCATTTGTCTGAGCATTTTCTCAGCTTTCTTGATTATTTCTGGTGATGCACATTTTTTCTCAATAATGTAATTAAGTGCATTTATCGCATATTCTGGAATCTCCATATAAATTTTCTCATCAATGTATCCATTTAAATATGCCGTAGCAATGTCGAGCTGACGAGTCTCCATCTTCAAGTGTGCCGCAATAGCGATGGCGACACGGATAGAACTCAGTCTTGCTACAGGCGCGAATGTCTCCTTGTAGTCTGCACCCGGTCGTTGGGAGAACCCTCTTGCGACGACTCTTGCCTTCCTCTTTAGAATTTCGTCTTGAGCCCCATATTTGTTCCGCAAGACCACTCTACTCCCGATGACCTTTCTATTTTCGGGTCAGTCGACTATACTCCACGTATTATTTTTGATGATTGACGAAAACTCTTCAGCCATTGCCCGAAACCATTCGTCCGCTTCGGAGCTCTTCATACCCGTTTTAAGTGGTATCTCTGCCAATCCCGGTGATTCGATATGCTCGCCCAGAATCATATTGCTTTGCATATTTGGTCGTTCTGGATTTTCAGTGAACACCTTTCGGGGTCTTCCACGACTTCGCATCATAATAGGCGTCACGTCCGCCTTTGCTTGATTTGGGAGGGGAATGTCGAATCCTTTGAATTCTTCTTCAGAATCTTCAAGTTCGATGACGTCGATATTGTTATTTTTTGTAGTGTCGAATGAACTTTCCCCCTTCATGAGTTCTAAATCGAAAGAATGCGGCAGCAATAAATTTTGTTCAGTAGCTTGCTCTTGTTTTAAATGAAATGAAGATTTCTCGAGTTGTGAATTTGGTTCTTGTTCGATTGGCTTGATTGGTTTCTTCACGACATTAATGTCTCTTGATATTTCCACCTTTCGCTCTTCAGGTATCCAAATACGATAACCTTTTAAATGCTCGGCAAATCCAAGAAAAATTCCCTTTTTTGCACGTGGCTCGAATTTTCCTGATGGTTTCGTTCTATTTAGACAGTAAACTGTACAACCGAACTCTTGAAAGTCGCTAACGTCTGGAGTCTTCCCAGTCCATGCTTTAAATGGTGTTCCCCCATCAAGCTTGCTTGTCGGGCAGCGATTCCTGATGAAGTTCGCTGTTGATATAGCTTCTGCCCAAAACGACGGAGCAAGTTTTGATTGCAATAATAGGCATCTGGCGGTCTCTACCAGTGACCTATTTTTCCGCTCTGCGACGCCGTTCTGTTCCGGGTTATTAGGAACTGTAAGACGTCGTTGAATACCGGACTCTTTGAAAAGGAATTCGAACCGAGTGTTGACATACTCTGTTCCGTTATCTGACTGGACGCACTTAATTTTTCTGTTGTACACATTTTCGAACAATTTCTTAATTCCGACGAACTCTTCATAAGCTTCGTTCTTGTGACGTAAAAATCTCACTTCGTACCACCTAGTTGCGTCGTCAATAAAAGTGATGAAGTACAGTGCTTTCCCGTTCGATGAAACTGGCATAGGTCCACACAGATCGGTGTGTATCAATTCACCTGGATTTGTTTTCCTCTCGGACTTCTTTGGAAACGTACTTCGTGTCATCTTGCACAGCGTACATATCTCGCAGTCGATTTCTTCATCAATGTCACTGATCTGCAGTCCTTCTATTGTTCCTTTCTTCGATGCTTCGCGAAGATCTTTCATGTTGAGATGCCCCAACTTCCGGTGCCAATCGAGCAAGGATGCTTTGCGAGGATATGCTTGAGTTGCTGTATTGCTCTCTTCGCACTTGATCAACTCTTCTACATAAAATAATCCGTCTGAACGATTTGCTTGCAATACAACGTTGTCGAAAGAGTCGATAACTCTAGCTGTATTTTTTTCGAAGATTACATGATATCCTTTGTCTACCATATTACTGACTGGCAGTAAATTTGTACGCAGATTTGGTACGTACAATGCATCTTCTAATTGAATTTTCCTTTCGCGATCAGACACTTGAGTATAGAATTGCGCGATACCTTTTCCACCAATCTCGGTCGATGAAGAGTCTGCGAGATGCAACTTTTCTGCGTCGCTTGCTTCTACGCACGTAAAATTATTGCCGTTCTTGCATAAATGGGACGTGCAACCGCTGTCCAAACACTATCGTTTCTTATTTGCACTTTCTCTTCCAAGCACAAGTTTGCATGAATCTGTATTTTCTGTAATGTATAACGATGTGTATTCTGCGCACTTGGATTCTACACGATATTTCTTCATGATTGAACATTGTTTAACTTTATGGCCAACCTTCTTACATTTGAAGCAGCGGATTACTCTTCCTTTTTCACCGTTATGTTCATTCTTCTCTGATTTTTCATTTGTTCTGTTTCTCGCCTGCCATCGCTGTTTCGCGATCATCGCGTTTTGAGGAGCAGAACGATGATCGCCATGCCTGGCGTCGTACTCCTCGACAATTTTTATTCTCAGCGTCTCAGGACTTGGGAGCTCGTCGCGAGACTCTATCGCACATCTGAAGTTTTCAAATGTCGATGGTAGACTGTAAAGTATAAGTATTGACAGAAGATCACCATTCACGGTGACGTCCATATCCTTCAGTTTGTCTATCGCGTCGAAGAATCTTCTCAGATGATCACGTACGTCATCGTTTTCGCGCATCCGTTGTAATACAATCTGTTTTAAGAGCGTAGCTTTGCGCGCCGGTCCCTTCGATGCATAGATTGATTCTAACTTTAGCCATATTTCGTTTGACGTCTTACAATCTTTTATTTGTTTTAGCTCTGATGGATGGATTGCCAAAATTATATCAGACATCGCTTTTGCGTCTCGATCATCCCATTTTGCGATTTCCTCCGCGTTGCTTGCACCAGGATCAGGTTTAACTTTCCCGCCATTCACATATGCCCAGGCATCATTCTTTATTAAAAGTGCCCGCATGTGTATTTTCCATGTATCGAAATTGTCTTTAGTCAACATTTCAATGCGCACTGTTGCGTTCGAAGCCATTTCGATTAATTCTTGTAACTACCTATTCAATTACTTGACACTCGCGTTTTATCGTTTTTAACTTATACAGTGGAATCGCTCCACGGCACCATAACCTATTAAGAGGCTATGTAGATCCTACGATCAATAAACCAACGCCGAATTAACGAAAAATACTCTTTATTTTATAGGACACAAATTACATGAAAATAAATAATTGAAACATATGTGACATTGACATTTTGTACACGAAAATAACGGTCGCCTAAGTAGCGTTACAACAATGCGCGGACAGTTTGATTATTAAGAATAATACTTTATTCTCAACAATAATGATAATAAATAATAATAATAAATAATAATAAAAATAAATAATAATAATAAATAATAATATTTAATAATAATAATTAATAATAATCCTTTTTCAGAGCCAGCATGTACGACAATCATGCGGCCTAAATAATAATAATAACAATAATAATAATAACAATAATAATAATAATAACAATAATAATAATAATAATTAATAATAATATTTAATAATAATAATAATAATTAATAATAATAATATTTAATAATAATAATTAATAATAATAGTTAATAATAATAATTAATAATAATAATTATAATTAATAATAATAATTAATAATAATAGTTAATAATAATAATTAATAATGATAGTCAATAATAATTAATATTAATAATTAATAATAATAGTTGTTAATAATAGTTAATAATAATAATTAATAATAATAATTAATAGTAATTAATAATAATAATTAATAATAATTAATAATAATAATAATAATTAATAATAATAATTAATAATAATTAATAATAATTAATAATAATTAATAATAATTGATAATAATTGATAATAATTGATAATAATTAATAATAATTAATAATAATAATTGATAATTTAGAAAATTAACATCCATTTTGAAACTTTCTTATAGGTATCGACCGTTGAATGATTGTAGATCTGGATTTAAATGCCTTATGAATGATTCAAATGTAACTGAATTCGTTGAATTTAAAATTTGGTATTATTTAGCATTTATAAAGAAAAATCACGTTATGAAATAATTAAGTTATAAAAAAAAGATAAAATGAAAAGTATAAATCGAAAAAAACAAAAATTGTATCCATATCTGTAGAACGTATGCCAGCAGTGACTTCAATGATGTCCTCGCTTTGCCAACATCTTTGAACCGTCATTTCATTATCCACCAACGTTTCGTCAATCTAATATATTTTTCTGTTTTGCGCTTTATATGTTTTTAAATATCTCAGATATTTACAACGCCATTGCAATATTTGTGGTCTTTCCATAAGAATTTTCCTTTTATTCTGGCACTTCCGCCAGACGAAGCCTTTTGATTTTAATAAAAGTCTTAATCAGTGGCGGCTCGTTAGGGGATGCAAAGAAGGCTAAGCCTACTCTTAACTTATCAGGATAAAAACTTTTTCTAAAAAATTACTTTCGCGTTTATTCTTCTTTCTATTTTCATTAATTTTGTATTGTTTTGCATGTGTAAAATGGTCTTAAGTCATAATTTTTCTGTACTAATCATGCTACGCCTATTTTTAGACCGCTGTGCATACGACGGAGGCTAAGCTCCTCTGCACTTTAAACGCATAGTCCTTATACGCACACCCCACACTCGTGCGAGCCTGTGTTGCATACACGATACGTGAATCAAGCCACATTTATACCAGCGTATAAGTTAGGGTATATTCCAAAAATAACAAATTTTAACCGTGGTTAATCAAAAGTGTTCCCGTTGTAAAAATTGTACATTTATGAAACATGGTACCTGTTAAAATGGTTGCAACCGAAGCGCACCAACCTAACCCTGATTTTTCCTCGGTTTTGTCGGTAACTTGTTTTGTCCTTTTTTATAAGATGTCAGATTTTATAGGTTACTGTGGTTAGATATTATTTATTGACTTTTTGATGTTTGCATCTGTTTTCTACGGTTTACATTCTACGTATTTTAATCTTTCACTTCCACGGCGTAGTACAGTGTACCTTAGTAGGTTATTTTTATTTTCAATTGGGTGCAATTCAACAATACAAGAGCAATAAGCAATAGACAAAAATAGACGGATTAGATGAAATTAAGCGTTATGACGATGAGGTCGACTGGTTGGTGAGAAACTCGTTTAATTTATTAAATATCGAAGAGAAGTCGTACACTGTTAAAACCTTAGGAAAGTCTCGCCCGAATTTAATAAAATTAAAATCTTCTGACAATCGGCAAAATCGTGGTTTTAATACGACTTGGTACGATAAATGCGAGTGGTTGACAGGCTCTAGTAAACGGGAAAAATTATTTTGCTGGCCTTGTTTGTTGTTTTCTACACAAACTGAATACACTTCTTGGTGTAAAATTGACTTCGCTGATTTAAAAAAATTACCCCGATCTGTTGAACGGCATTCAAAATCTAAAGAGCATATTGCAACGTCCTGTAAACTTAAACTTAATTTTTATTTAGTGGTAGTAGTACACTAAACCACGCCCTCCCCCCTGTAGTGAGCCTCCCTTCCGACAAATGTCACGAGCTGCCACTGGTCTTAATGACGATTTTTATTTCATTTAATAATTTACTGCTAGTAGGAACTTGTTTCTTCACCAAATAAAAATCTTATATAGTTCTTTTAATGACATCAAAATCACTTGTTTTTTCGCAAATACTCAATCTTTGTCTCTTTGCTCCGGGAGTAGATAACTCCTCAGGTTAATTCCCCCATTTCGTCTCCCTCCTTTTCTCAGTGGGATCAGAAAAAGAAAAACCTTACCTTGATTCACAAATGATTTCCTATATTTTTTGTGTACACACACAGATGTTTTCCCCATCAGACCCTCCACTTTCCATCCCTCCGAGCTTTACTAGGATTACAAATGATGCAATACCTTGTTCTTTCACCGTTATTACTTTTCCACTCTCTCATGATAACTCACAAATAAAACATTCCGACATCACGACAAACTCACGTTGGAAATTTCCAAATTATGGAGAGAAATGATCCCTGAACAAGCTCAAAAATAAAAGAGTCTGCTTTTGGGTTTTACACGTCCAGGATTCAAAAGGGGTGTGCTTGAAAGGGACTTCAAGAGGGGACCCTCGCAAGTAGTCTAACATCTGCCTTCCGGGCTCCCAGCGGCAGATACGACCACACTCAAATAATGCAACATTTAATCAAGTAATCATTCTCTTCACTTTTTTTGAAGTGAAAACTTCTTTAGGTGCACATTACACACTTTTTCCTGGGCGGAGAACAAGGCTGATCCGTTACGAGTGACGTGTCACGGTCATTCGGGTTAACTCGAGGAGAGTCACGTTAATTCAGGTCACAGTCAACGTTACGTTATTAATACAAGGCCGGGAAACTGGGAAACATCACAATATCTGTCAAAAATTCAAACACTCGCTGTTTTAGCGTGAGTTATTCCTACTGTCACTGCTGCCATTACCGATATCTCATTGGTACACTCTGCTTAACATTCCCAGTAATGGGCAATGGGTAATATACCGTGATATATTTATATAGTTATTATAGGTTTATTTGCAAAGTACACAGTAGTGAATAAGACTCGAAGTATTATTCTTAATGACGTTTTTATTGACGTACATACAACCACTATATTTTATTATTGTTACATATGGTAGAAATGAAATGGCAGAAGACCTACGTCATAAAAAATATCCCTTAAGTAATGACGTCATACACTACTAAGTTTATATGGGATAGTAATTTATAAGACGCGAGTAGTCACGTGACTTTATGGTCTTTCTTGACAAGCAGATATGGGAGCCCGTGACAGAATGACAGCTAGTAATTATAAATAAATAAATATAAATAAATTCTTTTTTAATGGTTGAAAAAAAAATACACCATTAAAGGCGAGGTTCAACTAAAAGCTGTTTTACCACCTAACCCAATTTACAAGAAAAACAACAACAAAATAATATTAAACGTATAAAGACAATATGAAGAAGCAGTAACAATAACAATTATAATAATATGAAGACTTAAATATATTTTGAAAACTTTAATTTCTGCTTGAAAGTATTGACAGATAAAACTTCTGAAGTTAAGTTATTATATAGACTGGGAGCTAAATACGAAAATGAACCTTGAAATTTATTTTTCTTAAATGAAGGAACTTTAAACAAAGAAGAACCACGTAGGGAATATTTAAAATCTTTTTTTGTTAGCTTGAACGATAAATAAGAAGGTGTACCAGTTTTTACTAATTTGCAAAAATTCTCTTATCCATACAACTTCTCTTGTACATGCATCCAATGTAATGTATTCTGCTTCCATGGTACTAAGAGCTATTGTTTTCTGTTTTACGCTTCTCCATTGAATTGGAGCTCCAGCTAACAATATGACATATCCACTTGTGCTTCTTCTGTCTGTCACGCAGGTTCCCCAATCAGCGTCGGCATATGCTGTAATTTCTTTACCTGTAGCTCGATATGTAATTCCGTAGCTCTGAGTCTCTTTCAAGTAACGAAATATCCTTTTTGTTTCGTTCCAGTGAGTTTGGTTAAATTCTGAACAGTATTGTGCCAATTTTCCAACTGAGAATGCAATGTCGGGTCGTGTTCTTTGAGATATGTACATAAGAGTGCCAATTAATTCTCTATATGGAAGTTTTTCTTCATTAATTCCCTCCTTTGTTTCATCCAGATAGCTTGGTTTGGTGTCCATTGGAGTTTTGATTCCTCTCGCATCTTGCAAACCAAATCTCTGTAATAATCTGTGAACGTAATCTTCTTGTGTAAGAGTCATACTACCGTCTTTATTTCTTACGAATTTTACACCAAGCATGTGTGATACAGTGCCCATATATTTCATTTCGAAATTTGATTCTAAAATATCTTTTACTTTATGTCTTGTTTCTTCATTCTCTGTCGCGGTGAGAATGTCGTCGACGTATACTGTGAGTATTGCTTTTCCCTTTTCTCCATTCATTTCGTAAACACATGGGTCAATTTCATTACGTTTAAAACCATGTTTTCTTAAAGTTGAATCTAAATGAGTGTTCCAACATCGCCCACTTTGTTTTAAACCATAAATAGAAATATTTAGTTGACATACCAGATTTTCTTGACCTTTCTTTACAAAACCTTCAGGCTGTTCCATATATAAAATTTCTTGTAGATTACTGTGCAGGTAAGCCCCTACCACGTCGTATTGATCTAAATGCCATTTCTTTTCTATGCTAGTTGCAACAATTAATCTTATTGTTTCAAAACTTGATACTGGAGAATAAACTTCATCATAATCTATTCCTTTCCTCTGTGTAAAACCTTTCGCTACTAAATGTGCCTTGAAACGATATGTGTTTTGCGTAGTTTTTTTTTTTTGAATACCCACTTGCTTTTCACAGGTGTTATTCCTGGAGGCAATTCAACAAGTTTCCAAACATTATGTTTCTTAAAATTTTCCATTTCTTCCTCCATGGCTTCCAACCATTTTGCTGCTTCAGGTGTTTTAGCTTCATTAAATATTGCTGGTTCTTCAAAACTGGATCTCTGTACAAGATTTAAATTTGGATTCTCATTACATTTTTCGATTGGTTTTTGTTTATTTCTTAATATCATCTGGTGACGTCTTTCAGAAAGTTTTCTTGTAGAATTAGAACAATTTTCTGTCTTGTTTTTCGCAGAATTCTCTTCTTTATTTCTAATTTCATCTATTTTCTTGGCATTCTTATCTTCGGTATCTTCTTTTTGACTTTCCAAGTCATCTTTTTCAATTATTTTCTGTAGATGTCTAATATGCATTTGTTGTTCATCGCATATCGACAGTACGATTTTTGCTAATGCTCTATTTTGTCGTGCAATAAATTTCTTCTTTTCTGTTTCAATCGTATCGTCTGGTATTTCTTCGCCGGGATCTATAGTTGTCCATAAATCGCAGTCCATCATAACCAATCTCATTTGGTATGACCATGTTTCATAATTACTAGAATTCAATTTCTCTATTAATACTTTGTTCTCCGAAATTTTATTAATATTTTCTGTAAAATGAATTCCTTCCAAATTCTTTAATCAGGTACACTTTATTTATAAGCCTGGGCCCATAACCATTATAGGTTTATTTGCAAAGTACACAGTAGTGAATAAGACTCGAAGTATTATTCTTAACACTTTCGCTGCGTACGACGCACACGTTGCGTCCCGTATGTTGTCGAACCATTGCGCACGCCACATCAGGGCGTCCAGTACTCTATCATGTTTCAACCGGCATCGTTTCGTCAGCCTTGTAAAGAGAACACTGTGCGTTGGCTAGCATTGTCAGACAACTACAGAAAACTGATTTGTGGGGTTAGTTTACAGTTCGTTTTTTTTTTTTGCGTCATGGGTGACAACGACCAGGGCTATTTACAACTCAAAAGGGCTAAAAACACAAATATTAAAATAATGGCTATTACATAATTTTTTTTTTTATTTTATTTGAATCATATATTTACAACTAGCCTTCTCCAGGCCAACAAGAAAATTTGATGTAATATTACATGTCATGTGAGGGGAGATTGCTTAGGAGGCTCCTGGTAAGATAAATGCGTTTAGATGCTTAGATCTAATGTTTTCTTCCTTTTTAGTCTTCTTGTGAGGTTTTCATTGTCGAGTAGTTTGAGGGAGAGTTCATTTGGATGATGATTTAGTCGTTTTTCGTATCTGGTGGCAATTTCCTTTATTTGTTCTTGTACATATTTTATTTTTAGATCTTTATGGATTGTTTCATTATTGACGTACCAAGGGGCGTTGATTATTGTTCTTAAAGCTTTGTTTTGGAATCTCTGGATAATATCTGTGTTAGAGCGTTTCGCACAGCCCCAGAGCTGTATTCCGTACGTCCAAATTGGGATTAGGGTCACTTTGTACAAAAGGATTTTATTTTCGATGGAAAGTTTGGAGTTTCTTCCTAGCAGCCAGTACATTTTTCTCATCTTCATATCTAGCTGCTTTCTTTTCATTTGTAGATGGTATTTCCACGTTAGGCGCTTATCAAGATGCATGCCTAAGTATCTATTTTCATTTTTCACAGCTAGCGTGTTATTGTTTAATTGGACCTCTGGGCATGTGCATGTCTTGTAGTGAACACTACTTGGACTGATTTACTTTCATTCAGTTTTATTCTCCACTTTTCTGCCCAGGTGTCTACTTCTGTTAGGGCAACTTGAAGGATCTCTGATGCAGCTACTGGGTTTTCATGTGAAGCTAGAATTGCTGTGTCGTCCGCGTAGGTGGCGGTTAGCACATCGTCTCTGCAGGGTAGGTCAGCTGTGAATATCTGGTATAGTACACTCCCTTGAGGTACTCCTGCTCTAATTTCATGAGTTTTAGATCGACTGTTTTCGTGATTTCGTAGAAATATCTATCTTTAAGATAGGACTTGAGCAGTAGGTAGAAGTGGTATGGCAAGCAATTCTTTATTTTAAAAAGAAGTCCGGGGTGCCAAACCCTATCGAAAGCTTGGCTGACATCTAAGAATGCTCCGCTGCACACTTTGCGTTCCTCGAAACTTTCTTCAATTTTGTTGACCACTCGGTTGACTTGTTCAATTGTGGAGTGCTGCGATCGAAATCCGAATTGGTGTTGAGGAATTACATTATTTTCTTCTATGATTGGTTTCAGGCGTTTTAGGATTAGTTTTTCAGCTATTTTCGACAGAATTGGGAGCAGCGAATTGGCCTATAGGAGGTTACTTCGTGAGCCGGTTTTTCTGGTTTGTGTACAAGTATGATGTGGGCTAGCTTCCACTGAATAGGAAAGTATTGAATTCTTATAATGGCATTATATGTTTGAGTTAATAGTACTACTAGTTTTTTCGGAATTTCTTTTAGGACTTTTGCAGTGATCAAGTCGTATCCTGGTGCTTTTTTGTCTTTTAGTAGAGAAATTTCGTATTTGACTTCTGCTGGTATGTAGTGTTTTATAGGTTTTGAGAGTTGTAGTGGATCGTCTAGGAATTGCAATACTTCATTTTCTATATCGTTCGTTGCTGAAGGGGCGTGCGGTTGAAATACGGTTGAGAGATGTTTTGCGAATATTTCTGCTTTGTCTTGATCTTGCCTTGCCCAGGTTCCATCTTCTTTCCTTATCGGCGGTATATATTGTTGAGGTCGTTTTAATTTTCTTGTAGCCTTCCATAGCGAGTAGTCATCTTGAGGGCGGTTTAAGAGATTTGACTTCTTTTGTTATTCTGTTTGGTTTGTTTTTGTCTTCTGGGTGTCTGGACAACTGCCATTTCTTTCTCATTGCTCTTTTCTCAGCGATTTTTTCTTTTACGTATTTTGAGTAATTTGTATTTTCTGAGATTTTCGCTTTTAAGTGTGGTGTAGATAACCAGGCAGCGTTTTGGATTGTTTGCGTGATATGTTCTACTGCGTTTTCAATGTCGCTCTCATTTTCTAATGGTATCGTTAGTGTTACATGTTCGTTTATGTGATTTCGGAAGGTGTGCCAGTCTGTTCGGGCGTTGTATAACGAAGGTTTTTTATTTTTGGTGATAATTGTGGAGCTAAGTGTTAATATTACCGGTGAGTGATCGGATGAGAGATCATAGTTGGATGTGATGGCCATGTAGTTTGGGGATATTTTATTCATTACAAAAAAGTCTAATAGGTCCGGGATTTTTGCTGGGTCGTTTGGCCAATATGTGGGTTCTCCTGTACTTATGTGTCTGTATTTTTTTTCTTGTTATTGCTTTCTGCAATTTCCTACCTTTTGGGTTGTAGGTTCGTGAACCCCACTGTACGTGCTTGGCGTTGTAGTCTCCACCTGCGATGAATCTTGGACCAAGAGTCTCAAAATATTCTTCAAATTGATCCTGTTTGGTGGCATGTTTTGGAGGACAGTATACAGCGGCAATTACTAGTTCCCCACTTCCGTCTTTTATCTTGATATATGTGGGTGCAGAAAATCCGTTTCGTATTTTTCTATTTCATAGTGGTGTATTTTGTCTTTGATTATTATAGCAGTGCCGCCATGGGCGGTTCCGTCGGCGGTGTGGTACGTTTTGAATTTTGGTATTTTAAAATAATTTTTGTCGGTAAAGTGTGTCTCGCTTATTAATAGGATGTCGACTTTTTGTTCATTAAGAAAGTATTCTACTTCTCGTCGATGTTGGACTAAACCATTCGCATTCCACAGTGCTATTATTATATTGTCCATTAATTCTTTTTGACTAGCGTGGTTATTATGTTTAATATCATTGTGTTTTGATTTATTAATTGTGCAAACATTGCTTCAAATTTGCTTAGGAACTGTGAAAGAGATATATCGTTATTACTTGAGGCATTACCTTGTTGTATTTGGCCGCTTCGGCGTAGTTTGCTTCATTGTTCGGTATTATGGCAAAACTTTTTTCTCTGTTTAATGTTTGCTGATTGACAGTTTTTCTGTTTTGTGTTGGTTTTTGATTGACTGGTTTGTTTCTTGAATTTAGTATTTCGCGATATACAGCACAACCTTTGTAATTTGCGGGGTGTGCTCCATCACAATGGATACATTTAGGCAATTGTTCTTTGTTCTTTGTGTAGTCCTTAGTTGGGTGTTGTCCAGCGCATTTTACGTAATTATATTGCCTATAGCAATATGTTTTGGTGTGCCCATATTCTTGGCAACGAATGCATTGCGGGATATCTCTCTTTTTACGAGGTGGTTCTACATTGATTTTAGTGCCTAGTAGGTGAGTTGTCTCATATATTAATTTGTTATTTTGATCTGGTTCGAGATCAACAAAGAACAGTGGCAAGGGTTCTTTAGTTTGCCAACTTTTAATGTTTGTGACGTTTCTGACTGCAAAGCCATTATTTTCCAGTTCTGTTTTAATTTCCTCAGTTGGGACCGAGTGGTGGATGTTCTTTATGACGACCCTATATGCCGTATCTTGTTTGGGTTGGTACGTGTGCATGGAGATTTGATTTACTTTCAGTAAATGAACTAATCTACGATAGGCCTCGATACTGTTCGTATTGACTTTAATTGTATTGTCTGCCAATGCTTTACAGATGAATTCGGATTTATTCAGTGATGTTCTTAAGGTTTCAATCATGGCTGAGTATTTAACTACTCCTTGTATGTATACAGGTGGTGGTTTAGGCTCTGTAGTTTTGTTTGTTTTCTGCGATGTATTTTGTTCTTCTTCTGGGTTGTTGTTTAATATATGATATCTGTTTGTATGGTTAACTACGTTTGCACGTTTATTCTCAGGTTGTTGAGTTGTCGTCTCGTATTCTCTATTTCTTTTTTTCCTTTGCACTAATTGCCACTGAATTAGTGCATTGGTTCCTGTTGAACCAGTTTGAGTGTTTTGTCTGTTATACAGCCCGTAAGGAGAACTTACTATCATTGGACTTGTTATTGGTGTTCTTTGGGTTATTGCCGGGGTGCCGATATAAGAAGTTACGGATGTGGTTGTTATTACATTGGTGACTGTTGTAATTGTGTTGCAGAAGCCCGCGCTGTTCTCCTGCATTGTTGATATTTACAAATTCTGTGGGAGTTGAGATTTGTTTTTGCTATGGTTGGCGACACTGTTGGTATGTACAAACTGCCGCGCAGACGGGAGTAAGCGCGTGCAGCTGTCCTTGGGCTGTCGCTGGCGTACGAGCGTACCTGATTTTAAACGGCAAAATAATCTCAGCGGCACAGAGTGATCACTGGATTTATCTATCACTGCTATTTGTAATTGTAACTGTTTATTATTATGTTGTTTAGTAATTTTAATTCAATGTTTTTTTGTACAAAAGAATTAGGTTTTAGTTCACTGGCAATATCGGCGTTTTCACCTGTACGCAGTGCTACCAACTCCTATTACATAAATAAAAGATAAAACATCAAGCAAATAAACATGATTTGTCTAACATGTTGATTTCAGAATTCAAGAGGCTGGACACATAGGTGCGTCGTTAGCATTGCCGAACAAAAGGTGTCCACAATGCTACCGACGCACCGTATGCGTTAAAAAAAAAAAATACTGAAAAATAAGAGTAAAGACTTCTACATACACATAATATTAACAAATTGAGAAAAAAAAACTAGAATTGCGCCAAAACTCATTATAGCGTTACGGGTGCGACGCGTGCATTAATACGCAGCGAAAGTGTTAATGTTAATGACGTTTTTATTGAAGTACATAAACCACTTTATTTTATTATTGTTACATAGCAACATATACATACATACTGGATATGACAAAACAATAAATCCAACAGTTATTAAAAGTAAATAAAATATTGCTTACATTTGTATTTGTTGTAGGTTTTATTTGTTTATAATTTTTAAAAACCGTACTAACAGCGTTAGAACGTGGTTACCACCGCTAAATTGATATTTTGAAAGTTTTAAAATGACATTTACGATATTTGGAATAAATCGCGCACTCATTACCGGTTTTTAAAACTAGAGTTTTTGGGTTTTTGACCAGATTTTAAAATAAAATTTGAGTTATTTCCCAGCTTTCTTCCTAGAAAATTAAAAGTCTTTCATGAAAATTATATTAGAATTTTGACATCTTATAAAAAATATAAATGTAAGCGTAGCACACTTAAACAATTAAGTTTATAATGCTTCCGGAAGCAGTCAAGAGATGGCATTGCTGTACAATCCAAATGTCAACCATTTAAGTTTTCACTTCGGACGTGTGGTACACACAATTTTCTTTTTTATTCGGACTACATATTATATCCATATATGTCATGTACATTAAATTTATTTTTCATGTATTTTATGCATTTGTGAGTGCATTTCATCACCTTTCATTTCATACATAGTTAACATTAAGGTAAAATGTGTAGTTTCCGCGTAAATTAGACGTACAGAGTCGTGAATAACGTTTTTCGCACTTCTTAGTTTTTTGACCTATTTTCGGCGTACTTTTGCGGCTGAAGGGTTGGTTGTAGAAATATCCTTTTTATATGAAGAATGTAGGAAATTTTATTTACTTTAATTTTGTATAGAATGATCTTATGGAAAAAACGTATAGTTTCCGAGTTATAGACCAAAAACCAAAAAGAATGCCAAAATTTACAGGTTTTTGCCAAAAAAACATGTTTTCGGGCAAAATCGGAATTGGCAAACCTCAGATTCGTGTTCAGCGGAGTATATAAATGACTAGCAGCAACTTAAATACATTTTAGCTCTATCTTCATCGCTGATATGACTTTACTTGAAATACTAGTTTTTATTTTAATCATAGTTGGCCGGTTTTAGACCTTAAAAAAAAGTTATCCCTACGAAATATTAATCGTTATGGCCTCCATCACTGATAAAAGTTTTGTAATAATTGCGTTATTACTATACAATTTGTTTAGTTGTCTTCATGTAAAGTGAAACACTGTACATATTTTTCAGAGTGCCATTGAATTCCTGCTGTTTTACTTGTTTTTATCTGAGAGATTTCATAATTTTACTCTTGTCAGTAAATAATTTTACATAATTATTAAAAGTTTAATTAAACACATAAAAGAAAGTATAAAATGAATCAAGATTAGTATATCATAATATTCATATATTATACAAGACGATTGAAAATTCTCGATTATACGAAACGTTTTGCCTGGAAACACCACGAGACCGAAAGTCGAGTGGTATTTGCAAAAGGCAACACGTCGGATATTTCGAGAATTTTTGATTAACGAGTTGTATACAGGTAGACTATATCATGAATAAAAAATAAATTAAAAAGAAATGCGATTGTGCAGTTTCTGGACTAGTGATTACATAATTATACGTCTTCTTGTCAATTTTTTACTTCAATAATGCGTTGCTGTCGAATAATAGGTGCGTTCAATTAGTCGTTTCGGTGTACTCGGAGATGTCAGTGTCATTTCAAATGTCTGTTTCATTTCAGATGTCAACATGAAACAGACGAAACATATTTCTCTTCAAAGTCAAACTGTAGGTTCATTTATGTACTCGATACTCTGTTCGAAGGAAAAAACATTGTTCTTATAACCGATAGTTAACTTAACCGGTAGTTTAACCAGAGATGAAAATATCGAACCTTAATGTAATTTTGCTACATTCTTCTCTAATTTTATTTTTTAAATATTCAAGATCGGGGTTAGGTTAGGTTGTTGTAATATATTTTCTTTCAAATATGGCTACAAAAAGAAATCACAAAGTGCCAAATCTTGACATTTAAATAGATTGTTAGATTAAATTTATTTTACTTTGAAGCAGAATACTGGCTAAATGGTACACTTTCCGGTAGAAGCAAATTTAGTTAAATCGTCTTATTTTAGCCTCAGGAATCTGTGGTTAAGCTATGTCCCCTTATTTTAGATACACCTGTATATATACAGGATATCCCAGATTTAAACGGCATAATTTGAACCATGGATTAAATACGTAAAAATAAGATGACAAGTTCATTTAAGCAAATGTCCGTAAATGCATTGTTTCAGAAATATTCATGTTTTTCTTATTGGAACAGCGCTACTTTAAAAACTCAACTTTATCATGAGATATCAAATATTATCTTATTAAGTTATGACATAACAATTAAATTAATTACAGGTAAATGATTTGGCTATTACCTAATTTCGATACAAAATTTAGTAGGTATGCTTGCCTAAGGTCAGGGCAAAAATGAAATTTATCAATGAATTCAAACAAATTTATTATTTATGTTCAATAAAATAATAACGATTTTTTTATAACATTTGTTCAAAATGTTCACCTGTAGTAAGCAACCTGGCACGACAACGATCTGCCACTGCATTGGTCGCTGCGTGACAGCGTGACATTGCTCGAGAGTTATGGTTTCGCAAACTTGCACTCTGCCTAGAGTGTCCAAATTATCTATCGGTTCATCATAAACACTTTCTTTTATAGCACCCCAAACAATGAAATCTAAAGGTTTTAGATCGGACGAACGGGCTGGCCATGGTACAGGTTCTCTGCGACCAATCCACCATTGTGGATGGTGTAAATTTAACCACCCTCTTGGTTGTCTCTCATAATGTGCAGGGCAGCCTTCTAACTGTAGCCAAGAGTTTCTTCTTATTGCTAATGTAACTTCTTCCATTAAATCATTCAAATCATTATTTAGAAAATTGTAGAACCTCTCTGAATTTAAACGATGTAGTAAAAAGAAAGGGCCTATTAAAGTATTTTCAATAATATCTAGCTAAACATTACAGTGAAATTGATAGTGGAAATTTTTCTCTTTAATTGCATGAGGATTTTCATGTAACCAAAGATGAGAATTTCTTTGATTCAAAACCAGTGGCAGATCGTTGTCGTGCCTGTTTGCTTGCTACAGGTGAACATTTTGAACAAATGTTTTAAAAAATAGTTATTATTTCATTGTACATAAATAATAAATTTGTTTGAATTTATCGATAATTTTCTTCCTGACCTCGGTCCAAGGAAACTAAATTTTGTATTGAAATTAGGCAATAGCAAAATCATTTACCTATAATTAATTTAATTATTATGTCACAACTTAATAAGTTTGATTTGATATCTCGTTATAAATTTGATTATTTAAAGTAGCGCTGCTTCATTAAGAAAAACATGAATATCTCTGAAGCAAAGCATTTACCGACATTTGCACAAATGAACTTGTCACCTTATTTTTACGTGGTTCAAGTTATGCCGTTTAAATCTGGGACACCTATATATATATATATATATATATATATATATATATATATATATATATATATATATATATATATCGATCATATGTGCAAGGAAACGCGGAACCCAGGATTTAACATATGATTTTAAAAATGTACGGAAATTGGCTCTCTACAGTTTAGAGCAAAAGTACAAGAATGAAAAGTTGTTTAGAATTAATTTTTACTTTTAACAAGTCTTCATTTAATACACTAGAATATATATATGTATATACAGGGTGTTCGAAAAATAGAGGACCAAATTATGAGGGCATATAGTCCTGATCAAAATGAGTAAAAAAGTTTAATCAACATGGGTCCGATCTTCAATAGTTTCCGAGATAAAAGGCAATGAAAAATGAATTTATTCTGTATTTACCTCTGCTATCTCGAAAACTGTAAGAGTTACGACTTTGATTAAATGAGACATTTTGTTTACCTGTCAGAGGTCATCTTAGATGTGTTCTTGTTTTTCAAAAAAAAAATCAAATAATTGTACTAAGACAAAAGTTATGGCGACCTTTGCCAATATTTAGTTTTTAAATAACTTCGTAACTATTAGAAAGTAAAAAAAATGTTTCTTATAAAACGTTATTGTTTTTTTATAGTCTATTTACTGACAAAGACAAAATTTTGTTCGACCACTATCTTAGTCAACTTTTCTTCGATTCTAATACAAAATGGCCTCTTTCTCAAAAACAGTTGAAGATCGCGCCCATGTTGATTAAACTTTTTTTACTCATTTTGATCAGTACTATATGCCCTCATAATTTGGTCCCCTATTTTTCGAACACCCTGTATATATATATACAGCTGCCCACTATATATGAAATATAGTATATATCATTTTATTTCCCATATTAAGGCAGCATTCAGTTGTTTTTATTTCAGAAAACAATTGATTTTTTTTAAATAGCAATGTACCCTTTCATTCTCATTTGATAGAGATTTTTTTTCTCTTTTCGATGACGTAACATGTTAGTATTCTTATACAAGAAAATTTTTCAAACAAATTTAAAAACTCTTTATTAAGTTAATAGGGTATTATCTAATTTTTTTATCTTAAAGAACAGGTATATCTAAGAGTACCTGTGAAAATCCGAGGTAAAAATTCCATTTAATAAGCGAAATATTAATTTTTATATAAAGTTTGATTTTGTTGTATCACGTGATATTGACGTACTAATTGTGCAGTACCAGTGGTGCACAATCAGTGGTTTATAGTTTTCGAGAAGGTGTTGACCAAGTACTGAAAAAAATAGGAAATAAAATATATTTCATTACAATCTTACATGTTATTACTAAAAAACTGAAGAAAATTATAAGATAATTAATCTAAGTGATTGATTACATATTTTTCATTGTACTACAAAAACATTTTATGGCGCTTGTATCGTAAGTTGCCTAAGTTTTGTTTTGAAATGTTTTGAATGGGTTGGAGTCATCGACCTTTAAACTAATGGACCAAGTGTCTCCTATTCTTTTATTGTTAGAATAATGCTTCAACATAAAAGGATAGAAATATATATTCTGTCTTTCAACAGTACGGAAGTTCTCAGTTAAAGTATACTGCGCATGCGTTCGTACTCATTGTTCATCTTTTTCAGCCACATGTAAACCTCTATACATCGCACTCTATCACTAAATAGTTGTCAAAATATACATTTGACGTTTCGTGACTGTGTATTATTTACTTTTCTGGAGAACGTTTACTTTTCTGGAGAACGTTTACAATTATTTCTGTCAATACGTATATGTGTTGTGAGGTGTGTATGCGACAAAATAATGGGGAAACGGTGTATTTCGTGCAGTCAGCAGTACGTACGCTGTTCATTTCATATGAAAGTTCTTATTAATTATTATTTGTCCCCTATAATATAATATGTATGTAATATATTGTATTAAAAATATATAATGAATCTAATTATGCACAAAAAAATTAAATCTATACTCTTAGCGATAATGCACCAAGTATAACAAGTTAGGGACAAATTAACTTCCGTACTGTTGAAGGATAGAGATACTGTGTCTGCACCGTTATGGCGGGACAAGCGTTTTGCTCGTACGCTGCGTCTATTAGTTTAAAGTTCGATGGTTGGAGTTCATTTATTACCTTTATTGCTTTGTTTCTTCTGTTCGAGTTTTATTAATATTATTTCTTAACGGCAAAATCCCCGGGGCCCCGTAATATTAAGGGGCCCCGAAACTAGGCTTATTTTTTCTCAAATGGCCAAATATTATTTTATTTTAATTTTTATTCTTTAAACCATTTGTCACTTTGTATTTTATCATATGACGGAATTACATGACTCCATTGTTGCAACTTAAAACGAATTTTCTTAAACATTAAACATTGTAGATGCAAGCTGCAGTGAGATAAGACGAGACTGTGTATATGCATGCGCACAAACCAACATTCCTATTTGAACGGGTCTAAATATACTAGTAGGAGAGGTTATGTTTTTTTTACGTTTACCGGAATGTTTACAACAGAGAGTCATTGCAGCTTCAACGCAAAAATAACGTGCACTTTAAAGTCACGTGGCAGCCCGAGTGCGCATGCGAACTAATAAGGTTCACGTTATATGACACGTTATGTGCAATGGAATAGCGAGCGTTTAACGTCACACGTTCTGTATCTTTTGAGGTTATGTTTCGGTGAAAAGTGTGGATGTTACCTCGTTTCTGGGTACCTATTCTATAACTTTTTCAACTTTACCAAGATCTTGATCTTGGTATACGTCATCGTTTGATTTTCCCCCTCTCTAACGATAGATTTGTGAGTTATACTAGTAATTTTAGTGTCCCCATATTGTTGGTTTTTTGAGAATGGATTGGTAATACATTTAAATCAAATCTGACATTTACAAATTAATCTTATATAAGTTGTTATGATGAGATAATAAACAAAGATTTCAATGTATCAGTAATATATTATTCATATTAAATAATATCATTTAAAGTAAACATATATATTGGGTACAATATGAATAAAAAATGATTTTTATTATGTGATGACTATATTTGATTTCTAATGAATCTAATTAATAAATATAAATAAATATATCATCACGGCATATTACCCATTTCTGGGTGTGCCAATCTGCTTTATCGCAGATACCGGTAATGATGATGACATATTTGTACCGTGAGGGCGCTTACCAGGCGTCACCTCACGGGCACTCATAACTGGCGTGGAGAGTGCACCACAGGGGTCACTTTTGTGCCATTTAAAATTGGAAATATTTGGCGTCTGTCGGGATCGAACCCGGTTCCGTCAGGTTCGCGACCAGACACTCAGGCACGCGGCCACGGGACCCCTGATTAATGATTCAGCTATACACATTATTGCGTTCTTGCATAATTAATAATAATAAAAATAATAATAATAATAATAATAATAATAATAATAATAATGTACAACTATTGTATGTATTTATCGTTTGCTTTGAAATAGTGAAAAGAGAATGTAAGAAAATAAAAGAAAAACAAATTATATAAATGTATTCTTTATTTTTTAGAAATAGTTTCCATGGCGACAGCTATACATTCCAAAAATTCATTTGTTTTCGCCAATTCACCTCGCAATTCATGCGCAGCTTGCACAGTTTCCATCCCGACTTCTTTGAAATCCACTGCATGGCGTAGCATATTTCTTGATCATCCTATAACACTCAAAACAAAATTACTGTATACCTAATATTTATGTACATTCTCTTTCTATTTATCTATCTTGACATCTGTTTATATCTTTGATGATTTAAAATGAATTTGCAAACGAAATTGACTCGCAAAATTTGTACTTACTACTGGTACTGGGTGTAGATCCACCTTTTGTGGCTGTGGCAGATGATGTAGCTGTGGCAATTTGCCTGTGGAGAATGGCAACAGGTATCCTTATTTAATCTAAAATTTGATAGAAATTCAACATCGGACACGCTCAATGGATCCTGCATATCTCGAATGTGCCTTCGAAACAATCTATCTTGCTCTTCCAATTCCTCATCGTCCAGCACCAGCTCCAACTCTTCCTTCTCTAAAATTTCTAAACCAGCATATAGTAATGCCATTTTATCTGAAAAACAGTAACGGTAAATATTATTTCCAACAATAAATATAATATAGGTAGGATTTTTAAACATCCATCATTTAATGATGAATGAATGCAACGCGATTTTTTAGCAGAATTGAACAGAATGTCATTGGCACAAGGAGATTTATTTGAACTGGATTTGTATATTTTTTAAATTATAAAACTGATTCAAATATATTAAAATTGTACATACATATGTGCTAATTGAATTTAATAATTTCTTCAGTAATAAATTTCAAATATTAGGTATTTATATTCTATAAGTATAAACAAATTTATGTTAAATGTTAAAATAAAATAATAGTAGTATAGCTTCAACTCACATTAAGAAATTAAAACCACTTAAAATCAATACAAAAAAGTTGAAAGTCGAACGATTCAATAATGGCGCTGAAACAACTGACAGCTTCGATCTTGATAACTATATTCCAAGATCCTATGCGGTCTTGGAATCCCGTTTCGAATTCTCCGTTGAGTGTGACGTCATGTCTCGCATATCGATTATGACCGCCGGTGTTCGACTATATCCGCTGGAAAATATACCAAGATTGATCGCGTATCAATATTGGTAAAAGTTATAGAATAGGCCTCCTGTTGCTTTTAGCGTTAACGTTAGCGTGAATACACTAATTAAATGCGGTAATCATTGAAATTGAAGTCCTTTATTTCTAAAATAAAGTGTTTTCTACGTAAGGTTAACATTTACGTTCTTTCATTTTAGAAGTTGCAATAACTCCCTAATAATTATTGTAACATATTTAATCATAGTTTTTATTCAATTTTGACGTTTTAAACTGTCAATATTAACTCCATAGCAACAACTACAAGTAACACTTTATTCACAAGTGAATTAAATTTTTTTAGGCACGGACGTATCATAATTTGACAATTATACACGAATTTCTTTGACATAAACGTCATTTTATAGGCCGGCGGGCTATTATGAAACGTAAAACCAAATTATAACCTACAATATAAACAATTTAAACAGGCAACATGAAAAGTTTTTATTACAAATCGATTTTTTATATTCTTTAATGAAAAATGAAAATTAATTTTGTGATATTTATATGGAAAGCACGGAGATACACAAAATAAAACTCAAATGACATAACTAATAAACAAACAATAAACTGTTGTTCTCCGCTTTCATAGCAACACTTGATGTACGAGGACAAATTCTTTTCGGTACAATTTTTCTAACACTCATAATTTGAAAATTTTCGTCCGTGCATAAAGTTTTTAGTCCAGGCAACGAAGGAAAAATAGCGGAAATAATTCATGTAGAAGCCAATTTTGGCACAGTTATAGGGGAAAGTATCCTTAACAAAATACTAAAAGTACTGATGGGTGGGAGTGAAGCTAAGGGAGGGGGGGGTCTCTAAAGGACCCTTTTTTCAGTTTTTTGTTAATAACTCGAAAACTACTGCCTCTAGCGAAAAAATGTTTATGTATTAGATTAATCTACATAAAATTCTCTACCGAAAAGGTACTATACACATTTTTGCTAGGATCAATAATTAAGGAGATATAGAGGGGGGAAAATAATTTAAAAAAAAAAATGATTTTTATTGTTAAAAATTAAGTTTTAATGATAAATGAACTATGCAGAGCCCACGTATTAATAACTTTACTAAATGATATATATAATGGAAGAATTGTGTGCGGTGAGAGGCGGGGGGGTTCGGTACCGCAATAATGTACGTCGTTTGAGATGACTATAGACAGAAGGGGAGAACGGTTGGAATGAGTTCAGGGCTTCCCGTCACTGGCTGTTGGTCCCGTTATCCTCCGGGGCCATCGTATTGGCGTTCGTCCCTATCAGGGACAATTCGGGTCCCGCTACTCAATGTTAAAACTAATGTATCGTCTAAACCACCCAATGGTGTTGGGTTAAAGGAGAACGTGGGATCCTTAACCCAGTTACCACGAACGACCCTGTGGCACCCGACTCCGTTTTGAACACGATCTTTTGCCGATGCACGACTGGGTGTGGAGTGCGCTGCGGTAGCCGCAAAGCAGGGGTTGCCGCAAAGCAGGGATTGCCGCAAAGCAGGGATTGCCTGCTCCGGTGCCTGCGGGGTGTACCTCGGCTCATGTACGATGTACGAATGAAGCCCCCATCGAAGACAGCACCGGTGATGATGAAAATTTAGAATTTGAAGAAAATTAATGTTCAAGATACATCCTTCATTACTATACGAGTATATTTCATTGTAACCATTTTTCCATGAAATAAGAGAAGTATGCAAAGCATTTATTTGAATGAAAATTTATTATACTGTAAAATTAATAATAAAAAATTGATACTAGCACCAACGTAGTGGGTGAGGTCGTAATTAACTGACAAGGACGTTTAGACGATACATTAGTTTTAGCAAGTCCCGAATTGTCCCTGATAGGGACGAACGTCAATATGAGGGCCCCGGAGGATAACGGGACCAACAGCCAGTGACGGGGAGCCCCAAACTCATTCCAACCGTTCTCCCCTTCTGTCTATAGTCATCTCAAACGACGTACATTATTGCGATATCCAACCCCCCCCCCCCCCTTCGCCCCGCACACAATTCTTCAATTATATATTACATTTAGTAAAGTTATTAATACGTGGGCTCTGCATAGTTCATTTATCATTAAAACTTAATTTTTAATAATAAAAATCATTTTAATTTTTTTTTTTATTTTTCCCCCTCTATATCTCCTTAATTATTGATCCTAGCGAAAATGTGTATAGGACCTTTTCGGTAGAGAATTTTATGTAGATTAATCTAATACATAAACATTTTTTTGCTAGAGGCAGTAGTTTTCGAGTTATTAACAAAAAACTGAAAAAAGAGACCTTTAGAGCCCCCCCCCCCCCCCCCTCCCTTAGCTTCACTCCCACCCATCAGTACTTTTAGTATTTTGTTAAGGATACCTTCCCCTATAACTGTTCCAAAATTGGCTTCTACATGAATTATTTCCGCTATTTGGCTCTTTTCGGTTTTCGTTGCCTGGACTATTTGTATGTACCACGAGCGTAACTTGCTTTTATGGCCTTTGACGTGTTTTTATCCCTCGGCTTACGCCTCGGGCTCAAAATCCCGCCGCAGGCCATAAAAACCTCCTTACGCTCTTAATACATAAATAACTATTGAATCATTCTCACAAAATTTTAACTCACTCTGCAACAAATAATGCATTTTAAATAACATCAGGTACGAAAATAACACTCACCATAATATTTATCAGACATAATCAACCATTTTATTATATTTCACGGCACAAATGACAGACAATAAAGCATTTTAAATAAATGACTTGACATCTATCAGCGACGATTGTCATGCTCAGCCTACTAACTGATCAGTTTTTTATTTTGTCTAAATTAAATATTACAATGGTTTCTATTATTTCGTCAAAATTGAATAAAATATGGTACAAACCACGTGAGCTAAGAATATTTATTCATTCGAAGAAATTAACTCTAGCTAAACTTTCTTCTCATGAATAAACATTATCTTGGTGTGTAAATATCTATTATATACCTACTAGTGTTACAATAAATGAAAACGCTCCATAAACATCTAAAATTTGTATAATAGAGGGAGGGGCAGGGGGGGGGATTCACTCAGAAGCCAGAGAAATTATAGGTAATGTTTTCAGGTTTGCTTGTATGTATTCGGCAGCTATATGCTATACAGTCTATACTAAAAGTTAAATGGTGACAATTTGACATTTAATCCTATAAATATTCTTTTATTTTTTCTACGCATCTACCTATAAATATAAGGGGCCCCATAAAATGTTATACATCGGGCCCCGGTCTACCTCTCGGCGCCCCTGGTTACCACATTCAAACATGGAGTAGGGATTTCAACTGATCTTCCATTGATAAATACAGTAAAAACATAATATCTACACAAATTTATTATATTTCAATTATTTTTACTAATATCAAAGGGAATACAATGCATTGTTATTTGTATCAAAACTTTGATTATTGTAATCAATTATTCTCAATTATTTTCTCTTTATTTATTACAATGTTATTATTTTTAAATGATTGTAATATGGAAATATAAACTGATTTTTAAAACTTCAACAATTTTTATGTGAAAAAATAAAATAATTACCCCAAGTGGAATCCAACCCGAACTAAAAATTACAGACGCAAGTGTTATAACCACTGCGCCGCGGAAACATATGTAAATATTTTCATATTGCATAATAAAAAATCTGATGTGGCCAACACAAAACCTCCTGCTATTTAATTTTTATTAATTTAAAAACATACCTACGTATTTAGTAATGCTTCAAACTATATTATGTTCCATTGCATATAACTATTGCTTTATTTACGATTTTGTTTATTATTTAATATGTCACTATTATTAATTTCAAGTGATTAATTTTTTGACAATGACGTTTACCTGTTAGTTACATTCATTTTAAAAATAAACTGTGTAACAAAGGAATTGTGTTTATCTTAGGCTTCGGGATTAAAAAAAGGAAAATTATTTTTAAATTTATCTGTAAAATATATAGAAAAAGTATTAATGTATACCTGTACAAAATTCAATAATCTGTAATTTTTATAAAGACATAAAATGCGAAAAATGGCATTTAATGGTATTTTTTTGTAAGAAAAACCATTATGAGCTTCAAGTAAAGTGCCATTTTCGTTTATCCGATTTACACCAAAATTTAATGGCTTCTTTTCGTATGAGAATAGGGTAGAAATATAAGGTTTCAGAATTTACTGAATGATAGTATTTGAGTTAGGGCGAAGACAAAATTCATATATATATATATATATATATATATATATATATATATATATATATATATATATATATATATATATATATACACACACACACATACACACATACACACATACATACATACATACATACATACATACATACATACATACATACATACATACATACATACAGACATCATCGTGAAAATGTTAAAAATGGATTTTAGGGACCTTAAAACATGATCATTTACTAAAATTTCGATATGTGATTTTTTAGCACGATCACTATACCTCCCTTACTAAGGGTAGCAGGAGGTAAAAACTGAAACAATTATTTATTTGACATTTTTTGTAATTTATTGCAATTTTTGCAATATTATGAAAGTAATTAATATTAAATAATGTACAAGATGTTATGTACTATTATCATGTTCAATAGCATGGCTTGATTTTTTGTCGAACACTTTGTATTTACAAAAAACTGCTTCCCATGTTAAACGCCATGTTTACTCATAAAATAAATGCTTCAATACAGTGCTGTCAAACATTCATACCGTAACTATGGCAATGATACACCCAACGTTTACTGATAAAATAAACTCTCGGTATACATGGTATATCAAGATAATGGAACAGTGCATTTTATTCGTGTATGTGAAAAGATACAGAAAAAAGTGATTAAGATATTTTGTAAGGTTTAGAGGGGGACATATTTTAGCATAAACTTTATTATCTTAAATCCAGTGGTACTCAAACTATAGGGCAATATAATATTTTTTTAAATGACATTGTATATATTTTATTAACTCATTAAATTGAGAATTTTGTTCTAAGTTCAACGATATAATAATATCATAACCTTACATTGCGAAAAATTTGATAAAAAATTAATTTAATATTAATATTTCATTTCTACTTTATCTAAGTAATCTGAGCAAACAGTCAATCAATAAAACAAAATTAAATTTATTTTAGTTTTATTACATTCAAGTTAGCTACGATTTTGGCAATAAATTAAACTTTTAAAATAATTATTTTGTTTTATTAATTGAATGTTTGCTCAGATTACTTAGATACAGTAGAAATGAAATACTAACTTTGAATTAATTTTTATAATTTTTTTTCGCAATATAAGGGTATGATATTATTATATCGTTGAATTCAGAACAAAATTCTCTTTTTAAAGAGTTAATAAAATATACATAGTGCTATTTAAAAAATATATAATATTGCCCTATAATTTGAGTACTACTGGATTTATGATAATAAAGTTTATCTAGAATGTGTCCCCCTCTATCCCTTACAAAATATCCTAATCACTTTTTTCTTTATCTTTTTCACATACACGAATAAACGGAACTGTTCCATTATCTTGATACTCCTGTATATATATATATATATATTATATCTTAGTATCTTAGAGTAGAGTCATTTCCGAATTTTGTTTAAAGGAATATCGGTTTCTTCCGATTGTTTAATAATGTTTTTCTTATGAAATCTTTGTGTCAATATAACTATTCTTTACAATCAAATACACTATGATTAATAATATACTAATGGTTATAACAATATGCTGATATACATAGTGTGGGGTTGTCTCCTTGTTCTTTACAAGTTCCTGTAATTATAGCATATTTAGATGTTTTAGTTTAATATTTTCAAGTTCGTTTTTGTTGAACTCTGCTAAAGGTTTCTGATCGTTATTTATTTTTATTATATCCAAAATGATTTCTTTGTTTTGTATGTAATGGGTGTTCGAGTGCCTCGGAGCTTGTCCTCTTTGTTGGAGGAGAGGAAGTAAAAGAATTATGTAGAAATAATAATAACTTTTATTACAAAAATAATTGGTTGATGATTACAGACGATGATTATTACGGCTACTGGCGTGAAATGTCTACTACAACTTACAACTAGCTATTAAGGAGATACCTGGGGGTTATATATTAATCTTTATCAGTTGAATAAACATGCAACAAAGAAAATTGTGAGCTGGTCAAGTCACAAGACAAGCCAGACATCAGTGAAACAAGATAATGATAAATTTGATAATGTTTGTGGGAATTCAAACAAATAGAATGTCGAAAATATTTAAGTTTGCTTATTCTATACATGAGTAATAATAATTAATTATCAATAACAAGTACAGTACATTACACCTATCCCCTTAAAGAAAAGAATGATGAAAGGATTGAAGGATTTTTTTTTATACATACAATTATAGTTTACAATTACACAAGTTATGCATTTTACTTATACATACTTATAATAATAATAATACGATGATAATGGATGAAGGGTAGAAAATATTTTATTGGTTATATATCTAATTAATGTTTATTACAATATACATGTTGGTTAATTGATAATACTAATACGTATACATATAATATAAATCGTTATGGAATAGTTTCGTTTATTTCAGAGGTGGAGGCTTTATTGATATCGGATAAGGAATTTTTAGGTTCGTTGTCTTCGATTTCGACACTGACACTCGATCGATTGTAATTCTACTCGCGCCGTGATTGTGACCATGGGGTAAACGATTAAATAATTTGTTTTTCAAAATTTTGAAAAGTTTATAAAGTAGATAAAATCCAAGCAATTTGAGGAAGGAACAAAAAGCAAATATAAAATATGGATGTTTTACATCATGAAATGAATTCGTATTTTCCGTTTCGTTTAGTGTTTCTTCAATTCTGTGTAGTTTGTGACTAGCTATTTCTAGACTTTATCAAATGAGATTGTATCATCAGTTATTAAATTTAAGGTAGAGAAATTTTGATTAGATTTCTTGATGCATTCATCATCCGTGATATCGAAATTTGGAAGGAATATTTCAAAGGTATTTGTTAGATTTTTATCGTTGTTAGCGCTAATAATAGTCGCTGTTGTATAAATTTTACAATTTGGTTTTACGGTCAAAATACCAGTATCTTTTAAATTTAAATCGAATGGGTTGTTATGTTTACAGTTTACTGTAGCATCAATAGGGTTTTTTAGAACGAATAACCATTTGTTATTTGAATTTAATTTATGCCATGTTTCAGGGAGTAATGATATGACGCGTGTGTCACAAGTATAAGGAATTTTGGTCACGTGTAGGAGTAATTCGGATTCGCATGAAGGTTTACCTTGTGTTGAATTGATAGGGTTGGTTAATGAGCAAATTAGATCATTATTAGTCAATCGTTTACATTGATCGATATTTGCCATGGGGACGTATGTTGTTTTCGAAAGAGACATTGAAATATATAGTCTAAGAGCCAGTGGCCGGCAGACTTACGGTATTTTGTAAAACCCTATATTCTTTTCGTTTACTCTGTTATACCTGCCGTACATGAGATGGGGACTCGTTAGTTCCGCCGGCTGTTCCTATAGAGTCACTCGGGTATAAAAGGTGTAAAAATTTAACTGAGTTCAACGTAATACTGACAAGGCTGCCACTTGGATATTTTAAAATACTTAATTATTGATATTGAAAAAAAAGCAATGGCAGACAGCTATGGCGGTTCCAAGGTCATGTCAGACACTTATAATAATCCAAAAAAAAAAAAAAAAAACAATTTACGGTACTTTGAAAAAGCTAAAATTTATATATGATGTTAATAATAATATTGTAAGCCTGTATTTAGCACGGCAGTCCACGGTTCTAACATCCCGGCAGACAATTAAACGTCACCTCTTGCGCGAGCAAACATATGTATAGTACTATCGCACTCACTTTAATCGAAGGACTATTTTACTTTCTTTAGTTAGTATTAATATTAAAGGAATATAGGGTTTTACAAAATACGTAAGTTTGCCGGCCACTGGCTTTTAGACTAAAATTTATATTGAGAAAGTATAAATATGTGTTGATTTTGTTGGCAAAGGTGTAATACTATATAAGTTATAGTATTCATCTGTAACTAAAGGGTTTAAAATTGAGAATATTAATTTGTTCTCTGTATACATTAATTTTACTGTTGTTAATGAAAGCAATTCTAAAGCATTTTGAGTGTTTAAGGGTAAGGCAAAGGAAGTTATAGCAGGTAGATGATCAGTAATTGTTTTCAATTGTTCCACTGGTTGTTGTGGAGATAAGATAGAAGGGCGAATGATATTAGTCTTGGTAAATAGGATTGCGTCAATTAAGGTGGAATATTCATTATCTAATTCTGTAGTTAAAAGTATTAGAAATGATAAGTGTCCTTCAACAGTTTGTTTGGCTTTTAGATTAAAATAATTACTACTTGCACTATTAGTAAAATTTTGAATTCTTTCAAAGTTTTCTTGAATTACTTTATTACTCTCTTCAAAATTTGCTATTGTATTATTGAAATTTTGGATTGTAGATTGTACTATATGAATTTGATTTTTAAGTAGGTGATTTACTGTTTCTTCATTTGCATTTAAATCATTAATCGCTTTTTCATAATATTCAGCGTCGTAGTGATCTAGAGTTCCGAATAGTGTTTTAAAGATTGATCGCTTATTTCTGTAATATTTAATTTTGTCAATTCTTTGATAGTATTATCTTTGTCGAATATTTTTGGGATTATTTGTTCGAGATTAGTAAGGGAGTTATTACATAAATGAAAATTTGAATAATAGGTGTCTTGACCAATAATTTTAGTCTTATTGAAACTTATCTTTAGAAGTGTTAATTTTGAATCGAATTGTGATATATCGAGATAGGTAACTAAGTTCCTTGAATTTTCATATTTCAATTTACCTAAGTTTTCAAAAAATATTCCTGGTGAGGGATCTAATTTATCCACGCTAAGTGTAGGAGAACATGATGTCATTTGTTAGAAATACTTTATCACCTGCTTTGTATTTTACATTATTACATTTTCGATCGTAATATTTTTTATTTGTTTCTTTACTCTTAATTTGGTGGTCTCTAGCTATTTGTCTGCTTGTTTGTAATTTAAGTGTGAGGTCGTCTAGGTAATCGTCATAAGTGTGTTTAAAGGTGGGATTTTTATCTATTTCGGATGGGATGTTGGGTTTTATTCCAAAAAAGAGTTCGTGTGGGGAGAATTTCGTGGATGTATGGACTGTTGTGTTATAGGAAAAGGTTGAAAAATCTAACCATTGATCTCAATCTGTTTGTTCTTTATTAATATAATTTCTCAAATAGTCAGTTAATGTGGAATGGAATCTTTCTAACGCGCCATTAGATTGTGGGTGGTAGGCTGTAGTTTTAAGTTTTTTTTTATTTTTAATAATTTACTAACGTTTGAAAATAAATTTGATAAGAAATCTGGGCATTGGTCAGTCAGAATGGATTTTGGTATGCCGAATGTACAAATAAAATTTGAAACAAATGATTTTGCGATGGTAAGGGCTTGATGATTAGGTAAAGGATATGCCTGAGTAAATTTAGTAAGGTCGTCTTGTATAGTAAAGATATATTCATTTCATGGTCAAGGGTCCTACAATGTCTAAAGAGAGTCTTTCGAAGGGTTCTACGGACGTTGTTGTGAGTTCCATCGGATGTTTGTTCTTTTTGTGCACCGTTTTATTCTTTTGATATTCGTTACATTGTTTTATGTATAATTTAATGTCATTTTTCATGTCTGTCCATTTATATTTATTTTTAATTGGATTGTATGTACGATGATAACCGGAATGTCCTGATATTGGATGACTATGATTTTCTTTTAAAATTTGATTTATTTCGTCTGAATTTGGGGTAATTAAAACGTCGTGGCAAATTTTAATTCTTATATTTGTGTTTCTAAATATAAATCTTAACATGCATCTAATTTTTGAAAAGCATAGTTTATCAAATATTATTGCCAGACGGGGAATGTTAACTGAATCGATATTCGAATTTATTAGAACTAGGTAATAGATATTTTGATTTGATTCTTCGATTTTATAAACATTACCTACTTTTGTATTTTCTTTTAATAGTTTGTTATAATGATCAAATTTTGATATAATGTTTAGTAAGGGTTTTTCTTTAAATTCTAAGTCTTCAGAGATACATACGACAACATGATTGTTATCTTGAAGAATATTTTCGTTAGTTTCATTGATATTTTCATTTGTGATAATAGTGAAATGTTGTTTTTTCAAAAATTCGTGATAGCTTATAATTTCAGATTGAGAGGTGTGGACGGTGTTTATGTTTGTTTCAGTTTCGGGACGTATACGACTAAGAACATCGGCATTTTGATTTCTCTTACCTTTGCGATAGGCAATTTCATAATCGTATTCTTCAAGTATAAGACGCCATCGGAATATTCTTTTATTACTAGCTTCTTTAATATTAAATAACCACTGTAACGGTTTGTGGTCGGTTACTATTTTAAATTTTCTTCTGTATAAGTAATGACGATAGTATTTTACTGGCCATATTATACTTAACATTTCTCTCTCTATTGTACTTTAGTTACTTTCTGTTTTGTTTAACGTACGGCTCGCATAAGAGATAGGTTTTTCGTCTTGGGAAAGAACCGCGCCAATAGCGAAATTACTAGCATCGGTTGTCAAGGTATATGTTTTACTAGGATCAGGATATTGTAACAAGGGTTCTGAAGTAAGGATTGATTTAAGATTTTCAAAAGATTTTTGTTGTTCAGAAGTCCAATTAAATGGAGTGTCCTTTTTTAATAATTTTGTTAAAGGCTGTGATATTTTATTGAAATCTGGAATGAACCGTCGGTAATAACCGGCTAATCCGAGGAAGGATCTTATATCGTCGGGAGATTTCAATTGAGGATAGTTAGTGACAGCGGAAACCTTGTTTGCATCGGGTTTTACACCTGTCCAAGGTACATTACTTCTTTCCGAAGAAATTCACACTTGTCAGGCTGAATTTTGAGGTTATAGTTACATAGTCTTTCAAAAACTTCTGCAAGTCTACCGTTATATGTCTTTAGGTCAGGTCCATGTACAACTATATCGTCAAGATAAACAAGACATTTATAGTTTTGCATACCGGCAACAACTGTGTTCATCAGTCTTTGGAAGGTGGCTTGTGCATTTTTCAATCCAAAAGGCATTCTGTTAAATTGATAGTGACCGGAAGGAACAGAGTAGGCTGTTTTAGCAGCGTCATTAGGATCCATTTTAATCTGGTGAAATCCTGAGGTGAGATTAAGGGTGGAAAAATATTTAGAATGTCCTAATTGATTGAGGATTTCGGTGATGTTGGGAAGCGGGTAGGAATCACCTATACTGATATCGTTTAACTTTCTACTCTGCATTTCTTTTCTCCGGAAGCATCGAGCTTTTTGGGAACTACCCAAACAGGTGAATTCCACGGAGAATTTGAATGTGAAATTATATTTTGATCAAGCACTTTCTGAACTTGCTTGTCAACTTCTTCTTTATAGATAACAGGGAAACGATATATTTTATTGGCAATTGGAATGGAAGAGGTGGTAGGTATCTGATGCATAATTGCGTCGGTATATGAAAGTTTATCTCCGTCTATATAAAAGATATCATATCATCATATCATGTGCGTAAAAGATTTGTGATTTTTTCGAGACGGTCAGAATTATGATTTACGTGTGATTTTGAATTAATATGCGTAATGTTTGTTTCAGCGTTACTATTCATATCATCTAAGTATTCAACACAGATATCAATTTTACCTAATATTTACAGATCTATCGGTTGTGTTCAGAATAGAAGTTAGTGCGGTATTATCGTCGTTTATATTGCCTGAACAAAAATATATGGCGTCGAGAATTTCCAGTTTTGGCGTTATCGCATGTTTCTTGGAATTTGAAGTGTTGGTGATATTAATTTTTACAATGGTTTCGGATCTAGGTTTTAGGATATAAAGGATTTTACTTTCTTTCGTGGAATCGGGCGAATTGGAACTTTCAGTGCTTTCGTTATCAGGGTTAGATCGAGGATTAGATTTTAGATTAGAAATTTGAGTTTTAATTAATTCAAATTTGAAAGGTATTTTATTAAGATATAGTGTATCATTTTTATAATTGATATTAGCTTGGAATGATTTTAAAAGATCTTTACCAATTAATCCGTCAAAATCAATTGGAAAATGAAAGAGAACAGCATGAAAGGGATAACTTTTGTTACAATAAGGAATTTTTAAATAAAAATAGCAAACAGTTTTTTGCGGTTGATCAACGTTATCAATACCTTTAAAAATAATGAGTTGGTCTTCATGACATTTGACAAAAGGTTGTAATAAACACAATTTAGTAAGACTTATGTTTTCTCCTGTGTCTAATAGAAATCTTGCGGAACGAACTAGTTGTGGAAGGTTTAAGGTGATACAAGAAGTTATTTTTGTGAAGTTGATGGTGAATAATCGGCCTGTACCAAGTTTTCATTCCTCAGGTTGGCCGTTTTCTGAGGACCTTGGGAGTTTAAATCTTGCCTTTAATTGGAATTTTGATTAAAAGTTTGATTTGAAGAGGATGAGGGTTTGTTTTCTACTGTTATTGTGTTCGCGTTTGCGACATTCATTAGTAAGATGTCCAATATTTTTACAATAGTTGCAAATCTTTTGTTGCGATGTTGAGTTAAAATTGTTTTGGGAGTAGTTTGATTTCTAGGGAAATTTCGATTATGACTATTATGATTTTGAAAGTGTCTGACATTGCGTGATGGTGGATGGTTATTACTTGATTGATATCGACAGTTTAATGAAGCATGACCTGGCTTATTGCAAAAATTACAAAATTTAGCATAGGCTGATGTTACTTGCTGGTATTTTGAGATTTCAAATTTTGATTTTTGTTTTTGTTCTTCTTGGAGAGCAAGAGAAATGGCTTCTTTGAGTGTATCTGGTTTTTGTGCTTTTATTATTAATAATTCGATACATTTTGTTGTTGTTTACACGAGTTTAACTCTAATTGCCATTGACCCATAGTGCGTTTTTCGGAGTAAGCTTCTAGTAAATGATTTAATGTTTCCCAATCAGAAAATGATCTATTTCGAATTAAAACTCTCGCATTATCTGTTAGTTTAGTTTCTATTAGAGATAAAAGTATTGTTTTGTAATCAGGATTAATTAAATCCATTGCTTTGGAACAATTGTCGATAAATTCGTGGAGTCTATTTTTGGAACCATCATATTTAAAAAGCATGTTTTTTGCGATTTCGAGTGATATATAGACAGGTGGGTTTGTAGTAGTGGATTGAGGAGGGGTCATGTTGATTTAAATTTTGTAAAATATATAAGATTTATATTCAATTTATAAGATTTGGAAGGTTTATGAGAGTTGGAAGATTTCGATAATTGTAATAATAAATTTGGAGTTAGAATTGATATAGTATTATATGTATATGTATTAATATAGAATTATTATAGTAATGAGAGTAGTATAAATTGCAATTGAGGATTTACATGTTATAGTTGTTGGTTTGAGCTAAGCTGGATTTGGAAAGCTGGATGAAGTCGAAGACGTTGAACTTGGGATTGTAGCGGTTGTAGAGGTTGTAGAGGGCGGTTGGCCTTGGAGGTAGAAATCGTAGGGGTACTTCCTGTCAACGATGTAGGATTAGCTGCTGGGCTCTGGAACTTGGATTCGCTCTGCTTTTGGAACTTACGAGTTGAGTTTGTTTGCAGAGATTATTTCTTGACGTCGCGGCACGGCTAAACTCGGTTGGTTTAAACACGACGCGTTTTGAAATAATTTTTGATCCCACTTCTGACACCAGTTTGTAATGGGTGTTCGAGTGCCTCGGAGCTTGTCTTGGAGGCAGTAAAAGAATTATATAGAAATAATAATAACTTTTATTACAAAAATAATTGGTTGATGATTACAGACGATGATTATTACGGCTACTGGCGTGAAATGTCTACTACAACTTACAACTAGCTATTAAGGAGATACGTGGGGGTTATATATTAATCTTTATCAGTTGAATAAACATGGAACAAAGAAAATTGTGAGCTGGTCAAGTCATAAGACAAGCCAGACATCAGTGAAACAAGATAATGATAAATTTGATAATGTTTGTGGGAATTCAAACAATTAGAATGTCGAAAATATTTAAGTTTGCTTATTCTATACATGAGTAATAATAATTAATTATCAATAACAAGTACAGTACATTACATGTATTTGATTTGAAAATCTATGATTATTAATTTTTCAATTCTGTTTTATTTTGTATATTCCCTTGTTCTTAACAATGGTCGTTTGTGACGGGCATTTAATCTCTTCAGAGCCTTCTACATGAACAATGCAGACTACGTTTGAGTTTTTTATTTGTATTACGGTATTTTCCAAATCAACTTTGCGTTGATTACAATTTTGATTGCTGTGCGATTCCAACAATGTTTCTGAACATAAGTCCGTTGATTCATACTGTGTCCAACAATAGTTTTTATTTTTAATATTTATTATCTTATCACACATAATTTTTTCTATTTATTTTAATAATAGTTTGTTGAATAAAGTTCAGTTCCCATAGTTTGTTGTCTGAAAGGAATGGAATGGGAGTGATTTGTTTCACGGGATATGTAGTTCTTGAATATTTTGGAATAATAATTAAATATTTTAATTCGTTTTGTTCTATTTTACAGTAACTATGTAGGAACGTTAGATAGTTTATGTAATTGTCAGTTTGTATGTTCGTATTGCTTTGAATAATTCATAGAAGATCTATAATGTTTTAATTTTTATTGGGAAATGTGAAATGTATTTGTGCTGCAGAATGCAAATGTTATTTCAATATTTCTAACGATATCTTCGAGTTCTATAATATTGTTATTTATTAAATCGATCGTGTTAAATAAATAAATAAATAAATATATATATATATATATATATATATATATATATATCATCACGGCATATTACCTATTTCTGGGTGTGCCATTATCTACACATATGTAAATCGATCGTGTTACTAATTGTAAACACTTTTTCCCAATTGATTTGTTCTTTCAATAGGTTTTGCATCGTAATTAATTTTGAGTTGATTATAATCTAATTGTTTTCAATAAAATTGAAGTGTTCATCATAAATTTTGGTAGCGTTATTTAATTGATAAGTTATTCTTTTCTTATTATTTACGTTTATTTGGGTGTTTTCTTTTAGTTCTTCAAGAATTTGGTCGTATCTTTCTTTATCATTGTTGTCAAGATTGCCTGTTATTTGTTTAATGATAGAGCCTAAACCGTTTAGTATTCCGCGTTTTACTCGCTTCGGGAATACGTGTTTGTAATATTGAAAAATGTCTCTGGACATGCCTATTTTTCACATCAATTTCAATTTTAAAAGGTTTACTCAAGTTTTGGATGTAGTCTTGTAATTTTAATACTTGATCCTCAATGATTTGAAAACTGTCTGAAATCTTATCTATTTTATAGGTGTAATATGCGTACACTTCTTCTTCGAAGAGTCTCGCGTCTTCTAGTTCAATTATGTTTATTCCGTTATTATCTAAGTCTCGGGCCTCCGGTAGTATTGGTATCGCCAGGAGCCTGTAACAATTTACTTTTTTAATTTGTCAATTTTTACTTTTCTAATTTGTCTTTTTCCAATAACTTCTGTTGTTTTATCATCTACTTTCTGAACATTTACTATTTCGAAAAGGGGTTTCTTAAATTTCGTTATAAGTCTGGGGTTTCTTTTTAAATAGGCTATTTTTGATTTAAAGATGGGTTTAAATCATTCCTCTTTATCATCATGAATTTTTTGTTTCACTTTCTTTTTCTCTTCTCCTTTCTTAGTTTGAAATTCTTCAAGTTTCTGTTGTTTAGTCTTAAGTTTTTGTGGAAAGGTGCGAGTAAAGTCTTTGCTGAAGAGTATTTCATTAGGCGTCATATGTGTTGTTGAATTTATACTGTTGTTGTATGCGTATATGGTTTCATGCCGGATATCTTTTAATTTCTTACGTGGATTTAATTTGAAAAGTATTCTTAAGTGTTCGATGAGTGTAGAGTAAAATCGTTCGATTTGTTTAGATTTCGGGTTGCTAATACTTGTTATGTGTAATTTAATATCATTGTTATGACAGGAAGCCTTGAGCTTATTATTGTCAAATTCTTTGCCAGGGTCACAAATGAGTTTTTTTGGGTTATTGATTGTCTTGGAAATGGAATTTCAAGGTCTCGGTTATTTCTTTACCTGTTTTAGTGTTGAGAGAATATATTTTTGCATGTTTACTAAATTGATCGAGGATAGTGAGATATGCGTTTTTGTCAAGAGTCAATAAGTCAGTGTTCATCATATCAAAAGGTTTTTCGGGGGTTTCCGTAAATATGTCGTTAATTTTCGGAGGCTTGCGATCATACTTGCATGTTTTACAAACGTCGCAATTGTTCACAAAGTCTGAGATGGTTTTAATCATCTTCGGCCAGTAGTATTTTTGTTTTAACTTATCGTATGTTTCTTTGATTCCTCTATGATTGGTTTTTTCGGAATGATATGCGTATACAATTTCATCTTGTTCCTCTACATTCTCAATGTCGTTTACGACTTGATTTACTTTTACGAGATTGATAGAAAAAGGTCCAAATTTAGATTTCACAATTTCACAGAAGTATCTGATTTTTGGAATAATATGTTTTTCTTTATTAAATTGAATCTCTATTATTTGTATGATTTCAAAGAGTTTAACAATTTTGATTTTGTATTCATTATGTGTTTCGGATATAATTTGGTTATTTGCTATGTTTAAACGATTTTCTAATATTTTTATGCCATTCACGGGATTCTCGTTATCGGAGTGTTTCGTGCCGCATGTATTACTGTACAACATACTTTCGATTTATTCTTTCGTGTTTACGAGTGTTTCGAGAAGTTCATGATAGTGATTTGAATACTTGTATCTGTAAATATTTGATTTAAAATTTTGATGAGGTCAGTTTTCACCAGTTTATCTAAACCACAGGAAAGCCATGCTAATCTCGTATTTATCATTCTTGATTAGATAGTCGCGTAATTCTTTGTGCTATTTAAACATTTTTATATTCCAATTTTCATAATAGTTTTCTTTTGTAATTAAATGAATGATATATTGGTCGTTAAATTTTTGAATAATTGTATTCTTTTTCTTGTTATAATTTAAACAATAATCTTTTACTGTTGAATTTTTCGTCTATTATTTTTGCTATGCCTTTACGGAATTTCATGTCTTTTGATATACAGTGCGCATATATTTTTGTGTCTGTTACATCTCCTTTTTCTTAATTTATCTTAAATGGTTCTCTCATTCGTGAAAGGTAATCCGCGATTTTGTTTGTTTTTTCAGCTATACAGTGTGTCCCATTTAGAGGTGCCACCATTGGGATCTCGAGAACTATAAGAGATGCGATGTCGGTTAAATAGAACTTTTTGTGCGCCTTTGGGAGGCCATCTCAGATGTGCTTTTATTTTTCCAAAAATACTCATAGGACACTAGATAATGACGAAAAATTGAATATTGTTGATTTTTTCTTTTTCAAATAACTTCTAATCTATTAATAATTGAAAAAAAAGTTTCAAATATAAAAGATAGATATTTTTATTAACTAATCAGTATCGTGCGAAATAAATTTTAATATCCGTAAATTTTTGAGATATAACACAAACTTATATTTTTTTAAATGGAACCTATATCTGATTTTAGTCTCAAAAAATCAATATTTTTTTTCTCTTTTCAATGATGTAAGGGTTATTATGTTTTATATTTGTTTTGCCTTCAAAATTATTATTTTTTTCTTATTTTGTATTAAATTTACAATTATTTTGAAAATATTGGTAGATTTCTATTTGGAAATACTCCTAGTATTTAAATAATTTATTTCGTTAAAAAAATTTGCTCAAAACTCGTATCAAATTAATTTTTATAAAATTTTGTGTTAGGTCGCCCTTGGCACATCATAGTGTAATTTGTAATTATGAGTCTAGAATAAAAATATTAAGTAATAAAGGCATAAAACAAATTATTTTGATCAAATACAATATAATTAATAAAAATAATAATGTTTTTATTGGGAAATAATAAGAAAATTCAGGAAAATAAAGAGAAAAATTAAATTTTAGGAGCAAAAAAAATATAATACGTAATAACCCTTATATCATTGAAAAGAGAAAAAAATAATTATTTTTTTGAAACTAAAATCAGATATGGGTTTTATTTAAAAAAATATAAGTTTGTGTTATATCTCGAAAATTTACAGATATAAAAATTTATTTCGTGCGCCACTGGTCAGTTAATAAAAATATCTATCTTTTATATTTGAAACGTTTTTCTCAATTACTAATAGTTTAGAAGTTATTTGAGAAAGAAAAAATCAACAATATTCAGTTTTTCGACATTATCTAGTGCCCTATAAGATTTTTTGGAAAAACAAAAGCACATCTGAAATAGCCTCCCAAAGGCGCACAAAAAGTTCCATTTAACCGACATCGTATCTTTTATAGTTCTCGAAATCCCAATGGTGGCACCTTTAAATGGGACACACTGTATATTCAATTTAGAAATTATACTCAGCAAATTCAATCTTCCAGCGCATAAGTTTTTGATTGGCATTCTTCATATTAAAGAGACAGACTAAGGGTCGGTGGTCTGTTCTTGTTACAAATTTCCGGCCAAACAAATAATTATGAGAGTTTTATATTGCCCAGACAATTGCTTTTCGATAGTCCTGTAATTAGTATCAGCTTGGTTGAAAGTCTTGCTAGCGTAACATAGCGGTTTTTCTTCGCGGTTTTGTTTCTGGTAAAGGATAGCTCCCATTGCATAGTTTGAAGCGTCCGTACTTTCCGTAATCAGTATAAATGGTTCGTTGAAATTTGGAAAATCAAAGATTGGTGGGTTAAAAATAAGTTATTTTGCTTGTTTGAATGCGTTTTGATAATCGTTATTTGTAATATCTATTTTAGAGTTTTTCTGAAAAGATTTTGTGAGTTTTGAGAAGTTAGGAATGAAATGTCTGTACCAAGAGAATTTTGCCAAGGAATGATTTGATTTCTTTTTGTGTTTTGGGGATTACTATTTGCTCAATAGCTTCAATCTTTTTGTTATTTAGTTTAAAACCTTGTTCTGAAATTACGAAGCCTAGGTAATCTACTTCGTTCTTAAAAAAATCACTTTTATCGATCTGAATTTTGAATTTTACTTGTCTTAACTTGTCGAATAGCGTTTTATGTTTTTGTCAAATGTTCTTGAACCGTGTTGCCAAATATAATGATATCGTCAAGGTATACTAAACAAATATCTCTTACTAATTCTCCAAGCGCAGTGTTCATCATTTTTTGGAAAGTTGCCGATGCGTTAACAAGTCCGAATGGCATTCTAATATACTCCTAGTGACCCGAAGAGGTGGAGAAAGCGGTTTTCTCGATGTCTTTTTGCTCCATCTTTATTTGGTGAAAACCAGAGTGCAAATCGAGTGTAGTGAAAAATTTGGGTTTACCGATTTTGTCAAGAAGGGTGTCGATGTTCGAAATCGGAAACTTATCCTCTTTTGTTTTCGCGTTTAATTTACGAAAATCGATCACTAATCGTGTCTTTCTTTTTCCTGATGCGTCTGGTTTCATTGGAACTACCCAGATGGGGGGAATTATATGGAGAAAAGGATTTCCTTATGACATTTTCAGTTAACATTTTATCAATGTGTTCCTCAATGTTAGCCTCACATATTTGCGGGAGTTTATAGTTTTTTGTGTGTATGGGGATTTCGTCTAATAATATAATTTTGTGTTTTATGACAGTGTGTGAAAGACGTTCATCTTTTTTTGGGAACAAATCTTCATTTTTTGTTATAAGAGTATTTAATTTTGTTTTAGTATTATAATCCAAATGATTGTCACGAATTTTGAGTTTCGATTTTGCCTTTATATTTGCCAAAGTTGAGTTTCATTTCCATCAAGGTTTTATAAATATTTCCTTGTGGCTTAATATGTAAAATATTATATAAAAGGGTTTCTGGTTTAATACGATCTTCGAAATTGCTATTCAAATATATTTTTAACTCGTCCCACGTATCGAATTTATTGTCGGAGATTATGGTTTGTGCATCTCCTTGTATTCTAGTTAGAAATATGCCAAAAGCTTATTCTTTTTGTAAATTGTTTAATGTGTGTTTGATTCTAATAATTCTTTGACTTTTTCGCATCCTTTTATAAATGCATACAATGTTTTCACAAATACACGTGGGAAAGACCATCACTACAACAAAAATCCATCTTAGATTACATAATAATGAAGCAAAGACCAGCTTTCTTCTGTCACGATAGCAGAGTTAAGCGTGAACCAAACTGCGGATCAGATCACTATCTCCTTTTGACAACATTATTGTTTCATTATCAACGAAAAAAGTTGAAACAAATAGAAAAATTAGGAGAGAAAATTGAACACGAAAGATTTAAAATATATTTACTTCAGCAGGAAAGTATCAGAAACCTATACGAGAGGAGACTAGCACACGAATAAGATTAATAGAAATAAAAGACGACGTTGGGGAGGAATATAACAATCAAAAAAATATAATAAAGAAAGTATCTCGTGAAGTATTAGGTACTATAAAAAACAATAAAAAAAAGAAAATTTACGTCCACTCTGGATAACAGGGGAAATAGAAAATTTAACAGAAGAAAAAAATACAGCTTATAAATGATGGTTAACTAACAAATCAAGGCAAAATAGAGAACGATACCGAGAAAAAAAACAAAGAAGTGAGGCAAAAAACTACATTGGAGAAAAATAATTTTTGGGATCAAAAGTGCTTACAAATTGAAATCTTGATAGGAGGAGCACAAACAACGAAAGCTTGGAAAACAATAAAGAGTATGAAAAAAAAAAATAATACAGATAATTAGGTAAATAACTTAATTCCAATGAATAACTGAGAAACTCATTATAAACAACTTTTAATAGAAAACAGACTACAATATTCAGAAGATGCATCTGCTTTGATAGAAGAAGATGTAGAGGAAAGAAGCGTGAATATAACTCCTAACGAAACTAAATTGTCCCTAATGAAGGTGAAAAATGGTAGGTCGCCAGGACCAGGAAATATTCCGGTAGAACTGCTAAAAGCAGGAGGACAAGCCTTAATTCAAAGAATTACAAACTTAATGAACAACTGCTGCCAACAACTAAAGATACCAACAGAATGGAAAAAATCTTATTTAGTATCTATCTTTAAAAAGGGGAACAGAAAAGATCCTGCTTGTTATAGAGGGCTAAGTATCAATTGCACCTTTAACAGGTTATTCTCAAGCATTATTCATGATAAGATACGGGGCGACATAGGACATACAATTAGTGAAGATCAAAGTGGATTTACCGCGGGAAGATCCTGTACAGGCAATTTGTTTATTCTGCAACAAGTTATGGAAAAACAAATTTCAGTTGGCGCAGAAGTACATCTGGCCTTCATTGATTTGGAAAAGGCATATGACATAGTACCAAGAACGAAACTTTGGGAAGCACTTCAAAGCCTAGACATAAATAAACATTTACTAAATATATTAAAAGCAACATACGGCTGAAATTAAAATCGGCAATCAGGTCTCAGAACCTATTAAGTTTAATAAAGAACTTAGAGAAGGGTGTAGTATGTTACCTCTCTTATTTAACCTTTATGTGGAAGCGGCACTTAAAAGTTGGAAAACACACTGCGGAAGCATGGGCATACCAATTAGAGATGACCAGGTAGTAATTGCCCAAGACGCATTTGATTTAGAGTTTATGATTAGACGACTCTATTCAGAATATGAAAGATGGGGCCTTCAAGTAAGTTTAGCTAAAACTGAATATTTGGTGATTAATTCTGATGGCAACTTTGAAGTGCTAATAAATGATGATGTTGAGGTCAAACAAGTTGAAAAATTTAAATACCTTGGAGTCCTTGTGGACAAAAATGGCATAGGAGAAACAGAAATTAGACAAAGAATTCATAATAGCAAAAAAATTTAGGCTCGATTTAGTGGGACCGAAACATATCAATAAAGAACAAGAAAAGAATAGGTCGAACAATGGTGGACACAGTACTGTGTTACGGAGCCGAAATATGGTCACTAAATGCTGATCTAAAAAGAAGATTAACGGCAATTGAAATGGATTATCTAAGAAGGAGTTCGAGAACATCAAAATTACAGAGAAAAACGAACGAAGAAATTAGGGAACGAATGGAACCAAGAGAAACAATAATAGACAGAATTGAGAAGAAAAGTCTCAAATGGTTCGGTCACCTTTTGCGAATGCCAGAGGAAATATTACCCAAGAAAGTGTACCAATGGAAGCCACCGGGAAAGAGCAAAAAGGGCAGACTTCGAAGCTCGTGGAATGAAGGCATTAAGAAAGCAATGGAAACCAGGAACCTGCAAGAGGAAGATGCCCAGAATAGAGAGACTTGGAGAAGGAGAACGGGGATACAGTGATAGACTGTCCTTCGATTCTAATATGTTTATGCTACTAATTCATAATAAACTTAAGACCTTAATATACTTTGTAACACTAATGTGTTTTTTATCAGTGAACATGGGCGTATGTCATTACCATAGTTACATTTAAAATGATTGATAGCAATGTATTATCGCGTTTTTTTTTAAAACTGGACATACGACGTGACATTTAGTATATCTGTCAACGTCATGAAATTGTCATATTTCAAAATGCATACAGTTGAAGAAAAAGTTCAAATTGTATGGTATAGTTCTATACTCTGATATAAGCCTAAGGTAAGAAATAAATATAATAAAAAAATATATAAATTATATTTTATCCCTATTTTTTAATTGATCAATATTTATTTTGTCACCATTGTAAATACAATTTTTTAAATGGCCCCAAAGAAAAAAAATTGTTTGGTGCCAAGATCTGGTGGCATTGCAGGCCACTCCACTTCTCCACCACGTCCTATCCAGTGTTGGGGGAATACCTGGTGCAGATATAAGTAAAAATTTTTACGACTTCAATACCTGCAATTTTGTGAATTTACTTCCCGATTAATATAAAATCTCGCTTCATCCGTAAATAAAATTCGATCCAGTAATATATCCCCACTATTAATTTTGTTCATCATATCTTCGCAAAAGATATTTCTTTGTTCTATATCGTTGTGTACTAACTCTTGGTGATTTTGATATATAAAACTCTTAAAATTTTGTATACTGTACTTTTACTAGTATTCTTAATTTCAGAAAAAAAAATGTTTACAGGGTGTTGTCACTTTTAATTAATTGCATAATTTCTTGTTTCTTACTATTAACTACAGTACTTAGTCTGATTTTCTTCTTGTGCTGTTTATTGACGCATCCTTTAGTTCTGTAGTCATTGTAAATTTTTCTTATAGTTGTTGGACTGGGTCGCTTATTAAAAGTTAATGCGCATAAGTCAGAAACTTGTTGTAGACTCGTTATAATTACTCCAATTTACAATTTGAACTTTTCTTTAACTGTATATATTTTGAAGTATGACAATTTGATGACGTTGACAGATATACTAAATGTCACGTCTTATGTCCAGTTAAAAAAAAAAAAAACGCGATAATGCATTGCTGTCAATCATTTTAAATGTAACTATGGTAATGACATACGCCCATGTTCACTGATAAAAAAACTCTCGGTATGTATATATATATATATATGTTTTCACATTGCCTGTGTATATGGGAATAATTTCGCATATAGTTTTAATTTCACTAAGTGTGGTTGTTGCCATTGTATGATAAAGATTTAAATTATTTAGCGTGTTGCTAAGGATTTCGACAGAGATTATGTCGTTTTCGATTACAGAGTATTCCGTGTCGGATTCGACTTCAGAAATGTCGGATAATGTATCGGACATAAGATAATGATTTTGTCTTGTTGTATCGTCCCAACTTGACCGGACAGAATAAGTTTTGTTCTTTGTGAATCAAAACTTTACAATTTTTTTTATAAATAATTACTTACAGAAGTAATGTGGTTTGCATTCTGAAGTATCTGCTAACGGAAGATTCTTGTAGTCTTGTTGTGGAGACCGTGATCGTAGTTATGTGACCAGCAAGGTGCTCCGGACTAGATGGACGTGGTGAAGGGCTGTGGTCGTAGATTTTCGAACAGCAGGGCTCTTACTTGTAGTGCTTTAAAGATGGGTCGTGACAGACCTTCGATGGGCTCGTTGTAGACGCCGTAAGTTTGATGGATGCCAATTCTCAGAATATTAAGATATTCAGAGTCGTAAAACAAGTACAGTTTGTAAATACTGGTAGTAAAGACTTTTTGGCATCCTACCGACTGCGCCAATTATGTTTTATAGATGAATAAAACTTATAAAAAAAAACTATTTTCAAAGTTCAAAATATATTTATTTTGATTATAAACACAAGTCTGACGGGCCGCAAGACTAGTACAAGAATCAATGTTATTTTCCTATGAATCACAGTTTATATACTATTCTAACAAGAAAATAAAGTATAAATATAGAGTGTTATGCGAATCGTGTAGTCATAATTATATATGATACAGAATTATATATATATATATATATATATATATATATATATATATATATACAGGTTGTCCCAGATTTAAACGGCATAACTTGAACCATGGATTAAACACGTAAAAATAAGGTGACAAGTTCGTTTCAGCAAATGTCCGTAAATGCTTTGTTTTAGAGATATCCATGTTTTTCTTATTGGAGCAGCGCTACCTTAAAAATCAACTGTATAACGAGATATCAAATATTATCTTATTAAGTTATGACATAACAATTAAATTAATTATAGGTAAATGATTTGGCTATTACCTAATTTCGATACAAAATTTAGTAGGTATGCTTCCCTAAGGTCAGGGCAAAAATGAAAATTATCGATGAATTCAAAGAAATTTATTATTTATGTACAATAAAATAATAAAGATTTTTTATAACATTTGTTCAAAATGTTCACCCGTAGTAAGCGAAAAGGCTTTACAACGATCTACCACTGCATTGGTCGCTGCATGACAGCGTGACATTGCTCGGGAGCTATGGTTTCGCAAACTTCAATAATTTTTCTGCGTCCAAATTATCTATCGGTTCATCATAAACTCTTTCTTTTATGGCACCCAAGCAAAGAAATCTAAAGGTGTTAGAGCGGACGAACGGGCCATCGTTGTGGGTAGTGTAAATGTAACCACTCTCTTGGATGTCTCCCATAATGTGCAGGGCAGCCATCTAACTGTAGCCAAGAATTTTTTCTTATTGCTAATGTAACTTCTTCCATTAAATCATTCAAATCATTATTTAGAAAATTGTAGAACCTCTCTGAATTCAAACAATGTGGCAAAAAGAAAAGGCCTATTGAAGAATTTTCAATAATACCTAGCCAAACATTACAATGAAATTCATAGTGGAAATTTTTCTCTTTAACTGCATTAAGAGTTACATGTAACCAAAGATGAGAATTTTTTGATTCAAAAAACCATATCTCCCGAGCAATGTCACGTAGCGACCAAGGCAGTGGCAGATTATTGTCGTGTCTGTTTGCTTGCTACAGGTGAACATTTTGAATGTACTTAATTCCGTTACAAAAAAACGTATTGCACAACTTAATCATAGAAATAATAATGAAGGAGAAAGGACGCGTAAGGAGAGTGCCACATATGTTTCCATCCCCTATGAAAAATCTGTTAACTCAGGTCTCTCTCGTATTTTAGAATGTACTCCAATTAGAATCGCAAATTCCACTTCTCAGTCCACAAAAGCTGTGTTTACAAAATTAAAAGATGAAACTGACCTATTTGACAAGACTGATTTAGTTTACCAATCTAACTGTAATTTTTGTAACAAGATATATATCGGCGAAACTGTTCAACCCTTAAAAAAACGGATGTACCACCACGAGTATAATTGCACATTCAAAAATTATAATCATAGCGCTCTTGTAAGACATCATTGCGATACCGGTCACACTTTTAACTTCAAAGAACCCATAATACTGCTAAATGAACAGAATAAGTACAAACGTTTGTTTAAGGAATGTATACTAATTAATTTATATAAAAATAAATGTACAAACAACCACACCGACTTTGACAGCTGTTTAAAATTCGCGGCACCTTTGCTCAATACATTGGAATCCTAACGCTTGTCAGCTTCCGTTTCCGTGAATTACACCTGTGACATTTTCACACTTGTTTTCATCGTGTTTTTAATGTGTTATTTTTGATTGTCCCTATGTCTCTTTCTGGATGCTGGTGGGATTCCCTCAGGAATATGGTAAATTTTTTTTTGATATATATTTTTTGATTATAAAAAAATTTTTTGACTTCATTTCTTATGCAGTTTGGAGGGAGGACTATTTGCATCCGTTTTATGTTTCCAAAATTTCAATGTTGGGAGGTTTTGGGGCTGGAACCAGCCCTGCCAATTTAACTTTTAATAACGTTTTCATATATATATATATTATAATTTCTCCGACGTCGTATTTTTGGCCCACCTGTCGTGTGGATTGTTTATGAATGCTCTGGTAAGTAAATTATGACAATTATAAAACTTTATTGTATTATCAAAAAAAAAATTCTGTTACTGTATTATAGATGTAAATTTTTTTTAAAAAAAGTTGTCAAGATTAAACATTGGCTGAAGACGGAAGTTTTCCAGCTTCCGAAACGTTCCAATACATTGAATATGTGTTTATAAAAATACAAATGTTCTTCATTTTCCCCACCTCGAGAAGGCGGTAACTTTTCATATTATTTCAACTTAATTGTACTACGAGATATTTTAAAAAACTACAAACATTTAGAATAAATGTTATAAAAAATAGTTATTATTTTACTGTACATAAATAATATTTTTTTTAAATTCATCGATAATTTTCTTTTTTTCTGACCTCGGTGCAAGCAAACTAAATTTTGTATTGAAATTAGGCAATAGCCAAATCATTTACCTATAATTCATTTAATTATTGTCACAACAATAAAATTGACTTTTTAAAGTAGCGCTGCTCCAATAAGGAAAACATAAATATCTCTGGGACACCTGTATATTAGCTGTAGCTGTACCCGTTGCAAATATTTGCAACAAACAATATGGGGTAATGTTATTAAATTATAAATTTTCTCTGTCTCGGAATTAGAATATCATATTCTATTGATGCTGGAAGAAGCTTTTTTCTTGAATTAATTTTGGTGATATTTGTTATTTGGGATTAGTATGACTGCAATAAATATACAAAATATTTTGGCAACGGACAGAATAAAAACGCAAATCAATGTTACCAATCTAATTATTCTCTCAAAAAAAATCCTCCCAATAGAAAATGTTAAATATTTTCATTAAAAAATAATGTAAATGAAAGCCTAAACAGAGAAATAGTATAAGCCACTCGTTACAGAAGGCTAATCAAGTACTCGTTCGTTCCCATACTCGCTGTTGCGCTCGTATGCGAGTTTCAAATTCTTGCTTGAACATATTGTCAGGTTGTATTAATATACTATTCTGTACTTATATTCAATGTTTGGTACTATTCTACCAGTGGCGTAACTACCATGCGGCAGTTCGAGGCAAAGCCCGGGGGCCCCGCGATTTTAGAGGACCCATCGTAACATCCTTGTCACGAAAGCTTTAACATATAATCTCATTAATATATATATATGTATACATTATTCATTTGTCAGCTGTCCGTATGTTTCAACCTAAATTTCAGTTTTATATAAAAAGTAAAATTTATTTAAGCTCGTCTAAAAAATAATGTTCATAACTTGTATGAAATACAAATATCTTAGCTCGTGTGTATTAATTTGCACTCCACTACGCGTCGTGCGTCAATTTACACTCACATGATATTTGGTATATTTCATAACTTGTTACGAAAATAACTATATCACTCCTAAATACCGATTTTGCATTAATGAGAACTTGATTAACACAATGATGAAACTTGATTACAACAATCACAATAGTAGATTACAACAATGTTGATCACGCTAGAAGCGAGAATAAGTAACCGGTGGTTTGAAATATGTTTTCGATTTCTTGAAATTAGTTTTCATTAGTGTGAATTTAGTTTTCTTTTACGTAAAATCAGTTTTCGTCAATGTGAAATCATGTTTTGTTAAATGTGTGTGATACCAGTTTTCGATAATGTGAATGTGAAATCATATTTCAAAAGCATGAAAATATACTGTAAAAGCTAGCGTTTAAGAGCGAGAAAATAGGAACATTCACCTGGTTAGTTATAAATAATATGCTCTTTTGTATTTAATGATTTCGTTATTTGAAAACAAGTAAATTTACACATGTCTCTTGTCCATTTTTAAATAGATAATAATGCTGTATTTTACATAAGAGATACAAATTTCAATAAATTCTAATAAATATCATAAAAATATGTATCTCTTATCTCTTTAATAATTTTGCTTAATATTATTATATTACTTACCATACTTGAATTGTCACCAACAAATATTATTATTGTTGTAATCCATATGTTCCATTAATGTTTTCATGTTTAACTATATTATTCATTATTGTGTTCTATGAAGAAACATTGTTTTCTCATTTTTCAAATTAACATTATTATTCGTTTTTCCAATACGTTCAAACGGTTAACCAACAAATTGATTATAATAACTCTTTGGTATTTAAAGCTTATTTAAAAAACCTGTAGATTTACAGCTTTCTTTTTGTATGACGTACATATTTAAATTAATGATTCACCTAATTATTATATTTATTAGTTTTTAAGGGCCAAATTTATTTTTTAACTGTAAGTTGACTGACATCATCATTTATCCCTCGGTGGCCCGAATCATACCGAAGAGGAGCGAAGGTTGCCGAACGGTCATATACATACTTCTTATAAACTTTCCGCTTTATATATATTGTGACCGAAGGGTACGTCAAAAAATAGTATTAACAAAGTGACTAAATAAGTTCAAGATACACAAATGTACACCTACCTGATCACACACAATAAAGTTGCTGACGGCTAACTTATTCAGTCTGGTTGCGGGGGTCGGGGTACAGTTTTTATTAGACAGCGTATACTGGAGGGATATTTGCCCAGCAAAAAAAAAATTGAAAGTAAAATAGTTAACAAATTATCAACTACAAATACACTCCAGAATACGGTGACTTTGAGCGCCAGCGTAGTGAAAGGAAAGGGAACTATACGGTGTACAAAAATATATGAACTGGTTAACTGGAAAGATAATTTCCGCATACAAATAATATCTAAGGTTGATCTTCTCGGAAAAAACTGTTGAGGAAGAGCCTGTTGGACCTGTGGACGACCTGCGGGAACGCTCTTGGCGTCTGCTTCGAGGAGGTGCAAGTAGAGCTGGAAGCTCGTCGCCCAATTCGGTGATAAATTCGGCCTGCTCTCAAAGACAGCAAACTGCGAGGCAGTGCTATGCCCGTTGGTGGCGTCGTGCCCTGGGCAACTAGATGTATAACTTCAGCTCTGGAAACTATCCCGACTGGTAGGCCTCGGTGGGATCTGCGATAGCCACTAGGTCTCAACAAAATACAGGACTCCGCCTCAAACAGCCTCCTCTATATTCCCTGGAAATATTATTCGCCAGTACTCTGTACTTCACAATAATAAAAGTTAAAAAATACGGCCCAGATTGTGCGGTAACTGAACAATAACAAAACTGATAAATATTCACAAGAGCAATAATGTATACAGTTAGTCAAAATTTAATAACTAGAGAACGAAGAGAAGAATTAGGAAAGAGCAGCTGCAAGTAACAATTTAATAAAAAATATCCAATATTATGTAACTAAATTTTGATATGTAAATATGAATTGTCAAAAAATTTTATCCCCAAAATATTTCTAAATATAATAATTAAACTGCACTACTTAACTTTGTGGATAAATAAGCAAAATTGATGACATGCGATGACGCGAAGGACTAGGAGATTTTACTGTTAATAATCTCGAAATAATGACAAAGTTTAAACTGAACTACTTAACATTTGTGGACGAATTAGCAAAATTGATGACGTGCGATGACGCGAGAGACTAGGAGATTTTACTGTTAATAATCTCGATAAAAGGGCATAATTTTTAAACTGAATTACTAGTTGTATGTAGCATTGTCGAAACGGAATTTTGAGTTATAACTCAAGACAAAATTTAGTCTAAATACTACATAAAAATACGGCAAAAATGAACACGTGCGTGAAGAGAGATTTCATGAGATCTATAGAGTTGCAAATTGTGAAAAATACTAAGATTCTACATAAATAAAATAATTTACGTGTAGGATTGCTAACAAAAGCCTGCAAATAAATTTGAAAAAGACAAAACTATAGCCATAGTATTGCGAAGGACTCACCTGTACAAGTAAAAATATCACGTCTCAGAGTCTATACTACTGTTTAAGACTTCAACTCAATTTTCAATTCTATAAATCACATAAAAAATTCGTCTTCAGCTCGTCAAGGCCTGGCTAGAAGAGAGCAAAAAACTGTTCGCGAGAGTCTGGTAGCCTGAACCCGCGCAGTGCAGCCTCGATAAATATCCCTAATTAATACGCGCGCGAAAATGTAGATACAATAAGATAAATTGTAACAACTGTTACAATATATACCGGGTGTAACACGAAAAGCGGACCAGAGACGTTTAACATGGGACATCAGTTTTTCCTTGCGCAAAAGTGGCGTATTAATTTTAGACAAAAACCACATTTTCTTTTGCACGTTTTGTAGCCGAATAAATTTAATTTAGAATTTTATAAAAATTAATTCTTTATAGTGTTAGCCAAGGTGTTGAAATAAAATCTTAAACAAATTGTATGATATTTTACGTGTCAGAAATTATAAAATTTAATTTCTATCAAATACTACTCAATGATTTGTATCTTCTCTTCTTGTGCATAACTCTCCATTGTAAATAATAACTCAAACAGAGCTTTGATGGCAGGTAAAATGTCACAATCTGACAGGTAAAGTATGTCATAATCTGACAGATACGTTTCTGACTGGTAAAACCTCATTATATTTGTTTATATTTTTATTATTATCATTACTGAAAATGGATAATTATTCACAGGAAGAGAACATACTAGTATTATTTTGATGAAAATTTTTTGGTCAAAAAATTATCCAATTGAATCCTTTTATTGCTGACCACGTGTGCGAATGTAACCAATCAAAACAAACTTACACTGAAAATTTTTTGGTTAAAAAATTATCCACTTGTATTCCTTTATTGCTGACCACGTGTGCGAAAGTAACCAATCAAAACAAACTTACACTGATAATTATACTAAGACAATTATCACTTATGTCACTAAGTTGTTAAGTAACAAACATATAATTAAAGATTAATTGTTTTAATTTGAAAATGTCATTTTCACGCTGTCAATGAAAATGATTTAATCAACAAAATTATAGAAGAAAACACATCAAAAATTACTGTATTAAATAAAAAACTAAATGTGGAGAATATTTATGGAATTTTATGTCTTATTTTCTTCTCTTTGGTCTCACTCAAAGAGGTCTCATTTTCATTGTACACTTCACACTGAACACATTCATAGCCACATTCACGTTCATAGCTACTAGTGACATCTACTGGGTTATGTTAGACACAAAAATTCTGTCAAATACAAATTTTAGGCAAATTTATTGTTAAAACTGCAAAAAAATTTCTCACCGAATACCCCTTGATCATTGATAAATACTTATAATTTTATCACACTTCCTCAAGCAACGCGCTTTCGGTAACTGTCATAAAATTATTTCGTAATTATCAATGTCCTCGGGATATTATAGCTGATAATTATCCTAAGATAATTATCTCTTATGTCACTAAGTTGCTAAGTAACAAACAGTTTTTGACATATAATTAAAGATTAATTGTTTTAATTTAAAAACGTCATTTTCACGCTGTCAATGAAAATGATGATTTAATCAACAAAATTATAGAAGAAAATACATAAAAAAATACTGTATTAAATAAAAAACTAAATGTGGAGAATATTTATGAATTTTTGTATGTCTTATCTTCTCTTTGGTCTCACTCAAAAAGGTCTCATTCTCCTTGCTCACTTCACACTGAACATATTCATAGCCACATTCACGTTCATAGCTATTAATGACATCTACTGGGCTATGTTAGACACAAAAATTTTGTCAAATACAAATTGTAGGCAAATTTAATGTTAAAACTGCAAAAAAATTTCTCACCGAATACCCCTCGATAAATACTTTAAATTTTATCACAATTCCTCAAGCACGTTGCTTTTAGGGAACACCACCTCCGCCTTCGGCGTCGGACTGCTACCAGGCAAAGCGTTTTCGGTAACTGTTATAAGATTATTACGTAATTATCAATGTCCTCGGGATATTATAGCTGAATACTGCATTTTATATTTTCTGACGGCTAAATTGTATTTTGAATGGGATCAAAATATTCAAATGACTAGGTGTAATTGACAGGTTCTGGCTCAGATAACGATCTAAGATTGACGTCAGAGATAAGAGATTTTAAAGATAAGGATTGATGACGTCACGAGATTTTAAAGAAAAGGATTTAGTGACGCAATAGAACAAGATGGCTGCCTTGTGACGTAATACACGATGGTGATGTCATAGGAACCTTGAGATTTTAAGAACATCTTGAAGTTGGTTCTCAAGAGTTCTTAAGATTTCTTCAAGGTGATCTTATCAGTTTGTAAGATTTTTCCAAGACGTTGTTATCAGTTCTTAAGATTTCTTCAAGACGTTATCAATTCTTAAGATTTTTTTAAGATGTTTTTATCAGTTTGTAAGATTTCTCCAAGACGTTGTTATCATATCTTAAAATTTCATCAAGACGTTTTTTTCAGTTCTTAAGATTTCTTTAAGTTGTTTATATATTTTTTTAAAGCGATTAGTCGAGTGAAGTGTCTTTTCCCACTAAATCGCACATGGGGAATACAATGGCAGTGTTAATTTTATAAAAAAATTATAATTTCATTATATTAATTTATTATTAATGCATAAAGAGATAACATTTCCTGCTTCAGATAACATTGATCTATTTTGTACGCTACATTTTTTTTTATTTTGTAATATTTATTTATTATTATTACTTAAAGAGATAGCATTTCCTACTAACAGATAACAGCCATCTACTTTACATGCAGCATTTTTATTATTTCTTAAAGGGGTATTGAGTCGGGTATCTTTCGCTACTAAATCACACATGACGAATACAATGGCGGTGTTAATTTTACAATAAATTTATAATTTTATAAAATTAATTTATTATTAATGCATAAAGAGATAACATTTCCTGCTTCAGATAACATTAATCTATTTCGGATGCTACTTTTTTTATTTCTTAAAGGGGTGTCGAGTCGGATATCTTTTCCCACTAAATGGCACATGATAAATACGATGGCGGTGTTAATTTTACAATAAACTTATAATTTTATGAAATTAATTTATTAGTAATGCATAAAGACATAACATTTCCTGTTACAGATAAATGAGTAATATTTTTATACATTTTTATTGGAATATGTTGAAGTTTGCTTAAAATTTAATTTTAAAGAGATAACATTTCCAGTTACAGATAAACGAGTAACATTTTTTATTTAAATATCTTGTATAAGTACCTAAAGGAAAAAGAAACAAGTTAAAACACATCTAATACAAACTAATTTATTTTATACATAACTTATTTTTATTTAGGACACTATACGATATAGTACTGGTTGCATACACATTTATTTCACATTGTAGTACTAGTAGCTTAAATATTTACTTTAAACTGAAGTAATATAAGTTGTATTCATTTATTCATTCATTCATTTATTAATTTATTCATTCATTCATTCATTTATGCATTCTTTCATTTATTTATTCATTCATTCATTCATTCATTCATTAAATTATTCATTCATTCATATTTTTATACATTCATTCATTTATTCATTCATTCATTCATTAATTTATTCACTCATTCATTTATTCATTCTTTCTTTCATTAATTCATACATTTGTTCATTAATTCATTAAATATTTATTAAGTTATTCATTTATTCATTCATTTATTTATTCATTCATTCATTTATTCATTCATTCTTTTCATTTATTTATTCATTCATTCATTGATTCATTTATTCTATCATTTATTCACTCATTTATTTGTTCATTTATTAATTCATTCATTTATTAGTTTATTCATTCATTTATTCATTTATTTATTTAATCATTTATTTATTTATTCATTTATTCAATCATTTATTCATTCGTGTATTAATTCATTTATTCATTTATTTATTTATTCATTCATTAATTTATTCATTTATTCATTTATTAATTTATTCATTCATTCATACTTCAATTTATTTATGCACCCATTCATCATGTTTTTATTCATTCATTCATTTATTCACTATTCATTCCTTTATTCATTAATTCTTTATTTATTCATTCATTCATATATTCATTCATTCATTTATTCATTCTTGATTCATTTATTTACTAATTCATTATTTATTCATTAGTTTATTCATTTATCCATTCATTCATTCATTCATTTAATTCATTCATTTATCATTCATTCATTTATTCATTTATTTATTCATTCATTCATTCATTTGTTCATTCATTTACTCATTTATTTATTTATTCATTTATTCATTTATTGATTTATTAATTCACTAATTCATATATTTATTCATTCCTTCATCATTTTATTAATTAATTTATTTATTCAATCATTCATTCATTTATTCATTCATTTATTTATTCAGTTATTCATTTCTTTATTCATTTATATATTCATTTGTAGCGAGTTGACTCGGTGAAAACGCCGTGAAAAATGACCAAATTGCGGGAATACTATATTCCACACTCTTCGTACATTAAAATAAAAGTATGAATGATAAATTAAACAGTTTATTGACTTTCTGCATTCACAGGTACAACTGAATACATACAGTGTAAATAGACGTAACAAAAATATATTTTGACAACTAACTGTCACCTTTTTCTGTCATTATTAACAAAACAAATTATTACTGTAGTCATCGCCACCCAAAGTGGTAGAAAACAGCTAGGGTACAAAACATCAAATTCCAACACTCCCTCGTGTTCCCGCGTTTAATTACTCATGCAGTTCTATCGCATGATTGCAGATGTCCATCTTCTGGCGTTCGACAGATATAGTTAACGAGTCTGCAATCATATCTTCTGTTCCAATCCAGGTAACTTTCGCAATGCCTCGCTTAACTGCATCGCGGATAAAATGGTGGCGCACGTCGATGTGCTTCGTCCTCGAATGGTACATCGAATTCTCAGACAAATCGACTGCTCCTTTGTTGTCACAAAAAAATTCGATTGGCTGATCGGCCTTCAGGAATCCGAGTTCAATCAAACCTCGTCTCAACCAAGCTGCTTCTGCACTTGCTGCAGAGAGTGCCATGTATTCAGCCTCTGTGGTCGATAATGCTGGCGTAGGTTGTTTCTTTGAATTCCATGAGACTGCTGCTCCTGCCAGTTTGAAGATGTATCCAGTGATTGACCTCCGATCATCAATATTATTTGCATAATCTGCGTCCGCGTGACCGATGAGGGTCGATTCCGCTACCCTGGTAAACACTAACTTCATGTTTGTGGTACCGCGAAGATAGCGAAGAACTCTTTTGGCTGCAGACCAATGAGGTTTCCCCGGATTCGAACTAAAATGACTGAGCACTCCTACGGCATGGGCGATATCCGGTCTGGTCCCCAATTTTCCAATGACAGATTGGTACGGGATGTCGCGCACCTCGTTTTTTCGGCTTCAGTCGATGGTTCCATCAGCTTTGACAAAACCTGATTTCGATCCAAAGGTGTAAGAACTGGCTTGCTATCGTGCATATAAAATTTTTGCAAGGTAGTCTCCACGTACGTCGCTTGATCAAGATTAATAGTTCCCTTCTCACGGTTACGAAGGATACGAATCCCTAGTATATAGTGGGCCTCTCCAATGTCCTTCATTTCAAAATGTCTATGAAGCTCACCCTGTAGCCAGGTTTTCAATATCGTATCGTTTGAGAAGATGAGTAGATCATCATACGGCTACTATAAGAATTTTCAAATCTCTGATGATGTGATACACGCAACAATCGAATTTTTCGCCGGTCATTCCAATCCCGCGAAGCATCGAGTCTAACTTTGTGTACCAGGTTCTGCCGGCTTGTTTTAGGCCATACAATGCCTTCTTCAATCGGCAGACTAAAATTTTTCCATCTTGAGAAGTTTTTTCATACAGTGGAGGTTGTTTCATATAGATCTCCTCCTCGACGTCGCCATTTAGGTAAGCCGTGACCGCGTCCATCTGGTCGATGTCCCAATCAAAAAGCGCTGCCAACGCAATCAGTAACCGAAGTGTGGTATACTTTATGACTGGCGCGAAAGTCTCCTCGTAGTCGATGCCATCTTTCTGGAAACATCCTTGGATCACGAGGCGAGCTTTATATCGAACGATGGAACCTTTGGAGTTTCGTTTCAGTTTAAACACCCATTTACTTCCAATGGCCTTACGTCCTTCCGGTAACTCCGTTAATTCGTAAGTCTGATTCTTAATGATTGAGTCATATTCTTCTTGAATGGCTTTCTTCCATTTCTTAGAGTCTGGACTTTCCAATACTTCTTTCAGCGACTGTGGATCAGTCTTCTGGAATTCGATGTTCATTTCAGCTTCGAAATTTAGGTATTCATCATAGGGTCGAACTGGCGGTCTTCGATCCCGCGGTGGATTTCGCCTCGGGATTTTTAGCTGGATCGATACCTCTGGATTGTCTGTTTCTTGAGGTGCAACTTCGCCCTCCCCTGGTCGAGCGTCGACCAAGTTAGGCACCTCCACGACTTCCACTGCTCTTGGGGGTGCAGCGACGGTTTCTGTCGCTGTGTCCGTGGTTGTGTTTACTTCCACAAAGAACGGTGTTGAGTATTCTTTCGGTTCGTATCTTTTCGCCGTCTGTGATTCGACGAAGATCACGTCCCGTGCAATCGTTAGGGCATGGGTCTTGGGATCGATGAGTCGGTAGCCTTTTGTCGTCTGGCTATAGCCAACGAACATCAGCTCCTTCGATTTAGGGTCCCATTTCTTACGCTTTTCTTTTGGAATGTGCGCAAAAGCCATACAACCAAAAACACGTAAATTAGTAAGGTCGGGTTTAGCACCCGTCCAGGCTTCGTAGGGTGTCTTGTCTTTCACTGCGATGGTAGGCGACCGGTTTTTCAAATAACATGCTGTACTGACTGCCTCCGCCCAATATTTCTTTGGTAGATTTGCATCAACCAGCATTGATCTTGCCCGCTCAACCAGTGTTCGATTTACACGCTCCGCCACGTCATTCTGTTCAGGCGTGTACGGCACGGTCGTTTGGTGCACGATTCCTTCTTCCTTCAGGAAAATCTCCAAACGCTCGTTGACATATTCTTTCCCATTATCAGTTCTTATCTTCTTGATGGCTCTGTGCGTCTCTTTCTTGTACTGTGCCTTGAACTGCTTGAACAAATCCAGCACGTCATTCTTATTCTTGATAAAGTAGACGAAGGTCATCCTCGATCAGTCGTCGGTCAAGCAGAAAGTATAACGGGCACCGCCGATCGAGCTTTCCGTCATGGGCCCGCATAAATCTGAATGAACGAGTTCTAGAAGTTCAGTACCTCGTTGTACCTTTTTCTTAGGAAACGATTTTCGATGATGTTTCCCCATTATGCATGGTGCGCAAACTCTTTGGTCTGGAACCTGCGTGAAGTTCGCACCTTCCGCCATTCCCTTCAAGCTACGCATCCCGCCGATGCTCAAATGTCCGAGTCGTTGATGCCAGATTGTAAATATCAACTTCACCGATACATAGTATATCTTCTCCCAAGCGATGTCTAGACGGTACAAACCATTTTCCTCGGTCGACTTGGCCAGTGTTTTGCCGTTGCTCTTGCATTTAATGACTGCGTCCCCATCAAATTTAACCTTTAGTCCGTCAGTTCGTAACTTCGAGACTGAAATTAAATTTTCTGTAAGATTTGGCACAACCAAAACCTGATTTAATCGAAGTGACGTGATTCGTCCGTTGACGTTGACAGGTAACGTGACATTTCCAATCCCACTGGACTGTAGTGTACCTCGTCCCGTATGTATACGTCTTGGTGGCTCAGTTTTAAAATTTTCTATCCAATTTACTTGGGCCGTCATGTGTGATGACGCACCTGAGTCGATATACTAGTCGCTCTTTTCTTTCGCTGTACCATCGTTTTATATATGTACATGCGCAGCTTCTGAAGTGTCTTTATATCCTTTCTTGACGTTCTTCTTCATATCGGGCTTCTTGTCACCCCAACAGTCTGCTGTCTTATGCCCGATTTTTCCGCAGTTGTTGCATTTTCCCTTGAAACGCTTCTTTCCCTTGGAAATGTGAGCAGATTCTGACTTTGCTGCAGTCTTGTCCGCTTCTTGCAACAACCTCGTTACGACGAGATCAGTTGTAATCGTCTTTCCGCAATTCTCGAGGGCCATAATTAATGGATCATAAACTTTAGGTAAACTAGTAAGGATAATATCGGCCAGGATCTCGTCTTGAATTTCCGATTCGATCGCCTTAAGCTTCGACGCCGCAGTTTTCTTTTTATTGAGATACTCGGCCATATTTTTGCAGTCATCAAAACGTATATTTATCAGTTCTGCAATTAATGTAGCTTTTTGAGCGAATCCTCGGTCTTCGAAACGTTCCTTCAACACATCCCATGCTGCTTTCCCCGATTTTTCTGGCAAATCTCGAATTTCTGTGTAGATATGCGGCTTAACACAAAGTCCAATTAGCCCATACGCCTTTTTTGACTTCACAGGGTCGTCCGCCATCCCTTTCGTACCATCAACAAAATCCCACAGGTCCTTTTCGACTAGGTAAAGTTCCATTGCAAATTTCCATTCGTTATATTTGGATTTTCCATCAAGCTTATCAAATGTAAAACCTGCCGTACCTTGTCCTATTGGATTCGTCATGATGATTGACAGTTCGTGTTTACGTCAACAATTCACACTTCTTTTTTTTGACTGTTTTTCTTGTCAAATGGTGAAATTTCTAGTTCACTTTTCTTTCCCCTTTCTGGCTAATTTCTTCTTAGTTTTAAAGTTGAAAATGACCAGGAAAAAGTCTCCAAATTCAGTAGGAAGTTTAGAAACCTGGGCCCATAACCTGTAGCGAGTTGACTCTGTGAAAACGCCGTGAAAAATGACCAAATTGCAGGAGTACTATATTCCAAACTCTTTGTACATTAAAATAAAAGTATGAATGATAAATTAAACAGTTTATTGACTTTCTGCATTCACAGGTACAACTGAATACATACAATGTAAATAGACGTAACAAAAATATATTATGACAACTAACTGTCACCTTTTTCTGTCATTATTAACAAAACAAATTATTACTGTAGTCATCGCCACCCAGAGTGGTAGAAAACAGCTAGGGACAAAACATCAAATTCCAACATCATTCATTCATTTATTCATTCCCTTATTCATCAATTCATTCATTTATTTATTTCTTCATTCATTTAATTAGTTATTTTTTCATCACTCATTTATGCATTTATTTATTCATTTATTCATTCATTTATTCATTCATTTATTTATTTATTCATTCACAATTTATTTATTCATTCATTCATTTATTCATTCATTCCTTTATTCATTCATTCATTCATTCATTCATTTATTAATTCTTTTATTTATTATTTTATTCATTCGTTCATTCATTCATTTAATCATTCATTTATTCATTCATTCATTCATTTATATATTCTTTCATTTATTTATTCATTCATTCATCTGTTTATTCATTCATTGATTTATGCATTTATTTATTCATTCATTTATTCATTCATTCCTTGATTTATTTATATATTCATGAATTTATTTATTTATTCATTCATTCCCTTAATCATTCATTCATTCATTTATGCATTTATTTATTTATTTAATCATATATTCATTCATTTATTCATTCATTTATTTGTCTATTTATTCATTCATTTATTCATTCATTCATTTAGTCATTCATTCATACATTTATGCATTTATTTATTTGTTTATTTATTCATTTATGCATTCATTTATTCATTTATTCATTTATTTATTTATTCATTTATTCATTCATTTATCCTTTAATTTATATATTCACCGACCCCAGTGGTGTAGTGGGCAACTTAGCCAACTCACGACCCAAGGGTCCCGGGTTCGAATCCCGGGTAAGGTATTGTTGTTTGTCTACGTCTTTATCATTTCATTCTCATCAATGAAACGAATAGAAGTTCAAAGTTACTAAAATTGAAGCAAAAAATAACTCACCCCCATTCAATCAATTGTAATAAGTTTGTAAAACTTTAAATACAATAAAGAATTATTATTATTATATTATTATTATAATTTATTTATTCATCCATTCATCATTTTTTTATTCATTCATTCATTCCTTTTTTCACTATTTCTTTATTTATTCATTCATTTATATATCCATTTATTCATTCATTTATTTATTCATTCATTCGTTTATTAATTCATTCTTTCATCATTCATTCATTTATTCATATATTTATTTATTTATTCATTCATTTACTCATTTATTTATTCATCCATTCGTTTATTCCTTTATTCATTTATTTTTTCAGTTATTCATTTTTCATTTATTCATTCATTCATTTATGCATTTATTTATATATTCATTCATTCTTTATTTATTCATTCATTCATTTATTTATTCATTCATTCATTTATTTATTCATTCATTTGTTCACTTATTCATTTATTCTTTATTCATTTATTCATTCATTAATTTATTTATTCACCATTCATTAATTCATTTATTTGTTCATTAATTCATTCACTCATTCATTTATTCATTCATTTATACGTTCATTCATACATTTTTTCATTCATTCTTTCATATATTTATTTGTTCATTCATTCCTTTATTCATTCATTCATTTATTTATTTATTTATTCATTCATTCATTTATTCATATACTTATTTATTCAATCATTCATTTATTCATTCATTCATTCATTTATTAATTCATTCATTTATTTATTCATTCATTCTTTCATTCATTAATTCATTTATTTGTTTATTATTTCATTAATTATTTATTAATTTATTCATTCAATTATTTATTCATTCATTCATTTATTTATTTTTTTTTTCATTTATTCATTCATTAATTCATTGATTCATTTATTTATTGATTTATTAATTCATTCATTTATTAATTTATTCATTCATTTATTCATTTATTTATCTATTTAATAATTTATTTATTTATTCATTTATTCATTCATTTATTCATTCGTGTATTAATACAATTATTCATTCATTTATTCATTTATTCATTCATTTATACATTCATTCATTCATATGTATATATTTTGAATTTATTGTATTTATTTTATTTGTATTTAATATTATTAAAACTTATTATTATTTTCAGTTATTCATTTATTTATTCCTTCATTCATTTATTTAGTCATTCTTTCATTCATTTATGCATTTGTTTATTCATTTATTTATTCATTTATTCATTCTTTCATTCATTCATTCATTTATTTATTTATTTATTCATTCATTTATTTATTCATTCATTCATTTATTCATTTATTCATTTATTTATTTATTTATTTATTCATTCAATCATTTATTCATTTATACTTTTATTCATTTATTCGTTGATTTATTCATTTATTTATTCATTCATATATTCACTCATCCATTCATTTATTTAGTCTTCTATTCATTGATTCATTGATCATTCATTTATATATTCTTTTATTTATTTATTCATTCATTCATTTGTTTATTCATTCATTGACATATGCATTCTTTTATTTATTCATTCATTCATTTATTCTTTTATTCACCATTCATTCCTTTATTCATTAATTCCTTATTTATTCATTCATCCATATATTCATTCATGCATTTATTCATTCTTAATTCATTTATTCACTCATTCATCATTTATTCATTAATTTATTCATTCATTCATTCATTCTTTTATTAAATCATTCATTCATCATTCATTCATTTATTCATTCGTTTATTCATTTTTAATTCATTTATTTTCATTCATTTATTCAATATTTATTTATTTATTCATTTATTTACTCATTTATTTATTTATTCATTCATTCTCTAATTCATATATTCTTTTATTCCTTCATCCTTTTATTGATAAATTTATTTATTCAATCATCATTTATTTATTTTTATTTATCCTTATATTTATTTATTTATTCATTCATTTATTTATTTATTCATTCATATAAATGAATTTATAAATAAATATATAAATGAATGAATGACCAAATGAATAAATAAATGAAAGAAAGACGGAATGAATGAATGAATGAATAAATAAATGAATTAGTGAATGAATAATTGAATGAATGAATGAAAGAAAAAATGAATAATTGCATGATTAAATGAATAAATGAATGAATAAATAAATAAATGATTAAATAAATGAATGAATAAATGAATGAATGAAGCAATGAACAAATGAATGAATAAATGAATAATGAATGAATGATTAAATAAATGAATAAAAGAATGAATGATGAATGAATGAATAAATGAATGAATGAATGAATGAATGAATAAATAAATGTATAAATGAATGAAGAATTAATAAATGAATGAAAAAATGAACAAATGTATGAATAAATCAAGAAATTAATGACGGAATGAATGAATGAAAGAATAAATGAATGAACGAATGAATAATTGAATTATTGAAAGAATAAATAAAAGAATGAATATATAAACGAATGAATGAATAAATGGATGAATGAATAAAAGAATGAATGAATGAATAAATGAATGATGAATGAATGAATGAATGAATGAATGAATAAATGAATGAATGAACGAATGAATAAATGAATGAATAAGCGAATGAATAAAAGAATGAATAAATGAATGAATAAATGAATGTATAAATGAATGAATAAATGAATGAATGGATAAACGAATATAACCTGTATTACTTCAATGTAAAATAAATATTTATGCAACTAGTACTACAATGTAAAATAAATGTGTATGCAACCAGCCTATATAGTGTCCTAAATAAAAATGTGTTATTCATTCATTCATATATCCATTTATTTATTCATTCATTTATTCATTCATTCGTTTATTAATTCATTCTTTCATCATTCATTCATTTATTTATTTATTTATTTATTTATTTATTTGTTTATTCATTTACTCATTTATTTATTCATTTATTCGTTTATTCATTTATTCATTCACTAACTCATATATTCATTCATTCCTTCATCCTTTTATTAATTTATTTATTTATTCATTCTTTAATTAATTTATTCATTCATTTATTTATTTAGTTACGCCTTTATTTTTTCATTTATTTATTCATTCATTCATTTATTCATTCCTCCATTCATAAATTCATTCATTTATTCATTCATATATTTATTCCTTTATTCATTTTTTTTTTCAGTTATTCCTTTATTCATTTATTCATTCATTCATTTATGCGTTTATTTATATATTCATTCATTCATTTATTTATTCATTCAATTGTTCACTTATTCATTTATTCTTTATTCATTTTTTCATTCATTAATTTATTTATTCATCATTCATTAATTCATTTATTTATTCATTCATTTATTTATTCATTTATTCATTCTTTCATTCATTAATTCATTCATTTGTTTATTATTTCATTAATTATTTATTAATTTATTTATTCATTTATTTATTCATTCATTCATTTATTCATTCTTCTTTTCATTTATTCATTCATTCATTGGTTCATTTATTTATTGATTTATTAATTCATTCATTTATTAATTTATTCATTCATTTATTTATTTATTTAATCATTTATTTAATTATTCATTTATTCATTCATTTATTCATTCGTGTATTAATACATTTATTCATTTATTTATTCATTTATTCATTCATTTATACATTCATTCATTCATATGTATATATTTTGAATTTATTGTATTTATTTTATTTGTATTTATTATTATTAAAACTTATTATTATTTTCAGTTATTCATTTATTTATTCTTTCATTCATTTATTCATTTCCCTATTCATCAATTCATTCATTTAATCATTTATTCATTCATTTATTTATTCCTTCATTCATTTATTTAGACATTTTTTCATTCATTTATGCATTTGTTTATTCATTTATTCATTCATTTATTCATTCTTTCATTCATTCATTTATTTATTCATTCATCATTTATTTATTCATTCATTTATTCATTTATTCATTTATTTATTTATTTATTTATTTATTTATTTATTCATTCAATCATTTATTCATTCAGACCTTTATTCATTCATTCGTTGATTTATTCATTTATTTATTCATTCATATATTCACTCATTCATTCATTTATTTAGTCTTTTATTCATTGATTCATTGATTCATTCATTTATATATTCTTTTATTTATTCATTCATTCATTCATTTGTTTATCCATTCATTGACATATGCATTTATTCTTTTATGCACCATTCATTCCTTTATTCATTAATTACTTATTTATTCATTCATCTATATATTCATTCATGCATTTATTCATTCTTAATTCATTTATTCACTCATTCATCATTTATTCATTTTTTCATTCATTCATTTATTCTTTTATTAAATCATTCATTCATCATTCATTCATTTATTCATTTTTAATTCATTTATTTTCATTCATTCATTCATCATTTATTTATTTATTCATTTATTCATTTATTTACTCATTTATTTATTTATTCATACATTGATTTATTTATTCATTCATTCACTAATTCATATATTCTTTTATTCCTTCATCCTTTTATTAATAAATTTATTTATTCAATCATCATTTATTTATTTTTATTTATCCTTCTATTTATTTATTTATTTATTTATTCATTCATTCATTTATTTATTTATTTATTCATTCATTTGTTAATTTATTCATTAAATTTAATATTAAAAATAAACAAAATAACGCATTCATGTCCGAGATGCTTGAAGGGATTTGTGAAAAAGGATTGCATGCTTAAACATTTTTATGCACGGACGTATCATAATTTGACAATTATACACGAATTTCTTTGACATAAACGTCATTTTATAGCCCGCGGGACTCATTATAGCCCGGCGGGCTATAATGAAACGTCAAACCAAATTATAACCTACATTATAAACAATTTAAACAGGCAACATGAAAAGTTTTTATTACTAATCGAAAATTTTTATATTCTTTAATGAAAAATGAAAATTAATATTGTGATATTTATATGGAAAGCACGGAGATACACAAAATAAAACTCAAATGACAGAACTAATAAACAAACAATAAACTGTTGTTTTCCGCTTTCATAGCAACACTAGATACTGGATGTACAAGGACAAATTCTTTTCGATACAATTTTTCTAACACTCATAATTTGAAAATTTTCGTCCGTGCATAGCGTAACTTGCTTTTATGGCCTTTGACGTGTTTTTATCCCTCGGCTTACGCCTCGGGCTCAAAATCCCGCCTCAGGCCATAAAAGCCTCCTTACGCTCTTGATACATAAATAACTATAAAAAATGTGTATTATAATACAGATACTTTTTACCTCCCGCTACCCTTGGTAAGGGAGGTATAGGGATCGTGCTAAAAATCACATATCGAGATTTTAGTAAATGACCACGTTTTAAGGTCCCTAGAATCCATTTTTAACATTTTCACAATGATGTCTGTATGTGTATATGTGTGTGTGTGTGTGTGTGTGTGTGTGTGTGTGTAGGAATTTTGTTATTGCTCTAACTCAAATGAATGAATGAATGAATCAGAGAATAAATGAATCAATGTATTAACGAATGAATGAATAAATGAATGAATGAATAAAAGAAAAATGAATGAATAAATGAATGAATAAATGAATGAATAAATGAATGAATGAATAATTGAATGAATGCATGAATGAATAAAGGAATGAATGAATAAATTAATAAATGAATGAATAAATGATTGAATGATAAATGAAAAGAATAAATGGACAAATAGAAGAATGAATGAATAAATGAATTAATAAACGAATGAATAAATGAATGAATGAATAAATGAACGAATGAATAAATGAATGATTGAATAAATGAAAGAATATATGATTGAAAGAGTGAATATATGAATGAATGAATGAATAAATAAATGAATGAATAAATGAATGACTGAATAAATAAATAAATAATGAATAATTAAACGAATGAATGAATGACTGAATAAATGAATAAATAAATAAATGAATGAATGAAAGAATAAATGAACAAATTAATGAATAAATGAATGAATGCATGAATAAATTAATAAATGAATGAATGAATGAATAAATAAATGAATAAATGAATTTATAAATAAATATATAAATGAATGAATGACCAAATGAATAAATAAATGAAAGAAAGACTGAATAAATGAATGAATGAATAAATAAATGAATTAGTGAATGAATAATTGAATGAATTAATGAATAAATGAATGAATAAATGAATAAATAAATAAATAAATAAATAAATGATTGAATAAATGAATGAATAAATGAATGAATGAAGCAATGAACAAATGAATGAATAAATGAATAATGAATGAATGATTAAATAAATGAATAAAAGAATGAATGATGATGAATGAATAAATGAATGAATGAATGAATGAATAAATGTATAAATGAATGAAGAATTAATAAATGAATGAAAAAATGAACAAATGTATGAATAAATGAATGAATAAATAAAGAAATTAATGACGGAATGAATGATTGAATGAATGAAAGAATAAATGAATGAATGAATAATTGAATTATAGAAAGAATAAATAAATGAATAAATATATAAACGAATGAATGAATAAATGAATGAATGAATAAAAGAATGAATGAATGAATAAATGAATGATGAATGAATGAATGATGAATGAATGAATAAATGAATGAATGAATGAATGAATGAATGAATAAATGAATGAATAAATTAATGAATAAATGAATGAATAAATGAATAAATAAATGAATGTATAAATGAATGAATAAATGAATGAATGGATAAACGAATACAACCTGTATTACTTCAATGTAAAATAAATATTTATGCAACTAGTACTACAATGTAAAATAAATGTGTATGCAACCAGCCTATATAGTGTCCTAAATAACAATGTGTTATTTATAAAATAAATTAGTTTGTTTTAGGACCTGTTTTAATTTTTTTTTTCTTTAGGTATTTATACAACATATTTAAATAAAAAATATATAGAAACTAGCTGACCCGTCCCGGCTTCGCACGTGTAAAGCTAGAATAACGATTATCTACACGTGTACCAGTAATTTTTCACATTTTCCTCCGGAAACATGCGCTGCGTAGGGAGCCGGCAACCTCTATCGCATCGTACATGTAACAGGCTCCGCCCACTGCCCTCCCGATCCTCGCACCGCACCTAACAGGGCCCTTTTCTAAACATGTCTTGGGTACTTTTGCTTATGTACATATGATGCACGATATCTCTCCGACAAATATCGAAATATCTGCTAACGGTTATAACTTAACTATAGATACGAAGATAAAAAAAATTTAAATCATTCCCTATCGTACCGCTTTGAAAGATTATTTTTCAAAACCGCTAAAACATTCTTTATTTCTTACCAAAAGCATAAATAAGAATTTGTATATCCCTAACTTGAGAAATGATGAGTTCTCCATATAAATTTTGAACCGCTACTCACCCCCTTCAAGTTTTCTTTTCGCGAAAAAAAGTAGCCTATGTGCTTCTCCATGATCTAATCTATCTCTATACCAAAATTCATCAAAATTGGTTCAGCGGGAGAAATGATAAATTCTCCATACAAATTTTCATCCTCTATTTGACCCCCTTCAAGTTTTATTGTCGCGTCTCGTGTCAAAAGGTAGCCTATGTCCTCCAATGTCCAATATATCTCTATACCAAAATTCATCAAAATTGGTTCAACGGAAGAAATGATGGGTTCTCCATATAAACTTTCATACCCTATTTCACCCCTTTAAGTATTATTTTCGCGATAAAAGGTGGCCTATGTCCTTCTCTACAGTTCAGTCTATCTCTATACCAAAATTCTATTGCTTGTACTTTTAAGTTTTGTCTGTAGGTTGTGTTTTCAATTCTGTCCAGTCTTGTTTTCCCCTTTATTTTTCTCAAGAATCTCATTTCGATAGCCGTAATTTTTTCTTTTTGTCTTTGCGTTAATGTCCATGTTTCAGCTCCGTGTATGAGTATAGGCGTCACTACTTTCTTAAATATTTGTACTCTGATCTCTTTCGGCATTTCTTTCTTTCCTAAGAAGCTGTGTTTGATGCTATTGAATATTTTGCCTCCTGTTGTTCTTCTTTCTTTTATTTCTTCATCAAATCTTTTATCTTCTGAGATCATTAACCCCAGGTATTTAAATTTTTGGACTTGCTGTAGATTTTCATCGTTTTTTCTTTATTGTTCTTCATGTTTAATTTTTGTAGCGCTTTATCATATATTTCTATATTCCTTGTTAAGGTTTTTTCGTCTTCTGCTATGATGATCATGTTATCTTCATAGCATAGTTCTGCTATTTCCAATGTTCTATGTAGTATTTCTTTACTTCTTTCTTTGTCTCTTTTATTCCTTCGTCAAGAATTAGCGTAAACAGAAGCGGGCTCAAAATGCATCCTTACTCCGGCTGTAGTTTCAAATGTATTGGAGGTCTCTTGTTTCACTCTTACATAGCTCTTAGTCTTTGAATATAGGCTCTGAATTTCTGTTATTAACGTATTTGATATTCCCCTTTTTCTTAGCGTTTTCCATATGTCTTCTCTATTGATTCTATCAAACGCTTTCTCTAGATCAATGAAGCACACATGTACGTTTCTCCCTTCTTTTATTGCCTTTTCCTTTATTTGTCTTAGTATGAATATCGCATCATTTACTCCTCTATTTGGTATAAAACCAAATTGAGTTTCCTCTAACGATTCTTCCAGCTCTGTTCTTAGTCTACTCTCCAGGATTCTTGCATATATTTTGGCCACTGTGCTTATTAGGGTAATTCCTTTATAGTTCTGGCACTGTCTGCTATCTCCTTTTTTAAATATTGGTGTTATGATACCTATTTGCCATTCTGTTGGTGTTATTCCTTTTAGCGCTTCATTCATTATGTCTTTAAGTTCCTGTAGTGCTGATTCGGATAGTGCTTTCAGCATGTCTGCTGTTATTTTGTCATGCCCGGGAGCTATTCCTCTTTTGGTTTTTCTTATTGCTTCTATTATTTCTTTCAAGCTTATTTCTTCTTCTTGTGTTATTTCTGTTTCCTTTGTTCGTGTGCGATGGCTTTCTTGTTGTTCTTCATCTTTAGTATCATTTCCTTCTAGTAGTTCTATGAAATACTGTCTCCATCTGTCCATTATTCTGTCTTCTTCTACTATCGTCTTTCCTTCCTTATCTTTAATGTTCGTAATTGTTGCTGTCTTCTTTTGTTTTATATTTTTAAGTGTTCCAAAAAATAATTTCTGGTTTTCATTGTATGCGTTTTTCATTTTTTCACCAAATTCTCTCCATGCTTTTTCTTTTTCTTCCTTTATTACTCTTTTTACTTTTTTCCTTTGTTCTTTATATTTTTCATAGTCAATAGGTTCTTTCGTTTGTAGATATTTATTCCACTTGTTCTGTTTTCTTTGACTGCAACTTTTACTCTTTCCGACCACCATCTAGTTTTGTTTGTGTTTCTGTTCACTATTCTAGTCGTGCCGCAGCTTTTTTCTGCTGCCTCTAGTATTGTCTTTTTGAAGTTCTTCCATTTCTTTTCTATGTTTCCTTCTTTTTCTTTTGCTTTTTTCTTAAACTCTTTATTGACGTTCTTTTGAAATTTTTCTTCTATCTCTTGTCTTCTAAGTTCATGACATTTTATTTTCTTATTTACTATCTTTCTTTTGGTTTCGTTCTTTGTGATTACTTCTTGATTTAGTATCATTGTTACAAGGAAATGGTCGCTTCCAATCTCTGGTCCTCTTTTTACTTTTATGTCTTTTGCTCTATTCCAGATGTCTATGTTAATTAGGAAATAATCTATAATCGATTTTTCATTTCTGCTTATAACTTTTATTTTATGTATTTCTTTGTGCTTGAAGTGTGTATTTCCGATTTTAAACTCATTCTCTAGGCAAAAGTCTATTATTCTTTCCCCGTTTGTATTCATCACATCCTCTCCATTCCTTCCTAAGCACCACTCTATTCCATCATTCTTATTTCCTACCCTCCCGTTAAGGTCTCCCATTATTATTACTCTCTTTTCACTTCTGTCTACTATTTCTTGTAGTTCTTTAAAGAAGTTATCTTTTTCTTTTTTCTTGCGTCCTCGTTTGGTCCATAGCCCACAATTAGCGTGTATTCTTCGTTTTCGTCTCCTTCCTTAACATTTATTGATAGTAGTCTTTCGTTCAATAGGTTTTCTTTTGAAACATATTTCATCTTATCCTGTTTAATTAAAATTGCCACCCCTGCCTTGGCGTTTTCTTTTTCCGATACTCCTACCCAGTACATCCAATATCCATTTTGAGTCTTTGTGATTCCTTTGCCTTTCCTCTTTGTTTCTGTTATACCCACGTAATCCATATTCATTTTTACCAGTTCTTTTGTTAATTCATATTCTTTCCCTGTTAAACTTTTTACATTCCATGTTCCAAATTTTATTATTTTCCTTGGTTTATTTACTCTATTTTTTATTTTGCCCTTCCCGTACTTAATTATTATGTGTTTTGTTGTTCCTTATCGTATCCTTTTCCTTTGCTTGCGACGTCTTTCCTTTTTGTTGCAATTTTCCTCGTTTTCCCTTAGTTTTTGACGCAGTACCTCCTTCTTTGACCTCTATCAGCTTCTTTTCTGTTTTGTCCCATTTCCATTCCTTTCCATTTATCGTTATTTTCTGATAGCCTATCTTCAATATGTCTCCTGCCTTTTTATTTTTCTCCGCTAACGTTTTATTTTCTTTTGTATTTCGCACTCGTTTCTTGTTAGTTCGTTGTTTATGAAAATTTTGTCCTTTAAGGTTCGTAGGTTCTTTTTATTCGCCATTACTTTTTGTTTATCTTGAAAATTTTTCATTTGTACCTTACATGTCTTCTCTCCTATCTTTAGTGCTTCCTTCACTTGTACATTAACTCCAATTTTCTTGTGTATGAAGTCTTCCATGGTGTTTTTTAGGTCTTTTCTGCTGATTGAGCCTGTTCTTAGCCCTACAATCACGAAATTATTTTTTATTTTTTCTTTCTCTAATCTCTCGATTCTCTCTTTCATGTCGTTCAATTCTTTTTTGATCTCTATGTTTTCTTCCTTCAGCTGTTCATTTATCTGTTTCATTCGTAGTAGTTCTTCTTGATATTTTTTCTGATCTTGTTTTATCTCTTTTGTATCATTCTTTATTTGTAATATAGTTTTCATTAAATCTCTTAGTTCTATTTTATCACTTTCTTCTTTTTTACTTTTGTCCGGTGTTCTCATATTCTTTTTACTTCTTTTTGTTATATCTTGTCCATCTATATTCTCTCTCTTTCTTTTACTGTCATCCGACGTGTAATCTTCTCTATCCGATGACATATTTACACAAATTTCCTGAGTACGGGCCTGACTAAATTTTTATCTTGTTATGCACGCTCTTGCTTCTCCGCCACTACTCTACGCTTGCTTACCGCTGTGTGTCCTTGGCTACTGTCTCGCCACTGTATACACTTTTTACTCTAATTTAGAGCTTCTGCTTCTAGACACTTCTCACTTCACTTTCTTTACTCACAACACTATCTTGTTTCACCAGAGTTTATTTATATCATATGGCCGCGAATTAATGCGTGATATCTTTCGTATATCGAATTTGACTATCGCCGCACGATCGACACGACCGTATTCACTGCCTGCCACAACTCAACTTTCGCGACAAAAGGTACTCTATGTCAGTGGCGTAGCGTGGCTGTTTTGGTAGGGTGTGCAGAAAAAGTTATAAATCAAGATAACACACATTTTTGTTTTACTTAATTATAATACATTTACAAAATGAAAGCAAAAAAAAAAAAATATTTGTACATTAATTCAATTCGTCGATTTTGACTTAAAAAAATTCTATTACTTTATCATAAAAATCATTATTTTGTTTTAATTTAAAAAGTAACTCTTTCTCTATAGAAATAATACTTAAATAACTAATGCCCGGTTTCACCAACATCAAATAAATCTTCAAATAGCTTATTCATTGAATAAGAGAAAAATATCGCATTGAAACCATAATGCAAATGACAGTATTTATTCTAGCTGTCATATTTTGATGCGATATTTTTTACTTATTCGACAAATAAGCTATTCGAAGATTTATTTGATGTTGGTGAAACCGGGCATAAGTCTTTCTTCACCCTGAGTAGACCTGCAGTATGTGTTTATTCTTTTTAGTGCAGAAAATGTGGGTTCAACAGAACTGCTTGTCCTGGGAATTGTCATTATTTACTTAAAGAAAATATCTATAGCATGAATGTAGTAATATCGAAGAAATTATTTTAATCAAAATATCCATGTAAATTGTTGAATTGCAACGTAAAATACTTTCGTGCGTAGCATAATGCATAAGTTAACACTGCAACAGTAAATCCATTCTCCCACCAGTTTAGATTCGAATGTTCAGTAGAACACTTCGCCGCCCGCCCACTGCATGTCCTAATGTTAGCTAGACGCTAGACTGGTCGTCAGAATTTCTCTCTGTAATATTTTCTATTTAAAATGTGCCAGTATAAAATGCATATAAATAAAAAAGATGTTTACTTTATTTTTTCACCTCTGGGTGTGCGGAGAACACCTTGAACACTATGACGCTACGCCACTGGTCTATGTCCTTCTCTAAGATTCAATCTATATACCAAAATTCATCAAATTTGGTTCAGCGGAAGAAATGATGAGTTCTCCATGTAAACTTTCATCCCCTATTTCACCCTTTCAAGGAAAAGGTAGCATATGTCCTTCTCTAAGGTTCAATCTATCTCTATACCAAAATTCATCAAAATTGGTTCAGCGGTTTAGGCGTGAAAACGTAACAGACAGACAGACAGACAGACAGACATACAGACAGAGTTACTTTCGCATTTACTATAGTAGTATGGATATTACTCATTTATATGTAACAGGAAATGCTATCTCTTTAAAATCTATCTTCAAGCAAACATATTCAGAGAAAAATGTATAAAAATATTACTCATTTATCTGTAACAGAAAATGTTATCTCTTTATGCATTAATAATAAATTAATTTTATAAAATTATAAATTTATTGTAAAATTAACAGAGCCATGGTATTCCTCATGTGCCATTTAGTGGGGAAAGATAACCGACTCGGCACCCCTTTAAGAAATAATAAAAAACGTAGCATGCAAAATAGATTAATGTTATCTGAAGCAGGGAATGTTATCTCTTTATGCATTAATAATAAATTAATTTTATAAAATTATAAATTTATTATAAAATTAACATTGCCATTGTATTCGTCATGTGTGATTTAGTGGGGAAAGATAGTCGACTCAACACCCCTTTAAGAAATAATAAAAATTCCGCATGTAAAGTAGATGGCTGTTAGCAGGAAATGCTATCTCTTTAAGTAATAATTATAAATATTACAAAATTATAAATTTATTGTAAAAATAACACTACCATCGTATTCCTCATTTGCGATTTAGTGGAAAAAGACACCGTACTCGACCAACCCCTTTAAAAAATTATAAAAACAACTTAAAGAAATCTTAAGAACTGATAAAAACGTCTTGAAGAAATTTTAAGAAATGATAACAACGTCTTGGGAAACTGTTACAAACTGATAAGAATATCTTAAAGAAATCTTAACAACTAATAGCAACGTCTTCAAGAAATCTTAAGAACTGATAACAACGTCTTGGAAAAATCTTACAAACTGATATGAACATCTTGAAGAAATCTTAAAAACTCTTGAGAACCAACTTAAAGATGTTCTTAAAATCTCAAGGTTCCTGTGACATCACCATCGTGTATTACGTCACAAGGCAGCCATCTTGTTCTATTACGTCACTAAATCCTTATCTTTAAAATCTTGTGACGTCATCAATCCTTATGTTTAAAATCTCTTATTTTTGACGTCAATCTTAGATCGTTATCTGAGTCAGAACCCGTCAATTACACCTACTCCCATGGATGACGCTAACGAACTTATAACTAAATATTATTACATAACCACATGCTATTCAGTATGCTCGAACTATGTATCCGAGAAATAAAAAAAATCAATAAATTTCCATCATGGTTCAGCGTAGAACTAATAGCAAAAATAAGGAAAACGGAATAGTACAGACAAAAAGTTGCCTGCAATATTACTAACAAAAATAAAATTCATTTAAAATATAAACAATTTAGAAAAGAAATTAAATCTTTAATAGGTAAATGTCATAACGGTTACACTCATAATGTTAAAAATAATATAAAATAGTTATTTTCGTAACAAGTTATGAAAAATACCAAATATCATGCGAGTGTAAATTGACGCACGACGCGTAGCGAAATGCAAGTCAATACACACGAGCTAAGATATTTGTATTTCATACAAGTTATGAACATTATTTTTTAGACGAGCTTAAATAAATTTAACTTTTTTTACAAAACTGAAATTTAGGTTCAAACGTACGGACAGCTGACAAATGAATAATGTATACATATAGCCAGAAAATAATGACATAGTAACCTAGCAACCGTGTCAACTATTACGATATGAAATATATCGTAACACTAATGTCATAAGTTCAACTTTCAGTGTTAGGATACTACGTTGATATGTCATACTTATCACAATGGTCGTCTAAAAGAAATATATCATCACGGAATATTATCCATTACTAGGTGTGCCATTAATTACAACACATATAGACTTCGGTAATGATGACGATATATTTTACCGTGTGGGCGCTTACAAGGCGTCACCTCACGGGCACTCATAGCTGGTGAAAAAAAAAACTAGATTCAAAAAACTTTAGGTCGTTTATTAAAAGAAAACATAGTAATTTTAATGCAGCATCTAGCTTCTTATATGACAATAGAAAACTTGTTAATAACCAAGAAATAGCAAACAATTTCGCCACTTATTTCCAATCTACCTTACACAGAGCAGATTTAAGTAAAATAATTGTTGAAAAGTATAATTTGCCTTCGTCTTCAATTCAAAACGTTACAGAAGAAGAAATTTCGACTACTATTCAATCTCTAAAATCGAAAGAAACAAGGGGCCCAGATAATACATATTTCTATAAAGCATACAATAATTTATGTTCCCTTCACAACTGCTATTTAAGTTAGCCTTGAAAACAAATACTTTTCCTAGTCTGATGAAAGAAGGAATAATATCTCCTATCCAGAAAGGCGGAAATCCTAAATTTATATCGAATTACGGGCCATTCACAATATTAACATCCTTATTGAAGATATTTGAAAACAATAATCTTCAACAAACTAAACTATCATGTAAATGCCGCAATGATACCTTAACAACAGGGCTTTGCCAGTAAAAAGTCCACGGTATCTAACATTTTATTTTTTGGCAACGATGTAGCTAAGAACGTAGATAAAGCGATAAAGGTATACAAACAGACGTAGTATACACAGACCTAGCAAAAGCACTTGATAGACTTAACCACAATGTATTAGTAGCTAAATTAAATGCTTGTTGCCTTGGCAAAAATTTAATAGAATTTTTAGAATCCTACTTGACAGATCGAAAATTTGACTGATTCTTACAATTTTTCACCATCTGGTGTACCGCAAAGGTCGAGACTAGGCCCTTTACTTTTTGTTATATTCATAAATAATATAAATAATCACATTCAGATATCCTAATACCTATTATACGCAGACGATTTAAAAATATATAAGAGAATCACAACACCGGGTGATAGGTATGACCTCCAAAATGACGACTCACTGCAATTCTATTGCAAAATATTACTGTTTACAACTAAATGAAACTAAATGAACAAGAATGTCGTTTACCAGGAGTAAAACTATTAACAATGCACAGATAGAAAGAGTTTCCTATATTGTTAACTTAAGAGTCACTTTCACCAATTACTTTAAATTTATAAAACATATTGAAACTTGTGTGAGCGGATGTTACAGATTACTGAGCTTTATAACAAGATCTTGTAAATTGTTTAAAATTAGCATATTCATTTTACTTTTCAATAGATCTAAATTAGAATATGCTTCCGTCATCTGGAATCCTCTTAACAGCATCATGAACAGAGAGGATTGAAAAAGTTCAAAAAATTTTTTTACGTTGTATGTACGTTAAAAATTATTATGTTTCATCATTTATGATATCATACATGTAAGATAATTATTGAGAGACTTTAATGTATCATCTTTAGAAAAGCGTAGGCAAATCATTGACGTAATCTTTATATTTAATGTTATTCATAATAATATTGACGTTGTTGAAATTCTTTCTTCACTTCCATTCAATGTACACTTCTTTGCAATAAAATTAAGCACACAAAATATTCACACGATCTCATAGCTCAGTTGCTAGAGTGTCCGATTAGATATCGGAAGGCCCTGGGTTCAAATCCCAGTGAGATTCATGTATTTTTCACAAATCTGACTTCGTTATTTATACAATTTAATTTGAACATTTAACACTGTTTATTGTAACTAAGTTACAAAAATGTGACTGTTGAAATACATCTAAACAGTTATTTACACAAAAATATTTTATAGTTTAAAGTGGACATGATAAGATGCCTAGTAACGAAAATATGTAAATTTGTCATTTTTTTCTTTTTTTATATGGTAACATATGTTGAAAATAGTTTCATCTTTTTGCTTATTTTATGAGCTTTTCAATGATGAATTGTAATAGTTTTTTTCATTTGTTTCTTAATAATTTCCAATTTTTCACCCCAAAAAATTATCAAATCATCTTTTATTCATGTGTAAAACAAAAGAATATAGACTTGTTATATGTCGTTGAAAAGCTTATTAAATAAGCAAAAAGATTAAACTATTTTCAACATATATTGCCATTTGAAAAATCATATGTTTGTTCTCGAGAATTATAAAATTTTCAAAAAATCTAATTACGCCATTTTATTTTACCTAGAAAACGGTACAAAATTTGTTAAAACATTTTTTCTCTTACTACCATAATAAATAAGTTGAGATATTTTAAAAATGAGCGAAAAACAAGTTTTTACCTGTAGCTCAAAAACGAAAGATAAAAAATTCCTGTGGTGACTATATTGAACTTTTCTCAAAAAGTTGACCTTGGAATATGCAAACGATTTTGCTCTATCAGTAATATTTCCCGAGATACCCAAAAAAACAACGAAAATGAGACAACCTGAACATTTACCAAACGATATGTTGACGCTAAGTGCTAGTGCTAAGTAAGTTTTCTATTTATTTACTAATTTTATAGCGATGGTGTTTGTCATTCATTGAAACTGATGCTAAGCAATTAAAATAAACCCGAATTATAAAACATAAATTTGCAAAAAAATAGTCGGAAAACTTGTGCTTAATTTTATTGCACAGAAGTGTACCTATTATGAAATAGAGGAAGCGTGTTTAACATAAAACAGTACATGTCAGCTCATGTAACTGAAAAATGTAAACGAATTTACTGTCCAATATAATATAATATAACATAATATAACATAATATAATATAATATTAATACAATATAATATTAATATAAAATAATATAATATTTAATTGTAACAAGCCTTTAGATCTAACTGTAAGATTATTAAATATTATTGTAACTACGTAATATTACAATATTTTGAACTGCAATTTTGTAATTGGATATTAATCTGTAATTGTGCAGTATAAATAAATATTATTTATTGTTATTATTATTAATTATTACTAGATTTTTTTCGGTTTCAATGGAATAATTGCATCTTTGCTTAGATCGTCATTTTCCTACTTCACATACAGAGGAGGATTAAAAGAGAGCAAACATGTGTTGTAGGTTGGTTTGTTGTCTGTATTGTCTTTAGATTAGTCTTAATCGTACACATACGGTTGATGTACATGATGGAACAAATTCGAGTTCTCTATATGAAAAACTTTCTTATTAATGAACACAGGAATTTTTTATCTGCTTTAGTTTTCGAGCTACAGGCTATAACTCGATTTTCGCTCCTTTTCAAAAGGCAGTGGCGGCTATTCGGGTGAAGAAGATGAAGAGCAACTTCACCTGTTATTTCAGAAAACAAAATATTCTTAAAAAAATTATTTCACATTATTTTTTTTATTTTGTATTATAAAGCCTGAAATAAACATTAATAAAATTTAGAAATCAAATTATCCACTAAAAATTATATAAACTGATCGTCCGCAACCCGCATTACACGAAGAGTAATTCAAATTTTGAATAAACTCTTCACAGTTGCGCGCGCAGCTAGCGTTTATTGGCTAGATAGAATGGTTGCCATAGCAACGATGCTTCCCCCTCCGCTTACAGAAGCGAATGGTGAATACCACATTTCGAACTCTGCACCTCGTCTCCACATTGCAATTGATACATTGTAATTTGCTTGTTAAAACAATTTGAATAGTTATTATTTTATTTATTATAATTTAACTTATTTGGTAGGTAATACTAATATATTTTTAAGTGAAAATAAATTCACTTTAATAATTTATTGTTAATATTAATACTTTAACTCTTTAACAGATTGCACATTGTATATTTAAATCATCAGAATGAATCTGCATAATGTTATATGCAATTTATTGGAAACAGTTCTCTAGATGAATAGATGATAATAATGTATTGGCAAGTGGTCGGCCAATCCCAACATTAAATTTAAATTAAATAAAAAATGTTAAAAACTGTGGAAGAACGCACAATCTACATTTTAAATCTGCCTGGTACAATAAATTTTCCTGGTGATGTGGTAGCTTTTATTTGAAAAACTTTTTTGAAGGATAGGCGTATTGAGCTAATTTATAAAGTATGACTTAATAAATATAATTTTGTTTTGTTTATAAATATTTTTTTGATTTAAAATATATATTTGAAATTTATCGTACGTAATAATTACACCCCCCCCCCCCCCCCAATAATACCCCTCCGACATTCATTCTTAAATATCTCTTCACCTACTTTTCAACTCACGAGCCGCCACTGTCAAAAGGTTGTTAATAAATAAATAGTTAGTAAATCCGGTTATAAGTGGTCTTAAGTAACATCTAAAAAAGGTGATAAGGAAGAGTGCAGTAACTATAGACCTATAACCCTACTAAACATATCATACAAAATATTTGCCAACCTAGTTTTATTTTACAATTCTCCACTTCACCATCGCCAAATACTAACAATTCAGCTTCAGCTGCAGTCCAAGAAGATAATAATTGTAATTCAGTAATGAATGATTTTATTTTAGTTAATGTTATTGTAACAATATATAGGTGTTAAAAAGAAGGGTAAAAAATTGAGGGCATATACATTTCGATGTGCTTAGTTGAGAATAACTTCTCCAAAATTCTGACAATTACTTATTATTTATTTAATCCTTCAGCATTTTAATGCGCCACTGCCGACATATTTAATAATTAATAATAAAGAATTATCTAATCACATAACTGACGTTGAATGGTTGGCTAGAAAGATAAATTAATTCGTAATTATTTTTAATAAAAAAATCTTTTCAGCCAGTGACAAATAAAATGTTAACTTTAAAAATTAAAATTATTTTTTCCGAATTTTGGAAAAAATCTTTTTGATTTCGAATCAACATATCGAAATGTATATACCCAGAATTTTTTACCCGTCTTTTTAACACCCTGTATATTACAATAACTTACCTGTTTCTATGTTTTTACCTCCCGCTACCCCAGGTGAGGGAGGTATTATTTCTTTTGGATTTATGAAGTGTTACTTATGTCAAAAATCAAATAAATAAATGTCAAATAATGCAACTAACTTCTTACTTGTACAGATTACAATACAATAAATTGTATAGATATTTTACAAGCGAGTCACGAGAATACGAATTGCACACTATGGGCCCAATTTTCAATTTTCACTATCACTTGTTGCTATTCTGAATTGCAAAGTGATCTGATATAAATGACTGTAGAAGTGTGATTGTACGTATTTACCATAATGTTAACAATATTGCTTGAGCATAATAGGAAATTACGAATTTGGTGCATGTGTTTGCTGACATTTAACAAATAATATCATGACATTGCCAAGTGATATGATATAAATTTTGTTGGAAATACGATCCAGTCGTCATCTTCGGAACACGTAACCATGAAAGTGGTTGTTGTCACAGTTGTCAAATCAATTTAATGTCATGTAATTTCTATTTTGTATGTTATATTTTATTATTAAACTGTTTTGCCATACGTATTCTTGTTTCTGTATTCTTTTACACGCTCTGCTAACAAATTTATCATTTCATATCATATCACAATGGTGAAAATTGAGAATTAGGCCCAATATCTTAAACTATATTGTTTTTAGTATTGTATACGAAACAATATTGTTTTGTTACGAAAATTAGGCTGAAAGTCTTATGTTCGGGTGCTCAAGTCACAACCCTGTATAAACATATTTCTGCTATGCGAACATGAAAAGTTATATACACTGAAGAACTAACAGTCGACCACTGGTGAGGACATGCTACGTCACACGCAAAATTATGAACTTTAAAAATTCATATCGCTTACGTAGAATTTGCGCTAAATTCTTAGTTCATTTTGTTCTTCCAGAAAAAAAATTGGTATAGAACCCCATTAAAAATATGTACCTAATATATATAATAAATAATAAAAAAAATTCTAATCATCCTAATATTTTATATCTAAATAAAAATTACGTTCTAAACATTGTTTTTATACTTTTGTTTTATACCTACCTTTAAAATTTAAAATTTTTCTAGCAAATTTATTAAATGTTTGCAATTTTTAGGAGTTCCTATCCGAACTATGTGAAGAAATTATTTAACTAGAGTGATAATAAAAAAAGTTACTGATTTATTAAGATTTCTATTCGTCACTGTGTATACTGTATTTCTTGTTTAATAAAATATGAGCCCGAATACATATTAATTGCCCTGTTTGTTAAATTCATTTATCGTGACGTAAATAGTATTATTTCTAATAAAAATGGAGAAAGTTTTTATTTTTATTTAAAGTAAAGATATATCTACATTGTAACGTAACTTTAAATTATAGGTATTTCTAGCTTAATATAAATATCTAACAGTATAACAATAACTTAAATTTATTAACAAATTTCTATTATTTATGAAGATTTGATAATTCACCGATTATTTTTAAAAATTGCCGTAATTTTTTTATGGTGTCTAATTTCTAAACTCTGACAGGCAAATAACGTCAATTTTTTTCAAACTTTATGGCCCGTAGTCAGAACGCGGTTTTATCCTCGGTTCTAGACTTCAGTTCTAAATCGGTAGTCAGAACATTATTTTTAGCTGGTTCTAGGTCTAGTTACCATAGTAGCAATGTCAACATAGAACCGAGCCAAGATCCAGCACATCTTAGTTTTTCCGGTGTTTTATATAAAAAATATGACGGGCGTAGAAAATATTATTGCTGATATTGATGAATTACATAAAGCAGAAGAAGTAGTAAGATACAGAAGAACAAGAATCAGATTTCGTGAACGAATTAATCCACTAGTTAGTCTTTCGGATATTGAATTATATTATATTATTGCTTGTTAATAATTACAAATATATTAAATGACAGTTGATATTAATTTACTTTTTATTTTCGAAACTGTGAATACCAACCATAAAGTCTTATTTATATTTCTTATTTTCGTATCAGTAAATGAGCCTTAATTTTCGTAGTTCTGAATGAGCATTAAAGTTTTAACATAAACTGTTTAACAGTTTAGAATTTAATTTTATATTATTGCATTATTTTTTTTTTGTAACTATTAATTTTAATTTTTTCCTTTATTCGCTTCCATATTTTCTGCTTTTTCTTTATAATATTACATTCATTCTTACACTCTATTATATCTTTCCATTCATTCACATTCAATTAACAATTCTTTTTCTTCTGGTAGCCAATTTTCTATCCTCTTGTCCATGTTTTCTCTTAAAGAAGAACAGTAATATACTAGCGAAAACTCGGCTACGCCGAGTATTCCCTAGGGCTCCGCCGATAGTGTTTTATAAAAGTTTTACGTACGTGCATTCCGTCTAGGAACAATTTAAACGCAAAGTGCTGCCGCTAAGAGTCTTTCAAAATATTTTTTCCCGCCCACCCTAACAGCCCACGCAACCTGCCCACGCTATATACCACCCAAACGACCCACGCAACCTGCCCACCCAAACTGCCCACCCAAAATGCCCACGCAACCTGCCCACCCAAACAGCCCACGCAACCTGCCCACCCAAAATACCCACGCAACCTGCCCACCCAACCTGCCCACTCAAACTGCCCACCCAAAATGCCCACGCAACCTGCCCACCCAAACAGCCCACGCAACCTGCCCACCCAAAATACCCACGCAACCTGCCCACCCAACCTGCCCACTCAAACTGCCCACGCAACCTGCCCACCCAAAATGCCCACGCAACCTGCCCGCTCAAACTGCCTATGTAACTTGCCCACCCAAAAGCCGACCGAGCCGTCAAAATTTTGACATTTCAGCATGGCAGCCCTTGACGATACCTGTCATTTGATACTATACTCGACATGGTTCTGACAACTTTAAGCAAAAAACAAAAACCGATCGAGCTGTCAATTTTTTGACATTTCTGCATGACAGCCCTTGACGTTACCTTTCATTTGATACCAAACACGACATGGTTCTGACCAGTGGCGCCGACTCCGTGGGTGCTCCGGGGCTTCAGCACCCGACAAGAAAATTCGTCGGGTGCAGAGCACCCGACAGAATCATACAATGATTGATGAAAGAGAGAGAGAGAGAGAGAGAACCATATGCCATTAATTTTGCGAATTTCGGAAAATTTACGTTTTCATTACAGTCAGTGGTCAAAACATCAGATATAAATAGGTACCCTTAAATTTTTGCAATATTTTCGAAACACTATTTTAATTTTATTTATTGTTTCATAAGAGTTTATGTTTTTACTTGTACGAAGTAAAAAAAGTATTGTAATCGCGAAAATTTTCGGTTTCCAGATTTCAACGGAAATATCCATTTTGACCATCCCTGAATTCATTTTGACTAATTTTGTCGTGACGTCTGGACGTACGTATCTCGCGCATAACTGAAAAACGGGAAGCCGTAGAAAGTTAAAATTTTGTATTTAGGACTGTTATAACATCTAGCTGTACACCTCCCTTTTTGGTTATTATATAACTTTTGGAAATGGTACTTTTATATCAATGGGAATAACATAAAAGATTTTAGTTAAAATGGCCTACCCGGAAGTGGTACTTTACTTGAAGCCTATAATAGATTTTAATGAAAAACTATATTAAAATATAATCCAAAACTTTTAAAATTTAGTATATGCAACTTTTATATCAATGGGAATAACATAATAGATTTTAGTTAAAATAGTCTACCCGGAAGTGGTACTTTACTTGAAGCCTATAATAGATTTTAATGAAAAACTATATTAAAATATAATCCGATACTTTTCAAATTTGGTATTTAGGACTTTTATATCTATGGATATAATATAATATATTTTGGTTAAAATGGGCTGACCGGAAGTGATACATTCCCTGAATCTATTAACGATTTTTCTTGAATAAAATGGTTTTATTTTGATTTTAGAAATAAATGCTTCAAATAAAAGTTTTAGAGAATTGAATTCTGCGTCGAAAACATCAAGTATGATTAAATTAGCTCTTTGTATAAGCGAGATATGTAAATTTAAAAATTATGTACTTTTTGATTTCTGTAATTAAGTTTGCTATGAATTAGGACAAAAAATAAAGAATTTAATGTCAATGTTAAATTATGTCAAATACGTGCAATTTTATGATTGAGTCTGTTATAATACATATTTTAATTATTAACAAAATATGTATAGGTAGTGTAACAGGCGTACAAGGAAGTCATGTGGTGTCCACATCAGATATTTTATATATGTATACGTAAAACATATAAATATTTTTTAAAATTATCACATTTGATACTATTTTTCAAATCACATTTGCAATATCTCAAAAAATATATAGAATATAGAATACTACTTTTTAGGTTTCGAGCACCCGACAGAATTATGAAAAGTCGGCGCCACTGGTTCTGACAACTTTAAGCAAAAAACAAAAGCCGACCGAGCTGTCAAATTTTTGACATTTCTGCATGGCAGCCCTCAACGATACCTCTCATTTGATACCAATCACGACATGGTTCTGACAACTTTAAGCAAAAAACAAAAGCCGATCGAGCTGTCAAATTTTTGACATTTCTGCATGGCAGCCCTTGACGTTACCTTTCATTTGATACCAAACACGACATGTTTTTGATAACTTTAAGCAAAAAACAAAAGCCGATCGAGCTGTCAAATTATTAACATTTCTGCATGACAGCCCTTGACGTTACCTTTCATTTGATACCAAACACGACATGGTTCTGACAACTTTAAGCAAAAAACAAAAGCCGACCGAGCTGTCAAATTTTTGACATTTCTACATGGCAGCCCTCGACGATACCTCTCATTTGATACCAATAACGACATGGTTCTGACAACTTTAAACAAAAACATAAGCCGATCGAGCTGTCAATTTTTTGACATTTCTGCATGACAGCCCTTGACTCTACCTCTCATTTGATACCAAACACGACATGGTTCTGACAACTTTAAGTAAAAAACAAAAGCCGATCGAGCTGTCAAATTTTTCACATTTCTGAATGACAGCCCTTAACGTTACCTTTCATTTGATACCAAACACGATATGGTTCTGACAACTTTAAGCAAAAAACAAAAGCCGATCGAGCTGTCAAATTTTTGACATTTCTGCATGGCAGCCCTTGTCGTTACCTCTCATTTGATACCAAACACGACATGTTTTTGACAATTTTATGCAAAAAACAAAAGCCGATAGAGCTGCCAAATTTTTGACATTGGAATATTTGTTTTTTACTTAGTTATTTATGGGATGTTTGGTAACACTTTTGAAATGTACATGTATCACGGACATGAACCTTCAAAACTTTTAATTTTTAAATATAATGTTTTAGGGCCTTTTAAACTACTATGGAATAACCGCCCATTGCCATAATGTATGTTTATGAATTTAACTTTTTTCAAAATGTCCTTATTTTATAAATAATTCCATTTAAATGTTCTGATTGACATGTCAAAGAAACGTTCTTCGTCTTAAATTTTTCAAAGAAGACTAAATTTTTGATTTCAAATTGTTTCAAAAAGCCAAAATACGACCTTTAATAATTTTTTACACAAAAACTATGTACCGTACAGAAAAATAACCTATTACCAGGAAATCAAGTTGTGTTATGCTCTACAACCTGCAACTAATTTCATTAAAATCACTCGCACCGTTTAGTCTGTACAGGCGAACAAAATTTCGCCGATCGTCTTGATGAATTCAAATATAGATAGTGAATGTACCCGTTTAGAATAAAAGATTGAATTATATTATATTATTGCTTGTTAATAATTACAAATATATTAAATGACAGTTGATATTAATTTACTTTTTATTTTCGAAACTGTGAATACCAACCATAAAGTCTTATTTATATTTCTTATTTTCGTATCAGTGAATGAGCCTTAATTTTCGTAGTTCTGAATGAGCATTAAAGTTTTGACATAAAGGGCCGTAGTCAGAACACGGTTTTATCCTCGGTTCTAAGTCTGTTTTATGTAAAACCAGGACGAAGTGTTAAAACCAGTTTAAAACCAAGCGTAGTCAGAACGTAATTTTAAGTCGGTTCTAACAAAAATCAAGATCAACGCATTTTTGATCTGGCAACGTTGAAAACAGGTGACGTTTGAGGTTATAATTGACACAGGAAAGAAGTAAGAAATGAGGTTAAGCATTTATAAAATATTAAATACGGAATAAAAATTTATTATTAAAATATATAATACTGTTTTTTTTTAAGAGAAACATGGACAAGAGGATAGAAAATTGGCTACCAGAAGAAAAAGAATTGTTAATTGAATGTGAATGAATGGAAAGATATAATAGAGTGTAAGAATGAATGTAATATTATAAAGAAAAAGCAGAAAATATGGAAGCGAATAAAGGAAAAATTTAAAATAAATGGTTACAAAAAAAAATATAATGCAATAATATAAAATTAAATTCTAAACTGTTAAACAGTTTATGTCAAAACTTTAATGCTCATTCACAACTACGAAAATTAAGGCTCATTCACTGATTCGAAAATATAAATAAAATTATAAATAAGACTTTATGGTTGGTATTCACAGTTTCGAAAATAAAAAGTAAATTAATATCAACTGTCATTTAATATATTTATAATTATTAACAAGCAATAATATAATATAATTCAATATCCGAAAGACTAACTAGTGGATTAATTCGTTCACGAAATCTGATTCTTGTTCTTCTGTGCCTTACTACTTCTTCTGCTTTATGTAATTCATCAATATCAGCAATAATATTTTCTACGTCCTCCATATTTTTTATATAAAACACCGGAAAAACTGAGATGTGCTGGGTCTTGGCTCGGTTCTATGTTGACATTGCTACTATGGTAACTAGACCTAGAACCAGCTAAAAATAGTGTTCTGACTACCGATTTAGAACTGAAGTCTAGAACCGAGGATAAAACCGCGTTCTGACTACGGGCCAAACTGTTTAACAGTTTAGAATTTAATTTTATATTATTGCATTATTTTTTTTTTGTAACTATTAATTTTAATTTTTTCCTTTATTCGCTTCCATATTTTCTGCTTTTTCTTTATAATATTACATTCATTCTTACACTCTATTATATCTTGCCATTCATTCACATTCAATTAACAATTCTTTTTCTTCTGGTAGCCAATTTTCTATCCTCTTGTCCATGTTTTCTCTTAAAGAAGAACAGTAATATATATTTTAATAATCCGTATTTAATATTTTATAAATGCTTAACCTCACTTCTTACTTCTTTCCTGTGTCAATTTTAACCTCAAACGTCACCTGTTTTCAACGTTGCCAGATCAAAAATGCGTTGATCTTGATTTTTGTTAGAACCGACTTAAAATTACGTTCTGACTACGCTTGGTTTTAAACTGGTTTTAACACTTCGTCCTGGTTTTACATAAAACAGACTTAGAACCGAGGATAAAACCGTGTTCTGACTACGGCCCTATATGTCTTGTATTGTTAGTAAAGCTATGAATTATTTTGTTTGACATAAAAACAACAAAATATTTCAGAAAATATATCTTGCTATGTAGCATAGCATACGAACCACAAAATATCTATAAAATACCGATAATTGCATTGCTTATTATTTGTATTATATAATAAATAAATAAATATATCACGGCATATTACCCATTTCTGGGTGTGCCAGTATCTACAACACATGTAGACATCGGTAATGATGACGATATATTTTACCGTGTGGGCGCTTACCAGGCATCACCTCACGGGCACTCATAGCTGGTGTGGAGAGTGCCCACAGGGGTCACTTTTGTCCCATTTAAAATTGGAAATATTTGGCGCCTGTCGGGATCGAACCCGATTCCCCCGGGTTCGCGACCAGACACTCAGGTACACGGCCACGGGACCCCATGTATAATATCGTCGGTTTAAAGGTAAAATTCATTAATTAACATAAAGTAGTTTAGGAGATAATTGCGTTTAAGGTTAATTTTTAGTTTAAAATTAAAGTTTTCAGCGGTTTAAGCTAATGTTTTTAGAAAGTATTCTTTTACATTAGTTCTTCAAAATTTCTATAATATTTCGCATTTTTCATTATCAAGTTTCGGTAAAAAAAAAGAAAAAGTACTTAATGACTTTTAATTCTGAAATGTATAGTTTTTTTTAGTACTTAAACAATTAATTTATAATTATTTTTATTGCTTATTACATAAATGTGTAAAAATTAAAACTATTTCTGAACACTCAGTAATAAAAAATATATATCATTACTCTATGATAACGTAGTACACTTTAAATAATTTAATTATTCATATTCCTCGTCTTCAGTTTCTTCTATGTCTGGTTCGTGCAATCTTTCTGTAGTTTGAACGGTTGTTGTTGGTAAATTTATGTACCAGGGATGTAATTTTTCACTAGGTCATCTTTTTTGTTTTTAGAAATGGGTAGCAGTCGTTTATAGAGAGGCATAAGAATCGCACAATCATTTTTTCGAGGTCGACCTTTACCGACGACTAATATTTTTACCTCCCGCTACCCTAGGTAAGGGAGGTATAGGGATCGTGCTAAAAATCACATATAGAGATTTTAGTGAATGAGCACGTTTTGATGTCCCCAGAATACGATTTTAACATTTTTACAATGATGTCTGTAGGTATGTATGTGTGTGTGTGTGTGTGTGTGTGTGTGTCTGTGTGTGTGGATCATGTGGACACGATTACTCAAATACTATCAATCAGAAAAATTTGAAATTTTGTATACCCATTCTACACGAATGTGGGAAGAGCTCATTAGTTTTTAGTGCATATCGGATAACCGGAAGTATCATTTATACAAGCTTTTAACAGTTTTTCTTGTATAAAATTCATTGAATAAATTTTTTAGCAACTTTTACCAATACAAATTAAATATAATGGCACAATCTTCAATTCTACGATAAGCATTTAGTAAATAACTTGAAATAAGTTTAAATATTGAATTATAAAATAATTTATTTTTGTACATCACTTTGCCTCTGTGTCAAACAAAAACAATATTTTAATAACGAATTTGACATATTTCAACAAATGTCACTGTCACGAAGAAATAACATTCAAATTAGTAATGAAACCGTGTTAAGAAGAATTTAGTAGTTTAAATATGATTGTAATGAAATTAAGGTTTGTAAAAATAATATATTTTCCAACATACATAAATATTAGATATACAGGATAATTCGATTTTAGTTTGATGTTTGCAGCTCTCAAATATGAACGTGATTTCAAAGTGTCAAATAATAGTTTGCAAATACACATTTACGAAATGGATAATGTACGGCGAAGAATTTACACAGATTGCGTTTTAGAGCATAAGGAAGTTAGGTATTTGGTGATGATTTTGACAATAATGTATGTGTGACGATTTTTCCTTAAAATATATTAAGATCCGAAACTTCGCAAAGTTGGTATTTAATACTCTTATATAATTTGATTGCGTTTTAGAGCATAAGGAAGTTGGTGCTGATTTTGACAATAATGTGTGTTACGATTTTTTCTTAAAATATATTAATGATCCAAAACTTCGCAAAGTTGGTATTTGCTAACATATTTTTCAGGAAAAACATAACAAAATATAATCCAAAATTTCATATTACAAACATTTCTATTTATTGGAACAACAAAGTAGATTTTGTTTACAAACGATCAATGGAAGTGATACTTTACTTAAAGCTCACTGCTATTTTAAACATGGAATTGGCGGGAGGTCATGTGCTGGCCACAACAGATTTTTTTATACGGCGAGCAATGGTCATACCTATAAAATATTGTTTGGGGAAACGATTTATCAAATTTTAAACATTTGATTTTTAGCCAAGAGACAATATTTCCATCTTCGTCTTTGTTTCTATTTTTAATTGTATTGGAAGCCAGCATTTAAAGGTCCTTAAAGTCTGTGAATTTCATTTCGATTACTTTATACGGTTCTTTAGCTTCGGTATTTTTATTCTTGGAGTGAGTACTTTTACTCCTTTTTGATCGAGCATCCTTAAATATTTGAATCCAGTCATTCATCATGAAGGCAGTTTTATATCGCTTTGCATTTTCGATTGCGGCATGCATTGAATCGCATTCCATATGAGAATGGCCTGATTCTAAGAATTTGTGTTCAATAATTTTCAAATGAATATTTTGCACAGCATACAGCAAAACAGCAGCTACTTGTTGGTTTCTGTTTTGCCCCCCACATGTGTCAGAAAAAAGAGAAATTTCACTTACAGTAGAAGGTAATTGTTCAATGTATTTTAATAATATTGAGCCAATTTCGCTACTTCCTAGTTTCCCATATAACTAATTCCAGCAATAACAATAAGCATTGCTGCCATCACCCTCATAAATAGTTAAATTATAAACACATATTTTTCGGGAATAATAGAACTGCGACACGCTTGAATACGGAATTTGCAAAACACTTTGTAAATCTAAATTGGCTGTTATAAATGAATCATCATTTTTGGCCCTTAATTTATCATTGATTTTAGCTTCATTACATTCATTTTTTCTGGTAATATGTAGTGAGTATTCACCATTCATTTCTTGTTTTTTATTTGCATTAGCGACATCATATTTATTGCAAGTTGGATATTGATCCTTTTTTGGTTTGAAAAATGATAAATTAAATGAGGTGCCGAATATTCGCCTATACGTAAATTCACTAACTGCATTTACATTTTTTTCTTTGCAAAATTCCGTATACATTTCATACATTTTCAAAATTGACAATTTACAATCAAGATATTTTCTTTGGCTTGATTGTCTTACATAATGCGACTCCATACATGGAAAACTCTCAATGTGTTTCTTGTCTAATGCAACCTGTTCTTCATCAGTTTTATTACCTGGGATTTTTTTTACCTCGCTTGTCAATCCCTTCAAAGCATCCAGTAGAATCCACTCCTTTGATTGCTGTATTAATAGGACCATTCGATATACACAGAGTTTTTTCAAAAAAGTTTGCACATACTCGAAAACAACCCCTAATATTTTCTAGATAATACGCTTTCGATAACGATCGAGCACTACTGCTTGTTTCATCAACCTTTCTGCGCTTAGGAGTTGAAGTATGTATGGATTTAATTAAAAAATCTTTTTGACGTTTATAGTCAGCGAAAGCCCAATATGTACAGCAAATCTTACTTCGTTCCTCTTCAGTGAAATTATCTGTGCATTTAAACCCACACTGAGAACAGTTTACTTGTTTTGGAAGTTTAGGAGCGCATTCCTTCTTTTTGTTGCGATATGGCAGACAATTAGATCTCCTGATTTTAGTAACATTAACTTTCCATGACGAAGGATCTCTTTTTCTCCATCGTGTAGGTTTCTTAAGTGGTATAGCGCGCAGACCCTCATCTGAATCTGAAATGTGACATTGTTGTTCTTTATCGTAATCATCCGAAGAAAAATCATTTTCACTAGAAGAGTAATTTACAATACTCTGAGTCACAACTAACTCGTCTTCCGCATTTGTTTTCCCATCCACCGAAATCGTAGCTGGATTTTCATCCTCGATAATGTCAGGCATCGCAGATTTTATATCTTGTAAAATCTGAAATAAAATTTTAATAATAGAAAATGTTAAAATACCAACTTCAATAAAACTGAAAGATCATTGGTTTTAAAAGAAAATTGTCTAAAAATAAATTTACATTTTTGTCTCTCGCCTCTGAATTCATTTCATTCGAAATTGATGCTGGTTCCTCATTTTTATTGATATCTTCTATATTTTTGAAACTCTGTAACAGATTTTTAAGAAAAATATTAAAATGCCAAGAAACTTCATTCAATAAAACTGCCACTACCTAACAGAAATTATTGTAAAATTGATAGAAATAAACTTACATTTTCACCACTTTCTTCTGAATTTTTCTCAGTCGAAATCTTTGCCGAATCTTCATTATTGACAAGGGTTTTTGCAGCGTGGAAATTCTGTAGTAGATTATTAACAAAATTAATGAAATGTCTTACTTCAATAAAATTGCCAATAAAAGAAAAGTAAGGTTAGAAATAAACTTACACTTGTTTGATTATTAGATTCTATATTTTCTGGATTCAGTGCGAGCTGGAGCAGCAGCAGACTTCTCTTACTCATATTTATCTTTTTGCGTTATTGAAATTACAAATAAACTACACAGAATGTTCAAGAACACAAGTTCACTAAATACAAACACTATAACAAACTGTCGGTGAGCAGACACGAGAAGTAAAATTCAGTAATTGTTTCATGAGTTTTTCCTATCAGATGGTTATATTTATGACGTTAGTACATAGTGAATTTTCATACTAGATATCTCTTAAAAATACGTAACAGACGCACTTACTGACAATTTCCTATAATAAAACTTGATTCACAGATGGCAGTTAAGTAAAAATGTCATTTTCACAAGAAATGTCACTTCGTGAGTTTTTCCTTTAAACCGTCGATATATATTGCGCTAAATAAAATAAAATTTTAGCAATTAGGCCAACTAATATGGATTAGGGCTTGTAAACCCCAGGGCGTGAACAGTGTGTTTATTATTACGCCAGAATTTTCTTTCAATGTTTTATTTATAAATTATAAAGATGTGTATATGCAAATTACATGTTAGTCATATGGCTAGTAGCACAAGCCCTGTTTTAACTAAAACGCTGTTTTAAGAAATGTCAGATTTCATTATTTAATAACAAAAATAAATAGTATCAAATTTATCAAAATATGATTTTAAAGCAGAACATAGTTTGTATTCAAATAAATATTTTTAAAAAAATCGCTCTTTAAACATAAAGGTGAAATTAAATATTGAAATTTGTATTCGACATTTCTTAAAACAGTGTTTTAGTTAAAACAGGGCTTGTGCTACCAGCCAATGTTTTTCTTCTTAATATTATTCAACTGCGCATCAGTTACATAGTTTCAATACTTTATACAGATTCATGCTAGATAGCATTAGTTGTAGTTTTTACATTAGCGGGAAATACAAAATAAAGTATTGGCGGGAAACACAAATAAAGTGGGCATTTGGCAAAAACATGCTGGCCCGGGGGAACAAACAATAGTTATTTACATTCGAGTGCGTGTAAGTTGTATTTTACAGCGCGACAGCTTTGTTTAAGGCACAAGCCCTTAAGGCGAGTGCCTTATTAGCTGGAGCGCTGTAAAATACTTCACGCACGAGAATTGTATCAAATTTTTTGGCCGACGATAATGAAAATCACTTTTTTTAATGAGATAGGTTGTACTTCTGAAAAGGGTTAGTTTAAAATACTGGGGTTAAGTCAATTTCCAAATTTGATTTTACGTACCTTCATTAGAGTACTTCTTCTAGTGAAAATTTATTTTTAATAATAGACGTTGTTTATGACTGATAATATATTTATTTGCTGATGTTTTCTTCGTATTAAATAATAAGTAGGTGTCGATATTTGACATTTCAGCAATGTTCGCCTCGCGTATTTGACAGGTATATCGATCGGTGACTATGTCGGTAACGGCGGATTTTTACAATAATGACAGATGTCGCTGCCGTGATTTTGGTTTATAAAAATTAATTTTAAATATAGGAAATGTTAAAGTAAAAAAATAACTTAAGTAGGTAGTACTTTTTTACATGAACTTTATTATAGTAAAGATGATTTCTTTTCTAAATGCCCATAAACCTCCAGTGTATTTTGATTATTTTGCCGCATAGTTAGACAAGTTACACCACAGTAAGCGTAAAATGTAGGTTACACTTGCTGTGTATACAATTGTAAAGTTCCTATTACACTTCAGGAGGGCAAAAATAAATTTATGTCTCTTGAGATATAGGTAGGATACACTTTCGCAACTGCACGACGTACTGCACCATTTTTTGTTTTATCAGTAACTATTCGCACTTCATTGCCTTTACCACGATGCACTTCAGTTATTCGTCATAACTTCCACTGCAAAGGAGGCATAGTTTCTTCCTTGAGTATAACCATATCACCAATCTCCGGCTGCTGTCCAGAAGATGTTTGCCAACGAGTACGTTATTGTAGTTGGTTGATATACTCGTTCAACCACCTTTTCCAATAGTGTTGAACGATGTTCTGCATGCGTTGAAAACGAGAAAGCTGGCTTTGTAGTTTATCAATAAATGACGGGTCAGCTGGGTGTCTAATTCCCGTATTCATAGTCGGTGCTCAATCTCGAACTTGAGTATTACCTTGCCAAGCATTACTCCTATCGTGAACAATTTTTCTAGTTATATAACTTTGCGCTCGTGATATATTACTTTCATTACTCCTATCGTTCTCGACCTCAAGCACATCATATGTTTCATAGTCGAAAACTTCGTGAATTATCGGTTTTCTAGGGAGGATTTTAGAGAATTTGTAATAACTATGTTGATATATTTTGTAACGGCGAAAAGAATGAAGGACGCTGTTGTCCCTATTCGGTCGCCATTTTGTAATGACGTCCCTGCTCGTTCTCCATGCTGTCAAAGGGTTTGCTCGGGCGCCAATAATTCGGAAACACAGCATAAGGAGAGATGGTTGATCCTGTAAAGGACGCTCTTATAGCGTCGCTGAAAAGGATGGCTGGAACGTCAAAAAAGTGCTCGGGTAGCTTAGTGGAGACAGAGTTCGGCTTTTGACAATGAAATCAATTGTAATCATTTTTAATATTTTATTAAAATAAATTAAAATGAGAAAGTAATAAATATAACAAAGCAAAGTAACAATGAATCAGCGATACTTGCAGGATATTTCTCTACTATGCACGCTCAACAATGAACGGGCAACAATGGCACACACCAAGGTTGCGGGAACACGCTATGAACGAGTAACAATGGCACACACCAAAGTTACGGGAACACGGTACGGTTACAGTGTTGTCACTTTGAAAACACTCATTAACAATCGCGATTTCAATCTAAGACAGTGTTGACATACACCAACACTCATTGACAATCGCGATTACGGCGAACAGCGGCCAACACCACTGCACAAAACAACCGGCTACACCGGTACGGTCCACCTGCTGCACTCTCTCACGAGCTGCCGGCACAAACCAACAGCACTGAGTCAGAGGCAGCCAAGGTCATCCACAACCCGCTCACCTGGCCCTCACCAGATTCGCAGAAGACGGCACACACCATCTTAGACTCGTTGGAGAGCTAACGCTCCCTTGACACTCTCTGCCTGTTGCTAATGCTCGAGCTTCTATTTATACCCCGAAAAATCGTTAAAAATATCAAAAAAGGTTCAAACACGTTTTTACTCATCCTGCAAATTCTCGCCAAGTTTGAATAAAAAAATATAAAAAATACAGTTTCATGTAGGATTGAACCAACGATATCTAGCGTGCTGGTCAAGCGTACTAGCCACTCGACCACACAATAGCTGACAGATAAACAACAATTTTATGAACATTAGCAGTTATAACCAAAATACAACAATACATTTTACAACAAACGACATACAATATAACCACACAATTATATTGTATGCGTAAATCAAAACAATACAAACCAATAAAAAATGCAAAAATAATATTTTTACTTGTAGGATTTGAACTTTGATTTAAATAATCAAACTTTAGCAAAAAACTGACATGCTAACCATATGACTACAACGTTAAACATGAAGAATAAATTCAAATCTAGTGACCATCGTCACAATTTGTAAATTTTAATATTTTTCTCTCAAATCGTATATTTGACATCTACACCCAGGAAACACACACCTATATAATACATAACAATCAAGGATAAATCACATTACAATTCCTTCGTGCTTTGATTTATCCTTGATAGTTATATATCATATATGTGTGTGTTTCCTGGGCATATATATCACAGGTTACAGATACATGTGTCATATCACGGATATATCTTCTTGAAGCAACCTTTTTCCAATGTTATTATTAAGGCTTCTTCTACTATGTCTACAAATTCTAAGAATTGTTGATTAGCTTCATGATTCATTATTTAACTTAGATGTCATATGTGATGAAAATGACAGTTTGGCAGTTTTTTTAAATATTGATCAAGTCAACCTAATTTTAATGAAAAAAGTGTCAATCAGTACTTGAACATTACTCAAGGTTGCTTGGAACTCGCCTCAAGTAAACCTTCGATCGAAGTACGAGTGAAGAAACAAGTAGCGACTATGAAACGAAATCTGGTACTCAAGGTAGACTTAAATTTGAGTTGAGGCGAAGTACTGACTATGAATACGGGCATAAGAACCTGTAACCGTATATATGATATCTCCAGTTTTTTTTTTTTTTTTTTTTTTTTTTGTATTCAGTACGTTGTACCTACCTATTTTGTGTTGCACTGTGCAATATGTAAAATTAAATGTGCTTATTTTTAAACATTTTTTTTCAAAAAGCTGAATGTGGTTTCAAGTACGTTGAGTAACCACAATCTGTTGTGCCCTATATTTTGCATTTATAATTCGTTTGTGTTCAATTTGTGCTTCACTGTGCAGTACCTACTTAATATTAATTTAATATTATTATTAAACATTTTATTTAAAATAATCTTACTGTGGTTACAGGTACGTTGAGTAACCACAATCTGTTGTGCCCTAAATTTTGCGCGTATCATTCCTTTGTCTTTGTGTACAATTTGTGTTTTACTGTGCAGTATTTTATATTAATGTAGTACTTATTTCTAAATATGGAACACTATGACTAAGAGTTTTATGGTGTTTATCACACTTGGCTTCCTTTTCATCATCATATAGTATATTAAAGAACAAGTTTTATAATGTTCTTTTCGCACGTCTCAAAATTTAGAAAACGAGCCCTGGCGAAATTTGTATACAAAGCAGATTGGCGCACCCAGCAATGTGTAACATGCCGTGATGATATATTTATTTATTTATTTATTTATTTACTTATTTATTTATTTAATTTTATTTTATTTTAATTCAGCCATTATTCGCCTATATCTTTCCTTCTCTGCTTCTCGTTTGACCTTTAATTCTGCCTCCCATATCTTTAGTTTTTGGTTTACCCATGTTTCTTCTGTTGAAAAATTATTTTTCCAGGGTAATGATACCAGGGGAATGACAAAAAAATGATTTTATATTCAATTATAATTACACGCGCCAAGAATCATTGTAGTGCTTACACACAAACACATACACCGATTAATCTAAATCATATATTTCAAATGCACAACAAAATTGTAGTGTTTATTACAACTATTAAGTACCAGGGGAATTACATGTTTAATGTAACTATACTAAACACTCACATCTTATTCTTTAACTTCGAAATAATATGGACGAGAACAAACTGCTGCTGACAAACATCCAATTACATATTGCACTGTTTATTGCAGAATGCAAAAAGAACTTCTACCGCCATTTATCAGACAGTAACGAAATTTTTATATTTGCAGGGGAATGACAAAGATTGTAGGCACAAACTTCCCAATTTTTTAAAACTGATTTAATATTTTTTTTCTAAATTCATTTGTCAACTGCGGCTTTAAAACAGAGTTTTTTGAAGTTAGATCTGAAGATAATAGTTTAAACATAATAATACACCTAATTAAAATAAAATTACTATAAATCCATGAAATTTAAACATAATTACAAAGAAATTCATATCGTTTGAACTGTCAGAATTTTAATTTTATAGATTACAAAATGTGAAAAAATAATAAAAGTTATTTAAGTGTTAGATTTTAAAAATAATACCTGTGTAGCGATTTAGTTGCAGAATTGAATTATCTGCAACCTTTAATTGAAAACTGAATTTCTGACAGTTCAAACGATACGCATCTCTTTGTAATTTTGTTTCAATTTCATGGGTATCGCTAGAAATGAGCAATATTTTTATACAATTTCAAATTAGATTTTACAAATTACCATACGTGTAAAATTAAAACTGTTTACTAATTTAGGCGTAGAATATAACATTTATTTGAAACATTTTGTCTAAAATTAATTGGGGACTTTTGCGCAAAGAAAAACTGTTTTCCCATGTTAAACGCCTATGGCCAGATTTTTAATTAACATACTGTATACATATATAAATATTTAAATGGTACACTATTGCTATCTCGAGAACTATAAGAGCAACAAAAACGGTTAAATAGGCAAACAATTTCTATTTAACAAGATAAATTTTAAAAAAATATATTTTTTTCGAGCAGTACTTAAAATACGGGACTAAACTTTTTTATTTTAAATGAGAATATGAATTTTTATTTGCTCATTTGTTAGAGAATTTAATTCTGAATTCAGTGATATAATATTTTCATACCCTTACATCACGATTTTTTTTGAGAAAAATGTGTAGAAAGATTTATACCAATTTGATTAAAATATTACCATAATAAGAGTGCTACGGATGGAAGAAATGAATACATGTCTTTTTATTACATAGAATTAAAATGCTTTGACAGAAATATATTTTTTTTAATTGATCATAAACGTCAACGCAAACAAAATATTCATGTATTTCTTTCAAGGCATTCTAATCCTATGTAATAGTTATTAGTGTCATTAGCGCGATATGAAGCAAATAACGGATACGACTGAGGTTTATAATCAGTCGAGTCGGCCGTGTGGCGTTCAGAATTTTTCTATATCTGTCATACTGAACAACTTTTTTAGTTTTTTGGTTAATTTATAACCTAGACAGCAGTCCATCAATATGCTGTTAGTTTTCTTGAAACACCTGATCCTTAATTGTAGGCGACTGTTATAAAAAATAACAACCTAGGCCGTTATTCTATCTTTTTGAAAAAAAAATTAAACCTATTCAGTTTTTCCATTCATGACTATCTTATAAATAGCCATATTTTAATCAAATTAATATAAAACTTTATACGCATTTTTCTCAAAGTAATCGTTATGTAAGGATATAAGTAAATTATATCACTAAATTCAGAATTAAATTTTGTAACGAATAAGCAAATTAATTTTTAATTAAAACGAGTAAATTTAGAGAAAATGGTGAAAAACTCCGAAACTATTGGTTTTAGTCATAGAATACCCTTAATAAAAAATAAAGATAATACAAAAATAAACACAACTCCATAAAAAAATATAGGATGTTTTGTTTGAAAATGACGAGTTATAGTCATTTGAATTTGAGTATATTTGATTCGCTTTATTTACCATCATGTATAATAATGTGTAGAAAGAAATATGTGAGAACAGAGAGTATAATTATGGTTATACTGAGAAAAGAATTCGTAATTTTTACTATTAAAATAAAGTTAGTACGCCTTTATAAAGCAATGCGTGTTGTAGGTCATTTTTAAGGAAAAAACAGAAAAACCTCTTAGGTGCATACAGGTGAATAAAATGCTAATAAAAATAAATGAAAATATATAGGACGTTCCATTTAAAAAAGAAAAATAATTCTTGCCGAGCCGTAATGCAACATCCTGTATATATGAAAATAATTTCAAGTTATGCTCCTTTAGTAGTCCAATAAATTATGTTAATAAATTTATGCTGTATTTCTAACGACAAGAGAGCTATTGAAGAAAGGAATTTCAATGACTCACCTGTATATATAATTCACGAAAATCTGTTCAGAGCTTCAAGTGTATCACTTCAGGTTTACCAATTTTAGCATAAATCGAATATGTTGTTTTCATTAACATCAAAGTCTTACCTACTAAAATTGAAAAGTTTTGGTCGAATTTTTGGACCAAAAACATTTCCTCCCTTATCTGTAATAGACGGGAGGTAAAAAATATAGACAAAAACCTTCGCGGGCGAGTGTAGAACAACTCTCTAAAGTTTCATCGCAATTGGATGAATGGTATAGGAAAGCATAAAGGACATACATACAAACTTACTGGTGGTATTCTGTACCAATCTATATGTTCTATAACAAAAACTATAAGACCTATTAGGATTTATAGGAAAAATGATATTCTGTAGTACACCTATAAGTTATAGGTGTCTGATAAATTTTATAGATTTCTGTAAAATTTACAGACAGATTTACTCCAGCCATAGTTGTTATTGAAAATCAGCAAGGATGAATAATAATCAAAATAATATATTATTTATAGCGTGAATTACAGAAGAAGAGCATAATAGGTAAGTTTAGCATGTTTTCTAATAAAATCAATTCATAAATTTATTAACAATATGCACATTTGTAATTTTAGAAATTATATGAGAATAGGAAGGACACAACTGAGGGATACAATGAACCCATTTGAAATACCTGCAATTCATTTTCAACAAATGTTTAGGCTTGACAAAATATCTGTACAAAATTTAATAACCTCAATTCAGCTATATGTAAATAATTAAATATTTGTACCCTTCCCTCATTTTTAAACAATATTTTTTCACTTTGACATTTATTTTGTTGTTGCCAGTGTTGAACTTAAACGTAGGTAATGCCAACCTGATGCCAACATACTATATATTAGTACTCACATAAAACTTTTGTATAAATGTTGAACTCTCGTAAAAAAACTATATAATACATTCTACTTTATATAATCCGCAATGATATTTAAATAATTTATTTATATTGTGTAAATATACAGTTTTTTGTAACAGAAAGTTCTGGTTTAATTCTAATGTTGAGATCACTGTAAGTTTATTTCTGTAAGTTATGAGTTATAGATTTCTATAAAATTCAATCTTATAGGTGGACACGCAGAATACAATAAATAGTTTATCTATAAATTTCTCAGTTATAGTTTTTCTATAAGTTATAGATCTGTAAGTTATAGGTCTATAGTAAAAAATCGCAGAATGCCAGCATTACATTCATTTACATATACAGGTGATCACGCGAGACTGAACCAGCATTTTTCTCCGTTATTAAGCGACATCGTCAAATAATAAAATTTATTATAGATAATATGGCCAATAAGATATTTCAAAAAAGCGTTCTATTACTTCCGGTTCCGGAGAATGTGATACCAAATTTCCTGCACACGTAAAGGTATGAAAAGCTTAAAATTTAAGGCACAACAGATTGTGGTTACTCAGCGTACCTGTAACCACAGTAAGATTATTTTAAATAAAATGTTTAATAATAATAATATTACATTAATATTAACTACTTCACATGAAACCACATTCAGCTTTTTTTAAAAAAAATTGTTTAAAATAAAGCACATTTTATTTTATATATTGCACAGGGCAACGTATTAAATACAAAAAAACTGAGGATATCATATATACGGCTACAGGTTCTTAGACACGTCAGCTGGTGTGAGTAAAGCTCTTCCTACTAGGAAATGACCTGGAGTAAGAGGATTTAGATCTGCTGGATCAGAGGACAAAGGAGATATTGGCTTTGAGTTAAGAATGGCTTCTATGTGTGTTAAAACTGTTAAGAAATCCTCATATATCATAGCAGAATCTTTAAATGCGCAAACTAAATGTCGTTTGACACTTTTTATTGCAGCTTCCAATAGTCCTCCGAAATGAGGACTTCGAGGGGGGAACAAATGTCATTGAATGTGTAACTGATGTATTTTGTCAATGATTCAATTTTCAAATAAATTTAGGAATTTAGCTAAATCTTTGTTTGCTTTTACAAAGTTAGTAGTATTGTCCGAAAATATATCTATGGGTTTGCCTCGTCGAGCACAAAATCTACGCAAGGCTAATAAAAAACATTCAGCTGATAAGTCACTAACCAACTCTAAGTGTATGGTTTTTGTTACGAAACATATAAAAACGCAAACATAAGATTTGATAATTTTGCATCCGCGTGTTTCTTTTTTGTCTTTGAGCATAAATGGCCCAGTATAATCTATGCCTGTATTATAAGAAGGGGGTGATGGAGTAACGCGATTTTCGGAAAGATCACCCATAAGAGGATGAGTAATACATTTGTGAACAATTTGTTTTGCAGTATTTCGCCCACTGAGAGGCCAATATTTTCTCCGTATTAAGGAAAGCAATAGTTGTGGTCCCGCATGATAAAAACGATAATACTCTTTTTCAAATATTAATTTGGTAACATGATGTTTCTGAGGTAAAATTATTGGATATTTCCGATCATAACTGTAGGATGAATTACTTAATCTTCCGCCTACTCTTAATACGTCACCATCGTCCAAAAATGGCTTTAAAGATAAAAGTTTACCTTGTTTGGAAACTGATTTTCCGCGTTTTAAAAAAAATTATATCATTTTTGAATGATTCGCATTGGACCGATTTAATTATATATTTTAATGCGTTTTCTAATTCTTTAACTTCTAATGGCCCAATAATTCTCTCAACCTTGCGATTATCTTTGAGTTTAACGTTAGAAATAAATCGAAATATATATGCTAATATGCGTTGTGGACGAGAAATACTTGAATAATATTGAAATTTAATAATTGAATCATTGGTTATAGTATGCAGAGTTTTAAAGTTCTCTGATTCCGGTAACTCGGAAATATCATAAGTAGGTTGAAATGGCATTATTTGTGATACATCTTCATTGAAATATTGTAACCAATGCGGACCTTTCCACCAGAGTGATGAATCTCTTAATTTTGATGCATTTATTCCTTGTGTTAGTAAGTCGGCAGGATTTTCTTTAGTTGAAACATGTTTCCAATAATTTATATTTGTAATTTTTTGGATTTAAGACACGATTTGCGACAAATGTTTGTAATTTGTGCACTGGTGAATGTATCCAGCTGAGAGTGATAATAGAATCGGACCAGAGCATCACGTCATCGAATTCTATTTCTAAAGCATTACTTACTTTTTTATACAGTTTTACGAGGAGCAAAGCTGCGCATAGTTTTAATTTTGGAATTGTTGTAGAATGGAGAGGTGCGATTCGAGATTTAGCACATAAAATATTTGTGGTTACTTCTCCTGAAGTGCTGATAGTGTTGATGATAATGCAAGCTCCATAAGCAAGTTCAGAGGAATCACAAAATCCATGTAATTCAGTTCTTTTTGATGCTAAGTACACGATGCGTCTTTGTATTAAAATGTGAAGTTCTCTGGTAAACTGAAGCCATTCCGTGTATAGGCTTCCTTGAATTAATTCATCCCATGTAACTTCTTGTTGCCAAAGTTTTTGCATAATGCATTTTGCGATTACAGTTACTGGTGTGAGTAATCCCAGAGGGTCATAAATTTGTGCTGTGGTTGATAATATTGAGCGTTTTGTTACAGATATGAAAAGATCAAGTTGTTTAACGGAATATTGAAATGTATCTGAATTTGTATTCCAGAAAATGCCTAGAGTTTTAGTTTCAGGGTTTTCACATACCTTGACTATGGTTTTGTCTCTTTCATCTTCATTTTTTATTATATTTAAAAGATGCGAACTGTTTGATGCCCATTTTCGCATATAAAACTGTGCTGAGCTGAGAGTTTCAGAGATTTCTGCTTGCAACTCAATAGCTTCTTCAATAGTGTTGGTACCTGTTAACAAATCATCGACACAAAAATCGTTTTCGATAATTTTGGCGATTTTTTCATTGCTTGAATTTTTGGCCAATTGATGAAGGCATCTGATGGCAAGGAATAGGGCTGATGCAGTACCGTAAGTAACGGTGTTGAGTTGATAGATTTCTATTGGTTTTTAGGGATCTTCGCGTCACAAAATACGCTATAAATCACGTTGTGATTGTTGAATTAAGACCATGCGATACATGTCCGCTGTGATAGCAATTGTATGTTTTCGGAATCTCAATAAAATTGAAAATAATTCTTGCTGTATTATAGGACCAACATGTTGAATTTGATTTAATTATATGCCTTTATCTGTAGGACATGATCCGTTGAATACGACTCGCAATTTTGTAGTTAAACTAGTTTCTCGTATTACTGGGTGATGTGGCAGATAATACGTTAGATTTGATGCTGATTGAACTTTAAGTTTGATCATGTGGCTCAATTTCTCATATTCATTCATGAAGTTAACATACTGCAATTTAAGATTGTTGTCTATGCTAACTCGTTTTTCTGTTGATTGAAATCGACCTGCTGCTGTGTCATAGGAATTCCCTAAAATGATGTTCGTTTTTAATGGAATCTTGACAATGAATTGGCCATTTGAAGATCTTGTGATTGTTTCATAAAAGTTAGTTTCGCACGGATGTTAATTTAGATTTTCGTTTAGTTTATCATCTTCGGTGAAGCTTCCAAGTTGCCAAAAGCGTGAAATTTGATTGGCTATATATGAATTTCCATTAATAGCACAATAGGTGCGTGTAATTGATTTATTATTTGTTACAGTAATAGGACCTGACAGTATCCACCCAAATTGGGTCTTTTGTAAAAAGGTTTGTTTACCAAGTTTTATTTCACCAATACACAATGATTCAAAGAAGATAGAAGTTCCAAGTAAAATGTCGACTTCATTTGATTCATTAAACGTAGAATCAGCTAGTTGAATATTTTGTGGAATTTTCAATGAACTTGGATCAAATGATACAGACGGTATTATTCCAATAACAATCTGAACGGCTTTACATGTTGCTGAGTTCCGATAATTGTCTCGTAGCGACGTGAATGCTACGTCCACTTCATAATTTGAATTACAGTAGGAACTGCCAATTCCAGTAATCGATGACTGTTTCTTTTGGATAGGTAAATTCAATAAATCACAAAGATTTCTAGTTATGAAGTTAGATTGTGAACAACTATCTATTAATGCGCGACATGTATAAGTTCCAGTTGTATCTTTTACTTTAATTAATATTGTCGCCAATAATATTTCGGAACTTTCTGTTGAAATGTATGTTTTAGTTACGATTGGTTGAGTTTCAAGAGTAGCTATTTTAGAATTCTCTTGTTCAGATATCATGTTAGATTTTTCGTCAATAGGAATGTGCAATAAAGAATGATGTTTTCGTTTACAAACCTTACATGTTGATGATAACTCACACTGATTAGTAATATGATTGCTCCGCATACAATTAATGCACAATTTTAATTTCTTGACTTCCGAAATTCTAGCCTAAGGAGTAAACTTGAGAAACTCATTGCAATTGTACAGAGTGTGCAATTTTTTACAATATTCACAAGAACCTTGAATGACTGCGTGTGCTTTTATTAATGGTTTATTGAATTTTTCAATTTTATTTGTTGATAAGTGTCTTTCAAAAATTCAAGTAATTCATTCCACGTTGGGAGATCTTTACGTTTAATGTTTTCCTATTCACGTGCCGTTAATGAATCTACTTTTGATAATACAAGGTAGATTAAAAATTGGTCCCAACTTTCTACATTTTGATTTAAATTAGATAACGCGCGCAAATTTGTAATATACATGTCAATCAGTTGTCTTAAGTCAGTATCAGAGCTGGAAATTTTCAAGTACCATTAAGCCTATGGCACACTTATCGATGAGCATCAGAGAGCATCGATGACCTCATTGATGAAACAACAGAACGCACCCGTCATCGACGAAAAATAGCGGCGCTGCTATTTTCATCGAAGATCATCAATGAAACGAACGTACCTCATTTCACAAGTATCTTTTGTGCCTAACGTCACTTTGACTTGTGTCAAACAACAATAAATTAGGGAAATATCAATTTAAAAACCGACGGTGTAGGAACATTTCACTGGTAATATTACCAACTTTTCTGTTTTTCGTCAGAGAAAAATTTATGTATTTGTCATTGATGAAACACAAAATTATAGATGACGGATGCGCACTGTTGTTTCGTTGATGAACTCATTAATGCTCTCTGATGCACATCGATAAGTGTGCCATAGGCTTTACATTACCATTACCATTACTCGGTATTTAAAAAAATGCATTACCAATACCAGGAATTATGCGAAGGAAGTTGAATTGTAGTTAAAACTGATAATTAATTATATTTAATTGTTTACAGCATTACTTACTGACTACATATATAAACGCTTGCCACTAATATTTTTATTCTATTTTACGAGTTTCTATCGATTACGAGTGACACTGTGTGATTGTATTATTTTTTGCGAAGACAATATTTTTGTTATTATTTGCAGGTAGGTGAAAAGATATTTTATATTGATTAGTACAGTTATAACTGAATATAAAGTAAATAAATACATTCGTTGATTTGATTACTATTTTAATATTTTTTTGTAGTATTTTCTATATCATGTCGGATATAAACCAGTCTAGTGACTTCAGTTCTAATGACACTGTTTTGATTAATTGTGACGTACAGACACGGAAGAGATCTAACCAGCCCGACAATGAGCAGGCTGGTAGTTCAAGTTCAAAACGAGTAAAGACTCAAAAATTATCGGATAATTTATTATTTAACGGAAAATTTTTCAAACTTGATAAGCAGGTACAGATATTATATTTGATCTTAATTTTATTTGATTTATGTAATTAGTATAAATACATTTTAATTGCAGACTGAAACATCGCGTCCGGGTATTGTTGCAATTTGCCAAATGTGTAATTCGAAATTACGAGGTTCGCTAAATGTTACATCGAACTTTATAAAACATTTGCGTAGAAGTCGTCCGGCTAGATATGAAGACTACAAAAATGTAAAAACAATCATTCATGTAGAAACAAAACTTTATCTGCCTTTTGCAATAGGACCACGCAAGATGAATTTGATATGAAACTAATATCTTTCATTGTTGATGCAGCAATACCTTTGTCAACTGTTGAAAGGGAAACTTTTAAAAACCTATTTAAGGGGACTGGGATAACTATTAGAAGTCGGCCAAAAATAAGGAAATTATTAACTGACCATTATGCCGAAATGAATCATAAAATTAAAGAATTTCTTTCGTCTAATAAATATTTTTGTACAACTGCTGATGTTCGGTCAACAAAACACAGAAGTTTTTTGGGCTACACTTGTCACTGGCTTGACTCAGATTTTAAGCGCCATTCGGTGGCTTTAGCTTGTAAGCGATTTTCGGGCACACATTGTGCAGAACGTATTGCAGATATTATATCTGACAAATAATAATTTTGGTTTGAACCCCGCCAATATAATTAAAACTGTACCTGACAATGGTTCAAACTTTGTGAAGGCATTTAAAGATTATGGAATTGAAAATGTATCACAGCGATGATGATGAAGACGAAGAATATATACATTTTAATACAGATTTAATACTTTTACCAAAACATATGAGATATGCTAGTCATACGCTAAATTTACCAACGTTAGCATGGAGGAAATAAATAAAATTGTTATCCGCTATGCTGAGAAATTAGCAGAAATCGAAGGTGATACATACAATGAAGCGACACAGGAAATGGATTCGAGTGGAAAACATAGTTTTTTCGATTTTGATGAGAGTGGTACGGTCCATTTTTCTCATAATATATGTTAAATGCTCTAAACTCATAAAAATAATAAAATATATTTTCAGATTCTAGTACTGCTCCATTTAATGAAGTACAAAATACAAGTATTACATCCCACATTGAGAATGAGCTTAATTCGTATATAAATGACAAAAGGAAAGATTGGCCAATGCTTGACAAATATAAAATTTTAAAGAAACTTTCTTGGAAATTAAAAACTCTACTGACATCATCAGCCCCAGTGGAAAGATTATTTTCTTTCGCTGGTATAGTCAATGTACCACGGAGGAATGCATTACTGGACGTTACCTTTGAAATGCTTACACTTTTGAAGGCAAACAGTAAATTTTTAAATATTGAAATGTAAGAAAAATAAATTGTTTTCGAAAAACCAAATTATTTTATTTATATAATCCTTTATAACAAAATACCCGAAGATAGTGTACTCAAATCGTTCAAGTTGTCAATGCACGTTATCACTTAGTGTAAAAACCTGAATGCATTAAAATCACTAATATTGAAAAATGAAATATTTTAATCATTTTTAACCTTCAAAAAGTGTATGGCCTTGTATAATTATTATTAAGATGAATAGTAGAGTTCATTACTTATCGTATATGACATGAATAATATATAAATAATGTAAATCTACTTCATATTCGTTTATTTGTTACTATAGTTGGCAACATTGATAATTTATATGTTTATACTGTCAAAGTTATTATTTGACAATTTTAAAAATATTTGCATCGTGTTTGAAACATTTTTGTGCGTTGTAAAGGCCTATTTATAATAAAATAATGTTAAACGCAACGCAACGACGCACCGTGACCGTTAACGCAAACACAAAATCTGTAAATTTGCCAAAGGTAGCACTTCTAATCAATCAGAAGAATTAGTTATATTTCTTTGAAATTCGGCTCACTTTTATTTATTGTCTTTATATGGCATACATAAGTATAAATAAGGTTAGTGTTATAAAATAATTTAAATAAAAATGGACAGTGGCGAAAATATAGTATTTATTTTGTATGTCGATAATACAGATTGCAATCTGTATAACTCCTTTCATAAAGATTCTAAAACCTCTGCAAACGAACAAATACACGACGTCACACATCTAGTTACTTTAATTCAATTTTTATTATTCACGTGTATTGGCTGCTTGAATGATTTGGATATAGGTATATATTTGTATCTGAAATAACTTAAATTAGTTATTTTGAATTACGTACATATTACGAGTACATTGATTTATAAACTACCACATATAATTAATCTTCTTTATCAAATACATTAAATGAATTTAGTCTTTTCTTCATATTTGTACTACGTAGGTACCTACAATAATTTATCCTACATCACACTTCGACATTCTACTTACAAATGTCACTGAAAAATATAAATTTCCTATAGTTAACACATTGCATTTCTTGCGTTTAACTTATGGTAATTCAAGTACCATTATCATTACTTGATAATTGTAATTGATTTTTTAATTACAATTACCGTGTAATGATAATAGTAATTAAAAATTTTAAATACTGAGTAATAGTAATTAATTACCAAAATTATTCATTACTTTACAGCTCTGGTCAGTATGAGATTCACGCATCAAATTGGGGGCGGTTACAAGTTTTCTAATATTATTATGAATTATCAACTTGTTATTTTCAAAGCGATCAGTTAATAATTCCCACACAATTTTATAATTTTTATTTGAAGTTTCAAGAGACTGAATAATTAATTTTGCTTTATCTTTTAAACAAGATTGCAAGGAATGAAATTTTACTACTTCAGGAATATTACAATTATTATGTACCAACGATAGATAAATATCCCTAAAAGGTAACCATTTATCATACGAGCCATCAAAATCTGGAAGTTTTATGATAGGCAATTTGAATAAATTATTGTCTACAGAATGATTTTCGGTTTCTAAATAGGTACGCGCTTCTGCTATAATGGAATAATACTGATTTTCAAAAGATTCCCGTTCTTTATTTGCTTCGATTACCTCAGATTCACCTTCTGTTAGATACTCGATTTCTGATTGAACCGCATTAAATTCATCTAAAAATTTTTCAGCGTTCTCTAAACGGTATTTTAATTCAAGTTTTGAATTTTTGTTTGTTGTTATACCAGTTAAATAAGTTTTAAATCGTATTAGCGAGCATTCAATAATAGAATTGGATTTGATCACTTAGCAGGAAAAGGATGTATTTAGTGTTTGTTAATGTAAATGATGTTTGCCTTATATGTAACCAGCTGCCTTTGCCGTTGCTCCAGGTTGGTCTGTGGGTGGTTACTTTGATGATGATAACTGCCACGATTCAGGTAAAGTCGTAGAAGTTTGCTTTCGACATGTGGTGTGATGACCAACGTGATAAGTAAGGTTATGGGTAGCCGGTTGTACCTTGCAAAATGTTAAAATTTTACAAATAACTGCTAAACTACACCTAATTGTTACTTGATTATGATAGTTTGTTGTTGTCTTCATAGAAGAGCTTCTGCAGTTGTGTGTTCCGCTTCATTGAGAACCACTTGGACAGTTTCTTTTTTAAGATGTGTACTACACCTTTATTGTAAGATATGTACTACACCTTTTTAATGTCCGGCTCGAAGGGCCATTTTGTTTATTACTACGCTGGAGTTTTCTTTTCAATGTTTTATAAATTACAAAGATGTGTATATGCAAATTACTGTTTTCCTTCTTGTTATTATTCAACTGCGCATTAGTTACATAGTTACAATACTTTATACAGATTCATGCTAGATGACATTAGTTGTAGTTTTTACATTGGCGGGAAATACAAAATAAAGTATTGGCGGGAAATACAAATAAAGTGGGCATTTTGCACAAACACAGTATAATAAGTTCTACCGCTTTATGCCCTGATAATGTTTGACATGGTCGGCAAAATGTCTATTATGAAACAAACAATTCATAAAATTCTAGTACTAATTGAAAATTTACTAATTTATTTGTAGTGTATAAATATATGGGGCCCGATTTTGGATAGACCATTAATAAAAAAACACTTGGAGCCAAAATACACACGACTACTTGAATTGGAAGATGAACAATTGGACATAGTTAAAGAATTGTTTGATAAAGGAGTATCCGAAGGCGATTATCTAGTTGATATTCATTTCCCTCCTGTTGCTGGCAAATTATTCTGGATTCATAAACTACGAAATAGAATTAAAGTTCCTATGGAAGATTTAGTTGAACTAGATAATCCAATCATGTTATGTGAATATGGCGAACATGTGCAACTTAAGTATGAGCAAATGATGGAACTTTTAGATGAAGAAGAAATTGATGTGTTCACTGCTTGGGCAGAAACTGTTCCAGACCAATGTATGGAAAATCTTAGTAAAACTTTAATAATAAGAGATGAGGATACTCTTCTATTATCTTTAAATTTCGATCCTGAACTTGTAGCAATATTGCGAGAAGTTAGATATATGAACATACTCGAAAAAGAAGATATTCCAGAAGAGGCTTTAGCTTTATTTGCTCGCGTTGAAGAATTCCATAGAAATATATTGAACTTAAATCGTACTATACAATGGTACAACTGGCTCAGAACTAAAACAAAGCCAGTTGAATTAGACTTAGTATCGAATCAACTGTATGAAATAGATGTTTCTATTGATAACTTAATAGAGACATGTACATGGGAAACAGATGCGTGGGATGTAATCAATGAAATTCATATTAACGTAAAAGATTTATATGACAGAGTCTATCAAGCTCAAGTCAATCTACGTGCAGTAATAACGGGTATGGACAAATGGGCAGTGGTTCCTTTGTATGACAGGAAGGATGGTAAACCAGACCAACTTTTATATTTGGAAGATAGAATAGAGAGAAAGAAGAAACGCTATAATACTATAATAGATTCTGCTACTGATATATCGTTGATGTTAGAGGAGAATTACAAATTATTCTTCAAGATAGAAATGCCAAGACCAGACGTAGATGAGAATGAAGAAGATGAGGAAGAAGCTGTTGCTTCCCCAACTCCTGTTCCCTCTAAAAAAGGAGGAAAGGGAAGAGCGAAGAGTCCGAAGAGTCCGAAGAGTCCCGCAGAACCCTTAGAATCGCCCACAAAAGAGAAGAAAAGAAAGAAGGACAAAAAAGGAAAAGGTAAGAAAGGAAAAAAAGAAGAAAAACCCCCAGAACCATCACCAGAAGTAGAAAAGGCAGAACCAAATCCTCTTGAGATGACCGAAGAAGAAAGACAAATTAAATGGGAAGCGTATTTGCTTTTCATTGATAATATTGTACACGATATGTTGCTTAAAGCAGTCATGTTCAGTTTGGGTATATTCATTTCTGAAATGGAAACTGGTATTAAGAAACCATTATTTGAAGTTGCTCTGGAATTACGCGAACCTGCAATAGTGTTTGAACCATCTTTGAACGAAGACGATGAATTCTGTTTTTATGGTCTTGTAAAGTCGTTGATAGAAGATATCATAGTAATGTGTGAGATGATACCTCGAGTAGCTGTTAATGTAGAATCAGAAAATTATCGTTGTATTATTGAGAATAATTTAGATATTATCGATATCATTAAAGAAATATTATGTAAAGTTCAAGAAGGAGCTGAGAAAGCAGTGAAATATAGTGAATCGTTTGAAAAATATGCATATTTATGGCTAGATAATCGCCAAGAATTTTTGAAGCAGTTTTTACTGTATGGTAGAATTCTAACACCTGAAGAGGTAGAAATGTTGGAAGATGAAAATTTTCAAATTAAGGAACAACCACCAACAATAGCTCAGTTTAAGGAACAAATTGATTTTTACGAAGATCTTTATCTTCAGGTATGACAACTTTTCTTTCATATAGCAATACCCAAATAAATACATAATTTAATGAACATATTTCAATCTATATTTATTGAAAATAGATTTTTTAAACCAGTATCATTTTTTGTATGTACAGGGAGGAACAAATTCAAGTTCCTTATATGAAAAACTTACTTATTATGCACGCTACATATAGGTCTTTATGAGCCAACTTTTTAAAATAACTTTAACAGGTACCACAGGAATTTTCTGTCGTCTATTGTTTTTGAGCTACTGGCTAAAACATGTTTTTCGCTTATTTTGAAAATACCTCATATTATCGCTTATTATGAGAGATGCATAAAAAATGTTTAGGTAATTTTTATACTGTTTTATACATAGAATAATATGTTTTAATTAGAATTTTTCAAAACAATAATTTTCGAAATATAACACAGACATAACATTTTTTAAATAGGAACATATGTTGAAATGGTCTCATTTTTTCTTTATTTTGTAAGCGTTTCAATTATGTATAATAAGTCTACATTCTATTGTTTTAAACCTGAATAAAAATTGAATTATTTATTTTTGGGGCGAAAAAATTAAATTTATTAAGAAAAAAATGAAAAAATCGATTACAGATCATCATATATATATATATATATATCTATTAATTATATCCTAAAAAATCTTTTTATGGCCGGTTTTATAAACGACAAATAAATTTACTGTAAACCTAAGTCAGCACATAAATGAGATTGCGTATATTTCTAAATTAATTAAGTAACATGTATTGACTCATTTATAAGTAGGCAATTGCTGAATATATATTTCCTAATATTACAACAAATACCTCAATTTCTTTGCTGACTTATCTTTACGTGAATAAATATAGACGACTGAACGACAGGGAGGGGAAGCTTTAACCTGGTAGCCTGTCTGTTACAGTCGACGCGATTATATACTCTATCTGTATTTACTATTTGTACGATCTAACGTTATATATTTTTTTAATCAACTGTGTGAATCCAACCCTTGGGCGACCCATTACAGAAACAGCAGCAATCACCTCGCTAAGAAAAGTAAGTAAATAATATTCTTTATTACTAATTAATTTGATACGAAACGTAACTTCTAAATCTGGCAAGAACCCTTTCTTAAATTTTATTTGTTAATTCGCCTCATAAAGGCGGGTTACAAATTGGTGGCAGCGGTTTTGGGAAATTCTGCCAGATCAGGGTGGCCAGTATATCTGGACCATCCACGGAGTACGAATTGTGTCAAAATAGTTAAGTCACAGTATATAAATAATCATGCCGAGTGGTAGTACTGCGGGTAGTTCTAACAGCTCTGATCCAATTAAAACAGAAACAGAATTATTGTTTTTAAAAGTAGTGTTATTGCAAAATACCAGAATTTTCTGGTGAAAATGTAATAGAATAGAATTCTTTTGAAAAGTTTACTTAGTAACAAGTGTTAGACGGTTTTCCGACAGAGAAATAGTAGACCCCATTCGAACAAAATTAAATGGGGAAGCGTTACAGTTTTATTGTGAAACAAATTAATTACAGCTTGCTAAAATTACATATATGGAATTTAGAGAACTTTTTGTCAAAAGATTTGCTAAACATAGATGTATAGAACAAATAAATAGAGAGTTCAGAAATTGCACACAAAATTTAGGAGAATCAGTACAGGAATTTGCAAAAAGATTAAGGAATTTAAAATCAGAATTAATAAAATCACAAAATGGAATTGAAAATTTTATAAATCGAGAAATTTTATGCAATTTGAAAGATGGGCTAAAACATGAAATTATAAAAGTTCTCAGGCCAATTATAGACAATAAAACTGGTCTAACATTTGAAGCGGTGGAAATGGCAGAGCGGGAAGAATTAGAACTAACCTCAGACAAAAAGGGTTGTTTAGAAGTAGGGTCAGTAAATAAAGTACCACATGCATCAAAAAATATTAAAATGCTATAAATGTGGTGGAAATGGTCATATACAAAGAGATTGTAAAAGAAATAATTCCTGTGCACGTTGTGGGAAACTAGGTCATTATGTTAAAGATTGTAGGACAAATATTAATCAAAATAGAAGCAAAAATTATAGCAGGTACAAAGGACCACCTATGGGCAGTCAAGGAAACAACAGAGGCACTATCAAAGCACAAGGAAAACGTAGAACTCAGAATTTAAACTGCCATTCCCTCTCGCGAAAGCCCCGTCCCGAAAGGTATCAGTCTCAGAAAAAACTTTCAAAATTAATCACATTCGTTCAGTACTGGAATTACATAGAGATGATTCAAATTTTATTTTAGTCAGAATTAAAGACACACCTGTGAAATTATTAATAGATTCAGGGTCAAGAGTTTCAATTCTTAAGAAAAAGTTTGTAAAGGGGCATAGAGTTCAAAGAGATTATATTGGGCGTTTAAAAGCAATAACAGGTGGAACAGTGTCATATTACGGCACAAGTAAAATAAAATTCGACTACCAAAATTATAGTTTCTGACAAAAAATGGTTATTTGCTCTGACAATCTAGATCTAGATGCAGATGGCCTATTAGGTAGAGATTTCATTCGTAAATTTGACGTGCTCGTGTCGAGAGAGAATGTAAGTTTTGAAATTATGAGTCTGAAACTATTAAGCAACGCTAACCTAGAGAGGATGGCTTCGACAACAAAAGTCAAAGTCATTGGAGGTAATGTCGTAACTCAAGCCAATAACGTCAGCGAGAAGGCGGAGCGAAGCACAACGCTGCCTGATAAAATTATCATCGGAGTATCAAGTTACGAACAGGCGACCATTACAAGTCACGATAAGGAAGCGGGAATTCAAAATAGGAAGAAAAGCTTCGCGCAACAAGAAAAATCAGTCGCACAACCCAGTGGATTGATTAAATTGAAAAGCGCCGCGAAGATTCCTCCAAATTGCGAATTCGTGTGCCTAGCAATCCAGGATCTGATCAATCCCGGACAAGATATTGTGGTGGAACCAGTAGAGCTGAGGATCCAGGGGGTTATGGCGGCAAGAGTCATAACAAAAGCCGAAAAAGAAGTGCCAGTGAAGTTAATGAATTTCACAAATCAAGAACTAACATTAGAGAAGAGCATGTTAGTCGGCAAATCGGCCGTACTTGCGAAGAAGGGTGAGGAGGACAAGTCGGGACAGCTGTAGGCGGGAAGAAGAAAAAGAAGAATTCTCAAAGGAAGAGCGTGAATAATCAAGTGGCTCAAGATAATAAAGGGCAGCATCCGTTGACCATACCAAGAAGAGGGGAACAAGCCGAGGAGCTGAAGAATAAACCAGGACAAGCCGTGTCCTCGGAAGGAAGTAAACAAACCACGCCAGCTGTAGATAAAAAGCAGCATGCAGTGTGCTCTGTGAAGGTCCAAGGGAAGAAAGGCATCGACAATCAATTCAACATGGACCATTTAGCAGAAGAGGTAAAAAGTAATTTATTAAATTTACTGATAGAGTAGGAAGACATCTTTCAATGGGAAGACAGTAAGCTAGGGTGTACACATCAAGTAAAACAGAATAATTACTGAAGATGCGCCGCCTGTAGCCAAAGCACCGTACCGAGTTCCGCTTAGCCAAAAGGAGCCGTTGGCTAAAGAATTGAAGAAAATGCGTGAAGTTGGAGTAATAGAACCTTCCGATTCACCATGGTCAGCACCAGTAGTCATCGTACCGAAGATATCCGAAAATAGTGAAAAGAAAATAAGGGTGTGTATCGACTTCAGAGGGTTAAACAAGATAATGAAGAAGGACTATTTTCCTGTTGCAAACATGCAAGAAATATTGGATCAGTTGGGAAATGCAAATCTATTCACTACCCTAGATTTAGCATCTGGATATTGGCAAGTACAATTGAACGAACGAGATAAAGAGAAGACAGCATTCACAACAAATGTAGAACACTATCAATGGAGCAGACGAACATCTGGAACGACTCAGGGAAGTTTTCAATAGACTGAGACAAGTTAACCTTAAATTGCAACCCAGTAATTGCAGTTTTTTGAAAACTGAAAGAAAGTATTTAGGCCAGATTATAAATGGGGAGGGTTGTAAACCGGACCCAGACAAAATTTCAGTCATACAAGACTATCCAAGGCCGAAATCAGTCAAGGACATCAGAGCTTCCTGCGGCCTAGTAGGCTTCTACAGAAGATTTATTCAAGATTTCGCAAAAACATCGAAGCCACTCACGAAATTAACACAAAAAAATGAGTCGTTCAACTGGACAGAAGATTGCGAACAATCATTCAATAAATTAAGGAATGCCCTCTGCTCCGAGTCAGTTTTAGCTTATCCAGACTCCACCAAGGAATTCATTCTGTCGACAGATGCCAGCGGGAAAGCTATTAGTACCATATTGAGTCAAAAATGCGATGATTATGAGAGGCCGATAGCTTTTGCAAGCCGACAGTTAAACAAGGCTGAAGTAAATTACTCTACAACAGTACAAGAATATCTTGCAGCAATTTGGGATGTAAAACACTACAGAGTGTATCTGTATGGAAGAAAGTTCACCATCATAACCGACCATCAACCTCTCAAGTGGCTATTCTCTATCAGCACGCCACAATCACGCTTGGCAAGATGGGTACTTACTCTCCAAGAATACGACTTCAAAATTGAACATAGACCGGGGAAGAAGCATGTAAACGCAGATGTATTATCAAGAATACCCATAAACGCCGTAGAAGTCGAAGATACATATGAACCAATATGGGACAGACACATCATAGCAAGTAAACAACGTCAAGATGCAACAGTACAAAAACTCTCCAGTAAAGAAGGATATTTCACGGATGATAAAGGTTTAATATTCAAAGACAAATCAAATAATGAGCCTCATCATCAACTCGTAGTACTAGCGTCCATGAAATTCAAGGTCATGCACGATTACCACAATCATAAAGGCGGGTTACAAATTAAATAAATATTGCTTAGAATTCTAGAAAGCAACTTGTTTATGAGATGTCCTCAATTGGCTATTGTACTGTAAGGGATGTTCCAACGGGCATATCATAGACAAAAATTGCAGACATATGTTATGGATGTTAAATGTAAAAGACGTGGTTGTATTTTTGCCACCTGGAAGATCAGTTATATTGTTACGAATGTTGTTGTTTATGTTAAGAAGACCACAAAATCTATCTATAATTAGGCGTCCAAGACATCGATCCATCCTATGGACCAAAGGACAACGACGAAGAAGTCAGTAATCCAGCATCATCAGCGCGCAAATATCACATCACAACAGAGATGCTGTGATCAACTGCCAATCGTCTGAAGCCATACATCCTCCATCAAGTTCAAGGACAGCCGTAGAAAAGCGAAGTACAGTGTTCCAAGAGGACCAATTTGTGCTCTATGTAGAGACTCTTGCGGGTAGTTTAAGAAAAATTGTGCCCCAAAGGAAGCAAATTTATAAAGAGGGGAGGTATGTAAACCTAAGTCAGCACATAAATGAGATTGCGTATATTTCCAAATTAATTAAGTAACATGTATTGACTCATTTATAAGTAGGCAATTGCTGAATATATATTTCCTAATATTACAACAAATAACAGACCTCAATTTCTTTGCTGACTTGTCTTTACGTAAATATATAGACGACTGAACGACAGGGAGGGGAAGCTCTAACCTGGTAGCTTGTCCGTTACAGTTGACGCGATTATATACTCTATCTGTATTTACTATTTGTACGATCTAACGTTATATATTTTTTTAATCAACTGTGTGAATCCAACCCTTGGGCGACCCATTACAGAAACAGCAGCAATCACCTCGCTAAGAAAAGTAAGTAATTAATATTCTTTATTACGTCACTAATTAATTTGATATGAAACGTAACTTCTAAATCTGGCAAGAACCCTTTCTTAAATTTTATTTGTTAATTCGCCTCATAAAGGCGGGTTACATTACTTCCAAATTAAATAAAATTTATCCTTCAAATGACAGTCGAACTTTTGACAGTAATGTTATATAAGTAATAAAATGAATAAAATTAATTAGAATTTGTCAGTTTGAATAAATTTACTATGAAAGTAAATTTATTTTGCCCTTTATAAAACCTCGGGTTAGTCAATTATTTTCGAATTAGTTAATTTACTTTTTATCGGCGGTACAGTTGGCATTGAGACGATTCCAAAAATGTGGAAAATATGCTCTCTAAAGTATATAAATTAGGAAAATGAGTAAAAATAATGAAAATAACTTTAAAAATTTTAAAAATAAACAAATCATGATTTGTAATTGATTTTTTCATTTGTTTTTAACTAAATTTCTTATTTTTCATACCAAAATATTAATATTTCAAGTTTTATTCGTGTTTAGAACGAAAGAATGTAGGCTTGTTATACATCGTTGAAAAACATAAAATAAGTAAGAAATTATTCGTGTTTAGAACGAAAGAATGTAGGCTTGTTATACATCGTTGAAAAACTTATAAAATAAGTAAAAAGATGGAGAATATCTTGAACATATGTTCCTAATTAAAAAATACTAAGTTTGTGTTATATCTCAAAATATTACGTTATGGAAAAATCTTATTAGACAACGTTATTCTACGTAAGAAACAGTATAAAAATTATCTAAACATTTTTTCTATAACTCTTATACTAAGCGTAATACGAGGTATTTTCAAAATAAGCGAAAAACAAGCCTGTAGCACAAAAACAATATACGATAGAAAATTCCTGTGGTGCCTATCAAAGTTATTTCAAAAAGTTAGCCGATAAAGACTTATATGTACCGTGCATAATAACACAGTTTTTTATACGAGAAACTCGAATTTGATCCATCCGTTACATATTTAATTCTTCAATTATTTCGGTTTTCAAACAGTCCGGGATATCAGACTGTGAGGTATTGTTATATTTATTATATTTAGCAGCGTGGTTGTTGGTCGTTTTAAATTGTAAGTACAATGATGATATATAATATCTATAGGTGCACGTGTGCATTTTCAGCTGGTACCATTGGGATCTCGGATAGTATAATAGCTAATATTTCGGTTATATGAGACTTTTGTTGCGTTTTAAGGAGGCTATTTCGGATACACTATTGCTATCTCGAGAACTATAAGAGCTACGAGGTCGGTTAAATTACCAAATAATTTCTATTTTATAATACTACTTTAATGAGCGAAACAAGAATTTTTTTAGACCAGTGGTTCTCAAAATACGGGGTACAACTTTCTTATTTTAAATAGCAACCTATTTTTTTTTATTTGCTTATTCGATTCAGTATTTTTTTTGAATTCAACGATATATTAGTTTCAAACCCTTGCATAACAAAAAAATCGAGAAAAATGCATAATTAAATATGCGTAATTTAAGTATGGCTATACAAAGAGTGCTATGGAAGAAAACAAATAAATCAATAAAACAATTGCCAATATTATTAATCAAAGTTTTAAATGTACAACTGAATTCAAACATCAAAATGAATAATTTTTCTCATAATGAGAAGGCAGATATGTATGAAGTACACATTTTATGTAGAAAAAATTCGTATGCAAGTATGAACATGTACAGAGACTTGAATCCTGAGCGAAAGTTACCGGCTCATAATTATTTTCGGAGATTGGAAATTTGTTTACGTTCCAATACCTCTGCATTTAGAAATAAACAAAGACGTCATAATGACGAAAACCATGAAATTAATGTTTTGGCATATTTCGAAGCCAATCCAAGAGATTCCATCAGAAGAGCCACTGTTGAATGTGGTGTAAGTGTAGGCACAGTACATAAAATTTTGAAAAAAAAAATAAATATAAGCCTTACAAACTTTATAAAGTACGTCATGCGACTGGAATTTCGTTATTTACTTTTGAATGACGGAGAAAATATGTTAAAAAAAATATTTGGACTGATGAAACTAATTTTTGTAATAACGGCGTGTACTTGTAAAATGTAAAAAATAAGCATTATTGGAGAACTGAAATCCTATATTAATTCGTAAAAGAAATTTTCACGCAAAATTTAGTGTTAATGTTTGGTGTGGCATTTTAAATGACATTGACAAAGTATATTTTCACATGTACGAAGGTACATTGACAGGAGATCGTTATTTAGCATTTTTACGAAATATTCTGGAAGATATTTTAGATGATTTGCCACTGGGCTTGTTAAGAGATATTCACTTTCAACAAGACGCAGCACCTGCACACAATTCTCATCAGGTTACAGAATATCTCAACGAAATATTTTCTGACAAATGGATAGGCACTAACGGTCCTATCCCTTGGCCAGACAGATCTCTTGATTTAAGCCCCTTACAACCGAATTCACCATTCCTGAATCAAATTTGATTCTCTGATCAACAAAATTTGACACTGTTGCTTTGTTAAAACTGTTGATCTCCAAGGTAAACCAGAACTTGATTTACAGATTAGTGTTGATCAGAGTATCAAGACTTGATTAACGGTTGGTGAATTTGGTGGTTAAATTTTTACTTATGGGGATATTTAAAGGATAAAATTTATGGTAGCGTTCACAATAATTTAAATGAAATAAAGAATAATATTGAATTTGTTCTAATTAATATTGACGAAAGAACATTGCGATTAGTGAGAAATAGTATATTAAAAAGATTAGAACTTTTTACTCATGTTAATGGAGACAATTTTGAACAATTTTTATAGATAAATAAATGATTTGTCTTCATATGTTTATTGTTTATTAAATAATTATTCACAACTTAAATAAAAATAAAAGTTATTAAAGTTTTTGCAATTATATCTACATCTAATTTATTTGTTTTCTTTCATAGCACTCTTTGTATATCCATACTTAAATAAAAATTGCGCATATTTAAATTTGCATTTTTTTCGATTTTTTTGTTATGCAAGTGTATGAAACTAATCTATCGTTGAATTCAGAAAAAATACTGAATCGAATAAGCAAATAAAAAAAAATAGGTTGCCATTTAAAATAAGAAAGTTGCACACCGTATTTTGAGAACCACTGGTCTAAAAAAATTATTGTTTCGCTAATTAAAGTAGTCTTATAAAATAGAAATTGTTTGCTAATATAACCGACCTCGTAGCTCTTATAGTTCTCAAGATATCAATAGTGTACCAATTAAAATGAACACCTGTATATATAAGGGCCGGTTTTTCAATGTACTGGCAAATGTCTGTTAAGTCTCTGTAAACTTAATCCTCATGGTAAACACCTATTTCAGTTTTTCAATATCCCGTTAGCATTACCAGTAGGTTAAATTCACTAAGCTGCTTCGAATCAACTCAAATGTAATACTATATTACATTGCGAGAGTTGTAAGGAGCATATTACGTGAGAATTGAAGAATTAGTCGCAAGCCTTTAGGCGAATGTATAATTCATTCGCAAGTAATTGCTTTACAACTCGAGCAATATACTATGCTTTTTCTTCGGCCGTAATTTTACTGAAAATTATGAGTTTGTATTTAAAGTGGTTGTCACCGTTATGGCAATTAATTGAAGTTTAATTGTCTGTGAAACGTTAAATTAATTGTTTTGTAGGTAATGTTGCCAACATGATTCCAGGGATAAACGGAAATTCCCCTATAACTGTTACGTAATATACATGTACCGTAGGTATTTTATAAAGTGAAACATTGGATTTGTCATATCCATGGTTACAACTTGACATTTGATTGACAGCAATGGATTATCCTGTCCCATTTAAAATGAAACATAGGGAACAAATTTGACATTTGACAAGACGTCAATAGAGGTTAATTTGTTTAAATAATTATACCTTCCTAAATTAAATTCAGTTTTAGAAAAAATATTGTGTGCACGTCGTGCCCCAGTGATTTTCTGACTCTCTTAAATTTCTTGTATAGCCGGCGTGTGACGCGTACACACCACTACCTGTTTCTGCGCGATGGTGCGGCGTGTGCAAGTATGCCCATGGCCTGTGCTTGCTTGTCCCTACACGCGTTCATTTCTTGCAGTATAATTTCAGCAGCGTTGAACAAATATTCGAAATCTGTTGCAGACACTCGACAAAAGTTTTCAAATTTGCCAGATACAGTAAAATTTTTGAAAGAAGTCCGATCAAGGCCATCACGAATTGCATCTATAAATTAAGATTTTATGTTGACAAATTTAGTAGTGGTGTTTACATAGTTTTTATGAGGTACACAAGATATTATGTACCCTTATAAAAACTAAATAAAAAACACTACTAAATTTGACAGCACAAAATCTTAATTCATAGATACAATTCGTAGATGGCCTTGATCGGACTTCTTTCAAAAATTTTACTGTATGTCTTTAGTAAAATCATACATTATATTTGTTGCATTATATCTGTCTATAATGTTTAAGTAAAGTAATCACGATTAATTGGAAAATTTAATACATATTAGAAGATAGTAGTGGTTCGACTATTGTTGAAAGTTGACATCCACCAGCGTCTTTTCTGTTTTATTTTCTTTTGTTTTAAAATTTCTCCCCACAATAAAGCACATCAATCTTTCTCTTTTGATTATTCATAATGAACTGCATAAGCGTCAAATTATCTTAAAATCAAGATGGCGGGTGGTTCGGCCAGGCCCGTCCATACTTTGCTTGCGCGCACTTCACGTACTACGCGCCAATGCGCCGTGGGAATGATCGAGGCTTGTAGAAGCTCGTGAAGCGAAGCGCGTCTAAACAGTAGTAACGTGTATGCGCTACAGGCCGTGGGAATAAAAAAAAAAATAAAAAATTTAATAAAGACAGGCAAATGCAATGCTGTCAATCAAATGTGAAGTCGTAACTTATAGACCATTCCAGGATGACGTCACCTGCCCTCCACAGGAATGATTTTAACCTCACTTTTGAATATTTTTAAAAATTATTTAATTATATATCTCATGATATCGAGAAATTTTGATTTTGACACAATTCATTCATAAAATTAAACCATAATTTTTTCCATGGCTCCATCATTGAGTAAACTATGTATGAAATTTATTTCTGACAGGTGCCCCTCACGAAATTCATTTGTTCTGGATTGATCTATAGGAAAATTCAACGGTTATCTATCATATTGAGAAGATGTCATTAGAGGTTAATTTTGTATAAAAAATTATACCTGTTTTCTAAAAATTAAATTTAGCTACAGAAAAACTATTGTGTGCACCTTGTGCCCGAAATGTCAAATGTCAAATTCATTTCCTATGTCTCATTTTAAATGGGACAGGAAATACATTTCTGTCAATCAAATGCCAAGTCGTAACCATTAATATGACATATCCAGGTCGGAGTCCTGTTACTATTCACGGTTTATTAAAAGATGTATAAATTTAATTAAATTATTTAATATATGATACATACAATGAAAATTATATCCACTATATTAATTTATATTGATTACAAGAATGAGAAAAATTAATAACAAACAAAATGTTGATTACAATACAGTACAACAATAAAAATGTTTTATAATTATAAATATATTGTGTAGTGTTGAAAATACAATATATGACGTAATGTTATGGAGATTATTTTGAAATTGATAATTGCCAAGTAGGCATGAGTACTAAAACCAAACCTGCTCTTATAAAATATTGAAATTCACTACTTTTGTAATCAATGACCAACGAGATAGCATATTGCAATATTTTAAAGAAACACAACATAATGTGTACATTTGTAGGCAAAATACTAGTTCACAGTCACAACTGCTTGATGCTTGAAACCCGAAAGCTGTATAAATAATTCATCGTTCATAATAAATAAAACCCATAATGATATGATGTAGTAAAATATTTCCAATCTTCAGGTAACCACAAACTGCTACATACTAAAACAAACTTTAAATTTGCTTGAATGTCACAGATTCAGTACTGTCAATCACATTCGAAACGATATGTGAAAATATGTTCAAAATGCCAAGTGATTCCGTATAAATATAACAAATATCAGCTTATAATTATTGCCAACCCAGCGGCTGATAACTCAATAGTTTTCTAATTGCAAAGTAATAATTCCACACTGCAATACCAGTCCGCAAGATAGCGCTAGTAACCAAATTACTTTTCGGAACGTCCATTGTTTGAGTTTGTATGTAGTTGGCACCGAAAAAAGTGAACATAAAACAATAGAAAATTTGACGTTAATTTTTAAAGAACATAAATGATATAAATGTTACATGGTGTCAGGTGTGTGTTAGTGCAAATCTACAGACGTTAATTATTCACCAAAGATGCCAAAAGAAACCAACGCATAAACATTGCAAGAAGTGTAACAGCAAATTTAAGAACTCCAAAAATTGTTTTTCAGTGCACAAATCCTTGACTCAAGGCATCCGGAAAGACAGGTAAATCAAAATATCAAAAATTGGCATGTGTCACCGCCTGAAAATTTTCCTTTGTTCAAAGCAAATGGGAAACCAACCTTTCCAATTCGGACGCCTATGTCGAAGTAAACATTGTTTACATATTAACACCAGCGATTAACCCAAAATATAGGGATTTACTGTGTAAATGTGAATAAAACTGATAAAACAAGATAAAAGAAACTATAGTGTTTAAACAGTTTTAAAGTGGCACAGTGAAAAAGTGTGATAAAGTCAAGTGTGGTGAAAATAGCAAAAGCAAAGTTAAATAAATTTAGTTTAGCAGGTGGATTCGGCGAGCTCAGCTGTGAAAGCGCATGCGCACTTAACAGCGGCTCACACTACAACGGCGTAGGGCATAAACAAATGAATAGGGGCACCAAGGATCGCAGTAACTCTTTAGAAAAACGAAAAAGAGAAGAATTTAACAAAGAAGTACTAGAAGAAGAGACTATATTTCAGAAAAGTAAAAGAACAGCGAGATCTCCTGTTAAGAAAAAAGAAGAAGAAAAAAAAAACGAACGAAATGGATGAACTAAAGAAGATGCTAACAGCAATATCAAAAACTATGGAGGAGGTTAAAGGGAAGATGGATGTAAACCATACGGACCTAAAGAATGAATAAAAAAAAAAAAAAATAGCGAGACAATAGAAAGTATCAGAAAAGATTTTGAGGAAACTGAAAATAAATGTCAAAAAAGAAAAAGAAGAAATCAAGGCGGAAATACAGGCCGTGCATGCCAGATTAGAGACTTACGATAAACAAAAGACAGCAAATAATATAATTGTTACCGGATTACAAGAATATAAAAGAATCAATAAGCGAATTTATAGAAACTGAATTGCACGTACAATGTAATATCAAGGCAGCTTCACTTATTAACAATATTACTAGTAGAATTGGCAGATTAAGAAGAAAAACTAAAGATTATGAGAAACAAAATTAAGCTAAAAGGGAAGAAAATATATATAGATAACGATTATATGAAGGATGAAATGAAAGTGAGAATGGAAATTAGGAAGAAAGCAAATGAAGAACTAGCAAAGGGTAAGAGAACAAAAATCTTACATAACAAACTAATGGTAGATGAAAAGTATTTTTTATGTAACAATAGAGATGAGATGCTTTTTGAACAAAAGTTTGTGTCAAAAAACTGAAATATATTAATATGGATACATGGAATGTTCAGCAAACAAATGCAGCAGGGATGTATAAAAATTTAGAAGAGGTGTTTAGTGAATATAAAATGGATATAGTGGCCTTACAAGAGACTAAGAAAAAGGGATATAGCATTTTTGAAATGGAGAACTATATAGTTTCTAACAGTGGGTGGGAAACCAGGTATTTTGGGGTGGGTTTTATGATTAATAAGAAGATAAAGGAATCGGTAATTGATTTTGACCTAATATCGGATAAAATATGTCGGATAAGAATGGGGAAGTTTAGCGATTTTTTTAATTCTTTTATTCCATGGGAAATGACTTGCAAAATGATGTAACATGTTTTATTTTTTGCAAAAATGCCCAGATTTTCCGGAAAAGCCGATTTTAAGCTGTGAGGACGTCGGTAGATGCTTGGTACAACGTATGTCCCTTATACACTGACACACGCGGTTGCGGTTACCAGTCACTTGAGACTGAGGTGTGGTTCGACCTACGTTCAAGTGGTTCGCTTTCACCGTTCTATCTGAGTTTGCGCATAACTGACTTGTGACGTACTTAGAGTTTACCCAAAAAATATTAATTATAAATAAATGGAGCAATAATTTTAATTTTTAATTTCAGCAGTCATTTGTGTTATATTTGTGAGAAAATATGTTATGTAGAATTTTTACCATGCTAAACTTCCCCATTCGAGGTATGTGTAGAAAAATAAATATAATAAATGTACATGCACCTACAAATAAGAAGGAAAATGAGATTAAAAATAAGTTCTATGAAGATTTAATTAGAATTTTCAATAAAATACCAAAATACGACATGAAAATTATTATAGGCGATTTGAATGCTCAGATTGGTAAAGAAGAAATATTTAAGTATAGCACAGGACGAAACAGTAAGCATGAAATAACAAAGAAACAAGTACATAAAAAACTTTTATCAAGAAGTGAAAAATATGAAAGCCGGTTACCAACAAAAAGGTGTATATTGTAAAGATAAAGATGGAAATCTGGTGACAGGGGAAAGGAAAGTGAATAGATGTAGAGAATACTTCGATGAATTGCTCAATAGTGAAACAGAAATGGAAGAAGAGGTGCCAAACATATATGAAACATATGAAGAAAAACAAAGAATTAGTAGAGACACCTACTGCGGAAGAAATTCTGAAAGTGATTAACGACCTAAAAAACAAAAGCGCAGGAGAACATGGGATTGTTGTAGAGTTATTTAAGAATGGAGGAGAAGAAATACATGCAATATGTAAGATAATTCAGGATGTTTGGAAGGAAGAGGTAATGCCACAGAGATGGAGACAAGCTGTAATCTGTCCAATTCACAAAAAAGTAGATCGAGTGCACTGCAATAATTACAGAGGAATAGCCTTATTAGATATTGAATATAAAATATTAGCTTAATGCCTACGGAATAGGTTAAAAGAAGTATCAGAGAGAATTTTGAGAGAATCCCAAGGGGGTGTCCGCAGTAAAAGACCTACTATTGACCAAGCACATCGTCGCAAAGAAATAATTGCGGATAGTTATGACCATAAACTTCTATTAAAAATATTTATGCGTATGGCTCGATTATAAAGGAAAAACTCTCGGGAATATAGAGATATTTTAAAATATTAATGAAATTAATAAGGTTGGTCGAGATGACGCTTAGGAACACAAAATGGAAAGTGGTAGTAGATGGAATAACGTCAGAAGATTTTATTGTGAGGAAAGGTCTAAGACAAGGCGACCCAAAATCTCCCATCCTGTTTAATTTGGTCTTAGAGTGGGCAATGAGAGAGAGAGTAAAATATATACCAAAGAATATATTGGTAGACAGAAACATCAAATTCTTGTATATGCCGACGATATTGCCATAATCACTAGGCCGAAGGAAGAGCTGAAGAACATCTTTATGAGGTTAGAAGAAACAACCAGAACAGCAGGTTTACGCATTAATGGGACCAAAACCAAATACATGCAAATTGGTGAGGAATGCAACAACTTTCTAAGAGTTATTACAGACAATAGAACGTACCAGTTTGAGGAAGTAAGGAATTTTGTATATTTGGGAGTGAAAATGACGAATAGTAATGATGAAGATGTGGAAATTGGAGCAAGATTGGCGAGGGGAATCAGATGTGTAGGGTCATTATTGGGATTACTTAAATCGAAGACGGTGTCACGCAAAGCAAAAATAAAAATTTATAAAACGATAATAAGGCCTACAGTTCTATACGGGTGCGCAATATGGACCTTAAATAAAGTGAATCAAAATAAAATTGAAGTGTGGCTAAGGCGTTAAGGAAAATTTTGGTGGGAAAAAAGAGGGTGATATGATGGTGCGGAGAATAAATGTCGAGATAATGAACATGTTTGGGGAGGTAGGAAATAAAGGGTGTCGTGAAAGCACAAAGACTAAGATGGCTAGGTCATTTAGTGCCGTTGCCGGTTAACAGAGTAGTTCGAACAGTGCTTAAGGGGAGAACAGGTGCAAGAAGAAGAAGAAGAAGAAGAAGAAGAAGAAGAAGAAGAAGAAGAGGATGTCCGAAAGAAAAGTGGTTGGATGCAGTTAAGAAAGACTTAGAACTTATGGGTGTTACCAAGTGGGAAGAAAAAGTATTCGACAGAAGTCAGTGGAGAAGAATAGTTCATCAAACCTGGAGGTCTATTCTAAATTTATAGCCACATGTGCTATCCGCTATATAAGTTCCACTACTAGCCAATAGATGGATTCAAGTCGGATAGCCACATGTGCTATCCGCTGTATAAGTTCCACTACTAGCCAACAGATTGGTTTAAGTCGGATAGCCGCATGTGCTGTTTGTTAGAATTATAAATAATTATTATAATTTAAATAGGTACTTACAATGTATAGATATTGATCAAATATTATTGATTTAACACACGAACACAAGGATTTGATCACAACATTGAAAAGCCAAACTACTTGTCAATTTGACATCTGGCAATATTAATAAGTTCCACTACTAGCCAACAGATGGATTCAAGTCAGAAAGCGGGATGGGGACCCCCATCTGTTGGCTAGTAGTGGAACTTATATAGCGGATAGCGGATAGCACATGTGGGTATGAATTAGAATAGACCTCCTGGGGTCTGCAAGGCCTGTAGAGCTGACATATATACATATGGGTGTGAAAGTGAACAAGATCTTCGAAAGAATTCAGAAGAAACATAGGGTTTCAGCACGTACAAACCCATTAAAGAAGCATTATATATAATGAAATAAAAAGAAAATCTGTATCATAATGAGTGTCATTCAATTACAGATCATACATTCTTAATAAGTATATTAAAGCATAGGAGTAGAAAAATATTGTTTCTTTTTTACTCACTATTTCCATGTACGAGTTATTCTGTAACACAGTAGTTTCATTTTTATATATGGATAATTTTTTCTACAATAAATTGCTTGATATTGAAAACAATTTAAAAATTCCACTTGTCAAAATTATTATCGACATATAAAAATTAAACATTGTATTACAGAATACGGCATATTATCAAATCTAGCATCCCATTTTTCCGTTTTTTAGTTCTTGCCCTGCAACACTAGAGGCGCTGCAAACTGCGTATTTTGTATTAGTATACAGTTGGCAAATCTGATAGTGTAGATGGTCTGTGTGCCAACCTTAGATCATATAACTTAACTAGATACGAGAAAACATATAACCCACAATGCAAGTCAGTGCTATACATAGGTTAAGAGAAATGGAATCGTGAATTATGTAAGAGTAAAAGAGATGAAAGACCCTTTTCTCGATAGCGTATTGCGCAGAATCATAACGCGTTATTTTCATATGAACTTGAGTCGTCGGTTGCGAAGGTTAGTCGATTATTCAACTATTTCCTATGAGTTTGCGCGCTGTGCTATCGCGAATATCTCGTTATCTCTCCCAATCCTACATATTTCACGCTCCGCATATCTAGTTAAGTTATATGATCTAAGGTGTCAACCTTACAGTTGACAACTAAATGCGATTGTTACATACCGAATAGATAAATTCTTATGAAAAACGCATTTCCATTACCATGAAATTTATCTGACGGGGTAAATTTCATCTGCTAGATAGTTAACAGCACTTTAACAAGCGATTGAAAAACCGGCTCTAAAAATCTTTATGGGTTACTAAAAAACGATTAAATTCATGTTTTTCAGTGAATAGAGGATTACTGACCGGCATCGGTAGTTGGTATAGTATTTCGGGCGAATGAAAGTTGACAATTAAATTATTTTATAGATTTGGTTTCTTTTCATAACCATTTAATAAGTAATATCAATAATGGCAACCTAATGCTCAAAATCGTTATCGTTCGTTTGAATAGTTTGCAGTCATTTAGTGCTGCCTCTAACGTACAAGTAAAAAATTACATAGAGATTTGGGTGCCTACTAAGGAGAGAAATAAGTTTTGATAATTTGGTGTTTCTTGTGTTAAGAATCATTGCGCCTGATACTCGACCGCTCGGTACAGGCCAAGTGCAATAAAATTCTGTAAACATTAGCATCACTAAATATTTGTTATGACATTTTTTTGTCCCAATATCCCTTTGGATGATAGCGTAAATAACGAAACTGAAAATGTAGTTAAGAGTGGTAACAAATTTGTGAATTTGTGAACTACAGAGTTCTTTTAACTTTTTTATCAGTATAAATCATGTTCCATTGATGCTAATTTTATAAATTGTACCCAATTAAATTAATGAAAATATGAAATACAGGTGTCATTTTCCGATCATTATTATTTTAATGGAATGCTATATTATATCAACGTAAAATTATAGTTCTTGTACGGTGAGGAGTATTTGTCTCGCACAATTTTAACGTCCAGGAAAATAAGGAATGTGGGTATTCGGGCAATTGAAATACTTTTGTTATTACTTTCAAAATTTAAAAATATTATTATCTCTAAATATTTACAAATTTTTAATTATATTTATCTTTCTATCATAGCTATTTTTATTTGTAGCAAATTTAAAAGATTTCATTTTAAGAAAAATAATTTGAAATGAATCATTATTATAAGATAACTCTTTCAAAACACCAAATTACACGAAGTACACTGTATGAAACTCAATACAGAAATGATAAATTTATGAAAAGTGCAAGTAAGAGTACTGCTACAGAAAGAAGAAGAAAGGGCACAAATATTAATCCTAATTTCAAATAACACCATCATAATGAAAGGAAAGGTACCGACAGTTACGTTCCAAGAATCTTATGAAAGGAGAATGAAATATAAGAAATAAGAATATTGAAATTTCCCTAATTCCAGGATATTATACAGATACTCAATTTCACTAAACTTTAAGATTAAAAAATAAGATGAAAGAGGTTTCTACTTCAATAGAAATAGAAACAAAGGCATCTTTTATGGTACCGGAACGGCAAGATGTACCTACCTGCACTTTGCAGGTGTTTTATAGAGAAATATAATTACATCAGTTATCAGAATGTTTTCTAGCAATTTTACCAAATTGTTATAAATAACCAGTAACTATTTTATAAATCACAAATTTTGTCTTTCAAAATAATAAATTTGTATTTCAGACGCCAAATATTTTTCCAATTTTAAATGGCACAAAAGTGACCCCTGTGTCGCACTCTCCACACCAGCTATGAGTGCCCGTGAGGTGACGGCTGGTAAGCGACCACACGGTAAAATATATCGTCATTATTACCGATGTCTGCATGTGTTGTAGATACTGGCACACCCAGAAATGGGTAATATGCCGTGATGATATATTTATTTTATTTATTTATTTATTTATAATATAATAAATCATAATACCATTTAAAACACGTCAAGCTGTACAACGGATTTAAATATAAACATTGCAAAACATAATAAAAAAAATCATAATTATGGATTATAATTTTCATTGCTAATTTGCCTTATGAAAATACATTCGGTTAATGTAATAATTTTATACGAATGAGATGTTCAAAGCAAACTTCCAAAAATATTAATAAAGGACGAGAAAATTAACTTGAAAACAAACATTTGATATGTACTTATCTGATGATGTAATTTGTATTATTATCATAACCATTGTTTTAACAAAATAAATAAGTTCGAAATTGAAATCGATTCTACGAATTTAGTTAGTCCATATCATTTCATATGTAATATTACTTATTAAATGATAATATGTTTATAAATTGAAGAAAAAAACTATATAAGTCGCAAAAGGTTTATTTCCCTGCAATGTAAAATTTTATTACCTGTAGTAAATATCTTATTCAATAGAAAGCGTATAACCGCACAAACAAATATCAAACTTAATTTCCATGTTCTTAAAACCATATTTTAAAACCAAAATACAGTGTTCTGAAATATCGACTTTAATTCAAGTATCTATGGACAGATGGCTCTGTATCGCTAAGCACATTTTTTTGCATAACACTTTTTACCATTAGGTTGCCATTATTGATATTACTTATTAAATGTCATAACTTAGAAAAGAAAAGAATTCTGCGAAATATTCAGGTATGAAAAGGTTTGCATGCAACCATTTAAATACTGAACTAGGAAATCCCAGAAATACAGTACTGTCTTGTTTAAAATAGATTGGTGGCTACAGTACCTGCACGATAGCTGAATAACAAAACACGGGGCATTTAAAACATATTTCGTTTATTTTGAGTATAACAAAATTTTCTGATTTTTAAACTATTTAGTTTAGCAATTCTATGAAATAGGATTATTTTCAATTTCATCTAACAGTAAATCCGACGCGAGGTTTCCTTACACCTGAGACTAAAGAACCATAACCCGCGGTATTAATTGTTAAATACATCCCTGAATTATGTTTCTAAGGTCTTTTTAAATACCTCCTAGTATTCCAGTAATATTGAGTACAATAATTCTTCTCTAACAGTATATTTAAAGGTCAATTTCCTATCAATTCAAATCATATGAAAAGAAACCACATCTATAAAATAATAACGTAACGTAAGTAACGAAGCCAGCAGTTAATACCTGGATGGGTGACCACCAAGGAAAACTGACTGCCCAATATCGAAATAAGTGATCCTAGTTGCGCTTACTTCCTGTTTCAACGAAGTTGACAATAATTAAAGACTTTTTAAAAACTCAATACGTGGCGCCATGCATTGAGCCTGGAATTTTGTTTACTAATGGTAATTTGCGATAATACGTGTAATTAAATAAACATGAAAAAATTATGTGCATGATATGAGGATACTTTTAGTGTTGTATTTAAAATCAAACTGAAATGAAGTAATGACTTTGTCATTAACTGATAGAAAATTTGTGTTCCTATAATGAAATAGTATTTAAATTTTTCTTGGAAGTTGGGCAAGCAGCCGGTTTTTTAAAACAATATTTTAAATTCTAAAATATGATTTTCATTAACCGAAATAAATCAAAATCGGTTTTCTAAAACCAGTTCTAGAAGGAAGGAGAAAGTATAGTTTTTGCAATCTTATTTTTTTACTGATAAACGTAACTACTTTATTTCACTAAAACAAAATTTTTAATGGGTGGAGAAAAAAATATAATACTGTTTTTTTCAGAATGATTATATTAACCGGTTTATTGAACAGGTTCATCTAACAGTTTTAAAAGCCCATTAAGTGAAGTGTAAACCAATAAAAGAAAAAACAGGCCGTAGGTTCCAATAATCCAATAGTCCAAACGTTTCGGACATTTATTTGTCCATCTTCAGTAGTTACAAATTATAAAAAAAAACATGTTGTATAATTTTTATTTTACTTTACATATTGTGTCCAGAATTATAGCAGAAAGTCTTTGATAGAAAAATAATGATAAAAGACATGTTGCCTCTAGGGCGACAAGTTGGCAGACAGTATTAGTTTTGATTTAGATTATTTGAGAAGAATGGGGGAATCCACGATTTTTTGATTTTTTTATAATTATAGTATTTTTAAATACAGAAATTCCTTAATTTTTCTATTTTAAAATTTGGCCTTTTAGAAAGAAAACAATGGCAAATATCTGGTATTCAGCGTTTCCCGCTTTCTCTCTCAGCAGTTGCTGTTTTGGCTGCTGTTACCAGAGGCCTTAAACCATTTATCAGTGTTATATGGATTATATCTGTCTGCTTTAATATTAAATTATACTTACATAATGAATATTATTCTGCTGTCTTAATCAAATAATAATACAAAACTGGAAAATGACGTTTAGCCGTGTAGTGCATATAAACAATCTGGCGGTCACTGGTCAAAGGTGCAAATTGTAATCAGACAAATACATATAATCCAAAATTCCTCAAATCTCCATCATTTAAAAAAACCAATAAACAAAATGCATCTATGGTAGTGACAGTGGCCAGAATTGGTGCTTCGACGTCATCTTTTAAATAATGACATAAACGGCATCATACCTTGTTAAATGTGAATGAGTTCATTACAGCGTCCAATACGTTATATGTAGCAGCAGCAGCACATAATAAAATTTTATTATCAACAGCCATAATACTCATTTCAGATAAATTAGGAAATTTTCATAATTTCTAGGTATTATTAGATTCGGTTCAGAAGTACATATTACAAATGGCTTAAAGAAAAAGTTGTGTCTATCTGCCAAAGGAGCTAACATGTGTATAACAAGAATAAATCTATCAGATAATTAAATCGTGAATCAGTGGATTTGCTACAAATTTCGATTGTTTGGTAGTCCCGAAAATTACTCGAGCAACACATTCTCAAACTTTTGACAAAACATATATGAAAATACCATCAAATATTAGTTTAGCCGACCCTAACATTAATACATCCAGCGAAGTGGATATGTTACTCGGGGCCCAGTTATTGTGGCGTTTAATAATTGGGGGTCCCATTCATTTAGGAAGAAATCAACCGTATTTTCAACAAACGCGGCTAGGATGGAGCGTAGGCGAAAATTTAAATACACAAGGTCAACAACTACTTCAGTATATAATGTAATAGAAATTATAATTGAAATTAAAAAATATAATTAAAAATTATACTTAAAAATGACCGTCTTAAAGCAAGTTAATTAGATGTTTACTTATAAATACAATTTATAATTAGTATTTTTTGACATCTACAATATTTTTGTTTATCTCCTCTCTCGTCCTTGCTTTCGTGGAAATGAACATGAGTATGGAAGAATTTACTTTATGTATAGTAGAAAATTCACATTTATGGAATAAAAAATATAAAAATTTGAAGTATACCATTAACTCGGAAAAACATGGAATGAAATTGGAGCTAAATTCAAAATGACGGGTAGGTAATTTAATTGGTAGACAAGGAAAGCAATGAATCGTCCTTTTAAAATTACACGTTTTAATATATTTAAATTATTTATGTTCACATTAAAGAAATTAGTGTCAAATTTGACGTGACGATTGTATTTGTAATTTTTTGTTCAATCTGATTGGCTCACTTATATTTATAATTATAATTATGAGTGAAATATTATGAAGTTTGCATAAAATTCTTATTTTAAATTAATTTCAGTACTAATTTGAACGCTGACATTTGAATTCATTGACATAAACTTATATTTAAAATATAATTATAAATACTAATTATAATTTCGCTTAATTTCAGAGCTATGAATGAGACTTACATGTTACAAAGTATATATATAAAACATGAAAAATATATTTTATGACTTCAGTGGAGACCATCTGGAGACGTTTCCAGTTAAACCATTAAATTTGACACCTCTTCCTCCAGCTATTCTCTTCGATTGTCTCTACAATCTATCAGGATACTTTCAAAACCACTGTTTGAATATTTGCTTGAAGTTTACTTCTAATTTGTAACTGCTTCATATATCGTTTGAAATGTCTCGTTACCAAACCATCCCATGTCATCACGCCTGGGACTATAATTACTTTTGAACCTGGATGAATACATTTCAATTCATTTGCCAAAAGTTCATATTTCCTTGATTTTGTCAGTTCTGTCGTCGTCAAAATATTCTTATTTGTTATACCTGCTTCAATTAACGTTATTTCTTTTTTTATAAGGTCATGAATCATTAAGTCAGGTTTGATATTATATATTCTGGTTTCAGTTAACATTTGTATATCTGATTTAATTTTCACACGTTCATTCGAAATTACATTTTGAACGTTATAATTTTTCAATTTTTTACCTTTATTAAGGCCGTATTTCTTTGTAAATTGAAAGTGAAGGCATCTGACAATCTCATCATGGCGTTTTTTATAATCAAAATTTAACATTCTACCACAATGAGTCGCAAGATGTTCCAACATTTTTTGGTCCTTGTTTACAGTGGGGACATTTTGCAAATGTGCTCCCAAAGTAAATATTTTTATCCAGGGACGTAGCCAGGATATTTTCTTAGGGTAGGCCAGCGGTGGGCCAAAAAATATTTAGGTGAGACACTAATCAGACAGTTTTGTACTGCTTCTATACATAATACAAAAAACTAAAATTTGATTTTTCGTCTTATAATTATTACGTATTATAACAGATATTAGTTTGTAAGTGTTGAGATATGCCGTGATCGATACGGGACGATTTAGTGAAATAATCGATAAGTATATTCAAATAGAAGAAGGCTTTATTGATACACTCTGACAAGATACAAAAATATATATTACGTCAACAACAAGTGGCATAGTAACTACGTTTCCATGGTGTCGCTATATCAAGTATGATGTGACCGTTTGATTGTTCACATATTTCTAACACTTCCCCTCAATAAAACGGCACATAGATTTAAAAAAAAATTCTCATAGATTATACACAGTATAACAAATAATTTAATAACAGAACATATGAAATTTTACTTTAAACAATATCATACTTTATAGTCTATGAGTTATTTTTCACAAATTCCTAGTAAATTCAAACATTTTTCATGTTTTGGTTTCGACAATGCCTTTGTGAATATGTCCGCAGGCATTTCTTCAGTTGAAGTATGTTGCAGTGAGATTTCTTGAGATTCCACCAGCTCTCGGACGAAATGATGGCGTATGTCTATATGTTTGGTGCGACTGTGGAAAACTGGATTTTCAGCTAGTTTTAGTGCACCCATATTGTCATTGTAAATTTCCACGTTTTTCGAGACGCTGACACTCAATTCTAACAAAAAACGTTTAAGGTACACAGCTTCTTTTGCCGCTTCAGCCAATGCCATGTATTCCGATTCGGTCGAAGATAAGGCGACGGTCCTTTGCTTCTTTGATTCCCAGGATACTATTCCTCCGTTCCAGGTGAAAAAGTACCCAGTGTAGGATCTTCGATCGTCAAGGCTTCCTCCCCAATCAGCGTCGACAAAACCATTCAAATCGCAAATTTTACTATTGTAGTAATGAATGCCCAGGTGCATGCTTCCGCTCAAATAGCGCAACACACGCTTTGCAGATGTCCAATGAATCTTCCCAAATGAGTCGTTGTACTGGCTCAGGACTCCAGCAGCGTGCGATATATCTGGTCGACTTGTGATGGACAGGTACAGCAGAGCTCCAACTAATTTGCGGTACGGCGGTATTTCCCCATCCGTTTCAGTCCAGGGCTCAGACTTTGGTAATTTTGAACTGACGTTAGAGGTGTAGATACCGGATGACAGTCTAACATCTTAAATCTTCTTAGAATATCTTTGATATATCCGCTTTGGCTCAGTCGGATGCCACTCTCTTTCAAAATTCATTCCGAGACAATGTTTTAGTTCACCTAGATCATTTACTTCAAAATGCTTCCCTAAATGACTCTGGTTTTGTGACATAACTAGTATGTCGTCAACATATACTACAATAACTAGCGGTTGATTTTTGTTACCCTTCGTGTATACACAAGGATCAGCTTAGGACTGTTGTCAGTCTGTAGGCATTTGATGTGTTTACCGTGTTGAATTGTTACGAGGGATTTGTAATTCTCAAACTCTTTCAGTACATCTAATTTTTCTTTCAGAAATTTTACTTCGCACCACCTTGATGAGTCATCGATAAATGTAACAAAATATCAAGATTTACCGATTGAAGGGACCCTCATCGGACCACATAGATCCGAGTGTACGATATCGCCTATTTCAGTTATCTTGGATGAGCTCTTCAGAAACGGCTGTCCACACATTTTACCCTGAAGACATACTTCCCACTGGAAATCTTCGTTTAAGTTTTCTATATAGAGTCCTTGGATGGTCTTGTTTTTGGCCGCTTCTTTCAAATCTTTTAGATTTAAGTGACCAAGCAAAATGTGCCAATCCTTTAAAGATTTCTTCTGAAAACTCCTAGATTTCTCTTCTTCAATTGTGATCATGCAGTCGTTGTTTTATCTTTCTCTGACGTAGTACAGGCCGTCGGCTCGATCTGCAATCATCTTCGTGCTGGTCGAGAACTTCTGCCTTCTTCTTGTTAAAAGTGACGCTAAATCCTTTATCAGTTATTTTTCCGACCGATATTAGATTAGTGCGCAAGTGAGGCACATAGCGCGCGTCATGTAACTTTTCAGTTGTATCTGAACCGTTGACTTCTGTTACAAGTGTGGCGATACCTTTTGCGTTGATCTGCGTACTCGCATGATTTGCCAAAGTTAGTGTTCCGCTTCCGTTTTTCTCTATTTTTATGAAATCATCCTCATCACGACATAGGTGTGAAGAACATCCACTATCGACCCACCATTTCTTGCCGACAGTACAAGCGAAAACTTCTTCAGTATCTGCATAGAAACTGACATCTTCTGCCTTATTTCCGGTTTGCGTTTTAAACTTGCAATCTCTGGCTTTATGACCTATTTCGTGGCATTTGTGACAACAATACTTGAAGGGTTTTTCTCCTGTTTCTGGTTTCTTTTCACCTTTCTTCTGGTAGTTCTTCTTAGGTTTCTTGAAAACCGCCAAACCTGTTTGTGATGAATTTGAATTTTCTGTACTCTTCCGTGCATCACTTTCTTCAACTATCTTCACTCGTAACATGTCTGGAGAAGTGTAACCCGCCTTTTTGGGGGCGAGTTGCAAATAATATTTATAAGTGAGTACTTGCCAGACTGGTGGTACAATTTAGTAACTGCCAAAATAATAGATAATAAACTCTAATAAATGTTCCTTTGTTGAGTTGTGAAAGGCAGAGAATACGGTTGTGGCGAACGTGCGGCGATAGTCAAATTCGTTAAACGATAGATATCACGCTTTAATTCGCGGACCATATGAAATAATTAAGCTCTAGTGAAACAAGGTAGTGTTGTGAATAAAGAAAGTGAAGTGAGAAGTACCTAGAAGCTCTAAATTAGAGTAAAAAAGTGTATACAGCGGTGAGACAGTAGCCAAGGACGTACATATAAACGGTAGGCAAGCGTAGTTTAGCGGCGGTAAGCTAGAACCTGCATACCAAGATAAAAATTTTAGTCAGGCCCGTACTCAGGAAAGTTGTGCAAATATGTCATCGGATAGAGATGATAAAAGTAACAAAGAAGGAAGTGATAAAATAGAATTAAGAGATTTAATGAAAATTATATTACAAATAAAGAATGATACAAAAGAGATAAAACAGGATCAGAAAGAATATAAAGAGGAACTACTACGAATGAAACAGATAAATGAACAGCTGAAGGAAGAAAACATAGAGATAAAAAAAGAATTGAACGACATGAAAGAGAGAATCGAGAGATTAGATAAAGAAAAAATCAAAAATAATTTCGTGATTGTAGGGCTAAGAACAGACTCAAGCAGCAGAAAAGATCTAAAAAACACCGTGGAAGACTTCATACACAAGAAAATTGGAGTTAATGTACAAGTGAAGGAAGCAATAAAGATAGGAGAGAAGACATGTAAGGTACAAATGGAAAATTTTCAAGATAAACAAAAAGTAATGGCGAATAAAAAGAACCTAAGAACCTTAAAGGACAAAATCTTCATAAACAACGAACTAACAAGAAATGAGCGCGAAATACAAAAGGAAATAAAAATGTTAGCAGAGAAAAATAAAAAGGCAGGAGATATATTGAAGATAGGCTATCAGAAAATAACAATAAATGGAAAGGAATGGAAATGGGACAAAACACAAAAGAAGATGATAGAGGTCAAAGAAGAAGGAGGTACTGCGTCAAAAAACTAAGGGAAAAACGAGGAAAATTGCAACAAAAAGGAAAGACGTCGCAAGCAAAGGAAAAGGATACGATAAGGAACAACAAAACACATATAATTAAGTACGGGATGGGCAAAATAAAAAATAGAGTAAATAAACCAGGGAAAATAATAAAATTTGGAACATGGAATGTAAAAAGTTTAACAGGAAAAGAATATGAATTAACAGAAGAACTGGCAAAAATGAATATGGATTACGTGGGTATAACAGAAACAAAGAGGAAAGGCAAAGGAATCACAAAGACACAAAATGGATATTGGATGTACTGGGTAGGAGTATCGGAAAAAGAAAACGCCAAGGCAGGGGTGGCAATTTTAATTAAAGAGGATAAGATGAAATATGTTTCGAAAGAAAACCTACTGAATGAAAGATTACTATCAATAAATGTTAAGGAAGGAGACGAAAACGAAGAATACACGCTAATTGTGGGCTATGGACCGAACGAGGACGCAAGAAAAGAAGAAAAAGATAACTTCTTTAAAGAACTACAAGAAATAGTAGACAGAAGTGAAAAGAGAGTAATAATAATGGGAGACCTTAACGGGAGGGTAGGAAATAAGAATGATGGAATAGAGTGGTGCTTAGGAAGGAATGGAGAGAATGTGACGAATACAAACGGGAAAAGAATAATAGAGTTTTGCCTAGAGAATGAGTTCAAAATCGGAAATACACACTTCAAGCACAAAGAAATACATAAAATAACAAGACAAGTTATAAGCAGAAATGAAAAATCGATTATAGATTATTTCCTAATTAACATAGACAGCTGGAATAGAGTAAAAGACATAAAAGTAAAAAGAGGACCAGAGATTGGAAGCGACCATTTCCTTGTAACAATGATACTAAAGCAAGAAGTAATCACAAAAAACGAAACCAAAAGAAAGATAGTAAATAAGAAAATAAAATGCCATGAACTTAGAAGACAAGAGATAGAAGAAAAATTTCAAAAGAACGTCAACGAAGAGTTTAAGAAAAAAGCAAAAGAAAAAGAAGGAAACATAGAAAAGAAATGGAAGAACTTCAAAAAGACAGTACTAGAGGCAGCAGAAAAAAGCTGCGGCACGACTAGAATAGTGAACAGAAACACAAACAAAACTAGATGGTGGTCGGAAAGGGTAAAAGTTACAGTGGAAGAAGAAAAGAACAAGTGGAATAAATATCTACAAACGAAAGAACCTACTGACTATGAAAAATATAAAGAACAAAGGAAAAAAGTAAAAAGAGCAATAAAGGAAGAAAAAGAAAAAGCATGGAGAAAATTTGGTGAAAAAATGAAAAACGCATACAATGAAAACCAGAAATTATTTTTTGGAACACTTAAAAATATAAGACAAAAGAAGACAGCAACAATTACGAACATTAAAGATAAGGAAGGAAAGACGATAGCAGAAGAAGACAGAATAATGGATAGATGGAGACAGTATTTCATAGAATTACTAGAGGGAAATGATACTAAAGATGAAGAACAACAAGAAAGCCATCGCACACGAACAAAGGAAACAGAAATAACACAAGAAGAAGAAATAAGCTTGAAAGAAATAATAGAAGCAATAAGAAAAACCAAAAGAGGAAAAGCTCCCGGACATGACAAAATAACAGCAGACATGCTGAAAGCACTACCCGAATCAGCACTACAGGAACTTAAAAACATAATGAATGAAGCGCTAAAAGGAATAACACCAGCAGAATGGCAAATAGGTATCATAACACCAATATTTAAAAAAGGAGATAGCAGAGAGTGCCGGAACTATAGAGGAATTACCCTAATAAGCACAGTGGCCAAAATATATGCAAGAATCCTGGAGAGTAGACTAAGAATAGAGCTGGAAGAATCTTTAGAGGAAACTCAATTTGGTTTTAGACCAAATAGAGGAGTAAATGATGCGATATTCATACTAAGACAAATAGGGGAAAAGGCAATAAAAGAAGGGAGAAACATACATGTGTGCTTCATTGATCTAGAGAAAGCGTTTGATAGAATCAATAGAGAAGACATATGGAAAACGCTAAGAAAAAGGGGAATATCAAATACGTTAATAACAGGAATTCAGAGCCTATATTCAAACACTAAGAGCTATGTAAGAGTGAAACAAGAGACCTCCAATACATTTGAAACTACAGCCGGAGTAAGGCAAGGATGCATTTTGAGCCCGCTTCTGTTTACGCTAATTCTTGACGAAGGAATAAAAGAGACAAAGAAAGAAGTAAAGAAATACTACATAGGAAATTGGAAATTGAGAAGAGTGGAAATAGCAGAATTATGCTATGCAGATGACATGGTCATCATAGCAGAAGACGAAAAAACCTTAATAAGGAATATAGAAATATATGATAAAGCGCTACAAAAATTAAACATGAAGATCAATAAAGAAAAAACGAAAACCATGATACTAGGAAGAAATGAACAACACCACACGATACAACTAAAAAATGAAAATCTACAGCAAGTCCAAAAATTTAAATACCTGGGGGCAATGATCTCAGAAGATGGAAGATTTGATGAAGAAATAAAAGAAAGAAGAACAACAGGAGGCAAAATATTCAATAGCATCAAACACAGCTTCTTAGGAAAGAAAGAAATACCGAAAGAGACCAGGGTACAAATATTTAAGAAAGTAGTGACACCTATACTCATACACGGAGCTGAAACATGGACATTAACGCAAAGACAAAAAGAAAAAATTACGGCTACCGAAATGAGATTCTTGAGAAAAATAGAGGGGAAAACAAGACTGGACAGAATTGAAAACACAACCTACAGACAAAACTTAAAAGTAAAAGCAATAGAAGATAAGATAGCAGAAGGACAGATGAGATGGTATGGGCATGTAGAAAGGATGGGAGAGGAGAGAATAGTTAAAAAAGTGTTTGAAGCAAAAATTGGAAGAAAGAAACCACGAGGACGACCAAGAAGAACGTGGCTGGAAGAAGTAAAGGAGGCAGCGCAAAGAAGAGGTCTAACTTGGGAAGAAACGAAGACAGCAACACAAGATAGAGCAGAGTGGAAAGAAATATGGAGAAGACCAACAAATCAGAACTCAACCCCCTCCCCCGCAGGCCGGGGGAACGCCTTACACCCGTGAGGGTAGAAAGGTGCAGGATTAAGTAAGTAAATGTTCCTACTTCTTGTAGAAGAATAAGGGTTGTAATAATAATATTAATTATTATTACACATAAGTTTATTGACTAGTATAATTGAATGATATATATTTACACTTGATAGTTGATAATTGCTGTAGCGACTGTATGGAGGATGGGTCTTCTATATCTCTGGTCTTTGGACACTCTCTCTTGGACACACTCTAACTTCCCATCGTCTATACAGTCTTTTATATTACTGTAATGCTAAGTCATCAAACAATTGAGTAATAACCTACTTATGACACTTTAATATTGATATTACTTATTCTGCAATATATGCAAATAATAACACAAACTATTATGACCCCAATTGTGTGGTGACCTAGTCTTACATTCCTCCCTTCTTTAAAAATTTGCTTCCGGAGGAGCACAATTTTCTTATAACTACACTTAAAGTCTCTATTTTCACCATGTTTCGTAACATGCCATGTGTGATGGGGAAAATTACTGCATTCCACTGGTCTTCTGCTGGATGGTGTATCCATGGCTGTAGATGAGTTTGAGGGTACATGAACGATTGGTCACTCGCCATCCCCTGAATGGTTCATCTGCTTCTTATGGTTTGATTTGATTTCCTCATCATACATGTCACTGATGTTTGGTATTTTACTGTCACTAACAACACTTCCATTCACACATTTTAAATACCATATTTTCTGAATAAATGTTTTTCCATATGACACAAAATATTCAAAATGTCTTCCATATTTACCATTTATAACGTATGTCTGCAATTCTTATCAGTGGTATGGACAATTCAGCCATCCCATAAATAAGTTGCTAATTGAAGTTCTAAGCAATACATATTTATTTAAAAAGAAAAATTGAAATATTTAATAATTTTGAATACGTTATGAATGCTATTTAAATTATTCACTTACACACCTAAATTGGAAAATCAAGACACATATTATTTTCTTTTATGTCCTTGGTTCTTGGTATTGAATACTAACTCATAATCCATGGGTGTTGTGGTGCTGGTCCTTTACTGCGAGTGTGGTACGGTGATACTACAGGAGTGGGAGTCCATTCCACTTGTAAATTATTATGTATTAATTCATTCATCATACATATTATGATGTACTATATTTTGTGACGTTTTAGGATCATTTTTATTTTCTTCTGTGCACTCTACTGGTTTACATTGCGGTATCTCTATGTCTTCATTTAAATGTTCTTCTAAAAGATTCTCGTCCATAAATGGTTTTAAGCGGTTCACATGAACTGTCAAAATTTTATCAGACTTATTTTGTCGAATTTTGTATGTTACGGGTCCCATGATTTTTGTGATGAAGTACGGCCCTGTCCATGGCTTGTGAAACTTTCGTGACGTTCCTGCATTTATTGCTGGACTATGCAAATATACTGCGTCACCGATTTTATATTTTGCTGATTTTGTATTTTTGTTAATCTGCTTATGCGTTTTCTCGGTTGCTTTGTTGATATTTTGCTTTACTGAGTTCAAAGCAATTTGCAATTTTTGTTTTAATTCTGACGCATAATTGTCTGCATAGTCATACCTTAGATCTTGTGGTCTGGTTATGTCGTCGTAAGGTAATTCCAAATCACAACCATGCATTAAGAAAAATGGAGTTTCATTTGTACTACTGTGTACACTACTTCTGTGTGCTAATAGCACGTATGGTAACCATTCATCCCAGTCGGTTTGATCTCTATTCACAAAATGAGACAAAATGTCTTTGAAGACGCGATGACTTCGCTCTATCATCCCATTCGCTTGTGGTCGGTATGCAGTTGTTTGTAATTTTTCAACGCCAAATATTTTGCAGATTTGTTTGAAAATTTCCAAAGTGAAATTTGTACCTTGGTCAGTCAGCAATTGCCGTGGAGCACCGTGTCTTGTGATTATTTCTTGTGACAATATTCTTGAAATCGTTGATGCTTTTTTGGTCTGGAATAGCAAATGCTTCTGGATATTTCTTGAAGTGGTCCTGGAACGTTAGGATGTATTTATACCCCTTCATACTTGTTGGTAATGGACCTACAATATCCATTGAGATCCTTTCCATTGGCCTACTAACTTTTCCTTGATCCGACTGTATGTCTTCTCGAACCCCTGATGTCCCGCATATGGTAGGTTGTGATAATCGTGCATTACCTTGAATTTCATGGATGCTGGTACTACGAGTTGATTTTTCTTTGAAGATTAAACCTTCATCATCTGTGAAATACCCTTCTTTACTGGAGAGTTGTTGCACTGCCGCATCTTTATGTTGTTTACTTGATATCATGTGCCTATCCCATATTGGTTCATATGTTTCTTCAACTTCTACGGCATTAATGGGTATTCTTGATAGTACGTCTGCGTTCACGTGTTTCTTCCCCGCTCTATGTTCGACTTTGTACTCGTATTCTTGGAGCGTAAGTACCCATCTTGCTAAACGTGATTGTGGAGTTTTCAGTGATAATAACAATTTTAGAGGCTGGTGGTCAGTTATGATGGTAAATTTTCTTCCATACAGATAAACTCTGTAGTATTTTACACCCCAAATTACTGCAAGACATTCCTGTTCTGTTGTGGAAAAATTTACTTCTGCTTTATTTAACTGACGACTTGCAAAAGCTATTGGTCTTTCGTATCCATCACATTTTTGACTGAGGATGGCACTTATAGCTTTACCACTAGCATCGGTTGACAAGATGAATTCCTTCGTGAAATCTGGATGGGCTAGAACCGCGTCAGAACAGAGAGTATTCTTCAATGTGTCAAATGCATGTTCACAGTCTTCGGTCCAGTTGAACGGTTTGTCTTTTTTGGTCAACTTCGTGAGAGGTTTCGATGTTTTTGCGAAATCTTGCATAAATCTTCTGTAGAAACATACTAGGCCGCAGAAAGCTCTGATATCCTTGACTAATTTTGGCCTTGGATATTTCTGTATAACTGAAATTTTGTCTGGATCCGGCTTAACGCCCTCTCCATTTATTATATAACCCAAATACTTTACTTCAGTCTTCAAGAAATTGCATTTATTGGGTTGCAATTTTAAGTTGGCCTGTCGTAGTCTCTTGAAAACCTCTGTGAGTCGTTCTAGATGTTCGTCTACTCCTTGTCCGTTGAAAACTATGACGTCATCTAGATATACTAGGCATTTCTCTCCTCAACCCAGAGGTACACTATTCATGAGTAGTTGAAAAGTGCTTGGGGCATTAGCTAACCCGAACGCCATCTTTGTGAACTGGTAATGTTCACCATTTGTTGTGAAAGCAGTCATCTCCTTATCTCGTTCATGCAGTTCTACTTGCCAGTACCCTGATGCTAAATCTAGGGTAGATTAGCATTTCCAAGTTGATCCAGGGTTTCTTGCATGTTGGCAACAGGATAATAGTCCTTCTTTGTCACCTTATTCAGCCCTCTGAAGTCAATGCACACCATTATCTTGGCTTCACCGGTTTCAGATTTCTTCGGTATGATGACTACTGGTGCTGACCATAGAGAATCGGAGGGTTCTTGACTCCTGCTTCACACATATTTTGTAGTTCCTTCTTTAAAATTTCTTTTTGGCTGTAAAGAACTCTGTATGGAGCTTTCGCTATAGGCGGCACATCTTCCGTATTTATGCGGTGTTTTACTTGATGTGTGCAGCCTAACGTGCAGTCTTTCCACTGAAAGACGTCTTCATACTCCATCAGTAACTTCAATATCTTGCATTTTACCTCTTCCGGTAAATAATCTAATTTGAATTGCTCTTCAATGCACCTATTTTCTTGAACTTTTACAGTGCATACGGCCTGATGCTTCTTCTTCTCAGCGGTCGCAGTTTTTTCAGCCTCGCTGTCTTCTTTCTTCAATGGACCCGTGCTGTCCTTTTTCTTCTGAGCCTGTCGATTTACAGCGCTCTCAACTTGAAAATTTTTCATTGCAATTCTTCTGTTTCCAGCTGTCCCGCCTTTCTGATTTTGTGGTTCAGATGACGTGGAATACTGTACTTTTATATTCTTCTGAGCTTGTTGGTGCACAACGCTTTCTTGAGAATTCTTCCGTGCAATTCTTCTTTTACCAGCTGTCCCGTCTTTCTGGTTTTATGGTCCAGGTGACGTGGAATACTGTACTTCTTCATTCTTCTGAGCCTGGCGATTTCCAGCGCTCTTCCCTTGAGAATTCTTCTTTGTCCCGACTTGTCCTCTTGACGAGGTCGACGACTGTTTAACTTGAACCTGTTGATTTGCAGCGTTCTCCTTCTAAAGTATGGCGGATTTGCCGATTAACATGTTTCTTCCTAATGTAAGCTCTTGATTTGTGAAGTTCATCAACTTCACCGGTACCTGTTCTTCTGCTTTTGTTATGATCTAACCAATCCACTGGTTTGTGTGACTGATTCTTCTTGATTGAGGAAGTCATTCCCCGTATTCTGAACTTCTGTGTTCTTATCTTGAATTGTGATGGTTGCCTTGTGAGTACGTGCCTGTGGTTTGTTTTGCTTATCTTGCAGTACTGCGTCTTGACCTGCCCCACAGACGTCATTGGCTCGTGTTGGGCAATCACAGCCTATGACATTAAGTACTGCGGTGTCCATGTTTTCTAGGTCCCGATTACTCAGCAATTTTAAACGTACGTTATTAAAACATACCTCCTCTTTTGATATATGCACATCAAATTTACGTATAAAATCTCTACCCAATAAACCGTCGGCATCCAAATCTAAATCATCTGAGCAAATAAATGTTTTAAGACGAAAACTAGAATTTTGACATTCATATTTTAATTTACTTGTGCCGTAATATGATACTGGGGAGCCAGATATAGATTTTAATTGCCCAACATTCCCTTTTTGAATCAAACGCCCCTTAGCAAATCGTTTTTTTTTAAGAATTGATACTCTTGACCCAGAATCTATTAATAACTTTACTGGAATACCTCTAATTTTGACTAAAATAAAATTTGGATCGTCTCTATCTAAATCTTCCAATGTTCGAATATTATTAATTTTGAAAGTTTTATTTCTTACTGACACCTCCCGAAACGGGGCACTTGCGAGAGGTAGTTTCTGTTTAAATGCTGAGGACTTCGTCCTTCCTTCGTCCTGCGAATGTCCTTAATGTGCTTATTGGGGTTGTAGCGATTGCCTGCTGGTGGACCTTTGTACCTGCTATGATTTCGATTAGTGCATATTTTACCAAATTTTGTATAATGCCCTTTTTTCTCCCACTCTTTACAGGGAAATTTTATTCTACAATCTCTTTGTATCTGCCCTTTTCCTCCACATTTATAACATTTTAACACTTTTTGTGCTATACGTGATTTTTTATTTACGGACCCTACTTCCAGACGACCATTTTTGTCTGCGACTAGCTCTAATTCCTCACGCTCTGCCATTTCAACCGCTTCTTCAAATGTTAAACCCGTTTTATTGTCTATTATTGGCCTGAGAACTTTTCTAATATCATGTCAAGTCCATCTTTAAAGTTACATAGAGTTTGTTGATCTACAAAATTTACAATTCCATATTGTGATTTTATTAATTCTGATTTTAAATTTCTTAATCTTTTTGCAAAGTCTTGTACTGTTTCTCCTAAATTTTGCACGCAATTTTTGAACTCTCTATTTATTTGTTCGATATATCTCCGTTTAGCAAATCTTTTGACAAACTGTTCTCTAAATTCCATGAATGTAACATTAGCGAGCTGTATTTCTTTTGTTTCACAGTAAAACTGTAACGCTTCCCCATTTAATTTTGTTCTAATAAGGTCTACTATTTCTCTGTCGGAAAACTCTCTAACACTTGATACTACGTAAACTTTTCTAAAAAAATTCTATTACATTCTCGCCAAAAAATTCTGGTATTTGTGATATTACACTACTTTTTAACGTTAACATTTCTGTTTCTGATTTAACTGGCATTGACATATTAGCGCTGTTAGAGCTACCTGCAGTACTACCACCTGGCATGATTATTTATTTTAAAAAATAATTTTGTTACAAAATCGTTCACCGCGAGCGAACCAAATATATTGGCCACTCTGGACTGGCGAAAGTACCCCAAAACCGCTGCCAACAATTTGTAACCCGCTTTTTTGGGGGCGAATTGCAAATAATATTTATAAGTGAGTTCTTGCCAGACTGGTGGTACAATTTAGTAACTGGCAAACTAATAGATAATAAACTCTAATAAATGTACCTACTTCTTGTAGAAGAATAAGGGTTGTAATAATATTAATTATTATTATACATAAGTTTATTGACTAGTATAATTGAATGATATATATTTACACTTGATAGTTGATGATTGGTGTAGCGACTGTATGGAGGATGGGTCTTCTATATCTCTGGTCTCTGGACACTCTCTCTTAGACACACTCTAACTTCCCATCGTCTATACAGTCTTTTATATTACTGTAATACTAAGTCATCAAACAATTGAGTAATAACCTACTTATGACACTTTAATATTGATATTACTTATTCTGCAATATATGCAAATAACACAAACTATTATGACCCCAATTGTGTGGTGACCTAGTCTTACAGAAGGCAGCTCGTCCCGCGTCTCAATGGCGCACCGAAAGTTCTCGAAACTCGCTAACAAACTGTATAACAGCATTATTGCAAGCAAGTCGTTATTCATTTCCACGCCCATTTCTTGAAGCTTGTCGACTGTATCGAAGAATTTTTGCATGTGTTCGCGTACGTCTTCATTTTCCTGCATTTTCTGCAACGTCAACTGCTTCAAAAGAGTAGCTTTTCTGGCTGGTCCTTATGACTGATATATTGCCTCTAGTTTTAACCATACTTCGCGGGATGTGACGCACCCTTTAATTTGCTTAAGTTCAGAAGGATTTATTGATAATATCAGATCTGACTTAGTTTTGCTGTCGCCGCGTCGTTCTTGACCAATAGTATCTTCCAAGTGTCGTAGTTATCTTTATTCAGGCTTTCAATACGGACCGACGTTGAAGCCATTCTTAACTTTACACGTACAAGGAAAAAATGTCAATGTCAACTTTTGTATTTGAAACTTAATATTTTTCACACTTCACACGTCACTTTCATTTGCGATCCTGGGCCCCATAACCTGTTGAGATATGTCGTGATCGATACGGGACGATTTAGTGAAATAATCGATAAGTATATTTAAATAGAATAGAATTTTGGAATAAGAAGTGCAGTTCCAATAATGTGTATGAACTATTTTCTCTCATTTGACTTTTAAAACGGGTGGGCCAATAGGTGGCCCAGAGTTTTTGCCAGGCCCACCTCTGACTACGTCCCTGTTTCTATCCTGCAATTTTGTAAGCATACCTTCTAACTGAGGAGAGATATTCCCTTTAGCGAGCCATGTAGATGAATTTTTATATCCAAAACGTTGTCGTCATCAGAAAATAAGATTCCATACATTTTCTTCTGTTTTATTTTTTCTAATCGACATTATTTAGCCCTATCTTTTATCATATTAACACTTACATCTTCATCAGTTATTTCATATTTCCGCTGTAAATAACTTCAAATTAATCCTAAATGTGTTGTTTCTTCCTTTTCTTGTTCTATCACTGCCCTCCTTTTTGAATTAGAAGATAAAAAATCATGCAGTTTAAATAACATCAATTCAGCTTTCTCTTCTATACACGTCAATCCTCTTTCCAACTCATAGCGATCCATAAAGCCTATCTATGTTCGCCGCATTTCTTGATACTTTATACTCTTTTAAAATACTTCTTATTTCTTTATCCATTGCATTATAATCTTTTGGTTCAAACGAAATTAATCCAATGTAGTAATTAATTGTGGAAATTGCATATTCATTTAAACCCCAAAATAGATCAATTGCATTTAAAGTAACTTAGGGCCGGTTTTTCAATCGCTTGTTAAAGTGTTTGTTAACTACCTAGCAGATTAAATTTATCCATCAGATAAACTCCATGGTAATAAAAATGCGTTTTTCAATACGAATTTATTTATTCGGTAAGTAACAGTCGCATTTGGTTGTCAACTTTAAGGTTGGCAATAATTATAATCTGATATTTGCTATGTTCGTAAGGATTCACATGTCATTTTGAACTTATTTCCATACATTTCCTTTCGAATGTGATTGACAGTTGCAGTTGTTGACAGTACTGAATCTGTGACATTCAAGCAAATTTAAAGTTTGCTTTAGTTTGTAGCAATATGTGGTAAGAACACGTGAACTGAAGAATGGAAAAAAAACTATTTTATTACTGACTGTCATACCATTACGGGTTTATTTTATTACATATATGCATCTTTCGCGCTTCAAGCATCAAGCAGCTGTAAATTTGTACTGGGATTTTGCATACAAATGTACACATATGTTCTGTTTCTTAAAAATATACTGTCTTATTATATATATTATTGGTCATTAATTAGAAAAGGTAGCGAATTTAAGTATTTTATAAGAGCAGGTTTGGTTCATGTCTTCTTGGGAATTCTCAATTTCGAAGTGATCAGTATAACATTGCATTATACATTCTATTTTTAACACTACACAATATATTTATAATTATTAATCATTTTTTATTAATATTAAACAATAACTTTGCTGTATATTGACGCAACATTGTTGCTATCAACGTTTTGCTTGTTATTAATTCTTCTCATTCTTGTAATCAAAATAAATTATTATAAAGTGGAAATAATTTTCATTGTATTACGTATTATAATTTAATGAAATTTATACATTTTTAAATAAGCCGTGAAAAGTACTTTTCCACAGTCATTGGTATACAAGACATTTTTAGAACAAATGTTTATACCATTGGAAATATCAGTATTCTCTGAATACATAGCAGTATGTTTTGCTAAATTGGAATTTTTTAAAATATTTATCGTCACTAGAAGTCAACGAGATCTGGTCGACGTCTTTCATTATGTGTTCTTCGATTCACTACCATTATATTAACAAATGAAATCTGTTTCCTTGTCCTTGTCTTTATTATCGAAAAACACATTTACATAAGTCTATTATATACATATTTCCACAATTTTCTACTGATATTATTTAACTGTCAATGTCAATATATCAGAACAGCTGAATTTATCCTACTGTTAAATTTTATCGGTAGGTCAAAGTGTCTGTTACGTTATCCTCTTGTTTACCTAGGACTTATTCTGTTGGTAACGGTAACATGACATTGAAAAACTGAAATAGGTGTTTACCATGAGGATAAATTTTACAGAGACTTAACAGACACTTGCCAGCACATTGAAAAACCGGCCCTTAGTCAGACAAAGTTTGATTGTTCTTTCTTTCAATTTATCAACAATTATTTTTTTATTTTCTGGGTTGATTACATTTCGAGAATCTTGAAGAACACCTAAATATTTATAACCAATATCATCATCCACTTTATCTTTAAAAACCACCGTACTATTAACATTACTTGCCGATTTTGTCTGATTAAATTTTTTAAACCCAATCCCTTTAAAAAATCTTTGGTGTATTGGCAAAGTTCCTGAAGACTTTCTTTCGTCTTTCCTAATAATTTGATGTCATCAATAAAAATTAAATGATTTCTTTCTATATTATTTATATTCACTTTCTCATAATTTTGGTTCAATGTACGACTGAGCGGTTTAATTGCTAATACAAACAGTAACGGTGAAAGGGCATCTTCTTATAATAATCTTTGCTTGATCTTTACTCGTCCAATTTCTTCTGTACCACATATCAAATTTGTCTGCTGCATATCTAATGTTCGCTGTATAAAATTAATTATATTCCCTGGTAATTCCAGTCTCATCAATATATCAATCAAATATTTATGTTTTATACTATTATAGGCCTTTTGGATATCAACCCACGAAGTATACAATTCATTCCGATTTTTCTGATTTCAGCTTTTAATTAGAGCTTGCCGCTTAGCACCTGGACATCCTCTTCTAGTACCCATCTAATTTTCCGAAATAATGCAATTTGCTTCACAAAAATCAGTCAGCAATACTGTAACTACTTTACTCGTCAATTTATATAAGTTAGATAGACAGGTAATTGGTTTTAACTCTTTCGCTTCTCTTGCCTTCTTCACTTTTGGTATTAAATAAGTATTGCCAATATACATAGATTTTTCTATTAATTCCGGTTTATTAATCACATCATTTATCTGTTGTGTCAAGTGCATAAAGTTTCTTTATAAAATAATTGTGCACATGATCCGGTCCCGGTGTTTTCCAATTTGGGAGATATTTTATCTGTTGTTGTACTATGTTGACAATTCTTTCACTATTATAGTCCGTTTATACTGTCACTGGCTTCAACAAATTAACAGATCTGTTAGAATCTTCTCTGTTCTCTGTCACCCGCTATATCTGTTGCCAAACTCAGCGGTGGCGTTGAATTCACGAAACTTGACTTATCGCAAGCGTATCAACAAATTATATTAGATGAGCAATCGCGTTTACTTACTACCATTAGTACACACCGAGGGTTATTCGCATATAACAGATTACCATTTGGTATTTCGCCTGCGCCGTCTCGATTCCAAAAAATAATGGACAACGTACTGGCAGGTATTCCAGGTTGTGTAGCTTTCATAGATGATATACTTATAACTGGAAGTAATCGTACAGAACATTTGAACCGTTTAAATGAAGTGTTAGCAAGATTGCAAGCAAGTGGACTAACAGTTCAAAAGCAGAAATGTACTTTTTTCGAAAAATCGGTAACTTATCTAGGCCATTTAATTGACAAGAAGGGTTTACATAAAAAACCCGATCTCGTAGATGCTATTAAAAAGGCTCCCATACCAGGTAATGTTGATCAGTTACGTAGCTTTTTGGGACTTATAAATTATTATCGAAATTTTATTCCAAACGCCGCAGAAATTTTGCACCCTTTAACGGAACTATTAAGAAAAAATATTAAGTGGGAATGGACTCAAGAATGCAATGAAGCATATAATACTGTTCGCAATATATTAGCGTCAGATAATGTTTTATGTCATTTTAATCCGGAAATCCCTGTAAAATTGACCGTAGACGCAAGTGCATACGGTATTGGTGCAATATTATGTCACATTTTCCCAAATGGGGTAGAACGTCCTATTGCTTGTGTGTCAAGAACCTTATCGCGAGCCGAGAAAAATTACTCGCAATTGCATAAAGAAGCTCTGGCAATAGTGTATGGTGTTCGTTCTTTTTATCAGTACTTATATGGTAAGAGATTTATCTGAAATACGGATTCTAAACCATTACTAGCAATTTTAGGACCAAAAACGGTATACCGCAAATGGCGGCTAGTCGTCTGCAAAGATATGTGATTTTTCTATCAGGGTTTACATATGACATCGAATATGTACAATCTTGTAAAAATACAGCAGATTTTTTATCTAGAGCACCGTTAAAAGACAATAATGAGGAAACAGATTTAGAGGAACATGCAAATTTAAACTATATTCTAGAATCAAAAAATACTTTACTAAATTTTGAAACTATTGGGCTAGAAACTTGTAAAGATCCAATATTACAGAAAGTTAGTAATTATTTAAAAAATGGGTGGCCTTTTCACGTGGATGATCCTACATTAAAACCATATTTTAATCGCGAAAAGGAATTGTCTATACACAACAATTGTGTTATATGGGGGTATAGAATAATTGTTCCTCAATCCTTGCAAAATTCAGTTCTTAATGAGTTGCATTCTTCTCATCAAGGTATTGTAAAAATGAAGTCGATAGCTAGGTCATACTTTTGGTGGCCCGGCATTGATCAGCAAATTGAAAATACATGCAAATCGTGTGAAGCATGTATATGTAAAATTAATGCCCCACCTAAATGCGAATTATTACCGTGGCCGTGGCCAAAATCGCCGTGGGGGAGGATACACTGTGATTTCTTTGGACCAGTTTTAAATCAAATGTATTTGGTCATTATTGATGCGCATTCAAAATGGCCTGAAGTTTTCAAAATGAAATTAACAACAGCAATGGCTACTATAAATGTATTACGCAATGTATTCTCTCGAGTCGGCATTCCTAAATATTTAGTTAGTGATAATGGGACACAATTTTCTTGTATTGAATTTGAAAGTTTTTGTAAAAATAATAGTATTAAGCATATAACGGGAGCCCCGTATCATGCCGCTACCAATGGTGCTGCGGAAAATTTTGTGAAAACCACGAAAAGGGCTCTCTTTGCTGCTTATAAGCAGGATAAGTATGTAGATATTGATTATGCACTAAATTTATTTTTATTTGATTACCGTACGTCAGTTCACAGTACAACAGGAATGTCACCTGCTTATTTAATGTTCAATCGTAATCTACGTACTAGATTTGATTTAATTAACCCACAAGTACAATACAGAAAAACGAAAAATGTTTCTCGTAAGTTTGTAAAAGTACAACAAAATAATCAAAAGAAATATTATTTTGGAAAACGAAATGTAACTTTTTATGTGGGTCAACCTGTATACGTAAAAGATTATAGAATAGTTAATAAAGTGCAATGGATCTATGCAAAAATTGCAAGAATTATTAATCGTAGATTATTTTCTGTGTTTATACCCGAATTAAATACTTATTGGAAAAGACATTCGAACCAAATAAAAGGTAACGTTCCTGTTGATGTGCATGAAAACAAAAATACTGTTGTAAGCACAATTCCGCCCTCAGAGGAAAATTCAAGTGTAGAGAAAGAAGATGAAATTAAAATATCTCGTAGTATGCGTATTCGAAAACCGCCAGAACGATTTCAAGCTGGTGGTTAACCTAGCTTTGAGGGGAGGAAGGTGTAGTAAATGTTGTGGGTTGTTCCCAGAGTGCAGCATTTGCTGGCTTTTAACAAATATAAATTTTATAGTTTTTGTTTAAGCCAGTGAGTAGTAATAATTTGATCTCTCGTGTGTATGGATGTATCATGTATCAGTGTCGGGTTCTCAATAAACTTATAAAAGGGTTCACCAGTGTTTCTATATTCACAACCCCTAAACTCTGTGAGTGAATACATCACAGTTACCAACTACTTTTCCGTAGAAAGTTAAGTTACAGTTACCATATTTTAAAAAGTAACTAAGTTACGTTACAAGTTACGTAAAAGTAACTAGTTAGTAACTAAGTTCCTAAAGTAACTAGTTACTGCCCAGCTCTGACCACAACAGAGTTTTATGAATGCGCTTTAACTTGCCCAACGAAGTCCGCTGATAACCAGAAGTGGTGTCTAGATAATGGGTGCACGTCACATATGTGCAAAGATATGAACAGTTTCTCGCGCGTAGATACTAACATTTCCAAAAAATTAAATTTGGCAAACTTTAGCACCGCGGAAATTAGTGCTAAGGGAAATGCACGTAAGTTAACTAGAGTAGATAAGCGTGATAAAACGATTGATTTGAACGACGTAGTATATGTGCCCGATCTACGAACAAATCTCTTGTCAGTCGGGAAAATCGTTGACAAAGGCTATCGCGTAATTTTTGATGAGAAATCGGCTCGAGTCATTGACAAGGACGATACTATTATTTTGTTCGCAAATCGGACCAATGGGTTATTCTACGTTGAAGACACAAGTGTGTTGGAGCAAGTAAAGGCCGTACAAACCGGAAATCTTCAAAAGAAGAGTTTGATGGAATGGCACCGAAAGTTAAGACATCTTAACGAAAAGGATATACGCGACGCTTCTAAAAATGGGACAATACGCGGAATTAAAATCTCTGATCTCGACACGAGTCTCGAATGTGAAATATGTCTCCAAGGTAAGATGACACGTCACGTATTTCCAAAGAAATCTCACAGAAAGTCTGAACCGGGTGAAATAATTCACTCAGACGTTTGAGGCCATTCAAACGGAGGCGCAAAATATTTTGTGACTTTTATCGACGATGCAACTCGTTGGTGAGTTGTTAAATTCATTCGACATAAAAATGAAGTGATTGAAGAATTCTAGACATATAAGAAAATGATCGAGACCTAATACGACAGAAAAATTAAATACCTGCAGACCGATAATGGGACTGAGTATCTCAATAATCGATTTGATGATGTATTAAAGAACTCTGGTATCCAGCGTCGGCTTACAGTTCCAAATAATCCCGAACAAAATGGAAAGAATGAACCGCACGTTGGTGGAAATGGCTAGATGCCTTTTAATACAATCCAATCTTTCCCCTTCATTTTGGGCGGAAGCGGAAGCCGTAAATACGGCAAGCTATATTAGAAACCGTTGTCCAACCACTGCACTGAAAGGAAAAGTACCCCTTATGAGACGTGGATGGGAAAACCACCAGACGTAAGAAATCTTGAGGAATTCGGTTGCGAGGTTTACTGTTTGAATCAAACAAAGGCAACAGGGAAATTTGAACCCCGAGCTCGAAAGGGCGTGTATCTCGGAATTGCAGAGAACTTCAAGGGTTTTAGAGTGTAGATCCCGCAGGAACATCGGGTGGAAATTTCACTCGATGTTCAATTTCTTAAGTCTTCAACGAGGAAACAATATGAACATGAAGACTTTTGTTCAGAGCAAACTATTGAACAGAAGGAACCAACCAGACTGAAAATAGAAAATGAAGAACAAGCCATAAAAGAAAAAGTCGACAAAGACAGTGAGCCTGATTTTTTGAGCTTCGAAAGAAGATGGCCACGAGCAAGCGGATTTGGCATGACAAGGATGTTACAACGTTCATAATTGGCATACTTGGGCAGAGGAAAATCCGTGGGCCACTTTTCCAAGAGCATTTCAGCATCGATATTCGGTAAATTTATGGACTGGTATGTTGGGGGATCGTGTGATATGTTAAGATTATCAATTAATTTCTAGATAATTTGATTTTTCCTCTTTAAGGTCGGACCTTTCGAATTTCCTGTACGTTTAACAGGACGCATTTATGCTGAATTCATAGACACAGAACTTCCAGATTTAGTAGATGAAGAGGTACCACTCGCTTTTCGTATTAATGAATGGTTCCAACACGACGGGGCACCACCTCATTTTATTCGAGAAGTGCGGGAAATTTTGAACCAACAGTAACCTGACCGTTGGATAGGACGTGGTGGTCCCCGAATTTTGTCCGCATGGTCTCCCGATTTAAATCCTTTGAATTTCTTTCTTTGGGGACATGTGAAAAACTTTGTTTACAGAGAACCCATTGACACAGAGGAGGAGCTCAGAGTTCGAATTCAAGAGGTCTTTACAACAGTTACTCCACAAATGTTTATGGACTCTAAATTGAGCTTGTTAAGAAGGGTGCGATTATGTTTACAAATGAACAGAGGACATTTTGAGCATCTGCTCTGATTGAATCGTTCCATGGGTGTTATTACCATTGTATAAATTGCATTAAAATAAAAACGGTTCTTTTTGGAACCACTATTTGTTGCTTTAATCTTAAAGAATTCAAATGACAATAATATTTTCGTTTAACACATTTTACACAGCTGCTACAACACGTTGCACAGTATGATATAAATGATGATCTCTGATGACACCTTCGCTAACATAAATTTGTTGACAGTGAAAAGTCAACTCTAAAGTGTCAAAATTACAGTAAGTCAAATAAATTTTGTAACTCCATAGTAGTATTTTTAAAACCTAGCAACCAGTTTTATTTTGTAATAATATCATCACACCTGAAGATATCCTTCCGGGATTTGTGGATTAAAAAGTCTTGTAACTCCGTTATGCAAGCAGCCGCAAATTATTATCTTCCATTTGTTGGCAATCTATTATCGTTGGCAAGTGTCAGGTTCGTCTGGGGTGCGAGTTGTGAGACATCCTGTATAAATAAATTTGTTATTTCCAGTAGTATGAAAGTTTATAGGTTAACTAATGTTAAATATATTGTTTCTCAAAGGCTGTCAATAATTATTCTTGTCAATAGAATGAATTGATTTAGAAACGTGTAGTTCCTACCTCAGCAAAATTAGAAGGAATAAAGTGCCACTGATATAATAGAATATATTTAATTTATTTTTAGGTGAAAACCATCGAAACTGAAAATATAATTGACGGGTGGCTGAAAATAGACGTCCGTCCTCTTCGTCAAGCTATTATGAACACTGTTAGTAAATGGGGAAATCTTTTCAAACAACATTTGGTAGAACACGTTATTAACAGTTTAGATGAATTAGAGAACTTTTGTATAGAAGCAAACGCCGTACTCCAAAGAGAACTTACCGAAGATGATTATGAAGGATTATTAGAAGTGATGAATTATCTATGGAAAATCAAAGAACGCCAACTTGCTACTGACATGATGTTTGAGCCATTGAAGGAAATTATTGACTTATTGAAACAATATGATGTGGAATTTTCAGAAGAAGTTCACTTGCAGGTAAGCAATAAAACAAAAATTATATTTTTGCACCTATATTTACAAAATTACTAGAATACGATTCAAATTAGGACGTGTCAAGATAACCATACCATACAATTTTCATATGGCTGTAAATTCTGCCCTATGTATTATAGAACAAAAGTTTAAATACAAAAACTGTCCAAAATTAAGACGCGTATCTAACAAGACCAGAATTATTTTTTACCTGCGTGTCATTTGCGAAAAAGGGGCAAAATAAAATTAGTAATTTTCACTATTTACAGAGAGCTATGAGCTATAGCACACACTGAAGAGCAGAAATTCGAAACGCAGTTTTCCCCATAATATGCATTTTGAATTAAACGCAAAACACTGTATCTTGTTAATGAAAAAGAATTTGTTTATGCTTATTTCATATTATTCATAAGTATTGTTACAGTATGATTTCATAGCACCTTTTCTTTTACTACATGACCGATATTGCAGTAATTTTGGTCCTACAATTCATTTCTTGTAAGAAAATATCGTTGCTTTAGGGAAAGGAATAAATTCTGCCATGTGATTGGTCCAAATGCACACTAAGTTCATAAAAGCCAAAGAAATCATCTATAAGGTGGCACTTGTCAACAGAATTAATTGATATTTAACTATGTTTTTCATTTAACTTGATAATTTTTAATATTCAGGTAATGTAAATTATATGATCGTGACCGATATATAATAAAAAAAACAAATTTTTGATTTTAAGACAGGCTTTATTAAGCAGTTATAACTTTGAAATTGCACAGTAAAAAGAATAACATTTCATTGTCTAACACGTATTTATAACGTTTTTTATCATAAAGATTCTTGTTACAACGTGAGAGATTCCGTTAGGGATTCATCACATATTTATTATGTCATCATCTAACAGGCTTACATAATACCTCCCCTTCTAGATGATGGCTAAGAAATAGTGGCTGGAAAAGAAATCTGATGTTCTACTTTATTGGTTGAAAGTGGTAATTGAATAGGTTTTGTTTCGTCAGAAGTCTTTCCCTTATATATTTTATTCTTATATTTATTTATTAATTTATAACATATTAAAGTTAAAACAATAATAGATAGTAGTACATACAATATAGTAAAATGTGTTTCATGTTTAGTATCTAATTCTTTTAATGGTCTTATAGTAGGAATAGCTCCTGTGAATTCTTCTATGTTTTGCAAAATTTTATTTTTACTTTGATTTGTTTCTAATATCATTGGTTGTGAAAACTGAAGTTTTATTTCTTTGTATTCATTTACAAAAGGTTTAAAGACATAGTCATTAATTTTACATTGACTTGTACTAGAAATCTGTAAATATTCCTTGTATGTTTTTTATTTCTTTAATATTTTTGCAATCAATTTCAACGTTCTGTTTATCAGGGCTAAATATAATTAATTCATTAGAATTTGGTATATGAATTATATTATTATGGGATGTTATTTGTTTAATTTCACATTAACTATTATTGCTGTACAACAATTGGTTAATACATTTATTTATTTTTATATTGTTAGTTCTACAATAATATTGCTTATTACTAATTAAACAATCGTCAACCTTAACATTATTATCAATATACATTGTTGTCTCTTGGTCATATAAATAGTACGTATTGTTTTGTTTAAAGGGGATCATTGTCATTTGATATAGATCGTGTGTTTTCTCTGACATAATAGGCATAGTTATTATAAAATATATTTTATTTTTATCATGATTACAATTGACTGTTAATAATTTTGAAATTTCAACTATCATACATGGGTAGCATTTGTTTTAAATTTTCGAAAGATATTAGACTTGCATCGAAAGTGTGAAGAGAACAAAAATTTATACTTTCGTTTATTTGAGAAATGATCATTTGAATATGATTTAGCAAAGAGGTTATTATCTGTAATTTTGAATTGAGTAATACTAATGCATCATAATATTCCCGTTTATTAATGTGTCATTTTAGTTGTTGAATTTGGTTATACAGCTCTTTTTCATTAATATTTATTTTGTTAATTTGTTTATTATAATGTTTAGTGAAATTCTCCAAATAATGTAAATTATTTTTATTTCTTTTTGTAAATTTTGTTCATTTTGTTCTTTTTTTAAATAATTGTTCATAGTGTTCTGCGTCATTTTGATCTAAATTTCCGGAAATAGATTTTACAACTGAACTTAATCCATTTATTAGTCCTCGTTTATTTCTTTTATGAATTTTTAATTTATTAATTTGATTTTCTGTATTTTCATAAATCATATTCATTACATTAAATGCGTCAAAGTTTAGTTTTTGTAATGGTTTAGAGTAATTTTTAAGGGAGTTGATTATGTCAGTAATATTTTGGAAATTTGAAAATAAGGGTTGTAAGTCATAGTTAAAATAGGCGTAGATATCATATTCATTAATATGGGTTTTGCCTAATTCTATTAATTTGTATTCGTTGTTATCAGAGATATCTTGAAGGAATTGACCGTGAGATAAGGATATTAATCTGTAACAAATTATAATTTTAATTTGTCAATTTTTACCTTTCTTTTACGAACTTTCCCTTTTACTTCAATGGTATGGTTCTTGTCATTATAATTTTCAATTTTTACTTTTTCGAACAGTGGTTTTTTGAATTTTGTTATTAATCTAGGATTTTGTTTGAAAAAGGCTTGAGCAGCGTTTTGGAATTTTGTATGGGTTTTATTTGGTTTGAAACGTTTTAATTTTTCGTTCGCGATTTTATTTCGTAATTTATCATGTTCATTTTGTTTATTTTTTTGAAATATTTCTATTTGTTATTCGTCTGTTAAGGTCATTCTTGGTCGAATGTGTGAGTAATCTCTACCGTATAGTATTTCATTCGGTGATAATTTCGTAATAGAATGTATGGTGTCATTGTAAGCTAGTATAGTTATCGTCAATATTTCATCTAAATTTCTATTTGGGTATTTTTGAAATAAAATTCGCAAGTGTTCTATTAGGGTGGAATGTAGTCTTTCTATTGCGTTTGATTTTGGATTACCAACGGATGTAATATGTAAATTTATTTGGTTAGTATGACAGAAAGTTTTGAACACTAAGTTATCGAATTCTTTCCCTGAGTCGCAAATGATTGTTTGCGGTTGTAATCTTTCTCTAATAAAGTTTGAAACTGTATTTATGATATTATTACAGGTTTTATTTTTTATAAAATGTATTTGAGCATATTTTGAAAATTGGTCAAATATTGTTAAATAGTATTTTGAATCTAGGGTTAATATATCTAAATTTATAATTTCAAAAGGTCGTTGAGGGGTTGGTGTAAGTTGATCTTCTAATTTTGGGGGTTGTCTGTCATATTTACATTTCTTACAAGTTTCGCATTTATTTATGAATGTTGTTATAGATTCTAACATTTTTGGCCATTAATATTTTGTTTTTAATTTATTGTAAGTTTCTAATATTTCCCGGTGGTTGGTTATTCCGTGGTGGTAGTTAAATATTATTTCGTCCTGTTCATCTTCGTTTTCTACGTCCTCAACTTGTTGATTAACTCTTATTATATTTACTGTTCCTAATTCAAATTTACTCTGTATTACTTTATTTAAAGTATTAGCAATTTCGTCCGTGCAGATACAGTAATATCGTATTTTAGGTACTACGTAATTTTGAATAAATTCAAATAGTTGTGTTTCTTTATATTCTGGTTTTAATGAAAATAGAATTCTTTGTTTTTTATCATTAACCTTCCGCTACACGCGTGCCAATTTTTAACAATTAATGCCAGCAATATTTAACAAGGAATAGAATACGACCATGGGCCATCTTTGGGTATTTCTTGCACAATCGTATGCAGCGCAAAGTTTGTCAACTGTGTCAACGCCACCCTTAGTATTGTTATAATCCATTATAATTTCTGGTTTTCCTGTTTTTGGGTCAATGTTGTCATCATAATGTAAGCTTGATACCAATAGCACATTCTTATTGGGTTTAGGTTTGTAGGAAACTAGCGTTACATGTTCACGAAAACCAAACATACTAGATTGAACTGGTCGTGATTTTACTGGCCGAGAAAATTCTTCTGGTAACTCTCTTTTATTCTTGCGGATTGTGCCTAGCAACGTTAGTTTTTTAGAGAGGAGTAACTCTAATAACGGTATACTGGTAAACCAGTTGTCGGTGGTAACATTTCGTCCAGAACCATTTATACACTCACAAAGTCTCTCAACTACAGCACTTGGAGAAGTGTCAGCAGCATAAGGACCGTCTGGCTGCTTTCCAACGTATACTTCCAGATTACATACAAAATAGCACTTAGAGTCTACTAAAGCATAATACCTTTATCCCATACTTGTTGGGTTTGTTGGGGATGTATTGTCGGAATCCGCAGCGTCCTCGAAAGGCCTCTAATTTTTCATCAATAGTAACGTAATGAAACGGAGTGTACGCATCCTTGCAGTTTTTCACAAAAGCATCAAACACTTCCCTAATGGGAGCCAATTTATCTAGTTTTTTCCGCTCATCTCTTGTTTGAGCATTATCAAACCTTAGATGTCTTAGAAGAAACTGAAATCTGTTTACCGACGTAACTAAACGAAATATTTCTACTCCAGTTCCTTCAGTACTAAATAGTTCTCTCACATGCAATCGACCTGATTTGAGAACTCCAGACATATACAGTAATCCAAATAATGCTTGAATCTCGGATACATTTGTAGGAGCAGCATCTCTGTCACGAGTATAATTTGTTGCAGTTGCATAAATTCGTTCGTTTGTATGTTCTACAATAGTATTCAAAATTTCATCAGTAAAAAAAAATTTCCAAATTTTAAGTGGATCTGTCAAAAACTTAGTAGAAACCTTTGGTCCCGGTAGCTGTTTTATCAAATTTTCAGCCCTTGTTCTAACATTTTTGGTGGTTGGTGTTTTCTCCACTTGGTGGTTTTATCTTTCCCAATAAAAACTGGTCCGTCTGATGGTGATTTTGATGGTGCTTGTTCAGTGTCGGAGATATCCTGCTCTGAATTTGAATCGTCCGATCTTTCTTCTAAATGATCTTCCTCTAAGTCATCTTCTTCGTCATCGTACTCAATTTCTATGTTATCATCTTCTAACATTGATTCCTCCAGTAACTTCTGCAAATAAGTCTGTTCTTGTTCATAAGACATCCTAAAAGAAATGTACATAACGAAATTATATTAACTGATGTTTTTTACTCTCTTTATGCCTAACTTACCTATATTTTGTTGTTTTTTACACAATAAAAAAACTAAATTATTGAAATTAGTCTGAGACGTATTTACACGCGCGGGACTCACAGTCCGCAATCACTGATTACTCTGTAATGCATCGATGTTTAAACGGCAAATAGTAGACTGATGTATATCAGCCCCCACCCGACAGGTACTGAGAGTGACCGACTCCAGAAAAGGCGCGTTTCGAAACGGCGGCAAAATTTGATTTCCATCGGACTGATAGTCCGCGCGCGTGTAACGGAAGGTTAAATAATCTTTTTATTTCTACTTTGTTTTCTTTATCTTCCTGAATTATTATTTGGTTGTCAGCCACATTTATTCGATTTTCTAAAAATTCTAAACCATTTATGGGTTCTTCTGGTGAGGAGTGGACAGTATCGGTTGTTAAACTTTCTAGTTCTCTCTCTATATCTTCGACATTATTTAATAAACTATCTACTGATTCGCTTGTATGATTTTTTAGAAAATTATCGATTTCTTGTGAGTTTGCAAAGTTATGAGGTAATTCGTAAATATTAATTTGGATATTTGTGTCTTTAAAGATATTATTTAATAATTGGATTAATTTACGTTTTTCTAATTTGTCTAGCCCACATGATAAGTATGGCATGTTGATTTCAAATAAATCATTTTTGATGAAGTAATCCCTTAAAGTAATAAGACAGGATTTTAATTGTTTCAGGTTAGCGTTTTCTTTATAGGTGTCTTTTGTATACAAATGTAAAATTATTTAATTTTCAAAATTTTGAATATTCATATTTTGGTTTTTGTAGTTATTCTCACAATACTTTTTACTTGTAAATTGTTTATCTATTTGTAAAGCTAATCCTTTGCCAAAACGATTATATTTAGAAACACAGTGACAAAATATATCTGTTTCAGTTACGTCTCCGGTTACATAATTAATTTTGAAAGGTTCTCTTATTCGCGATAGATAATCAGCAATTTTATTTGTTCTGCCTGGTAAATACTCAATTTCGAAGTTGTATTCACTTAGTTCAATTTTCCATCTCATTAGTTTTTGATTTCCATTTCTCATATTGAATAGCCAAATTAAAGGTCTGTGATCCGTTCGAATAATAAATTTTCTGCCGTATAAGTAAGTTCTAAAGTTTTGTACTGACCAGACGATAGATTTTAACTCTTTTTCTATTGTAGAATAATTTTGTTCGTGGTTATTAAGAGTTTTTGAAGCGTATGCTAGAGGTTTTTCTACGTTATATTGTACTTGTGAGAGTACTGAACCCATTGCGTAATTTGATGAGTTGTTAAGATAAATGGTTTAGAAAAGTCGGCGAAGCTTAGTATAGGGTGGTTACTAATTAATTCTTTCGATTTTTGAAATGCTTCTTGATTGTCTTTATTAGTTATATCGATTATTTTATTTTTCTTTAAACATTCGGTAAAAGGTTTCGTTAATTTTGAAAAATTAGGTATAAAGCGTCTGTACCATGATAGCTTGCCCAAGAATGATTTGATTTCTTTTTGTGTTTTCGGGATTGTAATTTTATCAATGGCTTCTATTTTTTGAGATTGGGTTTAAGACCATGTTCTGACATATCAAATCCTAAATATTCTATTTCTGTTTTCATTAATTCACTCTTATCAATTTGTATTTGTAAATTTGCGTTTTTTAGTTTTTCGAGGACAAGTTTTAAATTTTGTAAGTGTTCTTCTTCTGTTTTACTGAGAATTATGATATCGTCCATATAGACAAGACAAATTGTGTTAATTAAGTCTCCTAAAACTTCATTCATCATTCGTTGGAATGTCGCTGGTGCATTAATAATCCAAACGGCATTCTGACAAATTCATAGTGACCTGATGGGGTGCTGAAAGCCGTTTTTTCTATATCGTCTTTTTCTACCGAAATTTGATGAAATCCAGAATGTAGATCGAGAGTCGTAAAAAATTTTGGTTTGCCAATTTTGTCTAACAGTGTATCAATTTTGGGAAGGGGATCTTCTCTAGTATTTGCATTTAATTTTCTGTAGTCTATTACGAGACGTGTTTTCCGCTTTCCTGATGCATCTGTTTTTTTGGGGACAATCCAAATGGGGGAATTATAAGGGCTGTTTGATTTTCTAATTAGAATTTTCGTCAAGATTGTGATTTTCTTGGAAATATGTTTCAAAGTTTTCGGGTTCATCTTCGATATTTTCTTGTAAATAATTTTGCTTTATTGTTTGTGTACTCATACGGATTATACTTTTTGCTATTCCAGACATAGGTTGAGGTTTAAATTGTATCTAGTTCTAACAGCGTTATAAGCGTTTTGTCTAGCAGCAAAAGGCGTGTTTGGTTTATTAGAGTTCTGTTGAACATTTATGGGTTTTGAAGGGAATTGTTGCCATGGGAATTTTTGTGGAGGTATATTGTTATGCAATGTTTTTTGCGATTGTTGAGGGTTATCGGATTCTAACAATGGACTTTTAAAAGTTTGAAGTGCATAGTTATAGTCATTTGTTAGTAAATTTTCACACATTTCTAATGTAGTGGGGTTGTTGGTAATAAAAAATCCTCGAACGTGAATTGGTAATAATGTAATGACATGTTTTACGACTAATTCTTGTATTTAGCTTATTAATATAGTTTTCTGAGCTGTATTATAATTTAATACGTGGACTTTTGATTTATATTTTGCAAAATCGTTTTTAAATTGTATTAAAGTGTCGTATATTTTATTTGTACTTTTCGTATTTAAAATTTTTAATAAAATAGTTTCTTTAGTGAGTTTATCTTTGAAGTTTTCAGATAAATGTTTTTTTAGATCTTCCCAATTTTTAAACGTGATTTCGTTAATCAGATTTACCGCTTTGTCTGTTAATTTACTTAACTAATGAAAAAGCGTATTTTGTTTGCAATGCATTAAGAGTTGTTGATTCTAAAATTTCGTAGAACAAATCTACTTGAATTATGAAATTTGGCAATGTATTTACATCACCGTTGTATTCGGGGATGACACTAGCAATATTTTTAATATCTGTGTAGGTAGTCATTTTGACTTCTGAATTATTTGTATTATTTATATTATGAGTTACAGAGTTTCTCAACCTGTTTGGTTGTAGTGTAATATTGTTTAATAAGGTACTTAATAGTTCCCGATTTATATCAGATGACTGTGGTTCGTTATCTGACATGTGATTGATATATTAAAAGAAACAACGAGACTTACATACTTATTATGAGTGCCTGTATTGTTGACATCTCCTTTGTTGCGAGGGGGCTGATGACGTTCAGTTGACGGATATCTTTTCTGCGAACTGCTTGGCCTGGTGAATTCGATGGGTTGTATGAATAGACCTCTGATGCAACCACTGTTTAGGTTGATCGCTGATCTCGATGGGTCGTATGAATAGACCTCTGATGCAACCACTGTTTAGGTTGATCGCTGATCTCGATGGGTCGTATGAATAGACCTCTGATGCAACCACTGTTTAAGTTTATTGTTGATTAAAGCGAATTTATTGGTATAGCTTTGCTTTTACGAAGGCTTCTTGCTTGTTAGGCTTCCAGTTTCTTCGCAGTAATAGTTATTTGGTTCGATCACACTAAGCAACAATTGAAATTGTTGAATAAGGCGAATTTTTCGAGTACAGTGACTTCTTTATTTGTGATCCTACGGAGACAATTATATGATCGTGACCGATATATAATAAAAAAATAAATTTCTTATTTTAAGACAGGCTTTATTTAGCAGTTATAACTTTGAAATTACATAGTAAAAAGAATAACATTTCATTGTCTAACACGTATTTATAGCGTTTCTTATCATAAAGATTCTTGTTACAATGTGAGAGATTCCGTTAGGGATTCGTCACATATTTATTATGTCATTGTAACAAGATATATTTGTAACCTACCGTGGCGTATTACGTGTTCTCTGAAACAAGTGAATTTTAGGGAAAACCAGGAATCACAAACGAGACTACCTTTTGATATAAACTAATGTAATAAAAATTAATAATAGTACAGTACACAAAGTTCTCCTGTGGTCTCAGCCTTTAAAATACTTAACAGACTTACAGCTATTCAAAAGACAATTTTTAAATATTACTTACAAATCTTGTTCATCTTATATCTGCTTCCTGGAGAAGTCGGGTCTCAGCAGAAGGCTTATACGTTGAACAGCAATAAAACTTCACTTAAAACACTAACTACACTATCATTTAATCACTGAACCGGGACCCAACTTAGCACTTTTCAAGTTTAACTTTTTGAATTTTGAACAAGACTGATCGAGATCTCTAAACTATGCCAAAAATGTAGTGTCTGATTTTTCCCTCTCCAGGTTGCATGGGGGTGGGTCTGCCCCCTCTAAGAAAACTTAACCAATCTGAGGGTTTTAAGACTAACCCTTGTTAAGTCTCCCACCCCTAAAATTCCCTAGAGACTGGTAACCCTCAAGGCGAAAGTGCTAAGTTGGTAACATATATTGAAGGTGATTTTGTTTCCCAAGCCAAATACATATTTGGCCTTGGTCCCCTTCCCAGAGGACACCGTTAGAGGTCGAATAACACACGCATCGCTTTTTCAAGGGACAACAAAAAATGGGATAGTATTTCCCAAAGCAGAACAATAACTCGCTTTCGAAAATGTCAAAATGAAATACGTTTCCGACAAGGGATAAGCTATTAAATCTTTGGAAAGTTTCTAAGTAGAAGCTAATAAATTTTTAAGTCAGCAGAACCAATTTGGAAATCCCAAAAGTCGAGGGTAATATAGTGCATCCGTCAAATAAAATATATCTGCCGATAGTACGTGACATTTACAAAAGACCACATGGCTCAGGAAATGGTTCTCTTTTCCAACAGCATAATTTAATAGTCGAAACTAATTGCAAAGTGGGAAAACGACCCGTGTGTTATTCTCCTTTACAGAATAGTTACAAATACGACCAGACAATTAAACAAATTTTAAAAGACGTGTCTTACATCATCATCTAACAGGGTTACATAATATGTATATATTTACAGATAAAAATATTTAATATTGAGAAAGTTTGATATCACGAATTTAAATTATTTATTTAATACCTACAGAAACGATGGGTTCCAAGTGCCATCTACTATTTTCTTACGTAAAATGAAGTGTAGTGTACTCGTATGTATCCTGCTGCTCTCTGTCAATACAAAGTTGAGTTAAGGAACGCTCACGCGCTGGTTTTCTAGATAACGGGTTATTGTATGAGTTGCATTTTTTTGAGAATCTGTCTTCTGCTGTTCTGATGGTCTTATGGGAGCCTCGGAGCCTCTTTCCTTTTCCGGCGTTGTGTTACTAGTCTCCTCAAATTTCTTCTCCCAACCCTTAATTAAGTACACTGATGGAGCACAATTAATGTATCGTAAGCCATGTTAAGCCGCGTAAAATCTACGCGGCGGTCAAAAAATTGATGTTTTTGTATTAAGCTTTCACGAAAAGAGCGCGATATTCACCCGTGAATTAATCCATACCAACTGATTTCCCAAAGGATGACCTTCATCACGAGCATACATTTTTAAATGCAGCGCAGTCTCATTTCAAATTTAAAAAGGAAATTTGCGGTCGGACACCTGTATATAGCACATGATCAGCATACGAGCCCAGGCTCAGGCTCATAATAGTTCGGCCGGCTTACAATTTCAATTAAACGCCTTAACAAATGATAAAACCTGCAAGAATGGTGAGAAATTTCTAGAATTTTTTTTTACTCCCTTAAAATATATGCTTTGAACATACAAAAACTGAATACTACAGTCGGGTCATAAGAGTTCGACCGGAATTTATTATTGAGTTACATCGCCTTTAGTACTTATACCAGTGTTTTTTTCTGCTAGCTATTATGTCCACTAGCTTTGCACATTCTTCTTGTAGAATATTATCTCATATGTATTGTAATGTATCTTTTAATAATATAATAATATATGACACGGTGCGCCGTCCTGCTTTTTTTTTACTAAACAGTCGTTTTGCTAAGTCTCCGAAGATGTACGCAACACTCGTTTCCGCGAATTTTCTACGTAAACGTCGAATTTGGCTTCGTCACTCCAAATTACGCTGTGCCATTGTCTTTGAGTCCAGTGCCGATGTTCTCGAACCCATTTCTGTCTAATATTATTTTGTAATTTTGTTAATAATAGTTTTTCTTTTGCCTATTGCAAAAATTAAATAAGCTATTAACAAATTGTACAAAAAAAAGGTAGTAGAATGTTACCTTATAGAACTTGTATCCTATATTTCTGACAGTTCTCTTCGTTGTAGACAACAAAACTTCATTTGCTATACCCTCCCTCCATAACATAGTTATTTCTTTAGTATTTGACCGCGGATTTTTTTTTACTATTCTACGTAAAGCTAGCTTGTTTACTTTTGCAATAATAGACGGTCGGCCGGTTTCGGTTTTTCTTCGACTCCGACTGTCCTTTTATATAAATTAATGGTATATTGCACTGTCGAAATAGAAACAGAATGCGAAACAGATATTCGACGTGCCGAAATTCCCTTTTTATGGGCATTAATGATGGATAAGCATAAGTCTTTACTTAGAGATTTACCACGAGGCATTGTGCTTGAAAATCATTAATTACTGACTGATAACTAATACTGAGAGGTATATTGTTTATTTGTGCAATGTTTGTTCTGTAACAAGAGCGCATTATTTTTATGACTAGTATGATAAGTGGCCGAACGATTTTTGCAAGTTTAAAGTCTATATTTTAAAATAGATGAAAAAGATTTGTAGATATTACTCACTATTTGGGTAAGAGTAATAAATTGTAAAGACATCTAGTAGAAAATGTAAGCCGGCCGAACTATTATGAGCCTGGGCTCGTATATCCCAAGGGGAAATGTCACCTGTCTTTATTTTGGTTCTCGGCCGCGAGATGTGCGCTAGTTTACACTGTCTGGCAATAGTTGGCTCGTACGATAAAGTAGGAATCTTTAATACTTTGTCATTTAGCCTCTATTGGAAAGTAGTTGTAGTTGTTCATATTTCATCTAAAATTTAAACCCAAAAACGATTTGCGCTGTCGCTAGATGTCTCACCGAAAATATTTAAAAATGGTGATGAAATACTGTATAAGCTACGCCGTAACTGCAAGTGCGCGAGTGTTCGAGCTCTTCCTAGAACCATTATAGAGAGGGAAGCCATTCCACAGGTGGTAAACCAGGCAACGGCACCTCTTTACTTGCAAATACATTGTTAGCACATCGCTTGTTGATATTTTGATACATTCTGCAGGGCCGGATTATCCATAAGGCAATATAGGCAGATGCCTAGGGGCGTCGACGGCTTGGAGGCGCCGGCTACGAACAATAACACAACAAATTTTCATTATCGAAAATTCAGAACAATATACAGGCTGTCCCAGATTTAAACGGCATAACTTGAACCATGGATTAAACACGTAAAAATAAGGTGACAAGTTCATTTGATCAAATGTCCATAAATGCTTTATTTCAGAGATATGCATGTTTTTCTTATTGGAGCAGCGCTACTTTAAAATTCAACTTTATAACGAGATATCAAATATTAACTTACTAAGTTGTGACATAATAATTAAATTAATTATAGGTAAATGATTTGGCAATTGCCTAATTTCAATACAAAATTTAGTTTGCTTGCACTGAGGTCAGGAAAAAAGAAAAATTATCGATGAATTCAAACAAATTTATTATTTATGTACAATAAAATATTAACTATTTTTTATAACATTTGTTCAAAATGTTCACCTGTAGCAAGCAAACAGGCACGACAACGATGTGCCACTACATTGGTCGCTGCATGAGAGTTTTGGTTTTGAATCAAAGAAATTCTCATCTTTGGTTACATGAAAATCCTTATGCAATTAAAGAGAAAAATTTCTACTATGAATTTTAATGTAATGTTCGGTATTATTGAAAATACTTCAATAGGCCTTTTCTTTTTGCCACATCATTTAAATTCAGAAAAGTTCTACAATTTTCTAAATGATTTGAATGATTTAATGGAAGAAGTTATATTAGCAATAAGAAGAAACTCTTGACTACAGTTAGATGGCTAACCTGCACATTATGGGAGATAACCAAGAGAGTGGTTAAATTTACACTATCCACAACGGTGGATTGGTTGCAGAGGATCTGTACCATGGCCAGCCCGTTCGTACGATCTAACACCTTTAGATTTCTTTGCTTGGGTGCCATAAAAGAAAGAGTTTATGATGAACCGATAGATAATTTGGACACTGCGCAGAAAAATTATTCAAGTTTGTGAAACCATATCTCCCGAGCAATGTCATGCTGTCCCGCAGCGACCAATGCAGTGTCAGATCGTTGTCGTGTCTGTTTGCTTGCTACAGGTGAACATTTTGAACAAATGTTATAAAAAATCGTTGTTATGTTTTATTGTACATAAATAATAAATTTGTTTGAATTCATCGATAATTTTCATTTTTGCCTTGACCTTAGGCAAGCAAACTAAATTTTGTATCGAAATTAGGTAATAGCCAAATCATTTATCTGTAATTAATTTAATTGTTATGTCATAACTTAATAAAATAATATTTGATATCTCGTTATAAAAATATAAAATTTTTAAGGTAGCGCTGCTTCAATATCTCTGAAACAAAGCATTTACGGACATTTGCTCAAATGAACTTGTCACCTTATTTTTACGTGTTTAATCCATGGTTCAAGTTATGCCGTTTAAATATGGGACACCTGTATATATAGAAAACATTGTCATTTTCTGTCTGGTACATTTGAATCGAATATGTGATTTGGCTGTTGTTTTAGGAAGGTGTTGAAATCAGAGCCGATATTTTGTTGTAATAGACTTGAAAAATTATTGGTTTTCGGTAAAATAGACCATATTACTTTCTCAATACGCATGCTCAGAATGCACCAACCATATGATTAAGAGTGTAGCTGAAATGAATCCAATGTTTTCTTTTGGGAAAATATGTTTTGTAAAGTAAAATATTATATTATGTAGACGTAAAATAATCCATGTTAATATTAAAATAAATATTTAAATTTGAAAATGTTAAGCGCGTAAGAAATCCAGAAAACGTATATAAAAATGTTTATACCTACTTGTTAACCTTTTGCATTTAATGTTTTTGTTTGTTTGTTTTTTTATATTGTTATTTCGTAGTAAAAATAAAAATTTTAATAGCATTTTAAAAGATTTTTAATGGGGGGGTGGGGGGTGGGCGCAATAATATACACAACAAAAGTCATAATCCGGCCATGACATTCTGTGGTTGGCTCGCAAGCCGTTCTTATCGCGACAATTTTTTTTTAAATTTTTTAGGCTACCTTTGTGATATGTAGTATTTACCACATATGAACATAGTATCCTAACACTGAAAATGGAACTTATCACATTAGTGTTACGAAATATTTCATATCGTAATATTTGACACGGTTGCTATGGTTACCATGTCATTATTTTCTAGCTAGACAAGTAATGTATTCAACTGGTAAATATTTTAATAATATATAATTAAAAATGTTAAATAAACATTTGTAATGGATAAATAAGTACACATTATGCATTTGACAACTGTCCGTAGGTTTGTATCAAAATTTCATTTTTGTAAATAAAATAAAATTTATGTTCGTCTAAACATAATATTCGTAACTTGTATGAAATTCAAATATCTTAGCTCGTGTATATTGACTTGCACTCGCGTGATACTTGGTACTTTTCATAACTTGTTACAAAAAAAAAACTATATGGACGCATATTTGTTAATCATAATTATTAATATTTATTGTTTAATATAAATATATTTAAAATATTTTATTTATAACAATCGCCCTAATTCTGTAACAAAGTTATTAGGTGTTATCAACATTGCTACAAATTGTCACCAATAAAAACATACATAATACCTGTCATTTAAATTTTTTATTAACTGTTTACATTACAACTATTATTGGTTATTTGCTTTAGCGGGTGATTATATGTATGTATGAAAAAACATGTTGTGGCCAGCACAATACCTCTCGCCAATTCCATTACTCAATACTATTTTCTTGTCGCAGAATAACTCTCATTCATATTTTCAGCACTATCTTATCACAAACTTGAACTACTCTCGATTTTATTTTATTTCGCTGGCCAGTTCTTTTGAATTATTCAATATTTTCAAGCCGTATTTAATCACAAACTTGAACTACTCTTAATTTTTGACACTGACAAAGTGACATTGACATTTATGTGTTTGTCATCGCCACTGCCGGTTTTATATCTTGCGAGGCCGGGTGCAAAATATTTTTGCGGGGCTACTTCTGCAGATGACTTGATAACAAATCATACATTTGTCAGATGCGGATGACGTGTGAACACGTCAAGCGTGTACATTATTAAACCTGGTATGTCTTTATCTAGCTCACATGCTCAGAAGTAAAACTTAGATAAAATTATTATCCGCTGGGGCGGGAGAAAACGCGAGGCCGGGTGTACTACTGTACGACTGCACATCTCCCACCCGCCTAGAACCGGCCTTGGTCATCGCGTTTGTTTTCAATGGAAGAAAAATCTTGCAACCTATGCAGCTAAAAGCTGCACCATGGAAACAGTTAGAATATCATTTTAGTAATCTATGTAGATAGTCGTCATTAGGTATATTTACTCTGCAAAAGGTCGGGTATTTTTGATTTTTGGATAAATTATATATTTAGGGGTCCTAATAAAAAATGCAAGTTTTCCCCCTCGGGGACCTTCGAGAAGGACCGCCAACTTGGGAAAAAAGACTAAAAAAAGCGGTGTTTTTTTAAATATCTCTTCGCCAATTGGGAAAAATGGCGGCATATTTATGTTTTTGGTCATTTGCTCAAAACATGAAACATGAAAGGTATTGAAATTACTTAAGAAAAAGAAACAATATTACATATTTAATACTTATTTCAATACGTTTCTCTATTTATAACAGTTTACATTCGTCGTGGAATCACGAATCAATTTACATAATGGTCGTCTGTGTTATAATTGTATTGGATTTGTAGAATCTTTTCAAAGGAACTTGCAATATGGAATTTGTAAAAAATAGTGTGTTCGTGTTATAATTTTACAGGATATATAAAATCTTTTTCAAGAAACTTTTGGTATCGGATTTGTACAAAATACATCGAATTGACGGAAGGTTTTATGCTGGCCACAACAATTTTTTTTTATAATTGTCAATGTTTTTCTGCAATTTTTTATTTTTTTTTCCACCACTCTGATATTGTTAAAGATACGATAACGCGGTTTGAAAATTCAGCATGAAATTCTCTTTCATATAAAGTATTACAAATTTTTTTCCGATGAGCAATTTGCGAGTTACTAAAAAATGAAACTCACTGAAATTCCTCTAAAATTTTAAACATTAGCTCATTTCTCTATTTTTCATCAACCACTTTGACACGTATTAAATACAGGGTATTTATTTTAACATGCAACATATGGTCAATCACTTACATGGTTACTCACTATTGTCAAAATATGACAGCAATGTAATATTTGTCCATTTTAAAATGCAACATATAAAATTTGTAGTTTGGTATTTTCAAAACTAATTTCCAATAAATTAGCCTACAAAGGATTAAGAAAAAATCGAAACATGAATGTTAACAAACTTTAGCTTACAAAACTTCATAACTTTCATGTAATAAATGTTAAAAAATACCCCCATCACACCTGAGGCAATATTCTAGTCGGTTGTAACAAGAATTGACACCATTTGTGATGTGTTTCGGAGGTATCTCCTGTGCTACAATACCTACTATTTATAATGTTGCATTTTAAAATGGTCATATATTACATTGCTGTCATTTTTTGACAATAGTGAGTAACCATGGAAGTGATGAACCATAATGTTGCATTTTAAAATAAATTCTTTGTACTTAATATTGTTTATCTTTAACCGTGTCGAAATTTTGAATGAAAAAATGGACACTAATTTGATTTATATATGTTCAAAATTATAGAGGGATTTCATGTTAGTTTAAGTTATTAGTAAGTTGCAAATCGTTCATCGTCAATAATCGCGTAATACATGATATAAAAGAGAATTTTATGCTAAATTGTTGACATTTATAAAAAATCATCAGTAATTTACTTCTTCCGATGCCACGACTAATGCAAATTGTTATAAATAGTGAAACCTATTGGAATAAGTATTGAATATGTAATATTGTTTGTTTTTTGAGTAATTTAAATATCTTTCATAATTGTTTTGAGCAAATAGCCAAAAATATAAATATGCCGCCATTTTTCCCAATTGGGAGAAGATTCCCGTGCTCCGATTTCCGGATATTCTTGTTATGTTATTCAGCGCATTTTCTGGCTGGGATTCAGTTTAAAAGCTTTTCTTGTATTTACTTTGAGGTAAAATCATAAATTTACTGGACTATAACACGTCTTTAGTATGAAAATAAAACAATAAACAATGATTAATATGTATGTATAGTAGTTAAATAATAATAGTTATTAAATAGTAATAAGAAATTTATACAAATAAATAAAAGAAAGTATAATAAAATATGATCTAAATGGAGCATTAGGGATATTTTCAAAAATTTGCTCTGTTTGAAACGCTGTAACTCGCTATCTATTGCTTATAGAAAAAATATATTAGAAAGTTGTTGGAAATTTTATATTTTATATTTATATATATATTTATATATATATATATATTTATATATAAAAATAACTATTTTTGCTCTAATGTAAATAAATAGGTGAAGAGATATTTAGAAAAAAAATCTGTTGTGGCCAGCACAAGACCTCTCGCTATTTCCATATTAGGCTATATAAGTATTGTATTGCACTTCGCTTTCGAACCATCGTTTTATAACAAAATATTACAGAACTTTACCCAAATATTGTTTTTTATTTTATATAACATGTCTTCTGGACACATATAATTCTAATTATATCTTTTTTTCATTGTATGAGGAAGTTTCTAAATGTCAAAGATTCTTCCAATTCATTAACCAGATTGGCGGTATTTCTGATGGATATATGCATTTTACCACAATTTTAACCATAATTTGAAATATTTAATTAATAAAACAATAAGAAAGATTAAATATACTTCCCAGAAAAAGCTATCAGAATGTCACTGAAACTGTTGATTTTTGAAACTGACGTGTGTCATTTACAAACTATGTTATAAACATTGGAATTTGTCAACTGGTTTCCTTAGTACCTTAGCCTCTGCTATTAGAATACTCTATAAATTATAGTGTCTTTATCTCTAAATCTATACAAGATATAATTAAATTTTTAAATGTATTAGATGGAGAATTTTATGTTCTTCAATATTTAATAAAAAAACTCCCAAAAAATTATATTTAGAAGATTTTTCTAAGAAACTACTACTTCCGGTTGTTCAATTGTTACCAAAACCTTTTCAGCTCCTCCCAGGAATGTCAGATTGAGGAAACTGCAGTTAAATATTTTTTAAGTCTTATAGTTTTTGAGGAATCGTGTCTACAACATTCAGACACACATACATACACACATACACACACAGACATCATTTTAAAAATGTTATAATCGGATTCTAGGGACCTTAAATCGTGCTTATTCAATAAAATCTGGATATGCGAATTTTAGCATGAATCCAATACCGCTCTTAGCGAGAGGTAAAAACCACTTTTTTGAGCCTTTTTTCCCAAGTTGGCTGTCCTTCCCGAAGGCCCCCGATGGGGAAAATTAGCAATTTTATTAGAACCCTTAAATATATAATATATAATAATATATCTAAAAATCAAAAATACCTGACTTTTTGTGGAATGTACCTTTATTTTTCTACCTAATGACACATTTAGTTCCATATTCATTCTGCATTTGCACTCCCAAATAATTCATTTTCTTTCTTAATATGTCACTCGACCTGTTGTTCCAGGTCGGAATTTCAATCTCGTTATCTCCATATATCGCTTTTATCAGGGTTAAATATTGGCTTTTCAGTGTACTCTCTTTAATTGTTCTTATTTAATCTATCTCCAGTTCTTCAATTCCAATATTTTTATATGGTTGTTCATCCTTGTATTCAATTTTTTAAACATTATCAATCAGTTCGAATATAAGCGACTGGCTGTGCTCGTTGCAAATATTTGCAACATTGCATCAAACAATATTAAGGTGTGATGGTATTTATTAAATCATAAATTTTCTGTATTAATAATGTTTGGTTCTCTGCTACACTAATTTTTTAAAACTATTCCCCGCTGTTTTTTGAGTATTAAGGGAGAACTGTGATTCATTATTGAACATAACACTCAGTTAATAATTATTATATAATTTAGGGCTGAACGCAAGGATGAAAATGCCTGACAACAAACATACAGTTAATACTAACTTTTAAATTAATTACATAACGGTTCCTGTTTATCCATAGTATATTTGCCAGTTTGTATACTACTATAAATAAATATTTCTAATATTTTTGTACTGTGGGGAAACTGTAGAAATCTTCAATGATTGGATGTCAAATTTCAAAATATTTATACAGATTATAAATTATTAAAAACTGTCAATCAAAAACAACAAAACAGCTAGTCAGTATTCATAGCAACACACGCTTGCTACAAGAACAATTCAATATAAATATCATGGCTCACTTCAGTGTCACCACATAACTCCCTCCAAGCTAACTAGCGTTATTAGAAAAAGAACAATTAATGAATGATCGAATGTGGGGATAATAAAGTGAAATAAAGAATATTACAATAAATTAAATGAAAAGAAACAACAATAATAATAAAACTATTTACGAAGCATTCTTCTACGCTCCATGTACTTAATGGTAGGTTTTAAAGCTGAAGTAGATGACGGTGTAGATGTGGGTTCAGCACTTGAAGTGTTCGCAGCCGGAGCAGGCGCAGAAGTTAACTGCAAGGCTGGAACAATAGACTTTCGCACATAAACTTCAGCTGGCTCAGGCGGCTCAGCAACTTCAGTATGAATGAAGACGGGCTTGCATCTGTCAACGGAAACGGTTAATTTGCGGCTTTTACAATCGATGACCATTTGCTTGTTTGCACGAGAAACAACGCGAAACGGACCGTCGTACGGAGGTTGAAGTGGATGTCGAACAAAGTTGTTGCGCAGAAAGATATGACTGCAATTCGCCAGATCCTTAAAAACGAAGGATTTCTGGGTTATATGACGTGTACGAACTCTGAGTTAGCCAAAGTGTTATCTTCGGTTGAAACGAAGAATTCACCGGGGAGGCGTAAGGTTTGGAGATAAACAAGCTCTGCAGCAGAATGACCAATGTCCTCCTTGAGGGATGAACGGATTCCAAGCAGAATGAGTGGTAATTCATCCACCCAACGCTCAGTAGAAAGGCACTTGATCGACGCCTTCAATTGTCGGTGAAATCTTTCGACGAGTCCATTAGCTTGCGGATGTTATGCATTGGTACGGATGTGCGAAGTCCCAATTAACTTGTTGAGCAGTTTGAACAAGAGACTTTCGAAATGTCGACCCCGATCAGTCGTGACTCGGAGTGGTGTACCAAAGCGGGAAATCCACCCTGAAATACAAGCGTTTGCGACGATTTCAGCACGCATGTTGATAAACGGAATTGCTTCAGGCCAGCGCGTAAAACGGTCCACGCATGTAAGCACATATATAAAACCTTGGGATGATGGCAAAGATCCAATCAGGTCAATATGTACCTGTTCAAACCTGGCGGAAGGAGAAGCAAAATTACCAAGTGGAGATGAAACATGCCTGATGATTTTCGCTCGTTGGCAAGGAATGCAGGTCTTAACAAAGTCCTTGACATCCTTTATCATATTAGGCCAAACAAATGCTTGCTTCACAAGACGAACGGTCTTCTTAGCATCAGGATATGAGAGGCAGTGCATTAAAGTAATAGCCTGCTGACGGAAAGTGGCAGTAACAAACGGACGTGCAGTTGAGGTAGATATGTCGCAATAAACAGGAAAGTCCGATCCAGGTGTAGCTATCATCTTAAGTTGCAGACCAGAATCAGATGATGCAATGAACTTGCAAAGCTCGTCGTCTGACTTCTGAGTGACAGCTAAGTCGCAGTAGTTGATTGGCTCAGGTACTGCCTGAACGCGTGACAATGCGTCAGCTGGAATATTCTTATTACCCGACAAGTGACGAATATCGCTGGTAAATTGTGCGATGAAATCAAAATGTCTTGCCTGGCGTGGTGTGCATTTATCTAAGCCTTTGAAAAGTGCTGCCACTAAAGGTTTGTGAAAAGCAAAAAGGATAAATTGACGACCTTCCAGAATGAATCAAAAGCGCTTTTTTGAAGAGTAACACGGTAAGAGCTCTCTATCAAAGGCACTGTACTCGTGCTGGAGACAGCTTCTTCGAGAAGAATCCAAATGGTTGCCAGCTGCCATCTACAAACTGCTGAACAGAAGCGCCAATGCCAGTGTCTGAAACGTGTGCCATGAGTGAGAGCGGTGCTTGTGGGGTGAAGGATGAGCAAGAAGAGAGGCATTCGCAAGAGCTTATTTAGTTTTTTCGAACGATTTCTTCTTATTTTAAGTTCAAATAAGTTTCTCTTTGTCGCTCTTGATATCCGTAAACATTTACCATACTCAGGAATTGACGTAGACTTTCGACAGTTGACGGTGTGGTGAATTTTAGGATGGCCTTAATTTTGTCTGGCATTGGACGAATACCTTTTTCGCTTACTAAATATCCAAGAAAACTGACCTCATCCAGTCCGAACTTACTTTTAGCAACGTTGAATTGAATTCCATAATCAGTCAGGCTCTTGAAGAGCGTGCGCAAATTCTGTATGTGTTCATCTTCATCTTTTGATGCAATCAGGATATCGTCGATGTAAGCGTATGCAAAGTCGAGAGCCTGTAATACTTCGTTTATGAACCTTTGGGAGGTTTGGGCAGCATTGCATATACCAAATTCCATGTACGGAAATTCAAAGAGACCAAATGGTGTAATGAATGCAGTTTTGAGGATATCTGCGGGTTCTACCGGGTGTGCTGGTAGGCACGCATAAGGTCAATTGTCGAGAACAACTTCTTGCTATGCAGGTTATGAGAAAAATCCTCAATGTGCGGCACTGGGTAATGGTCCGGAATTGTTCGTGCATTCAGTGCTCGATAGTCTTCACATGGCCGCCATTCGGCGTTTTTTTTTGGAACCATGTGCAATGCAGACGACCAGTTTGATTTCGATGGTCGGTAGATCCCGTGCTTGATCATATAGTCAAAAGACGGGCGGTCCAGGGTTTGTCTTAATATGTTGAGTGGTGGCATGCTTCACTACCTTATGCTTCGTCATCGGGCGTGTAAGTTCCGGAAACTCAGCAAGAATTTTGTGTTAACACGAGTTACCTGCAAATGTCTTAATCTCCATAAATTCTATTTTACGAACCCGACCATTTATAGAAAGTAGTGTTTCTTGATCCGCCAATCTTTTATTTTTTAAATTTGGTAGTAGGCCATAGTGCTCAAGGAAATCAGCTCCCAGTATTAGATAGCTTACATCAGATACTGTTAAGTTCCAAGGAAATATGCGTTGCAGACCCAAATCCAATTTAAAAAATTTCTCTCCAAATATATTAATGACAGTACTGTTGGCAGAGTACAACTTTTGCGAAGCAATTGGTCGAACTTCTCTGCAGCTTGATTTGGGAAATACGGAACACTCAGCACCGGTGTCTATTATAAATCTGTCGAAAGTTTTAATATATTTAACGTACAGGCGACGACTTTTGTAACAGGAATCAGTTGTCGCCACTACTGACTTCCTTGGAAGTTTTCCAAATACTTGCAATGCTGACGACATCGTTTGGCCTTCTGACCGAAGTTGGCATGGTACCAGCATTCATATTCACAATCTTTTTTCCGAAACTTTAATTTTGATCTAGAGCGATTAGGTTTACAGCCTCTAGATACACTGCGGGAAATTCTTAAAGAAAGTTTTTCGACCTTCTTCGTCAGGTCCTCTGTACGTTCTATCAGTACATGGGTCTGCGATGATAAACTAATGGCTGCAATGCACACACTACCGTTGCGCTGCTCTTGAATTTTATCTGCGAGTGGGGCCAGTTTATCTAAATCATCTCCAATGACGGCTAAGAGTTCTCGCGTGGCGGATGGCAAACGACCAAGACAGATTGTTCGTAGTAGATCTTTGCTGACTAAGGTGTCTGGAGCGAGGTTTCGGAGGTAACGAAGGAAAGATGATGGGTTCTGTCTCCCATCTCAGCATTTTGAAGCAGCTCTTGCAGTTTCTTTGACTCTCTAGCAGTTAGACGTGAGATTATCGCGTCCTTAATTGCCTTAAATTGGTTTGTTTCTGGCGGAGAGGACAGGATGTGTTCTACTTCCAATAAGATTTCAGCGGGTAGATTGGCTACAATGCAGTGGAAATTAATATCATCTTTTTCTATGGATAATAAAGCAATCATTTAGTAGTATTTGAAGATAATAATAGTAATTCTTCTTCCTAATTACTCATTTTTAAGAAACGGATCACCTGATTGGACAGGCAGAACTGTGCTATTATCACAGCTCCACTATAAACACATCAAAGAAAGACAGATTTGATTCGCTTTTATCGCCGCTCTTATAGCTTTTATCGCAGCTTCAACATATGCACACCCTAAGTTAGTACATACTTTTTTATGAAAATATATAGTTATTGACTCATCTTTTCGTTGTACTCTGGATACCATCATGTGTCATTTCAGTGAAGTACTTGTTTTAACACAGAATGTTTTCTTAAAAGCAATTATAATTTTTGACCGATGGGTCAAACCTTTCCAAGGGAAACGTAAGTATGTTGTGCACCTCCAACCGGTTGTAACCGGTTTCCAAGGCACATGAATCAGGCCACGCCTTGCATGCTTGAAATACTCTTGAGCACTCACGAGCCTTATTCATAACGGTATCACCATCAAATTCTTTTATGTCCTTCGTCAAATCTGACATTATGTGATACGATGGAATTTCTGTGTGATTTGTGTTACTGGGTATGAATGACAAAGTTCTTATTAGACTTTCTATTTCTGCATCCCTTCGTCTATTTATATAAATAAATCGTTTGCCCACATTTCTTTAGCTTCCTTTAGTAAGTTAATGTCTTGAAAACCGCCTTCCAAACTATATGTACCTACTGGCTGTGCATTGGACATCGTTTTCGTTCTCATAAGTACAGGTACAACTATTTTCTTCATTGGTTTGTAATCCCCATGTTCATTATTTTATCCGACAACCTCTTAATGTTACTTTCGTTTTACACTTGTATCCTATCCACTTTTGATTTAGTACACTTATTACATTCAAAACATCTTATTTTAGTAAATAAATAGTTTATTTTCATCCAAAATAACAAAATTCGTCATATGCATAGTACAATTTCCCTCCTTCCTCGCTCTACATGCTTCCCTCTGTCCAACTTAAAAATTCCTTATCATTATCTGTAAAAGTACATTTTTTTACCTTCCGTTCTCCCTAGGTACGGAAAGGTATTGTCTTTGGTCAAGAAATTCAGTAGTGAGTTTTTAATGACTAAGCACGTCTTAGGGTCCCTACAATACGACTTTACGATAGTGTCTGAATATGAAAGAATATCTTATTGTCTATACCGTTTGATTATACAGTTTCCTTCATATTCAGTACATATAGAGTTAAAGAATTATAAAAAGATCAACTCTCATAAATCAACCAGCTTTGCTATAATCATGGAAAAAGCTGAATATTCAGATAATTCTAACGGATGTCAGTGTCAGGTGCAATTTACATAATGTATGTTCGTATTATAATTTTATTGGATTTATAGAATCTTTTCCATTGAAATATCGGTATGGAATATGTAGCAAATAGTTCGTGTTACAATTTTACTCCATATGTAGAATATTTCCCAAGGACATTTTGGTATGGGATATGTACAAAATACATAGAATTGATGGAAGGTAATGTGTTGGTAACATCAGATTTCTTAAAGTAAATTAACTATAACTATTTCTTCCCATAACTATGGGTCAAGATTGTGAGAACCATCAATTTTAAATTAAAAATAAAATCTTAGCCACTTTAATTAATGTCTTAAAGTGAGCCTGATTAGAAAATTAATGTTCTGGACGTTGCCATACAATATATAGAAATATGTAAACATTATGCATTGGAAAACTTGTGTGTGCTTAAAACCGCACGTCCAAAGTGAAAACTTCTATTTTATTGTAATATTTCATACAATTAATGACAGCTCATAAACCACATAAACATCATAACTATCTTATATTTCATGTGTACTTGATGTTTCAATTACTATAAAATTGCTTGCTTTGATTTTGGGTTTTTGGCAAGTTAAGTTAACGAAACGCTGTTTATGTGGAACTAAACGTCCTTCTTCTGCCGCCCTTTTCATATCGAATTCTTAGTGTTGATATCTGTATACAACTGAAGATGACTGTTTAACGGTTGAAATGTACATATTGAATTAAAAAATTTCTATTATTGTTATTTTAATTTAAATCATCAAGTTTTTAGTATCTCTTATGTGTTTGTTTCGAAGGTTATATATTATGTTAAGTTCAAACACCTATTTTTGTAAACATTATTAGTTATGGTTAATACGTTTATATATAATTTGTGCTAAGTATTTGCCAAATGTGTATATATATATATATATATATATATATATATATATATTTATATATATATATATATATCTATATATTTATATATATTTATATATATTTATATATATATATATATATATATATATATATATATATATATATATACATATTTAATTTGGTTTCGACCTCGTACTATTGCATATTGGTCCGGAGCTGTATTTCTTTAGATTTTCTATTTTTTTTGTTTTTGGTTATACTTCGATATCTGTCTTATTAATAAATTTTGCAAGTATTAGATACATATTACAATTATTAAGAGCTAGTAAGTTGTCGGCACAAGTGGGGAGCGAAATATGTTCTTTTAGTGGGTCATCTATTAATGTTGGTCTATATTGTTCATATTTACTACGTTGAAAGATGTAATGATTTAAGTCCGCAATGTCTGCGTTTTGGCATTCGCATTTATTTGAATTTATAATTCGCAATTTGTATAGATGAGAGGGTAATTTATTATGGTTAAAGCGCAGTCTGCATATCATAGTTATTGTTTTTCTCGGTGCATTCATTTTCCGAAACCAGGGTGTTGTTTGAATTGTGGGCTGTACTACTTTATAATATTGTCCTTTTCTTTCCGATATTTCGGTATATTCATTTTGCCAAGTAGAATTGTATTGTTTTTTACACAATGAAACGTATTCTGTTGAAGAGATTGGAAGATTTATATATGTTCCTTCCGCTATTGCTGATTTTGCCAGTCGATTCGCTTATTCATTCCCTTTTATATGATGGTGCCCTCTTATCCAGGCTATTTTTATATTTATATGTCTATGATTTTTACGATATTCTATCGTATCCAGAATATTGTAGATTATGTTATTACTGTGATGGAAACCTGGATGATGTAGTTTTTTAAGTGCACTTTGGCTGTCAGACAGAATTAGACAGTCTTTTTTATGTATATTATTCCGATTTTCCCTTATGTAAAAGACAGCTTGTTGAATAGCAAGAAGTTCAGCATGAAATATTGATGTGTACCATGGTAACTTGTACATTTTTTAACGTTTATTTACTGGCTCGTACAAATCAGCCCCCGTTCCATTATTAGATTTGGATGCATCTGTATAGATTTCATGATGGTTGGAAAAATGAGAATTTTTGTTTTCTGTAAATACGATGTTGGATATATCTTTGTATTCGGTACAGTTTTCCATTAATTGTGGATCGTAGTATATGTTATTGTTGTATAAGGAAAGGTAAAATTTATTTTTGTACTCACAACCTTGGAAGTGACATTTGACACACGCTATAGACAACCGGAAACATCACTTTCCCGATGCACTACACCAGGAAATTAAGCAAAAAACACCGACATTTTCTGGGCATTCTTCAACAAAATAATCTTTAAAATGACAAAATATAGTTTATAAAATGGCACTCATACGATTTTCAAGCATCAAAAACCAATAATAATAAAAAAATATTAATAAACAATAAATTTGTCTACCATCAGTGCCATCTGTTGGAGACAATCTGTCATCTGTTGAATGTCAAAATAAAACGTAACCTTAAACATAAATTATCAGATTTTACACGTACCACATTGAAAATTTAATATAATAAATAATATATATTTAATTAATTGAAAAGTTGCTAAGTACAACATAAAATATGCTCGACAACTTTTGCTTAATTTAGTTTATATTTTATTTAGATACTGACCTACATTGACCGGAACAGTTATTATAGACATTAATATTTATAGGACAATTATTATTACAGATGAAATGTATTAACGGATTTCTCAGCGGTGATTGTCAGGTATTATATTGTTGTTATTCCATAAAGCAGTTAATTTTATTTAAATTCGTACCTAACCCTAAACTTCTAGAATATTCTCACACTTTTCGACTAATATGTGACATTCACAAAGTAATTTTTACAAGTTTTTTAAATATTATTTTAATGTAACTTATATGTTCTACGTAGATAGTCAATATTCTTTAAATAATAAGTAAATCAGTGCAATATACAATCAAATATTAATTTGAAAATTGAATGTTTCTGAATTTGTCAAATGATTACACCAGTTAAAACTATAAATAAATATATCATCACGGCATATTACACATTTCTGGGTGTGCCAGCATCTACAACACATATAGACATCGGTAATGATGACGATATATTTTACCGTGTGGGCGCTTACCAGGCGTTACCTCACGGGCACTCATAGCTGGTGTGGAGAGTGCACCACAGGGGTCACTTTTGTGCCATTTAAAATTGGAAATATTTGGCGTCTGTCGGGATCCGAACCCGGTTCCCCCAGGTTGGCGACGAGATACTTAGGCACGCAGCCACAGGACCCCATAAAACTATTTGTAAGTAAAACAAAATTCATCTATGTAACTTACCTTTTTACAAAATTATGTACATTTTAGTATTCTCTAATGAAGTTACGAAATGTGTAACGAAATATTAAAAGGAAATTTAAATAAAATTATCTCTTTTACGGAATAACAACAATAAAATTCCTTATAATCACCGCCGAGAAATTCGTTAATACATATTATCAGAATCAGACATTTTGACGTTGCTATGAAATTGCTGCTGTGCTATTTACTTGTATATTTGCGAATTTTGTAAAATTATCTTAACATTTATACTCTATTAATAATGATTTTGTTCGTTACAAAAAGTATTGTACAAACTTCTTGCGGGAAGACGTCATCCACGCATTCGCGTAAATGAAGCCCTCGCTCGCAAGCTCGCTCGTGCCTCAAATAAGCGCTCATGCGGGAAGAGTGTCTTCCCGCACTAAGTATGTAAATAACTATTCCTTTGCATGATAACGTACGTTGTTCTGTAATGGGGTACATTTTATGTGTGAAGTTTATGTATGCGTTTATAATTGGAGGTGTATTCTTATGAGACCAGTAGGCATTTGTCAAGTATTCAGTTGATAAAACTGTTAGTTTCTCATTAATGGGGTGATTTATTATTGTTTTTTTTTTTTTTGTTATAAAGAATTTTTCTGCTAACTGCAAGCGGTTGTATACAACATTCTGCTTGTAGACTATGATTGCTCCTATACAATTCGCAGTGCTTTATATTAAATAACCACAAAAAGAGGACCAATTCTCTTTACGTTTTTTTCATATAGTTTTTATGGATATGCAGAAGTTCTCGGACAATTAATGTAATTTTCTTCTGTGCTTTGTTGTTTGTAGATTTTATAGACATTTTTACGTTTTACCTCGGCATGTCTACAATCTTGGTCCCGCCAAGGCTTGTTTTTAAAAGGGTTAGGTGTGTTGTTGGTAATCGGTATCGATTTTTCTGCACTCTGATTTATCATATGTATAAAATTATTATAGTTGGATCATTTCGAAATCTGAAATTTTCTGTCACACATTCCAAAGTATAGGAGAATGTGTCCGAATTGGCACTGTTTATATTCTATTTTCTTGACGTGTCCTTGGTCATTGACCCGGGTAAATTTGTATGGACATGCAGAGATATGGATGTGATAATCGGATAGTGATTAGATCCATGTGTATCATTTATTACTTGCCAGTTACATTTTATTGCAATATTCGGGGAACATATAGTTATTTCTACCGCGCTGTTACGTTGGTGGGGTAATCTTTAAATTGTTTCCGTTCCGTCATTTTATATTATATAGTTTGCATCATCGATGCTGTCTAGTAGATATATTCCTTCGTTGTCAATAATGAAACAACCCCATGCGGTATGATGACAATTAAAATCGCCATCAATTATTACTGGGTTTTGTATTTGGTCGAAGATGGATGACCAGAATTGTTGATAAAGTCGATGTCTAGGAGTGCAGTATACAGATAAAAGGTGTACAGATTCATTTTTTAGATGAATTTTTATTGCAGTTATTTGGATTTTATTGTGATATGGATAATTAATGTTTAAAACAGAATAACATAAACTCTTTTTGACAAGGATTGCAGTGCCACCATATCCATCATTTCTATCAGTGTGGATTACATTATATCCCGAGATATGGGATACTGATTGTTTGTTGGTTGCAAAAAGATTTCTGCGAGCATTGCTATGTGAATTTTACTTTGTTGTAGTAATCGTTCCAAGGAGTTGCGATTAGAACGTAATGTTCCATTGTAAGATGTTAATATTATCCATTAATTGTTGTATAGTGTAGCCCCTCCGATAGTATATTTTTTATTAACCCATGTAAATTGTCTATTTGAGAACTGGAACTATTTGATTTATTAACAATTGTTTGTATTATATTAAGCATCATATTTGTTAATTATACAATGTTAATATCGTTTGAATTAGTGTTATGGTATCTTGGAGGGAAAGGATTTTGTTGAATTGGTTTAGGATTTAAGATAGGTGTATCATATAGTAAATTAGTTGTGTTAGGAAGAGTGTGATGAGTAATTATCTTAGAGCGAATTTGATTATTTCTATTTGGATTGTGTAATCTGGGTCCCTGGTTATGCTGTGTGCTTGTACTCGTAGTATACTTCACGTAAGTTTTTGATGTATTGTTATAGTATTTAACGTATCAAGGGTGTTATAAGGACAATAACGCCTGAAGTCAACAGTGTACTCTCCGAGGGCCTCTGGCCCGAGGTGTGTACGTTGACCGAAGGGGTTATTGTCCGTTTAACACCCGTGGTGCGTTCAACGTTTAACGTCCGACCGATATATTATTTTAATAAAGATTTTTATCGATTTATGTCTTGTCATTGTGATTTGTGTTAAGAGATATTAATCTACTTACTTAAATGCTGTAACCAGTTAACGCGATATTTTTATTTGTTTACAGTACCGATTTCATAGCAACAATTTTATAACACCCTAGGGTGTTATTTGATATATAACAACCCTGAAAGCAAGGTTGTTATGATAAAATAACATACCAGTAGGACGTTAATGGAATTTATGTTATCTAATTCTGGATTTTTTTGTGTATTTTTATTATTTATAATGACTTGTGCGTATGATTTGGCGTAGAATTTTTTTGCTTCGATAAAAGACATATTGTTATATGCCATGATGATTTCTTTTATTTTCTTCTGTTCCGCATACATGCGGCATTTTCGATAGTCAGTTGCTAGATGGTTTCTGTCACAGTTTATACATTGTGGGGAGCATTGTAATGTACACTCTCGAGAGTTATGATCTCCTTTACATTTGTTGCATCTTGCTGAGAATTTGCAGTTTCTTATTGAGTGTCCATATTTTAAGCAACTGAAGCACTGTGTGACTATGGAGAAATTTCACATCGACATCTATTAATATACACATATTTTGGTAATGTTTGTGATTTGAAATGTATAATTACCCTTTTGGTTGGTATATATTCATTTGTATCTTGGTTTGGTTTACGGGTTATTCGTTTTACTAACACTATTGGTATCTCAGATTCAATGTCTTGTAGTAATTCTGTATCTGACATGTTTGTGTCAATGTTTTTTATGACACCTTGTTGGATAGTCATGTGTGTAGGAATGTACATAACAATTTTATCTTTCTTGAATGGATTTACTCTGACGAGGTCGTTTGCTAGTGATGCACTTTTGAGTTCTATTTTGATTATATGCTTTGACATTTTTGTCATGTTAATAATGTCTGACTTATTACCTGAATACGATTGAATTAACTTTTTTCCTAAGGCTATGGGGTGAAGATTACCAAGATTTTTATCTTCCGATTTCGCATATACGTAATAGAGTCCTGAGTCTTTTACAGAATATTTGTTTTGATTAACACTATCTGAAGACTTAGCGGGAGTCTCTGATACATTTGTATTGTCCGGTTTGGTATTATTTGTATTGTTGCTTGAGATAGACTGTGTAATATCCATATTTTCTGGGTTTAATTCTGGATGTTCTTCTTCGTTAATTTCTACAAATCTGTGTTTTTTTTTAGCTCTCTTAAGATGGTATTGCCATCACAGCTCAACAAGAAACGATATACATAATAATTTAGAGATAATTAATTGCTAATTAAATGCGCTAATTAATAATTTATTGCTTTCTTTTTTTTAAGAAAAACTATGGCTGAGCTGGCAAAAATCATATGTTGGCTCAGCCAAAAAAAAAAAAAAAAAAAAAAACTGACACATACGACGTTAAAAAACATAGCCACATTAATTGCTATTTATTTGCTCATTCTTAAACATTTTTATTACAAAAATTTTAACATTTGCCTGAAAAAATATCTAATTTAAACTTGATATACAAATATGCATGTGCGAAATAATAATAATAATAATAATAATAATAATAAAAAATAATAATAATAATACTTAATAATAATAATAATAATAATAATAATAATAATAGCCCATTTATTAACAAACATTATACATAAAGTTCTTTAAGTTTTTCCCAATGTTACGATTAATATTACAATTATAATTTGTTAATTTAAACGACCCAATTTTGGACAGAGGCTTCCTCCAAATTTTTCCTATCTCTAGCGATTCTTGTCCATGTTATTCCCGCCGTATTACGTAAGTCTTCTTCCCATCTTCGATATGGCCTGCCTACTCTTCGTTTATGCTGTGGAGGTGTCCATTCGGTGATTCTGCTTGCCCATCGATCACTTGCCATTCTAGCGACGTGACCCGCCCACTACCACTTTAGTTTCTTTGAAGCAAGTAATGCATCTACAGTTTTTGATTTATTGCGAATTTCTACATTTGGAACTCTGTTGGCCAGTTTTAATCCTAACATGCTTCACTCCATTTTTCTTTGAGTTATTTGGATCTTTTCGATTAGTTTTTTTGTTGTTGACCAAGTTTGGCTCCCATATATCAAACATGGTAAAATACAAGAGTCAAATATTTTCTTTTTAAGCGAAATATGTGAATTGCTTTTCATTATTATCTTTAATGACCAGTATTTGTTCCAGGCCGCTGTAATTCTGCGTTGTATTTCTTTGTCACCTCTATTTTTGAATGCAACAAGTTGACCTAAATATATGTATTCTGAGGAGTATTCTATTTCCTCATTATTTATTGAAATTGATACTTTCCTACTGTTTGTCAAAATTTTAGTTTTTGATTTATTTATTTCAAGTCCAACTTTTATACTTTCGGCGTAGAGATCATTTAGCATGGTTGATGTTTCTTCAGCCGTTTTTGCAAAAAGAACTATGTCATCTGCAAATTTTAAATGATTTAGTTTGGTACCATCTATACTAATACCTTTATTTTCCCAGTGTATGTTCGAAAATAGATATTCTAGAACTGGGGTAAATAGATATGGCGAAATAGGATCCCTTTGCCTCACTCCTCTGTAATTTAATGGGTTCACCTTCCTTTTCTAAGCAGACTTTTGCTGTGTTGTTGGTATATAGGTTTTGTAGAAGTCTAATGTATTTTTTATGAATTCCAAATGTGTCTAAAGCTTTGAATACATATTCGTGTTTTATTGAGTCAAATACCTTCTTATAGTCAATGAATATAATGTATACGGGTATATTGTACTCTTTTGCTCTTTCTATTAGCATGTTTATCACATGAAGGTGGTCAATAGTCGAGTAAGATTGTCTAAATCCGGCTTCTTCACCAGTTTGATTTGCATGAATGGTATTTATTGTTTGCTTTGTAATAATTCGTATAAATATTTTGTATAAAAAAGAGATTAAACTTATTGGTCTGTAATTTGTGAGTTCTTCCATTGTTCTGGTATATACTCGGAGTGGGTGATGTTAAATAATTGTTTAAGCAGTGGCAATAGTTCTTCCGAGTTTAGCTTGATTAGCTCGTAAGTTATTCCGTCCATTCCTGCACTTTTATTATTTTTTGTATCGCGTATCGCCTCAATAATTTCGCTTTCAAGTATATCTGGGGTAGGTTCTTCATTTAGTTCGTTTCGAACAGAAGAAGTCTGTGAACATGTGTTTTGTGTAGGGTCACTATAAAGATTTTTAGAAAATGCCGTTGCTTTGTTTATTATTTCATTTCTGTCGTAGTTTTTGGAGTTACTATCTGACAACATGTTATCCAATTCCTTTTCCCGCCTGCGAGTTCTTTCTTCAGTTTTTTTGTTGATCCAGATTCTGAAATGATTGTTTCAATAAGTTTTTGATTTGCTTCAAATAGGTCTTTTCTTATTTGTTTCTTTTTCTCGTTTTTTTATAAGGTTTTTTGTTTCATCTGACAATTTACTATTTTTCAATTTTTTAATTTGTTTTTAAGTGGTGCATTTAGTACTTTTTCTTCTCGTTATTTCTTCTTTATAAGTTTGCTTTGTTTCAGTATCTAAATCGGTTATTTTTATTTGTTTAGAGAATTTTTGCTTTCCAATAAGCTTGTCGTTTATTTGTATGGTGACTGAGTAATCTGTGGTCACTGTCGAATTCAAATGCATTTAATATTTCAAATTTTTTAATAATGGACATATTTTTTGTTAGCATAAAACCATTTCCTGTTTAGAGCCTGTCGGAGATATCCATGTCCATTTACGGTGGGGTTTCATTTTTGCAAATGAGTTTATTATTTTTAAATCGTTTTTCAAAACGAAATTTATCAGTAAAGTACCTCTTTCGTTCCTGGTAACATAATTTGAGGGTCCTAATATTCGGCCTTCCCCATGTTCTTTTTGTTCTACCCAAGCGTTGAGATCTCCTTTGATGATTTGATGATTGGATTTCACTTGTGTTGTTTCTATTGTTTCTTCTAGAGTTTCATAAAATGATGTTGTTTCCTCTTCCGTTGAAACAGCTGTTGGTGCGTGTACTTGTACAATTGATAGTGTATCTTTTTCATTTAATTTTAAAGTTAGGGTGGCAATTCTAGGGGAAATTGGATTGAATTCTATGATATTCCTGCACAGTGTGTGTTTTATATAGAATCCAGTTCCATAGTTTCCATTTTTCGCATTTGGTATTTTCTTTTCTTCTTATTTCTGCCAATCCTGACATCATAATTTATTTTTTCTAAAGCATATTCTAATTCTAGCAGTCTGTCTTCTGATAGTAGTGTTTTGGTATTCAATGTGCATATTTTTATTGTTTTGAATTTATTTTGGAGGGTGAGGTCATACCCTTCCACGGAGAACACCCGTGTTGGAAGGTTTTTTGTGTTTATTTTTGAGTTTGGCATATTTATCATGTGAGATTTTTGTTTCCTTTGTTTCTGAAAGTTCTGTCGTTATAATGCGAGGCCTCAGTCTGTAATTGCTATTTTTGCAGTGAGTTCCTCTACGGAAGTCTGGTTTTTATTTTTATTTAAAATGTTTGATCTTGTAGTTGGATTTGAGTGCGATTTTGTGGGTGGATTTTTAGGATTCAGCCTTGGACGTCCTCTTCTTAACGTATCCGGTTCATTTTCTTCTTTTCGTATTTTTAAATTTTCATTTTCCTCTTTATCTGATAAGTGTCGTTTTTTTCAAATTTGATTCTAAGGAATCAATTTCTTCTTTAGAGAGTTTTTTAAGATTAACAAAGAGAGTGTCATATTTCAGCACGGCGTGTTTATTTTCTTGTCTACACTTGAGCATTATTGGGGTTAAACGTTTTCTCTCTGCTAATACTTCTTTAGAAAAATCTTCGTTTATGCTGAAAGTTTTCCCATGTATTTTACTTTTGTTATGAATGCAAGGAATTTTTAATTAATCGCTGCAAATTAACTGAGCTAAAAGCATTAGTATTACTATTAGACAACAGCAGAGTTCGGGTAGAGCAAAAATGGGGTGTTAGAATTAATTTCTCTAGCTCAACCGAAAGAAAAGGGTGTCTGTATTTGGTATAAACCTCTACCCATATTAATTCAAAGAATTTGTAATTTATTGCTGCAAATTAACTGTACTAACAGCATTAATATTAGTATTAGACAACAGCAGAGTGCGGGTAGAATAAAAATGGGGAGTTAGAATTAATAGCTCCAGCTCAACCTACTGAAAAGGGTTTCTCTACTTGGTATAAACCTTTACCCTTATGAATACAAGAAATTTTTAATTAATTGCTTCAAATTAACTGTATTAACAGCATTAATATTAGACAACAGCAGAGTGCGGGTAGAATAAAATTGGGGTGTTAGAATTAATTGCTCTACCTCAACCGAATGAAAAGGGCTTCTCTACTTGGTACAAATCTTTACTCTTATAAATGCAAGGAATTTTTAATTAATTGCTGCAAATTAACTGAACTAAATGCATTAATATCACGTCTAGTAGTGATGTTAATGATTTTAGTTGTTATTTTGCAGAAATTAATTAAAAAATTCTTGAATTAATTGGGGTAAAGGTTTATACCAAGTACAGACACCCTTTTCACTCGGTTGAGCTAGAGCAATTAATTCTACCACCCGCGAGACGAGATATGGCGAGAAACACAATCCACTCTCGTTTCTTCTCGAATTTTCGAGACGAGATTTCTCTGCAACTTGTCTCGCCATATTTTTTCTTACTTCTTCTCGATCTCGACTCGAGAGTCTAGAATCTCTCGAATTTATAATTAGAAATAAATTAAAATTACAAGCAACATGAATTTAATAAACGGGTACCACTGATTAAAACATTATTTTATTAAGTCTGGTGTTTAAATGGTAGGTAAAAAATAGGTACTCTATATTACCCGTTGTTGGGTATAGCAATCTGTTTTGTACGCTAATATTGGTAATTATGATTTTATATTCGTATAGTGGCGGCACTTGAAGAGTATACCATAGATGTCACTTTTGAGCATTTTCTTTTTACTAAAACGCAATAAATTTAAAATTAATAAATAAATATGAATGTAAATGAAGAGGCAATTAAAATATTCATTTTAAAAAATTAATTAAAAATTCCTTGCATTCATAAGGGTAAAGATTTATACCAAGTAGAGAAACTCTTTTCAGTAAATCTCGTTTATACATTTGATTGTATTGTAGCATTTGTTTACGTCTGAAAGTTTTGACATTGGTTTCCTTGTAAATTTTGACGTGTTGTGATTCACGGTATGCACGTGCATGGAGCGTCGCATGTAAGAATAAAATTATGATTTATTTGTAACACTGTTTGTATATTATTTGAGGTTGTTAAATGTAATTAAGGTAAAGAAATGTCACCAGAGATTTTATGTAATTTATATATACAGTGTGAACACTGAAAACCGTGACAGGCGTTTAACATGGGAAAACAGTTTTTTTCAAATATCTGTCCCGCAAGAATATAGTGGGAGTTTTTGATATGGTTAGAAAGATTATTAAATTTGGCATCGAATAGTATCTAAATAGCCCTAATTTAATAATTTATTATTGAAATATTTACGAAAGTATAATGCTACTTGACAGTTTGTTATTACTTATAACGTACTAAAAACAGTAATCATGAAAACGTATTCGGTAGCTGACTTGGTTAAATCAAGGTTCCATGATAATTTTTCACTAGTTCAAATCCCTCCTGGTTCAAGTTACTATTTTTATTATTTTTATGTTTATTTATTAAACAAATAATTTTTTGGTACATCAAGTATTTTATTGACTAAATGTACAGGAAGTGAAATAAATATGTAAATTTATTCCAAATAAATAATTAAGTTTAGTTTTATGTTCGTCATTAACGCAACCGGTTTTTTTTTAATTTTAAAATTATTCGTCTAGTTCGTTCATGGGATGCAATTTGTCTATCAGGATATATCCTAGCAAAAAAGTCTCGAATTTCTCGTAAACTCATCCCTTGATTGTAAAATTTAATTATACTAATTTTTTCTTCTAATGAAAAATCCATTGGATTTACAAAGTTTTCGGAAAGAATGTATCGAAAAATGACAATAAAAATCTAACACGTCTGACAAACCTGTGTGAAGGTTTCTTTATTACTGATTACTTTTTGTTTTTTGCTTAATACTATTAGCAGTGATATAACAAAGAAATAGTATAGTAAATTCAAGAAAATACTTGATGTACCAAACAATTTACGTTTTAATTATGTAATTTATTTAATAATACATTATATAAAATAATAAAAATATTAACTTGAACTGGGAGGGATTTGAACCAGTGAAAAATTATCATGGATCCTTGATTTAACCAAGTCAGCTACTGAATACGTTTCCATGATTACTGTTTTTAGTAAGTTATAAGTAATAACTGTCAAGTAGCATTATACTTTCGTAAATATTTCAGTAATAAAGCATTAAATTAGGAGTATTTAGATACTCTTCCCATATCAAAAACTCCCACTATACTCTTGCGGGACAGATATTTGAAAAAAAAACTATATATATATATATATATATATATATAGTGTGAACACTGAAAACCGTGACATAGGCGTTTAATATGGGAAAACAGTTTTTCTGAAATATTATCTGTTCGGTAAGAGTTATAGTGGGAGTTTTTGATATGTTTAGAAAGATGTCCGCTCAGCTTGGCTCGCTCGGCTCGTCGAGATGTGTCTCGCTTCTGATGTCCTCTCAGATGCAGGATACGGTGATCGAAGTACGGAGATGTTCGAATTTGCCAAATTAATCACAAAAGTGAAACAATTTATATTCGCTAAATTGTTTTGGCAATCCTACCAAGACTGCGCCACTTAAATTTCTCGTTCGATCAAATAGATTTAAAAAAAAAATTATTTTTGCGAGTACAAATTATACTACGCTATAAACTACTTGATAATATGATAATAGAATATAAACTGGCTAATCTAAAGCATTACATATGTTTTTATACTAATGAAATATGAGAGAGTCACGTTCTGGCACATCGGCACTTTGTCTATTATGTAGTACAGGGGTAGCACTATAACTCCTCCCTCCTCAGATTCGAGCCTCCTGGGGGAGTTGAAGTTCGACGTCTTCTGGGGTGCGAGATGACCTTCTCAGCTTGGCTGATTTCCTCTTCTTTATTTGTTTACGTATGAAGTACCCAACGATGATTGCAGCAACCACGTACAGGATGATGGACCATATACTTGGGATGTGCATGTTGTAAGTTTTTTCTGTTATCGGAACGATTGGGTTGAAGGAGATATCATTTAATTTCAAGGGATATAGGTTAAATAGAGAAATTTGTAATTTTATACGGTTGGGATTTTAGGTTCAGTTTAGGAAGTATCATTTTTGCATTTTAAAGCGTCTCTGATTTATACAGATCACTTCTCTGCCAGTTTTTGGGACGGTTTTTCCTCTGGCAAAAGGAGATTTTTTCCTGAGAAGATGCATGTTCGCCGTCCATGTTATTGCCGGGCATGCAAATTATGTTTTAAAGCCTTTTTGGTTTTAAAAATATAAATTTATTTTTGATTTAAAATACAATATATGAACTTCTTCTATTAATTAATTACAGTATATTTGACTAGCGATTGCTCGTCCATCTCATTACATTATTATTTATAGACTTAATTACATACCCTACTCTTAAGATCTAGGAGGGGATAGTCATGCGCAATAGCAAAGTATGACTATTATAATATAACATAATTCCTCCCTTGCAAGACTTTGCTATATCGCATGATTTTAGGCTAAGGGATTTAATTCAATTTCTTTTTCTTCCATTTTTCTCTTTTTACAAAAGTTGACACAAAGATTTTTCTTATATTTAAATATTAGTTTACAAGTACAAATTATAATAATTATAATAATTAATATGTGTATTACATAAGAATGGTAATTGTTGTTTAACTCAAGATTCTTTATTTTGGGTAAAACGGCTATTGTTTCTTCTACTTTTTCTACTTTCTTTAAATTCAATGTTCCATTGACTTTATTTTCATAATTTATCTCTAAATTTTGAATTTGTATTTCTTTATATTGTTGGCTAACAACTTCAAATATATTTTTATTTATATGACATTTTTCATCTGTTTTCATTTTAAAAATTCCTCTAATTTCTTTATATATATATTCTTATTTACTCAGTTAATTTGTATTTGTTGTTTATTAGGGCTAATGATTATTATATCATTTGTATTTCTAATTTGTTCAATATCGTTTTCCATACTTATATAATGATACAAACAATTATCATCCTTTTTCTTATCTATTAAATTTAAAATACACTTACTTATTTCAAAATATTGTGTAACACACATATATTTATTCTCTATAAATATGCAATTATTGGTTATATAGTTTTCTTTTCCCATTCTAAAAAACAATTTTTGGTTTTCATTTATCGTTATTAATTTCTGTTCTTCATTGTAGGTAGGAATTGGGCTAAATTGAAATAATGGATAGGATTGTTTTGAGAAATTTGGTATCGTAATCAAGAAATGAATTTGTTTATTTTCGAACTTACAGTGGGTTTCAATGAGTTCATTAAAATTCCATATATCTTTATTTTGAGTAATTTTTTTCAAATTATCATACGTAATGATGCTAGGATGTACTTTATGTAAGGAGCAAAAAGTTAGGTTTGTTTACAGAATTCATTAAGATTTTTAATTATTAATATTAATTCTAATATTTGGTTATAAACTCCCATTATACTCTGCCAATGCTGATTTTTATTTAATTCATTTATTAACATCGTTAATTTTTCTTGAAGATGTTCTTCGTTATACTTTATATTTTCTAATTGTTGATTAAATTGTTTAGAAATGTTAGTTGAAATTTGCAAGTTTAGTTCGTTTTGTTTTTGTAACGTTATTTCATTACTCTGTATTTGTTCAAAAAGTTTATTGTATCTCTCTTCGTCACTTGAATCCAAATTCCCAGTGATCGCTTTTATTACGGAGCCGAGTCCGTTAATTAAGTCTCGTTTAGATCTAGTATTATGTCTCATGAATAGTTTCGTAACTTGATCTTTCAGGTCAGCATAATTATATCTTAGTATATTTAATATATTTTGAAAGAAATATTCAGTATTTTGGAAGAAATATTTTTTATTTTGTAGTTGTTTTTGCGTTTTTATAAAAGTATCTGTGATCTTAGTAAATTCTGTTTCTATTTGGGATATATCATACTTATAATATATTAATTGCTCCGACTCTTTTATTTTGCATTCGCCTAATTCAATTAAATGGAATCCATTATTTTTAGAAATGTCAGTCAGTTGTCCATGGCATAGTCTGCAAGAATAGTTATGGTTATTTTATTGTTTTATTCTATTTATTCTTATGTTTTTGTCACCGTGTTCGTCAGTAATTTTTATTTTTCCTAATAATGGGTCGTAAGCTTTTAGAGAGTGTTTTTTATACAACGGCTTTCTTATTTTACCAAGTAATCTAGGATTTTGTTTAATATATATTTTTTTCTTTAATTGTAACGGGTTGTCATTTTCTCTGAATCTGCTTAATTTTTCGTTCGTAATTCTAGTTTTTACTAAGTCATTTACTATATTGATGTTATCTTGATGTTCATTTAGAGTTTGGTCCAGTGTAATTTCTTGTTTAAAATATTTATTCTGGTCAGGTCCGAATAATATTTCGTTAGGTGTTAGTTTGGTTGTGTTGTGTTTTGTATTGTTGTATGCTATTAGTGCTAAGTCTACCTTTTGAATTAAATTTTGATCTTTTATTCGCTCTTTTTGATTAATTATTCGTAATGACTCTATTATTGTAGAATGGAATCTTTCAATTGCGTTACTCTTTGGATTGTTCACACAAATAAAGTGGATGTTAATTCCATATCTTTTTAGTAAATCTTGTAACAATGTATTTTTAAATTCTCCTCCGCTATCTGTTATTATCTTATCGGGTAACCTATAAGTTTGGAGGTATTTGATTAATATGTCACATATGGTTTTGGCTGTTTTATTAATAAGGAAATATGCTTGTGCGTGTTTGGAGAATTGATCCATAATAGTTAAAAAATATTTACCTTCTAATGTTAACAAGTCTAAATTTATAACTTCGAAAGGTTTCTCAGGGGTTGGGGTTAAATTATCTATTGCAGGTATCGGTTTTCTGTCATATTTATTTAATTTGCATAACTCACATTTGTTTATATATTCTATAATGTCCTTATTCATTTTTGGCCAATAATATTTTTCTTTCAGTGCTTGAATAGTAGCATTAATGCCCCTATGGTTTGTAAATCCATTATGAAATTCATGTATAATTTCTAATTGTTCTTCTTCTTGTTCAATATCGGAAACTAATTTGTCTACTGCTATTATATTTATTGAATCTGGGGTGAAATTTTCTGATATAATTTTTGTTACCTTTTTATCAAGTTCTTTATTAAATATAGCTAAATATCGAATTTTTGGAACAATATAGTCTTTTAAAAATTCAAGTGTTTCTTGTTCAAAATTTTCTTCATTAATTGTTACGTGAATTCTTTGTTTCTTATTGTTGAATAATTTTGTAATTTGGATATTTGTGTCTTGACTATGTGAGTCGAATATGATTTGGTTATCTGCTATGTTTAACCGATTATTTATGTATTTAATTCCTGCTATAATATTCTCATTGTCTGAATGCACGGTGTTACTATCATCTTGTTCGCTATTAGGGTTTTCACTGACGTTTGTTAAGTGGTAATTTTCTGATAAACTAAAGACATTAATTTGAATATTAGTATCCTCAAATATTTTATATAATTTTTGTTTCACATCTATCCAGGATAATCTATCTAAACCGCAACCTAATTTCGGAATGTTTATTTCATGTAACTCATTCATTATTAAAAAATCTCTTAGCTCCTTCAATGGTCTATCTAAGTTTTTAATAGAAGGTTTATCGTAATAATTTTGTTTCGTTATTAAATGAAATATTATTTTATCACCTAACTTCTGTACAACTAAGTGTTTATTCGTCATAATTTTTGCAATAATTTTTACTGTCATATTTTTTTGTTATTTCCTCTGCTATTCCTTGTGACATTTCGAAGTCACGAGACACACAATGTGCCATGATCTTTTTATCTAATAATTTCCAGGAATTTCCGTTATCTTTAACTCAGGGCGTTGCCTTGATAATAAGTCAGCTACGACATTTTGTTTTCCGTTTAAATACTCTATTTCGAAATTATATTCTCCCAACTCAATTTTCCAACGCATTAATTTCTGATTTGGATTTTTCATGTTAAAAAGCCATACCAAAGGTTTATGATCGGTTTTTATTTTGAATTTTCTTCCATATAAATAGTGTCTGAATTTTTTTATTGCCCAAACGATTGCTTTTAGTTCCTTTTCAATAGTTGAATAATTTTGTTCAGCTGAGTTTAAAGTTTTTGAAGCGTAGCAGATAGGTTTTTCTTGATTGTCATGTGTTTGTGTTAAAACTGCTCCGATTGCATAATCAGAACTATCAGTTGTCAGTATGAACTCTTTGCTAAAGTCTGGTAATTGTAGTAATGCTGATTCAGCTATTATTTTCTTGCTGTTTTCAAATGCTGCACGATATTCGTGCTCATAAATGTCTACGTGAGATTCTTTCTTTAAACACTTAGTAAACGGTTTCGTTAATTCTGCAAAATTAGGAATGAATCTTCTGTACCATCCCAAGGTCCCTAAATATTGTTTTATTTCCTTTTTTGTTTTAGGAATATTTAATTTTTTTATACTTTCAATTTTGCTTTCGTCAGTATTGAGTCCATTTTGATTTATTATATAGCCTAAAAATTTAACTTCTGGTTTCAAAAATTCTGACTTATCTTTTTGGATTTTTAAATTTGCTTTACGTAATTTTTCAAATACTCGTTCTATATTAGTTATATGTTCTTCTAAGGTTTTTCCGAAAATTATTATATCGTCTAAGTATACGAGACAGATGTCATTAACTAACTCTCCTAAGGCCGTATTAATCATTCTCTGAAATGTAGCTGGGGCGTTCTTTAAACCGAAAGGCATTCTAAGATATTCGTAGTGTCCTGAAGGGGTGGAAAAAGCTGTGACCATTCTAGTTTTATTTTTATTAGATGCATCTGCCTTTTTTGGAACTATCCAAATAGGTGATGACCAGGGGGAGTATGATTTTTGAATAACTTTTTCTTCTAATAATTTATTAACATGCAATTCAATTTCTTTCTCATAAACTTGAGGTAGTCGATAATTTTTCGTATAAATGGGTGTTTCGTCAGACATTATTATTTTATGTGTAAGAATATTTGTGTGAGATAAGGGTTCGTTTTCTTTTGGGAATAAATCATTATAATTTTTGAGTAGTTGATCTAACTTTTGTTTTTCTATGTTATTCAAATGAGAGTTACGAATTTCTATTGAATTTACTTCTTTTACGTTAGTTTTTTCTTCTAATTTGTTGTGCTTTTCATTCATTGTTACTTTATTGTTTTTAAAATCAAGTTTTATGTCAAATGTGTGAAATGCTTCCATTCCAAATAATAGGTTATAATTTTTATGAAATTTGAATATGTAACATTTAATTATTTTTCCGTTCATTTTGACTTCTACATATTTATTGCAAGTTGATTTTCCGTTTACTGTTTTGAATGTCAGTTTTGTATCTTTTTGTTTTAATTTTAAATGTTCTACTAAATCTGGGTGTATTAAATTTATAGAGGATCCGGTGTCGAATAGTATATTCAAATAATTTTGTTTTAGTGAAGGTAGATCGTTTGTTAAAGAGGACATTATGTAGTGTTCTCGTGTATTGTTGTTTCTAATTCTAAAAAATCATTGTCTTGGTCGGATTTTTGTTCGTTAATTTCTTCCTCATCGTCTTCGTTTGTCTGTTCATCGGGTTCTATATTATAATTTTGTCTAACAGTTTGAAACGACATGGGTTGAGTCTGTCTGGTCTGCATTGACATTGGTTGTTGGTTAAATTGTTGTCGGGTTTGTACGGCATTTTTTGCATTTTGTCTGGGTGCGAAAGGAGTGTAATTTTTGTTAGAATTAGGTTTTAAATTTATAGGTTGTGAAGGAAAATTATCAGCTGGAAATTTTCGCGGTGGAATTTTATTATTTTGTACATTTCTCAAAAGTGGAGAAGTGTGTTGATTTTGATTAATAAAATTAAATTCGTTTCTTAATAACAAATCGCACTGTTCTAAAGTACTAGGGTTTTTTTTACAATGAATGAACCTCTTATACTAGCGGGTAACAAGGAAATGAAATGTCTTACTATTAATTTTTGTACCTCGGTTGTGATAGCATTCTTTTGGTCTGCGGTCAAAAGTATTTTTGATTTGTAATGCAAAAATTTTTCTAGCATGAATTTTAGTGTATTTTCTGGATTGATTTTTAGTTTACTATACATTATATCTTGTAATATCGTTTCTGCTGACAATTTGTCTGTAAAATTTGTAGTTAAATATAATTTTAATTCTTCCCAATCTTTAAAATTATTTTCGGACAGAAGTTCCGCTGCTTTGTTAATTAATTTTGTTTTGACTATTCCAAATAAATATGTTTTTTGTAGCTGTGACAAAGCTAACGTGTTAGTTGTTGCATAGACTTCGTCTACCATTTTAATAAAATTATTAAGTAATTTTATGTTTCCTTCATACTGAGGAATTACGTCGGTGAACGTTTTCAATTCGCCTAAACTGATATTTGCCATAGTAAGAGCTTCTGAAAGTTTACTTGGTCGTAATTTTATTTGAATAGGGTTTGAGTTTATTATTTCTAACTCGGGTTCTTGAGAATCGTCTGATTCTGATGAGTTGTCACTCATTAATTATTTAACAATTATAAATTTCATATAAATGTTTACAAGAGTAATTAATAATATTACTTACTGTAATATGCTTAACAATACTGTGAGTTTGACGGACATCTCCGGAATCGTGTAGTCGTGAGTGTTGTATCTCTGCAGATGACTGATGTCTTCGACGACGTGAACTGGTACCGATCAGCAAGTTCTCTTCATTCGATGAGGACGTGGTCTGGTTACCTGGACAGCAAGTTGTCGATATGGTCTTTAGAGATAGGTCGTGGTTAGACCCTGATGGGCTTAGGTTGAAGCCGGTTTTTGAAGTTCTCGTAGATTTTTGTCGAGTTGAAATAAGACTTTTGAAAAAGTGCCACAGATGAAATTTTTGTTCTTAATTTCTCTGTGTTTTCAACATCCTACAGCGACTGCGCCAATTATGTTTTAAAGCCTTTTTGGTTTTAAAAATATAAATTTATTTTTGATTTAAAATACAATATATGAACTTCTACTATTAATTAATTACAGTATATTTGACTAGCGATTGCTCGTCCATCTCATTACATTATTATTTATAGACTTAATTACTTACCCTACTCTTAAGATCTAGGAGGGGATAGTCATGCGCAATAGCAAAGTATGACTATTATAATATAACATAATTTGCATACATTGTCTAGAAAATTGTATACATAAAAAAGATAACATTTATGAATATTTCTTGTTTCCTTGGTTACTTGTTATTTTTGTTAATTAAAAAATTAATGTCAATGTATCCCCTGAAGAAGGCACCAGTTTATGGTGCCGAAACGTTGGGTTTAAATTAATAAATACAGAACATAAACTAAAAAAAAGGTAGTATTTTTCCAAACCTTTAATTTGTTTTGTAGTTTTTGGAATTGGAAAATTTAGAACAGCCGAAATTTTGTCAGGATTTGGTTTCACGCCATCAGGGGTTACGATATGCCCGAGATACGCTACTTCTCTTCGCATTTATCTAGTTGTAATTTGAAATTTGAATTTTTCAAACGTTCGAAAACTAATTTTAAATTTTGAATGTGTTCTTGTAGGCTGGTGCTAAATATAATAATGTCGTCGAGGCAAACAAGGCATTTTTTGTTTAGTAACCCTCTCAGAACATTGTTCATAACGTGTTGGAATGTTGCGGGTGCGTTTTTTAAGCCAAAAGGCATACGAGTGAACTCATAATGCCCGTCTTCCGTGTTAAATGCAGTTTTTTAAATGTCTTGTTTGTCCATTTCAATCTGGTGGAAACCAGATGCCAAGTCTAACGTAGTGAAATACTGACAGCGTCCGAGTTTATCTAGTAAATCAGTTATGTTCGGTAATGGGTATTTGTTGCTAATAGTCTTTTCGTTCAATTTCCTGTAATCTACCACTATACGCCACTTGCGTTTACCAGATGCGTCAAGTTTTTTTGGGACAACCCAAATAGGTGATGACCATGGCGAACATGATGGTCTAATAATATTTTGATCTAACATTTTTTGTGTTTGAGAACGTACCTCTTGTCGGTGAATTTCTGGGTATCTATAAGATTTCGTATAAATAAAAATTTCGTCACTTGTTTTTATGGAATGTTTAATTTGATTAGTAAATGTTAAATTTTTGTCGTCTACGTGAAATATATCAGAATAATCGTGAATTAATTTAGTAATAGCTGATTTTTCTTCCGAATTCATGTGATCTGACCGAATTTTTGAAATATCGAATTTAATTTTTTCTGATTGAATGAAATTAAAATTGGGTGATGAGTACGTTTCATAATTGGAGATGTTTTCTACAGTAATTGGTTCTAATTGTGTGAATTTGATATGTGATTCTGAATTATTAATTGCTGTACAAAGTGCATGGTAATTATTGGCTGTGGTGGCACATTCGGGGATGATTAAATTATTCTGTTGTTGTTTTGGTATTAAAATGGTTCCGTTTTGTTGAGTTACTTGAATTTTGATTACCTTTTCGGTTTTGGGGTCTAATGTTACATTATTAATTGGCTGACAAATATTGTTTGTATTAATTTTATTTTCAGAATTTTGATGTTGAATTTTTATTTGGCAGGTGGGTGTTACTATAGTTTTATTCAGGTCTATAATTATTTTTAATGTACTCAGATTGTCTAATCCTAATAAGAGATCGAATTCATCGTGAAAATCAAAAATGTGATATTTTAAACTTGCATTCTTCTTTAAATTAAATAATTTTGAAATAGGTACGAGTGTGCTATAATTTTCAATTGAAGTTCCATGCGCAGTTGAAATTTAGAAAGGGTCTTTAATAATTGAATTTTTGTAATACTTATGCGCTATGGTAGGTTTTATGAAAGATTTCGTACTTCCTGTGTCTATTAAAACTTTCAAATTATTTTCAGGGAATATAATGTAAGGTAATTTACTTTTATTTGTTAAGTTCATTAGTTCGACTCTGGGTAAAATGTTTCTATTGTTTCCGAGGCTGCGATGTCTAAAAAATTAATATATATGTAATAAACATATGGGTCAACGGCAGATTCAGCTGACTCGTTGATATTAAATAATTCTCCCGCTGTGTTTGCGCGGTTTTGTGCAGGACGGTATTGAGTTGTATTTCGCGTGGAAATACTCATCGGAGTAGGTGCAGGAAGGTTTTGTCTGGTGGATGGACCTTGGAGTGGTGTTTGCGGTGTATATTGTCTTTGTTGTTGAGGAGTATATTGTCTTTGTTGTTGAGGAGTGTATTGTCTTTGTTGTTGAGGAGTATATTGTTTTTGTTGTTGAGGAGTATATTGTTGTCTGTATGTCGTTTGTTGCATAGGTGAAGGATGCAGAGTTTTATTGGGTGTGTAATTAAAGTAGGGTGTGGGTTTAGGAATATTGTATCTTGGTTGGTGGATTTGTGGTTTTTGATTTAATTTGGGTATGCGTTGATTAGTGTTTTTGGATTTGGCATAATATTCAAATTGAAAATCATTTGCTAACATACTTAAAGCTGAATTTAAGTCTGTAGGGTTCTTTGCCCTCATTAATTGACCTATAGGTTCTTTTAAATCTTTTAGTATAAATATATAAATATATCATCACGGCATATTACCCATTTCTGGGTGTGCCAGTATCCGCGCAAAGCATAATGTTGGAAATAGTCAATCATTACTACGGATGCTTCGGCAGCAGCGTTTGTTGAAATATAAGAAATTTGTAAATTTAACAGGTGTTGTAAACGACCGTAAAAATCAAAAACGTTTTCATTAGGATTTTGTTTTAGCTCTGTTATTTCCATGTTTAATGTGAACCAGTCAAGTTTGTCTGAATAAGCATTTTTTAATGCTGTTTTCAAATCTTCCCACTTTGAAATTGTGGAACTTGCAATGTTAATAGCAGCTTCACCTTTTATTTTGGCTAATATACTGCTCATTAAATATTCATTTTGGAAATCGTTTGTGTTTGTGGTATTATACAATTCTGTTACTAATTTTTCACAAACGCTAGTAAACCTAGGGAGTAATTCACGTTCCTCATGGAACTCTGGCACCATGTCCAGATATTCCTTTTTTAATACTGGAGTAACCATGTTCTGTTTCGAGATCGGAGTCTGCTTCTGAATTATTTGAATCTGACAAAGATTCTGGTTCTCTGAATGACATATGGTACTTACAAAAATAGTAGTGTCGGTTTCATGTGCCCTGAAGTCGAACACGGTCTCGTCTCGAAGTTGAGGCAGGAGTTGCACTGGTGTCCGCTCAGCTTGGCTCGCTCGGCTCGTCGAGATGTGTCTTGCTTCTGATGTCCTCTCAGATGCAGGATACGGTGATCGAAGTATGGAGATGTTCGAATTTGCCAAATTAATCACGAAAGTGAAACAATTTATATTCGCTAAATTGTTTTGGCAATCCTACCAAGACTGCGCCACTTAAATTTCTCGTTCGATCAAATAGGTTTTTAAAAAGTTTAATTTTTGCGAGTACAAATTATACTACGCTATAAACTACTTGATAATATGATAATAGAATACAGACTGGCTAATCTAAAGCATTACATATGTTTTTATACTAATGTAATATGAGAGTCACGTTCTGGCACATCGGCACTTTGTCTATTATGTAGTACAGGGGTAGCACTATAACTTATATATATATATATATATATATATATATATATATATATATATATATATCACTTGAGACAGTAGGGACCCCGTACTCCCACCGCTGTTTTAATGAAATGTACCGTTAGAAGGGTTTATAAGCCGTTGCAGTCATCGAAAACGGCTTCGGAAGAGTCATGCAGTTGAGGATTCTGGCAACAGGTCCTCCTGCACGCCTCCTGGTGCGAGGAGTACTGCCAACAGGCTCTACGCATTCAGACCGCCGATAAGAGTACGGGTGAGAAATCCGCCGAAAAGAGTACAAGTGAGAAATCCGCCGTGTTTAGGCCGAGTCCGTTGTACGGCTCGCCGTTGTCTGTCCGGTAGGAGAATTTGATATTATTTCTAACTTAGAAATTTAAAGTAAATTGAAATACGTGCACTCTGATCACAGTTCACGAAGAAGAGTTATATTTGTATTTATATATGAGTTGTTTGTCTTTGTTGTACATTGCTTCGTATATTACAGTATATTTATTTAACCTACCACGCAACCTGCTCACACAACATATCCACGCAATCTACCCACTTAACTTGCCTACGCAACATGTCCACCCAAACTGCCCACGCAACCTGCCCACGCATATTTTTAAAAATGATACCTGACAGCATTGAAGAAGACCTCTCATTTGATATCGAATACGATATATTCCTAACAATTTTATGCAAAAAACAATAGCCGATCGAGCTTTTATATTTTTCCCTTTTTTGCCTGGCAGCCCTTTACGACATGATTCTGATAACTTTATGCAAAAAAGAGAAGCCGATTTGGTTGTCACAATTTGTATAACATTCAGTTCTCCCCGATTTTACCCGAACACCGTGACGCGTCACGCGTGACGGATCAGCTTTGATCACTGGCCAGGAAAAGGTGCGCCTAAAGAAGTTTTCCCTTCAAAAATTATTTTCATGTGTTACATTGTTTTCTATTCACAAATATTTAAGTTATTATGAATGCAGGCCATAACAGCGCTAGTCCCGTATTCTATTTATTAACCTTAGAGCAAATACGAGTACTGTGCCGTACAATTAATGATAATAGTTTAATTTAATTTTTTTTTGTAGCTCGCAGAATTACCAGATAAATGGACTTACACAAAAAAATTAGCGGTAACTACAAAGCAATTAGTTGCACCGCTTCAGGCAAATCAAATCAATTTACTGCGAAAAAGAATCGTTTTGTACGACATTCGTCAACAATTATACAAGGATACCTTCAGAAAATATAATTTCTTTAAATTTGGCTGCGAAGATGTGTATTCTTTGTTAGATAAGACACATATTGAAATATCTGAATATGAAGAACAGATGAAAAAACTAGAAGAATCTTCCGCATTATTTGAAGTAAATCTTCCTGATTTTAAAAGTATTAAACAATGTAGAAAAGAAATCAGACAATTAAAGGTAAGAAGAAAGCGGTTATAAAAAAATAATATTAAGGACTCTAAAGTTCTAATAAAAATTAGAAATGAATATACAACTCAACAGAAATTAGACCAATCATATAGCTCAATTTTTCTTAGGTCCGATGTTGCACTTTTATCACCCTAATATCTAAATCCTAAATTTATATGCCCTAAATCTAGTGATTATTTAGGATTTTAGGAATTAGATTTTACGGTTTTTCAGGAGCACACTATGCCTTGAAGTTGACGCGCACGAATTAAACAAATCATATTCATTGCTATAATTTGTGCAAAACGTCAAATTGACTGTCAAAGAATAGCTTCTTAGCTTCTATTTTATGAAATACAATATAAACATTTACTCTCAAGGATCAAATTGAATCGTATTAAATAATTTATTTTTGTTATTCTGATGTGATGCAATGGGTATCACTAATGTGCCATTCGGAGTTGTATTTATGTGAAGAAGACCTAAATCCTAAATACTAAATGCCAAAATCCGACATCGGATATTTTCGTTACTAAGTTGTATTTCGCGCTTGGCGTATTTCGCTCGCAAACAAATGAATCATATCATCCACGGATATAAATAAACAAATAACATTTTTGACATTTTGTAAAAATTAGTTGGTTGATTCGTTGTATAGTCTTAACATATACAACTCGAGCTTCGAAAATCATTTGAATTTACAGTTTGCGGACTCGATGTGTTATACGGTATCGTTGTGTTTCCTAGGCAACAACACATCTCGTCCTTTTCACTATATATTCGATTATTTTCGAACCTCTTGTTGTATATCTACTGAATATATCATACTGGGTGGAAATATAATACCGGGTTTAAGAGTTTTTTCAAATATTATCTATCTCATAAAATTTTCTGCGGTTCATTAACTCTTTGGAGGTAGAGCCTAGTTTGTTATAAAACTGGTCGGGTATGTCCCGACCAGTTTTATAATATACTCAGAATTTTTTTGTTGGATTATATTCTGAGAGTTAAATTCTTTATTGTATTGTATTACTATTTGTTTAAATGTTAGTTTTCATAGAAATAAAGGTTCATATCATTAACTCATACTTTGTAAGAAAAATACCCCGATAGATTTTTTTACATGGATCTCTCCGTCTGTCGGATCCGGCACCACTTCGTGTTATAGAAAAGGTCACCACTTGTGAAGTGTTAATAGTTTAATGTATAATTAAATAACAATAAAATTTACATTTTATACGAATAAATGTATGATATACATATGTTGATTTGAAATTGTTTAATGAGCAATCCCACCACTTTATTATAATTTTATCAGAGCATAAGTAAAACTAAGCCTATTGTTGAAAACCCGGTGAGTTACGGTCCTCCAAAGTTTGAAAAAGTAGACGTGACGTTACGAATTAAATTTTCACAAATAACGAAGAAAGATTTGTGAAAAAATCATGGACTTCCTTTATCTAGTAGGACGCTCTATTCAATTGAGCTACGTGATCCTCTTGAAGTCCGTGAATCTTTCACATGTCACATACCTGTCATGAACTATTTCGTAGATAGAGGAAAGCCATTTAATTCAAACCCAGTTATTTGAAAAAGAAAAAATAACCAAAATGAGGTTTTTATCATGCCTATGCACTTTTTATTGAAAAAACAAAAGCATCACTAAAATGGATCTCTAATATGGCAACTTTTCTCCCATTAAACCAAATTTGTAACTCTTTTCCGAGATACGTGCTTCAGTGTCTGGTCGCGAATCTGGTAACTCAGGTTCGATCTCGACCGACGCAAAAAATATTTAGAATTTTGTATAGCACAAATGTAACCCCTGTGGTGCACTCTCCATGCCAGCAATGAGTGCCCGTGAGGTGGCGCCTAGCAAATAGCCTCACGGTACAAATATATTTATCGTTACCGACACTTCCAGCAATGATTAGTATGTCATAGTCTTAGAGTATAGAATAGGAGTAGAGAGAGCATAAAGTATAGATGTGCGCGAGTTTTTGTTTCCATGAGACGGAAGGGGCCTTTCGTGGCCGCCATCTTGGGACGGTCTACATTATAATGTATTTAAGTGCGCTTTCTTCAGTTTTGTTACAAAAATAAAATAATGTACCAGAAAATGAAGCTATTTGTAACTAGCAAGCATTACTTCAGTCAGAAATGTATTGAAATTAATTAAATTTAAATTTGAAAAATTTAAGGAAAATTGCGATTAAACTTTGGTAAAATATTTATAGAAATTAAAGAGTTCCAATTTCATGACAATTGTAATGATTAAAATAGAAACTTACAAAAACTAAATAGCGAATAGGTAAATAAATTAAGGCTAGAAATTTCATTTAAAAATAGATATGTATTTATGATGTTTACAATAAAAATAAATACGTAGCGAAATACAAACATATTTATTACAAAAACAAGTTAATATTTTTACATGAAATTTGTAAATAAAACAATAAAATATATGAGCTAAATACTAATAATATGTAGAAGTAAAATAATACTTAGGTACTTGTGAAATGTGATCAATATATCCTTTTCTTTTTCTTGTTGTTTTAAAGTTTTTACGGACGTTCGGATTACAACTGAAGGCACAACTTCCTAGCATATTATTACAAACGTTTCACACAATACAATTTTTTAAATGGCCCCAAAGAAAAAAAAAATCGTTTGGTGCAAGATCTGGTGGCATTACAGGCCACTCCACTTCTCCACCACGTCCTATCCAGCGTTGGGGGAATACCTGGTGCAGATATAAGTGAAAATTTTGACGACCCAATACCTGCAATTTTGTGAATTTACTTCCCGATTAATGTAAAATGTCGCTTCATCCGTTAATAAAATTCGATCCAGTAATATTTCCCCACTATTAATTTTGTTCATCATATCTTCGTAAAAGATATTTCTTCGTTCTATATCGTTGTGTAATAACTCTTGGTGATTTTGATATTTAAAACTCTTAAAATGTTCTTGTCTTAAAACCTTGTATACTAGTATTCTTAATTTCAGAAAAAAATTGTTGACAGGGTGTTGTCACTTTCAATTAATTGCATAATTTCTTGTTTCTTACTATTAACTACAGTACTTGGTCTGATTTCCTTCTTGTGTTGTTTATTGACGTATCCTTTAGTTCTGTAGTCATTGTAAATTTTTCTTATAGTTGTTGGACTGGGTCGCTTATTAAAAGTTAATGCACATAAGTCAGGAACTTGTTGTAGACTCGTTATAATTACTCCAATTTACAATTTGAATTTTTCTTTAACTGTATACATTTTGAAGTATGACAATTTGATGAAATTAAGAGATATACTAAATGTCACGTCCTATGTCCAGTTTAAAAAAAAAAAAAACGCGATAATGCATTGCTGTCAATCATTTTAAATGTAATTATGGTAATGACATATGCCCATGTTCACTGATAAAAAAAAAACTCGGTATATATATCTATATATATATATATATATATATATATATATATATATATATATACAGGGTATCTCTTAAATAGGGGGACATGGCTTAACCACAGATTCCTGAGGCTAAAATAAGACGATTTAACTAAACTTGCTTCTACCGGAAAGTGTACCATTTACCCAGAATTCTGCTTCAAAATTCTTCGAAAAAAAAATTAATTTTGCTTATAATAACAGAACGCTTTATACGATTTGGATGAAATTTGGTATGACACTTCATATGTTTATAAGTCATATTTTAAGGTGATATTTGTTATTATTAGTGAACCACTAGTGTATGAAACTTAGGTGTCCCAACATTGATTAGACCGTAACTTTTTAATAGCCACGCCGATAACGTGAAATTATTTTTTTTCGGAAAGATACATTCAATAGTAAACTTTTCTCTCTCTCTGTTTATTTTGTGATATCTGTTACGGTTCAGACAGAAAAAAATAAAACCTGAGTGACTGCACCGTGAATTTTTTTAAAATAAATTTAATCTAGCAATCTATCCAAATGTCAAACAACGATTTTTTAACGACAGTAACAATTGTTTATGGGTTGTCAAAAAATTCCTTCGCAATATTCAGAAACTAGTAACATCTGTTTGTTCGGCCTAATAGTATTTTACTACCATTATTATAAATAACACGAATCAATATGTTAGCTTACTCCTAAACATGTTGAGAAGATTGACAACTCGTTACTGTCATTAAAAATTAATTGTTTGACATTTGGATAGATTAAATTTATTTTAAAAAATTCACGGTGCAGTCACTCAGGTTTTATTTTTTTCTGTCTGAACCGTAACAGATATCACAAAATAAATGGAGAGAGAAGAGTTTACTATTGAATGTATCTTTCCGAAAAAAAATAATTTCACGTTATCGGCGTGGCCATTAAAAAGTTACAGTCTAATCAATGTTGGGACACCTAAGTTTTATACACTAGTGATTCACTAATAATAACAAGTATCACCTTCAATGATGACTTATAACTATATGAAGTGTCATGTCAAATTTCATCCAAATCGTATAAAGCGTTCTGTTATTATAAGCAAAATTAATTTTTTTTCGAAGAACTTTAAAGCAGAATTCTGGGTAAATGGTACACTTTCCGGTAGAAGCAAGTTTGGTTAAATCGTCTTATTTTAGCCTGAGGAATCTGTGGTTACGCCATGTCCCCCTATTTAAGAGACAGGCTGTATATAAACTCCTGGACAAAATTAACACATCACTTATATTTTCGCGATTTATTTTAAAACAGAATAATTTATAAATTTTTCTTAGGGTGCAGTTGAAAATTTAGGGTTCTCATATGAAAATAATAACAATTAAGAATCAAATCTTGTTTATATGAGTATTTTTTTGTTTTCTGTGTTAACAAGGAAAAAGTATGGAAAAGTTTAAAAGTGTTTTTACGTTTAATTTAAATTTGATTTCATGTTTTTCTGTTTTATTACGAAATTAACATTAAATTGAATTGGGAAAGTTAATAGAGGCTGATATTTGTCCGAAGTTGAGGTTTTTCGGGTGTTAGCTCTATTGAATGGGGCCAACGTCGTATAAGATTGGGGAACTTGGTAGTTGATCTCAGTACTATAGGACGAGCTTTAAGGAGGTTTAAAAAGACTAGATTCAACTTTAGGAGACGCAGAAAGGTCGTCCGAAACCACCGACAGAAAGAGACGACGGATTTCTAACTCTGGAAATTTTGAGAAGACGACAAATTACAAGTAATATGCAAAATATTCACATTTCTGAAGCCCATGCTGCGTCGATTTCTACCCGTGTGGTAAGAAGAACACTAGAGAAAGCAGGACTGGCCAATAGATGTACTAACACAGAACCGTGTCTCACCAGAACTCATCGAGTAACTCGCTTACAATTTGTAAGACAACATATTCCCTGGAATTCGGCTGATTGAAACCGTGTTTTGTTTTCTGATGCAACATGAGTCAGCTTAAAATTACCAGACGAAAGAGATCATATATGGAGGAGACCTGGACAGCGATATACTCAGTGATAAATTACTCCACGAGAGCCCTCCTTTTGTGATTCAATACTGTGTTGGGGAGCTAATTGTTTTAAGGGACGCACAGAGTTGGCGGTGCTTCTTAGAAGATCAATGAATGAACAGAAATATTTGCAGGATGTCAAATAAAACCATGTCACTCCTTTTTCGCCGGTAATTGGAGGTATTTTCATATTTATTCATGAAAATGTAAGATCGCATCGGACTCGGGGCGTAGATGAATATTGAAATACGGTAGAAATTAACCATATGGAATTGCCACCTAGCAGTCCAGAATTAAATCCAATAGAGCACGTATGGGATATGCTGAAAAGAAGCGAAAGAGGTCTTGTACTCGTCCCATGCACTCTAGATGAGCTAGAGAATGCTGGGCTACAAGAATGGGAAAACATACCTCACCATGCAATTCGAAATTTATTTCGAAGCATGGGTCGAAGAAAGCAAGCCATAATTAATGTAAGAAGTGGTAATACCAAGTATTATATAATTTTTTCCCATAAAATTTTAAATTTTAATTTATTTAAAAAAATCAAAATGTCTTCATTTTGAATAATATTGTAGTTTTTAATTTAAAGGTATATTATGTTGCGTTATTTTCTACAAATTTTTAATTACCTGTAAAGGACTAATTTAAAAAACCATAAAACATGCCAAAAATAAGCTAACTTTGTGAAATAAACGAAATTTTAAAAGTGATGTGTTAATTTTGTCCAGAAGTGTATATATACAGTGTGTTTGAAAAAATGGTTACACTCATTTATATGACTTATTATGGCAGATACGCTTATTGCTTATGGGACATAATTTATTCAATACAATATCTGCGATTATATTATATGAAAAGTGTAACTCTGGGACTTTCGGTATAATCGGAAGTGATACCAACTTTGTAAATTTAAATACAACTTATACAAGTTTTTTATAAATTTGGATTGTATTTTTTATTCTCTTTACGACCATACCAAATTTCTTAGTATTTACCTATACATTTGTTAAAAATAAATACTTTCTTCTGCTCAAATTTTATCATTAATGGATGTAATTTAATATGTGAGAAGGCTACGACAGCAATTGTTTTCTCGATTGTTTTCATGATATACTAATTAGAACTGTTATACCTTTGTCGTTTGTTATTAATATATAATAATATTAGTTATAATGGTGTTGACAACGGAACATAAAGCGGAGATACTGTTATTAGTAGGAGATAATAACAGAAGTTTTAGGAGAGCGACAGAAGAATTTAATACAAGAGATCCTGGGCGAAATTTATCTTATGCTATGGTAGGAAAAAAATTTCGGCGTTTTAAAAATACTGGATCAGTTTGCAAAGAAAATAACGAAAATTTGATGTGTAACCAGAATATTGAAATTGATGTCTTAGCCTATGTTCACCTTCATCCAAGATCAAGTTTACAAAGCATTGCGCAAAATTCAGGACTTACAAGGTATCAAGTGTACAAAATTCTCAGAAAACATAAGATCAGGCCATTTAAACCAAAATTTTTACATACCCTACAAAAAATGATCCACCACAAAGGTTACAGTATTGTCATTGGTTTAACAACAAAATATTAACCATTCCAAATTTTCATTATAATATTTTATTTACTGACGAAGCAACGTTTACCACAAATGGTGTAGTTTCATCACAAAATTTACGTCACTGGTCTCATAGAAATCCGAATGTGGTGTGTAGTGATAGGTAGTTCATGAACGAGTCGTTCATTTTGAACGACTCACTTCAGTGAGCCATGAACGAACGACTCTTTAGTTCTCACAGTACGTCTCAGCGTTCACGTGCTACACTGTAGCACAAGCACACCGCATTAGTATAGTAGCTCAGCTGAACGAAATGCTCTTTAGGTTGTCACAGTACGGCACATGGCTCTGGCTCATCAGTTTAGCACTCGTTCTCATGCAGTGTGCTAGTGAGCAAATGAGCTTGAGCTCAGCAGTCACGGCACACAGCACTCGCAGAAGTTCAACACAGTTACAGTTCACAGCACGCATAAAGAGCGCTTATGCATTTGAGTCGTTCAAATGAACGACTCACATTGAACGACTCACTTTAATGAGTGGAGCAAAATGAACTGACTCACTAAAATTGAACGAACAACACATCACTAGTAGTGTGGGATACTGGGAAATAGAATATTTGGGCCTGTATTTTTAAACAGTTTGAACACTATTGAATTTTTAAATTTTTTGAATAATAAAGTTGAAAATTATTTAGATGATTTGCCATTAGATATAAAAATACAACTTTATTTTTAATTAGACGGAACACCAGCTCATTCTGCTCAACCAATAACTAACTGGTTAAACAACAGATTCGAGCAAAAATAGATAGGTCGCCACGAGCCAATACATTGGCCAGCTAGATCACCAGATCTGACCCCTCTCGACTTTTATATTTGGGGACGTATTAAAAATTTAGTTTACTTCAATAAACCGAACAACATCGAAGAATTAAAAAACAGAATTCGTGAAGCGGTGCAAAAAATTGACAGAATAGAGCTTAGTAGTATAGATTCGCCGGTTCTGGCATCGCAACCGCCCTAGAGCAATCTTCGCTTCTGACGTCACAAGCGTATGGGTTCTGCCACAGCAGCGCAACCGCCCCAAGGCAAATTTCGTTTCTGACGTCACAAGCATATGGAATACCTGTTTAATGTTATGGGATGAGGTTACGGACCAGGTGTGCGGTTGTTTTTAATTAATTATAACTATTTTATTCAGTATATATTTTTATTGATATATATATATATATATATATATATATATATATATACGCTAAATTTGAAACAAAGCAGAAACCAGAACAATGTTGACACACCAGTAGCAAAAAAATTATTGTTGTTCATCTGTGAAGACTGTGTGAAGGATGCGATTGCGGGGAATGTGATGGTAGTGAAACAAATATTTCATAATAATTATTTATTAAAATAAATATGTATTTATATAAAAATTAAATTTGAGCAATTTAATAAATAATATTTTACATTATATACTTAAAGATAATTATAACCTAAGCATTAATTAAATAATGCCCCCAAGCTAGTGTGTCAGTAAAATTTTCTAATAAAAATCTTTTGTCATCATTACAGGACAGTGCTAGTTTGTTTTGTATTTGTGTATAAATAATGTGATTTTTTGACCGAAATAAATTTTGTTGGACATAAAAGTATTTTTCTGAATGTAAAGCTTCTTTATAATCATCATGAGTGATTTGTGTTTTTACAGCACACTCTTTAATACCTTTTGCTTTTTTAATTTCTGAATCATTTGTTAAATAGAATACATTTTTGATCGTAAACCAAGAAATTCTAAAATAATTTTACCACACATTTCATCTTTAAATTTTCCCAACACTGCTTTATTTTCTAGTGGAATGCGATATGGATTATTTTGTAGATAAGTGTCAAACATATTTAAATTTTGTTTCATTTCGTCATGAACATCATCCACCAGAAATTCATAGATAAGAAAATCTGTATCGGTATATAGTAATATTACTTTATTTTCATATTTATCCTTTATAAATGAATAATGAAAATCATACATGTGATACTTTGAAAGTTCTAGTACCGTGAAACCAAGGTATATAGATTTATCATATACAATTTTCAATTTATTCATTTGGATAGCCACAAAGTTTTCTTTGAAAATTAACGCACTATGAAAATTTGGTTTAGATATATAATATGCTGCCCCATGTTTTTTGCCAATGTTTTCCCAATTTGTGATTAATTTTACATCAACACGTTTATCAATATTTTCCATTGTTTTTCCATATGCTGCATTATTCATGAGTTTATAAAAATCCTTTTCGAATGCATTGTTTGCTTGCATTCCCATATTATTATTTAAATTGATATAAATTTTCAACCAGTCTGATTGATTGAAACTTAACACTCTATATATTTTGATTAATTCTAAACTATATTGCATTGCCTGTTGCAAATTTCTATAATGAATAATATATTTTGTTTTATTATTTAAATTTGTAATTAGTTTTTTGGTTTTTGAAATTGGAGAAGCTATAGCTATAGCTTATTTGCTTTGGAGAATCGATTTGGACATTGTGAAATTCCTCCCTGAATTCCTTTTTTAATAAAAATTAAATAAATATATCATCACGGCATGTTACCCATTTCTGGGTATGTCAGTATCCACAACACATGTAGACATCGGTAATGATGACGATATATTTTACCGTGTGGGCGCTTACTAGGCGTCACCTCACGGGCACTCATAGCTGGCGTGGAGAGTGCACCATGAAAATTACCATTTTTAAAAGTGCATCCCGGCTTAGACTAGGCGCCGTAAAATATTGACATGGGTCCAAATTATATATACCAAAGCATACATTTCTGAAATTTTCGAAAACATCATTCTGTTAAATGTAGGACATCTGTTTTTAAATAAATATCAAAGTAATCACTTAGTATTTGACAATTAAACATATTCCAAACTTTTAAAGCATGTGTATAATCTAAATCACTTGTGGAAGGATTGTTTAGAACATCATTAATATATACTTTATCTGGTAGATTAGTTACGGAAAGTTTTTCAAAGGAATCTACGTACATATAAAGAAATATTCCTTTTCTCGTTACAAGTTTAAACTGTTTTGAATTTGGAAAATATTTAGAAATATTTACAAGTTGATCTGTGGTGAGATTTCGTGCCAAACTGCTAAGTGATTTACTCAAATCCATAGGAATCTAAAAATTTCAATTTCATATAAATATTTTTTTATTCATTTTATCAACTAAAAGATATTTAGTAAATGAAATATACTTTTCTTTAGTTTTTGGCATAACATCTATTTTTTCATTGTCAAATGCAAGAGATGACAATCATAATTTGTAAGATTATGTAGAAAAATTGGAATAAAGTTAACAATTTTAAACTTTAAATTACATGAAGAATGGGCAGCACCCCGATATTTACCCGTAAGGTGACAATGGTCTCGGACCTTATCAATGAAGAATTCTATTTTTTCTTCACATATATGACAAACATTTGTTGAATTGTAATTGTTTTGTTCATTATCCGTTAAAGCTGTCATTGGCATTACCAGTTTCAAGTGATTGTTATAAATTTCTCTAATATCATCTGAAATACTTTTTATAAATTTATCTGATGCATCCTTACCAGTATAAATTCTAAATTTGTCTAATTCGCTATTGTATGAACACCTCACTCCTGTGGTGCACTCTCCACACCAGCTATGAGTGCCCGTGAGGTGACGCCTGGTAAGCGCCCACACGGTATAATATATCGTCATCCTTACCGGTATCTACATGTGTTGTAGATACTGGCACACCCAGAAATGGGTAATATGCCGTGATGATATATTTATTTTATTTATTTATTTTATGAACACCTGATAAAATATGCAAAACTATACGGTTGATGCACATGTGTGCAATTCGTAAACGAGTAATCTGGTGAGGGTAAACATGAAGAATAAGGAACTTGTAAAGATTCAAAGTCAGCATATATAACAAAAGGTACTTTTCATTTTCGTTCGAAATGAGTAAATTTTAGAATATTATTTTAATTTGGTAAGAAAGTAACTATGTGATTACAGTCGTGAGTTTTGTGACAAGATTATTTTCACTGGTAAAATGACCTAAACATCCATCACATATCCACTTTTTATGTTCTGTACTATTAATTTGATGATTAACTAAACGAGACAAATTTCTAATCCAAACATAATGAAATTTAGATTCAATTTCAATATATAATAAATTTATGTGATTTTGTCTTCTATTTTTTGTATGGTGCAAGGGTCCTGTAATAATATGAGTTTGTTTTTTATAATCAAACTAAGACCAAAAACATTAATAGATATATTATTTAAGTTTTCAAAAATTTCTATATCTTCTACAGGTAATGGAAAATTTAAACCATTAAAATTTAGGTCATTTTCAAATGGAACGTATTTTATTACCCTCTGAGCATTATTTGCCGGTGTATGTAATGCAGAAAGAATGAACCACATACAGCATTTTTATCCTGGTTTTGCACATTTACACAAGCTTTCTTATCTTCTATTTTCGGCGGTAACGGAATATATGAGGATGCAGACATTGGATTATATTTATTGATATTAACCTCTAAATGATTGACCTGCAGCAAAGCCCACCCGGAGTCTCTCCTAAACACACAAACAAAGTTTATGTTAAATATGAGAACTAACTGAGAAATAAAAAAATATATTACCTGAAATTCTTCCGACTGTGTACTGATTCGTGATACGAAGTCATCATAAATCGACGGTAAATCCGTGAATCGTGTAATATCTTGAAATGTCGTGTTGAAGGATTTCATATCTTTATCCCTTTTAGTTGGTAAAATATACAGTCCATATAATTCGATATTTGCTTTGACTTGATTATGTATGTTGACTTGTTTCTGATTAAGTCACACATTTTATTTTTAATATATTTTAAAAACGGAACAATATCTGAATTTGAATTGTCATTTTGTACGAAATAATTCTCCTTTTAAACGCTGTTTTAATAATGGAAATATTTTTTTCACAATCAAAACAGGAATTTAATTTATGTTGATTTGTTTTTAAATGAGAATTAAATAGATTTTTTACTTGAATGTTACACGATTCACAAAATACAAATTCATCGACATTTAATTTAATTTGTTTGGTTTTATTATGACCACTACCAGATTGACTGTTTCCAAAATCACTAACCACTACCATACCATGAATGTTTTTCAAATGTTTTTTAAACGTTAAAACACTATATAGTTTGTCACAATATTGACATAATAAGTTCGGTTTTGTCTTACATTGATATTTATTGTCTTTGCAAACTGTTTTTTGTTTTATACACTACACTCTGTACATGTAAACATATTATGTAGTTTCTTCGTCTTCACGTTTCACTGGCACTGGTAATATTTTTTCTTTAAAATTGTACTGCATATTAAAAACATTTTGAAATTTACTTCTTTTTTGATAAATTTTCACAACGTCTGTTGACCTCCTTATATTCTTGCATTTGGAACATTCTGTTGAATACGTGCGCATTTTTCTAATATTACGTTCACATATTTGACAATATTTGAAATCACCACTAAAGTAGCTTTCCATATGTGTTACATTAGTGGCAACAAAAAGCAAATTTTCTTCTTCTAAATTTCTAGCACATACTGTACAATAAAAAAAATTTTTAGCTTCATAATGATTGTCATAATATGTACAAAGAAACACATCAGATTTAGATAAATTTTCAATCATATTCAGAACATTATCTTTGAAAAATCGTGACACTCTCATTGTGTAATAATATTTTTGTTAAGTAATTACTTAGACTTTCATGGCTAGCATGTTGAGCGAAACTTTAGGTGTTAAACCTAGAAGACCATGGTACAGATATCCAAAAGAGATACAGTTCTATTCTTCCTCTTCTACACTATAATAAACAAAAATAGTTGATAATTATTTATACAAATGTTTATATATATATATATATATATATATATAACTTACTTAACGAATTTAAACTTTGCAAAACGGTCTGTCGCCGTTGTTGTATTAACGATACAAACGCCAACCATCCGTTTCACTTACCGCACTAAATCTTTGCGGAAAAAATACATGAAATTCTTCTAATTTTAGCGTGACTCTCGGTCCGTATTTCGTATTAATAATTTTAGACTCTTTAATTAAATATTTCTTACCAATAACTAAATCGGTTATTTTCTTGTACTCAAACCCTGATACCAAAGAGTTCAATGCTGCTAGAGACATGTTAAAGAACTGATTTAAGTATAATTTCATGCTAGTTTATATACACACATTGCAACAAAGAAAATTCTTATCTTGGGTGTGTCTGCTGCATAGCTGCACTTGAGAAAAATCCCTCGACCTGTTTTACTGTTACTTTGCACATGCAATGCACAAGTGAGATCCTGTATTACCTTAAAATATAAAAATCATAGAAACTTGTCTGCGTAATATTCTAGAATGAATGTTAACTGTTTTTTACGTATTCACAATTATATATAAACGCTTATGATTCAGTAGTAAACTCAGTATAAAATTTTAACTGAACTCAAAACTTATATTCAAAAGTCATCAAGTCATCCGAAAAATGCCACTAAGAAACGGTGCTGCACAAAATAATATTGTAGATAACAATCAAATTAGAAATTTGAGACCAAATCTGGACAGGTGCATTCATTTTGATTATGTCGAAATTGAGTATCGTAGTGCAAATTTTGAAAATAGTGTATTGTATAATATGCTATGTTTTGAGTGTCATAATAATGTTAGGAACAAAAATTTATACAATATTTTAAATGGGCGTAGCAATGTGCCAATTTTTTACCCGTCTCATCACAACGTAAATCTTGAAGAATCGTACGACGCATATAATTATACTCAAAATTTTGTTTGTCTAAAATGTGAGGTACCCCTTATTGACATCGTACCGAACAATGAATGTGAGGTTTGTAACAATGAAGAAGAATCGACTTTTAAACTCAGTAAGGGCTTGTTATAAAAAATTCAAAAATTTTGAAAATGTTTTTGAGTTCATATTTGGACGAATCACGATTTTTTTTTTTTTGAATTTAAATATCTCGAGAACGGAAAGAGATATTGACCTGCGGTTTCAAAATTTGGAATCAGTGCATTGAGAAGTACCTAAATATATCAAAATTAGATTTTTTTAAATCTAAATATCTCGAGAACGGACAGAGATATTGACCTACGATTTCAAAATTTGGAATCAGCGCATTAAAAAGTATTTAATTTTTTTGCGGTCCAGAAATGAACTTATTTTTAAATTTTTTTTAAAGTTTTAATTTACTTGTTTTACACAGCAAAAAAATTCAATTTACTTGCTATATAAACCGAGACGACTGTATGTATTTACGCACTTAACTTTACACACCCACTTACACAGCAATGAACAGTTTAATTGTTGACAATAACATGAAATCAATTCCGAAAAGAATTATTTACCGTGAAATTTCCGGTAGTCACATAGCGCCATCACATTACAGACAAAATGAAAACGAAATGAAAGAAATTGCAAAACTGAATGCAATTCAAATAGATTTATTTTGTAGGGCAAATTTAATACCAAAAGAAACTGAATATGACAAACATATAATAATTTATAAAAGTTCTATTATTTTAAACAATAAATAATTTTACGAATGTTTGATTTGAATGTATGTTTGTTTATATGCCTGAGTCTTTAGTAGTCATCGAGGGAGTAGTTGACACACACACACACACACACACACACACACACACACACACACACACACACACACACACACACACACAAGAAAATATCTTAACAGTTAATTATTTTTTAAATAAAACAATTTATACAATTATAATGATTTTATTATTAAAATATATTTTTCTTTACAAACTCCTTTACAATACATTCATTAGTCTTACATAAAGGACAATTTTTTTATTAATGGTGTTAGTCCGTCAATGTGGTCTTTATGTATAGGCAGGTTATAGTGGTCCATACAAGGCAATTTTTTTTATTACATCTGGATGAATTTTAAATTTGTACGGTAACTTAGGCCACATATTTTGTAATTCGAGTCCTTGAAACATTTCCAAAATGTTCATAAATTTTTCTTCACTAATTCCTCCACACAAGTATACTATTGGTGCAAATTTAATTATAAACGTGCGAAAATCATAATTTATGAGATACTCATTACATAATTCTTCATCATTGACAACTATTTTGCAACAGATGGAAAATAACTCGTTCGCTATTATTTTGTCTCCCATTCTACATGTATACATGACCAACGTATTATCTATACTAATCTATTTATATATTACCATATTTATTAGTTGGAACGGATACAAGGTTAGAAAGTTGTTATTAAGGTAAAGTAATAAAAACAGGTTCTTGCATCATTCATGTTGCAAACATATAAATACCTGGATTTTAACTTTCAGATATTATAATGAGTCTAACGGGTCCAAACACTTCACCAGTTCAATCCAACAACCATTAAGGAGAAGAACCAATAACTGCTGTTCCATATTTAAACATATGCAACAATAACAATACTGAGAGTGAGAGAATTTGTGTTTGTTTAAAATATATACAATTTACGCATTGCTGATTCAGTCTGGATAACGAAATATTATCCTAAGATATTGGTCCAGTATTATTGTATATAATTTTATATAAAAGAAAAACACAACTTGGAATATTGGATTCAAGAAGAATTGCTAGATAAAAATTGTTTTAACTGCCAAGAAAATTTATTTGTAGTAGTACCAAGCCATATGTGTACAAGAAATATTCACGGCTAATAAAAGTAATTTGAAAGGACTAAAATTATATTTATAGAGAAACTATCAGCAGCTAAAAAAGGTAAGCTGTAAGTAAAAATCTATATTATACATACTTTGAGGAATTAAAAAAGAAGGACCAAATGTGTCAAGATTTGTATAAAGAAGAATATCTGTTGGTTGCATCACACTATTCTCTAAATAAATCAAAAACCAAATGGCTAACAATAGGGTTACGTGGTAAGAGAAATTATATACCTATTATAAAATTAAGTTCAAGTAAGCCTGAAAAATTTGGATTACAATTTACGGCTATAGAATGGAATGATTTAATGAAATATAAGGACATAATTTTGAATTACTTTGAATGTGGTAAAGAAATGATGTATCAAAATATTTCCGGGGATCATACATTAATATTATATAATTTTAACGGGGAAAAAAATATTAACGTTATCGTGGAATAGTAATGAGTATATTATTGTGTTGCAAATGGTGACTGTACAAACTATTTTTAGAATACGTCAAATAATTTTGCATAAAATAAACTTACTTGAATCTTTAAAATTTTTTGATTATTATAAAAATATTTTGTCTAGAGTAAATGATTACTGTAAAATAAATAATTGTCTAACTAAAGAAGAATGTATTGAAACTGTGTTAGATAAAGATATAAATTTAAATGTATTAGCATTTAAAGAATTATTATATTTGTATAGAGAAAATGGAATGTATATGGATTTGCAAAATAAAAGTATAAATTAAATTTCGGTGTAAGTGCATCTAACCAATTTTTTTATTACAAAAACATTTCGTAAGGCACACATAAAGGGTGGGGAATGTGAGAAACATGTAAAATTAATTGTGTTTGCAATTTTTAAATAAATAAATATAAATATATCATCACGGCATATTACCCATTTCTGGGTGTGCCAGTATCTACAACACATGTAGACATCGGTAATGATGACGATATATTTTACCGTGTGGGCGCTTACCAGGCGTCACCTCACGGGCACTCATAGCTGGCGTGGAGAGTGCACCACAGGGGTCACTTTTGTGCCATTTAAAATTGGAAATATTTGGCGTCTGTCGGGATCGAACCCGGTTCCCCCAGGTTCGCGACCAGACACTCAGGCACGCGGCCACGGGACCCCAATTTTTAAACTTGGATATTGGACTAGATCAACGACGACAACATTAACAGACAAGTTTAATTTGTTTTGTAGAAATTTCTTCTTCCTGGCTCCTTTCACAAAGATTTTTGGTGCATTTGATAATTCTGCTTCTATGATTTCAAGTGTTTTCCAATAATCACTAGTTCCAGAATCCCAGAATAAGCCGTGATAATTATTGAGTAACCATTGTTTTTCTTTACGACGTGATTTATTAAATTGATTCCAGTCATAGGGCGCTTCCAGCAAAAAATGTTGTAATTTTTCACCATTTCTTGAAAGAATAGCAATTTCTTTCGGAATGAAGTCATCGTTGTTTGCTGTGAAGCTCTGAAAGTCTGTTATAAACTCCATGGTACAACTAACTATTTCACTCAAATTACACTAGCTTTTTAACGGTGCTACTCAACACATTATATTCCACAATACGATCGTGAATAATAAGACAGTAAACTGTTGTTTTATCGGGGAAAATTTCTCTTGATTCAAACTCAAGTCTGACATCTACGGGCACTGTTTTCAAAGTGTCACTTTGTTTCGAACAATCCAACACTATAAGTGGTACTTTTTTGATAAATTCATTTTTATTCAAAAGGGGTTGAGGTAGTGCCTCTTGATCATAATAAGCTTGTTGAAATTTTGTATACATTTCGTAAAGAACAGCATAATGGTTGTCTTTTATATTTAAATTAAAATTTTCATCAGGGTAATTTTCAGAATTGAGATAAAGCTTAACATTAGAAATATTACCATGATCAAATTCACCAGCATTTTTGGCATCATTATTTTTCCTATCAGTTTGAAATCCTTATATAATATATCGAGGTTTCTCAAACTGTGAAGACGTTTTAATTGTCCATGTTTCCATTTGAGTAGCAGGAAGTAGCGGATATTCAAATAAGGACCAGGATCGAAAAGGAATCCGAATTTGCTTATTTCTTTCCTGCTTCTTTAAAAATGAAAGTCTTATTTTGTCACTTACATAGGCATACGGCATTCGCCATGAATGTTTTGTTATTTTTAAATTTAATTCTTCTTGGGTAATGTATGCATTCGAATCTACCTTTGTTCTAATCAAAACAAGTTCTTGTTTAACATTCATCAAAATCTTTTTATAATCTTTGGCGAAACCAAGAATTGTATTAAGAGGTATTAGCACATTAAACTGGCTTTTATTATTAATAGTAAAAGATTCACCCCATCCAGCATTTTCGAGTAATCTTTCGTCCTTCATGATATGAGCAGAATCCTTTTATTATAGATGTTATTCCCACATTTTTACATCTATTAATCTCAATTCCATTCAGTTCATAACGAACCTCGTCAAACAAGTGTGCGATGCCATTATTGATAAAAGTTGATGTTGCAGCCGGCGGTGACCCATCTTTCTTTTTAAGCAGCTCACCTTCAATTAGTATAAAACTCTGACTAGGAAGAGTGAAAACATCTTGTTTCTGAATTGGTATTCTTATCTATTTAATAAAAATAAAAAAATATCAATATAATAAACTTCATTATCACTAACAATACACTTACCTCGTCCGAGTTATTAAAAGTCGTAGCAATATATGGTTGATGTGAATGAATTTCTGCACGTGTTATTGAGTCATAAAATAACACCTGTTCATCAATGTTTACATTATCTTTCATTTTTCAGTGAGCAAACTTGCGCTCTTAAAATTTTTATATCCTTAGCGGTGAGTCTGCGTGCTGCTGCGAAAGGTTGGTAGTAACGAGTTGTATTGTTGTACTTAATACTAAATACTTTCTTATTATTGTTAAAATTAATTCCCATTAATTCGTTTTAAATGTAATCTCACTGTAATTGTATCTCCTCGAAAATCGATAATATTACCTTCCTGATCAACAATCTTTATTGTTACGTTCTCAATGACTTTGACGCTCACTGGCAAATAAATAATTTTTGATGGTACCTCAACTATTTTATATCTTGGTGGTACTTGTAGGGGAAAAAAAAAACGTGTAGTATGTGCTCGTTTGAACTATTTCGATATGAACCTGTAGAAATATTGCAATTTATTTGTATGCTATTAACTTTCATTATGTTTACAATTGAGTCGGATTCATGCACCTTATTTTCATCAAAAATTTTTGGACTAAAACCCAATACCGAACCAATGCTGTCTGTTTTTGTAAAGTCTATTTTGTTGGAACATGAAATTTGATATTTTAAAGTATTAACATTCGCTGTAAGTAGAAACTTTAATTTTCCTTCCAGTCCAGTCAATAGAGGTTTTTACCCTACAAAAGGTGGGGAAAAATTGATTTTAACATATGTTGTTTGGGTCGAGACGGGGATGAAAAATTCAAATTTGTGGCCTCGGGGAGGCTTGGCATGAGCCGCCATCTTGGATCAAAGATGTAAAAAATAAGTTTTTTGCTATTATCTCGAAAACAGTGACCCGTATCAAAATTTTACAAGAATGCAAAAGCTCGTTACTTTTTGTACAAAAAGGATTGTTGCATTTTTTACCTAGGATGAACTCTCAAAGAGTTATGTTCAGAAATAGGTAACCAAAACAACAATTTATGAAAGAAGATTTAATCACTCGAAATATGCACAATATTAATTTTTTAATACTGACCCGGTTAAAGATACGGTACCGCGGTTTAAAAATTTTAATTCAATTTGGAATTCTCCTTCATGTCATGTTAAACGATTTTTTCTCTGATGAGCGGTTAACGAATTATTAACAATTTAAACTTATGTGAAATTTCACTAATATTCATTTTTTCTTCTGACATTTGGACACGATTAAAGACAAGCCTTACTATGCATTTAATACATGTTGAAATTTCAGAAGAAAATATGAAAACTAAGCCGATTTGCAGATGTTTAAAATTTTAGTGAAATTACACATACATACATACATAAAATCACGCGTTTCCCACTTAGTGGGTTAGCAAAAACCCGAAAATAATAAGAAAAGGGATGAAAGCAAGAGCTCTACAGAATCACTTAAATCTTTAAAAACATTCTTCTTTCGCCTTGCCCAAAATCATCATAACATTCATTCAAGAACATATTATTGTGACCGATTTTCGGTAGCGAATTACCGCATCCGGACCACAATAATAGTTACGCAACAATCATCTTTCGCTACACATTCCTATCCATGCATACTTCTTTCACCACAGCCACATTCATAAACGTATTCATACATAATAACATATTAAAGTGACCGATTTTCGGTAGCGAATAACCGCATCCGGACCACAATAATAGTTACGCAAAAATCATCTTTCGCTACACATTCCTATCCATGCATACTTCTTTCACCACAGCCACATTCATAAACGTATTCATACATAATAACATATTAAAGTGACCGATTTTCGGTAGCGAATAACCGCATCCGGACCACAATAATAGTTACACAAAAATCATTTTTCGCTACACACTCCTGTACAAACATACTTCATTCTTCTCGTCCACATAAAAGTTCAGCTGTCTCTCCATTCTCACAAAACATTCTTACTAACCATTTATCTTTACAGCACAATAATTACGAAACAATCATCCTTCGCAACACATTCCTATCCATGCATACTTCTTTCACCACAGCCACAGTCATAAACGTATTCATACATAATAACATATTAAAGTGACCGATTTTCGGTAGCGAATAACCGCATCCGGACCCCAATAATACTTACACAAAAATCATCTTTCGCTACACGCTTCTGTACAAACATACTTCATTCTTCTCGTCCACATTAAAGTTCAGCTGTCTCTCCATTCTCACAAAACATTCTTACTAACCATTCATCTTTACACCACAATAATTACGAAACAATCATCCTACGCCACACATTCCTATCCTGGCAAACTACTTTCGCCTCAGCCACATTCATAATCGTATTCATACATGCTCTTCTTCTCTTTCCACTCGGAAACTTACGCTCCTTCAAAACACTACCAATCACATCCATCCACTTACACACTGGACGGCCACGCAATCGAACACCCTCAACTTTACCAACATATATGCGTTTTACAAGTCGTTCACTTATCATTCTCTCCACGTGACCAAACCATCTCAACTGACTCACTCCAACTCTCTTAACTACATTCTTCCTAACCATTCTTCATACACCAAATTATTCCTTACGCGATTCCGTCTTGTATACCCACAAACGCCACGTAAATACCGCATTTCCACAGCAGTCACTTTCCTTTTATGCTTTCTCGTCCATGCCCAACATTCTCTTCCATACATCAAAGCAGGCACCAGCACTCCATTATATACACTTAACCGAGCTTCTCTAGATACGTTTACACATAAGTTCAAATTGTTAATAATTCGTTAACCGCTCTTTGGAGCAAAAATCATTTAACATGACATGAAGGAGAATTCCAAACTGAATTAAAATTTTTAAACCGCGGGACCGTATCTTTAACCGGGTCAGAGTAGTTGATGAATTTCTGAAAAAGCGCTAACAAAAATTATTTAAAAATCATCGATAATTTACTTCTTTTCATGCCACGACAAATGTAAACTGTTACAAATAACAAAATCTATTAAACTAAGTATTAAAAAATTAATATTCTTTCATAAATTGTTGTTCTGGTTACCTATTTTTAAACAAAACTCTTTGAGAGTTCATCCTAGGTAAAAAATGCAAGAATCCTTTTTGTACAAAAAGTAACGAGCTTTAAATTTTCATTTTTGTAAAATTTTGATACGGGTCACTGTTTTCGAGATAATAGCAAAAAACTTATTTTTTGTATCTTTGATCCAAGATGGCGGCTCCCCGAGATCACAAATTTGAATTTTTCATCCCCGTCTCGACCCAAACAACATATGTTAAAATCATTTTTTCCCCACCTTCTGTAAGGCAAAAGTCTTTTTTGGTCTCCATTGGACTATTCAAGTTAATTAGGAAAATTTTCAAATTGGGTAATTCGAATCACCCAAAACTGATCGTTTGTAATCACTTAAATCTTCAATCTCACATCATCCTGTTGGAATTGTTATAGATTTTAATATATTATTTTCTTCATAGTAGTATAACTTATTTTTTCCATCAGTAATATTTGGAATTGAATTGTAAGATTGAAAATCAACAAGACCTATAACCCATTCTTCTTCTTCTCCTCCTACTCTCCTCCTCCTCCTCCTCCTCCTCCTCCTCAACCTCCTTTTCCTCCTCCTCCTTCTCCTTTTCCTCCTCCTCCTCCTCCTTTTCTTCCTCCTCCTCCTCCAACATTATTTTTCGTAGTTAAATGTAATGGTGGTGAAAAATCAGCACTTAATACAGATTTTTGGCCGGTGAGTATAATTGTATGTGACATTATATTTTATTATTTAAAAGAAACTGTAAGCACAAGTGACCACAGTTAAATGAATTAAATTTTGGGTATTGTTGATAATTATATTTTATTTTTACATCTTTTCCAAAATAATTAATTAGTTCAGACGGTGGTTTCAAGTGTCCAAAACTATCAAATTAGTGCACAAATTTCCCCCGCTTCTTGTAACAAACCCAATGTGAACCCGGGTTATTTTTGCTATCAAAATTTACAATTGCTGATTCATTGTATAAAGGACCTGATGCGGGCAAATTTAAATTCCACGAAAATTTTTAATACCTTTAGAATATTTTTGTAAATCTACATCAGTTAACGCTCTCTGTGGAAGTTTTTTATTTTTAACCGGGGTTTAAGAAATAATCCTAACCCATATTTATGTTTGTCTATATACAATCCATCTCCTCGTTTTCCAAGTGCGATGGCTTCCATATTTTTTTGTCGAGCAGTTGTTGTTTGGCAAATTTTGTATCATTTACCGCTTTTGCTACTCCGGCAGCTCCTCCAGGTAGACCACCAAGAGCAGATAATCCGGCAAATAATGGAATAAAAGCTGGTAAAAATCCACCGGTTTTCGGTATTGGTATAACTCGTGGTGATTCGTATTTTTCATTTTTACGTTTCTCTACAGTTTTCCGTGCAGCATTAAAAGTTTCAGGAATTAATTTACTTACATTCCCTCTCCTTGATTCCTTTAAAAATACTGTTCTAGTATTCTGAACCGCGTCGCGAAATACACTCTTTTTTGTGACTGCATTGTATGTTATTGTCTCCAATTCAATCACTGTACTAACGTCAATAAATGGAAATGAACATCATTTATAAATAAATCATATTTGTGAAAGATGAAGTTTGAAACGCAACAATGTACGTTTCAAGTGAAAAATATTGAAGTTCATCAAAAAAGTTATAGTAAACATGGTGTACTTTTTCCGAATAGTATGCGGTCCATCAAACTGTGGTAAAACAAACTTAATGATTTCATTACAAATAGATCGCGCTTTGAAAACGTTTATGTATATTCATAATCTTTACATCAACCAAAATATCAACTGTTGCAAGAAATCTTAACATCTATTAGTGGTATCAGATATTTCCCATATACAGACAATACAAAACTAATTCCACTTGACAAAGTATTACCAAATTCCATTTTTATATTCGATGATATTTCAACAGATCGAACAAGAACGAAACTATTTCAGTCAACGGAGACATTTTAATATAGAAACATTTTGTATCATAAAAACATATTCTCGAATTTGTAAACAGCTTATACGTGATAATGCAAATTTAATTATTCTCTTTAAATAGGATGTATTAAATCTAAAGCATATATATAATGATAATGTAAATACAGATATGTCATATAACGATTTTAAAATTTTTTGTTCAAACTGTTGGCTAGATAAATACGGATTTGCTGTAATAAGCAAGGATTGTAATTTATTTAACGGACGCTACAGAAAGAGTTTCAATCAGTTTTTAAAAAGTATATAAGTATTAGTATGTAAAATGTTTTGTTATTTGTACTTGAAACTAAAATTAATAATGAGTCAGTAGTATCATTAATGGGACAGAGTGTTTCTTCGAACGATAAGTTAACATTTTCGACTATATAAGGACAAAAAACTCCACAGAAAGTGTTTGTTGAAATTTTGCACGGCACAATTTTAAACGAAGACGTGTAGTGGTGAAAGGTTTAAATGATTTATTTCAAGCGGACCTTGTTGAAATGATTCCGTACGCAAACGAAAATAAAGGATACAAATATATATTAACAGTTATTAATGTCTTTTCGAAAAGAGCCTGGGCTGTGCCAATTAAATCTAAATCAGGAAAAGATGTTACTGATGCATTGAAAACTGTTTTCAAAGATGACATAATTCCAAGAACTTTGCAAACAGATAATGGAAAAGAATTTTACAATAACGAATTTCAAACCTTAATGAAAAAACATAATATAAATCATTATTCTACGTATAGTGTTAAAAAAGCTAGTGTTATAGAACGTTTCAATCGTAATTTAAAATCAATTATGTGGAAAGAGTTTAGTTATCAAGGGTCATACAAATGGATTGATATAATATATAATTTAATTATCAAATATAACAATACAATACATAGAACAATACAAATGAAGCCCATTGAAGTAAATAAAAAACATGAGAAAAAATTACTTAACTCCGTTTACAATCGAATTAAAATTGCTGGACCTGCACGATACAAAAATGGTGATTATGTTCGAATAAGTAAATACAGGTCGATATTTAAAATAGGATATCAACCGTCGTAGACTACAGAAATATTTATATAAATAAAAAAGGTTTAGTGTAACCTTTAGTTATAATGTAATGTATATAGTTATTGCAATAAAAAATGACTATAAAATAGTTATAATTAATTAAAAAACACCGCACACCTGATTTGTAACCTCGTCTCATAACATTAAACAGGTATTCTATATGCTTGTGACGTCAGAAGCGAAGTTTGCTTTGGGGCGGTTGCGTTGCTGTACCAGAACCCATACGCTTGTGACGTCAGAAGCGAGGATTGCCCTGGGGTGGTTGCGGTTGCTGTGCCAGAACCGGCGAATCTATACTACTGAGCTTAATAGTGTTATGTGAAAATTAAGAAAACGCATATTAAAATGTATTAATTTATATAAGGGACATATTAAATAAAGATTTTATTACTTGTAAATTTTTAATTTCATATTATTTATTTCATATTATCATGAAAACATTTGCTGTCGTAGCCTCCTCACATATTAAATTACATTCATTAATGATAAAATTTCAGCAAAAGAAAGTATTTATTTTTAACAAATGAATATGGTAAATACTAAGAATTTTGGTATGTTCGTAAAGAGAATAAAAAATACAATCTTACTTTATAAAAAACCTTTTATAGGTTGCATTTAAATTTAAAGTTGATATCACTTCCGATTATACCGGAAGTTCCGGAATTACACTTTTCATATAATATAATCGCAGATATTGTATTGAATAAATTATGTCCTATAAGCAATAAGCGTATCTGCAATAATAAGCCAGATAAATGGGTGTAACCACTTTTTCAAACACACTGTATACCGTAAGTATTTTTTAACGTGAAACATTGGGTTTGTCATATACATGGTTACGACTTGACATTTGATTGACAGCAATGTATTTGCCCGTTCCATTTAAAATGAAACATAGGGATCGAATTTGACATTTAATAAGTCGTCAATAGAGGTTAATTTAGTTTAAATAATTCCAGGTATCTGCATGCTAAATTAAAATAAGTTGTTGAAAAAATATAATGTGCACCTTGTGCCCGAGTGGTTTTCTGACGGCTAAATTTCTTACAATATTTAAATATAATACTTCTGTCAAATTCATTCTCTCATGTGTCATTTTAAATGAGACAGACAAATACATTGCTGTCAATCAAATGTCAAATCATAACTTATAGAAAAATTCAACGGTTATCTGTCATATTGACAAGATGTCATTAGAGGTTAATTTTGTTTAAATAATTATACCTGTTTTCTAAAAATTAAATTTAGATGTAGAAAAAAATACTGTGTGCACCTTGTGCCCGTAATATGTTTAGTGCTCTCGAGTGGTTTTCTGACTCCGCTAAATTTCTTACAATATTTAAATAGAATACTTCTGTCAGATTCGTTCCCTATGTTTCATTTTAAATGGAACGGGCAAATACATTGCTGTCAAAGTCGTAACCATGGATATAACAAACTCAATGTTTCACGTTAAAAAATATTCGCGGTATATATATATATATATATATATATATATATATATATATATAGTAATATTATTATTTATTTATTTGTACATATTTATATATATATATAAAATGTCCTGTATATATACAGTGATCCACAATGATTAAAGTCATGTAACTTGAAAAAATTCTGATTAGCACGAAAATTATATTCCACGGAAAAAAGTTAGCATCAATTTTCAGGCTATGTCACATTATCTTTCCTATATTACAGACATTTTGAAAAAGTTAGCGGCGTTACTTATTTTGAATTGTTTGACATGCAGTTCTTTTTATATTTTAAAATTAAACTGTTCAAATCGTAACAGTAAAATGTCGTTTAAGAAAGAACATCACGAGTTAATTTTGGAAGCATATTTTCATAAATAGATTTTTTTTTAAAATATCCTAAATACTTTTATTAAAAAAAAAAAATCACAACTAGGCAGAATTTTGAGATTAACATGGGATATAAGTTTTGCTCCCTGTTTTGACTGATAACCATGGTTATGGTATCAATAGAAAGATACTTTTTTGCATCAAATCAATAAACACCGATATTAAGTTATGTATGTTTTTGTTCAATAAATAAATTCATACAATATCGTATTAATAGTGATAGCCATGACTGGTGTTTGAAAATAAAAAAAGTTTAATATTTTATCGGTCAGAATTTGTTAGCTATTTTTTGTGTTGTATTCTTTTGAATGTTTTATGACATTGTAAAATGCTTAATAAAAAATTAAATTAATAAAATTATAACATAAGTTATACAATGTGTTCAAATGTCTGTTTCCAGAGAACACATTGATTTTTACTTTTTTATAAAGTTTTCAACTATGGCGTGATTAGTCAGTTTTAAAGGCCTCTAGTTCTTGTAGAAAGTATGTTAAATAAAAATTATTGCCAGATTTACTATCTATGGGGTCAGTTCTACCATGGGTTAAGCGTCGAACACTTACATAACACCCTGTATAACTTTTAGGGCCAATTTTACAATCTCCGATTAGAATTTTTACTGTAAATTAAATAAACATTATTGAATCGGATTATTGACAGCAATGGTCAATTTGTCATTTACAGTTTTCATTTCATTTCAATTTTGTTTATTTAACTGACAGTTCAAATTCTAACCAGAGATTGCAAAACTAGCCTTTAGAGAAATAATAAAATATAAACAAATATTTTGGCCCTTACGTATATCTTTATTTAATTATAAAAAAAATTGGGAATGTTATACGTAGGGCTGGTTTATGATGATTTTAAATTATAAATTTACATTCAGAAATTTTTATTTAAAATTTTCTGTCTGGTTTATTTTCGAGTTGGAAATCTGGATCTGATCAATCAGTATATATCACGTGACTTGTCACTGCTGTAGCGTTACCGACTAGTGCAAGGACCCCAAAAACTACGTTGTGTGTGTAAAAAATGTAACCCCAAAAAGTTCGTAATCCGAAGTGGCTGTCAAGAGAGTGAGAGAGAGAGGGTTGTAGAAGCGAAACTAATTAGATTCCTTCCAAAAGAGAACAACTCTTATGCATTTATTAATAGTAATTACATGTCATATCGAGAATGTCATTATAACATAATAACTGGCGTTGTGGCTAAACAAGCTACCAAGCTGGATGTGTGATGTCTGAACCTGATGCGTCGCCCTGCATTGACTAGGACGGCGAGGACGCATTTTCTCCGGAGTCGCTTCTCCTCGTGCCAGGGAAAATACCGTCCGCAAAAACGGGCAGAGAAATGGCCAGCATTACAGCATCATGCACAGCTGTAGTAGACTAGATGTAGAAGCTCTCATATCCAAACCGTGGACGTGCCAAGTGAAAACGTGGTCGCCAACTGGGCCTGCGCTCGATCTCTGGGCAAGCGGACGTCTTATTGGAAAACGGCCGGCAATGGTAAAAGCGGCTAAGAGTACAGCAACATATGATTCTGGATTAAAACAGGTCAAATACTGTAACAGATCATATGTTCAAACAGAAATGAGAACAATTCCGGTGTGTTCAGAATAATATTTATTTATTTATTTAATATTACAGTAATTATTAAAATGTATATTTTATAGGCCATTGTAGTTAAATAGGATAAATAATTATAAAATCGACGAAACATAAAGATCCATTAGACAACAATGTTGTAAATAAATACAAGCGGAAACAATCACAGTAAAATAAACAAATAGTAGTCAACTTGAATAACAACAGAGCTGAAAATAATAGTGACTTTAACAGTAAAATGCTTAATCAAACATGAAAGTCTTTAGAAGGCTTCAACGCATTAATAGAATTGTCCTATAATGAAAATATTTATATTAATGCTGCTCTATGGAGAGGTAAGCTTCTCTGAGACATTGCTGTGTGGTATTAAAACCATAACTTAGACCTGGACGTCGTCTTCAAGACTCACACCTGGTGGTTCAGCAACTACAACAGAAAGAGCGTTAGAAGAGACCTGGACATCGTCTTCATAGTCTACCAGGTTCACATCTGAACGGCTCTACGCGTCGTAATATTGCAACATAAGTAAGCTGTCGAAACAGCAACTCGTGCACAGAGCAAAGCTACCGGCACCATAGAGCCAACGGTTATTGTCCGTGTCTGGGCTCATCCCATAATTCGGGAAAAGAGTTTAATACAAATGTGCAATATCAACAACACATTTCAAGCAATGGAATGGTAATTGTCATTTCTAGTACCGGGAGTTGAACCCGGGTCTCCTGAGTGTATAAGGCACAGATTTCCTACCACTAGACGATGCTAGAAAAATAACCATAATTCCACCACAGAGTAGCAAAACGATGAAATAAAATAAGTAATAACTAAGGACGTGGTGCAAAAAGGTTTATAAATGATGGATTCTGGGGTACGTGGTGGACAAAGAGTGAACTACGAGGCGGATGGAAAAAAGGAAACTAACTCCGTCCGGTTTCCACGACGGCACATCACCAAAGGACTGATAAGAATAATAACTGGTAAAAAGGAAACTGACTCCGTCCGGTTTCCACGACGGCACATTACCAAGGGACTGATAAGAATAATTGGTAAAAAGGAAACTGATTCCGTTCGGTTTCCACGACGGCACATCACCAAGGGACTGATAAGAATAATAATTGGTAAAAAGGAAACTGACTTCGTTCGGTTTCCACGACGGCACATCACCACGGGACTGATAAGAATAATAATTGGTAAAAAGGAAACTGACTCCGTCCGGTTTCCACGACGGCACATCACCATGGGACTGATAAGAATAATAATTGGTAAAAAGGAAACTGACTCCGTCCGGTTTCCACGACGGCACATTACCAAGTGACTGATAAGAATAATAAGTGCATAGAGTTAAAGGAAATAATGAAAAGTTCATCTTGAGAGGAAATGTTTACGTAATGAACAAATGTGTAAAATGGGAGATATAGTAGCTAGATGGGAAGCGAGTTCTTGGGTCGTCCAACTGGACGTGGAGGAAATATTGTTATGGAGTTTGCCTGTCGAATCTAGCCGACTCTGACGGAGAGACAGGACTGCACTAGGTGCAACAGGTAGTGTCGGTTGTGAAGATGGTATTATGAGTGAGACTAGGTATCACAACCAAGGAAGCCGGAGAGGTTGCCCAACTACTGTACGCAGCCAAGGGCCAAACCAGCTCTTAGAGGAAGATCTCGCTACGAGGAGTGAGACTAAGTTCCACGGAAAGGTGTAAGATAAATGAAAAGACTTACTCTCTTGTAGAATATGTCTAGGTGCAGGTGGATTCTCGCAGACTTCTGGATTCGATGAAGATTAAAAATTCAATATCCTCCGCGCTTTACTGGCATTGTTTATAAACACAATCCCCCACCATGGTCTCAGCAGTGGAAAAATACAAATACGTACAGTCTGAGCGTCGGCAAACTCACTCAAATGGGAGTACAAAACATTTTATAGCCTCCCAATACTACGCCTATGATCACCGGTGAACACGTGCAAGCGATTACTTCATCACTTCTCCCCTGTTTACGGTGTTTTACGACTCTAACCTATTGTTTTCTCTCGCCCGGTAACCACAGATGTTCAACAATTACCAAACTAAACCAGTATACAATAAACGGTAGCAATGGCTCTCAAACATTTCTCGACATGGACCGACGTATGTGAACCAAAGCATTAAACAAATATCAAATCATACAAAAAAGATATCAATTAATTATAGAAACAAAGAGATAAATAAATAACTGCAAAACAAAAAGATAAATTAACAATTACATGATATGTGAACGCTATACTGCTTGTCATTTGATGTTTCACCAGTTTGTCATTTCAGATTTTAGGTTACAATTTTATTTTCAGAGCCATGAATTTGTGGGATGCTAATGAACAAGATGATTTTTAATAATACGGGGAATGTTTTTTTACTATTGTTGATTTGTATTTTAAAGAAATAAAACACAAACTGAAAAAAGAACATGAACAATTCTTCAAATATACTCGTATGAGTGTGCATGTATTTAATTCCTTCCTATCCCTCGCTGCATTGAAGTTACGTAATCGTTTTTATTTTTGTACAATTCATTTGCTTTGTCTTACAAATTATGATGTTCGCGAATACTGCTTGCAAAATGTCAATATGTTTCTGTAAATCCATCTTCAAAATGTCAACAACTCATAAACAGAAAAGACAGCTGACGGATGAAGCAAAAATATACCTTACCGCCATGTATAATAGCTCTCTCTTGAGATTGGTCGAATTTGAAATTTGTAAATTGTTAATAAACCATCATGCGTTTTAAGTAAGTTTATATTTTAAAATCTAAATTATGAATTGTAAATCATAAATTAAATGCATCATAAACCAGCCCTATAACTCATAGTGTGCAAGAATTGCAGTGTCAAGCCTCCACTATTTGATTTTTTTTTTTTTACTTTCATTGATAGTATATTATTATACAGGTGGAATGCGAAATTGGAAATACCTTTCTTTCTCGTAAGTTATTATAGATACCGAAAAATTGTTTACATAAAGACTACTATTATTGAAAGATTTTAGGTAAAGGTTGCTAATGTCAGTAGAGTGAAAAAATTGTAGATTTTGAAAGTATCGATACCAGATCAAAAACGAACGTAGTGAAAAATCAGGAAGTGGGATGGGGAGGAACAGCAGGAAGTAAAGTGAGACGCGAAGAGGCAGAAAAAAAATATCAGTCAACAATTTAAGGAACTCAGAAATTCAGATACAACAAAAGCGCCATCCATATGCTAGTAGTGATACACCTAGGCAGCGAGTAAGAGGAGGGAACAAACCGAGGTACGAGCCATCTATCAGCCAGTAGTGGTACATCGAAGAATCCAAGGCGGTAGTACGCGGAGCGAGAATCTATCTACTAATTGTGGTTCAGCTAAGAAGCGAAGAGCGCGACAACAAAACAAGCTAGGACGGAAAAGAGAGAAGGAGAGAAAACATAAGAGGAACAAAGAATATAGAGAAGTAATAATAGAAAAGCGCTATCTAGATAACAAACTAGATAGAGAATCATGCTACAAGACAATACAGAAAATAAAACATACGAAGACTATGAAGTATACTCAACAGACGAAGGGAAACGTAGAAGACACAGCGATCTACAGGAAGCTGCAGCCAAGAGAAGTAATGTAACAAAAAGGATGCCAATTAAGAAGAAAGGTGTTAACATGGATGAACTAATATAAGGAAAATAAGGAAAGAAAAAACTCTATTTAGAACAGAATTGGAAAAACTAAAGAAAGAAAATACAAAACTAAAAGAAAATTATATTTAAGAGAGAAAAAGAAGCACAAGAGTCAATGATTTGGAAAGAAAGGAGGAAAGAAGAGAAAAAAGGTATGAAAAAGAATAATATTGTAATTGAAGGAGCAAAATTGGAAAACAATAATAAAGATATAGAAAAATTTCTAAAGAATAAATTGGGAGTGGAAGTTAGACATTTATACTCATAAAATATGAAAAAATGAAGAGAGACAATACACGTCTGTAACAATTCACACTTAGGAAAATAAAATGAAAATTATGAGGAATAAAAACAGGTTAAGAGAGACGCAAATATATATAGACGATATGACGTATAACGAGAGGAGGATTCACACTGAAATTTTAAAACGAACCAAAGAAGAAAAGTCGTTGAACAGAACTGTAAAAATAGGATACGGAAAAATTAAAATTGGCGCTGAATGGTATGAATGGAGTAATTAAAATGAAAATCTTGTCAAAAATTCAAAAAACTAATACGCACGAATACTAATAAGATTGTAAAAAAGGATTCTGGAATATTGCGGGAATAAAGGGAAAAGATAATGATTTCTAGGACTTAGTAAATAGTTATGATATAATAGGATTAGCAGACACCTGGTTAGAGGAAAAAGACTGGAATAAATTGAAATAGAAAATTAAATTTGCAAAAGGAGTAAAGAAAGAAGGGAGAACGAAGGGTGGAATAATTACGGGAATTAAGACAAACATAGAAGAAATACAAGAGCAAGCTTTTGAAGAGAACGTCATGGAAAAAAATGTCAAAATTAATAAAGAAATATGTAGAATATTGACTGTGTACAGCGACACAAAGAAATATTTTTTTTTACAGAATTAAGAGTGAAAATAAATGAAACAAATGAAGATAATCTAATATTTGGAGGAGATTATAGCGCCAGAGTGAATGAAGAAGGTGGACTATGGAACTTTGATACAAGAAAATGAGAAAATAGGAATACAAAAGACAAAACAATAAATAGAGAAGGAAAATTTTTATCAGAAGAATGTGGTGACAGAGATTGGGCTATCGTAAAGTGTAATGTAAAAGGAGGTGAAGAGGGTGACTTCACATACATAGGTAAATAGGGGATTTGACAGTAATTGATTATGTAACAGTAGTAAACAACGAAAGCTGGGAAAAAATATCAAACATGCAAATAATAAGTACCGTTGAATCTGATCATCAACTTTTACACGTAGAACTAAAAGCCACATAATAAAAAATAACCAATAGTAATTAAAGAATCATTGCGGGAAGAAAAAGATATCGAAGAATATAAAAATATAAGAATTCAATTTAAAGCAGAGAAAACCGAGGATGAATTAAATGAATTAATAGATAACGTTAACAAGGCAACAACATAAGGTAGAAATGAGGATAAAATCGGGTAATATAACTAGAAACGTCTGGTGGAGTAGAAACTGTCTAGAGGAAAAACGCCAAATATGAAAGACTCGTAGATGAAAAAACCACGGAAGAAAAATATAAAAAAAAACTAAAAGAATATAAAGAGATGAGAAAATCAAAAGGAAATGAAAAAAAAAAAAGAAATTGAAGAACAACTGTATAATATAAAATCAGAAACATGGAAATTTATAAGTAAGGAAAGGAAAAATAGGAATGAAATATTAATACTAATAGCAGAAAAGACTGGAAAGATTATTTCTGCCAACTTCTAGATGGCAAAGAGACCAAAAGCAAAGGCCAGTATAAAATAATAAACAACTAAAAGGAACCAGAGACGCAATACCAGTATAAGTTTTCAAAACATAAATTAAGAAACTGGAAAAAGGAAAAACGGCAGGAGAAGATGAAGTAGCAAATGAAGAATGAATATATGCGAATGATAAAATAAGTAAGAAGTTAATAATTATCATAAATAGGATATAACACTACGCAAAAATACCGGAAAGATGGATAAAGGTATAATAGAACCAATTCACAAAAAGGTGACATTGACAAAGTAGAAAATTACAGAGGAATAACAATACCAGATACATCGTTCAAAATCTGCGCCATAATTCCACAAGAAAAACTGGAAGAAGAGATAATAACCAAAGTCTGATTCCAGAAAACGAAGGAGGATTCAGGAAAGAAAGGCGAACAACAGATAATATCTATATACTGAATCAAATTGTAGAAAATTAGATTTGCAATGGTAAAGTGAAACTATACGCATTTTTGTTGATTTGAAAGCTGCATTTGACAACATCAACAGAAATTTTCTTTTCACAACTTTAGAGAAAATGGAAATAGATGGGCATTTGCTCGTAAATTTAGAAAATATATACAAAGATACAATTTCGATGATAAAGATGAACAAAAAACACACAGACGAAATTTGGACAGAAAAAGCCCTACACTGTGTTCACTTTACGTGGCAGATTTGGAAGACTTCCTCAGAAAAGAATATACCGGCGGTATTGTAATGGGAAGAAAGAAAATATGGTCTTTAGCTTACACGGATGATATTGTGATAGTTGCACAAGATCCATCTAGTATGAAGACGATGATAAAAAGATTTCAACTATATTTAAAGAAAACGGAACTGACACTTAATATACGAACATCTAAAATTATGAAGTTTAGAAAAGGAGGAGGCAGGGATACCAAAGAAGTATGGAAATGGAATGAAGAAATTATTGAAGAAGTAAAAGAATTTCACATATCTGGGTTATACATTTGAGAGGAATAATCAACCGACTAAACATCTGGAACATCAAAGACGGAAGGCAATTGCTGAAATGAAATAAATTTGGGGGCTAGAAGAAAGAAAAATCAAAAAAATATGAGAGTGCGATGGATGATGTTTGTGTATATCGTGAAAAGTATATTTATTTATGGAGCCGAAGTGTATGGGTGGAAGGAAAAGCAAATTTTAGAAGACGTACAAGTGAGGTATGCGAAATGGATCCTAGGTCTAGACAGGTGTACCCCGACCTACATAGTAATGGATGAAATGAAAGTAGCAAAACTGAGGATAGAGACTAGAAAAAGAGCTGTCAAATTCGAAGAACGGGTACAAAAAATAGAAATCTCAATTCTACAAAAGTGCTGGAAAAATATCAAAAGAGGGGAAGAATAACAAACTAACAAACTGTGGACAAACTAGAAAAAAATACTATGAAAGGAACGGCTGCTCTACAAAAGCAATAGAAAGAAGACAAAATGAAGAGAGTGTATGGGAATCGATACAACAAAGAGACTGGGAAAATCAAATGCAACTCCAAGGAAGTAAAATTAAAGGATCGTCATATAATACGAGGTTTAAGGAAATAAAACCAATAGGTACACCACAATATATCTTACAAGAGAAACACAACATAAAAATAATAGCAAGATTCCCTTGTGGAAATGAGGAGAATGCTAATAAATACTGGCTTAACATAGAAGATGGTATGTGCGGACTGTGTGGAAGAGAGGAGGAAACGCTAGAACATATGAGACTGCTCTACAGAGAGCTAGAAAGAGAAGAGAGAAAAGATAAGACATTAATAGATGAAGTGGGAACAGGGAAAGACTGGTTTCAAATTATGCAAAAAAGAGGAAGGAAGTGGAAGACATGAAAAAGAGCTACCTAAAAAAAACTAAATGTATGTAGATAAATGTAAATAGACTCTAAGCCATATGGCAAGAGTTATCCTTAAGAAATAAAAATAATTGTTTAAATAAAGTTTTTAGTACTTTTAATAAGCTAACTAAATCTATATAACCTGAATAAAAGTTAAAGTTTAAAAGCAAATCTGTATAAATTTGGCAAAGAAGTTTAATTTTCGTTGATATTACCATATTTGTATTTTTTTTTTACACAAAATAAAGTTTGTGTTGAAAACAAAATTTGTTGACTGTTGAATTATATTGTATTGTATTTGCGATTAAAAAATTGTGTTGTATACATATAATTATTACTTTGTGTCAATAATGGCAGATTATTCAATTAATGAGAAGTTAGATATGATAAAATATTATTATTTATAGCCCTGCTATTATACAGACAATAATATCCGGATCGCTTTTATCCAAACCATTCGTATTTATTCAAATTAGAAAGGAAGCTTTGTAGGTCTGGATCATTATTAAGGAATTACGAAACATGTGAGATAAATGAAAATTTTGAAGTTGGTGTATTGACATATTTTTATAAAAGTTGAACGCCCAGATGTTTGCGTGGACAGTTCAAATAGGGTTGCCCGGGCATTTGGGTAGGCAGCTTTGCGTGGACAGTTCAAATAGGGTTGCCCGGGCAATTTGGGTAGGCAGCTTGAGTAGCCATGTTGTGAGGGTAATTTGCGTGGACAGGTTACATTTTGGGATAACTAATCACAGTCCACCTAAATTCGAGTGTGCGCTTAGGTTATGTTTGTTTAAGGTTATTTTTTATAAAAGTTACACGTCCAAATTTTTGCGTGACAGTTTGGGTGGGCATGTTGCATGGGCAGTTTGGGTAGTCAGATTGCCTAGGCAGGTTGGGTAGACATGTTGCGTGAGCAGTTTTGGTGGGCAGTTTGCTTGGGGAGGTTATGTGGTAGGATAATGAATCACTGTCCACCTAAATGCGAGTGTGTGTCTAGGTTATGTTTGTGAAAGTTTATTTTTATAAAAATTACACGCCCAGATTTTTGCGTGACAGTTTGGGTGGGCATGTTGCATGTGCAGTTTGGATGGGCAGGTTACGTGTTGGATAACTAATCAGTGTCCACCAAAATTCGAGTTTACGTTTAGGTTAGGTTATGTTTATTTAAAGTTATTTTTATAAAAGTCACACGTCCCGATTTTTGGGTGGGCATGTTATGTGGTCAGTTCGGGCGGGCAAGTTGCGTGGGCAGTTTGGGTAGACAGATTGCGTGGGTATGTTACGTGTTGTGATAACTAATCACTGTTCATCTAAATCCGAGTGTGCGTGTAGGTTATGTTTGTTTAAAGTTATTTTTATAAAAGTTGCACTCCCAGAATTTTGCGCAAGCAGTTTGAGTTGCGTGGGCATTATGAATGGGCATGTTTTGTGGAAAGTTTGAGTTGGCAAGTTGCGTGGACGTTTGAGTTGGTTGATCACTGTCTGCCTATTTGTCTGTCTACCTAAAATCAATGTCTACCTACCTCACTGTTTACCTATTTCTCTGTCTACCTAAAAGCAACTTCTACCTAAAATCACTGTCTACCTATCTCTAAGCGCTTGTTATTGTCTATTGTGGTATATTTCAATTGCTTAAACATACAAATCCACTTAATTGTTCTTGAAATGTCTTGATAATTTGGAAACCGATTATCGTCAGAACAACTTTTAGGCAGCGGTCACACTGGACAAGTGAGATCATTTGTCGTCGATTGATTGCAATCGACTAAAAATTAAACTAATACCCGAGACAGACGACAAAAATTAATGATCATTAACTGTTAGATATGGTATGCGCACGTGAACTTGAGAATATTGACAGATGTCAAAATTGCGTCTATTAACAAACCAGAAAATGTCGAATGTAGTGAGCTCGTGCTACTTATTGTATTGTACTCGTACAATACACAACAATAAGTAACACGTGCTTACTACAGTCAATATTTTCTGGTTTGTTAATAGACGCAATTTTGACATCTGTCAATAGTCTCAAGTTCACGTGGGCATACTATATCTAACCGTTAATGATCATTAATTTTTGTCGTCTGTCTCGGCTATTACACTAGCTTATGGTAATGGTCACACTGCATGCATCGACTACGAACGAACGATATCGAACATTGTCGAGTGGTTTGATATATCAAACATGTTTGATTTTCTTAGTCGATCGACAGCGATCGTTCTGTTTATGCATGCTCAGTTTGCTCATACTAGTCATACCAACTTAGCTGTAACCTATAACCAAAAACGAAATTTATTTCATTTGTTTTGCTTGACATTTGTGTGCACGTATAGGTTGGAAATTATTATAATGACATGACAGAAAAGTGGACCGTTGAAGAAATAGATCAAACGATAACAATGTGAGAAATCACGAAGAATTATACAATCAAACACACCGGGATATAGTAATTGTGCGACAACAGACGCTGGTATTATTTTTATGGAAATATTTACGTCGATTCATGCAGTATGACATATCTCCCAAAATTTCAGTTGATCGCTGTTGATCTGCGCTAGTTGATGCTGGTCGATTAATTACAATCTAGTCAGTGTGACCGCTGCCTTATACATACACATAAAAGTATTTTACAAGTCAGGTAAAGCGGTTTTTGTTACAAGTTTTTCTTTTCAAATGGCTTGAAAAGTTTTCTCTCTCACACAATTATGTAACTGCAAGAGAGACTGATGAATAAACATGTATTACTTTTTCTTAAAAGTCCCTATAACTTTTAACTGACAACTGTCATTTGTGTTTATATTTTTGATGTGTGCAAGTCTGGTGTTACACTGTGATTGATTTTAATCCGAAAAATGGCACAGTGAGGTAAAGAAGTAATTGAAACCTTGATGGCTATATATGAAAAATTAAAGAGACGAAAATTCAATGATAATTTAACCCATCGACGGTATGATGCAAAAGTATAACGTTAGCGGTATGGAGGGGGATGAGATAACCACCGATTTTTTTTTTTTATAATAAATGTGTTTTTTGATTCATGAAATATTATACAAATTAAAATCTTTCAAGTCTTTTTAACCAATACCGTAAAAAAAATATTATATTTTAATACGTTAGTTATATACAGTTCCGAATCATGAACCTAATTTGAAGAATTAAAACAATATTTTTGTATTTTTTTGTTCAGCAAAATACTGGAACCATATTCAGTTTATATAGTAAAATAATGCAGATGTTAATGCAAAAATATACATCGCAAAAAATATTTTATTTAATCTGAATACACTCCATACATATTTGGTAAGAAAATTCCATGCATACACATCGTTGTCGAGAAGAACATGCTACATATGACTTCCTATCCTTTGACCTTGGACAAATTCTCCTTTTTTTTTCTTTCCGTTAGATTTTCTTGGCTATCATCCCTGTTTTTAAGTTTTTTTGGCAATGAAATATTTTTTTTCCTTCCATCAGCCCTATTCTGTAACTCACTGGTTAATTTTTAACAACAGTTAAAATTTTTATCCAATAGACATTGATTTGACAACTAAAAATACAATTTTTACCTTCCGTCACCTTTAGGTAAGGAAGGTATTGTCTTTGGTCAAAAAATTCGGTGGTGAGTTTTCAATAAATAAGCACGTTTTAGGGTCCTTAGAATACGAATTTACTATTTTTAATATGTCTGTATGTATGTATGTATGTGTGTGTGTGTGTGTGTGTGTGTGTGTGTATGTGCGTCCGTGTGTGACAAATTTTTCTCCGACGATAACTCCAATACTATAATTCTAAAAATTATAATTCTTTCGTATTCCTCTTCTGTACATCCATATGAAGAGTTGATTAGATTTTGGTTACAATTGATCCACCGGAGATACCTTTATTTCAAGTTTTTAACAGTTTTTCTTAAAAAAACGCAGTTAAATATTATTTTTTGGCATTTTTACCTCCCGCTACCCTAGGTAAGGGAGGTATAGGGATCGTGCTAAAAATCACATATAGAGATTTTAATGAATGAGCACGTTTTGATGTCCCTAGAATACGATTTTAACATTTTTACAATGATGTCTGTAGGTATGTATGTGTGTGTGTCTGTGTGTGTGTGTCTGTGTGTGTGGATCATGTGGACACGATTACTCAAATACTATCAATCAGAAAAATTTGAAATTTTGTATACCCATTCTACACTAATGTGGGAAGAGCTCATTAGTTTTTAGTGTATATCGGATAACCGGAAGTATCATTTATACAAGTTTTTAACAGTTTTTCTTGTAAAAAATTCATTGAATAAATTTTTTAGCAACTTTTACCAATACAAATTAAATATAATGGCACAATCTTCAATTATACGATAAGAATTTAGTAAATAACTTGAAATAACTTTAAATATTGAATTATAAAATAATTTATTTTTGTACATCACTTTGCCTCTGTGTCAAACAAAAACAATATTTTAATAACAAATTTGACATATTTCAACAAATGTCACTGTCACGAAGAAATAACATTAAAATTAGTAATGAAACCGTGTTAAGAAGAATTTAGTAGTTTAAATATGATTGTAATGAAATTAAGGTTTGTAAAAATAATATATTTTCCAACATACATAAATATTAGATATACAGGATAATTCGATTTTAGTTTGATGTTTGCAGCATTATGTATCAAACAGCTCTCAAATAATAGTTTGCAAATACACATTTACGAAATGGATAATGTACGGCGAAGAATTTACACAGATTGCGGTTTAGAGCATAAGGAAGTTAGGTATTTGGTGATGATTTTGACAATAATGTATGTGTGACGATTTTTCCTTAAAATATATTAAGATCCGAAACTTCGCAAAGTTGGTATTTAATACTCTTATATAATTTGATTGCGTTTTAGAGCGTAAGGAAGTTGGTGCTGATTTTGACAATAATGTGTGTGTTACGATTTTTTCTTAAAATATATTAATGATCCAAAACTTTGCAAAGTTGGTATTTGCTAACATATTTTTCAGGAAAAACATAACAAAATATAATCCAAAATTTCGTATTACAAACTTTTGTATTTATTGGAACAACAAAGTAGATTTTGTTTACAAACGATCAATGGAAGTGATACTTTACTTAAAGCTCACTGATATTTTAAACATGGAATTGGCGGGAGGTCATGTGCTGGCCACAATAGATTTTTTTATTATATATATTAAAGAAAATACTCTTCTCTATCCGGTTTGATTATACATTTTCCTTCATATTCAATAGATGTAAATTTAAAGCATTTTAAAGAAATTAATTTTCAAAAATTAGTCAGCTTTGCTATTTATCATGGAAACAGCTGATATAATCAAAAATTCTAATTGATAGATGTCAGTTGTAAGTGCGAAACCAAATATGGATAGTATAGGATCAAAAATTGGTATGTCATAGTGTTTCTCGCAAGTGACATGCAGAGAAAGGCCAAAGAGAAGATGGAAGAACTGTATCGTAGAGGACTTGAGAAATCAAGGACTGTGTGAAGAAGATGCGTTGGACAGGAATGAGTGGAAGAGAAGAGGAAACAGCGACCCCTAATAAAATAGGGGAAAGCTGAAGAAGAAATAAGAAAGTGTCAAGTGCATTTTACTTCGTGTATGTTTATTGGATATATAGAACCTTTTCAAAAGAACTTGTGGTATGGAATTTGTAAAAAATAGTATGTGTTCGTGTTCGATTTTACATGATATTATATAGAATCTGTTCCAAGGACCTTTTGGTATGGGATTTGTAGAAAATACATCGAATTGACGGAAGGTCTTGTGCTGGCCACAACAGATTTTTTCTTTTGTAACAATATACTTGATTGGTTAAAAATTTTAACCAGTTTTAAAAATTAACCACTGAGTTACAGAATAGGCTCCATTATCTGGTCAATCAATGATTATGTTATCTATTTGTTCTTATTCTTTCTACAAACGTAAGAGCAATTTTTGTTCTTTTTCGTATGATATTCTCAGATAGTTTTTGTTTTTTTACTTCCTTGTACGAAGTATATACGGATATATACATTTTGACCATCTCTGAATCCATTTTGACTAATTTCGTCGTAAGGTCTGTACGTACGTACGTACGTATCTCGCATAACTGAAAATCGGGAAGCCGTAGAAAGTTAAAATTTTGTATTTATGACTGTTATAACATCTAGTTGTGCACCTCCCTTTTTGGTCATTACCTAACTTTTGGAAGTGGTACTTTACTTGAAGCCTATAGTAGATTTTAATGCAAAACTATATTAAAATATAATCCAAAACTTTTCAAATTTGGTATATAATATTTTTATATCAATGGGTATAACATAACAGATTTTAGTTAAAATGGTCTACCCGGAAGTGGTGCTTTATTTGAAGCCTATAATAGATTTTAATGAAAAACTATATTAAAATATAATCCAAAACTTTTCAAATTTGATATACATAATACTTTTATATCAATGGGAATAACATAATAGATTTTAGTTAAAATAGTCTAACCGGAAGTGATACTTTACTTAAAGCTGTTATCAGTTTTTCTTGAAAAAAATAGTGTTATTTTGATTTTAATAATAAATGATTCAAATAAAAGTTTTAGAGAATTGAATTCTGAGTCGAAAACATGACGTGTGATTAAATTAGCTCTTTGTATAAGCGAGATATGTAAATTTAAAAATGATGTACTTTTTGGTTTCTGTAATTAAGTTTGCTATGAATCAGGACAAAAAATACGTGCAATTTTATGATTGGGTCTGTTATAATACATATTTTAATTATTAACAAAATATGTATAGTGTAACAGGCGTCAAGGAAGTCATGTGGTGTCCACATCAGATATTTTTTATGTAGAAACTATGGAACAATAAATTATTAGGAACTACTCGCCTTCCAAATTATATAACGCTTTTGGTATAGTGGGGTGTGTAGTATCCCAATGTACTTTGAAGGCAGATATTTATATAAACGTAATACTTGACTGTTGTCATGGATGTGATAAACTTACAAAGTTTAACCGTCGCCGGGTTAATGTAGGTATAACAACTTTTGACACTTGGATGTTTTAATTCACGCAAAACTTGATCGTGTAAATATACTTCTAAGGTCACTATTAAAAACATTTTTCAAGTCATTTAAAAAGAAAAACTTCATCGTGTAATACACGCTTTACCGCTGAAAGGAGAAAATGACTGGCGAGCAGTGTACGCGATCCTGTTGAGACAGTTAAATAGTTACCCGGTGTATATTGTACAATATTTTATATCTTACTCGTAAATCAAATTTAAAATTATAACCTAAACCTGTCAGCTATAATTGACACTTTAAAATGTATGTCAGTATGTCAACAACGTTTCCAACATGGTAACTTGTAAAATTTTAAAAGGTTATCAAAAATAGTAGGCGGCGTCAATAATTGAAGTGTACAAGTGAGTAACAAATAAAATAATGTGCTACTAAAGACAGATATTCGAATAAATAGTTTAGCAAAAAAAAAATTCAAAATATTATGCTCTACCATTATATATTATGTACGAGAATTGTTCTCTTAATGTTGAGCTTAACTAATAGGCCTTAAATTAAAAAATATATATCGTGTTGTACTGTATTAAGCTCCAAATTAAGAGAACAACTCAGGTGTAAATTTAAACTACAAACAAAATCTCTCAAGATTCAGTTGAAATTCTTGTCCTCTTACAAATTTTAATTATATGAATTCTTTATTAGCAATTGTGGGACTATGTAATTATAGTTCAATCCTGGATTGACGAGTGGAAAATGACTGCATGGAAAAAAATTGACGTTGAGGGAATGGAAATGGAATGTAAGAAATTCGCCAAAGAAATGAAAAGCTTTGATAAAGAAATGCGTGGTTGGGATCCATATATTCAAATTGAAGCCACAGTGAAGAATATGTTAACTTCTCTTCGTGCTGTTACGGAGTTACAAAACCCAGCTATAAGAGACCGACATTGGCAACAACTTATGCAGACTACTAAGGTACCTATTTATGTTATTTTTAGTTTATTATTTTATAATATCTTAGGTAATCATAATAGTATATTGTGTTATTAGGAGTAAATTGATACCTTGTGTGGCGAGCATGTAAGTTTGTACGAGGAGCGAGTCGGACATATACATATACTTACTTCGTATATAGTAATAATAATAATAAAAATTTATTCCATGCTGAAGATACATCTTATGGGAAGCGTCATAAAATAATTAAATAAGATAAAGTACATAAATAAAATCCTAAAGTGACATTCAGTACAATGTAATTTAATATTTTGCATTAAGATATTCATCCAACTCATAGAAGCCCTTTTCCAGTAAAAATTCTTTCAATTTAATTTTGAACTGGTTTGTTTTCGAACATTCTTTTATGTGTGTAGGTAAATGGTTAAAAAATTTTATTCCAAGAACACCAGGAGATATTTTGCCAGTATTTAATTTAGTGAAGGGTTCTCTCAAATCATTCTTATTTCTAGTGTTAAAGTGGTGTATACTTTTATTGTCCGGGATTGTTTTTCTTATCAAAGATATAGATACAGATTTCTAAAATATATAATGATGGTAGCGTCAATATTTTTGTAGACTTGAAAATGTTTCTGCAAGATTCGTATATGTTAACTTTGTGGCGATACGTACACAATGAAAAACACAATATTTATAAAATGAAACACTATTTTATTAAAAGTCAATCTTGACAACTATATTTCAAAATTAACAACTGAATATATATTTTTATATATCTTGGAATCAGGAGTCTATGGGGAATGTTACCATGGGAATTATGATTGATTACCAACACTCCCCTTCAATCTTGATTCTTACTGGAATGTCAAATTAAAAATTATATATTATATTTTATATAAAATTAAATCTCTTGAATTTAGTAATCCTTTAAACCCAGGCCTTTGACACAGTTCTGGAATTTGGTCCCAGAGAGTGGTTTTGTCAGTATGTCGGCCGTCATGTCTTCGGTGGGAAGATAAACTATTTTTAACGGATGATCCTGGATGGCCTGTCGAACGAAGTGAAATTTGATGTCTATGTGTTTTGATCTTGAATGAAAAACTGGGTTGTAAACAAGTTTGTTTGCTGATTGATTGTCATTAAATATAGTGATGTTCGAAGATTCGTTTAAACCCAATTCCCTCATGAAGTTAGACAGGTGGATTGCCTCTTTTACAGCTTCAGTTAAGCTTATGTATTCTGCCTCTGTTGAGGACAGAGCCACTGTTCTTTGTTTCCGAGAAGACCATGATATTGATGCCCCGGATAATATGAAGCAGTACCCGGAGTAAGATTTTCTGTCGGTGATGCAATTTCCCCAGTCCGCGTCTGCATAACCATTTATATCCTCGTTGTCACGGTTGTATGTCAATTTTCTGTCGATAGTTCCTTTTAAGTATCTAAGGATGTGTTTAGCAGCTTGCCAGTGTGACTCGTCGTGACGGTTGTTGAATTGACTCAACATGTTTACAGAGAATGCGATGTCCGGACGTGTTCCAATGGCGATGTACATGAGAGCACCTAGGAGCTCTCTGTAATGGTAACGGGAGTCATCGTTTTCGACGTTCTCAGGGAAGTCTAACTTGGTACCCAAAGGCATGGGAGCCTTGGCCGCCTTGCAATCGGACATTCTGAATTTCTTCAGTACTTCTCTGATATACCCGCTTTGACACATGGTTATACGGTTATCGGTTTGCTCAACTTCTATTCCTAAACAATATTTGATTTTTCCAAGATCCTTTATTTGAAATTCGGATGACAGCTTTTGCTTGATTTCATTGGTCCTCTTCGGATCTCCTGAAACGATCAAGATGTCGTCGACATATATGAGCACGAAGGTAGTTCCTTCTTTACGATCATCTACGTAGACACATGGATCACATTTCGTCGGCGTCAATCTTATTGATTTAAGATGGTTATTTAATTTTGCGTGCCACTGTCGACCGGATTGGCGTAGTCCATAAATGGCTTTTTGTAATTAGCAAATTTTGTTTCCCGTCTTCAGTTCTCGAAGCATCGACTTTGCTTTGGTTGCTAAGATCTTGTCCTTTTCGTTCTTGGCCATTTTCTCTAAGCATTCTTCCAGAAGTGCCGGTTTTTCCATATACACCAGTGCATCTATTTTACCATTGAGATAGGCTGTTGTGACGTCAAGTTGATGGATTTGTAAGTTTAATTTTGCTGCTATCGCTAAAAGCAGGCGAAACGAATCCATTCTGGCAACTGGAGCAAATGTTTCTGTGAATTCAATACCAGGCCTCTGGGCGAATCCGCGAGCAACTACTCGGGCCTTACGTCGATGGATCGTACCGTCGGGGTTGAATTTGTTCCGCAGAATCGTCCGACAATCGATCGTCTTGCAGCCTTCTGGCTTGTCGACTAGGGTCCAAGTTTCGTTGATGATCAAGCATTTGATCTCTTCGTATATGGCTTTGAACCATTCTTCTCTGTCTTCTCCATCCAGTGCTTCTCTGAGTGGAATTTCGGCAGCGGTCATTGCCAAGTTTCCATCGTGGAATGCTTCATAGTCCTGTTCCATAGATTTTTGGTTTGTTTCTGGAGCGATGAGGTTTGCATCTTGATCATGAGGACCAATTTTCTCTTGATTTTGCTTCTTGGAGTCAGATTTCGCTTTCTTCGGCCTCGTGTTGTTAATAGCGTATCGCTTTGGGTGTTCTCCTTGAGTTTATCAGTAGGTTCGACACGCTCAAACCCAAGAAATGGTGATTCATATTCTTCTTTATCATCGTATTCGCTGATGTCATCATCATTATTTAGTTTCACAGCGTCGCTGTTTGATGAATTTGGGAATAGGAATATTTCCTGAAATGGTTGCTCAGGTAATGAATGCGGATGATGGTAGATGCCGTTCATGTTCATTTTTCTTGAATTCTCCTAGGAATTTTACGTCTCGGGAAATATGAATTCTTCGTCCGCTGGGCATCCATACGCGATAGGCCTTGGATTGCTCTCAATAACCGACGAAGAATGCAGGAATACCCCTTGGATCGAATTTACCTTTCGGCGTTTTATCCAGAATAAATACTTTTTCTCCAAACGAACGATGATGAGTTAGGTCCGGTTTTCTTCCTGTCCATTTTTCGTAGGGTGTCACACTATTGGGTAATGCTTTAGTGGGACAGCGGTTTCGCACATAGTCTGATGTGGCAACTGCTTCCGCCCAAAGCGATGGCGGCAGATTTGCATCTAGTTGCATGCATCGAGCAGATTCAACCAATGTGCGGTTTTTGCGTTCCGCTACGCCGTTTTGCTGCGGCGTGTGAGGTGTTGTCAATCGATGCTGGATCCCTGTTGTCCGAAGTATATTCTTCATCTTCTCGTTGACATACTCTCCGCCGTTGTCGGACTGAATGGCTTTGATTTTTCGTCCCAGTTGATTTTCCACGAAATTTTTAAATTCTATGAATTTCTCAACGGCCTGACTTTTACTATGCAGAAAATATACAAAACAGTAACGGCTGAAATCATCTATAAATGTTATGAAATACCGCGCGCCTCCTTGAGATTGAATCGGCATAGGACCACAAATGTCAGTATGGATGATTTCCAAGAGATGAGAAGAAAAATTTTGTCTCTTACCAAATGGGGCATTGGATATCTTACCGGAAATACACGATTTGCACTTCATTTCGTCTATTTCGGAGCTTAATTTTAAGTCTTTTGCATTTCCGCTCTTCAGTAACTGCATCATGTCCCGTGAGTTGAGATGACCGAGACGGGTGTGCCAAGTTTCGAAGTCGTTTCTGAGATTACTGATGTCCGTCGCTGCGTATGCTTGTTGCTCACTTGGACGAAGATAGAAGAGATCGCCGATGCGTTTCGCGATGATTTCTATTTTACCTTTATTGTCTTTGATTATCGCACATCTTTTGTTAAATGTCACTTCGTGATTAGAGTCTACTATTTTCGCGACCGAAATGAGATTAGATCTAAGATCCGGCACAAATAGAGTGTTTTTCAACGTAACAATGTTGTTTGGGTTGTTGGCGATTTTGATTTTCACATCACCTTGTCCTTCCACGCGCGTTGACGAATTGTTCGCTAGTTTCAATTGTGCCGATATTTCACTCGCGTTTATAAATGCGTTTTTGTTATTGCATAAATGAGAAGTACATCCCGAATCAATGCACCAGAGGTTATCCGTGCGGTTCAATTCGCGCACTTTATCGGCGAAATAGCATATGTGTGCCTCTTTACCTTTTGGTTACTAGAATTTATTTTATGATAGCAGTCGGATTCTTTATGTCCCTTCTTATGACAATAACCGCACTTGTATTTTCGTTTCGTGTTAAATTGTTTATACTTATTTTCGTTTCTTGAATTGTCATTCGCACTGTATTTGTTGAATTGCTTGGGTTTATTCGAAAAGGATCGATTAGGTTTCGCAAACATGGCGCCACTCGCGTCGTCACTACCTTTTTGTTTTCTCGCGTTCCATTCTTCCATAATTTTTATTTTCAGATTTTCCGCGTCGGGCAGGTTGTCGCGAGATTCGATGGCGCACCTAAAATTGTCAAAACTGCTAGGGAGGCTATAAAGTAACATTATGGTTAATAACTCTCCGTTGATGTCGACGTCCATTGAGCGGAGTTTGTGGACGGCGTCAAAGAAACCAGTGAGATGTTCAGAAAAGTCGTCACCGTCTTGCATTTTTTGTTGCGTGAGTCGTTTCAATAATGTAGCTTTCCTAGCCGGTCCCTTCGACGCGTAGACTGATTCTAGCTTCAGCCATACTTCGCGTGAAGTTATGCATCCTCGTACTTGTGCCAATTCGGAAGGGTTTATCGCCAAAATTAAGTCGGCTTTGGCTTTGCGATCAGCTATCAACCATTGTTTGGCTGCGGCTTGGGCTTGTACTGCAGGCTGCTCAATTTCGCCGGACACGTATCCCCAGGAATCGTTTTTTATTAATAGGGCTTCAGCTTGTATACGCCAAGTATCGTAATTTTTGCGTGACAATGTTTCGAGTCTAGTAGTTGCGGTCGCGTACGCCATATTTCTCTGGCTGGCGGTTCAACTGACTTTCGCGTTTTATTATACGTCGTTTTTATTGTGTTTTGCGTTACCTGGGCCCCATAACCTGTAGGCGATACGTACACAATGAAAAACACAATATTTATAAAATGAAACACTATTTTATTAAAAGTCAATCTTGACAACTATATTTCAAAATTAACAACTGAATATATATTTTTATATATCTTGGAATCAGGAGTCTATGGGGAATGTTACCATGGGAATTATGATTGATTACCAACAAACTTTTTGTTTAAACATTCCAGGAAAATTTTCACATTTTGACGTTCGAGTTTAAAAGATTATATTCGCTAATCTTTTATTATGTCACAAAGTTAAAAACAATATTTATTTGATTTAATTACATTGCAAGTTTATTGTGTAGAATTCAAGTATGGTTACATCAGACTGAGTGAAATTGAGTAAAGTTACATTTTATATAGTGTTAGGAATTTATTGTTGTTATTCAACTATGCTGTTTATTAATTTGTTTATCACCTACTGTTACGTCTTCTTATGTAAAGGGTAAGAGCCGCTGCTTGTCGACCGATGTCTCGTTATTCAGACGTTAGGACTCGGATCGCTCAGATTCACTACCGCTCTGGTTATTTGTGCCGAATTATTTTGTTTATTAAAGATTGTGTTAACTACGTTGTGGTTTATTATTATTATTATTTTTTATTGTGCTTTCTTCTTGATTTCTAACATCAGAAGTGGGATTCATCCACGATTCACGTGCGTGTGTGTGCGGTTTAAAGTTCAGTGAGTGTGTGCGGTTTAAAGTTCAGTGAGTGTGTTTTCAAGCAACGAAGGCTGACGAACAACGGGTTGCTGAGACTATCTTATCTGCCTTGGCAAGGACATTAAACACGAATAGAACTACTCCTGACCAGATTGATATTCCAATCTTCAATCCTGAATCTGATGATGCAAGCATATGGATCGGTTACGTCGAGGCAATACGCGACGAATTTCAGTTGAGCGACCTTCAAATTTTCGTAAGAGTTTTTCGTTGCTTATTGCACAATGCTAAACGTTAGTACGAACAGTGAGCACCTGGTACCCGTAATTGGATAACTTTTAGGTGCGACTTTTTGGAAGCATTCCCGCGCAAACTTAATTTGGGCCGTATGCTGGCTGAGGCAACCGTGTTCAACTCTGCGCGTAAACAGCTACGAAGCGTATGTGCACGAGATCATGTTATTATGAAATTTAAGAGCGTCGTGGAAAGACCGTGTTGAACTAATAGTCCATGGAATTATTGAACCCGACGTTAGGAATGCTGCAACTAACCGGGATTGCAAATCTGTAGCAGAATTATTAAGTTATGTAACTACGTTTACTAAACCTATGAAAACCGAGCAACCGCGCAAATCGGATTCTCCTCCACAAAAGAGACGCCGCGTTTTTATTAATGTAAAATCTATTAAATGTTTCACATGCGGTAAAATGGGTCACGTTTGTGCCAATTGTAGATCCGTTGATAAAAAGTCGATAATCCGCGAAGAGTCTAAACCGTTAACAAGTTTAGAAAAGTCTGACAATGATTCTAAGGATCCAACAACTCGAATGTTCACTGCCGAAACGGAGATAACAGGCGAGTAGACTTTGATCGCCTATTTTGTGGTTCCTGGTACTACACTCGATTTCGACGTATATATCAGTTGTGACCTTTACAATGATCACTCGCACGAGTGGTTCATCGACAACTCCCAGGAATCAATCGCGTTATCGAAACTTTGGATTGCACCACTATTAACGTGCAAGTTTCTGAAGAACATCGCTCTGCTTTGTTAGATGTTTTTCAACCATTCAAAGGTATTCTAACAGGTAACTACGTTGGTTCTGTTATTAATAGCTATCTCGAGATCCGTTTAGAGAAAAACGTAATCGTCAATCGTCCACCTTATTGTTTGGCAATAATGAACGAGCTGCAGTACGGGATATAATTGAGGATTTATTCCGTAATAATATAATAAGAGAAAGTGAGTCACCATTTTCAAGCCCGATTCTACTTGTCAAAAAGAAAGACGAATCTTATCGTATGTGCGTCGACTTTCGGGAACTTAACAGACATACCAGAAAAGACCGTTATCCTCTTGCGTTGGTCGAAGATCAACTAGATCGTTTAGGCAAAGGACGGTATTTCACTTCACTCTACATGGCCTCGGGATTCCTCCAGATTGCTAAGATTACCTTTGTGACACCAAATGGCCATTATGAATACCTCCGAATGTCTTTCGGACTTGCTAATGCTCCGGCTGTTTTCCAGAGGGCGATTCATGAGGCACTGGAACCTTTGAGACATACTGTTGCGTTGCTGTATCTTGACGACATCCTGATCCCTTCAAATGCAATTGAAGAAGGTCTTGAATCCTTGCGCATGGTTTTAGAAGCATTAAAATCAGCTGGATTCGCGTTGAACGTTAGAAAATGCAGTTTTCTCCAAACATCTATCAAATATCTTGAGAGAGAAATATCTGCTGATAGAATAAGGCCAGGTCGAAGAAAGATACAAGCACTGGTAGAATCACCAGTTCCAACCAACGTAAAAGGCGTTAGACAGTTCTTGGGTCTTGCTGGATTTTTCCGTAAGCTTGTTCCAGAATTTGCTAAACGCACTGCTCCTATTACAAAGCTCACGAAGAAAGTCGTACCATTTCACTGGACAGAAGAACACGAAAATGCACAGCATTGTTATTTCTCGTTTGATATCACGTCCCCTACTTGCAATATTCGATACGAATCTTCCGACAGAATTACACACTGATGCTAATAGCGTCGGCTAAAGTGATATTATTTTTCAGCGATATCACTGTTGTTAATGAATGCAATGCCGTGACGTGTACTGCCAATAAACTAGGAAATGTAGTAACCTATTTCATGTAGATTCTTAAAGTCGAAACCCAGTCAACCTAAGACCAGTTACACGAGAACAATTATGAATTTTCTTCAGTCAGAATGGTCGAGCGATTTGTGGAAAATTCAACTTGTTCTAAACACAACGGTTCAGAAGAGCATACTAACAACACCTTTACAATTGTTGGGAACCAATAGTTCATCACTTTTAATTCAAGCTCATTTACGAGATCTTTCACATGACATGACGCCATTACGTAACCGTCAAACAGACTGCGAGCGAGTTAGCAAACTCCTCAATGTTGAATCCCGTAAATTGTGCGAGATTAACAAGAAACGAAGAGATGGATTCCAGTTTTTAGTGGGCGATTTTGTACTCATGCATCGAGATTCCAAAATGCACATAAGTAAAACCGATTATGAATTTTTGGGGCCGTACGAAATAATCAAGTGTGTTGGCAATGAGCGATACGAATTGAAAAAGGTTGGTTCCAATGTTATATCTAAGGCGGCCAAGAAGCAGTTAAGATGGTGGCCTGCTGACTGGTCTCTGAACTCAGGATATGCAGGAGCTTTTGGAACTAATGGAAGCAGATCATGATGAGACAAGTGAATTGTAAATTGAAATTTGTTGAACGTGTTAGAAATTTCCATTTCCGGTCTCTCACCCTGGAGTGGTGGAGCCGAGACGGTGGTTGTGGTCCCGTTTGTGTTATTGTTGTTGTCATTATTGTTGTTGGCATTGGCCTCTTGTTCTGAGAGGTACAGCTAGAGCAGTGGCTGCGATCCTGCTGGAGATCTACTGTTACGTGTTCTTATGTAAAGGGTAAGAGCCGCTGCTGGCCGACTGATGTCTCGTTATTCAGACGTTAGGACTCGGATCGCTCAGATTCACTGCCGCTCTGGTTATTTGTGCCGAATTATTTTGTTTATTTAAAATTGTATTTACTAAGTTGTGGTTATTATAATTATTATTATTATTATTATTATTATTGTTATTATTATTATTATTTATTGTGCTTTCTTTTTCATTTCTAACAATAGTTTGTGTTCGCCGGTGTCGAGTATGATCCTGGGAACTGCAACCTCAGCACTATGGGCTGTGCTAACTCCTCCCTTTTTAGAATTGGGCTTCATCAGGAAGCTTCAGCGGCGACCTGGGGGTTGAAGTTGTCTGATGAAGTTCAATGTCTCTGACTGTGGACTGATTCCTTCTCGTGGATTGGAGTGGAAGTATTCTTTAAGTTGGACTATGACATGACAGAAATAATAGCAATAATAATTATATTAATTATAATGCTAGAACGCGGTGATTGGTGTCATCTTCTTCGTAGGGTGATATATCGTCGTACGTGTTGTTGAAATTAATTACGTAATTTTCAATTACAGTAGGTTGGCCAAATGTGCCATGTTTGAGGTCAAGTTTTTTGTTTCGAATTTGCAATTTAAATCCGTCATCTTTGATTAGAAGTATACCTTGAAGGCTTCTTATATTATCGGCGTGACTGCATTTACTTTCCAGATTTTCGGGATGTGGAAATATGGCCAAATATTGGTTGATTTCCTCAAAATATTCGAGATGGTTATTCTTTATATTTAGTTTCATAATTTATTGGAATTTCAAATTTTTTTATCTTACAATTTGCAATTAACTGAGAGTAAGTTTTCGAATTCTGAAATATTTTCTAAATTTATTTCAAATGGCAACAAATATTTTAAAATTTTGTTTAGTTCCTCGTAAAGGTCCTGTGTTTTGATCATACTGGGGTGTATATTGTGGTTTTTGAAAAATGTGAGAGGATTTTCAATGTCTTGAAGAGTGTTAAATGCTAGTGTATACAAAGTATTTAGTTGATTATAAATATCTTTAATAAATAATTTGTCATTTTTTATTCCACTAATAGCCAAATACGTAATCTGTTCGATTTTTAGTTTTAGAATAACTTCGTTTAGTCTGATAGTGTCGACAGTATTGTTAAAATATTTTATTATATGGTGACTAACGGAGAAAGGTTATTTGATTTGGTTGTTTAGTTTAATTTGATTTTCTTGTAGGTATTTGGTATACCTTTTATTATCTTTGTAATATATTAAGTTATCATTACAAGACAAAACAATAATATTTATGTCAAACATATTACTTCATTACAATCTTCTTCATCCAAATGTCCTGTAATAGCTTTTACAACAGTTCCTAAACCATTGACTATAGCTTGTCTTATCCGGGTGCGGGTGGATAAATGACTGAATTTTTCGTTGATATTCTTTGGATATTCTATAATGTTATTTTCGAAGTTTTTCATAATTATTTTGTCTATGTTTAGTGTCTCTATAACATTCCATTTTGTGTATTGTTTATTTAAATATTCATATTGTGTTTTAAGTGGATGTAAATCATAATAGTGTACAAACGTGTGTTGTGTTCTTTGTAGTTTTGCAGGTCCGAGATTAATTGCCAAAAGTTATGAATTGAGGGTAATGTCTTTCACATCTATTCTGTATGAGCACGGGAAGTAGATGGACCGGGAATTGCGGGATTTTTATTAATTAATTTTCTGGGTCTTCTAATATTAGCAAGGTGAATTTTTTTTTGGTTTTTGTCATTATTTTCTGTATGAATTTCGGCTGTTTTCAAATACTTATTGTTTTCATTTTTTTTTTTTCTTAAATTTCGGGTTTTTGTTTTATTGGCCTTTTGTTTGTTCTGGGATTTCTTCACGATTCGCATTTATTTTGTTAATTGTTTTTGTGTTGTTTTCCTTGCAATTTATTATTAATATTTTTGTATCCTAGTTTGTTTCTTTCTTTGTATTTTTTGATGATGTATGTAAATAGTAATTTCTATGTGTATTTGCAAAAATTTTAATTACTGGCTCTATTTCATTAAAATATTTTCTATCTAATCCTGAGTAAATTTTTGGAATATCTAATTATGTAGTAGGTGTTGTTTTCTACACAAAATTCTTCTAAATTATTTAAACATAATTCTATATTTTTCATTATTGATTCAGATTCATAATTTTGTTTAGTGACTAAATGAAATAAAGTTCGATTATCAATATGTTGAATTCTAATTTTGCCTACTTCATTTTGTGATGTGTTTAAAAATTTTCTGCATTTAAATTTTGTTTCTAATTGAGCTGTAATGCATTTTGCTAATTTACTATCTGCGGAAATACAGTGAGAAATATTATTTTTACCGTTTAAAAGATTTTCATTAAGATGTTTAATTTTTAAATTTGGTTTTGTTCTCGAAAATGCATATGCATTTGTGTTCAGCTTGCCCTTTTTGTATACTATTTCATAATCGCAATCTTCAAGTTTAGTTCTCCAACGCAATAGTTTGGAATATGGGTCTTTCAATGAGTACAGGTATTGCAAAGGTTTATGGTCGGTAATAATTATGAATTTTCCAAAAAATATAATGTTTAAAATATTTAGTAGCCCATACAACGGCAAGTAGTTCTTTTTCAGTTGTGCTGTAATTTTCCTTGGTATCGTTTAACGTCCTGCCAGCGTATGCAATAAGAAGGACGGAACCGATAGTCCCTTGCGATAACACAGCGCCAATGGTGTAGTCACTCGCATCTCGCAATACAAGTACTGAAGCACTGAATGTATTCAGGTTCTTTGTACTTGATTTTGGAGTCTTTCTTTAAACATTTGGTCATCGGTTATGTTAAATGTAAAAAGTTTTTTATAAATCGTTTATAGTATCCTAAGAGTCCTAAAAATGCTTTTATTTGTGTAATTAAGAGTAAGATTTTTACAAGTATTGAAGCACTGAATGTACTCAGGTTCTTTGTACTTTACTTCGGAGTCTTTCTTTAAACATTTGGTCATCGGTTTTGTTAAATGTGCAAAGTTTTTTATAAATCGTCTATAGTATCCTAAGAGTCCTGAAAATTCTTTTATTTGTGTAATAGTTTTGGGGAATGGATAATTCATACCTTCCGGAGTTACTACATGTCCAAGATACTTTACTTCGGTTCGTAAAAATTCTGATATTAGCTTTCTTCAGTCGAATAAAAACTGTTTTTATATTTTGAATATCGATGGTTAATCTGAAAAACCTTGTAAGTCACTTTTAGTAAATTTTACAGGAGAGGATAAAAACATTTAATTCTTTATAATATATATCTTTCAACAGATGGGGCTTAATGTCTTTTATTATGAATCGGGAGTTACAAGGTTTTGCAGATTAAAAGATGTTGAAATTTTTAAACCATAGAACCAATAAAAGAAAAATTGTCAAAAGATGACTACCAAGGTTTTGCAGTTTAACCATCGATATGTTCTTGAAGAGATGTACTAAATATAATTACGTCATCCAAATATACAAGGTAAATTTTGTTAACTAGGTCTCTAAGAACGTTATCCAGTACTCTCTGAGAAGCGGTGGGTGCATTTTTTAGTCCTAATGGCATCCGTAAAAATGTATAGTGTCCGTTTTCAGTGTTAAAAGCTGTTTTCGGTATGTCTTTTCCGTCCATTTCGATTTAATGGAACCAGATGCTAAGTCTAGTGTGAAAAAATATTGGCAACGTCCTAGTTTGTCGAGTAAATCGGTTATGTTAGGTAAGGGGTACTTGTCGTCAATAGTCTTTTCGTTGACTTTTCTGTAGTCAATAACTAAGCGCCATTTCCATTTACCTGATTCATCGACTTTTGGGGACTACGCAAATAAGAGAGGACCATGGAGAATCAGAGGGACGTATTATGTTTTGATCTAACATTTTTTGGATTTGGGTTTGTAATTTTTGACTGTGAATTTCGGGGTATCGGTAAGTTTTGGTATAGACAGGTATTTCATCTTTTGTGTGTATGGAGTGTCGGAGTGAAAGATCTCAGAGTACTCCGTCAGCAGTTTCGTTATATCGCTCTTCTCTTCCTCGTTCATATGGTCGAGCCTCACTTTACTCATATCAAAATTATTATTATTATCTCTTTCTTGATTAAAATTTAGATTGTTTATTTCAAAATTGTTTAAAAAGTGAACTTGTGCGCAATTTACAGAGTTAATAATTTTCTCGTTTTCTCCCGAGTTAATAATGGAGTAAATAATTTGATAATTTTGTATTGTAGCCAAACCTTCGGGAATAGTTATGTCATTTACCTTTGTCTCTGGAATAAACACTTCTCCATTTTCGATATTATGCACAAAGAGTTTAGATACATTTTCGGAATTAGGGGGGATTTTTATATAGTGTGATTTAAGGAGAATTGGTGATAATGAATTTTTATGAAAATCAAACAAATGATTGGTAACGTATTAGGAGAATGAAATAATTCTGATGCTGGGATTACGATACTAAAATTTTCAATTGATGTTCCGTGAGCTGTAGTAATTTAAAACAAGTCATTTTTATTCTGTTTTTTGAAAAAAATATTTTGCAATATTTGGGTTAATGAATGAGCGTGTGCTACCAGTGCCAATCAAGGCTTTTAAGTTTAAATAAAAAAAAAAAACTACGAATGGTAATTCACTATGATTGTGGATTATTCATAAGCTCGATGTTTGCTCCAAGGCTGGTGTTGGAAAAAACTCGTCCTGGTCGGGCTCAGTGACGTAGTAATTGGGGTTTAGATCGTTTTATGCATAGTCTATATTATGATCGTCAATTTGTGGCTCTACATCTACATAACAATCTATTTCATTTGTAAATAATTCCTCTGCTATATAGTTAGGTCTGTTTTGAGACGGGTAGAATCGTTGTGGACGTTAAGGATTGTATGTAACGCGTGGTGTCATCGACTGCCTAGTGCTGATACTCATAGTGTCTGTTTGGGGCTTTATAGTTAGGGTTTGGTTTGAAGACATTTTGTTGAAATTGATTATTGGGTTTAGCTATTTGATTAATAGGGTATTGGGTACTAGATGGTTTCTTGAATTGTTGGTTTGTAGGGAATTGGTTATTATTAGGTTTATAAATTGGGTTAGTGGGTGGAACAGGTCTATATGTCAATTGTGGGTGTTGCGTTTATCTATATTGCGTATGTGTGTATGTTCTGTTTTTGTCTAGATGGTTGAGTATGTTGTGAATTATTTTTGTGTTGAAAATGTGTATGTGTACGACTATGTGATTCGAGTTGGAAATCGTTGGTTAACATATTTAATGCAGTGTTCATGTCTTTTGGATCTTTGGTCCTCATGAGAGTACCAAGTGGATTCTTTAATTTTATTAAGATTCAAGTTCACGCAAATGTACTTATTATTACTGGATATTAGGGTCTCGCCCAGTTTTAGGACGTCAATTCCGGGGTTGTCTCTTTCGTCTCTAATGTTGTCGGCTGTGCCGGATCGCATGGCTCTGTAGATTTACGATAAGGTTTTAGGTTATCAAGTTTTATCTTTTTGTTGTTATTTTTAATTATGTGTGCATGGTCTTTAATGTACTTTTTAATTTCTTGTTTTTTATTTCAAAGTTTTTCTATTTAACCGGTATTGCGTTTAGCCTGCTGTTCGTACACTTTCTTTTGCAATTTGCAAGTGCCCGCTTGTAAGGTGGCGTATTTCGTTTTATATTTATCTAGCAAAATTTAGGTTTCCTCGTAGATTTTTTTCATTATTTCCTTATGTATTTCAACGTAATTATCTATTATTATTTCGGGAGATATTTCTTCTTGTGATTCGTTAAAATGGCCAAAAAGAATTTCGTTTGGAGTTCGTTTAGTTGCTGAATGAATAGTTTGATTATATGCTAGAAGGGCGTATAGGGTTTTGTTGCTTGTGCTTAAATCTTTAAAGTCTTTGTTTTGTTCAAATATTCTCATGTGCTCTATAAGAGTGGAGTGAAATATTTCTATGTTACCGTTGCTTTTGAGATTATTTCCGCTGATTAAGTGTATACGAATATTTTTAGAAGATAAGAAATTGAAAATTAGTTGATTGTCACATTGAAAGCCATTGTCTGAGATAATTAATTTTGGATTTCCGAATATTGAAAAGTATTTAATTAATTTTTCAACTATGGTTGCTGTATTAGTTTCTGACAAATGATATATCTGGGCGTGTTTTGAAAAACTGTCGAAAATTGTTAAGAATTTTTCTTTTTTTTTAAAGGATAGTATATCGATATGAATTATTTCAAGGGGTTTTGAAGCAGTTGGGATTTTTATTAATGGATTTTTAGGTGGATTTCTTTCATATTTGTTTTCTTGACAAACTTCACAATTATTTATAAATTTCCTAATAGTTAACTGCATGTTAGGCCAATTATAATTTTGTTTTATTTTCTTGTATGTTACAACTATGCCACGGTGGTTGGTTTTACCATAATGATAATTTTGAATTAGTTCTTATTGTTCATCTAAGGATTCGATGTTTCCGAATGATTCTGGTACTATACAATGATATTTATTTCCTGGTGGTAGATATTCTTTAATAAATTTTAATAATGTATCTTTAAAATTTGTTTTATTTATGTACATGTACATTCTTTGTTTATCATGTCCAAATAATTTTTCTACTTTGAAAGTACTTTTTGAATTAGTTTCTTTAAATACTATTTGATTTTTTCCGAAGTTTATAAATAAATAAATAAATAAATATATCGTCACGGCATATTACCCATTTCTGGGTGTGCCAATCTGCTTTATCGAAGTTTATGGGACCGTCTATGTAAGAGAGTCCGTTTGCCGGTAATTCGTCATCCGAGTCCTGCGTACTGCTGTCGGTGTCCTTTTCCACGATAACAGATTTAGCATAATTTTCAATGTTATTTGAAGTGAATACGTTTATTTGAATATTTGTGTTTTTAAATATTTCTTTCAGCGAATTTTCTATGTCGGTCCAATTTTGTCGTTCTAGTCCTGAACAAATTTTTGGAATGTTAATTTTGTTAATGTTATTTTGAATTAAGTAGTCTCTTAATTGTTTTAGACAGCTTTCTATGTTTTTTTGAAAAGGAATTTCGTCGTATTTGTTTTTTTTTTTCATTAAATGAATTATGAGTCGTGGTGAAATCTGAATGGCAATATCATTTTTATAGTTATTTTATTTATATTATTGGTCGTCTGGAATTTTTCATTTATTTATTTTGCAAAACCCTTACCCATTTTAAAATTTCTGGATATGCAGTGTACTATAGGTTCGATATGATCAAAAATATTATCGTTTCTGTAATTGATTTCGAAAGGTTTAGGGATTGTTGAGAGGTAATCTGCAACAACATTTTATTTTCCTTTTTGGTATTCTATATTATAGTTGTACTCTGATAATTTTAATTTCCATCTAATAAGTTTCTGATTAAGTTCTTTTATGCCCGGTTTCTCCAGAGCAACTTATGACTTAAGTCGTTGCTTATTCCTAAGTTCCACCTTAAACCGTTGCACCAACCAAAAATGTCAAAATGTGAGACGTAAGTAGCACTTAAATGTAAGTCGAAAAAAAACGGTGACTTATGTGGTTATGTATCATATATGAGTTGACATATTGGCGGTAATTTTTTTTTCTGTTTTGGGCTGTTACGGCGTAAAAATTAAATGATGTGAAGAAGAAAAAAACAAATTATAGCAAAAAAGAAGAAAATTGCTCTGTGAGATTGTAGATACAAAGATTTAAAGACAATATTGAAAATAAAAAATCATTGCGGTGTCTATGTCCAATATTCAAAAAAATAACACCTGGATATTAATTGTCGCAACATTGGCAATAAAATGTGCGCAAATATGAAGACTGATTCAAGAAAGACGCCATCGAAGAAAAAGGCTTATAGAACTGGCGGTAGTCCACATAAAAATATTAAAAATAAATAATATAATATATTTGGAACAAATCAATTCTATTACTTATTTATCACGGAGTTCTACAATTTTCGACAATATCGACTTCCTTTAGGGAAATCTTGTAAATCCATACCGAATATTGTTGACTGAACACAAACATAAACCCTGATAAACACAATGACAACTTTGACGTTTGACAGATAATATTTTATTTTGAATCGCTAAATTTCAAATTGACCAATCATAGAGCAGCTTTACACTGTTGCCGATGTAATTTGTGACATAAGTTAAGTTCGCATTCAAATTTGCTGGTGCAACGCATTTGGGATATAAGGCATACTTACAATTAAGTAGCACTTTACTAATCAACAACTTAAGTTGCTTTGGAGAAACCGGGCATTAAAGTATTCAGCCAAATTAAGGGTTTATGATCAGTTTTCAATTTAAATTTATTTCCGTATAGATATTTGTGAAAGTGTTTGATTCCCCAAATAATTCTTTTTCAGTGGTGGAATAATTAATTTCGTGTTCATTTAGTGTCCTACTTGCGTATGGTATTGGTAAGTCCTTTCCGTCAGTGTTTTGTGAGAGTACCTCTCCTAATGCGTAATTTGAAGAATCAGTTGTTAAACGAAATTGTTTTGATAGATCTAGGAACTGTAATATGGGTGAATTTGAGAGTAATGCTTTACATTTCTCAAAACAGGAAACATATTCTTTGTCGTCAATATAAATTTTTGCCTTTTTCTCCAAACATCGTGTAAACGGTTTTGTTAGTATTGCGATATTTTGAATAAATTTGCGGTAATAACCGTGTAGGCTTAAAAATTGTTTAACCTCTTTTTGAGTTTTTGGGATAGTGAATTTTTTAATAATTTCGATTTTATCAGGATATGGAAAACAGTTTTGATATTATTTATGTGTTCCTGCAATGAAGTGCCTAAAATTATTATATCATCTAGATAGACAAAGCAAATTTTGTTTACAATATTATTCAAAACGAAATTCATCAGTCTCTGAAAAAAGTACTAGGGGCATTTTTTAAGCCAAACGGCATTCTGAGAAATTCCAAATGTCCCTGGTCGGTGGAGAACGCAGTTTTTTCGATTGAATCGGGATCTATTTCTATTTGGTGGAATCCGCTTTTTAAGTCAATGGTTGTAAAGTAGTTCGATTTTCCTAATTTGTCCAATATATCTGTAATATCGGGAATTGGAAATTTGTCGTCAATAGTTTTAGAATTTCATTTTCGGTAGTCGATGACTAATCTAAATTTTTCTTTGCCAGAAGCATCCTGTTTTTTGGTTACAATCCAAATTGGACTGCTCCACGGTGAATATGAATGTTTAATGATTTTTTGGTCTAATAATTTGTTTATTTGAGAATTTACCTCTTCTTTATAAATGTATGGGTACTTATAAGATCTTTGGTATACTGGTGTCTCATCGGTAGTTTTAATTTTATGTTTAATTTTTTTAGTAAAGGTCAAGTCTTGACTATCGGGTATAGTCAAGTCTTCGAATTCTTTTATTAATTTATTTAGCTCGGTTTTTTCAATGTCTTTAAGATGGTCAGTCCGTATATTTAATTTTTCGGATATTTCTTGAACATTCATTTCTAATTTATTTTTACGAAAATAATTGAAATTAAATTTGTGTTTACTTAGTAAACTTATTGTTTCATCAGGATAGTTTATTTTTTCGTTTAATAATTTTAAGCCTGAGTTACCTATTACAATATTAAAATCTTTATGAAATTCATAAATATAACATTTCAGTTTTTCATTAAATAATTCTATAAAGATGTAGTGGTTTCCATAAGAGGTAGCATTAGCTGTTTGAATTTCAAAATATTCGGGGAAAATTTTAAATTTATTTTTAATTTCCATGACAAATTTTTTGTTGATAAAATTTTCGGATGATCCCGTGTCGATTAAAACTCTACAATTTTTAAATTAAATAAAAGGTAGTTTTGAAGTATAATTTGCTAAGAATTCGAGTTTTCTAGAAGTTCTAAATAAAAATTTTCGTCACATTCTTCTGTTTCTTCTGGATTTTCAATAATTTCTATATCTTCTACATTTTCGAAATATTCAATTTCATTTTCATTGTTTGATTCTGTGGGGTTACCTAATATTTGTAAATCTTGTCGTTGTCTTTAATTGTGGTCTAAATGTTTTTGTACTAATACACATAGGTTGTGGGTAGTTTTGTCTTGGTGTTACCTGAATGGGTTGTTGTGAAAAATTTTTTGATTGAGGTTGTCTCAGTAGTAGGGATCTGTGTTGGTTTTGATTTTGGGAAAAGAATGTTTGTATTGAGGAGTTGGCGCATTTATTTTGGGCTTTTGTAAATTTTGTTTATTTATATGTGAGTGAAAATATTGAAAATCGTTTTTATTAAATTTTGTATCTCCGTCAGAGATTTCGGGTTTCTAGCCGCTAGTTGGCTTTTGTATGCAAATAATAATTATAAAAAAAATTCTAAGTTGTTTAACAACAATTATTAGTAAAATGTAATAAACTTACATTAATATTAATAGTAAATTCACGACGGCCAATTTCATGGTCTTGGTGGAGTGAATTTGGGGTGGTTCCTGATGTCCGCACAGGTGGTGGAGTCGTGATGTCTTCTGCGGGCGATCGCTGCTGATGACTTTCTCGGAATTAACGACGATATGATTAGCCTTTCCTCGTCGGAGGTTGTGTAGAGGGTCTTGTAGCCTGATGTACTTGTAGTTTTGGTTCCACTGCTTCGGAGTGTGAAATCTTCGACGAATTGATCTCACTAATAATTATTATAGTGAGATTTCGGACTTCTTTAGCACTCTGGGAACTTGATGGTTCGTAGATGCCACGTTTAACACTTGAAAGTGACGACTTAAACTCTTCAACGAATTAGAGATTCTAGTTTAGAAAATCTTCGGAGTTTGAAGCCTTTTGGGAATCCTACAGCGACTGCGCCAATTAAATCAGGGATCCGTAGGATTTGATTTTTAAAAATAATTTATATTTTATTTTAAAGTTTATTAATATTTATTTATTTAAACAAAGTACATTTATTTATCGAAACAAGATTTATCTCTAAGATGAGTTTCCACAAACTGAGATTCCTAGTGAATCTTATGTACCTACTAGGTTGACATCAGGTACCTGCTTATTCAGCTACGGAAAGTTACTAGCGGCTGATACAATAGTTATGCAATAAGGGTTGGGACCCTACATAAATTATATATATATATATATATATATATATATATATATATATATATATATATATATATATATATATATTTTGTTCTGTAGGAAATGCAATATTAGTTTTTTTATTTCCATGTAAGTTTTGACCTATTGATTTTACAGTGAAAGTGTAAATACAAAAGATGTTCATAATTAAAAGTTGCATCCAACGAGCCTTTATTTATTAATATTAAACTTTCTATTTACGAAATAAAAGTAAAATAAAATAAAATAAAAGTTTCTGACCTGTTTACAGAGTGCTGTGAGAACTAAAACAAATTTGACATATCAAAAAAATAAATACTTTAATTAATTATTATGAAGCGTATTTGTAAATTAGAATACTTTTTTGTATGAATAAAGAAAACAAATAGGGTTATTATTGTAACGATATTTATTTTATTACCTAAATTATTAGAATTAAGGGTAAATAAAACAATAGTAGATTTATTAATTAAAAGAACTTTTAAACAAACTTAAATGATCAAAAGGATTATCATTTACTGCCGAAAAGTATTCTAATCTATTATAAAATTTCCGGCGGTCGGAGCTTAATTACACTTGCGTAATATTATGATACTCTTCAATAATTACTTTTCGTAAATCTACAATATCATGAATTCGACGTATATAAACATTCTCCTTGAGATACGGACATAAAAAGAAATCGTACGGTGCTAAATCGGGCGAACCAACCATTCCTACCTATCCAACAATTTGGAAAACATTGGTCTAAATATAATTTAATGTCCCTACAACTATGAGCTGGGCATGCATCTTGTTGATACCATACGTTATTATTTTCGTTTGCAAATTCTTCTAGTTGTGGACCAATATCATTTTGTAACATATCCAAGAATTTGGTACTATTTAAATTAGTTTCTAAAAAATATGGTCCAATTATGACTGCCAAAAATTTCAGCCCTTACATTTAATTTTTCTGGATAGTGTGTGTGCGTTATATGTGGACTTTCTCGACTCCCATAATGAAAATTTTGAGTATTAGGTTCACCAAGTAATGTAAATGTGTTCGCTCACATCAGTAAAACAAATCCTTTTCAAAAAGTTTCTGTCTAAATTAGATTTTTTAGAGTTTCACAAAACACGCTTCTTGTAAATTTATCAGCTTCAAATATTTCTTGATGTTTCGAGTACTTGTATGATTTATACTTTTCCTTTTTTGACAATTGTTTATGGGCTGTCAAAAATTTCTTTCGCAATATTCTTGAACTAGTAATATCAGAAACAAAACAAAACATTTGTTGACTTAAGACGCTCATTAATAAACGTTTTTTGCACATTATTTGTTAAATTACTATTATTTTCGTTTTACTAAGATGACATCATGGATAATTTGTATCATGAGAAAAAAATTACAAATTATTAAATGGTTTTAATTGTCCCCTTGTAGTTTCCAGTTTTCCTTGTACCGTATAACTTATTTCTTATTACATGTAGATCATCTTTAATTTGTAAATACCTATTACAATATATAATAATTGTTTTTAAAATAAATATGTTACTGTTTTCTTTTCTTTGTATTACTTTGTATTAGTTCATAAATTAATAACTTTAATTTTTAATTGTTTCTTAATTAAATTTATTTTCTGGCTTTATATGAAACAGAAATGTAATGTGTTTGGTATTTAAAATTTCGTAATTTTTACCTCCCGCTACCCTTGATAAGGGTGGTAAGGGGATCGTGCTAAAAATTACATATCGAGATTTTCGTAAATAACCACGTTTTAAGGTCCCTAGAATCCAATTTTAACATTTTCACGATGATGTCTGTATGTGTGTATATGTGTGTGTATGTGTATATGTAGGGATTTTGTTTTCACTCTAACTCAAATACTATCATTCATAAAATTCTGAAACCTTGTATTTCCATCCCATTCTAATATGAAAAGAAGCTATTGGATTTTGGTGTAAATCGGATAACCGGAAATGGCACTTTACCTGAAGATCATAATGGTTTTTCTTCAAAAAATACCATTAAATGCCATTTTTTCGCATTTTATGTCTTATGAAAATTAAAGATTATTGAATTTTCTACAGGAATACATTAATACTTTTTCTATATATTTTACAGATAAATTTAAAAATTATTTTTTTTATTAGTCGCGAAGCCTAAAATAAACACAGTTCATATTTCAAATGAATGTAACTGACAGTAAATGTCACTGTCAAAAAACTAATCACTTCAAATTAATAATAGTGACATTTTAAAAAGAAAATAGTAAATAAAGCAATAGTTTTCTGCAATGGAACAGTTTGCAGCATTAGTAAATACGTAAGTATGTATTTAAATTAATAAAAATTCAATAGCGGGAGATTTTGTGTTGGCCACATCAGATTTTTCTCTATAACAGGCACCAATTATTTTTAAAATTTACTCCAGTATATATATATATATATATATATATATATATATATATATATATATATATATATATATATATATATATATATATGTTGGTGTGTTATTAAAATTACTAGAAAGCATTGAAAAGATTGAAGGAAAAATTTAACAAGCTCTATATCCAGCTTATTCAGCTAATACTAAGAACTTGAAATTGATATGTATAATGCAAGTATTTTAAACTGAATTTCTAGAACTTGGTCAAGTTCTTAAATTTGACAAAAAAAAATACAAATGTAAAAGAGGCTTTGTCATCCCTAAGGTATCGATTACAAAATAATATCGATAATTATCCACTGACAATATCGAACTAACGATAGTTTTATTCAAAATCATCCTTTGTTAATTAGATTTTCCTTTATCCTTAAGGCCTTTTTTACGATTTATTAAAGACTTTATCTTTACTGTAATACTATCAGTATTCGCTAAACTGAAAATCGAAAACCAATTAAATTTTTATTTAAAGTGTTAAAGTGAAGATAAATTTTATTAAGAAAACGGTCCTTAAAACGAATTTAACTATTCCATTTGAACTAGACTGCAAATTATTTGTTAATGTTCACTTTCTTTTAAATATCATATATTTCTTACGTGCAATCTTAATGTCTTTTTCAATATTAACACTATAATAATTGTTGCCAGGTTAAATTTGTTATGGACGACAAAACTACCCTATACGATCTTCTTGCTCTCAATCTGCATGAATATGAAGACGAAGTAAAGAATATTGTAGACAAATCAGTGAAAGAAATGTCAATGGAGAAAACTCTGAAAGAATTAAATGCAGTTTGGTCCACCATGGAATTTGATACTGACATGCACGAACGCACTAAAATAAAACTACTACGAGCTAGTGAAGAATTGATAGAGACATTAGAGGAAAATCAAGTGCAATTGCAAAACCTAATGACTTCTAAATTTATTGATTACTTTTTAGAAGAAGTTTCTTATTGGCAACATACACTTTCGGTTGCTGATCAAGTTATACAATCATTCTTTGAAGTTCAGCGTAAATGGATATACTTGGAATCTATATTCATTGGTTCCGAAGATATCAGGAGTCAGTTACCAGAAGACTCAAAAAGATTTGAAAGAGTTGATAGAGAATTTAAGGTAAATAAAAAGGGATAATCATATAAATACGCATAAAAGTAAAATTTGACAATTGAATATGGATATATTAATTTTCCTCAATCGTCTGGAAAATAAGTTTCTTGTAAATGTGAAATCTAAATTAGAAAAATCCTTGTTGGGGATGTTAACAAATATAAGATATTCAATAATTCAATAATTTTGATGTTCTTTGGAACGGGTTTGTAGGTTTCGAGATGTTTTGTGTTTTTTAATGGTTTGTATTTTGTGTATATGATTGTGGTAGGGTATTGAAATGTATTTATTGTTATTGAGTTTTGCATGTGTACAAATCTTACTGTTTATTAAATGTTTATCTTTATTTTTTTGGTATAGGTTTCTATTTTGTCTATAGGGAATTGGTTATTTAAAACTATTTGAAGTATATTAAAATATTCTATATTGATTACCTACTTATACAGGATACAAACTTTAAGAGCATTTAGCACTGATTAAAACAAGTAAAAAAGCTTAATCAACTGTAACAATCGCTACTGGGTTGCAACAGAAGTAGTGACGTTAACGATTTAAGTAGGGTTGTACTTACCCTGCTGTCTGTTACGTCAGCGGGTAAGTTGATAACTGCACTGGGTTGGTGACACAATTATTAATAAGTAATAATTTAGAAAATATTTATTAATAATAAAACAAAAGACAGAATTGCAGTCATAGGTTATAAAATAGTTAAACACAAAAGTAAATAAAAATAAATATTTGTATTAATAAAAACAAGTTAAATAATTAACAAAATAAATACAAACATATTTATATGATATTACAATTAACGAACGATATTTAGCAATGTATTTCTCATACCTAGGGGTAGACTACCCCTGAAGATCTAGAGTATCATCTTCAGTGGGGTTGATCGAATCGAAGACTATTGTTGACTGTCGTTGACTCTCTGACTGCTGACTGTCGACCGTTGACCAGGGCCGGCAACAACAGTGGTGCTCGCGGTCTCGAGCACCACACGTAAAGTCAAAAGGTGGTGCTCCGCACCACACGTTTAAGCCATAAGTTATTACAATTTTTTAAATAATATGCTGGGTTTATGCAGCATGTAATTTAAGAAATTAAATTGAGCCACTAAAATAAGAAACTAAACTAAAATAACGTCGTTTATGCAGTAAATTAAAATTCAGAATTTTATGTTTGACATTTAGTATAATCTAACTTTTATAGGTGAATTATATTTATATAGGATAGAAAAATGAAGGTAAACAATTTGTAGAATAAATCCAATTAGTAATTCGTCGCCCTTTGCTGCAGAAACTTTGTTATCATCGTACATTTTCATAGGTTAGTTGCGAAAATCTGTCATAAGTGCGCGAATGGCGCAGGCGCAAAACTAAGAAATTATAAAATTAAACTAAAAGTTGAAAATAACCAACTTCTTAATTTACTTTCATTAGTTTAATCAGTTCAGTTGCATAAACGTTGTCATTGATAACAATGGTTTCTACTTGTTTAGTTTAGATTTACAATTTTACAATTTTAATTTAGTTGCATGCGTAAACCCAGCATAGTGCATTCGACAATTTCGACATAAACATAACATAACCTGTCTAGCATTTTTATTATAATAGGCTCTGGTTTGCAACTTTGATACGTATAGCGCATGGCAGTAAGTATTTAATTCTTTTATTTTTTTCGTTGTTTTTATAGTTTACCTATATAGTGTTTTTGTATTTTGAATTTTAGTTGTAGGCAAAAACAAATGTAATGACTTCGACTGTGACTTTAATGCTGGGCTTATGCAGGCAACTAAATTAAAAGATTAAATTGTAAAACTAAAAGTAGAAACAATTGTTATCAATGACAACGTTTATGCAACTGAACTGAAAAATTAAACTAATGAAACTAAATTAAGAAGTTGGCTATTTTCAACTTTTAATTTAATTTTATAATTTCTTAGTTTATGACAGATTTTTGCATCTAAACTATGAAAATGTACGATGATAACAAAGTTTCTGCAGAAAAGAGCGACGAAATACTAATTACTTATTCAACAAATTGTTTACCTTTATTTTTTGATCTTATATAAATGTAATGTATCGCAATTTCACCTATAAAAGTAAAGATTATACGAAATGTCAAACATAAAATTCTGAACTTTAATTTCCTGGATAAACGACGTTATTTTAGTTTAGTTTCTTAATTTAGTGGCTCAGTTTAATTTCATAATTTACATGCTGCATAAACCCAGCATAAAAAAAGAACTTCGAAAAAATGTTCTGTGAACTGGCAATTTATTTTTGAACATGAAAGGGGAAAAAATTCATTTGCACATCCCTTGAAAAAATGTAGCTTTCAATTATAAGTCATTTGACCTTGAATGAAAAAAAATTCGCCTGCGGCGCATTTTCTTTTCTGGGTTAAATACCACCCAATTTTTAATGCACAAGCCATCACTAAACACCACACACTAAAATTAAAACTTGCCGGGCCTGCCGTTGACTCCTCCTCATTATATTTAACATTCTATTTATATAATATAAATAGAATGCAAAATTGCAATAATTTTGCTGAATGACAAGTGTAATACCCTCGCGTATAGCCAAAAAGGTTAATAACATTAAATTGACACAAATTGCAAATAATTTTGTTAAAACGAAATATTTCAACAAACCTGGTTTGCTACACAACATGGGTCTGATCTTTAACTGTTTCCGAGAAAGAGGCCATTTTGTATTAAAATAATAACAAAAACCTACAAAGATAATGATTGAACAAAATTTTATCTGTCAGTAAATAGAACATAAACAACAATATAATTTTAAATAAAGCATTTTTTCAATTTCTAATAGTTGAAGTTATTTGAAAATTAAATATTGACCAAGGTCGGCGCAACATTTGTCTTAATTAAAATAATTTGATATTTTTTTTTAAATATATAAACACATCTAATATGACTTCTAAAAGATGAACAAAAAGTCTCACTTAAGTCGTAACTTTTATAGTTTTTAAGATAGCAAAGATTAACTCCCTAAAAATTCACTTTTCACTGCCTTATATCTCGTAAACTTTTTTATTTATTTTGGTTAGTATTATATGTCATCATAATTTGTTACACTTGCTTTTTAACAACCTCTATATAAATATTTCTTTTCAGGATATTGTGTCCCAAATGACAGTCAATTTAAATGTTGTAAAAGCGACAAGCAAACCAAACTTATACGACAGGCTAGAAAGTGCATTGGTTGAATTGATTATTTGTGAAAAAGCTCTCAATGATTATCTTGAAACTAAAAGACTTGCATTTCCAAGATTTTACTTCGTGTCGTCTGCTGATTTGCTAGACATTTTATCTAACGGAAATCAACCAGAATTAGTACAAAGACATTTAACTAAACTATATGACTCTATTGCAAGACTTCGATTTACCCAAGAGGGTGGTAAAAATACGAAAAATGCTAAAGGTATGATATCAAAAGAGCATGATGAATACGTGCAATATATTGGTATATGTGACTGCAGTGGAAAAGTAGAAGTGTGGTTGAATCGCGTCACAGACTCAATGATAAAATCTCTACATCATTTATTTGGCGAAGCAGTTGCCTCATATGATGAAAAACCCCGTGAACAGTGGGTTTTTGACTGGCCAGCGCAGGTCGCTTTATGCGGCACTCAAATATGGTGGACTACTGAGGTGAATATAGCATTTTCTCGCCTTGAGGAAGGTTACGAAAATGCGTTAAAAGATTATCAGAAGAAACAAATTCAACAACTGAATGCACTGATTACTTTATTACTTGGTGACTTAACTCCTGGCGATCGCCAAAAAATTATGACTATCTGTACTATTGACGTGCATTCACGAGATGTTGTCGCCAAAATCATTGTTGCGAAAGTAGAAACGTCTAGTGCCTTTCAATGGCAAAGTCAACTTCGACACAGGTGGGATGAAGGGGTGAAAAACTGTTTTGGTAATATTTGTGATGCACAATTCTTATATCAGTATGAATATTTGGGAAATACCCCTAGACTAGTTATTACCCCTTTAACAGACAGATGTTATATAACATTAACTCAGTCATTACACTTGATAATGGGCGGCGCACCAGCTGGACCTGCTGGTACTGGTAAAACTGAAACTACTAAAGATTTGGGGAGAGCACTAGGAATAATGGTATATGTATTTAATTGCTCTGAGCAAATGGATTATAGGTCAATTGGTAATATTTATAAAGGTCTATCGCAAACTGGTGCTTGGGGATGTTTTGATGAGTTTAATAGAATATCTGTTGAAGTGTTGTCAGTCGTCGCCGTACAGGTAAAATAGAAATTATTTACATCACTAGGTATAATGGGCCATTCATATAATCATGCATTGATTGTTTCTGAAACGTAATGACAAATACCTTTTAATACTTTCTTATGGGTCCATTCATATTATCATACATCCTTCGTTTCCGGTATGGTTCGCCGCGATCCATCTCCGTGCTAGATTATTTGCGGGAATATTTGTCGATAACGCACAGTGTCGAAACCTGCCGGGTCGAACAACAATGTGTAAAATAGTTTTTCAGTATGATACGGACTGTTAATGTACTGTACAATTAATTTATAGAATTGATATCTTTTAACAACTCTGATATTGTGACAAATGAAAATATTGTAAAAACTATTTTTCATCAGCCATTAGTTCTTTGTATAGACTTCTCCTACCTAGAATTTTTATCAAATCATTTTGAATGGAAAATATGCTTCACTATTTCAAATATTCTCCTCTTCTTCTAATAAATGATTCGTCATCTGGTGATATGAAAACTCGCATAAATGTCATGCAGGTCACGCTACGTTTTGGAGACGGTCGATACATGTTGATATAATAGCTATTTATGTAATAAGTTGCGAAATGATAGTGTTTTAGGCACGCGACGTAAAATTTGTACGCACGAGCGTAAGCGGTGCCACAACACGTCAAGTGCCAAAACACAATTTCGCAATGTATTACATAAAATATTTTTTATAATATCGTTTTAAAGCAGATCATTTATTTTCAAATATCAACATTTTGAATTTTTCAAAATTAAAAAGTAGGCAGATATCAGGTTCATCTATTCGTTAAGCACTAGTGCTTAAAAGTAACATTTTACGCATTAATCTGTCACTTTTACGCATTAAACTGTCACTTTTACGCTTTCAACTGTCATTTTTAGGCACTAAGGGTTAAAAGTATTTTATGTAACACCGAAAATGACAATCAAAAAGTTGTTATAAAACGCTAGTATAAAAATGGATTTTAAATCATCTCATAAAAACTTTAAAACATATTTTGGCTTCTATAAAACTAAGTTATGTAGCAATCGGTGGTGCAGCAAGTGCGATGGACACGAGTTTATATGCCAAGAGGGTACCATGGGATACAAGCGTACAATATAGCCATGTTAAAAATTTTGTTTCAAAATCATAAGTTATTTACGATACAAGTACGTAAAGCTAGTCTTTAGTCACGAATGGCCAGATTAAAATACGAGCGAGCTGAGAGTTTTAAGACCCGTGAGTGATGCTTTACATAAGTGACGCGTACAATATTTTATCTTCGATAGAATCTATTAACCAAATAAATATAAAAAAAATCTTTTATTTATTAATTAGGATCACAATATTAAATGAGAGAAATTTACCATAACAAAATATTAACCTTGATTTTGCATATTTACCGTCTTTAAAAATTTTAATAAAAAATAATAACATGATTCTACCTAATTTACTGACCTATATATACAGGTAATAAGAAAACACAGTGTATTGCTAATAAAATTAAAGTAATATTGAATCTGTATCTGGATAATCACAAGGACAAGTAAAAATGTTTGAATCAATATTCAATTAACACACCATACATAGCACCTACATATCGGGTGTATACTTAAAATCTGTTGTACCTATATAAACTGATATTTTATTATTTTGCTCTAGTTACCTATTAATTTTAGAGGTAGGTTCAAATACATAACTTGTTCAGAATAGCTGTTTAAATGACTATAAAATATGATATGATTCGCTATTTACTGGGCCCATGGCACTCTAAAATATACAATGAGACGAATATTGCGTCTTTTACGTCAAATAATATAAATTCTCATTGAACAAGATTTATAATACATATTTACAACTTTCCTCTAAAATTAGTACGTAAAGAACTATAGGAAAATAATAATACTGTGTATCCTACATAACATAAATATATTGATAATAAATAAAACAAATTGATAATTCAATACGGTTTCTGGATCTATTATATATATAGTGACGTTGTCTCAATATTTTCACTGGAAAATCCAACACGCCGTCGTCCATGGAGCATCACCGTCCACATTGGGGCCGCATCACAGCGTATACCCATTTTTCTAGACGCAGCTGTGACACAGAAACAGAACTCGTCAGTTTAAATTGTTCTTACAGAGCACATAACCTTACCAGCAGCACGTGGTCAGCACGCGGTAACGGCCAACGACATATCCTCCAATTTTCATCGTCTCACCATCATCCAAGGGTTTTCATGGCTGGCATTCTCTTTATACATCACACGGCTATCATAAAAGCAACCTTTCACATCAATTTGACAAGTGGGACACGAATTCCAGACCTGTCAAGACGGCAGCGCCAAACCCAGAAGGAATAATCTATAACTTGAGATATTTGTTAATTTCTATTTTATTGGAATATTATTTTATATATTTTACCTATTAGAATAGAACAAGAAAAACTGAATTTTTACATTTTCACTTGCGTATAGAATTTACTAGAAAATATTTTAATAGCCAAGCCTCAAGACCAATAGAAAGCCATGTCTTTTCTCTTACTCGGCCAATCAAATACGAGTAAAGCCTCTTCTATGTAAACCGCGCGTTCGAACCAGAGTTGCTAAAGTCCGGCTATAAACGGTGAAGCACCAGTCTCAGAAGGAGATTCTGTTTCTGGCTAGCCGTTCTAGCCAGCTCCAGAATCCAGAAGACCTCCTGTAGCTGTTCTATAGAATACAGCCACAAAGCGTCGCTGTTCGACGAGTCTCAAGTTTCACCGAGTGAATATTATTCCACGTTTGTTGTCTTGAGAGTAAATAATATATCACGATGCTACGTTTCAAAGAGTAAATATTTCACGTACTAAGTTTCACAGGATTTCACGTACTAAGTATCACGGAGTAAATATTTCAAGTACAAGTTCTCAGAGTCACAATTAACTACACAAGATAACGCAACAGGACGAACAACCTTTCAAAATCAGGAAAAAGAACTGAATTCCGTCAATATCAAGAAGCAGCTACTACAGCAGGATTACTGGTTTTGAAGGAAACAAATACACAACAGTGCCTGTTCTGCGATCAACGTCATGATAGCCGTCATTGCGAAACAGCTAGAAGTATGACTATGGATGGATGGTTTGAAACTGTAAAGAATAAACGTGGTTGTTTTAAATGTTTGAAAATTAGCCATAGTTACAAGAAATGTAATTCAGAAAAATGTTCTCGGTGTAAAAAAGGACATTGCTTATTAATGTGTAGAAACTTTGCTAGTAATGATAAAAACGAACAACATGACATAGACACGAGTCAAACTTCTTTCAATGAAACTAGTCTTGCTAATACATTTTCAAAATCAGTTATTATGCATGGTCCTAACGGAAATAAAATTGTAAAAGCAGTAATAGACACAGGTTCTCATAGATCATATGTTTTAGACAAAACTGCAAAGGAACTTGGATATAGTATTATCGCTGAACAAACCATGGTCCACCTGTTGTTTGTAGGAGCTAAATCCAAGCCACGTAATCATGAAGCTTGCAGAATACATATTAGTCACATGAATGGTAAATATAAATGTGATTACCTGGCCTTCAAAGAGGAAATTATTTGTCAAAATATTCCGAATTCGAAGTACGAGTCTTTAACAGATATTTTGAAAAAGAAGAATATTGAACTATCAGATTATGAGGAATGTTCTGATGTTATCTCTTCTCATCGGTTCAGATGTTTCTGGAAAATTGTTTACTGGAAAAGTTGTTCAATTAGAGAATGGTTTGACAGCTATAGAGACCAAGTTAGGATGGACGTTTCTGGGAAAAGATTTTCTCGATAATTCAAATACAGATACTGCCATGATGATAATGAGTATGTTTACAAAAGATGTCAGTATTGTTGATTTGTGGAGTCTTGACACGATAGGTATCAAGGATCCTATAGAAACTGCATCTATAACTGAACATAATGATAAAGTAAAATCAAATTTTAATGACACAACTGTAATTAATGATGAAGGTTGATATGAGATATTATTACCATCCACCTCTACAAGATAATAAACTTATAGCTGTAAAAAGATTAATGAATGTTACCAAAAGGTTACAAAATGAAATTTTGCAAGATGATTATAGTGCAGTATTTGAGAACTGGATACAGTTGGGCATAATTAAAAAGGTCCCAGCAAATGAAATTGAAAGTATAGGTTTTTATCTTCCTCATAGACATGTGATAAAAGAAGGAAGCACTACATGAATAAGACCAGTCTTTGACGCGTCAGTCAAAAGTAAAAATTCCCCTCCATTGAATCAATGCCTAGAAACTGGATCAAATCTAATAGAACTTATTCCAAGAATGTTTCATCGGTTCCGAGAAAAAATATTTGGAGTTACAGCAGATATCACAAAGGCATTTTCGCAAGTCAGTGTTGCACCATCAGACAGAGATGTTTTGAGATATCTCTGGTTCAATGACAAGAAAGAAATGGTGACTTATCAGCCTCGTCGATGTTGATGTTTCAAGTAGCCCTTTTCTACTGAGTGCGGCCATTGAATTTCATTTAATGCGAGCACTAGACTACACCATTTCAGCGGCGAAGAGATATGTTTATGAACATTTGTTAAAATCTTTCTACGTTGATGACTGCACAACAAATCTAGATACTATTAATGACGTAATTGTTTTTCAGAAAGAAGCTACTTCAGTTATATTAGTCGCAAATTTCGAGTTAAGAGGATGGAATTACACAACAATGTCGAATTAAACCACACCAACACCAGTTCTGGGTCTAGTCTGAGATACCGAGGACGACACATTATCCTTGACCAAGTTCGTTACACCTGTAGACGCTGACAAAATTACGAAAAGAAATGTTCTGTCTTTCGTACAAAAGGTTTACGATCCACTGGGTTGTGTCTCTCCTGTTTTATTGAAGCCTAAACTAATCCTCCAAAAGTTTTGGACACAAGATTTGGACTGGGATTCAGAAGTAGATCCAGAAAGTAAGAAAGAATTTATAGAGTGGCAACAAGAATTACATTTATTAAGAATTTCGAAAATTCCTCGCCATATTTTTTGCACTAATAATAAGAAAATGACACTCCATTGTTTTGTTGATGCAAGCAAAGATGCGTACGCAGCAATTATATACGCACGATTTGAATCTGAAAATGGAATAAAGGTAAATTTAATAGAAGCTAAATCAAGAATATCCCCGAAAAGTAAGAGGATCATTCCTCGTTTAGAACTTCTTGCTGCAACAATTGGAGCTAGATTAATGTTTTTTTTTTTGAGAAATCTGCTAAGGTAGATACAACTAAAAGTATTGTAATATTTTATTGACAAAATAAATGCATGACGGACGGGAAGCAGTGATAGCACATTTCAGTAAAATTTTGTCCAGGCGAGAAAGAAATTATTGTGTTACACGTCGTGAGTTGTTGGCTGTTGTGAAGACTTTGAAACACCTTCATCAATATCTTTATGGGCAACAGTTCATACTGCGAACAGACCACGCGGCATTAAAATGGTTGTTAAATTTCAAGAATCCAGAAGGATAAGTTGCTCGTTGGTTACAAAAGCTTCAAGAATACAAATGGTTGGAATTTGAAAAATCTGCGAGCTCATCAGCTGGCTGATGTTGACCTTGGCCAAGTACTTACAGACGTCGAGCTTGAGAAACGCCCAGCATGGAAGGATATTGCCCAACGAAGTGTACCGTATGAAAGTTACTGGGCGCAATGCAACTCACTTATTGTTGACAAAGGCGTGCTGAAACGGCGGTGGGAGTCTCCGGATGGGAAAACTATTCGATTACAAATAGTTTTGCCAAAAGTTAAAATAAATGAGGTCCTAAATGAGATACATGGTGGCGCATCTGGCGGACATCTAGGTGTGACTAAAACTATCTCTAAAATAAGAAAAAGATTTTATTGGTGAAAAGTACGTTATGACGTTCAATCATGGTGTAAAAAATGTGACACCTGCGCCGCCAGTAAAGGACCAAAAAAGAGAAGTCGAGGCAAACTTCAACAATATAATGTAGGAGCACCGTTTGTGCGAATTGCTGTGGATATTCTTGGACCATTCCCATGTACCACACGAGGAAATAAATATATTCTTGTAGCAATGGACTCTTTTACAAAGTGGCCTGCATTATTTGCTATACCAGTTTAAGAAGCTTCGACTGTTGCAGAAGTTCTGGTTTCAGAAATGTTTTCTCGTTTCGGAGTACCAATGGAACTTCATTCTGACCAGGGTAGAAACTTTGAGGCACAATTATTTCAAGAAGTTTGTCTGTTGTTTGGAATTTAAAAAAAATCGTACTACACTTCTTCATCCCCAATCAGATGGTATGGTAGAGAGGTTCAATAAAACATTGCAAGAATATCTTCGAAAAGTGGTCGGTCCAAATCAAACATGCTGGGATCGTCATCTGCCGCTTTTTTGAATGGCCTACAGCTCGGCAATACATAGTAGCACCAACACGACACCAGCAAGTCTTGTTTTCGGCAGAGAACTACGTCTTCCTTGTGATCTTTTATTTGATATACCTCCAGATAAACCCAAATCTAGAAATGATTACATAGAAGAGTTAGAGAAGCGACTCATTTTGGCACATAATGCTGCACGCCAGAGTCTAGCAGTTGCTAGTGGGGAAATAAAGACATGTTACGATTTCCATTGTAACTCATATGGATTTCATGAAGGTGATGCTGTGTGGCTGTACAACCCAACACGAGTGAAAGGAAAATCTCCAAAACTTCAGCAGGCCTGGGAGGGGCCGTATAAGATAGTTACGCGAATTAATGACGTTGTATATCGCACAGGTGATATCGTTATCCATCGCAGCCATACTCCTAGTTATTGGTATGTAAAGCTATCTTACTTCTGAAACCAAATAAAATATTTTATTAACACAATAAATGCATGACACAAACGATATCAAATATATTTAATTTAATATATTTTATATTTAATAACTGACATTACACATCGAAAACATATATATCACCTGTCATTCCTCGGCACACTTCATCACAGTCTTGACGATTTGAACCTGGCAACCTTAATCCTGCAGATTTACCAACGAGAGGTTGCAGTGCAAGAAGTCTTCTAGAATCAAAGTGGTGGAAAGGTCCTGTCTGGCTTAAATCATCCCCAGACATGTGGCCGCAGGTTGAAGAACCAATAAATGAAGATTCAGTAAATGCTGAATTACGCAAAACACCTTTGAAATGTAAGATACAAACAAATGTAATCGCTGTTGTAACCATGGATAACGCAAATGAGAATTGCGAAAAAGAAATTCCACGGTACTTACAAATATTTTCAGATTACATTAAGAATGTGCGTATGGTAGCCTGGATGAACAGATTTATCAAGAATTGTAAGCGATCTTCTGTATTAAAGAATGAATGTTTAACTGCAAAAGAATTTAGCGAAGCCGAATTAATTTTATGCAGATTATGTCAAAAGGAGACTTCCAAAGGAGAAGATGATATTCGTCTAGAATCACTAACTGTGGTCATGAACGAAGACAGTAATTATAAATTGTCAAGATGATTTGGGTTTTAGATGTCTAATTATTTTAGATGGAAAACATGTACTCACGGTGAAAATGATAGAATATGAATACGTAAAATTAAATCATGCTAATGAAAAATTTTGGATTCTTCAAAGTCGACGAGCTGTACGGTCAATAGTTAACAAATGTATTACATTCAGAAGGATTGTTGCAAAAGAAATGAAAGTGCTACCAGCAAATCTCCCGGAAAATAGAGTGAGGGACGCTGCTGTTTTTGAGATTGTAGATATTGACTACTCGGGCCCTCTCTTTTTATCTACTGGAAATAAGGCATATGTATGTCTATTTACATGTGCAGTCTACCATGCTGTACATTTGGAATAAGCCACGTCATTATCAACTAAAGAGTTTCTATGTTTCTACGAGACATCAAAGATGATCGTGTCTTTGATTTGGATTTAATTAACAACAATAAATTTGCCAAAAGACTACGTTACCAACAACGACTGAGAGAAGAATTGAGGAAACGTTTTCGCATTGAATATTTAGGATAATTGATGAGACATAATAAATACACTCAAAATTATCCTACTGTGTCATTTGGAGACATCGTATTGTTAGGAAATGAGATTCAAAAGTGTCTAGATTGGCCATTGGCACAAATTAAAGAAATTTTGCCAGGCAAAGACGTTAATGTACAAGTTGTCAAATTAATTACATACGACGAACGGAGATCTGATTCTACCAGTACAACGATTAATACCATTAGAAGTTGGAACACATGAAGAATTATCATAAATCGTTGAATAATCGGAAAATTGAAGAACATGAGGTTACATCGCTAGACAAGAAAGAATCCTGTCCACTCAATGATTTTAAAATCAATTTAGGAAAAGTTTGAGTCGCTCTACAAAAGAAAAATGGCGTAACTCAAGGTGGGGAGTATGTATGGAAAACCGGTATCATTTTAAAATGTCAAATGTTATATTGTCAAATGTCATAATATTAGAAAGAAATATTGTAGATACCCGATATACGTCAGAAACATATCAGTTTTTGAAAAAGTCACTTGTTTTTGAGGTATATATGTTTCATGATTGTAAATTTGTTGTGTTTTTGTAATACATTTATATATATACAGGGTGTCTCTTAAATACGGGGACATGGCTTAACCACTGATTCCTGAGGCTAAAATAAGACGATTTAACTAAACTTGCTTCTACAGGAAAGTGTACCATTTAGCCAGAATTCTGCATCAAAGTTCTTCGAAAAAAAATTAATTTTGCTTATAATAACAGAACGCTTTATACGATTTGGATGAAATTTGGTATGACACTTCATATGATTATAAGTCTTTAAGGTGATACTTGTTATTATTAGTGAACCACTAGTGTATGAAACCTAGGTGTCCCAACATTGATTAGACCGTAACTTTTTAATGTCCACGCCGATAACATAAAATATTTTTTCTTTCAGAAAGATACTCTGTGTTTATTTTATGATGTCTGTTACGGTTCAGACAGAAAAAAATAAAACCTGAGTGACTGCATCGTGAATTTTTTAAAAATAAATTTAATCTAGCAATCTATCCAAATGTCAAACAACGAATTTCTAATGACAGTAACAATTGTTTATGGGTTGTCAAAAAATTCCTTCGCAATATTCAGGAAATAGTAACATCCGTTTGTTCGGCCTAATAGTATTTTACTACCATTATTATAAATAACACGAATAAATATGTTAACTTACTCCTAAACAAGTTGAGAAGATTGACAAGTCGTTATTGTCATTAAAAATTAATTGTTTTATTTTTTCTGTCTGAACCGTAACCTTGTAATTTCCTTCCATTTTTGTACCAAATTCTTCCCATGATTTCTTCTTTGCTGTTATTATTAGATTTTCACTCTTGTCCTTTATTGTTTATATACTTGATAGTCTTTATTCTTTTTCGAGTTGAGATATGTTTTCCATTTGTCTTTTTTGATTTTGATTTCCTGTTTTATTTCATCGTTCCACCAGTATGTTTGCTTCTTGTATGTTGTCAATTTGTTAGTTCCGCAGGCTTTTTCTGCTGCTTTCAGTAGTGTATTTTTAAATATTTTCCACATTTCTTCTATGCCATCTATTTTCGGGTCTTTGATATTTTCTAAGATTTCTCGTATGTTTCTTTGATATTCTTCTTTGACTTGTGGCTCTTTTAGTTTATACACTTTGATGGTACTTTATTTTCTTATCAATACTTTTTGGTGTATGTTCTTTGTCTGTGTTGTTGATATGTATCTTGGCTTTTACGAGGAAGTGGTCGCTTCCTATTTCGTATCCACGCATTGTCCTCACATCTTTTATTTTTCTTAAATAAATAAATAAATAAATATATCATCACGGCATATAACCCATTCCTGGGTGTGCCAGTATCTACAACACATGTAGACATCGGTAATGATGACGATATATTTTACCGTGTGGGCGCTTACCAGGCGTCACCTCACGGGCACTCAAAGCTGGTGTGGAGAGAGCACCACAGGGGTCACTTTTGTGCTATTTAAAATTGGAAATATTTGGCGTCGGTCGGGATCGAACCCGGTTCCCCCACGGGACTCCATTTTCTTCTGTATGCTTTATTTATAAGTATGTAATCTATAATAGATTTTTCGTTCCTCGAAGGTTCGTATCTTGTATATTTGTGTATGTCCTTTAAATATTGTATTCATTATTACAAGATCATTGATAATGCAAAAATCTATTATTCTTCTTCCGTTGTTATTTATATGCACTTCACCATGTGGTCCCATTATGTTTTCTAAGCCCTTGCAATTATTACCCACTCTTCCATTGAAGTCTCCAAGTATGCAGATAGGCTCGTCAAGAGGTTCAATTATATTTTGTAATTTATCCCAAAAGAGATCTTTGTCCTGTGTAGTATCGTTTTCGTTTGGTCCATATACTATTATTAAATTTAGGTTTATCTGGTTCTCTATTTCTATTCTTACCGTTAGGATTCTTTCAGAGTGACACTTCCAATCATTTATCATCTGTGACATATTATTTTTGATTATACATCCCACTCCCCCTTTGCTTCTTTCATTTAAACTCCACTATAAATTAAAACATTATTGTTACTGAATTTTACTATGCCGTTCCTTTTTTTTTTTAGTTTCAAATTCCCCTTCTAATTCTATTTCTTTCCCATTCAAGCTTCTAATATTCCATGTTCCTATCTCAAATTTCCTTTTTCTTTGCGTAGTCGTATGTTGCTTATCTCTTTGTTTATTTATCAATTTTTTGGAGTATTTTCTTTTTGTCCCTGGTCTGTCTGCATCGTGGTGACTTCCTGAATCCCGTTGATTTCATTTATCCAGATAAATTTTTTGTCATTTATAAATATTTTCTGATATCCAACTTTTGCATTTTCGTTTCTTGCTCTTGCGTCTTTTGCAAGAATTCGTAATGGTTGTCGATATATACTGGCGTTTCTTTCCCTTTTAATTTATACTTATTTGTCATTACTGACATTTTATCGTTCCAGGAATTCCATTCTAAAATGTATAGTGTGCTCCTATTAGTTTTTATTTTATACGCGTTTTTAATCTTTGCATTTATTTTCAACTCTTTGTTTATATATTCTTCTATTTCTTTTGTGATGTTGTCGGTCTTTGGTAGAAATCCTTTTATTATGGTATTGTTTCTCCTTTTGTGTTTTTCTTGTTTTTCGAATTTATTTTCCAATATATTTACTTTCCGTCTTAAATCTTCCTTTTCTTGTTCCCATTTTTCTTCTTTAATTTTTAAATCTTCTCACAATTTCTTTATTTCTTTGTTTGTATTTTGTATTCCAGTTACAAGTTGTACTAAAATATTTTTGATTTCTTCCAACTCCATGTCGTTAATTTTTTCTTCTATTTTATTAATTTTCTTTATTCTATCGTTTGCCTCCTCCTGGGAATTTATTTTTCTCCTTTTCAATAATTCTTTGTTGGGATTTGTGTTTTGCATTTGTTTGTTGTCTAGTTCAATTTTCCAAGTACTCTACTGGTAGCTGTTTGTTATCGCACGTTTAATTAACACAATTTGTTAAGTCCACGTTTGTTTATTTTTAATTCCTTTTTGGGAATTTTTTACACCCATGACCCGAACTATAGTGTTTACTACACGCTTAATTAACACAGTTAGTTAAGACCACGTTTTACGTATTTTAAAATTGGTTTTGTGGTTTGTTATCGCTCGATTAATTAACACAAATTGTTAAGATCAGGTTCTATTTATTTAAATATTATTTATGCACTTATTTTAAACACACTTCTATGTTATTTGTACTCCCGTGACCCAAAAACTACGGTATTTCACGTTTAATTTCGAGTTAGAATATCGGTAGCTAAGATCACGTCCGCACTCTTTGCCGGCTTACTCGCGTCTCTAATACATTTATTTAATAATTAAAACCAGAGTTTTTCAAGATCTGTGTTCCATTTTGTTTATTGTTTAGTTTCACATTTAACGATAGCAACATATTTATTACTATGGTATTTTGAAATAAATAATGTAGAAAATTACTCACTCCGTGAGAGAATAATTGAGAAATTTACATATTAACAGCTGTCATACATGGCTGACGAAACGAGAAAAAGTTAGTGGTTGTTAATTGGATTTACATTCAGAGATGTTGCTTGTGCTTCTAATTAAATATTGTTGTAGAGGATCGAAGATCCACATTATTACCATCTTGCTTTCAAACAATAACAGACAATAATTATTAAAGAATTTTTTTCTTAATAACAATATAACAAACTCATATTTATTTCAATGACTGAAATTTAAAATAGCATTTCAAATGAAATAGATAATAAATCATCATTACTGATATCTGTGTACACAGTAGTGTAGTAGGTATCTCTGTGGATGTACATATTTATTTATTTATTAATGATTTATAATTCTATGAACGAAAACATAAAGATGATTTAAGAAGTTTTTAAGAAAGTGTTGGATAAAACGTTTTATTACACTCGTGTGGAATGCATATTAAACACTAAAGAAAATTAGCCACTTGCACTGCAGGCATTGTGGCTAAACTTTTTCTTTCATGACTATTATATTACATTCCACAGTAGTACCAATAATAAATGACTATTAATTAGAAATCATTATCAAATTTTATTTTATTTATATAAATTTATTTTTTAGGTTAAAACTATACAAGATGCTATTAAAACAAAAAAGGTTGTATTTAATTTCTTGGGCGGAGAAATTAAATTAATTCCAACAGTTGGATTATTCATTACTATGAATCCTGGGTATGCTGGAAGAACAGAATTACCAGAAAATTTAAAAGCATTGTTTAGACCTTGCGCTATGGTTGTTCCTGATTTTGAATTAATTTGCGAAATTATGTTAGTTGCTGAGGGTTTCCAGGAAGCTCGATTATTAGCTCGAAAATTCATTACCCTTTACACATTATGTAGAGAATTATTGTCAAAACAAGACCATTATGACTGGGGTTTGAGGGCTATTAAATCTGTTTTGGTTGTTGCTGGTTCTTTGAAAGTACGTAAATATACATATATTCGTATTAATAGGCCAATTCTGAACAAATCTAAGTCTTACAGATCTGTAAATACATAAACAAAAAAAAAAAAAAATACAAAAATATATCTATTTTTGTTGATTATTATTAAATTATACATAAGAGTGGCAGCTTTCGTTGCAATTTTGTTCATTATTTACAGTTTTACAGATCTGTAACACTTAGTAGCTTTACTATAGTTTTATTAAGAGGGGGTTTGAATGAAGAGGGTTGCATAAGCAAAAAAAAACATTTTTTGTACGTGTTCCCTCGAAATTGTGATAAAAAGTAATGAATATTTATTAAAATTTTGTAAATTATATTATTATGTTTGTGTCCTGAAAACATTTTGGTTGAAAAAATACAACGGATATGAAAAAAAAAATCATTTTCGGTTTATAACTTGAAATGCGTAGACCAAATTATATTCAGGACACAATTTATTAAAAACCATAAACAAATATATAAATTTTATAAAAGTGTATGCAATAGGTTTTTAAAACGACGCGTACGAAAAATTTACCAAAACAGGTTCATTTGACTGCCGCGGCACTTAAAAATAGTTCGAGTATTATGTTACAGATGTCAGCACTAGAAATGGCGGTAATGCAGTTCGGAAAGTAAACATTGAAGTTCTACCAGTTCTACCTGACTAAAAATATATAAGCATGACATTTTTGTAATTTGATTTACAATCTTTTCTTACTGCTGCTATTTCCATGAATGATTTCTTAGAGTAAATAAATGTAAGCTAAAATTGCAAGATCAGAAATTGGTCTCGAAATGTTCTATTGTGAAGAAATAAAAACATATATTATTAACAATTAGTGATTTTTAGTAAAAGTATTGTTTCACTAAATACAAGAAATCAACTAATAACAAGAAACAATATATTTTAAGGCAATTGAAATTTGTTTTCATGGTATCAGCTCTTACATGGTGAAACTTCATTCTTGAATTTGTATGTTAAATAAACACTCAGTATTTTTTAGTTTTACAAAAATATTTATATTACGATGGCTATAGTTTCGCTACCACAGTAACATCATCATAAATAAAGTTTAAAGTTGAGTAGTTTTTCAATCAGTTAGTAAATGATATGTAATCAAAAGGTATAATTATTGATTATAGAATAATTATTTTTTCTCCCTCAAAGTTTTAGCTTCCAAAATGTATTCCGTGTCTTTACATTTTTTATTTTGAAATCTATTCCCGAAAACATTTTCCGGCAATATGCAATTTAAATAAAACATTATCAGATCAATATTAATATAACAATATAAACTTAAAAACTTATTTACTTATAATTACGAATAAATGTAAAGAAAATACTGAAACTAATATATATGAAATAAAAATAATAATAATAATAAATAATTGAAATTATTTACAAAAAAAGTTTAAAGTTAAGTAGTTTTTCACTCAGTTAGTAAATGATATTATTTCATTGTACGAGGTTCCTAAATGCCAGAGATTCTTCCTATTCATTAGCAAGATTGGCGGTATTTCTTATGGATATATGCATTTTAAATATTTAATTAATAAAACAATAAGAAAAATTAAATGTACTTTCCAGAAAAAGCTTTGAGAATGTCACTAAAACTGTTGATTTTTAACACTGACATTTATTTGTCATTTACAAACTATGTTACAAACATTTGAATTTGTCAACTGGTTACCTTGGTGTAGTTTAGCCTGTGCGATTTATTACATCCGATTATATTGTGTAACATACAATTGCAAAAATAATACTTTGAAGATTTTTGAAGAAACTGCTACTTTCGGTTGTCCAATTGTTACCAAAACCTTTTCCGCTCTTCCCATTAATGTCAGATTAAGGAATACATAGTTAAATTGGTTTTCAGTCATAGTATTTGAGAAACCTTCTCTACAACGTCCACATCCTCACACACACGCACACATACATACATACACACACACACATACACATGCATCATTGTAAAAATGTTAAAATCGGATTCTAGTGACCTTAAAACGTGCTTATTCATTAAAATCTGGATATGCGATTTTTAGCATGAATCCAATACCTTTCTTATCGAGAGGTAAAAATCATTCTATCACTTTCTTTAATTTTTCATATTTATCATATTATCAATATTATCCCGTATATTCTATATTATACGTCTTTCAGTGTTATATTTGATTAATATGTAAGATTCACTTTTCGGCTGGTTGTCGCTGGTTAGGAATGCAGGCAGAAAGCACTTGACTTTCCAAAGTATAAACACATTCCTAGTAAAATAAACAACGCTCGATCCCTCCAACCCTTGGAGGTTGGGTGACTGGGTCAGTTGTGTTGTGACCAGTGTACTATGCAGATGTGTGTAAGTGTCAATAAGACGAGCAGTTTGCTGTAATGAAAGGTGAGTGAGTTAGAGCTCACAGTCATTCTAATTATTGAACAGGTATGATGATTTGATTGATATGCTTATACACTGTTTGTGTATTTGATATGCATGGTATATGTGAAGTATACATTTGTATTATTTGTTTGTGGCCACAACGTGTAGTTATATCCTAATATCCGAAGGGTTGTCTGGGACAACCCTGGGTCCATAGAGCCTCGTGCTCTGAAGGTGGCTAGGGTACATAGTGGAGAAACACCAAGTGGGTCAGGGACCCACAGGCCTCTGGGAGGTCGAACTCTGGGAGTTCAACATGTCTGGGACATGTGTTGGTGGCTATGGTACCGCTAGTGACACTAAATGAGAGGCTACGATCCACGAGAACGTCTGGGACGTTAAGGATAAACCTGGGGTTTATTATAGGTCTGGGACCTATGTGCGATCGTGAGCTAAACTCTCATGATGGGTCTGGGACCCATGGCCTCTTGGAGGTCGAGCTCTGGGAGCTCAACATGTCTGGGACATGCGTGGCGACGGTACCGCTAGTGGCTTAAAGTGACAATTCACAAGAGCCGTATTCCAGCAGATTGTCCCTGCACTAGGTGCATACTTTGGCGGATAGGGGTACCGGAACCCACGAGGTGCTAGGCCGCATTTAATATGCGGGGCGCCTGCCCAAGTCTGGGACTTGGGAGTAACCTTATTCCTGCCCCCCCTCCTCTCTATCTTATTAGATGATAATGCACGCCTGTATTAATTGTTGTAATTAGAATGACAACGTGTATTTATAACACTTAGGGAAACGCGTCCTAGAGGAGCTGTCCGATGATGACGAGCTCGTGTGCGTGTGAAGAAGAGGACGCCGATAACAGGTCAATAGAAATGTGAAATGTATATTATATTAATGCATGTATTATCGCCCATATATACCTGACAATACATAGTTCTGTAGTAAGTAGCCCAACTCTACATGCAATGAGCTTTAATAGTTCTGACTATCAAGGAAAGAAAAGATTATAGTATAATACAATATGTTTATATCATATCTCGGTTCTATATTCAAGTTAAATAGTAATTGAGAAAAATTAATTAATCAAAAACCTACCTACATACTTTTTTTATATCTTTTATCTCAGAAGTGGGATCTGAATCAATTGAGTATTGTTTAAACAAAATAAAACATATTTTGTTATTGAAAAATATACATTTCACAAACTTTGTCTGTACGGCGTCGTCTGCATATGTTGTTTATTTTTCATTCTTCTAGGAATGTATAATGTTCTATGCCTGTTAAAAAGTTTACACCCAGTGACATTTTGGGATCATAAATCTGTAGGGAAAACCCATCGGCTACATAGTCCGTTGCATCGTTTGGGCGGAGTAATAAATTAGTTAAAAATGTCAACTCTCAAGTGGTACTCGACTCAGTTATTTGGGTTCGAGCGGAACTAATACATAATGTTTAGAGTAAGGGAAAGTGTTCCCTAAGACGTCAACTCAAAAGGCTCATAAATTTGAGTAATATTATTCACCTCACCCTGTATAGATTTGTTAGAATATTTCGTACCGGACATTAATGATAAAAACACTTTATCAATGCATTTATTTATAGTACTCGTTTGATTTTGAGAAATTGCCGGAACAAAATTATTACAGAGTAGTATGTAAAATTATTCTATGGTCATATGAAAAATTTAGTAATTCACGTAAATCGTCAATTATATTAAATTGTACGCAAAAGACGATAAATACGTTGGTAATACTTGTGTGGAAACTAGTATTAAATTAATTCAAGACCATAAACACTGTGTGCCAAGATGTATAACAAAAGTCGAACGCAGCAGAGAGGTATAACAGCGATTGCAAAGCCTTCTGAGAAACAGGGTTGTACATCCCTTCCAAGGTGGACCGGGAAAATTATTCAAAATATTAAAATTAAGTTTTAATTACCGCAAACTGTTCCAACCGGTTGAAGTAAATTCTACAAAGTATAATGCATATCAAAAGCAAGATTTACTATTGTTATTAAGTAAATACTGTGATTGTTTTACTCAAAATTTAATTGAATTGGATATATAAAATTTGCCAAAGTCGTAATTAATGTACTGGACAATAAACTCCTAATATCGCGTGTCATATCATGAGCGCGAGAAAGTAAAAGAAATGATCAAAGATTTATTAGATAGACATTATTCAAGAATCATATTCAACATATGTTTCTCTTGTTTTATTAGTGAAGTCTTTAGAAAGATTATTGCAAATTGAATAATGTTACTGTTAAATAAATAAATAAATAAATGTATCATCACGGCATGTTGCCCATTACTGGATGTGCCTGTGTCTGCAACACATGTAGACATCGGTGATGATAACGATATGTTTTGCCGTGTGGGCGCTTGCCGGGCGTTACCTCACGGGCGCTAGTGGCTGGTGTGGGGAGTGCACCACAGGGATCGCTTGTGTGCGATTGGGGGTCTGCACTGGCCGGGGTCGAACCCGGGTCGCCGCATTGGTAGCCGGACACTGTACGCACACGGCCACGCGACCTAACATGATACTGTTAAAGGTAAATATTCTTTACCGCGTATAGAGGATCAGTTTGATCGTACATGGGAAAATGAATTTAATCGGCTACCATCTGCTCACATAAAAATGTTTCCATTATATTTCAGAGAATAGAATGATGGATAAGATTTTAGGCCCATATAAAAGTAATATAACTGTGGCGTATATTGATGATATCTTAATACCATCTAGATTTATCAAGGATGGAATTAAAAATTTGGAAATAATTTTGAAAATATTGCGAAAGGAAGGGTTAACATTAAAACTTAGTAAATATGTGTTTTTGCAACTAAAATCAATTATTTCGGATTTGAAATTAGCCGTGACAGCATACGGCCGGATGCAGTCAAAATTAAAGCTGTAAAAGATTTCCCAGTACTGCAAAATGTGCAGAACATTAGACAGGTTATTGTATTAACAAATTATTTCTGACAATTTGTAAATAAATATGGCTGAGTAGCACAGTCTCTTACAAAATTGTTAAAAAGGGAAACGTGGAGTTCAATAAAGTAGCAATTAATTGTTTTCGAAAAATTGAAACAAAATTTAATTCAACGTCCTATTTTGGCTAATTGTAATCCTCATGATGAAACGGAAGTGTATGTCGTTGCGAGACGTTGGGTATAGCAGGTACCCAACTCCAAAGGCAGGACAATGGTGTAATATAGTTTACAGCCTACCGCATACTGCGGTCGTCAAACAAACGGTTGTGAAACAAAATTTCATTCTTAATTCACTTTTAAAAACATTGGCAGTAGTTGGAAGCTTAAAGAAATTCTGAGTATATTTAATCGGTATAAATGTCAAGTTGTAATTGACTGTAATGTCTTAATAGAAACAGAATTTAATACTGAAAATTGCAGACTGGTGATTAGGCCTCTAAGAATTTACATTTACAGTCGAATGCCGACCTGGGGCGTGAATAAGTCATACAGATGTTTTGAGCCGTAATTCAAAAACTACAGAGCAACCGGCATAAGACATGTAAATTTATAAAATAGAAACCACTGACTGGGTGTTAATGACCCAACTAACCAATGAAAAAGTTCGCGAAATTCATGATATCATTTCGAGGACTCCTGAAACCGAACATGAGAATAGTATTTATAGAAAATTTATGCCTTACGCGATGGACAAGCCTGTAGAATCACAACGCGAACTATTCAGTGGGTGGTACTCAATGGGTTACGTGTACACATTGTCCGTAGTGCACATGAAGAAATGGGGCACTTTTCTGTAGAGAAAACGTTAACGAAACTATGTGGAACATACTGGTTTCCAAAGACGAAAACGAATTTGCAAAAATATATTTCCTGTTGTCATTTTAGGCCCATTGTTGTTTATACTTTCACAAAAATTGTCTTTGTCAAAGTGGTAAAATCTACCAATAGTAAAAAGTTAATAAATATTTGAATAAACGATTTGGAAAATATAGCGTAACTACAAGAATAATGCCGGATAGATGTATGGCCTTCACATCAAAAACATTTTTAAAATATTGTCAAGAAACGGGAGTAAAACATGTTAAAAATGTTATGACTACACCACGAAGTAGCGGTCAATTTGAGCGATTTAATAGAACTCTTTTCTCAGCATTTTCAATTAGTTGCCAAGGTGCAGGTAAATGGCAAGTTTACATAGGAAAAGTACAATTCGCTATGAATAATACGTACAGTAAAAGTACAGGTAAAATACCAAGTGAATTATTTTTCGGGTATAATCAAATTCATTATTAACAGCGCAAATATAAGTTGAACAATCACGTTCACGTGATATTAATGTAGAGCGTGAAGAAGCAACCGAAAAATTATTGTTGAATTTTTGCAAATATTTGATAAAAAAAACGACATTCAGATTTTGTAATATTCGAGAAACAAATTATTAGCGAGGGCCCTAGTAAGAAATTAATACCACCATATGCGGGTCCTTTCATAGTAAAAAGTATTGCCGAATGACAGATACTTGGTTTGCGACCTCCGTGGACAGAAGCCGCTGAGCTAAATAATGCAGTGACCGTCAACAAGTTAAAGCGCGGACCGGAGCGGTCCTAAAGCTGAAGGTATGTCTTCGAACTCGCTGTGTAAGAGCAGTGAGAGTGATGAACACTTAGGGTTGGAATCAGAATATAGATCAAATACTGATAATTGTCTATAAACTTTAAAACCCTCCTCGGGGACGAGGAGATAATCAGGATAGGCCGAATGTAAGATTCACTTTTCGGCTGGTTGTCGCTGGTTAGGAATGCAGGCAGAAAGCACTTGACTTTCCAAAGTATAAACACATTCCTAGTAAAATAAACAACGCTCGATCCCTCCAACCCTTGGAGGTTGGGTGACTGGGTCAGTTGTGTTGTGACCAGTGTACTATGCAGATGTGTGTAAGTGTCAATAAGACGAGCAGTTTGCTGTAATGAAAGGTGAGTGATTAAACTCACGTCATTCTAATTATTGAACAGGTATGATGATTTGATTGATATGCTTATACACTGTTTGTGTATTTGATATGCATGGTATATGTGAAGTATACATTTGTATTATTTGTTTGTGGCCACAACGTGTAGTTATATCCTAATATCCGAAGGGTTGTCTGGGACAACCCTGGGTCCATAGAGCCTCGTGCTCTGAAGGTGGCTAGGGTACATAGTGGAGAAACACCAAGTGGGTCAGGGACCCACAGGCCTCTGGGAGGTCGAACTCTGGGAGTTCAACATGTCTGGGACATGTGTTGGTGGCTATGGTACCGCTAGTGACACTAAATGAGAGGCTACGATCCACGAGAACGTCTGGGACGTTAAGGATAAACCTGGGGTTTATTATAGGTCTGGGACCTATGTGCGATCGTGAGCTAAACTCTCATGATGGGTCTGGGACCCATGGCCTCTTGGAGGTCGAGCTCTGGGAGCTCAACATGTCTGGGACATGCGTGGCGACGGTACCGCTAGTGGCTTAAAGTGACAATTCACAAGAGCCGTATTCCAGCAGATTGTCCCTGCACTAGGTGCATACTTTGGCGGATAGGGGTACCGGAACCCACGAGGTGCTAGGCCGCATTTAATATGCGGGGCGCCTGCCCAAGTCTGGGACTTGGGAGTAACCTTATTCCTGCCCCCCCTCCTCTCTATCTTATTAGATGATAATGCACGCCTGTATTAATTGTTGTAATTAGAATGACAACGTGTATTTATAACACTTAGGGAAACGCGTCCTAGAGGAGCTGTCCGATGATGACGAGCTCGTGTGCGTGTGAAGAAGAGGACGCCGATAACAGGTCAATAGAAATGTGAAATGTATATTATATTAATGCATGTATTATCGCCCATATATACCTGACAATACATAGTTCTGTAGTAAGTAGCCCAACTCTACATGCAATGAGCTTTAATAGTTCTGACTATCAAGGAAAGAAAAGATTATAGTATAATACAATATGTTTATATCATATCTCGGTTCTATATTCAAGTTAAATAGTAATTGAGAAAAATTAATTAATCAAAAACCTACCTACATACTTTTTTTATATCTTTTAAATATATGATTATGTCCTTTTATAATCTATAATGTGTATATATTATTTTGTCACCATCACCCACAAATATTTACTGTTGTAATTCATATGTTCCATAGAAGTTTTCAATTTTAATTACTTTATTCATTATTTTGATGTGCGGGCAATAAGTATTTACTTGTAATCTACAATATATGCTTTTATAATTAATATGTTATATTTACTATTTTAATATAAAGAAACGAATGAATAATATAATACTGGCAGTTAATATTTTAGGGATTATACACATTCATTTTATAGTGCATCCTTGTTAGCTTTTTAATTCATAAGCACGAATTCCTTTGATGTCTTTGTGTGCGTGTGGATGTGTGTATGTGTGTTTGTGTGTGTGTGCTTGTGTGTGTGTGTGTGTGTGTATTTGTGGATGTTGGAGGGATGATTCCTCAAAAACTATAGTACTTAAGACCAATTTAATTACGTATTCCTTAATCTGACATAAAAAGGAAGAGCTGGAAAGGTTTTGGTAAAAATTGGACAATCGGAAGTAGTAGTTACATTATTTTTTGGAAATTTAGGTTATTACTAGTATTAAAGAATATAAAATTCTCTATCCAATACATTAAACATTTTTATTATATCTCCTATAGATTTAGAGATAGAGAATAAATTATAAATTTATAAAATAATCCACTGTATCAAACAGCCCATGGAAACCAGTTGAAAAATTTAAATGTTTATGATTGACATATATGTCAGCAACAAAAACCCAGACATCTCTGAAGGCTTATACTGGGAAGTACATTTAATATTTCTTATTATCATTAATTAAATACTTACATATTTATGAAACTGGACAGCAATCTTGCCTATACACAAATCTAAAAAGGAAAATTTTCGTACATATCTAGAAATCATTCGTTGAAAGTGAAATGCTACAAAAATGAATGGTTTTCTGTTGCTATGTCACTGGTTATAAAAGCTTTTATTTACCAGTCATAAAACCCCAGGCCCTGCGTAAAATTTGACCTAAGGAATCTCTACCTTCCTGTTTACGCTCATTCGTTCATCTCAGGCACGAACCTAAGTAGGGACTCGCACCATTCAATCGCTCTCTCTTGGTTAATTTTATAAGAAAAAATGAAATAGTTCATGGTCTGGCCGAAATTACTTAATGTCGCTTTTTCGAAACCCCCCCTTAAGTCACTGCAAATAGCTTTTGCAATGATTAAATGTACTAACCTCAGTACTGACACAGTACATATTGCACTATACGAGTGTCTCACTTTCATTTGTTTTTTAAGATATCTCAATTAATAAAACGATAAAATACGTTTTCAAAATTATTTTTAACCCATTACATGGTCTTTTCACAATTTAATATACTTGACTGTTAAATACGGGGCCATTTAAAAAAATGTCGATATTTTTTATAAAATTATGAAAACCATTTCAATTAATAAATATAGTAATAGAAAATAACTTGAAATATGCGACTTTTCATTCATAAATTTGCCAATAAGCTTTCGCGCGGACTAAATTTTTGACGACACAGTTTACACGCACAAAGACAATTCTCTCTCAAACACATACATATTTACACCTCACAACATGAAACAATAATCTAACCTAAAATTGTGACAGCTGACAGCAAAATATACAAGAGAGAAATTTATTAATATTTTCTATTTCTTTAAAAGTGGTAGTGCAGTATAAGGTTTGTAAAAAAACCATTTATTTAAATAAATAACAAACCAAATTAAAGTTTAAAAGGTTGTAAGTACTATAAATCGATTCTTATAACTATTCCTAGCTATAAGTAAATCATTATCAACAAATTTCATTTTAATCTTTTAGATATTGTACCCTGCTCCTACAGAGACGGAATGAATGAAATATAGAATACACAGATAACCGCAAAACATCCATTTTGAAAAATTGATTAACATTTTAACCACCGAAAATCGGCAATTTTTCAGTTTTTTGCTTATAACTTCTTTCTGTATTTTAACGCAAAAAAAGTTATTTGGCGATTTGTAGAGGATAAAATTTCCTGTATATTTGGTCCTCAAAGTTTTTTTTATAGGAATAATGACAATGGAGCTATAAAGCTCCAAAAAAAGAACAAAATTGCGTACTTAGTTAACTTTTGAGTTTCTTTCCAATTTACATTTTTCAAGCTTAGTGCAGCAACGTTGTCTCTCCAGGTTTTATCACTATACTTGATTTTATGATGTGTAGTTAACGTAATACGGATTCCACGAAAATAATTCTAAACTGAAGAGCAGTAGAAAGAAGTCGCAGACAAATAAAAGAAGGATATGCTGTTTTCTTTTTAAAAAAAATTCTAATAGTCCCATGAGACTTCATTGACGTTTTCTAACACACAATTACGTCCATATTGCACTTATGCAGATTATTTTGTTTGAATAATACTTTTATTACCGATGTCTACATGTATTGTAGTTACTGGCACACTCAGAAATGGGTAATATGCCGTGATGATATATTTATTTATTTATTATAATTAGAAATAATAAAGCAAAAAGAGTTGCTGCACTAAACTAGAAACAACTATTTTTATCGTTTTTATTTAATTAATCCCCACTCTGTTGCATTTAATGTAAAAAAAATAATTGGATTTTGTAGGTAATTTAATTCTCTACAATATTGATTATGAGGACTTTTAATCTAAAATGAAGTGTTACGGAGCTATTGCGATGTAAAGTGGAAAGAAACTCAAAATTTTGCTAAGTAATTTTACGAGTGTTTATGAATACGGGCATTAGTGTTTGTTGTCAGTTACGTTGGTAGCGCTTATCGCTACCTACTAAAGACTTTGAGTGGATTGTTATATGAGAGTTTATACGAACACCAAAAGATAGAAAAATTATAAATATGTCATAAACATATGAATCATATCACATGAACAACTGAAATTATTAACCACTTGATTACTTCACGTTTTTAATTAATATTGCGCGCATCTGGATGTTTCAGGTGTCATAGTTCTCTTTACTTAACAGTTCAAACCGCACAGTACTACTCATGTTAATTTTTAATACGCGCTGAAAGAATTTTATACAGTTCACCGAACGTGAAAATTTTACGATACGTGTGGCGACCTCATTTATTTTATTTAGTGTAACTTTACATGCCTGGCCACCATAACCTGTTAGAAGTTTTAGTACACACAATAAAATACACGTATGGAACACACAATCATATATTGAATGATTAAATACAATGACGAAACGTTACAAAATTGAATATGTTTATTTTAACTGACTAGCGTAGACCGTTGCGTGGTTACGTTATTAACAAGTATCGGTGCTCGAGTTGATGAACATTCAAATTCTAACACTTCCCCTCGAGAGCTCCAACTTCATGTTCTTAATCTAATGAATTCAACGCGTTTCATGTGCTTCTGCTTGGTTAATACCTTCAAGACATATTCTCCGATGATACGTGTTGTATTTCCACTACTCCTGATACGACGACCTTATTTTTTCCGTCATGTCGAAATAGGATTCCGAGACTTATCGTTCCTTTCAAGTAATGTACCACTCTTTTTGCTGCAGTCCAGTTTTCCTTTCCGAAGCAATAATTAAATTTGCTTAAGAAACTGTATAAGCTATGTCACGGCGTGTGGCAACAGCAAGGTAAAGCAGGGCCCCGACCAACTCACAGTAAGGTGGTTTCGGTCCGTGTGCGGCAGACCATGGCTTCGATTTTGTTAATTTCATACTTATGTCCAATGGTGTCGTTACTGGATGGATTACATTCTTCCACACAATAATGTTGAAAAATGTCACGGATGTAGGTTTCTTGACTCATTTTGATATCATCTCCGTTCTTCTCGAAGCCGAGATCCTTTACGCCGAAACTCTTGGCAAGGTTTGTTCCAAAATGGTCGGTTTCCTTCATATCATTTGATATGACGAGGATGTCGTCAACGTAGATGACAATTAACATTAAGTTTTCCTTCTTCCTTTTCATATATAAATACGGATTACGTTTCTGATCCAGATGCGTGTGCCAGACGCGTCCAATTTGTTTCAGTCCGTAAGGGTATGTTCAGAGAGAAAGCAGGTTGCCTGTTTCCGATTTACCTGATTTAATCTGCTTTAAAAATGTTCACATGTTATTAGGAGTAGGCGTTCAGAGTAAAAGCGGACAACTGCTCAACAGGCGCTTGTCAGGCACGTACTACCCGCTTTCCGATTTTGCCGGAACGAAACCAATATTCTTATTGAGCAGGTTAAAGTAAACAAGCCCAAAATGTGTTCAGAAAATAACTTTGATATGGATATTCTAATATCGGAAGTTCAAAAACGGGAAGCAATTTGGAACAAATTTCACAAATGTCATTTTAATAGAAAAATAATTGAAAAATTATGGGGAAATATTTCTATAAATATAATATGTGAAGGTATGAGACATAAATATCACCTGAATATACGATTTCTGTTATATTAAACAGGTGAATAGGTGATGATACTCTTCGTATTTTCCTCTATTCTTATTAATTGCGTGGATCCCTATTTTCTTTCTACGTCGTTTCAAATTATTATCATAATAGAGAATAAAATCTTTATCCGCGGAGCTCGTGTCCCAAGACATTTTCTTTTGTATTTATTAATGACACTGACACTAAGTTTGACACTTGACAGTACGAGCAGAATGGCCTGTTTTCTGTGTGAACACAACCTGTACCAGCCTGCTTCAGCTTAACCTATTTTTCACGCGCTTGTTAAGCTGAAGCGGGAAACCTGCTTTCTCTCTGAACTTGGCCTAAAGCGCCTTTTTCATGCGACACAACTTATCGACGTTCTTCAGATTTTTCAGTAAAGTCTTTGCTTCACAAAATATATGGCAATTTAGTCTTTTCTTTTTGAACACGTATTATAATACTTCTTCTATCATCTCGGGAACTTCCAAGTATACTTCTTCTTCTAGGATACCATTTAGATAGGCAGTAGTTTTATCGTATTGTCTTGTATGTATCTTCTTCCTTACAGCAAAGGCAATTGCTATTCGAATTGTGCTCAACCGAGCCACTGGGGCTTACGTGTCTTGGTAATCTTCGCCTACTTGTTGTGTAAATCCTCTTGTCACAATTATGGGCTTCCGTTTCTCGAGGTTTCCGTTTGTGCCGTATTTATTTACAAGTACGAAATGAGTACTCACAATTGATTTTTTGCTGGTCTGTCCACTAGCTCCCATGTCTCATTTAGTAATATTGATTCGACTTCACTTGCCATGGCTTGCAGCCATTCTTCTGTTATACTCATTTATAGATCTTTCTTGTTGTTCCGTATTAATCTTTCGTGGTCTATCAGGGCCACATTTAGCGCCAAGTACTTGTTCTGACTCGATATTTAATTTGTGCTGAGTGTGCATATGAGGTGCGGTATTTATACGACAAGTGAAGAAAAACAACTAAATAATTTGAAAATAATATCTATAACTGTTAAACAAACTATCTGCGCCACGTTAGAATAACAAATTTCAATAGTGAAACGGTGTAAAGTGGTTTACTCTGCTTAACACGAATAACAACCTTTAAGGTTAGAATAGTATAGCTATAAAAATCTGTTTAAAACTTGTGCAAAGAGGAGGTAGTGACAATAACAAAACCTGTAAGTTACTTTTAATCTTCACCTTGTTTGAAAAAATATTAAAAATACAAAATAAAGTCAAATATAACCCAACTTGACAGTTCTGGGGCTCATGTTCAAAGCTCTAATAATTAGTTCTAAATATTTTTAGGATCTAAAACTTTTGATCTAAATTAATACTTTTGCTCTAAAAAGTTTTAGAATCTAAAACTTTTGATCTAAACCAATACTTTGCTCTAAAAGGTTGTAGGATCTAAAATTTTTGATCTAAAATCTTACTTAATATAAATCTTTTGATTTAAAAATTAGAACAACAGACTGCTACAAAAAAAACTATTAAAAAAAAAAAAGAAGGAATATATAGGAAAACCTGATACTTTTTAAGACAACTAAAGACAAAAATTAAAATATTTCGGTTAGTAGACAGTGTAGTCACGGGTTCTGCTCTGAACTAAGTACGGACAAAACAGTAACGGTGACTGCAACTCTACTTTAATACAATATTTTAAATAAATCTAAGTAAAGAATCAGGCTTCCAGAAATATGGTTGATGAAGAAACACTGAAAAATCTTCTCAGGAAACCGAGAAGTGACATATAATAATAATAATAATAATAATAATAATAATAATAATAATAATAATAATAATAATAATAATAATAAACTTTATTGCACCATAACAGTACAAAGGGGGTAAGGTTCAGCTGAAGCTGTTTTTCAACCTCCCCAAAGAAACTATGGAATCATACATAAAAATACTATAACATACATGGTTATCAATAAGATCACAAGCAGACAATTAATTCAACAAGCAGTTAAAATTAATAAAATTGCAACAATATGCGAAATGTGTGAAAACGAGATAATTTTTTTTTTTTTAAGCAAAGAAAGTGTAAAACGGCATTTTTATAAAAGTGTACATATTAAAATAAAAGAGGATATACAAAATGAAGTTGGAGAAGTAGCAAAGTCAATCGGAGTAAAACTGAGAGAGTTAGAAGAAGAACAAGAAAGCTTGAAGAACACAACTGGAGCAATCAAAAAAATTAAATCATTACGAAAAAGAAGAAAGAAAAAGAAATTTAATTATACACGGCCTAATCAGCACCGGAGAAAACATAAAATATAACGAACTAGAAACCAAAATTCTAGACTTGTTCAATACAACGATGATAGTTGAGACAAAAAAAGAAGAAATAGATTACATAAAGAAAATAGGCCGTAATGTAAACGCAAACAACTCAGTCCTAGTTGCCCTAACAACCCTTAATAAAAAAATTAAAATACTCGCAAACGGAAACAAATTAGCCAGTACGAATATCATAATTACGGAGGACTTTCCCAAGGAAATAATAGACAAAAGGAAGAAACTAATACCAATAATGAAAGAACTCAGAAAAGAAAACCACGTGATATTAAAATACGATAAGTTAGTCTTGAATGGAAAAGTAATTGAAAACCCGGAAGAACCCATTGAATTAAAAACCAAAGAAAACAAAAGAAAACTAATTACTCCGGATAACAGTCCATCAAACCCTAATACCCCCATTTTGAAAAAACCAAATAATGCTACTGCAAATGAAAAACTGAAAGATCCCCGAGGAAGAACAAGAACAAACTCACTAACAGCAAATAAAACAAATGTTTCAGATATTCGTAATATTTTCGCGAATATTACGGAAAAGCAGAAATAGCAATTACAGCTAGAAAAAGGAAATACAACAAAGACGATTATAGCAATGGAAAAAAATAATAAACCGAGTGCCTCAACACACATGCAAAATAACAACTTAAATGAACAACCAGCACAACAATTTTCTTTAAATAAACAAACAAAGAAGAAAATACAACAAACTCTCCCCACACGGCTGGTCTCCGAGGGAGAGAACGACCTGAACCCCCCTCTACCATCAAATAAATTTAACGACACCAAAAATAAAGTCAATAAAATCAACACTGCCAAAAATAAAAATAAACTTTTTATATCAACATACAACTATATTCAAAATAAAGAAATAGATTACACTGATGACTTTATCTACCTGGGCCAACTCATTTCATTTAAAAATAGGACGACAAAAGAAATCAATCGAAGAATAAAAAACACCTGGAAAAGATTTTGGTCCTTACCCTACTTAAGGGAACATAATATACCCCTCAGCCTAAAGAAAAAAGTAATCGACTCTTGCCTATTGCCGATTTTATCATATGGAACCCAAACTTTGAATTTCACCAAAAAACAAATGAAAAATTTACGTGTATGTCAACACAATCTAGAGAGAAAAATCCTCGCTATAAGAAAAATACAAAAAATAAGAAACACTGAAATTAGAGCTAGAACAAAAATAACAGATATTATTAAATACACCAAAACTCTGAAATGGAAATGGGTTGGTCATATGATGCGCTGCCAAGACGACCGATGGAGCAAACGATGCACTGAATGGATACCAAGAGAAGGACACAGAAAGAAGGGAAGAAAATACCTAAGATGGAGGGACGACCTTTCAAAATTCAACAAATTTTGGCCAACCATATCTCAAGACAGAGAAAGGTGGAAGACCATGGGGGAGGCCTTTGCCCAGCAGTGGGACTTATAGGCTCAATATTATTATTATATATACTTGTTCTGTAAATGGAAATCCTCTAAATTTATCCGAAATTTCTTCTTTGTATTCATCTATATATTCTTTGGTATTAGATTCTCTGACGCTGTCGATTGTGTTATCGATCACCTTGTCCAGCTTATTCGAATCTCTTCTTCTAATAACTTGAATCTCCGTGTACTCATCATTCGTTTCTCGTTTGGCAAAATGACGTCCTATTGGAAAGAAATCAGCTGGTACTTCATCCTTCTTTGTGGGAATGTTTTCTAAGAATTTCACTTCGCGTGATATTTCCACCCTCCCCTCGCTTGGAATCCAAATCCTGTATCCCTCCGATTCCTCGCTATAGTCCACGAAAATCCCCCTTTTTGATCGCGGTGCCAGCTTGCTTCGATATGGATTTAGATTCAAAATGCGCACTTTGCATCCAAAGTATTTAAAGAAACTGACATGCGGAGGTATTCCATGCCACAATTCGTAGAGCGTTTTCCCGTGTAGTCTGCTCGTTGGGCACCGATTTCTAATGAAATTCGTAATATTTACTGCTGGTAATCTAGATTCAATCAGAAGGCACCATTGTTCTCTTTCGTCTTCCGGCCACTCCATTTTACTCCGGCTGGTAGGGTACTGTCAAACGCCGTATTACTCCGTGTTTATGAAGAAGATCGTTAAATGATTTATTTGCATATTCCAGACCATTGTCTGGTTGAAGCGTTTTGATTCTTTTCCTTTTTTGGGTCTCTACCATAGCTCTCTGTAGTTCATGAAGTGCTTGACGACCTCACTCTTATGTGAAATAAATCTTACCTCGCACCAACCAGAGTAATCATCAATGAAAGTAATAATATACCTGTTAATCTCATTTAAAGTCACTTGCATGGGGCCATGGACATCCGAATAGACGAGGTAATTCTGATCTTCTTTCAGGTCTTTTGGCGAATGATGATCGTGACATCTTCCCCTCAATACATATTACACAGGTGAAATTCTTGTCCACATCTTTAACTTGTAAACCTTGAATGGTTCTATTCTTAATCGTATCGCGTAGAGATTGCAGGTTCAAATGTCCGAGACGTACATGCCAATTCTCCAATGAATTGACTCTTCGTATTTCTTTAATTGTGCTGATTGCCTTACAACTATTATTTGCTTTAGGATAATAAATAAATAAGTGTTAGAAATAGCTTGAATCAGATCTAAAAACATAAGAACACTGATCAATAACATAAGTCTACTCTAACAAGAGCAACCCTGATACACCGATGCTGACGGTAACCCGTTCACTGCTCGATCAACACTGTCCCCTATGCGGTAACACATCTGCTCTTTTAACTAGTCGTTACGTCACAGCCAGACTCTAATTAGTTAGAATGCTATAAATTACTATTTGATCATAACAATATTAATCACCATTAGATGTATAACTATTTCTGGCCTTCTTAACTTTATTTCCCAACACGGCCTTTCCTGACGGATAAACGCCCTCGATCATCAAGATGGATACATGGACTAAATCTCCCGATGCCACAAAGCAAATTATTACTGGTTTGCTAACATTCAGGTGCTAGATCAGAGTTCCTAACACATATCTGAAAACTTAGAACGTCGTCTTAGGCCACGCTGCACATCGTTTACTGGGAAACACACATGACAGAGGTACCTAGTTAACATGTCACCTTCGGCAAAGGCATCACAGTAGCATACCGGAACACCATGACAGAGGCATCACAGTAGCATGTCATCTTCCACTACGGCTAATAATTCTGGAAAATTTAACGAAAATGCCTACTCTCCAGACCAATGCCTCAATTGCTCCTTAGCTACTTTTGTTGCAAAAGTTTTGTCGACTCTTCAAAGTTTTAGTTTCCCCTGTAGATTTTCAACGATCCACTCGCCGTGCCTGACTGTATTGTGGTCTCAACCTACAGATGGTTCATTATTGTATGCACGAACCGCTCTAGCTAAAAATTAGAACGTGGATTCATGTGTTATGTAAATAATACGTAATACCAAATGTATCGAAACACTCCGGCATGATTAAACTTAAAGCAATTTGTTCCAGCGTCCATTACGCTGCACTTAGGTGTGCCAAACATTACGACAAACATGTGAAAAACAAGTCTCGTCTTGTCAGACTTCTCTGCTTCCAATGGCTGACAGATTTCTGTTGCTTAATTGTTTTCCAGGTAAAACACTCGGCTTTGCAACCGTGGCAGCCTCCCCACCGGCCACCAGCTGCTCTATGCAACTCCTCTGCGGATGATCTAGATTGCCACAACTAAAACCTTCAACAAATTCACAATTTGACAAAACTGGCATGGTCGCCCCAAAACAGCTATGAGGAAACTAATCGGTCACAGCCCCATCAAAACCAAACGTCAAATTTATAGCTACGACCACGCTGATCGGTATCCTGCTCTCGGAATTCTTAAAGTTCTGTTTCATTTGGAATATCATCTACTTGCTCAACTGTTTCTGAAAAAGTTGCAAATCAGACACTTAGTTCATCTAATTGAACAATCTTAACGCTCGTCCATTCTGACTTATTATTTCGAGACAGACTGGTTCAGACTTCGTGCTTAATTACACCTCTCCCGCTGCTGTCATCAATATTTTTTTCAAATAACACCATCGTACATAACTGATCGAATGCATCGATCTCACATTTGGTACGCACCGCGCCCATCGTTTTAATTCCTGGAACAGGTTCAACTCTTATAAAGCCCTTAGCTCTACTTCACTGGTAGTAGAAACTTTTCTGTTCAAAACTCCCACTTCACTCACATTATCCTTAACTTCAATGATTGTACCTAAAACATGAACACTGAAAAGCTCACTTGGAACTTATACATTAAGAAAATCATCAAAACAGATCCCGCGAAAATTGGAAATTGCTCCTCTTTGGCTTGGAGCTCTCTGAGAAACAGAGTACTGGGGTAAACACCCCCAAGTGGCCTCCAACCTCCCCTTACAGCCACCCCTTTACCAGCCAGCTAGTACTCTGGTCTGATAACCCTCTTATAATAGATAGTAACAGCATCATTTAAGATGATCGGTTTCATGAACCACTTGTTGAACTGGACCATACCCTCACTCAATATACCGTTTGCCTAGCTGAACCTTACTGTTCACTGGTCTACCTTTTTACTACAAAAATCGTTCAACCGTAATTGCTTTAAACTGCTCTACGCTGAACACTTCTCCTCATCTCATATGGTACTCTACATCTGTCCGAGAACTTTTCATCCTTTACCTATACCTGTCGTTACTTAACTCATAACCAGCACGACTTGATAACCTTACCAATACTTCATCACCAACTTTATATATAAGCGCACGTTTTGCTGCTCATATAGCGAGCTAATTGGTTTGTGCTCAACTTTATCTGCAGTTTCCATATAAATCTCTTCAATTGTGTACTCACAATAAAAATTTAAACCATCGGAATTCAGAATAATAGCTTTCCTTATCCTTTCTGTCACAATCTTTCACTTCTGGGTGTCATGAACTATTTTAACCTTTAGCTGAGTTTCGTGACATGTTCCCACTTTTAACTATCTTTCTAGACGCTTTAAGAAATTTGTATTAGTTCGTTTGTTATTTCACAAATAACTAAACTCGACTTCGTCTCTCGTTTCTCAACATGCAACTGACCGAATTGCCCTTTATTACAAACAGTAACCCAATTGCAAACAGCATCGCTCATAACGATATATCGCGCTTTGTAATAAAAATCTCTTACCAGTATTGACCGCTTAACATAAATTCGATACTCATTACTAACGGTTCTACTTAACCAACTCCTGAAATTACGTCACCATTCTCCGGGTGGGACACAGACGGAATCCTGTTACTGGCCAATGCCTTTATAAATTCACCAACAGAACACAAACCCACATACAATATTGCGGATCGCAGGCATATCCCAACTAATAAGTTAGCGTGTGAGGTCTGCTCACAGTAAACATACGTGAGGTCTGCTCACAATACACATAAGTGAGGTCTGCTCACACGTGAGGTCTGCTCACGATACACATAAGTGAGGTCTGCTCACACGTGAGCTCTGCTCACGATACATATAAGTGAGGTCTGCTCACACGTGAGCTCTGCTCACGATACATATAAGTGAAGCATTTTTTTACACACAAAGCTACCGCGAAAAAATATCTAAGTGTCAGAATGAAAAAGCAGATCGGACTATCCAATCCCACTTCTGATGTTAGAAATAGCTTGAATCAGATCTAAAAACATAAGAACACTGATCAATAACATAAGTCTACTCTAACAAGAGCAATCCTGATATACCGATGTTGACGGTAACCCGTTCACTGCTCGATCAACACTGTCCCCTATGCGGTAACACATCTGCTCTTTTAACTAGTCGTTACGTCCCAACCAGACTCTAATTAGTTACAATGCTAGTAATTACTACTTGATCATAACAATATTAATCACCATAAGATGTTGTATAACTATTTCCGGCCTTCTTAACTTTATTTCCCAACATAAGATAATACAGGCAGTTCGCTCGTTTCGCGATGAACACAACCTTTCCAGCATCATCAATGACTTTAGCTTTCTCTTTATCAAAGACCACGGTGTATCCATTATCAGTTATCCTGCTGACAGAAATAAAATTGCTTCGAAGATCCGGCACCCATAAAGTATCGCGAAAGTTCACTCTCTTTTCAAGTCCGTTAGCGTTTATCGAGACTAGCACGATGCTTTTCGCTTCGATATCCGCACATGAACTATTCGCAAGATTCAATTTACCGCGCCCGTGTGAAATAATCTATGTAAACGCGTCAATATCTTTACTCATAGCCGTACAGCCGCTGTCCATACACCATACACTACTCTTTCTTACTGTTTCGTCCACACGAAGATTTTCGTTGTGCATAGCATACAAATTTACATTAACGTCAGACCGTTCTTTCTCATATTGTCTATACGAACGACACTGTTTTGCGTAGTGTTTATGACACTTATAGCACTTAGTCTTTCTTTCGATATTGTTTTTAATATCTATCTGCATCCTTGTCACGTTTACATTTAAATTTCCGATTTCCGTATTTTCTAGCCAAAATTGCGCTTTGTGTTGAGGTATTTCGTTCACCTTTCTTGTGAACCTCGCACTCTTCTAATATTTTTACGCGCAAAGTTTCCAGCGTTGAAAGCTTATCTCGCGATGTAAACGCACACCAAAAATTGTCAAAAGCATCCAGTCGACTTCTTAAGAGCATCACCGTCAATAAATCATTGTTTATTTCGATATTCATTTCGGCTAGTTTATTGACTATATCGAGAAACTCTTGGGTGCTTTGTCGCACACCCTCGCCGTCCTTTATCTTATGCGAAATCAATTGGTTCAATAATGTAACTTTGTTTATAGGTCCTTTCGATTGCTGAATTTCTTCCAACTTTGTCCAGATATCCTACGCCGTTTTACATGCTTTCACAGGTTTGATTTCCGAAAGACTTATCGATAACATAATGTCCGACTGAGCCTTGAGATCCCCATCGATCCAACATTTTGCTGACTCGGCTCAAGCTGCATCACCTGCAATGATCTTGGGTTTCACCGACTCACCTCTGACGTATTTTCAAGCATCGTTTTAATTAATATTGCGCGCATCTGGATTTTCCAGGTGTCATAGTTCTCTTTACTTAACAGTTCAAACCGCACAGCACCACTCATGTTCATTTTTGATACGCGCTGAAAGAATTTTATACAGTTCACCGAACGTGAAAATTGTACGACACGTGTGACGGTCTAATTTATTTTATTGAGCGTAGCTTTATATGCCTGGCCACCATAACCTGTTAGAAGTTTCAGTACACACAATAAAATACATGTATGGAATACACAATCATATATTGAATGATTAAATACAATGACAAAACGTTACAAAATTGAATATGTTTATTTTAACTGATTTGCGTAAACCGTAGCGTGGTTACGTTATAAACAGGTGTCGGAGCTCGAGTTGATAAATTCAAATTCTATCAAAAAGCGTTATAAAGATTTTGAGAACAGCTACAGGGCCATATAATAAGAGTTAAAGTTATATAAAGAAACTCTAAAAACATTTAATAAACAATAATACAGCAATTAATTCTCTTAAATAGGCGCAGATTTATGAAACTATATTGTTATATTAAAGCGAGGAACATAACCACTTTGCAGCTAATAAACACTTTTTGGCTACGTTTTTTGCTTTACCGCGTTTCGGTTCATAAATAGCGACCTAGTCACTTCACTTGTTTTTGTATATTACAAAAACAAGTGATGTGACTAGATCACAAACATGAAAACATTAATATTGATTGTTTTCATGTTTGGTGATTGATGGCAAGTGTCAGTATTTTATATGTTTCATATTTTGATTCATTATTACATTAAACATTTATTTTACTTGGATATGTGTTCGTTTATTGCATTGCATTACCTCATTGCCCAGGTCGCGCAAATTGCGGTAATAAACGAAGTAACTTCAAAGCGTCCATAAAGTGAAAAAAATAAATAAATAAATATATCATCACGGCATATTACCCATTTCTGGGTGTGCCAGTATCTACAACACATGTAGACATCGGTAATGATGACGATATATTTTACCGTGTGGGCACTAACCAGGCGTCACCTCATGGGCACTCATAGCTGGTATGGAGAGTGCACTACAGGGGTCACTTTTGTGCCATTTAAAATTGGAAATATTTGGCGTCTGTCGAGATCGAACCCGGTTCCTCCAGGTTCGCGACCAGACACTCAGGCACGCGGCCACGGGACCCCATGAAAAAAAAGTCACGCGTAAAAAACCCAAAATGAACGTGTCACGGATTTTGTTGCTGAACAAGCAGAACTTTGACACATGGAAGTTACAAATGCGAGCCGTACTCGTGAAAAGCGATTTTTGGGATTACGTCAACGGATCTGCAATGAAACCTGAACCTAGTGCGGTTGACAGGATTGCCGCAATCGTACAAGCCTGGGAAAGAAACGAACAAAAGGTGATGTCAGATTTAATTTTATCTATGAGTTTGAGTGAACTCAAGCAAGTAAAGAATTGCAAAAAATCGCGAGGCATGTGGTTAAGGTTGCGGGGAATCCACGATTCGAAAGGTCCGGCAAGGAAGGCAACACTTTTAATTGAACATTAAGGAAAGTGAATATGAAAAACGTAGACAAATACAAAGTACGGTGTTTTATATATAAACAAACGGCCCTAAAGCGGTTGATTACAGAAATAAAAATCAGTCGGCAAAATGCGCGTTAAGTATGTCATCATGTCAATCGGACGATCAAATGGGTGTCTGGATAGAGGTACGACAGTACAATGAACTGTACAATAATTTAGAAAATTTCGGCGATATAAATGACTCCAAATAAGACATTTTAAAAGAGTGTGACAACAGAAACTACTGGCCAGGAAACTATTCAATTCACGACAAAAGTAAACGGCAAAGAAAAAATAGTTTCGCTCAGCAACGCGCCCTATGTTCCAGACTTGAGAACAAATTTACTCAATTATCAAGGTCTTCAAGTTACTTTCAGAAAGTACTGGATGCGAACGGGAAAGCAATACTGTGTGCCGAGAGAATCTGTGATTTGTATTATGTACGATAGATCGATGATGTGTGTATAGCATCTGTCGATTCTAAATCGCAAAAATTGTCTTTGCAGCTGTTACATAGACGACTAGGTCACGTGAATGTGACGGACATTTTGAATGCGGTGCGGAAAAATTTTCTACAATGCGTTAAAATCGAAGATCCAACTGCAAAATTTAACTGTGACGTGTGTCAAAAAGAAAGGATGACGGGGGCATCATTTCTGAAGAAAACGAACAGGAAAACGGGAATGTTGGACCTTATACATACTGAGGTATGTGGGGCCCGATGGGGACTACGTCTCTAGGAGGTGCCAAATACTTCGTAGAATTCATTGATGACAGGTCAAGATGATGCGAAGTTAGATTCTTGAAGTCGAAGGCGGTCGTATTCAAAACTACGAAAGAGTACATAGCTCTTGTAGAGGAACAGAAGGGTAAGAGTGTCAAAGCCCTGCAGCGCGAGGACGGATGCGAGTATACGAGCCAAGAGTTCAACGCATATCTGAAAAAACAAGGGATTACCAGAAGATTCACCATTCCGCATAATCCTGAACAAAACGGTATAGCTGAGAGAACACAACCCGTACTGTTCTCGATGCTGCGCGCTATATCTTGGTGGAATCGAGATTACCTGATGAGTTTTGGGGGAAGCAGTGAATACTGCAAATTATATAAGGAACCGCTTGCCAACGAAAAACTTGGACGGTCGGAAGCCATTCGAGGCATGAACAGGTAAAAAACCAGATATGTCTGGGTTCAGAAAATTAGACAGCCGTGTTTCCTATCTGAATCGAGATCCTAGAAAAGATTCATGTGATGCTTAAGAAGAGAGCATTTTCCTTGGTTTTGCTGAAGATGCCAAGGCATATTGTGTCTGGTCGCCGAAGAAGGGGAAGGTTCTGATCAGTCAGTATATTAAGTTCTTTGAGACAAACAGTGATATCATTTCAGTGATTCAGCAGAAGAACGGCCCTGCAGAACCCGTTCGCCGTTATGCAGACATCGACCATGAAAAATCTTCATTGCAAGAAAGAAAAACCTGTTGAAGGCACAGAGATGAAGAAGATTTCCTGGGTTTCGACGGTTCAGTTGAAGGGTGTATATCTGGTGCTCCGGACATAGCTGGGGTTACAGAAAAGAAGGAAGGCATGCCACTATGGCAACCGAGATGGAATTTATAATTAAAAATAATACGTGGACATTAGTTAATCGTCGAAGGGTTATAGGCTGTAGTGTGATCCTGCTCAACGAAATGAACCCGAATGGGACACTTGAGAGAAGGCTCGACTGATGGCACAGGGTTTAGTGAACAACCCGGTCGAGATTACTCGGAAACCTTTTGCGCCAGTGGTCCGCTTTGGATCAATAAGACTCATGGCATCCCTAGCAGCTAAATATGGAATGAAAATTCGACAATTTGATGTGAAAACTGCCTACTTAAACTGGGATTTGGAGAAAGAAGTTTTCATGGAGCTTCCAAAAGATTCCGAAGATATTATTCAGGGAATAATTTATTCGACGGGTGACTACGAAATAAAAAAGAAAGCTAAGATAATGCTACGAGAATTTTAGAAAAGGGGATAAGGTATGTTTTTTTAAACAAATCCCTTTATTGTTTAAAGCCGGCCGGTAGGAGTTGGTTTTACAAATTAAACGAAACGCTAAAGGAACATGGTTCAACTCCTACAGATTCCGATCCTTGTATATTCCGCATTGGCTAAGGGGAAGACGTCGTATTAATAACTATATACGTTGATGACATTTTTATCACCTCGAGGAACCAAGAATCCATTAGCGCATTTGGACGGAAGTTAGCCAAACAGTTTGAGCTCAAGGATCTTGGCCACTTATTGCCTGGGTGTTGAGTTTTCTCAAGCAAATTGGAAAGGTAATAATGCCCCAGAAAGTTTACATCCAGGAAGTTCTTCGTCGGTTTGGGATGACCGATTGTAAAACGGTTACCACTCCGGTGGGACTTGGTACGAAGTTCACGAAGAACGACCAGCCTAGTCAAGAAGATTTAAAATTTCCATATTGCGAACTTATTACGGCAACCCGGCCATATATAGCTTTCGCTGTTAGTAGTTTAGGACAGTTGAACAACTGCAACGAAGCTGATCATTGGGAGGCAGCATATATGGAGGAAACATCGAACCATTAAAAGGTTTTGTGGATGCGGATTGGAGAAACTGTGCCGTTGAGAGGCATTCATACACGGGCATCTTGTTCTTTCTTAATGGAAATCCTATTACGTGGGATTCTAAGAAGTAAAGAACAGTCGCATTTTCTACCACAGAACCTGAATACATGGCAATGTCGGATTGTATGAAAGAAGCTATATATCTGCAGCAATTTATCCATGAGTTGGGATTCAGTTGTCTGAATTAGTCATCTACTTCTATAATCGAAGGTCGCTTAGATTAGCCAAAAATCCAAATTTCGACGCCAGGCGTAAAGACATTAACATTCGAGAACATTTTGTTCAAAATGTTCTCCAAGACAAAAAGTTAAAAATAAATCATATTTCATCAGAAAATTAAGTTTAAGATTTCCTGACCAAAGGGTTACCGAAATTTCTTTAAATATTGACTAGGTCACAAACTATAAGCGATTGAAGATGATTACTAATTGGGTATGACGCGTTAGGTAATAAGAATTTGATTGGTCGCCTGATTTTAAAAATGAGATTCGCGCGTCTTTAGCGGTCACTTTTAAAAGAATATGAAATGACATGTTGTTCCATAACCTAACAAAACATTTAACAAGTTTGTGTTTAATGAATTTGTTTAATTATAACATCTAGTAAAATTAACAATAATAATATATTTATAATTAAATCAATATGTAATATTAATTAAATTTATAATAATATTAGTTAAATTAATATTGAAACTTTAAAACAGGCCAACACTGGCGCCATCCGTCGTCATGCTTTGTGTAATAATATTGTCAAACTGTTTCAATGTTCTATAATTTATTAGGAAAAAAATGCTTATTATTTACGTTATTTGTACTTAATAATTTCTTCATGAATATAACGTATAAGTTTTTATTTACAAACACTTCAGATATGCAAACATGAAAAAAATTGTTCCCTCTATAACTAACAGTTTGTCCCATTGTTTGTCGATCACCCGTTAGTACCTTCTACGTCACGCACAAATTCTTAAACTTTAAAAATTCATATCTCGCTTATTACGTAAAGTTTTTAAGTCGCGTTTGCACAGAAAAAAAAATAAAAGAAAAATGGTATAGGACCCCATTAAAGCGATAATAAAATATTTGTGGAAACATTACAAAACTTATTCATAAACTTGCTGTAAGAACATTCTTATAATATTCTTATACAATCAATCAGTAGATAAAGCTTATTTATCTCAAATAAAATTTCTATATCACAAAATTATCTCAATTGCAGCAATTATAAATTAATTACATATTGATTTGGTTTCTCTGGAGACTAAAGCCTCATTTCCACAGAACATTTTAATGTACGAAACATGATGAACATGATGCATAAGGCTTAATGCATTTTGACAATTTACTACGATATCATTTCCAGCTACTTTGTTCAGTGACTAATTCAACAGAAATTATACATTTTTTTCCTTATTACTTGTTTGTTTAGCAGACAGCCATTGCAGTAGCAATTATTTTTTTTTTAAATATGTTATATGCATATTTCTCTGTATCTGTATACATACCAAAAAATTAAAAATTTTATAGTCATAAAATAGATTGACAGTTCGCAGTTCAGGTTAGTTGTTTGCAATCTTTTGTTCTAACGCATTGCTCGAGTTCTTACGAATTAAGCCTTATGCAAAGCTGGATATGGTAGTAAACGTTTCTATACGATAAACATTTTTACGCATTGCGCTTAGTTATTACTTATAGCTTTTACTCATTAGGACAATCGGTGGAAATGAGGCTTAAGTGTGCTAGTTGGGAAGGCCTATTAGCAGGTTGCTTTATGATACGTGTTTTTTAATGTAGTGTTAAATATAGTAGTAGCATTTTATCCTCACATCTAATATCCTTATTTGAGAAGTAAAATAAGCAGTTACTTATATGCTATGTGGGATGTCATTTCAGTTATCGAGACAGATCAGCCATAATTTAGATGATTAGAGCATTACTCCCATATTGATTACAATTTTTACAGGTTCGGTAAAGTTTCCCTTTAAAATAATCATATGCAACTAATAGTTAATCAACAGCTGATTATTTATTTATAAACCATTCCAGAATGACGTCACCTGCCCTCAACAGGAGTGATTTTAACCTCACTTTTGAATATTTTTAAAAAATATTTAATTATAATAAAATAATAATAATATTATAATTTATGATAAATATCGAGAAATTTTGATTTTGTTACAATTTATTCAATTAAACCATAAGCCAATCGTAAGCCAATGAACATATTACTGAGTTTGTCAATATGGCCTCTGTGTTATTGTCATACGTAATATAACAAGTGATATGATTATCATTGATGATATTTTCGAGTGAAACCGAGTTGCAGATTTCACGAGCAATGTCTTCGATTATTAATCATATCACGAGCTTATATTTAATGAGAGAAAATAATGATTTTTTGTTAAAATTAACTGTCAATGTTGTAAAAATCCCTTAGTAACGAATGTAAATAAGGTGATAATTTCTTTGTTTTTATCATCGTTGTGTTAGACATGTAACTAAGGAAATTCTGAATGTTGATTGTCGGAAAACCTGTCACGTGACTAAAGAATAATATTCTCATTTAAATGCATCATTTTGATCTGTTCGCGTTTCTCTTCATTTATCTTTTGACTTCTTTTTTGCATTTCATTCGTATTATTGTTGCTGTTCGGTGTATTAATCTGTATTTTTAAATACAAACAATAGTACGAGTATTTTTCATACTTTGTGCTTCGTAGTGAGATTTTATATCTTACTATGGCTGATAAAGCTGTACCTGGTACGTCAAAAGGCCTACAGAAAAATGTGCAGGGAAAACATGTTAGAAGTGGACAAAAATTAATGGCCTAGAACATTTACTTGAGTCACATAAACAAGGGGTTAATAAAAACTGAAACTGTGACACTCACTTCAGCTGTGGGAATATCGGATAGAACGATATTCAAAATAGTGGCTAAAATGGAATGCACAGGGAAATTAATATCACCATCAAAGAAAAGAACGCGTGCCGATTTGTATACGAAGTTGTCTGAAGATGAAAAAAAAAAGCCATCAGACATACTGTACATTCCTTTTATAAAAGAAATGAAATTCGGACGTTGGATAAAGTTTTAGAGATAAATAGTTATGTATATTACTTTTTTATCTACACAGTAACAAACATTTAAAGTATTCTCATTATTTTCATATTTTTGTAACAATGTCTTTCGTACTAGCAAAACTTCATATTAGATTTACAGAAGTGCAACTACCATTGAATTCAAACATATATTTTATATAATTATTGTTACAAGCTACAAAAGAAAACGAATTAATATCGCCGATGTCCCGTTTTACGCTGTTCAAAGTGTTCAAGAAACTTGGATTTGTCTGAGAGAAAAGAGGAAGAAACTGTATGCTCATTGAAAGAGATGACATAATTTTATGAAGACAACGATATCTCAATAAAATACGTCACTACGTGGTTGAACGCTGGCCATCTAAAACAAAGGTATAGAAGGATACGACAGTAAAAACTGCGCGCCAAGCCTTCATTGAAAATTTGTCTGTGGGACTAAAAGATCCATCCGGCAAAGGTCCATTGATTAATAGTTTTGTACAATGGCATTTAAATTGGGTTTGTAAAAGGTGGTTTGTTGTTATTTCAGTTGAAAAATACGAGCGACTATCATGATGAAATGAACGCAACTGTCTTCGAAGAATGGATGATAAAACATAGTACTTTCTCTAAGCGAAAATTGCGTGATAGTGATGGACAATGCCCCGTACCACTCGGTCAAAAAAGAAAAGTCCTCCACGTGCGTATGGAAGAAAAGTGACTTCGTCACATATTTACAGACGAAAGGAATACAAACTGATGAAAATTTATTGAAAGTTGAACTGCTAGACTTGGCCAAGAATTATTTAACAAGATATCCTATTCCGTACAGAGTGGACGAGATGGTGAGCCGTACGCAGTTAATTTGGGCTAAAGTAAAAGGATACGTTGCAGCTAATAACACAACATTTAAAATAGCAGATGTACGTAACTTACTTATGGAAGGCTTAACTCTAAGTTACACCAGAGAAGTGGTCAAATTGTGTTCACCATGTTGTGAAGGAAGAGGAAGAATTATATATAGTAGACAATATTGTAGAAAACATGCAGTTACAATTTGTTGTAAATGCAGGCTCGTCCAGTAGTGACATGGAATTTACTGATTCTCAAGCTCAAACTAAATCTGCTTAAAGCTCTGTCGTTTTTATATGATGTGATGTAATTATTATTTATTTGCTTTTTTTGGTCCTAAGATAATTTTTTTATTATAAATATATTCATAAACCTCTTTCTTACATGCATTTTTAGAACAAATTTGAATATGTAATAAATGTTTTCGTTTTAATTATTATTCATTTGTATTTTTTGGTCATAAGGTAATTTTAGTGTTATAAATATGTTTGTACAGGTGTCTCATTTTCGACGTTTTTTTAGGGTATCTCGGGAAATATTAATGATAGAGCAAAATCGTTTGCACATGCCAGGGTCAACTTTTTGAGAAAAGTTGAACAGTCACCACATGAATTTTCGATCTTCTTTTGTTTCTGAGCTACACGCTCATTTCGAAAATATCTCATAACTTATTTATTAGGTATGGTAGGTAGAGAAAAAGTAGTTATTATGGTAATTGACAAATTTTGTACCTTTTATATGTAAAATAAAATGGCGTAATTATATTTTTTTAAAACTTCGTAATGTTCGAGATATAACACAAACTTATGATTTTTTAAATAGCATTCTTTGAAAATAGTCATCATTTTGCTTATTTTATAAGTTTTCAACGATATATAACAAGTCTACATTCTTTTGTTTTACATATGAATAAAAGATGAATTATTTTTTTGTGGTGAAAAAATTAAAAAATATTAAGCAACAAATGGAAAAAGAAACTATTATAGTTCGTCATTTGTTTATTTTTAATATTATTTGCTTCAGTTTTGCGCATATTTTTAATTTATTTTTTTTAAGAGCATATTACCCAATTATTTTCGAATTGTGCCAAAGCCAACTGTGACCTCGATAGATAATTCAACTAATTCGAAAATAACTGGTAATTAATAAATATGGAATCAAAATAAACAAATGATGAACTATTATAACTTTTGCATTTGCTTTTTAATAAATTTCAATTTTTTCCCCCCAGAAAATTAAAATTCATCTTTTATTCATGTGTAAAACAAAATAATGTAGATTTGTTATATATCATTGAAAAGCTTATAAAATAAGCAAAAAGACGAGACTATTTTCAACATAGGTTGCTATTTAAAAAATCATAAGTTTGTGTTATATTATATCTCGAGAATTATGAATTTCTCAAAAAATCTAATTACTCCATTTTATTTTACCTAAAAACCGGTACAAAATTTGTTAAAACAATTTTTCTTAACTACTATAATAAATAAGTTATGAGATATTTTCGAAATGAGCGAAAAACAAGTTTTTGCCTGTAGCTCAGAAACAAAAGAAGGTCCGGTTAATCGTTTTTAAATTAAATATAATTTGTTGTCCAATAAATAATACGAAATTTTGGATTGTTTTGTTTTTTCTCAAAAATCTGTTAGAGCTACAAATTACAAATTAATTAAGTAAATGCCCGTAGCACAACGCGAAAGTATATTGGCGACGGTTGTGCGGAGAGTAAAGGGGTATCACTGGATACTAGCGTACAGCTTGCATTGACGATGTTTAGAACTAAGGACATATTTCTTTCGTTCAGCGACGCGCTCGCGCTGTAATATTTAACTACTGGATAGGAATGAGAATAAATGTATGAAAACAAAAATATGTAAAAGAAATTAAAATATTTTTTATTACAATATTGCATTAAGCTTTACAAAAATATAAATCTTATATACCAGTCAGTATTTTACAATTAATAATTAAGTATTTAATATAATTCATGTGTTTAATAATAAAATAACGATTCCTTAATTTTACTCACAAAAAAATAAGAACACTGCAAGTTAACGTTAACATAAAATAAACAAAATTAGAACATCCAAGAATTTTTATGTTATTTCCAATAATATTATTTTAGTTAACGCTGTAAATTTTTAACGTTAATTAACAATGTACTATTTATATATTCCCAATAGAAATATCTCAATATCATGTTTATTTGGGATTTATAAGACAGATAATTCTTGAAGTTATGTGTATTATATTATTATTATTATTATTATTATTATTATTATTATTTATTTTTTAATATTTTTAGTTTTCTATCAGGTATTTTATGCCTCAATTCTGTGCTTGTCCATTTTAAATGTTTCATTAACAAACAGTGTATTACATGAGAAATCATAAATTGTTTATGATCAGTACAGTTATTAAACCACAACGGAAATTTTAATGAAATTTTCTTAATACACTTCTTATACATACATAGGAATTTTTAAATAACATATTTTCAGACGTAGAATAATCTCTAATGAGTTTTATTGCAATTAAATTTTTTGAGGCAACAATGGACAACGTAGCCTGTAAAATATAGCATACTGTTAACAGTGAATTATCAGAATTAACTTGTACTTCCACATCTTTTTCATTTGTATCAGAAGAATTTTCTAAAGAAGGAGAAGTATGTTTTATACTCAAAGAATCAGTAACTACTTCCGTTTCATTCGAAACTGGACTGTCATCTTCAAAGTTGATACAAAGATATTTATTGTTATCAGCTTCACAGTTAGATGATTTTACTTCATCTTGTAATCCTGACATAATTGTTCTTTGTAGGGCAATTCGAAATAATCGTACAGTAGGATTAGCACTATGACCGCCATGTCTTCGAATAAAAGAAAATAAATTTTCTAATGGATCTTGATTTAGTCTGTTTGTAAGAAGAAATGAAACATTTTCGCATTTTAAATTCTCCCACATTTGAAGTATACCTGTTATTGTTTGAATAAGTCCCGAAAAACAATAAATATCTTTTCTTATTGACCCTTTTTTGTTATAAACTTTCCATTTTTTAATCCATTCAATAGATTTTTTTAGATAGTTTTCAACATTTGGTTTTATTGACGATAATGCCCTTTTGAAAGGATTAACATCGTTTTAAGTTTTTGCTGTTTAAACAATCGAAAATGTCGTTCAAATATTAAAGAAATTCAACTGTATTTAATGCAGTTTCACTGTGTATAACATTTAATTGTGTAGCTGTTTTAATTGCAGTAGCAAAAGAGTGACTGAATACTTGGGTTGCAAGCTTTACATTCATTTTTTGAAAAGAATTGGGTCTTATGTGTGCGTTAGTTATTTTAACTAACGAACGAGTTATGTTTTTCTTTCTCATAAGTGATTCTAATATCATTCCAAGATACTCTTTTGTTATCAATATTTATATCTTGTTTTAATAAAATATTTCTAACGCTTTTAAAAGGATGTGGCACGTCATATAAACAAAAATTTGTTTGTTTTTTACGTAGAAATAAGGGTTACTTTAATTAGTATTTAAAATTATCATTCTCCGATTATTTGACCCCTGGTCACACGTAACAGCTCTTATATTTAGTCCTAAATTTTTAATTCCGTTACAATATTTTCCAGTATTTGTTTTCGAATATGACCTTTCACAGGACCTGCACTTACGACATATGAAACAGGAAGTTTCCAAGAGGAAAACTAAAGCTTGAGTTTCTATAAGAGTAGATCTTCCTAAAAAACCCAGGTCATTAAAGCCTTCTACAACATCGCGTATCTTATTATGCTCTAGTCCTTGTTTAATAGACATTTCATCTAAAATTAAAATAACATTTTTTTTCCATATTATTCATACCATTAATTTTCAATTTTAATTTAGAACACAAACTAGGTACTATTCCAGTAGGTAAATGAAAAACATTTGCCCATTTTTGAATAGTAGATAGAGCAGGAATATTACACTTTAAACTGTGCTTCATGTATTTATAATTACTTGCTGATTTAAAAAATAAACTCAGTACCATATTTCTTTCAGTTCTTGTCCACTGTTGTCTTTTTTTGTTTTCTGTTAACATATTTATGAATATATTGGAATTTTTATTATTCGTTATTAATTTATTTTCTAATATTTGCAATTTCCTTTTCAAGTTAAAAATTTCATTTCGTTTACGTTTTAATAAAATAGACTGTCTATCAATTCGTTTTAATAATTTAGCAGGAGATTTTTAACTGGCGAGGACGTTTCAGGTAATTTTGTTAAATTTTTTATAATTTTCTGGTGATGGCAAAAGATTCAATTTTCTTCTAAATGAGTTTTCGGGAGTTACTATTTTTATTACACCTGAACTTGTTTGCACTTCAAAGTCTAAAGAGTCACATTCATACTTATAAGTTTTCTTGGGGGTCAACACTTTCAAGTTTTTGGGCGATAAGGGATCCGTTTGTGTAGAAGAAGTAGGTGAAATTTCTTGGCATAATGACTGTGGTATAGCGTTTGGAATAATTTTTTTTTTAAGAATTTTATTAACAAAAGTACTATCATGGAAATGTTTCTCGCACTAATTTTGATGATAATGTTTCTTTTGATAATTTTAAAAGTTCAATGTTTCCACAATTTTCTAACCAGGAGTCACAAAGTTATTCATTTCGAACAGGAAATTTAAAAAAATGTAAAACTGGGTTTGTTTTACGGTTGGAGGTACATAACTTGAAACTGCCCTTCTTGTACTACGACATTGCAAGACACGATATCACTTATTTTATAACCGATGCCAAATTTTCTTATTCTGAAACAACAATGATAGTTTGGCATGAATAATTAATTTTATGTTGTATTAACAGTATCGGACAATAATAATTCTAACAATATCCAAAATTTTATATGAATATTACTTGCATATTTTGTAATTCTTGCTAAATTTAAAACAGGCTTTACATTCTTGTAACAGTTTTAATAATATGTATTTTGTTTATAACAATAACGAAGTATGTAATAATCGAGGTAAAAGTGTACGATCTCGACTTATTAAATTTGACCCAGATTGCACTTCTGAGAAGAAATATTAATATTTTTTTCTTTCAAACTGATTAGCTTAATTTTAATATTTTTTATATCCCGCTGCTGCTACCCTTGGTAACAAAGATATAGGGTTCGTGCTAAAAATCAAATATCAAGATTTTGATAAATAAGCACATTAGATCCTTAGAATCCGGTTGCTTAATATAAAAATAAAAAATGTTGTAAAAGAAAATACTGATAATACATTAAAAATTGAAACAATAATTATACCTCTATTGAGAAGAAAGTTTAGCTCACGAGCCTGTGAGGGAGAGTGAGTTAATTTCATCGAGTGAATAAAGATTCTTAGTTCACGTGGTTTGTACAATATTTTATTTAATTTTGAAAAGTAATGAAAATGTCTGATAATATCTAATAAATACTGCGGTGAGTGTTATTTTCGTGCTTGATGTTATTTTAAATGCATTATTTGTTGCAGAATGAGTTAAAAAAATTGCGAGTGATTTTAAAAAAAATTAATTCATTTGTGAATAAAATGTTACTTGTAGTTGTTGCTATGGAGTTAATAATGACAGTTTAAAACGTCGAAATTTAATAAAAATATATTAAAATTGAACTAATTACTTTCAATTGTTAAATGGAATCAATCACTTTTAGTTTTGTAATTATTATAAATGAAATATGAATTATTTAAATAAAGTAAAACATTACAATGCTTTAAAAATAAATGCTAATTATTACTTTCTTTACGATAGTATATGCCTTAGGAAGAAAGCGTGCTGAATTCAAACTATTGTTTAAATTTTTCAAAATTATGCAATATTTTTTTAATTCTGAAATGGTATTAACTTTTACAAATATTTTGAATTTGTCCGTCCCTGTTAATGAATTATTAAAAATCGGCAAAATATGTACTTACCAGTAATACGGAAATAATACAAAAGAATATAAATGTCGAATAAAAAATGCAAAAAAAGCACTATTCACTCACAAATACTAAATTATTTTTAGGATGTGTACTTTGTCAATATCTTCTGTATACTAATACAATATCTAGAAAATGTAAAGTTCCGAGGCACGCTACGCATTTGATTGTTTTGCTATTTCGCACTGTTAGTATTTATGTTATTTGTCTGTATCAGCGTTAAAGTGTTGTTTTCTTAACTTAAAAATTATCATGTTCTTTATCCAAACAAATTTATCAGAAAGTGTATGCCATAGTTGTCGTATTAAAAATTTTTAAATACCTACGTATTTAAAATGGGTAAATAAGAAAAGAAATTATGTATATATCGTAAAAAACTTACTATTTGCTGGGACGTTATTAAAAAATGTCATATAAACATAGGCCCGATGCGAGATAGTTTCATTATTATAGGTCAAATAAATTATATTATATTGTAAATGAACGGATAATGGTTTCTACTTTATCGATCGAGGGATCAAGAGATCTATTCTAAATTCATAGCCACATGTGCTATCCGCTATCCGCTATATAAGTTCCACTACTAGCCAATAGATGGATTCAAGTCGGATAGCCACATGTGCTATCCACTTTCCGCTGTATAAGTTCCACTACTAGCCAATAGATGGATTTAAGTCGGATAGCCACATGTGCTATTTGTTAGAATTATATATAATTATTATAATTTAAATAGGTACTTACAATATATAGATATTAATCAAATATTATTGATATAACACACGAACACAAGTATTTGATCACAAAATTGAAAAGCCGAACTACTTATCAACTTGACATCTGGCAATATTAATAAGTTCCACTACTAGCCAACAGATGGATTCAAGTCAGATAGCAGTATGGGGACCCCCATCTGTTGGCTAGTAGTGGAACTTATATAGCGGATAGCACATGTGGCTATGAATTAGAATAGACCCCCAGGGAATACACTTAATGTTGCTCTTCCCCGCCTACAGATGACACTAGTATCGCGGGGAAGATTTGTCTGTATACGTGAGCAATCTGTATAGTGTTTTGAATCTGTGGTACTACATCCAATTTATCATATATGGTCAAAATCTAATATGTTGTTTCAAATTATATATGAGTTTTAAATACTAAATTTGAGAAGTTTTAGATCATATTTTAATAGGCTTTAAGGAAAAATCATCACACATACACATTCTTATAAAATTAGTATCATCTTCTCTCTCTCTCCAATGGCACTACAGCCCAAATCGGGCCTTGGCCTCCACTAACTTTCGCTTCCATTCTTCTCTCTTTGATGCTGTTCTTTTCCAGTTCTTAATACCTATCGACTCTGCATCTTCGGCAACGCTGTCCTCCCATCTCTTTCTGGGTCTACCTTTTGGTCTGGTTCCACCCCATTTGCTGTTTAGTACTCTCTTGGGGTTCTTATCATCGTTCATTCTAGCTACGTGTCCAGCCCATCGTAGTCTTTGTATCTTCACAAATTCCGATGCGGGGGGTTCCTTATATTTTTCGTATAGTTCGTAGTTATATCTAATTCTCCAATAACCCTGTTTATTAACTGGTTTTAATATGCGTCTTAATATCTTCCTTTCAAAGCTGTTAATTGATTCTATAGTTTTTTTTTTGTCATAACCCATGTTTCACTGCCATAGCAGAGGATTGGTCTTAGTATGGTTTTGTAAATTTTGACTTTTGTTTTCCAGTGTACGTCTTTCGATCTGAAAGTTGAGAGCAGGGCAAAGTATGCTTTGTTGGCTAGAATGATTCTTCTTCGTATTTCAGGTTCTTCTCACCCATTGTTTGATATGTTAGTGCCCAGATATATAAAGTTTTCTACTACTGCAATTTTGTCGTCTTCTATCGTTATGCTTGACTGGTTTTGGTTTCCTTGCTTTCTTGATTGTTTTAGTATCTTTGTTTTCTCTGTATTCACCGTGAGTCCTACTTCTTTAGCTTTCTGTTTTAGTTCTGTAAATGTTTCTATGATATTTGCTTCTCTTCTTGCCATGATGTTAATGTCGTCAGCATAGGCGGCTATTTGTACTGCTTTATTATGCAGTAGGTTTGAGCTATTTTCTGAGAGGTTTCTTATTACGTATTCTAGGACTAAATTTAATAATATGGGTGCCAGCCCATCCCCTTGTTTCAATCCTCTCGTTATAACTATTGGTTCAGTTAGTTGATTCTGTATTCGTATTTGCGCTTCCGTTAGTTCCATTGATTTTTCAGTTAACTTTACCAGTTTTTCTGGTATGCCGAATTGTCTTATAATTGCATAAAGCTTTTCTCTGTTGATAGTGTCGTATGCCTGTCGGAAATCTACGAATATTTGGTGAATGTCTATGTTGTGCTCCCACCCTTTGCTCAGTGTTTGCTTTACTATAAATAGTTGGTCTATTGTTGACTTTCCGGGTCTGAAGCCCGTTTGATATTCATGTATTATTTCTTCACTAAATATGTTTATTCGTTTGTTTAGGACGTGTGTAAATACCTTGTATGTAGTGCATAGAAGTGCTATTCCCCTATGATTTTTGCACTGCAGCTTGTCCCCCATCTTATATATGGGGCATATTATACTTTTGTTCCAGTCTGTCGGGAGTTTCTCTTGATGTCATATATCTGATATTAAGGCGTGTATTTCCTCCATCAGTTTGTCGCCTCCGTACTTGCCCCTCTTCTCGATTTAACATTAGTTATACTGGTTCTAGGTGCTCTAAAACGTAATCTTTGTAAATTCTTCGCCGTACATGATCCATTTCGTAAAAGTGTAGTTATAAATTAATATTAATTTATAGTGCTGCAAAAATAGCAATTAGCAAATTTAAATCAGATCATCTGTTCATCTAACATTTGATGGAAAATATATTATTTTTACAAACCTTAATTAAAATATTTTACTATTATATTCTCCTTAACACGGTTTCATTATTAATTTTAATATAATTGCTTCCTGTCAGTAACATTTTTTTAAATATGTCAAAACTGTCATTAAAATTATGTTTTTATTTGACGCATAGGCTAGGTGATACATGAAAATAAATTATATTATATATTCATATTTAAAGTTATTTAGAGTTATACAGGGTGTCTCTTAAATAGGGGGACATGGCTTAACCACAGATTCCTGAGGCTAAAATAAGACGATTTAACCAAACTTGCTTCTACCGGAAAGTGTATCATTTAGCCAGAAATCTGCTTCAAAGTTCTTTGAAAAAAAATTAATTTTGCTTATAATAATCGGACGCTTTATTCGATTAGGATGAAATTTGGTATGACAGTTTATATGGTTATAAGTCATCTTTTAAGGTGATACTTGTTATTATTAGTGAACCACTAGTGTATGAAACTTAGGTCTACCAATATTAATTAGACCGTAACTTTTTAATGGCCGCGCCGATAATGTAAAATTATTTTTTTTCAGAAAGATACATTCAATAGTAAACTTTTCTCTCTCTGTGTAATTTGTGATATCTGTTACGGTTCACTCAGAAAAAAATAAAATCGGAGTGTCTGCACTGCTAAATTTTTTAAATAAATTTAATCTAGCTGTCTATCCAAATGTCAAACAAGTAATTTTTAATGACAGTAACAATTGTTTTATGGGTTGTCAAAAATTTTCTTTGCAATATTCTAAAATTAGTAACATCCGTTTGTTCGGCCTAATAGTATTTTACTACCATTATTATAAATAAGACGATTACATATCTCAGCTTACTCCTAAACAAGTTGTGAAGATTGACAACTCGTTACTGACATTAAAAATGACTTGTTTGACATTTGGATAGACTGCTAGATTTAATTTATTTTAAAAATTTGGCAGTGCAGACACTCATATTTTATTTTTTTCTGGGTGAATCGTAACAGATATCACAAATTACAAAGAGGGAGAAAAGTTTACTATTAAATGTATCTTTCTGAAGAAAAATAATTTCACGTTTTCGGCATTGCCATTAAAAAGTTACGGTCTAATTAATATTGGGAGACCTCAGTTTCATACACTAGTGGTTCACTAATAATAACAAGTATCACCTTAAAAGATGACTTATAACCATATAAACTGTCATACCAAATTTCATCCAAATCGAATAAAGCGTCCGATTATTATAAGCAAAATTTTTTTTTTTTCGAAGAACTTTGAACCAGATTTCTGGCTAAATGGTACACTTTCCGGTAGAAGCAAGTTTGGTTAAATCGTCTTATTTTAGCCTCAGGAATCTGTGGTTAAGCCACGTCCCCCTATTTAAGAGACACCCTGTATACTAAATGTTATTATCGTAGAATTGAATATTGTACCGTTATATTTAATTTTAACTAGTAAAAGTTGCTAAAAATTATATTCAATGATTTTTTTACACGAAAAACTGTAAAAGCTTATATAAATGATACTTCCGATTATCGGATAACTAAAAACTAATGAGCACTTCCCATATTAGTATCGAATGAGTATACAAAATTTCAAATTTTTCTCATTGATAGTATTTGAATAATCGTGTCCACAAGATCCACACACAGACACATATACACTCACACACAAACACACACACACATACATACACATACACACACACACACACACACACACACACACACATAAAATCGGATTCTGGGGACATCAAAGCGTTCTATACCTCCCTTATCTAAGGTAGCGGGAGGTAAAAAATCGAAAATGAGACATCTCTTTCTTACATGCTTTTTTACAACATATTTAAAAATGTAATGTTTCCGTTTTAATTATTGTTCATTTTCTTTGTGGACATACACAGAAAAAAAAGATTCGAAATATTGTCTAATTATTTAGATATTATTTTATTAGGCAATAGGTCTAATAATTTAGTGTAATTTACAAATGTTAATTTAGCATTGTTAATTTAAATCGTTAATTTAAATTTGTAAATAATTATTTCAATTACTTATTTTATTTAATTTTACTATATTTTGGCTTCATTATTTTTGTCTTTCAATTTTCGGTGATTTATCTAATGAATTAGGTAAGTAAATAGAAAATTTAAATATATATATATATATATATATATATATATATATATATATATAATAATTTAGTGTAAACATATTAGAAGGCTGAAAATCACAGATTTATTTAGTTAATTTAACTACAATTTAGAAGATTTGTTTTTTATGTGTAAGGTAATTTTTATATTATATGTTTGTAAATCTGTTTGTTACATGCATTTTTACAACAATTTTGAATATGTAATAAATGTTTCTGTTTTAATTATTATTCAATTGTTTGTTGTGGTCATAAGATAATTTTTTATTATACATATATTTGTAAATCTCTTACATTCATTTTTACAACAAATTTGAATATGTAGTAACTGTTTCCGTTTTAATTATTATTTATTTGTATATTTTGTTCATAAGGTAATTTTTGCAATATAAATGTTTTTCACTACTGTAACGCGGCGGTGTTTTACCACCCCCTCGTGCATACAGATCGTGATCTTCAATTACCCTACGTTGTGTTATGTAAATAAATAAATAGTGCCCAGGATTCTTTGATTTGAAGTCGCGGTAGTATAAGGAATAAAACAAGCAAAAAACACAGATTCAACAATAAACAACGTTTATTCATCAAGTGACATGAAAAGCTCAAATGATTATACACATGTATAATGCATGTTACTGAGGGCCTGGGATGCCGGGAGTGTGCCCTGGGCAGGGCCGTGGCTGGCAGTGGGCTCGAACGCGTGGCTGGACAGGGCCGGTCACTGGTGAAGCGGTGCCTTGGTCGCGGGACGTGGACTTTGGTATGGCTAAACGCAGACATACAAGATGTCCGAATATATCCCTTTATTAGCCGTTTGACCAGTGTGCATATAAGTTTTTAGACGCAAGTAACGTTGTTGACATTGCAGCTGAACCACTGTGTGGATGTGCACGCCTGTTATCTCGCTACTTACTGACCGTAATAATATGTTTTTGATGAAGGTGACAGCAATAATAATGTATACCACTAATGCCAAAGCCTCCAGGTATTAATTAATATCAGTATATGGACCATAGAGGCTGAGCAACTCTCTGGTAATATATTTATACATACACTAGTATTAATACCAGAGAGTGATTCTGATCGAAACCAAGATCCCTCTCCGAGTGCTGGGTACCCAGTTTTAAACACACAAGCGCCACCCCTAGAAATGGGTGGAGGAAATAATAGAAGGTTAGATGTTCATAGGTGAAACTGCGACAGAACTTTCTAAGAAATCATCTTAATACTTTGCAACTCATTTGCTGATGCCCTGACGTAGTAGGGTAGTTTCTGCATATGGAGATTATATGTTGGACGGAGACAGCTTATAATTGTTGATCTCGATTTGTCCGTACACATCCCACCTAGATACCTTGGATCTCCTGTGTAGGGTTGTGAATGGAATTCTCGCCTGTTGATTTGCTAATTAGTTGTATTCAAAAAGTCACATATGTCCTATATATTAGACAAAGACATAAACATCTGTACTCTGTATAAAAGATAAAGATACCACGAGGTAGTGGTAAATTTTACCCCTACTTAGACAGATATGCCTTTGAACCTCGGCATGCTGTGTGGAATAGAGATGAACTGCTGTAGCACTGATTTTATTCTCGCTTTTTTAAATATTCATCTAACTCTTGGCTTACCTAAATTGTTCATATTCACACAATATGATAATGTTTAAACAAATACAAAATGTTTACCTACATCAGTAATAACCCTGTAAACCACTTATTTAATTATTTTGTTTATCGTATGGGGTCCCGTGGCCGCGAGCCTGAGTGTCTGGTCGCGAACCTGGGGGAACCGGGTTCGATCCCGACAAACGCCAAATATGTCCAATTTTACACAAAAGTGACCCCAGTGGTGCACTCTCCACACCAGCTATGAGTGCCCGTGAGGTGACGCCTGGTATGCGCCCACACGGTAAAATATATCGTCATCATTACCGATGTCTACATGTGTTCTAGATACTGGCACACCGAGAAATGGGTAATATGCCGTGATGATATATTTATTTATTTATATTTATTTGTTTATCGTTAAGGTTCTTTACCTACTCTTTTATATTTCAATTTCTTACGACAGGGCCGGGTTCTAAGAAAACTTATGTTTTTTAGTTAATAATAAACTCTTACATCATTTCTCGTGCTGATATTATTATAAATAAATTAGTACATGCTAAATATTACGGTAAATTCTTATATTCATTCGAGCTGTAAACATTCCCACGCTAACCTTATGCCGACCCTTACGTTAGGATTGTCCCAGACATTGTAATGACACGAGACGCCTGTAGTAATTCATGACACCCTTGAACAGGCCTGCAAAATATCATCAGCACCATTCTAATCTCTTCCTAGGTGGTCTGCCTGTACGTTTTGTTTTCGTATACGTGTAAAAATACAATATTAAAGATTTAAAAAAAAAAAAAAAATACACCCCATATTCCGTCGCGTTTCACTACAAGCCTAGGAACCCAGTACTATTTACCTTTATTTGACATGAGAAATTGTTTTTCACAACCACTTGCTTGTAATCATGGTAACCTAGTCTTGCCTGGTCACTATGCTGTTTTGGTGACAATGTGAAACATGTGTAGAAGTAGGAATGAATAAATCACTATTTTTTTGATTTGTAAGTAAATAAATACATTCGAATAGATTTATTTAAAAATAATCTTTTATACTAAATAATTTAATTCACTATCTATATTTCTATATTTCTATATATATATTTGAATTCATCAAGACGATCGCGAAAATTTTGTTCGCCTCTACAGCCTAAACGGTGCGAGTGATTTTAATAAAAAAAATTTTGGGATATAGAGAATAACTCAACTTGATTTCCTGGTAATAGGTCATTTTTCTGTACGGTGCATAGTTTTTGTGTAAAACATTTTTAAAGGTGGAATTTGGGCTTTTTGAAACAATCGATCCAAGTCTACATGTACAAAATTAGGAAGAAAAACGATGTCATCTATCACATTTGACATGTCAATGTTAGTGACAAACCATTATAAGAAATGTATAAAGATTAGTTATAAGTGGATATATATTTTTTATGGAACGATTATTATGCATATAATAGTATACTTAAAGGTATTTTATAATTATTTTCTCTATTTAAATGGTAATTAATAATTCATATATATCCTTGACGTTAAATTTGAAAACATGTTCATCTATAGGTAATACTGTTTGCTTTTATGACAGAGAAGTTGAAAAGGTTATAATTCAGTGAATATGACCGTACAGTAACATATGTACGCATGTTTCCGTTGACAAAATAGTTGCTGAACGACGAAAAAGGCATGTATTTAAATGGAAACTAATTTGGATATAAAATTGATAAAAATGGTGCCTAGACGTAATGGACGTAGTAAAACTATTATAATACACTATCGGCGGAGCCCTAGGAGAAAGATTGTTTGATATGTCAATCAGAACCTTTAAATGGAAATATTTTTGAAATGAGGACAATTTGAAAGAAGTTAAATTCATAAACATTAATGATGAGAATGGGTAATTATTTCACAATAGTAAAAATGGCCTAAAACATATTTAAATTTATAATTTTTGATGGTCCATGTCTGTGTTGAAAATTTTAAGAAAAAAACGTTCGTTTGACATGTCAATCAGAACATTTAAATGGAATTATTCATGAAATAAGGACAATATGAAAGAAGTTAAATTCATAAAGATAAAATATGACAATGGGCAATAATTCCACAATAGTTGAAAAGGCCTAAAACATATTCAAAAATAACAATTTTTGAAGGTTCATGTCCGTGATTCATGTGTATTTCAAAAGTGTTGCCAAACATCCCATAAGTAAGTAAGTAAAAAACCAATATTCCAATGTCAAAAATTTGACAACTCGATCGGCTTCTATTTTTTGCATAAAGTTGTCAGAACCATCTCGTATTTGATATCAAATGATAGGTATCGTCAAGGGCTACCAAGCCGAAATGTTAAAAGATTGACAGCTCGATCGGCTTTTGTTATTTTGCATAAAGTTGTGAGAACCATGTCGTGTTTGGTATCAAATGAAAGGTAATATCAAGGGCTATCATGCAGAAATATCAAAAATTTGACAGCTCGATCGTCTTTTGTTTTTTGCTTAAAATTGCAGAAATGTCACAATTCGATCGGCTTTTGTTTTTTGCTTAGCATTGTCAGAACCATGTCGTATTCGGTATCAAATGAAAGGTAACGTCAAGGGCTGCCATGCAGAAATGTCAAAATGTTGACAGCTCGATCGGCTTTTATTTTTTGCTTAAAATTGTCAGAACCATGTCGTGTTTGGTATCAAATGAGAGGTATTGTCAGGGCTGCCAAGCAGAAATGTCAAAATTTGACAGCTCGATCGGCTTTTGTTTTTTTCATAAAGTTGTCACTACCATGTTGTGTTTGGTATCAAATGAAAGGTAATGTCAAGGGCTGTCATGAAGAAATGTCAAAATTTTGACAGCTCGATAGGCTTTTGTTTTTTGTTTAAAGTTGTCAGAACCATGTCGTATTTGGTATCAAATGAAAAGTAACGTCAAGGGCTGTTATGCAGAAATGTAAAAAAATTGACCGCTCTATCGGCTTTCGTTTTCTGCTTAAAGTTGTCAGAACCTTGTCGTGTTTGGAATCAAATGAAAGGTAACGTCAAGGGCTGTCATGCAGAAATGTTAAAAATTTGACAGCTCGATCGACTTTTTTTTGCATAAAGTTGTCAGAACCCTGTCGTGTTTAGAATCAAATAAAAGGTAACGTCAAAGGCTGTCATGCAGAAATGTTAAAAATTTGACAGCTCGATCGACTTTTGTTTTTTGCATAAAGTTCTCAGAACCATGTCGTGTTCGGTATCAAATGAAAGGTAACGTGAAAGGCTGTCATGCAGAAATGTCAAAATTCGATCGGCTTTTGTTTTTTGCTTAACATTGTCAGAACCATGTCGTGTTTGGTATCAAATGAAAGGTAACGTCAAGGGTTGTCATGCAGAAATGTTAAAAATTTGACAGCTTGATCGGCTTTTGTTTCTTGCATAAAGTTCTCAGAAACATGTCGTGTATAGTATCAAATGAGAGGTATCGTCAAGGGGTGCCATAAAGAATTCTTAAAACAGTCAGTTTGCGTGGGCAAGTTGAGTGGACAATTTGGGTGGGCAGGTTGCGTGGGCCGTTTGGGTGGGCAAGTTGCGTGGACTGTTTGGGTGGGCGGGAAAAAAATATTTTGAAAGACTCTTAGCGTTAGCACTTTGCGTTTAAATTGTTCCTAGACGAATTGGACGTACGTAAAACTATTATAAAACACTATCGGCGGAGCCCTAGGGAATACTTGGCGTAGCCGAGTTTTCGCTAGTAATAAACTATTAAGGCTGCTGGCTATAAGTGTTTTTATTAAATAATGAAATCAAATACAAATCAAGGCCCATAAGTGAGATTATCAAACCAGCGAATGAGCGAAACGTCAGATAAAAACAAATGCACCCTACTTTGTTTTTGTGAATATTAACAAATAAGTAACGTAATTATGATTATCAATAAAATAATGCAAATAGGATTTCTGTGCTAGTAATGAGAAAATAGTATATAAACCACAGTTGAGAAGATCATTATTAACAGGCGCCTTGTATATTGGCGCTTTGTCAATAATTATTAACTTCTCAACCTTGGCGTATAATATACTATTTGTAAATCTTTTACATGCATTTTTACAACAAATTTGAATATGTAATGTTTCCGTTTATATTATTATTCATTTGCTTGTTTGGTCATAAGTTAATTTTTGTACAATAAATATCTTTGTAAACCTCTTTGTTTGTTACATGCAATTTTATGTGACGAATTTAAATATTTGTGTTAATTATTATTCATTTGCTATTTTGGTCATCATAATTTATTTTGATCTATCATTTGTAACGTATTTTTCGTATACGTGTAAGAATGTTGGCGTTTGGTTGCTCGGGCGCCAACGGTTCGGTAGCTGCTTTGGAGACAAGGTTCAAATAGTGAAATAAAACAATTGCGTTGGTAGAAAGGCTGGTTTATTGTTCCAAATTCGAGCACAAGAGGTCCTATGGCTAGGCGTTCCAATTGAAATTTTTATTTAAGACGGAAACGGGGTATTTGGGAAAGATGACGCTTGGCGTCGCGTCGGCTGGATAGCGGAAAGTTGACCCGATATGGTGGGGTTTACGAAACCCTGAAGTACAGAGTACAAATGTGTTATTTTCCGGAAAAAGACGCTCGGCGTCGCGGTGTCGGCGAGGTAGGATGTCTCAGAATAGTGTATAGTTGTTTTACCGGTGACCAGGATTTCGAAAATGGCGTTATCTCAAAAACGACGCCCGGCGTTGTGGCTCCAATCTTGCGGGATTTTGTAAATACGGTGATGTAGACGCGTTTCCCGGTACGTAGATGTAAAAAGGAGGCTCATCCACAAAACGACGCCCAGTGTCGCGGCGTCGATGCGTCTGGACGCTTGCCGACGGTGAGCTAAACTTGTTTCCGAAGAGTGGTTTTTCAAAATACGCGACGCCGATATGTCGCGATGCTTTCTTATACCGAGGTGGATCCGAATCGGAGGTTTTCTCGAGAACGACGCCCGGCGTCGGGACGGCGTCGTCGGTCGGTAATGGCCCTGGATGGTCACGCACCTTATTGGCGTCAACGCCTGATGGCGTCGAGGCGCTAAAGAGGTTAATCTCACAACAGGCCACTCTCTGGGATAAAATACGGAGATAACGTCGGCGGGGTGGCGTCGGGTCACTTGTAATGGCTCTGGTTAGTCACGCACCTTGGCGACGGCAACGCCCGGGTTTACACGCCGGCGACGTCGAAGTGCTAAGGCGGTTGGTCTCGCAACGTGCCACTACAAGCGACGATGCTCGCGAAACAAACTATACTCTAGGTGTACGGACGGCGGCGGCTTCACCGTGGTGACCCTGGTGTTACTCAGACGCTGGCGGTCTACACGCTACCAGTGTTACGATGTTCGACGCTCTGAGTCACGCAACGAGCCACGACGATGGGCAAAAACAATAAAACAAACCCGCGGGGAGCTCACGGCGGGAGATAAAAAAAAACCACGTTTTCTCACCTGGAGATTTCTGCGGGTCCGGCTGAAGACTTTGGAGTCGAAATCTGCATCGGTAGAATACTATTTTTCGCATCTCGGCGGCGCGGCTTTTATAGCCGGAAGCTGGCTATTCAGGCTTTAGCTTGTTTTGCGAATGTTCGAAAATCAAAAGAGCACGTGGGATTTTAACCAAAATTTGGAAAAAATGGAACGCGGACTTCTGGTTGAGATATTACGCTTGTATGTAAACGGTGTACTTTACGTCCGGTATAGCAAAGAAAAGTTTTCAGCGTCGCGTGAAAAAGGAGAGCGCGGCAATAGCAGTTTGAACTAATATATTGTGACAGATCACATCGTCACACATTTTAAATTACAAATTTTATTTGAATTTATGTATTTCAGAAACTAATCAAATTAGTAGATCAATAATTTTTCCATGCAATTAGATTTTAATTTAGCGCCAAATTTTCATAATTAAATTCACAATTTGTTACAATGCAAATCAGGCTCCTAGTTACTGAAATCTTAAACAAAATAGGTTTTATTTACATACTTTCGATGGAGCATATTTATCGCTGGTTTAATAATTATTTAATGTATGTTTTACAATATGAAAAAATATAATGGTAGAGATAAGTTGATATTTTTTATTTTTCTGGAATTTTAATGAGGATGATGTCAGCTCTAAATTTATTTGAGCTATTTATTGCTGTCTTAGGTGTGCTTAGAGCTTGTGTTTCAAATAAAATCATACATGGATGGGCTACCGTCGAAATAGACGTCGTAAATGCCTAATGATACTGAAATAGATATCTTAGCGCATTTTGAATCAAATCCGAGAGCATTAATTAGAATGGCTGACTAGCGTATACTCGGCGTAGCCGATAGTGTTTTAGAATAGTTTCACGTACGTCCAGTTCGTCTGGGTACAACTTAAATCTACAATGCTAACGCCATCAGTCTTCACGCATACACAAACGATTTATATTTATTCGAAAAACAAAAGCCGATCGAGCTGTCAAATTTCTGAAATTTCTGCCTCGCTGCCCTTGACGATACCTCTCATTTGATACCAAACACAACATGGTTCTGACAACTTTAAGCATAAAACAAAAGCCGATGGAGCTGTCAAATTTTTGACATTTCTGCATGACAGCCCTCGGCGATACCTCTTATTTGATACCAAACGCGACATGATTCTGACAACTTTAAGCAAAAAACAAAAGCCGATCGAACTGTCAAATTTTTGATATTTCTGAATGGCAGCCCTCGACGATACCTCTCATTTGATACCAAACACGGCATGGTTCTTTACAACTTTAAGCGAAAAACAAAAGCCGATCGAGCTATCAAATTTTTGACATTCCTGATTGGCAGCCCTTGACGAAACCTCTCATTTAATACCAAACATGACATGGTTCTAACAACTTTAAATAAAAAACAAAAGACGATCGAACTGTCAAAATCTTGACATTTCTGCATGGCAGCCCTCGACGATATCTTTCATTTGATACCAAACAAGACATGATTCTGACAACTTTAAGTAAAAAACAAAAGCCGATCGAGCTGTCATATTTTTGACATTTCTGCATGACAGCCCTTGGCGTTACCTTTCATTTGATACCAAACACGAAATGGTTCTGACAACTTTAAGAAAAAAACAAAAGCCGATCGAGCTGTCAAATTTTTGACATTTCTGCATGACAGCCCTTGACGTTACCTTTCATTTGATACCAAACACGACATGGTTCTCACAACTTTATGCAAAATAACAAAAGCCGATCGAGCTGTCAATCTTTTAACATTTCGGCTTGGTAGCCCTTGACGATACCTATCATTTGATATCAAATACGAGATGGTTCTGACAACTTTATGCAAAAAATAGAAGCCGATCGAGTTGTCAAATTTTTGACATTTTCGCATGACAGTCCTTGACGATACCTCTCATTTGATACCAAACACGACATGGTTCTGACAACTTTACGCAAAAGCAAAAGCCGATCGAGCTGTTACATTTTTAACATTTCGGCATGGTAGCTCTTGACGATACTTCTCATTTGATACCATACACGACATGGTTCTAACAACTTTATGCAAAAAACAAAAGCCGATCGAGCTGTCAAAATTTTAACATTTCTGCAATGCAATCCTAATACATCTTATTTGATACAAACACGACATGTTTCTGACAACTTTATGTCAAAAAAAATACCGATCGAGCTGTCAAAATCTTGATATTGGAGTATTTGTATTTTACTTAGTTACTTATGGCAACACTTTCTCGTATATTTATGTTTAAAATTTATTATATTTTTTATTAGTAGCTTTGAAATTAATTGACTAACTTCACAGTAATGCAGTTAGGAATATTTGTTTTTCACTTGTGGCATATTTCGTAACAATTGTGTACCGACTTCACATTGATCTAGTTAGCAATATTTGTTTTATAGGTACTTACCTAGTTACTTATGGAATGTTTGGCAACACTTTCGAAGTGGACATGAACCACGGACAGGAGCTGATCGAGCTGTCAAAATTTTAACATTTCTGCAATGCAATCCTAATACATCTTATTTGATACAAACACATGTTTCTGACAACTTTATGTCAAAAAAAAAACCGATCGAGCTGTCAAAATCTTGATATTGGAGTATTTGTATTTTACTTAGTTACTTATGGCAACACTTTCTCGTATATTTATGTTTAAAATTTATTATATTTTTTATTAGTAGCTTTGAAATTAATTGACTAACTTCACAGTAATGCAGTTAGGAATATTTGTTTTTCACTTGTGGCATATTTCGTAACACTTGTGTACCGACTTCACATTGATCTAGTTAGCAATATTTGTTTTATAGGTACTTACCTAGTTACTTATGGAATTTTTGGCACCACTTTCGAAGTGGACATGAACCACGGACAGGAACCATCAAAATTATAAATTTTGAATATGTTTTAGGCCATTTTTACTATTGTGAAATAATTGCCCATTCTCATAATTTATGTTTATGAATTTAACTTCTTTCAAATTGTCCTCATTTCAAAAATATTTCCATTTAAAGGTTTTGATTGACATGTCAAACAATCTTTCTCCTAGGGCTCCGCCGATAGTGTATTATAATAGTTTTACTACGTCCATTCCGTCTAGGCACCATTTTTATCAATTTTATATCCAAATTAGTTTCCATTTAAATACATGCCTTTTTCGTCGTTCAGCAACTATTTTGTCAACGGAAACATGCGTACATATGTTACTGAACGTTCATATTCACTGAATTATAACCTTTTCAACTTCTCTGTCATAAAAGGAAACAGTTTTACCTATGAATGAACATATGTTAAAATTTAAGATTATATATGAATTATTAATTACCATTTAAATAGAGAAAATAATTATAAAATACCTTTAATTATACTATTATATGCATAATAATCGTTCCATAAAAATTTATATCCACTTTTAACTGATATTTACACATTTCTTATAATGGTTTGTCACCAACATTGACATGTCAAATGTGATATATGACATCGTTTTTCTTAATTTTGTACATGTAGACTTCGATCGATTGTTTCAAAAAGCCCAAATTCCACCTTTAAAAATGTTTTACACAAAAACTGTGCACCGTACAGAAAAATGACCTATTACCAGGAAATCAAGTTGAGTTATTCTCTACATCCCAGAAAAATTTTCATTAAAATCGCTTGTACCGTTCAGGCTGTAGAGGCGAACAAAATTTCCCCGATCGTCTTGATGAATTCAAATATATACAGAAATATAGAAATATAGATAGTGAATTAAATTATTTAGTATTAAAGACTAGCGAAAATTCGGCTACGCCGAGTATTCCCTAGGGCTCCGCCGATAGTGCTTTATAATAGTTTTACTTACGTCCAATCCGTCTAGGAACAATTTAAACGCAAAGTGCTAACGCTAAGAGTCTTTCAAAATATTTTTTTCCCGCCCACCCAAACAGCCCACGCAACCTGCCCACCCAAACTGCCCACGCAACTTGACCACCCAAATTGCCCACCCAAACTGCCCACGCACCCTGCCCACCCAAAATGCCCACGCAACCTGCCCACCCAAACTGCTCACGGAACCTGACCACCCAACCTGCCCACCCAAACTGCCCACGCAACCTGCCCACCCAAAATGCCTACGCAACCTGCCGACCCAACCTGCCCACCCAAAATTCCCACGCAACCTGCTCACTCAAACTGCCCACGCAACCTGTTTTGACATTTCTGCATGACAGCCCTTGACGTTACCTTTGATTTGATTCCAAACACGACATGGTTGTGACAACTTTAAGCAAAAAGCAAAATCCAATCGAGCTGCCAAATTTTTGACACTTCCGCATGTCAGCCCTTGACGAACCCTCTCATTTGATACCAAACACGATATGGTTCTGACAACTTTAAGCAAAAAACAAAAGCCGATCGAGCTGTCAAATTTTTGACATTTCTGCATGGCAGCCCTTGACAAACCCTCTCATTTGATACCAAACGCGACATGGTTCTGACAACTTTAAGCAAAAAACAAAAACCGATCGAGCTGTCAAATTTTTAACATTTCTGCATGGCAGCCCTTGACAATACCTGTCATTTGATACCAAACACAACATGATTCTGACAACTTTAAGCAAAAAACAAAAGCCGATCGAGCTGTCAATTTTTTGACATTTCTGCGTGACAGCCGTCGACGTTACCTTTCATTTGATACCAACCACGACATGGTTCTGACAACTTTAAGCAAAAAACAAAAGCCGATCGAGCTGTCAAATTTTTGACATTTCTGCATGACAGCCCTTTACGTTACCTTTCATTTGATACCAAACACGACATGGTTCTAACAACTTTAAGCAAAAAACAAAAGCCGATCTAGCTGTCAAATTTTTGACATATCTGCATGACAGCCCTTGACGTTACCTTTCATTTGATACCAAACGCGAAATGGTTCTGACAACTTTAAGCAAAAAACAAAAGCCGATCGAGCTGTCAAATTCTTGACATTGGAATATTTGTTTTTTACTTAGTTAATTATGGGATGTGTGGCAACACTTTGGAAATACACTTGTATCACTGACATGAACCTTCAAAAATTATAATTTTTAAATATAATGTTTTAGGCCTTTTAAAGTACTATGGAATAACCGCCCATTGCCATAATGTATGTTTATGAATTTAACTTTTTTCAAAATGTCCTTATTTTATAAATAATTCTATTTAAATGTTCTGATTGACATGTCAAAGGAACGTTCTTCGTCTTAAATTTCTCAAAGAAGACTAAATTTTTGAATTCAAATTGTTTCAAAAAGCCAAAATACGACCTTTAAAAATTTTTTACACAAAAACTATGCACCGTACAGAAAAATGACCTATTACCAGGAAATCAAGTTGAGTTATTCTCTACATCCCAGAAAAATATTCATTAAAATCGCTTGTACCGTTCAGGCTGTAGAGGCGAACAAAATTTCCCTGATCGTCGTGATGAATTCAAATATATATAGAAATATAGATAGTGAATTAAATTATTTAGTGTAAAAGACTAGCGAAAATTCGGCTACGCCATGTATTCCCTAGGGCTCCGCCGATAGTGTTCTATAATATTTTACGAACGTTCAATCCGTATAGGAACAATTTAAACGCAAAGTGCTAAGGCTAAGAGTTTTTCAAAATATTTTTTTACCGCCCACCCAAACAGCTCACGCAACCTGCCCACCCAAACGACCCACGCAACCTGCCCACCCAAACTGCCCACGCAACCAGCCCACCCAAACTGCCCACGCAACCTGCCCACCCAAATTGCCCACGCAACCTGCCCACCCAAATTGCCCACGCAACCTGCCCACCCAACCTGCCCACTCAAACTGCCCACGCAACCTGCCCACCTAAAATGCCCACTCAAACTGCCAACGTAACTTGCCCACCCAAAAGCCGATCAAGCTGTCAAATTTTTGACATTTCCGCATGGCAGCCCTTGACGAACCCTCTCATTTGATACCAAACACGACATGGGTCTGACAAATTTAAGCAAAAAACAAAAGCCGATCGAGCTGTCAAAATTTTGACATTTTTGCATGACAGCCCTCGACAATACCTCTCATTTGATACCAAATACGACATGGTTCTGACAACTTTAAGCAAAAAACAAAAGCCTATCGAGCTGTCAAATTTTAGACATTTCCACATGACAGCCCTTGACGAACCCTCTCATTTGATACCAAACACGACATGGTTCTGACAACTTTAAGCAAAAAACAAAAGCCGATCGAGCTGTCAAATTTTTAACATGTCTGCATGGCAACCCTTGATGATACCTCTCATTTGATGCCAAACACGGCATGGTTCTGACAACTTTAAGCAAAAAACAAAAGCCGATCGAGCTGTCAAATTTTTAACATTTCTGCATGGCAGCCCTTGACAAACCCTCTCATTTGATACCAAACTTGACATGGTTCTGACAACTTTAAGCAAAAAACAAAAGCCGATCGAGCTGTCGAATTTTTAACATTTCCCCATGGCAGCCCTTGACAAACCCTCTCATTTGATACCAAACTTGACATGGTTCTGACAACTTTAAGCAAAAAACAAAAGCCGATCGAGCTGTCGAATTTTTAACATGTCTGCATGGCAGCCCTTGATGATACCTCTCATTTGATGCCAAACACGACATGTTTCTGACAACTTTAAGCAAAAAACAAAAGCCGATCGAGCTGTCAAATTCTTGACATTGGAATATTTGTTTTTTACTTAGTTACTTATGGGATGTGTGGCAACACTTTGGAAATGTACATGAATCGCGGACATGAACCTTGAAAAATTATAATTTTTAAATTTAATGTTTTAGGCCTTTTAAACTACTATGGAATAACCGCCTATTGCCATAATGTATGTTTATGAATTTAACTTTTTTCAAAATGTCCTTATTTTATAAATAATTCCATTTAAATGTTCTGATTGACATGTCAAAGAAACGTTCTTCGTCTTAAATTTTTTAAAGAAGACTAATTTTTTGATTTCAAATTGTTTCAAAAAGCCAAAATACGACCTTTAAAAATATTTTACCAAAAAACTATGCACCGTACAGAAAAATGACCTATTACCAGGAAATCAAGTTGAGTTATTCTCTACATCTTGGAAAAATTTTCATTAAAATCACTCGCACCGTTTAGTCTGTACAGGCGAACAAAATTTTCGCGATCGTCGTGATGAATTCAAATATATATAGAAATATATATATATATAGTGAATTAAATTATTTAGTATAAAAGACTAGCGAAAACTGGGCTACGCCGAGTATTCCCTAGGGCTCCGCCGATAGTGTTTTATAATAGTTTTACTTACGTTAAATCCGTCTGGGAACAATTTAAACGCAAAGTGCTAACGCTGAGAGTCTTTCAAAATATTTTTTTACCGCCCACCCAAACAACCCACGCAACCTGCCCACCCAAACTGCCCACGCAACCTGCCCACCCAAACTGCCCACGCAACCTGCCCACCCAAAATGCCCACGCAACCTGCCCACCCAAAATGCCCACGTAAACTACCCACCCAACCTACCCACGTAACCTACCCACCCAAACTGCCCACGCAACTTTCCCACCCAAAATGCCTACGCAACCTCCCCACCCAATCTGTATGGCAGCCCTCGATGATACCTCTCATTTGATACCAAACACGACATGGTTCTGACAACTTTAAGCAAAAAACAAAAGCCGATCGAGCTGTCAATTTTTTGATATTTCTGCATGACAGTCCTTGACGTTACCTTTCATTTGATACCAAACACGACATGGTTCTGACAACTTTAAGCAAAAAACAAAAGCCGATCGAGCTGTCAAATTTTTGACATTTCTGCACGGAAGCCCTTGACGAACCCTTTTATTTGATACCAAACACGACATGGTTCTGAAAACTTTAAGCAAATAACAAAAGCTAAATCGAGCTGTCAAATTTTTGACATTTTTGCATGGTAGCCCTTGACGAACCCTTTTATTTGATACCAAACATGACATGGTTCTGACAACTTTAAGTAAAAAACAAAAGCCGATCGAGCTGTCAAATTTTTGACATTTCTGCATGACAGCCCGTGACATTACCTTTCATTTGATACCAAACACGATATGGTTCTGACAACTTTAAACAAAAAACAAAAGCCGATCAAGCTGTAAAAATCTTGACATTTCTGCATGGCAGCCCTCGACGATACCTCTCATTTGATACTAAACACGACATGGTTCTGACAACTTTAAGCAAAAAACAAAAGCCTATCGAGCTGTCAAATTTTTGACATTTCTGCATGACAGCTATTGACGTTACCTTTCATTTGATAACAAACACGACATGGTTCTGACAACTTTAAGCAAAAAACAAAAGCCGATCAAGCTGTCAAATTTTTGACATTTCTGCATGGCAGCCCTCGGCGATACCTCTCATTTGATACTAAACACGACATGATTCTGACAACTTTAAGCAAAAAAACGAAGGCCGATCGAGCTGTCAATTTTTTGACATTTCTGTCAGACAACCCTTGACGTTACCTTTCATTTGATACCAAACACGACATGTTTCTGACAACTTTAAGCAAAAAAACAAAAGCCGATCAAGCTGTCAAAATTTTGACATTTCTGCATGGCAGCCCTCGACAATACCTCTCATTTGATACTAAACACGACATGATTCTGACAACTTTAAGCAAAAAAACAAAGGCCGATCGAGCTGTCAAATTTTTGACATTGGGATATTTGCTTTTTACTTAATTACTTATCTAATGTTTGGCAACATTTTCGAAATGCACATAAATCACGGACATGAACCTTTAAAAATTAATATTTTAAATATAGTCTTTTAGGACTTTTTAACCAGTGTGTAATAACCGCCCATTGCCATAATGTATGTTTATTAATTTAACTTCTTTCAAATTGTCCTCTTTTCATGAATAATTCCATTTAAATGTTCTGATTGACATGTCAAAGAAACGTTCTTCGTCTTAAATTTTTCAAAGAAGACTAAATTTTTGATTTCAAATTGTTTTAAAACGCCAAAATACGACCTTTAAAAATTTTTTACACAAAAACTATGCACCTTATAGAAAAATGGCCTATTACCGGGAAATCAAGTTAACTTATACTCTACAACCTGCAACAATTTTCATTAAAATCACACGCACCGTTCAGGCTGTATATGTGAGCAAAATTTCGGCGATCGTCATTGATGAAACTAAAGTGAATTGACCTGTTTAGTATAAAAGACTAGCGAAAACTCGGCTACGCCGAGTATTCCCTAGGGCTCCGCCGATAGTGTTTTTTTAATAGTTTTACGTACGTCCAATCCGTCTAGGAACAATTTAAACGCAAAGTGCTAACGCTAAGGGTCTTTCAAAATATTTTTTCCCACCCACCCAAACAGTCCACGCAACCTGCCCACCCAAATTGCTCACGCAACCTGCCCACCCAAAATGCCCACGCAACCTGCCCACCCAAACGGCCCACCCAAAATGCCCACGCAACCTGCCCACCCAAAATGCCCACGCAACCTGCCCACACAAACTGCCCACGCAACCTGCCCACCCAAACTGCTCACGCAAGCTGCCCACCCAAAATGCCCACGCAACCTGCCCACCCAAACTGCTCACGTAACCTGCTCACCGAAAATGCCCACGCAACCTGCCCACCCAAAATGCCCACGCAACCTACCCACTTAAACTGCCCACCCAAACTGCTCACGCAATATGCCCACCCAAACAGCCCACGCAACCTGCCGACTCAACCTGCCCACCCAAAATGCCCACGCAAAACAAAAGCCGATCGAGCTGTCAAAGTTTTAACATTTCTGCATGACAGCCCTTGACGTTACCTTTCATTTGATACCAAACACGACATGGTTCTGACAACTTTAAGCAAAAAACAAAAGCCGATCGAGCTGTCAAATTTTTGACATTTTTGCATGACAGCCCTTGACGTTATGTTTCATATGATACCAAACACGATATGGTTCTGACAACTTTAAGCAAAAGACAAAAGCCGATCGAGCTGTCAAAATTTTGACATTTCTGCATGACAGCCCTTGACGTTACCTTTCATTTGATACCAAACACGATATGGTTCTGACAACTTTAAGCAAAAAAACAAAAGCCGATCGAGCTTTCAATTTTTTGACATTTCTGCATGACAGCCCTTGACGTTACCTTTCATTTGATACCAAACACGACATGGTTCTGACTACTTTAAGCAAAAAACAAAAGCCGACCAAGCTGTCAAAATTTTGACATTTCTGCATGACAGCCCTTGATCGTTACCTTTCATTTGATACCAAACACGACATGGTTCTGACAACTTTAAGCAAAAAAGAAAAGCCGATCGAGTTGTCAAATTTTTGACACTTCTGCATGACAGCCCTTGTCGTTACCTCTCATTTGATACCAAACACGACATGGTTCTGACAACTTTAAGCAAAAATCAAGCTGTCAAATTTTTGACATTGGAATATTTTTTTTTACTTAGTTATTTATGGGATGTTTGGTAACACTTTCGAAATGTACATGTATCACGGACATGAACCTTCAAAAATTTTAATTTTTAAATATAATGTTTTAGGGCCTTTTAAAATACTATGGAATAACCGCCCATTGCCATAATGTATGTTTATGAATTTAACTTCTTTCAAATTGTCCTCTTTTCATGAATAATTCCATTTAAATGTTCTGATTGACATGTCAAAGAAACGTTCTTCGTCTTAAATTTTTCAAAGAATACTAAATTTTTGATTTCAAATTGTTTCAAAAAGCCAAAATACGACCTTTAAAAATTTTTTACACAAAAACTATGTACCGTACAGAAAAATTACCTATTACCAGGAAATCAAGTTGAGTTATGCTCTACATCCCAGAAAAATTTTCATTAAAATCACTCGCACCGTTTAGTCTGTACAGGTGAGCAAAATTTCCCAGATCGTCAAGATGATTAAAGAAAATATATATATATAGATAGATAGTGAATCTACCCGTTTAGTATAAAAGATAGCGAAAATTCGGCTACGCCGAGTATTCCCTAGGGCTCCGCCGATAGTGTTTTATAAATTTTTACGTATGTCTAATCCGTCTAGGAACAATTTAAATGCAAAGTGCTACCGCTACGAGTCTTTCAAAATTTTTTTTCCCCACCCACCCAAACAGCCCAAGCAACCTGCCCACTCAAACTACTCACGCAACCTGCCACGCAATATGCCCACCCAAACGACCCACGCAATGTGCCCACGCAACCTGCCCACCCAAACTACCCACGCAACCTGCCCACCCAAACTACCCACGCAACCTGCCCACCCAAAATGCCCACGAACCTGCCCACCCAAAATGCCCACGCATCCTGCCCACCCAACCTGCCCACTCGAACTGCCCACGCAACCTGCCCACCCAAAATGCCCACGCAACCTGCCCACTCAAACTGCCTACGTAACTTGCCCACCCAAAAGCCGATTTCATTTGATACCAAACACGACATGGTTCTGACAACTTTAAGCAAAAAACAAAAGCCGATCGAACTTTCAAAATTTTGACATTTCTGCATGGCAGCCCTTGACGAACCCTCTCATTAGACACCAAACACGACATGGTTCTAACAACTTTAAGCAAAAAACAAAAGGCGATCGAGCTGTCAAATTTTTGACATTTCTGCATGACAGCCCTTGACGATACCTCTCATTTGATACCAAACTCGACATGATTCTAACAACTTTAAAGCAAAAAATAAAAGCCGATGGAGCTGTCAAATTTTTGACATTTCTGCATAGCAGCCCTTGACGAACCTTCTCATTTGATACCAAATACGACATGGTTCTAACAACTTTATCCAAAAAACAAAAGCTGAGCGAGCTGTCAAATTTTTAACATTACTGCATGGCAGCCCTTGACGTTACTTATCATTTGATACCAAACACGACATGGTTCTGACAACTTTAAACAAAAAACAAAAGGCGATCGAGCTGTCAAATTTTTGACATTTCAGCATGACAGCCCTTGACGATACCTCTCATTTGATACCAAACTCGACATGATTCTAACAACTTTAAAGCAAAAAATAAAAGCCGATGGAGCTGTCAAATTTTTGACATTTCTGCATAGCAGCCCTTGACGAACCTTCTCATTTGATACCAAATACGACATGGTTCTAACAACTTTATTCAAAAAACAAAAGCTGAGCGAGCTGTCAAATTTTTAACATTACTGCATGGCAGCCCTTGACGTTACTTATCATTTGATACCAAACACGACATGGTTCTAACAACTTTAAGCAAAAAACAAAAGGCGATCGAGCTGTCAAATTTTTGACATTTCTGCATGACAGCCCTTGACGATACCTCTCATTTGATACCAAACTCGACATGATTCTAACAACTTTAAAGCAAAAAATAAAAGCCGATGGAGCTGTCAAATTTTTGACATTTCTGCATAGCAGCCCTTGACGAACCTTCTCATTTGATACCAAATACGACATGGTTATAACAACTTTATCCAAAAAACAAAAGCTGAGCGAGCTGTCAAATTTTTAACATTACTGCATGGCAGCCCTTGACGTTACTTATCATTTGATACCAAACACGACATGGTTCTGACAACTTTAAACAAAAAACAAAAGGCGATCGAGCTGTCAAATTTTTGACATTTCTGCATGACAGCCCTTGACGATACCTCTCATTTGATACCAAACTCGACATGATTCTAACAACTTTAAAGCAAAAAATAAAAGCCGATGGAGCTGTCAAATTTTTGACATTTCTGCATAGCAGCCCTTGACGAACCTTCTCATTTGATACCAAATACGACATGGTTATAACAACTTTATCCAAAAAACAAAAGCTGAGCGAGCTGTCAAATTTTTAACATTACTGCATGGCAGCCCTTGACGTTACTTATCATTTGATACCAAACACGACATGGTTCTGACAACTTTAAACAAAAAACAAAAGGCGATCGAGCTGTCAAATTTTTGACATTTCTGCATAGCAGCCCTTGACGAACCTTCTCATTTGATACCAAATACGACATGGTTCTAACAATTTTATCAAAAAAACAAAAGCTGAGCGAGCTCTCAAATTTTTAACATTATTGCACCTTTAAAAATTTTTTACACAAAAACTATGCACCGTACAGAAAAATTACCTATTACCAGTAAATCAAGTTGAGTTATTCTCTACATCCCAGAAAAATTTTCATTAAAACCACACGACATGGTTCTGACAACTTTAAGCAAAAAACAAAGACCGATCGAGCTGTCAAATTTTTGACATTTCTGCATTACAGCCCTTGACGGTACCTTTCATTTGATACCAAATACGACATGTTTCTGACAACTTTAAGCAAAAAACAAAAACCGATCAAGCGGTCAAATTTTTGACATTTCTGCATGACAGCCCTTGACGGTACCTTTCATTTGATACCAAACACGACATGTTTCTGACAACTTTAAGCAAGAAACAATAGCCGATCGAGCTGTCAAAATTTTGACATTTCTGCATAACAGCCCTTGACGTTACCTTTCATTTGATACCAAACACAACATGGTTCTGACAACTTTAAGCAAAAAACAAAAGCCGATCGAGCTGTCAAATTTTTGACACTTCTGCATGACAGCCCTTGACGTTACCTTTCATTTGATACCAAACACGACATGGTTTTGACAACTTTAAGCAAAAAACCAAAGCCGATCCAGCTGTCAAATTTTTGACATTTCTGCATGACAGCCCTTGACGTTACCTTTCATTTGATACCAAACACGACATGGTTCTGACAACTTTATGCAAAAAACAATAGCCGATCGAGCTGTCAAAATTTTGACATTTCTGCATGGCAGCCCTCGACGATACCTCTCATTTGATACCAAACTCGACATGATTCTAACAACTTTAAAGCAAAAAATAAAAGCCGATGGAGCTGTCAAATTTTTGACATTTCTGCATAGCAGCCCTTGACGAACCTTCTCATTTGATACCAAATACGACATGGTTCTAACAATTTTATCAAAAAAACAAAAGCTGAGCGAGCTCTCAAATTTTTAACATTACTGCATGGCAGCCCTTGACGTTACTTATCATTTGATACCAAACACGACATGGTTCTGACAACTTTAAACAAAAAACAAAAGGCGATCGAGCTGTCAAATTTTTGACATTTCAGCATGACAGCCCTTGACGATACCTCTCATTTGATACCAAACTCGACATGATTCTAACAACTTTAAAGCAAAAAATAAAAGCCGATGGAGCTGTCAAATTTTTGACATTTCTGCATAGCAGCCCTTGACGAACCTTCTCATTTGATACCAAATACGACATGGTTCTAACAACTTTATTCAAAAAACAAAAGCTGAGCGAGCTGTCAAATTTTTAACATTACTGCATGGCAGCCCTTGACGTTACTTATCATTTGATACCAAACACGACATGGTTCTGACAACTTTAAACAAAAAACAAAAGGCGATCGAGCTGTCAAATTTTTGACATTTCAGCATGACAGCCCTTGACGATACCTCTCATTTGATACCAAACTCGACATGATTCTAACAACTTTAAAGCAAAAAATAAAAGCCGATGGAGCTGTCAAATTTTTGACATTTCTGCATAGCAGCCCTTGACGAACCTTCTCATTTGATACCAAATACGACATGGTTCTAACAACTTTATCCAAAAAACAAAAGCTGAGCGAGCTGTCAAATTTTTAACATTACTGCATGGCAGCCCTTGACGTTACTTATCATTTGATACCAAACACGACATGGTTCTAACAACTTTAAGCAAAAAACAAAAGGCGATCGAGCTGTCAAATTTTTGACATTTCTGCATGACAGCCCTTGACGATACCTCTCATTTGATACCAAACTCGACATGATTCTAACAACTTTAAAGCAAAAAATAAAAGCCGATGGAGCTGTCAAATTTTTGACATTTCTGCATAGCAGCCCTTGACGAACCTTCTCATTTGATGCCAAATACGACATGGTTATAACAACTTTATCCAAAAAACAAAAGCTGAGCGAGCTGTCAAATTTTTAACATTACTGCATGGCAGCCCTTGACGTTACTTATCATTTGATACCAAACACGACATGGTTCTGACAACTTTAAACAAAAAACAAAAGGCGATCGAGCTGTCAAATTTTTGACATTTCTGCATGACAGCCCTTGGCGTTACCTCTCATTTGATACCAAACACGACATGGTTCTGACAACTTTAAGCAAAAAACAAAAGCCGATCGAGCTGTCAAATTTTTGACATTTTTGCATGGCAGCCCTTCTCGATACCTCTCATTTGATACCAAACACGACATGTTTCTGACAACTTTAAGCAAAAAACAAAATCCGATCGAGCTGTCAAATTCTTGACATTGGAATATTTGTTTTTCACTTAGTTACTTATGGGATGTGTGGCAACACTTTGAAAATGCACATGAATCACGGACATTAACCTTCGAAAATTATAATTTTTAAATATTTTAGGCCTTTTAAACTACTATGGAATAACCGCCCATTGCCATAATGTATGTTTATGAATTTAACTTTTTTCAAAATGGCCTTATTTTATAAATAATTCCATTTAAATGTTCTGATTGACATGTCAAAGAAACGTTCTTCGTCTTAAATTTTTCAAAGAAGACTAAATTTTTGATTTCAAATTGTTTCAAAAAGCCAAAATTGCACCTTTAAAAATTTTTTACACAAAAACTATGCACCGTACAGAAAAATTACCTATTACCAGGAAATCAAGTTGAGTTATTCTCTACATCCCAGAAAAATTTTCATTAAAACCACACGACATGGTTCTGACAACTTTAAGCAAAAAACAAAGGCCGATCGAGCTGTCAAATTTTTGACATTTCTGCATTACAGCCCTTGACGGTACCTTTCATTTGATACCAAATACGACATGTTTCTGACAACTTTAAGCAAAAAACAAAAACCGATCGAGCGGTCAAATTTTTGACATTTCTGCATGACAGCCCTTGACGGTACCTTTCATTTGATACCAAACACGACATGTTTCTGACAACTTTAAGCAAGAAACAATAGCCGATCGAGCTGTCAAAATTTTGACATTTCTGCATAACAGCCCTTGACGTTACCTTTCATTTGATACCAAACACAACATGGTTCTGACAACTTTAAGCAAAAAACAAAAGCCGATCGAGCTGTCAAATTTTTGACACTTCTGCATGACAGCCCTTGACGTTACCTTTCATTTGATACCAAACACGACATGGTTTTGACAACTTTAAGCAAAAAACCAAAGCCGATCCAGCTGTCAAATTTTTGACATTTCTGCATGACAGCCCTTGACGTTACCTTTCATTTGATACCAAACACGACATGGTTCTGACAACTTTATGCAAAAAACAATAGCCGATCGAGCTGTCAAAATTTTGACATTTCTGCATGGCAGCCCTCGACGATACCTCTCATTTGATACCAAACACGACATGGTTCTGACAACTTTAAGCAAAAAACAAAAGCCGATCGAGCTGTGAAATTCCTGACATTGGAATATTTGTTTTTTACTTAGTTACTTATGGGATGTGTGGCAACACTTTGAAAATGCGCATGAATCACGGACATGAACCTTCAAAAATTATAATTTTAAATATAATGTTTTAGGCCTTTTAAACTACTATGGAATAACCGCCCATTGCCATAATGTATGTTTATGAATTTAACTTTTTTCAAAATGTCCTTATTTTATAAATAATTCCATTTAAATGTTCTGATTGACATGTCAAAGAAACGTTCTTCGTCTTAAATTTTTCAAAGAAGACTAAATTTTTGATTTCATATTGTTTCAAAATGCCAAAATACGACCTTTAAAATTTATTTACACAAAAACTATGCACCGTACAGAAAAATGACCTATTACCAGGAAATCAAGTTGAATTAGTCTCTACATCCCAGAAAAATTTTCATTAATATCACTCGCACCGTTCAGGCTGTAGAGACGAATAAAATTTCCCCGATTGTCGTGATAAATTCAAATATATATAGAAATATATATATAGATAGTGAATGAAATTATTTAGTATAAAAGATACCGAGTAAGATGTAAAATGTTTCGAAGAACACAATTATGTATTAACGAAAATGGAGGACAATTTGAACAGAATTTGTATATTTATGTATTTGTTGTTTTTGTAATTATTTTTCACATTCATTTTGTATTGTCCATGGCACACTGATAATAACCATATTAAAATAAAACTGATATAAATCTAAACATGTATTTGTTATATATTTTACCATTGAATTCAGAATAAAATTATCCAAATAAAAATATATTATCACATTTAAAATAAGAAAGTTTGTCCTCACACTGATCGAAAAAAAAATATTATGCTCATTAATGTAGTCTTGTAAAATAGAAATTGTTTCGTAATTTAACCGACCACGTATCTCTTGTCCTTCTCGAGATAGCATTAGTGGAAGAAATAAAATGAACACCCGTATAGTACGAACCAAAATGAATGAAACAAACTTAGCCAATATAGATCTGATCTTGAACTGGAACCTAGAAAGGTCAATTTGTATTATAATAGAAGAAAAACTGAGAAACATGGTGATCGAATAAAATTTTATTTGTCGGTAAATTTCAAATAGTTCTTAAGTTATTTGGAAATTGAATATTAGTCAAGATCGCCCCAACATTTAACTTTATTATTTATTTTCTTTTGAAAAACAAAAGCACTTCTAAAATGATTTCTAAAAGGCAAACAAAAAGTCTCATTTAATCGAAGTGATAACTCTTATAGATTTCAGATAACTGAGGTAAATCCCGTAAATCTCATTTTTATTGACTTGTATTTCGGAAAATGTTGAGATAGGAAGTCATGATGATTAAGCTGTTTTAGTCATTTTGGTCGGTACTATATGGCGTCAAAAAAAATTACAATTTTCCTTGCATTATGGAGGTATTATTTAATGTTCGCGGATAAACAAATTAATAATGTGCCTCAGAATAGTGGACAAGACAGGCAAATACATTCCTTAAAAATATTGCCCCTATTTTTACAAACAATGAATTTTGAATAAATTTTATATTCTTAAAATAATTTTGTGTATTTTGTCTATTTTAGCGTGGAGATAGACAGCGTCCAGAAGATCAGGTATTAATGAGAGCTTTGCGAGATTTCAACGTACCAAAAATTATTACAGATGATGTCCCTGTATTCATGGGACTCATAGGTGACTTGTTCCCAGCTCTAGATGTACCACGAAAAAGAGATTTTGACTTTGAAAAAATTGTCAAAAAATCCATCACTGATCTTAAATTACAAGCTGAAGATAGCTTTGTACTAAAGGTGAAAACATTTTTTTATTTTTTTGTATTCTGTATTACCATCCTGTTCTTAAAATGGGAGATTTAATAACTGGCTGTATTGTGAGTCTGTTCATACAGGAATACAGGGTTAGTCTTTGATCTTGTCGATAATGTAGTGGCAGCACGCACTTTAGAATTCTACGATAGGAAATAAGCGAATGCGGATTTACTTTTACGAATCTTGTTAACATGCACTTTACAATACTATTTTCGCTTTTTCGGATATTTTCGAGTTTTATACTATTAACATAGAAAATATTATGACAGTTGTATATAATAAATATAATTATGTTAAATATATAAATGGCCTTTGAATTAATTGTGATGTTAGTTTAATACTTTCGCCTTGAGTTTCGCTTTACAAAAAGCGAAAACAAATGCCTCTTTTGATAGGATTCTAAAGAGCGTGCTGTTAATACTTAAACTGCAACTTAAAATACATTGATTCTGTCCACTAGTTTATTTTTTGGCAAAGAAATTTAAAGTTTCCAATGTACTTTTAGCCAACATGATTCATGCTTATTTTATTATAAAATGAAACCAATTTCTGGATTATGCATATTGATTGCGTTCTGATTCTATCAAGCAGGACAAGATAATTGAATAACCTTGCATTTTCTTGCATTTATACTTCTATGAATGTAATTAAGAGACAGTCTTCAATTTCCGGATAAAATTATCTCGCAGTTAAAACTTAAAACCAAAAATGCGTCTTTCAATCTTCCAATAAAGTTATCTGTCAGATAAAAGACGCCTATCTGACAGATAAAATATCCTTTTTGTGGTATGGAGATCAATATTGTTTATTAACATACACTTTATAGTTCAGTCAAAAGTGGTTAGAAAAGAACTTTGCCTTACAAAAGATGGGGTAGAAATTATTTTAATATACAGGGCTTTTCTAGCTTGCTCACAATTGTTAACTTTTTTATTTGAAGAACTACGAGAAAATGAGCAAAATTATGCCATTTTGAATAAGAAAATTGGCGGTATCAATAGAATATATCAACAAAATATATTCTTAAATTGGAGTTTTTTATTCTTTTATTGGAAAGAGAATGAGTTAATGGCCTAGTTTACGCCGTTTGACCTGAGGTAGACCAGACCTATATGTGACCTATATTAGGACAAAGTAAACAAAAAAATAAATCCGGTTGTTTACACCGCATAATTAAGAGCCTACATTAGGTGGGAGGCAGGATGTAGGAATATACCTATTAAACTATATACCGCTGAAAAGCACATAGGAAATGTCCGGAACATTATGTATATCTGCACTCTTCTGGTTTGAACACCACCCCTTGCGCGCATGCGCCAACTGCATTTGTTTCAGCGATACTATTGGTCAGGAAGTTTGAAGTTTCAGAGAAAGGGAAATGGAATGGAGGGAATGCTTCTTCCACATGTTTAGGTGTTTATGAATTTTGTGTATGTTTATCATTTCAATATTACATCTCCTTGTAATCACTTGAATATTAATATGAAGGCATATATGCATAATATTATACAGGAATAAAGCTATAATATTAAACATTCCAAATAAATTGTTAAATATTATGAATAAATATTTTTTTACACGCGACTAAGTATGAAAAATTTCAATTACGGCATTCCATTTTCTTCCCCAAAAACAGAATTTTGACCATAGAGATATTCAAATAAGGGATTTTGCTATAATTTAATGCAGGTGTTCCCTAATCTCTTTCTCCAATTATAGAATTTAAATCGTACAGCTATTCAAATAAAGTATTTTCCTAATCTTTTACTGGTGACTGGTGATCCCTATTCTCTTTCTCCAAATGGAATTTAATCTTTTACTTTTATATAGAAATTCATTTTCTAATTTATGAAGGTATCCCCTAATCTTTTTCTCCAATTATAAAATTTGAACCCTACAGATATTCAAATAAAATATCTTTCTAATCTTTTACAGTTGTTCCCTATTATCTTTCTCCAAATTTTGCAAATGGAATTTTAACCATTTATCCTTTTATGTGGTCATATGAATCATATGTCAGATTTTCAAGCAGCGCGAAGACGCCTACCATCACGCCTACCGCCTGTGCGCGCATGCGCTTGTAGACGCGTGTCCAAACGCTAGAAAAGGATGGAGATATTAATGTCCCGGGCACTTTCCGCTTATACGAGAGATAGGGGTTCAGCGGTAAATAGTTTAGTAGGTATATTGATGTAGGTACTAGTTTGTACTATAGTGAGTTTATATACATAGGCCAAACGCCGCCATATTTTGAAATTTAAATTCATATGTGAAAACCAAACAAAATTTGATAAACAATATAAATTGCAAACCCAATATTATTTATTTCCAAATACACCATTGAATCACAAATAAAGGTTTTATATAATATTTTTTGTATAATTCATCTCTAATTATATCCAATATTTACATACAAATAACACATGCTTAACAGTTTAACCTATAATTTTGATTCTTCAAAAAATGCTAGTTTAAAATATTGATGAAATATCCTTTGTTAGATTTATTCTTCTGATCAATAGTATTAGTATCAAAATCCTTTGTTGTAATCAACAATTTTACAGATTTATTTTGCAAGATAACAATGCCAGAAAATTATTTGTTTGGCAGGATTTTTCTTTTATTTTTTACTTCCTTGTACGAAGTAAGGGAAGTATTGTATCCATTTTGACCATCCCTGAATCGGGAAGGCGTAGAAAATTAAAATTTTGTATTTAGGACTGTTATAAACCTCCCTTTTTGGTAATTACATGACTTTCGGAAGTGATACTTTACTTGAAGCCTATCATAGATTTTAATGAAAATCTATATTAAAATACAATCCAAAACTTTTCAAATTTGGTATATAAGAGACTTCTGTATCAATGGGAATAATAGATAATAGTTAAAATAGTCTACCCTGAAGTGGTACTTTACTTGAATCCTATAATAGATTTTAAAGAGAAACTATATTAAAATATAACCCAAAACAATTTAAATTTGGTGTATAATATTTTAATAATAAGTGCTTCAAATAAAAGTTTTACAGAATTGAATTCTGCGTCGAAAACATCAAGTATGATTAAATTAGCTCTTTGTATAAGTGAGATATGTAAATTTAAAAATTATGGACTTTTTGGTTTCTGTAATTAAGTTTGCTATGAATTAGGATAAAAATAACAGAAAAATAAAGAATTTAATGTCAATGTCAAATTATGTCAAATATGTACAATTTTATGATTGGGTTTGTTATAATACATATTTTAATTATTAACAAAATATGGATATTGTAACAGGCGTACAAGGAAGTCATGTGGTGTCCACATCAGTTATTTTATACTAAATTTTAATAGTAAATCAAGGAAATTCAATATCGGCAGAAAAGAAAAATAAAATTATCTTACCTTCACAATTATTATTGTTTGTCCTTATAACTACTAATTTTGCGTTATTTCTTATAGAGAAAGATATTAATATAAATCGTGTTAATAAAAACTTTGTATTAACACATTTAACCTAACCAAATACTTTTAATGGGGTTCCGTGGCCGCGTGCCAGAGTGTAAGATCGCGAACCGAAGGAACCGGGTTCGATCCCAACCGTCGCCAAATATTTCGAATTTTAAATGGCGCAAAAGTGACCCCTGTGGTGCCATCTCCACGCTAGCAATGAGTGCCCGTGAGGAGACACCTGGAAAGCGCCCGCACGGTACAAATATGTCATCATCATTACCGATATCTGCGATAAAGCAGATTGTGGCACACTCAGAAATGAGTAATATGCCGTGATGATATACAAGGGTCTCTAAAATAGGGGGACATGATTTAACCACAGATTCCTGAGGCTAAAATAAGACGATTTAGGGCCGGTTCTACAATGCCTATTTATCTGAAGAATAAGTTTATTCTTGGTATAAATTTCAAATCTTGATTCTACAAGTTTATTTGAGACTATTCATTAGTATAAACAAGGGGTTAATTTATTCGCTGATAAATCGACCGAATAAAAAGTTATTCCATAGATAAATTGGAATGTCAGATTATATTGTTCACAAATAATTAGCAATATTTAATTATTTATTATATTTGAGCAGTTTTAGTAATGGCTTATAATGATATTTATAATCTGCGTGTATTTGAATCAGATGATGATGAAGAAATAGTTAATTACATAGCGAGACCAAGAAGAACTAAAGTGTATGGTGAACGATACAATTATTTCGATGATCTAGATGACGGACAATTTTTTATTAGGTTCAGATTACAAAAACCAACAGTTTTGCGTTTGTTAATTGAAATTGAGCATCTTATCGAGTCTCCTACCGACAGGTATATATTATTTTAATTATATTTTTAATCCCTGACAAGTTTTTATTTTTTGTAGAAGTCATTTCATAGCTCCCGTAACAAAAATTCTTCTTGCACTTAGATTTTACGCTGTAGGCACAATGCTTATTGCAGTTGCGGATTTTTCTGGATTTAGCAAAACTTCAGCGTGTATGATTGTAAGAACTGTATCTGAGGCACTTGCATTACAAGCAGAACGATATATTTATTTACCTAGAACACAAGAAGATAAAGAACGGACTGTAATCAAATAGTACGATTTCCTAATGTTATAGATGCCTTGGATTGTACACACGTGAAAATACAGTCACCTGGTGGAAATGATGCAGAACTATTTAGAGTTATTACCGCAGACAGTATTTAATATTTAAAGTTATGTTTACATAAACAGATGGACGTTTGATCTTAAAAATCTTAGGTTAAACGACAATTTTACAAGTACCAGTATAGCCAACGTTGCAGCATTATAGCATAAACTAGGAATAACAAACCAAAGAATAAATATATCTTTTAGAACATTTACAATGATATTCGGAGTATAAAATTAAAGAATTATTTATCCATGGAATAGCTATACCACGAATTATACTAGCATTGTAGAACTGGCCCTTAACCAAACTTGCTTCTACCGGAAAGTGTACCATTCAGCCGGTATTCTGCTTCAAATTTCTTCAAAAAAAAAAACAATTAATTTTGCCTATAATAACAAGACGCTTTGCTTATAACAACAGAACGCTTTATTCGATTTTGATGAAATTTGGTATGACAATTTGTATGATTATAAGCCATCTTTTAAGATGATACTTGTTATTATTAGTGAACCACTACTATATGAAACTTAGGTGTCCCAACATTGATTAGACCGTAACTTTTTAATGGCCTTGCCGATAACGTAGAATTATTTTTTTTTCTCAGAAAGATACATTCAATAGTAAACTTTTCTCTCTCTGTTTAATTTGTGATATCTGTTACGGTTCAGAAAAAAGTAAAACCTGAGTGATTGCATCGTTAGTATTTTTAAAATAAATTTAATCTAGCAATCTGTCCAAATGCCAAACATCTAATTTTTGATGACAGTAACGAGTTGCCAATTTTCTCAACTTGTTTGGGAGTAAGCTAACATATTTATTCGTCTTATTTATAATAATGGTAGTAAAATACTATTAGGCCGAACAAACGGATGTTACTAGTTTCTGAATATTGCGAAGGATTTTTTTGACAACCCATAAACAATTGTTATTGTCATTAGAAATTACTTCTTTGACATTTGGATAGACTGCTAGATTAAATTTATTTTAAAAAAATTCACGATGCCGTCACTCAGGTTTTATTTTTTTCTATCTGAACCGTAACAGATATCACAAATTACACAGAGAGAGAAAAGTTTAATATTGAACGTATCTTTCTGAAAAGAAATAATTTTTCGTTATCGACGTGGCCATTAAAAAGTTACGGTCTAATCAATGTTGGGACACCTAAGTTTCATATACTAGTGATTCACTAATAATAACAAGTATCATCTTAAAAGATGAAATAACTATACGAACTGTCATACCAAATTTCATCCAAATCGAAAAAAGCGTATAGTGTAATTACTCGATATTCAGATATTATTCACAACAATATCTTAAAATGTTAATTTTCTGAACTCAGTGGATGTAATGATGTAAACAACATTCGAGTTTGGCATAATATCCGCCATATTTGTCCGGTTTCACACCGACCAATCAAAATCGATGCCCCTATTGGCCACACTATGTATATACAGTCACTACAGTTTATACCATCTAGTGGTTTAATTTTTTAAGTTAAAAAAGAAACTTTGTGTTCAATTGCAAACCATTTTTAATAAATACACATTCTTTTATATCTACTTCTAAATTGTCTGTATTTCTTCCCGTCCATTAATTTAAATTTATTTTCTTCTATTAAAAATTTAATAAATATCTATTTCACATTCTTACCACTTCCTTTTATCTTCTTATCACTCATGTTTATATTATTATAATAGAATTTCACTAGTTACTGTCAAGAAAACTCATCTATTCTGCTCTTTACAGTACAAATTTCGAACTTTTAGAACTTAGCTGTTTACATCGCAATAATTTGGGCCGAGGCCTAGTACAGGTCAGGTCACATGAAAAAATAGCTTGACCTAAGCCAGGCCGCTCCATATTCTAGGTGTTTACACCAGGTGACTCAACTACGTTTGGGTCGAATCGAATTTGCGGTATAGGTCGAATATAGGTCTACGGTGTAAACTAGGCCATTTACGTTAAAAAAAATGTATTCTGTTTTTAGTTAATTTAGCCAAGTAAAGGCTGGTTTATGTAAGCTGTAAACTTACCTTAAATTTACCTTACTTTCGCATTATGACGTAATAATTCGAGTATAGACAAATGCGTGCTACGGTATATGTAGCTGTTACCTTAACCTTGGTATTATGCCATTACCCTAGAATATGCAATTTCTGAATTCTTAATGCATAATGCTAATGCCGTCCAATCAGAAGAGTATATGTTTGCGTACGGTATAGCTTGATTTTGGCGATATTAGCGACTTTCAGTTTTACGTTTGGTATTTTTTGTACATACATAGATATATACATAAAATCACACATGTTCCAGTTAGTGGGTTAGCAAAAATCCGGAAACAATAATAACAGTAATAAGAAAAAGGATAAGACTAAGGGCAAGAGCTCGGTTGACTCACTTCATTCTTTAACAATATTTTTTTTTCTCTCGACCAAAATAATCATGACATTCATATGTAAAAACCGATTTTTGGTAGCGAATAACCGCGTCCGGACCACAATAATAGTTACGAAACAACCATAATATTTTTTATGTCATATTATTTGGACTAAAATTGAATATCATTGAAAAAGATGTCCAACTAGTACAGTTAATTGAACAATGTAGATATATTTATGATAAAAAAGACGAACCGTAGAGCATAATGTAAAGTTTAATGCAAAGTTTAATGCTAATGCTAAGGTAAACGCATAATTTTACAGCTTACATAAACCAGCCTTGAGCCATGTTAACATTTTTTTTATAAACTTATTATTTTATAATCTTATTTTACAGTAATAAAAAAATGTTCACATTAAATATTAAAATAAATTGAAAGCTATAATTTTTGTTAGGCGTATTTCAGCTCTTTTGGGAATAAATCCGACCGTTCTAGCGTTTTAGGTAAATCATATTGGCAAGTCTGTATTTTTTCTCGTAATTCTTCAACACACTTACTGCAAATTATTTTATAATAGTATTCATGTATCAAGGCACTGACATTTTATTTATTATCACGAATGTGAATTTTATTTGCCGTGCCCCCTCAAAAAAAAAATAATAATAATAATAATTACACGCCCCCCCCCCCCCCTTCCCCCACACACACACATTTCAGAACAGAAGGTGAGAAACATATACAGGTGTTCATTTTAAATGTGCCACCATTGCTATCTCGAGAACTATAAGAGCTACAAAAACGGTTACATGGGCAAACAATTTCTATTATACAAGACAAATTTAGAGAACAGAAAAAAATTTTTTTTCGACTAGTGGTTCTCAAAATGCGGGACTCAACTTTTTTATTTTAAATGTGAACATATTTTTTTATTTGCTTATTCGATAGAGCATTTAATTCTGAATTCAATGATATAATATTATCATATCCTCACATAACGATTTTTTTGAGTAAAATAGATATAAAATTTTAAATTAATTTGATTAAAATATGATATTACTAAGAGTGCCATGAATGGAAAAACTGAATACAAGTAATTTTTTAACCTGGAATTAGAGTGCTCTGAATGAAATAAGTGAATATTTTGTTTTGTTAAGTGATCATAACTGTCAAGTGAAGTTCAAAATCATTTAATTTAATTTTAAAAATGTATAATTTTACTCACATTGAAAAAGTTGAGATGTTTGAAACATACATTTTATCAAGAAAAAATTCGCGAGCTGCAGTTAATATGTATAGGGAACGATATCCTGAAAGAGTAGTACCGTCGCGGAAATATTTCCGAAAACTTGACCTAATATTACGTGGTAATACTACTGCATTTATACATTAACCCAGAAGACCGGTGGATGAAAACAATGAAATAAATGTTTTGGCATATTTTGAAGCCAATCCAAGAGCTTCTGTACGAATGGCCTCTGATGAATGCAGATTAAGTGTAGGGACGGTGCATAAAATTTTAAAACGACACAAGTATAAGCCATACAAATTCCATAAAGTTCAACACTTGCAACCTGGTGATTATGACCGCAGACTTGAATTTTGCCATTTTAATCAAGGAATTGATATTTTAAAATGTGTTATTTGGACGGATGAAGCAAATTTTTACAATAATGGAATGTTTAATGTAAAAAATAAACATTATTGGAGTTCCGAGAATCCTATTATGGTACGTGAAAGAAGTTTTCAAAGAAAATTTAATATAAATGTATGGTGTGCAATTTTGCACGATACAGTGTTTTTTCACATGTATGAAGGTACTCTAACTGGAGATCGTTACTTAGAATTTTTAAGAAACAGGCTTGACGATATATTGGATGATCTGCCATTAAATGTCGTTAGAAATCTACACTTTCAACAGGATCTCCATCCATGGAGCACCAGCCCATAATTCTCGTCAAGTAACCGAGTACCTGAATGAAACATTTCCAAATCAATGGATTGGTACCAAAGGACCCATTGCATGGCCTGCAAGATCACCCGATTTAAACCCTTTAGACTTTTTCTTATGGGGTTATTTAAAAGATAAAGTCTACGATACTGTGCATCAACAATTAAAAAACAGCATTGAAAATATTTTGAACAATATTGACGGAAGAAAATTAAGATTAGTTAGAAATAGTTTATTTCATAGAGTACAGTTATGTATAAATGAAAATGGAGGCAATTTTGAACAGTACTTATAAATTTATAGGAGTTTATTTTATTTTTGTAAATATTTCTTCATTATAATTAAATATTAAAATAAAAATTATAACGGTTTTTTTCATTCATTATACTTTTATTCACTTCTTTCTATCATGGCACTCTAATTATGCGTAAAAAACAAATGTACATATTCAGTTTTTCCATTCATGGCACTCTTAGTAATATCATATTTTAATCAAATTAATTTAAAACTTTATATCTATTTTACTCAAAAAAATAGTTATGTAAGGATATGATAATATTATATCATTGAATTCAGAAGTAAATTCTCTATCGAATAAGGAAATAAAAAAAATATATTCACATTTAAAATAAAAAAGTTGAGTCCCGTATTTTGAGAACCACTGGTCGAAAAAAAAAATTTTTCTTTTCCCTAAATTTGTCTTGTATAATAGAAATTGTTTGCCCATTTAACCGTTTTTGTAGCTCTTATAGTTCTCGAGATAGCAATGGTGGCCCATTTAAAATGAACAGCTGTATAGTAACGTGCAATTACTTAAGAACCTAGCTAATGAAACCATCGTCGCACGGTCTTTTCATATTAGGACTTCAGCCAACGCACAACCGTTTTATTTACACGTGTTGTGTTATAAGCTGTAAAAACTAATTTAAAATTTTATAAATCTTGCTCATTTGTAGTGACACCCATGGAACTGACACAAAATTACAAATATTTGAACTGTTAGAAATATTAGTTCATTAGGTTAAATATTAATTATTATAATTATGTTATAAAACTATTCCTTGTGGTTTTGTTTATAAATAGAACGTTTTTATCAAGTATAAAAGCTGCATATAATTCAATGACATTATGCATTTATTTATAATTTTGTGTCACTTCTACGCGTATCACTATAAATGAGTAAAATTCAAAAAATTTTAAATTCGATTTTGCAGCTTACAAAACGTGCAAAATAAAATAATTATACTCGCCGTCAAATAAATATGGACTGATGCACATTTTTTCCCTTCTCCTCACCCTGTCCTATATCCTGCGGTATAGCAGCTTCTTCAAAACTTAGCATTTTTAACACGATCAACGGAATTGGCAACAGTATCGAAATCTCCAGCCCATGCTTATTTGATGGCAAGTATAGTGATTTTGGTGTAAAATTTAATTATCTACCTCTAACCTTCATTTGATTTTTTTGTCTGAAATTCATATCCATTTAACACCCCATAGTAAGACAAATTATACAATTCATTAGTCGTATTGTATGACTTTCACAGATATTTGATATTTAATTGTTAATATTATTCCATTGGATTTTTCTACATCATACGTGACGTGAATTCAGAAAAAATACTCAATCGAATAAGCAGATAAAAATATAGGTTGCCGTTTGAAATAAGAAAGTTGCTCCCAGTATTTTGAGAACCACTGGTCTAAAAAATCCCTGTTTCGCTCATTAAAATATTTTTTAATTTAACCGAACTCGTAGCTAGCTCGTATAGTTCTCGAGGTAGCATTACTGTACCACTTAAAATGAACACTCTGTATATGACTGAAGGATTATAGTCTGGACGATATTACTTGGCGAGCTGAAGTAATAAAGGATTTCTCTGTGGTTACGGTAAAGGTAAAAAACCATAGACGCCCCGAAAAAAAATTAATTTAATAAATGTACAAACAGTACAGAAAATGATAATTTATTTATTACATTTAAAAAAAAAAATAATACAACAATGTCAAGTACGAAATGCAAATAAAAAAAAAATACATAATATGTATTGATATTATTCGTATAATAATCACATTGCATAATTTATATAAGGATTTTTCTTGTAATTGGTGTTTAAATCTTAGTCTTTATGTTTAGATTATAATTACGAGCAGATTTTAGCTTATATTATAATGTACATTTACTACTAGCTACAAAATATAAATATTTGTCAATACGTTGACTTTACTAACATGTTATATGTAATATCTGAAATAAATATTCAAAAAATTGAATCATTTGTAGATATCTTAATGCCAGTAAGAAAATTTATGCACGCCTATGTGCAAAGAAAACTGCTTGAATATAAGTGTCATAAATCGTGCGTATAAAAAAAAAATCTTGCGGTTCGGAATGTTTTTCTATTGTGTTATTCCATAAAAAGTCGTAAAATGACTATTTTACTTTTAAAGCAGTGCGGTATCTAAGAAAAAGTATATATTTAACATACCTCATTGTAGGAATTGTGAATCGACCTACATTCCTAAGGCTTGCCAAGATAAATCGTCCAGACTATACTACACGGAATAGAAGATTTTGTATGGGTATGATGGTTGGCGTGATTTAAACTTAGACCAGGAATAGCGGGGAGACAGGGCATATTCACGTGTATATTTCCAAATCATCTGTGCGATTTTGACCCTTATTGCACAGCTGGAACGGCCAAATCAACCAGTTAAATACTGTTATGTTACAGTTGACCAAATTTAAATAAAAACTTGATTATCTATAACATAAATAAATCAATTTAAAACTAAGAAAACTATAAATCAAAAATAAACAGGTATGTATAACGAGGACGTCAGAAGACGAAATTGTGATTGATAGTGGTTTGTGACGCTTATTGAGGTTGGAAACTTATTCGTTCGACTGCACACGTATGTAACACATCTAGTCCACTGGGCGGTTGCAGCTGATTTTGACGTTACAATAAGGTCCGAAAGTCGCTAAGATGATTTGGAAAGTCTTCTTACGGCGAAATACATAGCGTGCCCTGTCTCCTATCTATTCCTGATCTAAGGATTTAAACAAGAAAAGTTTGATCTTTAACCAGCACTTATCACTGTACACTATCAGCTTAAAGTTTTACGATCAACTCCCACACATAAATTCGCATGTTTAATTAGTAATTATTTATTCTTTCTGATTGTTTATGAATATAGTTCTAATATTTAATTTGTTAAGCGTGTCCTTTATTTTTTATGATATTCTTGCACCGTAGTGCAAATATGACCATGTTTCGTATTTCACGTTTCTTTTAATTTTCATCTTTCAAATATATTTTCAAATAAGTTACATATTTAAAAGTATAAACAGAATATACAGCTTTCAGAATATCAGAATATTTCTCCAAATTACTTTCAAATTAAGATTCATTGTTTACAGTTACACAACATATGTCACAATTTTTTTCTCTGCTAAATTAAATTTGCAATGTTGTTCTGTTTTTAATTTTTTAATTACACTATCGGTGAAATAGGCAAAAAAGTTATTCGTCCGATAAAGTGTAAAATAAATATCCGGAACCTTATCCGAAGGTGGAAAGTAAAGTAAGATAACCACTTGTACTTAGATCAATGTTTCGGATAATCATTGCTATTGGTTACTTGTATATAACCATAGATAGTAGTAGTAATTACAACATCCAGAGCAGTACTATCAGTATGCATATTGTTAATAATCTTTGTATTATAGGTTGTACAACTAGTAGAATTATTTGCTGTACGACATTCTGTTTTCATTATTGGAAATCCAGGGTCTGGTAAAAGTATGGTATGGAAATCATTACATAAAACTTATTATAATCAAAAATTGAAACCACATTACAACGACCTCGACCCAAAAGCAGTAACAAACGATGAATTATTTGGAATTATTAATCCTGCAACACGAGAATGGAAAGACGGTTTATTTTCTATAATAATGAGAGATCAGGCTAATATGGCTGGCGATGCACCTAAATGGATTGTTCTTGATGGTATATTTCATTACATTAATTTTATTTTTTGTATATTGGACTGGTATTATTGAAAACTAGTTTAGCAAAGTGTTCAATAGGTACGTCTTTACGACCTAAGCCGGTAACATAACAATTGTTTTGACCTTAGAATTTGGATTGAACTATTTTAAACGATTTATTTCTGATATCTTGCTAAAGTGAGAGATATCACAATTAACTCATTAAACGGTAGCCGATTTACGGCCACGGTCACATGTTTCACTCTACGGGTTCAATCCGTGGGTACTAGCTTGTCAATAAATTATTCGCTACCGGTCTGATGTCGTAAATATCTATTATTTGTATTTTATGCAAAACTTTGGCTGTGTCCGATGTAGCATTTTGGAATTTAATATTTAGGTCTACCTCACTCAAATACAACTCCGAATGGCACATTAATGATATATTGTTTCGTGGCCATGTGTTTTCTACTATTTTACTTTCCCTTTTGTTCCTAAAAATTTACTTTTTAGTTACTTGCCTTCTATTTAGTTTTCTATTTTATCATTTTTATTGTTTTTTTTTTTTTTTTTTTTTTGTTAATGTGAGGTTATTTGTAGGGATAATCACATTGTATTAGTAACTTTTTAATTCTTATTTCCTCTTATTTCTCAATGTTAGTAATTTTAGCGTTTTACGTTGCCGCAAGCATTCTTGTTGCGCTGTGCCACAGTATAGAACGTTACTTTCCCAGACCGTGGCTCTACGCGCGGTTTCTTGAGCTGCTGTTATGTGTCCCCGACCACCTTCGTTTCGTTTTTCTTTTTGTTGTCTCTCTCTCTCTCCCTCGTAAATATTAGCATCTTTCGTCCCAATTCTTTTTCTTTTGTCTATCCATTCTTAGGTCATTTTTGTGGAATTTTATGTCTTTTCTATTTTTCGGCCTCTATATCTCTATGCGTAATGCGTTTTAATTAGTAAATATTCTAAAATAGCAAAACCCGGCAGGGGTATTTGGTCAGATACTGGTATATTTTTGCTGTGTCAAATTGATTGTTTTTTGGGCGTCGTTGTTCGGACACAGCCTCAGAGTATGAATCATTACGGAAAAATTGTAGTAAAATCAATTTTATAACACCATTCACCATTGGGTACCCGCCGAATGTGGCATGCAACATAAACAGAATTTTGAGGAACTAAATGGCGGCTAGTAGGACCTGACAAATGTATAAACAACACAAATCATTTTGTGGTTTAACAGAAAGATAAGTTCGGGTGTATATTCAGCGCCCGAATGTTCAAAACCACAAAATTCAAAACTAGTATATTCATTCACAGAATTACTCAAATCCCGAATATTCAAACACAGAATCACACATTTTCCGAAACCAATCAACAGAATCACCCAACTTTGCGCAATTATGTTTTTGAATATTCGGGATGTGAACGATTCTATGATATTATGATACTCGAAGTTTTTTATCAGTAAATTAATGAGTGTCATTACCATAGATACATTTGAAAAGATAGTCAGCATTGCATTCAAGCGTTTATCTACAACTAGTGTATTACAATTACATTATAAAGCCAAATCTGTGCTACTCATATTTCACGGCAAGACTTGTTTATTGTATTGTATTATTGTTACTTTCACAAACCTCTATAGGTAAATATTGATAGATAAATTTCTGCTGTAGCGTCATGTCTATCATATCTTGGACGGCGGTTATGACTGTCACTTTCTCTAAAACGTAAAATCATTCTAGAAATGGTCTTATGCGAAATTTGCAGTCTTTGAACAATAACACAGTAACTCCATACTTCTTCATACAATATAGTTACACACTCAGCTAAACTCAAATTCCTTTTGTTGAGCACAATTAAATTATAATTATCAGATGGTGTCAATTTATCAATAAACAAATAGTGTAAACAATAGATATTTAAAAAAGACACTTTGAACCCACAATATCATTTAGCTTAAATACGGTAAATCGTAAAAAGTTAAAACTTTGAATTGAAAACAAATTAATTAAATTATATAACGTTTAAAAAGTATTACACGAATTTATAATCTATGATTATAATATGCTGAAAAAAATAATAGAAACGTGAATACCGAAGGTAGGTACTAGAAAAAAGATGCATATGTTTTGTCATATTATGACAATATGACTAACTTTAAGTGATTTTGTACTAAAGTATTTTAAAAATATATAATAAAATCTATTGACCCTATAACGATATGGCGTCACAAGTTATACTAAGCGAAAAGAATATAAATTCATATTATTCAAAATTTATGAAAATAAATCTATATATTTATTTTTAATTCTGTATCACATGGAGTATAGGGTTGTCAACTTTACAAAATTACGGAAAAGGATATTTTTTTACGGCAATCTTTTTCTGAATTATGTGAAGGATTTAAAATGAACAAGCAAAAAAATGCGCCGCAGGCGAATCTTAAAATTTTCAAGGTCAAACGTGTTTTAATGCAGAGTTAGACAATAAAAAGTTTTTTTTTTACAATGAAACTCAATATTTTATGACGAAAACAACTAAAACAATATATTTAATGTTAGCTGCTAATATCTAATTTTACAGTTTAACTCATTAAACTGACAAAGCAGTTATTTAGCGTTAATAAACTATAATAAAATATTAACGAGTAATACCTGATCCGGATAGTCTTTCGATGAGTATGAGAGCATGAGCATGAGAAAAAAATTTGACAAGTCAACACTAGTTAAGCACAGATATTTTTTTAAATCTGAATGTCTGAAGTTATCACCAAACACCAAAGCATACATAATTTTTTTGGCAAATTATTTGGATCTGCGCACTCAGAAGCATGTTCCATGTTTTATAATTTATTTATGCTAAACAGGCTAGGCCCCCAAAATTGTTCATGACGATCTCCGAATCTTTAAACACCTCTACGGCCTGTGCGGTTTAAACAATTATGATAAAAACTACATTAAATTGTAGGAAGTTATCGTCTTCAGTGTCCTCGTAATGAGCCAAATTTCTGTACGGTGCATACTTTTTGTCTAAAAAATATTAACTGTTCAAAATTGATAGTTCGAAACAATAGATTTGAGTGCTCTGTATTTGTTTCAAGTGGAATGTAGTGTTATAATTAGAATTGAAGTAGTAAAGCAGTGACAGTTCTACACCAAAAAATCTCAAGGTGACCTGGTTCTGCTGCCCACGGCTCAGACGCCGCTTTCCACCATCAGCGGACCCCACCACGGACCTGATTCTAGGTCATTGCTAGAACGCAGGTCCGTACCCCCCCCCCCCCCAGGTTTTTTTGTCTAACCCCACTCGATCAAACATTATGTAGCGATAAGTCATGTTCTCAAAATAGACCATCTGGCTTGCACATGTTCAAGCAAACAAGATGTAGTGAACAGTCATGTTCTAAAAGGAGACCAACATCTGGCTTGCACGATTTCAAGCAAACAGGATGTGGTGATGAGTCATATTCTAAGTTACTTAAGTTACAGTTACTTTGGTGAAAGTGTGGCAAAGTGGCGGTTATAAATGGAAGACCAGGTTAATTGAAAAAGAGTTATATTAAACACAAAAGAACACTTTTACACTTATTACAGAATTTGCGTTATTGAGATTATGAACAACAATACAATCGGTGATGTCGGATATTATCTACACATGATGAAAGAAAACAGTGCATGTCGACAAAATTTCCCCAAGACCGCTGTGAATGTAGTTTCAGCAGCTCCATACAGATATGTATATCTGGTTGGGTACATTACAGGCGCCTTTTGAATGCATATTTTACCCGATTCTTAACACCCCCTCTCAAAAGGTGCCGTCTCTGTAACATAAGAAGTACAACAAAAATTTAATTAAAATAAACCTTTGTTATCCTTGCATTCCTAAGCCTTGAATGCATCTTTCGTGTTGAATTCTGCCCAATGGTTTCGTTAGAACATCAGCAGTCATCAAGTCTGTCGGTAAGTATTTAATATCAATTTCGCCATCTTGAATAGCTTCTCTTGTAAAGTGGTACCGTATATCGATATGCTTCACTTTACCATGCATTACAGGATTTCTTGCAATATGTGACGCCCCTTGGTTGTCATTGAAGATGGTGATTGCCTTCTGTTCGCCAACTATTTCTGTAAGGAATTTCTTCAAATATTTGGCCTCTTTTCCAGCTTCTGATATAGCAATGTACTCCGCCTCAGAGGTAGACGTTGCTACGCATTTCTGTTTTCGCGATGCCCAACTGATTGCTGCGTTGCTCAATATGAAAGCGTATCCGGAATAAGAGTGCCGGTCGTCAACATTTGCCGCCCAATCAGCATCCGCAAAACCAAGCAGTGATTTCTCACTTTTTGTATAAACCAAACCACTCGATTTAGTACCTTGTAAGTAGCGTAAAACACGCTTTGCTGCCATCCAATGGCTTCGTCCATAATTTTCATTAAATTGCCCGAGTTGGCTAACCGCATGGGCTATATCTGGCCTTGTAGATACGGCCAGGTACATCAATGCTCCGACAAGACTTCGGTACGGTACATTAACCATCTCTTCTTTTTCTTCTTTTGTTGATGGGCACATCTTCTTGGAAAGTTTTTCACTTGTATTCATTGGTGTTGAGGTGGCCTTGCAGTCCACCATCCCGAATCTTTCAAGAACTTCGTTAATGTAATTTTCTTGGGTCATAATTATCTTGTTACTTGCCTGTTCGAACTTAATTCCCAGACAGTAATGGATCTTCCCTAAATCCTTCATTTCGAATGCAGCTGACAATTTTTGTTTCGTTTCGTTCATTTTTATTAAATTGTTAGATGCAATGATAATATCATCAACGTAAATAGCAATGATAGTGACCTCGCTTTTATCACGTTTCAAATAAGTGCAATGGTCAGCTTCTAATTGCTTAAAATTTAACGATTTTAATTTTTCATCTAATTTCAGGAACCACTGACGCCCAGACTGTTTTAGTCCATATAAAGCTTTTTCTAATTTTAGGACTTTTGATTTCGGAATATAACGTAATTCTTCATCTGATAGGATACTAGTCAGTTCTTCAGGAATTTCCATATAGATATCTTCTTTGATTTCACCATTTAGGTAAGCACTGACAAAGTCAAGTTGATGAACCTCCAAGTTCATCTCGACGGCCAACGCCATGATCAATCGAATTGATTCTGCTCGCGCCACTGGCGCGAAAGTTTCTTCATAGTCTACATGATATTGTTGGGCGAAACCTTTCGCCACCAACCGAGCTTTATATCGCTTGACCGACCCGTTTTCGTCATGCTTGGTGCGAAAAATCCATCGACAACCAATTACTTTTCGATTTTTCGGTCTGTTGACTACGGTCCAAGTTTTATTTTTTATTAATGCATCATATTCGGTTCGCATTGCAGCTCTCCAATTATTCGCATTTGAAGATCTTAACGCCGTTCTTACATTTATCGGATTTTCATCAACTATGCCGGCAATTTCATCATTTTCGTTGTTGATTTCCCCCTCTTGATAAATATCTTCATTTTCATTCGAGTTAATATCTTTCTCTGGATTTATGTCCTCGGTCTCTTCAACTTCATCGCCGATGTGCTCTTCCATGTTGCCAGCCTGTCTTCTCTCTGTAACTGCTCGCATAAACGGAAGTTTCTTTGGTCTGCCTCGAAGTCCTGTTCGAAATGTTGTTTGATGACCTGGCGACGGGACAAAACCTAGTGTATCTAGATCGTCATCTTCACTCAAATTGTCGTTGCCACTTGAATTGCCATTTGAATTTTCTTGCAATTTTTCTGTGGGCTTTTCAGGATCCCCAAATATCAATAGAATTTCCTTTTCTATTGAGTCTCTTTCCTGTTTATCATTCTGAAACGTATTCATGAATTTTACGTCTCGGCTTTTTATTACTTTGCGTGTTTGTGGATTCCATAATCGATACGCTTTTGGCGTATCGGAGTAGCCAATGAATAAACATTTAATTGATTTAGGATCAAATTTGCTTCGCTTACCACTTTTGTTGAGTACATATGCCACTTGTCCAAAAATTTGAAAGTGACTCACCGTGGGTACCTTTTCGGTCCACATAGTATAGGGTAAATTTCCATGTAGAGCGCTGTTCGGACTTCTATTTCTAATGTAAGCTGCAGTAAAAATAGCTTCCGCCCAAAATCGCGTTGGAAGACCCGCTTGTATTAACATGCATCGGGCCATCTCAACAAGTGTCCGATTCGCCCGTTCGGCGACACCATTTTGTTGCGGGGTGTACTCTGTGGTAAGCTGATGTACAATCCCTTCCTTTTGCAGATAGGACGTAAATTGTTTGCTTACATATTCTCGCCCGTTATCCGATCGCAAGATCTTAATTTTTCTCTCCGTTAGTTTTTCCACTTTTGCTTGGAAAATTTTAAATTTATCAAAAATTTCACTTTTATGTTTCATGAAAACAACTTCGCAATATTTGGATTTATCATCTATGAATGTTGCGAAATATTTTGAGCCGGAAAGTGACGCGACCTTAATAGGTCCACACACGTCAGTGTGTATTAAATCCAAAAGATTTGAACTTGACGTAGTAGAACGTTGAAATGGAGAGCACGACATTTTTCCTCGAACACACACATCACATTTGTCAAAAGTGGGTTTAGGTTCAGTTATTTTTACACCATATATTTTATTACTGTTTACTAAAGTCTTTAAATCTTGCATGTTTAAATGTCCATATTTTTCATGCAGTTTTTGCCACGAATTTTCGTTATTTGCAACGTTTGCTACTTCCTCCGTTTCAGATACGAAATATAAACCATTTTCGCGTTTAGCAGTCATTAAAATTTCACCGTTCGGATTTGTTACTACTGCTTCCGTTTTCCGAAATGTAACATCGAACCCGTGATCAGTGATTTTGCCTACAGATAATAAATCGTTTCTCAGGTTTGGCATATATAATGTATCACACAGTTTTATTGCATTTCCGTCATTTACATTAATACGCACGTTTCCTTTGCCTTCGATCTTTGCAAAACTATCGTCACTCGCAAGATTTACCGAACGTTCACCGTTTTCAATGTACATAACACTAAATTTATCACGGTTTTTGTTCATATGACTTGTTGCACCTGAGTCTAAACACAATTTATTCACACTTTGTCCAGCATTTGCTGCCGTTTCATGTTCACAAGTGTTCGCGAATTCTGTCAAGTGTACACTCATTGCCGTTTCGTTACGATGAGATGATCCAGTTTTTGAATGTTTATTTTTATCGCGTTTACCGCAGTCTCTAGCGAAATGTCCGGGTTGGTTACACTTGTAGCACTTTACTTTCGCATAATTGTTTCGATTTATATTTTGTGAATGTTTCGCTCGCGAATTTTGTTTATTTTTGGACACAAACATAGCACTAGAGTCTTCGTCACTGGTTTTTCTCATTCTCGATTCATATTCTTCTATCATTTTAACCTTTAAATTTTCAGGATCAAGGAGTTTATCCTTTGCTTCGATAGCTACTCTAAAAGGTTCGTAACTATCTGGAATGCTGTATAGTAGAATTATTGACACCATATCATTGTCAATTTGCATGCCCATGTCTTCCAATTTACCTAAAACGTCAAAAAAATTTGCTACATGTTCGCGCATGTCTCCTTCTTCATCCATTTTCTTGTGCAAAAGTCGTTTAAGTAGCAATGCTTTGCGTGCAGGTCCTTGTGATTCATATGTGGATTTAAGTTTTTTCCATATGTCTCTCGAAGTATTGCAATTCTTGATATTTTTCAATTCTTCTGGTGAGATAGTGAGAATTAAATTTGCCATAGCTTTCGCATCAGCTGTTTCCCATGCTGTTATGTCACGATCTATTGCATTTTTCACATCTATACTGGCATCTGAAGTAGCCGGAACTGGCTTTGGTATTGTGCCCGATACATAACCCCACTCATCACTTTTTATTAGCAAGGCCCGCGCTTGAATTTTCAACGTATCGTAATTGTTCTTGTTTAATGAATCAATTTTGACACTCGCAAGGCTCATTGTTCAAATAATAACTTCCGAACTCGAACACAAGAATTCAACAACTTTACCGCTTTTCGCGACCACGTGTTTAACCTCAAAGTTCCAATTTTCTCGGATAAGATTTTTCCCTTTTTCAAATTGACCTGCCTGGGCCCATAACCTGTGGCAAAGTGGCGGTTATAAATGGAAGACCAGGTTAATTGAAAAAGAGTTATATTAAACACAAAAGAACACTTTTACACTTATTACAGAATTTGCGTTATTGAGATTATGAACAACAATACAATCGGTGATGTCGGATATTATCTACACATGATGAAAGAAAACAGTGCATGTCGACAAAATTTCCCCAAGACCGCTGTGAATGTAGTTTCAGCAGCTCCATACAGATATGTATATCTGGTTGGGTACATTACAGGCGCCTTTTGAATGCATATTTTACCCGATTCTTAACAGAAAGAACTAAGTTATTTACTAGTTACTCATTAAAAGTAACTTAGTTACTTTGAGTTACTTTCTAACTACTTTTAATGGCGTGAAGTGTTGACTTAGCTATTGTGTACTATACATATCAAGGAGTTTTTGCACTAACTACGTTAACCTAAATTTTAACGTTATTGCTTGGCAACACCCAATCAGATTATTATTGTTAATGTTAACGGACCTACAGGGCCTTATTACCGCCTAAGCCCACGAGGCCACGGCCTAGGGCCCGCTTTGACAAGGGGCCCGCAGGGCCCGGTTGCTGTGATTTTTTTAAAATTTATTGATTTATTTTTCAATTTTGATTTCTTTTACCAAGATATAAAGAATCTACTTTCTTTCTAACATGACATGACCATTATAATGTATAAAACATGCAGACATTATTTCCTAGACTTATTAGTGAATAATGATTAATTTATTGGAAACCTCGGATCAGACGTCGATTTTCAATCTGAGGCCCCGCGCTCACATGGGCCCCGCACATTCAAATATCTAAGAAAACTTGATGAAAAATTATCTTTTTATAAATATTTGGGGCCCCGCTACGCTAATAACATATTCCCGAGACCCGGCAAAATCGCCAACCGGCCCTAGAGAGAAGTTACAAAATATTACGCTAAAATTTCACCTCAAACTAGATTCGAGCATGCGGTACTGTATAATTGATCAGCTTTTCTCTCAGCAGGCAATTTTATTTTTTTCTTTAATAAATAAACTTACATTATAATTATACAAATATTTGTACGTACTTGTTTTTTACTATAAAGAGGGAGGGGGGCCCGAAAAAAAATATAGCCTAGGGCCCAAAAATCTGATAAAAAGGCCCTGCGGACCTACATTATAATATAATATAAAAATTAAAAGTGACATTTTATCTTGTGAGAAGGGAATTTGCAAAAATGAGACGAATTCAAGTCTTACAACCCTTGGAACAACGAACAAAATACACTATTTTTTGTATAACCTGAAAATTGGAATAATTTTGATGATTTAGTGGCAGTGAAATTATAATTTATTAAAACGTATTATTTGTAAGCGAGGAAAACATTTGAAAATACTATATTTTATAAGTCAAATTTAACATTTAGTGACTTTTTAGTTCTAGAATTAAAAGTTAAAATAATATGTTATTTTTAGTTTTTCTGTTTACCGTACAAAAACTCTATTATTAATGAATATAATTACTTATTTTATTATCTATTATGGCTTGAAATGAATCAACAATAATATTGAATTTAATTATGTATTAAAATAAAAGTTACATATTACAGAGGGTATGCGCGATGCTGCGCTCAACACTCCCACCCTGGACTGACATTTGTTTAAAACAAAACAGCTTTAGTTAGTATTTATAAAAAAGGCATCAGCCTCAACAAAATATTTCTTAAAAAATTTAATTCCCCCCGTTACTTTTATGATTAAGTTACTTTCCACTTTTTAAGTTACTTTGACTAACTTAAGTTACCTTCTAATTTCAGAGATACTTACTAACTTAAGTTACTCAAGCTCCGTCCATGATCGTCCCACTATGACGTCTACTGGCAGCGCACAATCTGGAACAATGAGAAGTTCAATATTCTTACCGGTTAAATTTTCCATTGTTAAGTCGTATTTCGAGTATCCTAGTGTTTTCACAGCTTCATTATTCGCGCTTCCAATGCCATGGACTTCAACTTCTTTAGGCTCAATTTTCAGAGCATCTTTCGTCCCAATTCTTTTTCTTTTGTCTATCCATTCTTAGGTCATTTTTGTGGAATTTTATGTCTTTTCTATTTTTCGGCCTCTATATCTCTATGCGTAATGCGTTTTAATTAGTAAATATTCTAAAATAGCAAAACCCGGCAGGGGTATTTGGTCAGATACTGGTATATTTTTGCTGTGTCAAATTGATTGTTTTTTGGGCGTCGTTGTTCGGACACAGCCTCAGAGTATGAATCATTACGGAAAAATTGTAGTAAAATCAATTTTATAACACCATTCACCATTGGGTACCCGCCGAATGTGGCATGCAACATAAACAGAATTTTGAGGAACTAAATGGCGGCTAGTAGGACCTGACAAATGTATAAACAACACAAATCATTTTGTGGTTTAACAGAAAGATAAGTTCGGGTGTATATTCAGCGCCCGAATGTTCAAAACCACAAAATTCAAAACTAGTATATTCATTCACAGAATTACTCAAATCCCGAATATTCAAACACAGAATCACACATTTTCCGAAACCAATCAACAGAATCACCCAACTTTGCGCAATTATGTTTTTGAATATTCGGGATGTGAACGATTCTATGATATTATGATACTCGAAGTTTTTTATCAGTAAATTAATGAGTGTCATTACCATAGATACATTTGAAAAGATAGTCAGCATTGCATTCAAGCGTTTATCTACAACTAGTGTATTACAATTACATTATAAAGCCAAATCTGTGCTACTCATATTTCACGGCAAGACTTGTTTATTGTATTGTATTATTGTTACTTTCACAAACCTCTATAGGTAAATATTGATAGATAAATTTCTGCTGTAGCGTCATGTCTATCATATCTTGGACGGCGGTTATGACTGTCACTTTCTCTAAAACGTAAAATCATTCTAGAAATGGTCTTATGCGAAATTTGCAGTCTTTGAACAATAACACAGTAACTCCATACTTCTTCATACAATATAGTTACACACTCAGCTAAACTCAAATTCCTTTTGTTGAGCACAATTAAATTATAATTATCAGATGGTGTCAATTTATCAATAAACAAATAGTGTAAACAATAGATATTTAAAAAAGACACTTTGAACCCACAATATCATTTAGCTTAAATACGGTAAATCGTAAAAAGTTAAAACTTTGAATTGAAAACAAATTAATTAAATTATATAACGTTTAAAAAGTATTACACGAATTTATAATCTATGATTATAATATGCTGAAAAAAATAATAGAAACGTGAATACCGAAGGTAGGTACTAGAAAAAAGATGCATATGTTTTGTCATATTATGACAATATGACTAACTTTAAGTGATTTTGTACTAAAGTATTTTAAAAATATATAATAAAATCTATTGACCCTATAACGATATGGCGTCACAAGTTATACTAAGCGAAAAGAATATAAATTCATATTATTCAAAATTTATGAAAATAAATCTATATATTTATTTTTAATTCTGTATCACATGGAGTATAGGGTTGTCAACTTTACAAAATTACGGAAAAGGATATTTTTTTACGGCAATCTTTTTCTGAATTATGTGAAGGATTTAAAATGAACAAGCAAAAAAATGCGCCGCAGGCGAATCTTAAAATTTTCAAGGTCAAACGTGTTTTAATGCAGAGTTAGACAATAAAAAGTTTTTTTTTTACAATGAAACTCAATATTTTATGACGAAAACAACTAAAACAATATATTTAATGTTAGCTGCTAATATCTAATTTTACAGTTTAACTCATTAAACTGACAAAGCAGTTATTTAGCGTTAATAAACTATAATAAAATATTAACGAGTAATACCTGATCCGGATAGTCTTTCGATGAGTATGAGAGCATGAGCATGAGAAAAAAATTTGACAAGTCAACACTAGTTAAGCACAGATATTTTTTTAAATCTGAATGTCTGAAGTTATCACCAAACACCAAAGCATACATAATTTTTTTGGCAAATTATTTGGATCTGCGCACTCAGAAGCATGTTCCATGTTTTATAATTTATTTATGCTAAACAGGCTAGGCCCCCAAAATTGTTCATGACGATCTCCGAATCTTTAAACACCTCTACGGCCTGTGCGGTTTAAACAATTATGATAAAAACTACATTAAATTGTAGGAAGTTATCGTCTTCAGTGTCCTCGTAATGAGCCAAATTTCTGTACGGTGCATACTTTTTGTCTAAAAAATATTAACTGTTCAAAATTGATAGTTCGAAACAATAGATTTGAGTGCTCTGTATTTGTTTCAAGTGGAATGTAGTGTTATAATTAGAATTGAAGTAGTAAAGCAGTGACAGTTCTACACCAAAAAATCTCAAGGTGACCTGGTTCTGCTGCCCACGGCTCAGACGCCGCTTTCCACCATCAGCGGACCCCACCACGGACCTGATTCTAGGTCATTGCTAGAACGCAGGTCCGTACCCCCCCCCCCCCCAGGTTTTTTTGTCTAACCCCACTCGATCAAACATTATGTAGCGATAAGTCATGTTCTCAAAATAGACCATCTGGCTTGCACATGTTCAAGCAAACAAGATGTAGTGAACAGTCATGTTCTAAAAGGAGACCAACATCTGGCTTGCACGATTTCAAGCAAACAGGATGTGGTGATGAGTCATATTCTAAGTTACTTAAGTTACAGTTACTTTGGTGAAAGTGTGGCAAAGTGGCGGTTATAAATGGAAGACCAGGTTAATTGAAAAAGAGTTATATTAAACACAAAAGAACACTTTTACACTTATTACAGAATTTGCGTTATTGAGATTATGAACAACAATACAATCGGTGATGTCGGATATTATCTACACATGATGAAAGAAAACAGTGCATGTCGACAAAATTTCCCCAAGACCGCTGTGAATGTAGTTTCAGCAGCTCCATACAGATATGTATATCTGGTTGGGTACATTACAGGCGCCTTTTGAATGCATATTTTACCCGATTCTTAACACCCCCTCTCAAAAGGTGCCGTCTCTGTAACATAAGAAGTACAACAAAAATTTAATTAAAATAAACCTTTGTTATCCTTGCATTCCTAAGCCTTGAATGCATCTTTCGTGTTGAATTCTGCCCAATGGTTTCGTTAGAACATCAGCAGTCATCAAGTCTGTCGGTAAGTATTTAATATCAATTTCGCCATCTTGAATAGCTTCTCTTGTAAAGTGGTACCGTATATCGATATGCTTCACTTTACCATGCATTACAGGATTTCTTGCAATATGTGACGCCCCTTGGTTGTCATTGAAGATGGTGATTGCCTTCTGTTCGCCAACTATTTCTGTAAGGAATTTCTTCAAATATTTGGCCTCTTTTCCAGCTTCTGATATAGCAATGTACTCCGCCTCAGAGGTAGACGTTGCTACGCATTTCTGTTTTCGCGATGCCCAACTGATTGCTGCGTTGCTCAATATGAAAGCGTATCCGGAATAAGAGTGCCGGTCGTCAACATTTGCCGCCCAATCAGCATCCGCAAAACCAAGCAGTGATTTCTCACTTTTTGTATAAACCAAACCACTCGATTTAGTACCTTGTAAGTAGCGTAAAACACGCTTTGCTGCCATCCAATGGCTTCGTCCATAATTTTCATTAAATTGCCCGAGTTGGCTAACCGCATGGGCTATATCTGGCCTTGTAGATACGGCCAGGTACATCAATGCTCCGACAAGACTTCGGTACGGTACATTAACCATCTCTTCTTTTTCTTCTTTTGTTGATGGGCACATCTTCTTGGAAAGTTTTTCACTTGTATTCATTGGTGTTGAGGTGGCCTTGCAGTCCACCATCCCGAATCTTTCAAGAACTTCGTTAATGTAATTTTCTTGGGTCATAATTATCTTGTTACTTGCCTGTTCGAACTTAATTCCCAGACAGTAATGGATCTTCCCTAAATCCTTCATTTCGAATGCAGCTGACAATTTTTGTTTCGTTTCGTTCATTTTTATTAAATTGTTAGATGCAATGATAATATCATCAACGTAAATAGCAATGATAGTGACCTCGCTTTTATCACGTTTCAAATAAGTGCAATGGTCAGCTTCTAATTGCTTAAAATTTAACGATTTTAATTTTTCATCTAATTTCAGGAACCACTGACGCCCAGACTGTTTTAGTCCATATAAAGCTTTTTCTAATTTTAGGACTTTTGATTTCGGAATATAACGTAATTCTTCATCTGATAGGATACTAGTCAGTTCTTCAGGAATTTCCATATAGATATCTTCTTTGATTTCACCATTTAGGTAAGCACTGACAAAGTCAAGTTGATGAACCTCCAAGTTCATCTCGACGGCCAACGCCATGATCAATCGAATTGATTCTGCTCGCGCCACTGGCGCGAAAGTTTCTTCATAGTCTACATGATATTGTTGGGCGAAACCTTTCGCCACCAACCGAGCTTTATATCGCTTGACCGACCCGTTTTCGTCATGCTTGGTGCGAAAAATCCATCGACAACCAATTACTTTTCGATTTTTCGGTCTGTTGACTACGGTCCAAGTTTTATTTTTTATTAATGCATCATATTCGGTTCGCATTGCAGCTCTCCAATTATTCGCATTTGAAGATCTTAACGCCGTTCTTACATTTATCGGATTTTCATCAACTATGCCGGCAATTTCATCATTTTCGTTGTTGATTTCCCCCTCTTGATAAATATCTTCATTTTCATTCGAGTTAATATCTTTCTCTGGATTTATGTCCTCGGTCTCTTCAACTTCATCGCCGATGTGCTCTTCCATGTTGCCAGCCTGTCTTCTCTCTGTAACTGCTCGCATAAACGGAAGTTTCTTTGGTCTGCCTCGAAGTCCTGTTCGAAATGTTGTTTGATGACCTGGCGACGGGACAAAACCTAGTGTATCTAGATCGTCATCTTCACTCAAATTGTCGTTGCCACTTGAATTGCCATTTGAATTTTCTTGCAATTTTTCTGTGGGCTTTTCAGGATCCCCAAATATCAATAGAATTTCCTTTTCTATTGAGTCTCTTTCCTGTTTATCATTCTGAAACGTATTCATGAATTTTACGTCTCGGCTTTTTATTACTTTGCGTGTTTGTGGATTCCATAATCGATACGCTTTTGGCGTATCGGAGTAGCCAATGAATAAACATTTAATTGATTTAGGATCAAATTTGCTTCGCTTACCACTTTTGTTGAGTACATATGCCACTTGTCCAAAAATTTGAAAGTGACTCACCGTGGGTACCTTTTCGGTCCACATAGTATAGGGTAAATTTCCATGTAGAGCGCTGTTCGGACTTCTATTTCTAATGTAAGCTGCAGTAAAAATAGCTTCCGCCCAAAATCGCGTTGGAAGACCCGCTTGTATTAACATGCATCGGGCCATCTCAACAAGTGTCCGATTCGCCCGTTCGGCGACACCATTTTGTTGCGGGGTGTACTCTGTGGTAAGCTGATGTACAATCCCTTCCTTTTGCAGATAGGACGTAAATTGTTTGCTTACATATTCTCGCCCGTTATCCGATCGCAAGATCTTAATTTTTCTCTCCGTTAGTTTTTCCACTTTTGCTTGGAAAATTTTAAATTTATCAAAAATTTCACTTTTATGTTTCATGAAAACAACTTCGCAATATTTGGATTTATCATCTATGAATGTTGCGAAATATTTTGAGCCGGAAAGTGACGCGACCTTAATAGGTCCACACACGTCAGTGTGTATTAAATCCAAAAGATTTGAACTTGACGTAGTAGAACGTTGAAATGGAGAGCACGACATTTTTCCTCGAACACACACATCACATTTGTCAAAAGTGGGTTTAGGTTCAGTTATTTTTACACCATATATTTTATTACTGTTTACTAAAGTCTTTAAATCTTGCATGTTTAAATGTCCATATTTTTCATGCAGTTTTTGCCACGAATTTTCGTTATTTGCAACGTTTGCTACTTCCTCCGTTTCAGATACGAAATATAAACCATTTTCGCGTTTAGCAGTCATTAAAATTTCACCGTTCGGATTTGTTACTACTGCTTCCGTTTTCCGAAATGTAACATCGAACCCGTGATCAGTGATTTTGCCTACAGATAATAAATCGTTTCTCAGGTTTGGCATATATAATGTATCACACAGTTTTATTGCATTTCCGTCATTTACATTAATACGCACGTTTCCTTTGCCTTCGATCTTTGCAAAACTATCGTCACTCGCAAGATTTACCGAACGTTCACCGTTTTCAATGTACATAACACTAAATTTATCACGGTTTTTGTTCATATGACTTGTTGCACCTGAGTCTAAACACAATTTATTCACACTTTGTCCAGCATTTGCTGCCGTTTCATGTTCACAAGTGTTCGCGAATTCTGTCAAGTGTACACTCATTGCCGTTTCGTTACGATGAGATGATCCAGTTTTTGAATGTTTATTTTTATCGCGTTTACCGCAGTCTCTAGCGAAATGTCCGGGTTGGTTACACTTGTAGCACTTTACTTTCGCATAATTGTTTCGATTTATATTTTGTGAATGTTTCGCTCGCGAATTTTGTTTATTTTTGGACACAAACATAGCACTAGAGTCTTCGTCACTGGTTTTTCTCATTCTCGATTCATATTCTTCTATCATTTTAACCTTTAAATTTTCAGGATCAAGGAGTTTATCCTTTGCTTCGATAGCTACTCTAAAAGGTTCGTAACTATCTGGAATGCTGTATAGTAGAATTATTGACACCATATCATTGTCAATTTGCATGCCCATGTCTTCCAATTTACCTAAAACGTCAAAAAAATTTGCTACATGTTCGCGCATGTCTCCTTCTTCATCCATTTTCTTGTGCAAAAGTCGTTTAAGTAGCAATGCTTTGCGTGCAGGTCCTTGTGATTCATATGTGGATTTAAGTTTTTTCCATATGTCTCTCGAAGTATTGCAATTCTTGATATTTTTCAATTCTTCTGGTGAGATAGTGAGAATTAAATTTGCCATAGCTTTCGCATCAGCTGTTTCCCATGCTGTTATGTCACGATCTATTGCATTTTTCACATCTATACTGGCATCTGAAGTAGCCGGAACTGGCTTTGGTATTGTGCCCGATACATAACCCCACTCATCACTTTTTATTAGCAAGGCCCGCGCTTGAATTTTCAACGTATCGTAATTGTTCTTGTTTAATGAATCAATTTTGACACTCGCAAGGCTCATTGTTCAAATAATAACTTCCGAACTCGAACACAAGAATTCAACAACTTTACCGCTTTTCGCGACCACGTGTTTAACCTCAAAGTTCCAATTTTCTCGGATAAGATTTTTCCCTTTTTCAAATTGACCTGCCTGGGCCCATAACCTGTGGCAAAGTGGCGGTTATAAATGGAAGACCAGGTTAATTGAAAAAGAGTTATATTAAACACAAAAGAACACTTTTACACTTATTACAGAATTTGCGTTATTGAGATTATGAACAACAATACAATCGGTGATGTCGGATATTATCTACACATGATGAAAGAAAACAGTGCATGTCGACAAAATTTCCCCAAGACCGCTGTGAATGTAGTTTCAGCAGCTCCATACAGATATGTATATCTGGTTGGGTACATTACAGGCGCCTTTTGAATGCATATTTTACCCGATTCTTAACAGAAAGAACTAAGTTATTTACTAGTTACTCATTAAAAGTAACTTAGTTACTTTGAGTTACTTTCTAACTACTTTTAATGGCGTGAAGTGTTGACTTAGCTATTGTGTACTATACATATCAAGGAGTTTTTGCACTAACTACGTTAACCTAAATTTTAACGTTATTGCTTGGCAACACCCAATCAGATTATTATTGTTAATGTTAACGGACCTACAGGGCCTTATTACCGCCTAAGCCCACGAGGCCACGGCCTAGGGCCCGCTTTGACAAGGGGCCCGCAGGGCCCGGTTGCTGTGATTTTTTTAAAATTTATTGATTTATTTTTCAATTTTGATTTCTTTTACCAAGATATAAAGAATCTACTTTCTTTCTAACATGACATGACCATTATAATGTATAAAACATGCAGACATTATTTCCTAGACTTATTAGTGAATAATGATTAATTTATTGGAAACCTCGGATCAGACGTCGATTTTCAATCTGAGGCCCCGCGCTCACATGGGCCCCGCACATTCAAATATCTAAGAAAACTTGATGAAAAATTATCTTTTTATAAATATTTGGGGCCCCGCTACGCTAATAACATATTCCCGAGACCCGGCAAAATCGCCAACCGGCCCTAGAGAGAAGTTACAAAATATTACGCTAAAATTTCACCTCAAACTAGATTCGAGCATGCGGTACTGTATAATTGATCAGCTTTTCTCTCAGCAGGCAATTTTATTTTTTTCTTTAATAAATAAACTTACATTATAATTATACAAATATTTGTACGTACTTGTTTTTTACTATAAAGAGGGAGGGGGGCCCGAAAAAAAATATAGCCTAGGGCCCAAAAATCTGATAAAAAGGCCCTGCGGACCTACATTATAATATAATATAAAAATTAAAAGTGACATTTTATCTTGTGAGAAGGGAATTTGCAAAAATGAGACGAATTCAAGTCTTACAACCCTTGGAACAACGAACAAAATACACTATTTTTTGTATAACCTGAAAATTGGAATAATTTTGATGATTTAGTGGCAGTGAAATTATAATTTATTAAAACGTATTATTTGTAAGCGAGGAAAACATTTGAAAATACTATATTTTATAAGTCAAATTTAACATTTAGTGACTTTTTAGTTCTAGAATTAAAAGTTAAAATAATATGTTATTTTTAGTTTTTCTGTTTACCGTACAAAAACTCTATTATTAATGAATATAATTACTTATTTTATTATCTATTATGGCTTGAAATGAATCAACAATAATATTGAATTTAATTATGTATTAAAATAAAAGTTACATATTACAGAGGGTATGCGCGATGCTGCGCTCAACACTCCCACCCTGGACTGACATTTGTTTAAAACAAAACAGCTTTAGTTAGTATTTATAAAAAAGGCATCAGCCTCAACAAAATATTTCTTAAAAAATTTAATTCCCCCCGTTACTTTTATGATTAAGTTACTTTCCACTTTTTAAGTTACTTTGACTAACTTAAGTTACCTTCTAATTTCAGAGATACTTACTAACTTAAGTTACTCAAGCTCCGTCCATGATCGTCCCACTATGACGTCTACTGGCAGCGCACAATCTGGAACAATGAGAAGTTCAATATTCTTACCGGTTAAATTTTCCATTGTTAAGTCGTATTTCGAGTATCCTAGTGTTTTCACAGCTTCATTATTCGCGCTTCCAATGCCATGGACTTCAACTTCTTTAGGCTCAATTTTCAGAGCTTCTTTGATTGCTGCTGACGCTCGTATCAACACACTGGAGCTTCCGGTGTCAACTAGTCCCGTAAATGGCATATCGTTTATTGACAACTCCTACAAATACTTGTTATCTTGTGGCTGCACACCTATTACTAGCGCATTGATACTGTTTGACTTCTGGGGGCAGTCCTTAATAAAATGTCCTTGTTCTTGACAACCACGGCATACTGTCGGTTTACGTGGTTCTGGTTATAGCATATCCTCTCAAATTTCTTAACTTCCGGTTTAGTAGGAGGTATACTTTTACTATCTCCGGCGATACTCGTAGTACTACTTGTACATGAACTCGGTTTTTCAACCCTTACCTTCCGTCCCGTACTGAATCGCATTCGTCTTTCCATTTCAATTCTCTCACAGCGTTCATTGGTGTCTATTAATTCCTCTTTATCCGCAAAGACTCGTCCAACAAGTTCACTACATAAACTTCTTGATTTCAATCCGCTCAATACTTGTTCTTGTATCTCTTGCAAACTCAGTCCTAAATCATGACAAAGCCGGATCTTCGAGTGTACATACTCAGTGGTACTCTTATCATTCTGCACTCTATTACGCATCTTTTCCCATTTCTCAGTTTGTGTTTCCTCTTTAGCGAACGGCCGTTTAAATTCACGCATGAAATCATCCCGTGTCAATTTTCTCCTGCTTACATAAATACCACTCTTTAGCAGCTTTCGTCAGATACAATCTGGCTGTTTCCAACTTAAATACGGCAGGCCACTGATGAGTACTAGCGGTTTTCACCAACATCTGGAGCCATTCTTGTACTTCTCTCGGGCCTCCTTCACCTGAAAAATTTTGAATTGCTTTTGACAAATCAGGCATTACGCAATACGTCATAGGAGCTGTTTCTCTTGACATTGATTGTTGAGATATCTGTTGTTGCATGATTTGCATCATTTCATTCCGGTCGAAACCTCTAAAATCACTACCGTCTTTAGACTGTCCGCTATTACGTTTATACCTACGCTGCATTTTCGCAAATTCTAACCACACTTTCAGCACACAAATGCTCAAAATTACTGTTCGTCTCTATATCTGTCAACCGTACTACAGATATATACACATTAATACATCTCACTTCTGAAAGTGGACTGTTATTATCAGGATATTAATTACCGACCACTGTTTATTGTTCTGCTGGCGGAGTGTTGTGCAATAATTTCGAACACTGATGATAAACTAATATATTGGTGAATAATTGTTAATTAGGTTACAAATTAACGATAAACGTAGTAATATAAATATGGTTTGAGTACATAAACAACTTGTATAACATACAGTTTTATCACACAGTTTTTACGTTACTTTGTTCGTTGGCCAAACCTCAACTCCCTCCTCCACACACAGCTTTCGCGCGCGTTTCTTTTCGATCATGCGCGGTGCCTCGGGTGCGTTCAAATAGCTAACATTTCTTTCGATGCCACGACGAATATGAACTGTTATAAATAGTAAAACCTATTGGAGTAAGTATTAAATACTAAATATTGCTTATATTTTCAGTGATTTAATTTTCTTTCATAAATTGTTATTCTGGTTAACTATTTTTAAACATAACTCTTTGATAGTTCATTTTAATACAGGAACCCATTTTGTACAGTCGGGTGATCGCGCGTTAAAGTGTATTAAATGAAGCTCAGATAGACGTTTACTTTCATATATAATGATGAAATGGTATATCCATGTTGAATACCGTAGTACTATTGATTTCCGTTCTGAACTTTATCTATTTTAATTATCTTACATACAAACATATTAAAATAAAATGTAGTTTTAGGTGAATTGTAATATTAAAGTTATTTAAAAATTAATTTATAGTTATTGTTTTGTAATTATTTAAAATAAATCTATATTTTATTTTCAAAAGTCAAAATTTAAATTTATGTATACAAGTACATGCCACAGACACAGGTTACCTTCCTATTCCAGTATGCACTCATGCGTTAATTCAAGGAAGCCCCCTGTAGATGTTATTATATCGTATTTCAAAAAATACATTGACTGTCCTAGCTGTAGTTAAGGTGATCCTTGCCTTTAACTATGCATTTTAATGAATGGTTCAACGGAACATACTTAAAAAAAAATGTAACGAAATCTGACAGGTCCTACTAGGCTCATGGCAGATGAGCTTACAGTGCCGCCAACAGATTTTGTGAATCCCAATAGTAAATTATTATTTTTTCATTGTAATGTTTTCTTTTTTTCATTATATCCTTTTTAATCCAGATTATTAATTGCAGGTGATATAGATCCTATGTGGATTGAGTCTTTAAACACAGTGATGGATGATAATAAGGTACTCACGCTTGCAAGCAATGAGCGTATTGCATTAACGAAAGGTATGCGCTTGTTATTCGAAATTTCTAATTTACGTACTGCAACACCCGCGACTGTATCTCGTGCAGGAATTCTTTTTATTAATGCTGCTGATTTAGGGTGGAATCCTTTTATTACGTCGTGGATAGATACAAGATCACAGCAATCTGAAAAAGCTAATCTTATTATTCTTTTTGACAAATATGTACCACCATGTTTGGAAGGTATACGATTGAAATTTAAGACTATTACTCCTATACCCGAAACTTCACACTTGAGTATGTTATGTTACTTATTGGATAATTTTCTAACTCCTGTTAACGTACCACCTGAATGTCCAAAAGAATGGTACGAAATCTATTTTGTATTCGCATGCATTTGGGCATTCGGTTCAGCATTGTTCCAAGATCAACTGGTAGATTGGAGAAATGAGTTTAGTAAATGGTGGACTAATGAATTTAAAACTGTAAAATTTCCTATGGTTGGTACAGTATTTAATTATTATATTGAACCAGAAACAAAAAAGTTTTGTCCATGGACAGATCTTATAAAACCATTTGATTTAGACCCAGATATCCCACTACAAGCTACTTTGGTAAATACAATGGAAACTACACGATTAAGATTTTTCTTGGATATCTTAATAACAGATAAACATCCTGTTATGTTAGTAGGTTGTGCAGGCAGTGGAAAAACAGTGATTGTTGCGGATAAATTAGCATCTTTGTCAGATGATTATGCAGTTACAAACGTACCCTTTAATTTTTATACTACATCAGATATGTTGCAAAAAATACTTGAAAATCCGTTAGAGAAAAAAGCTGGTAGAAATTATGGTCCTCCAGGAAATAAAATGATGATATATTTTATAGATGATATGAATATGCCTGAAGTAGATTTATATGGAACAGTTCAACCCCATACGATTATTAGACAGCATATAGATTATGGGCATTGGTACGATCGCATAAAATTATCTTTGAAAGAAATTCATAACGTACAGTACATCAGTTGTATGAACCCAACTGCTGGTTCATTTACAATAGATGGTCGTTTACAACGTCATTTTTGCGTATTTGCTTGCAGTTTTCCATCTCTATCAGCCTGTACTAGGATATACACATCTATTCTCAGTCAACACCTCGAAAATTCAGTTAATAAAATTCCTATCATCACACAGAAAATTTGTTCTCCGATAGTTGACGCTGCTTTAGCTCTGCATACAAAACTAGCTCAGACGTTCTTACCTACTGCAATTAAATTTCATTACATATTCAATTTACGTGATTTGTCAAATATTTTTACCGGTATATTGTTTGCAAATGGTGAATGTATTCCGAATCCTATGGAACTTATTAGGTTATGGATGCATGAAGCCACAAGGGTATATTGTGATAAATTAATTGATAAAAAAGATATTGATGCTTTCAATAAATTAATAACAGACATAGTTAAAAAAGGCTTTGAGGAATTGGATGAAAACATTGTATTTGAAAAACCTTTATTATTTACACATTTCTCCGACGGTATTGGTGATCCTAAGTATTTGCCCATAAAAGAGTGGCCTGTTTTGGAAAGATTATTAAACGAAGCACTTTCGGGATACAATGATTTAGTAGGCGCAATGAACTTAGTACTTTTTGAAGATGCTATGTATCATGTTTGTCGTATAAACCGAATAATAGAATTTCCAAGAGGATATGCCCTTTTAGTAGGAGTTGGAGGTTCCGGGAAACAGTCTCTATCTAGATTATCCTCATTTATATCGTCTCTAGATGTATTCCAAGTACAATTAAGTAAAGGATTCACCATAAATGATTTAAAGGCAAATTTAGCTACGTTATATTTCAAAGCAGGGGTAAAAACTACTGGTTCCGTGTTCTTAATGACCGACGCTCAAGTGCCTGAAGAAATTTTCTTAGTCTTAATTAACGACCTGCTAGCTTCGGGAGAAATTCCTGAATTATTCCCAGATGAAGATATAGAAAATATTATTGGATCAGTTCGACCAGAGGTAGTTAGTCCATTAAGTAGCTACGATAAAAATTTCACTTTTATTTTCACATGTTTTCCACCGTTACATTCGTAAACTAAAATTCAAATTTGCATGCCAAACAATGAGTAATATCGGATTAAATATTATATACAGAATGTTCATTTTAAGTTGCACCAATGCTGTCTCGAAAACTATAAGTGCTACAAGGTTGCTTAAATTAGTAAACAATTTCTATTTTTCAAAACTAGTACAATGGGCAAGAAAAATATTGTTAATGTCAAAACAAAAATTTCGTATGCTTTCTCGGTAGTAAAATTATTTTACTTACGAGTAAAGAAATTCAAAATTGTTTTCTTCATAGCACTTTTATTATAATCAAATTAAAATTAAATTAGTGTAATTATTTTAATTTGTATTTTTTTCATGTATTTTGCAATATTAGGGCATGGCATAATGTGTAGCAATACAGCTAATCTTGATATTATGATGAATCAAGAAACTAGGTTGCTACTGACCATTATCAAGGTTGATGTATTTTTGAGGTTTCTAGGAGACAAGTATAGAAAAAAGAATCATTCATAATAAATCTTTGAATAAATAAACATTACAAAAATAAAGATTTATTTTACACGTTTTTACAATTTCACTATGGAATCGATAATTGATATTAATCTTTATTCGTAACGACCAAAAAAATATTGTTACTTATCTATATTGTTGAATGCAGAAAAAAAATCTAATAAGCGAATAAAAAATCGGCACCCATTTAAACTTGCATGTACTTGTCATTTAAGTGCCACTTTTAGACTTTCAAAAAATCAATTTAGCGGTTGAAACTACGTTGTAACGCTGTTAATAGGTTTTTTTCATAATTATAAACAAATAAAATCTACAGCCCTGATCTACAGGTAATACAAATGTAAGCAACATTTTATTTACTTATATATATATATATATATATATATATATATATATATATATATATATATATATATTGTTACAAACTCTTGTTTCAACACGAATATTAGAAACTCTTTATTTCAACGTAATATACAAAATGTCTATTACAAATACATATTCCTTGACACCTGTCAGTCCTTAACCTTGACAACTCCATCATTTTCTTGTTATTGCTAGATTTCTGTTTTCTGATGCGCGTGTCATATAACCCCCTATTTAAAATCTGACCGTCCCGATCAGACTTTGAAATAATAAGGAGACAATCTATTAATGTGGACCACCTTGTTTTGTCCTCTTGTTATCTTCCTTATTCTATAAATCATATCGTTAATTTTTTTAATTTTTTCATACGAGTCATCCCATTTACTTTGTAATTTGGGTGATATTTTTTTTTCTTTTGGGGATTATATAACCAGACAAGGTCACCATTTTTAAATTCTCTCTCGCAAGACGTTTTGTCATACAATGTTTTCATGCGATCACTTGCTCATTTTATGTTTTCACGCACAAATTCGTGAACAGTGTTCATTCTTTCTGCTAAATCCTCTACATATTTTTCTCCTATTCGTTCTTTCATAGGAGGTCTTCCATACAAAAGATCGATCGGCAGTCGCATCTTCTTCTTCTTTCCTTCCGTTAATCCCGCGACGATGCAGGGTCCGCTTGCTTGCAAGCCTTCTTCACTTTTTTCGATTGAGGCAGGGTGTCTTGAGGGGTCTTCTTTAGTCTAATTTGTCTATTAGTGAGTTTCCCTCGTATACTTCCCATGTTGTTCTGGAAAGAACGCCCTAATATTCTCAGTTGAGTTTCACTTAGGCTTTGCAGTCGCATCACTTGTCCGAAAACTATTTTTGCAGGCGAACATGTGTTGATGAACGATAGGCCATTAAAAACAGGTCTGAGAATTTATCGCAATCTTTTTGATTGCTTGATACTTTCTTGGCTAAATATCTCACTAGTGTCCTATGCATCCTTTCCACCTTTCCGCCAGACTGCGGATGAAGAGGCGTCGTCCTGGTCTTGTGGATTTGTAATATTTTACAGAGTACTTGAAACAATTTGGATTAAAAATTTCTGCCTTGATCTGTATGTATTTCTAGAGGTACCCCACAGCGGCAAATCCAGTTTTTTTACAAAAATATCAGCTACTGTGACAGCTTCCTGGTTTTGTATGGCATATGCCTCAGGCCACTTGCTAAAATAATCTATAATTATAAGGATATATCTATATCCATTTACAGTCTCAGGGAATGGACCAACAATATCCAAAGCAACTCTCTCAAATGGACTACTGACATTATATTTGCCCATAGGAACTCTGAGTTTCCTATGTGGACCATTAACTGCAGCGCAAACATGAATTCCACTAGGCCCAATAACTTTTCACAATGGGAGAACGATCCGATAAATCCTTCCATTCGGGTCGCATACTGTTGACTTTCCATTGCAGTATTTGTCCGATATCAGGATCAATTTCTTGACTTGCTTATATATTTTCTTTGTGTTCCAAATTCACTTGAAGGTTAATTTGAGCTATTTGAAATCCACATTTCGCTCGTTCCACTTGAAAACAGTGTTGACATTCCGGTAGGCATAGTCTTCTGGAGAGGGCATTCGCATTGTTATGAGATTTTCCTCTTCGATGTTCTGTTGTAAACTGATATTCTTGCAACCGCTCAATCCAGCGTGCAACTTGTCCTTCTGGATTTTTAAAATTGAACAACCAAGTCAGAGCAGCATGCTCAGTTCGCAGTAGGAATTTTCTTCCGTAGAGATATTTGTGGAAATGTTCAATGGTCTTTACTACCGCTAAGAGTTCCCTTCTATTGACGCAATAATTACGCTCAGCTTTTGATAAAGTTTTACTGAAATATCCAATAACTCTTTCATGACCATCTTGAATTTGTGATAAAACACCACCTATTCCTACACTGCTCGCATCAGTGTCCACTATGAATTTTGCGTCTTTTTCTGAATAACTCAAAATTGGTGTAGTTATTAATTTTTCTTTGAGACACATAAATGATTCTTGACATTTTTGCGTCCAATCGAATTTCATTTTCTCTTCTGTTAGTCTATAAAGCGGCTTAGCTATATTAGCAAATCCGAGTACAAATCTTCTGTAATAAGTGCATAATCCTAAGAAACTACGCACTTTGTTCTTATCTCTAGGAACAGGCCAGTCTTTAACACTATTTACTTTATCGGGATCTACTGAAACTCCTTCAGATGACACTACGTGGCCAAGATACTTTACTTACTGCGAATCACCGGTGTTAATTCTTTGTTGAATTATATTTGTTCTACCGTGATCATTACCGTTCATAGAGAAACATCTTCGTATTTCAACAATAGCTGATACAATTGTTTTTCTTCGTCACGATTCAATTCAGAAGCTGTAGATCTTATTAGGTATATATATATCATCACGGCATATTACCCATTTCTGGGTGTGCCAATCTGCTTTATTGCAGATATCGGTAATGATGATGACATATTTGTACCGTGCGGGCGCTTACCAGGCGTCACCTCACGGGCACTCATTGCTGGCGTGGAGAGTGCACCACAGGGTGCCATTTAAAATTGGAAATATTTGGCGCCGGTCGGGATCGAACCCGGTTCCCCCAGGTTCGCGACCAGACACTAAGGCACGCGGCCACGGGACCCCATTAGGTGGTCCAATATTTCAAGAAGTCTATGATTTCTTTTGTTTCACTGATGTATCTTCTTCGCAGTTAATAACCAAGGAAACAGGCTCCACTTTGGCAATAATTAAGCCCTTCTTTTTAACGTCACATGATAATTATTGCTATTCATAACTCGTACCGGTACTGTTTTTCTAAGTTTTACTAAAGATTTTCCAACAATGATCCCCTTTCGTAATATTTCAGCTTCTGTTACGCCAGTTATAATATCATGGGCACTGACGGTCTGCGCACCAACAATAATTTTCTCTACACGTGGTGGTATCTCAACATCCGTACTTAATACTAGGTTTTCACCAAGTTGTAGGGCAGCAAGCAAAGCCAAAACAATTTCCTCATTTCCATTTTTTAGCGATTTAGTTTCAAAATTAATTACGACCCCATTTTGTGTCATGAAATCAGTGCCTAAAATAATTTCATCTATAATTTTTGCCACTGTAAAAGTATGTCTAAACTTCTTAGTGCCTAGAGAAATTTTAATATTTGTTTTCCCAATGACTTCTATTTCTTCTCCGGTAGCTGATACGATTTGAAAATTAAACAAACGACGAATTTTACTATTTGGTATAAGATCAAACCGTACAACTGATACGTTTGTTCCAGTATCGATCGTGAACTGTCGTATCGTTCCTTCTACTGATCCCTCTGCTACTTGTTGGAAATACGATCCAGTCGTCATCTCCATAACACGTAACCATGAAAGTGGTTGTTGACACAGTTGTCAATTAATTCATCAATGTTATGTAGTTTTCTATATTTCATTTTGTATGTTATATTTTATTATTATTAAACTGTTGTCTATATGTATTCTTGTTTCTGCATTTTTACACGCTCTGCTAACAGGTTGTGGGCCCAGAGTACTCAGTGTGATTGGAATTTAAAGATTAGTGTTTGTTAAATTAACAGAAAAATGAGCGCCACAAGTGTAAAATTCGACGTATTGAATAAAGAGAACTATGACACTTGGAAAATACAAATGCGTGGAGTACTTATTAAAAACGATGCTTAGAGTTATGTTAGCGGTGCTGAACTAAAGCCTGCAGTAGTCGCGAACAACGCGGCACCAGTTCAAGCCGCAGAACGATGGGAGGATGCCGAATTAAAAGCTTAAGCGGACATCGTACTTGCTATGAACCCATCGGAAATCAAGCAGATTAAAGGGTGCAAGACATCGCGAGAAATTTGGGTGAAATTAAAAGAAATCTGTCAATGTAAAGGAGCTGCTCGAAAGCCTGCTCTTCTACATCAGCTGATGTCGCACAAAATGCAGGAAGGCGAAGACGCGCGAGCATATACTCGATGTTTTCTCGACACGGTTGACAAGTTGACTAAACTGGAGGTCGAAATAAACGAAGATTTGCTATCTGTCATGCTATTACGTAGCCTACCGGAAAGTTTCGAGAATTTTCGATGAACTACCATCTCTTGAAACTTTAAGAATAAAAATGATAGAAGAATCGGAAGCGCGGAAAGACACTAATCGAAGTTCAGTACAAAATGCAATGTACACCTGAAAAACTGACAAGAAGAATGGACGACAAGACAAGACTCAATACGGAAAGTCGGAAAACGAATATGGAAAGATAGATTCAAATATGAAATGCTTTAGGTGCGGAAAGATTGGGCATAGGTCGAAGATCCTCAAAAAGACGAAATCACTGGCACATGCAGTTGGGACATCTCAATGTCCATTCCCTTCGTGACGCTGTCAGAACAGGATTTATCAAAGGGATAAACGTTATCAACATAAATGAAGACTTTCAATGCAGAGTATGTCTTCAGGGGAAGATGTGTAGGACTCCTTTTCCGAAAGACTCTGCGAGGAAGACGAAACTGGGTGATATCATACACTCTGACATCTGTGGACCCATGCGAGTGAACTCCTTGGGTAAGGGTCGTTACTTTGTTTCTTTCATCAATGATTGTACAGACTAGTGCGAGGTAAAATTCATCAAACGAAAGGATCAAGTTCTTGAAAAATTTGAAAAGTTCCGAGCTTTCTTAAGAACTCAACAGGGGAAGAACATCAAATGTCTACAAACGGACAACGGTGGAGAGTATGTGAACACGCAGTTTGACAGATTGCTGGAAAGGCACGGCATATCACAACGTCTAACGGCTCCATACAATCCGGAACAAAATGGCGTAGCCGAGAGGCGAAACAGAACTTTAATGGACACGGCACGATGTCTTTTGATTCAAGCAGGACTGTCTCAATTCTTTTGGGCCGAGGCTGTCAACACGGCCAATTATATCCGAAATAGAACTCCCACAAGTAAATTAAAAGGAAGAACTCCGTACGAGGCTTGGTTCGGAAGGGTGCCAGACGTAGCAGACTTCAAACTTTTCGGTTGTGAAGTTTACGTAATGGACAGAACACCGAACAAAAGCAAGCTGGAATCGCGTTCTAGGAGTGGTATCTTCGTGGGATACAGTTTGGAATCGAAAGCCTACAGGATCTGGATATCAGACGAAAGGAAGATTGAGATATCGAGAGATGTGAGGTTTCTGGAAAAGAATAAAATCTCATCAAACGACACATGAAAATTTTCGCCTGGAAGAAAATAAGTTTTCAGATATACCAGAGTGCAATGAGCAAGTCAGCTGCGACACAGAAGAGGATTTTCGAGGGTTCCCTTCAGAAGATTTATCACCTCCAGTAAGAAGAGTCCATGAAAATGTGGAGCAAGCTGAATTCGCCTTTTTGAGTGAGATTCCCATAGTGCAAGCAATGCGCAGTCCAGAATCAGACGCATGGATGGTCGCAATGGCGAGCGAAGTGAAATCAATTATCAAGAATGAAACATGGGAATTGGTGGATAGACCGAAGACGAGAGACGTGATTGGTAGCCGCTTTATTCTACGAAATAAATATGGCGCCAATGGAATTCTAGAGAAGCGGAAGGCCCGATTAATTTCAAAGACTATTCCCAACAATTCGGAAAAGATTTTCACGAGACGTATGCCCCAGTTGCGCGTCTACGCTCTATCCGGCTAACTATAGCATTTGCAACACAAAACAAAATGCTCATTCGTCAATATGACATCGCAACATCATATTTCAACGGCAGATTAGACGAAGAAGTATCCATGGAAGTACCGGATTGAATGGGGGATGTACTAGAAAGCATTGTTGAGAAAGATGGAAGAAATTGTCGAATTACCAACGAATCGAAAGCCATGCTAAAGGATTTAGCGTCAGGTGACAAGGTATGCTGCATGAAAAAGGTCTTGTACGGCTTGAAACAGACTGGTCGCATTTGGCATCGACGCTTGGACCAAAAAATGCGTACTCTCGGTGCAGTGCTGCCAAGTGGGGACCCTTGTGTTTACCTGAAAAATCCAGGGGATGAGCTTATGATTATCGTAATATACGTCGATGATATTCTACTAATGTGTCGAAATCATGACATGATTACGCAATTTGGTACCAAACTGGGAAATGTCTTCGAGATGAGAGATCTTGGTGATCTTAAACGTTGCTTAGGGATGGAATTTGTCCGAAACATTGACGGGATCGCTATAAACCAAGGCACCTACATCAAAGACATGTTGCAGCGCTTCAAGACCCTGGATTGCAACACCTATAGAAATCGGAACGAAACTAGTTACGGGCAACGGTTACGTCGGTGAGAAGCCACCATACCGCGAATTGATAGGATGTCTCCTTTACCTATCTGTCGCCACACGCCCGGACATAGCGCATGCTGCAAGTGCATTAAGTCAATTTAATGAGTGCTTTGACAAACTGTGAATTTAGAAATCAGCGACTGTCTCGAGGAGAAGTGTTGGAAATACGATCCAGTCGTCATCTCCATAACACGTAACCATGAAAGTGGTTTGTAACACAGTTGTCAATTAATTCATCAATGTCATGTAGTTTTCTATATTTCATTTTGTATGTTATATTTTATTATTATTAAACTGTTGTCTATACGTATTCTTGTTTCTGCATTTTTACACGCTCTGCTAACACTACTAAACTGTTGTCTGCTTTAGTGATGTGTCGTTGATTAATTTTAGTGAGTCAGTTCATTTTGCTCCGCTCATTAAAGTGAGTCGTTCAATGTGAGTCGTTCATTTAAACGACTCAAATGCACAAGCGCTCTTCATGCGTGCTGTGAACTGTAACTTTGTTGTACTGCTGCGAGTGCTGTGTGCCGTGACTGCTGAGCTCAAGCTCATTTGCTCACTAGCACGCTGCACAAGAACGAGTGCTAAACTGATGAGCCAGAGCCATGTGCCGTACTGTGAGACCTAAAGAGCATGTCGTTCAGCTGAGCTACTGTACTAGAGCGGTGTGCTTGTGCTACAGTGTAGCACGTGAACACTGAGCCGTACTGTGAGAACTAAAGAGTCGTTCGTTCATGGCTCACTGGAGTGAGTAGCTCAAAATGAACGACTCGTTCATAAACTACCCATCACTAGTCTGTTTCCTTTATGCTTGAAATTTTAGGGCTCTCCCTACTGCTCGCCAAGACTAGCCCCTTTTCTTTGGCGAACTTTAGTTTTCCGATTTTGTTTGACATTTCTCCTTCTCTGGACACATAGCCATTATGTGTCCTTCCTTATGACAAAAGAAACATTACTCTTCTTGGACTTCTTCTAATTTCTTGAATTTGATGAATATCAATATTTTCTTCTCCAGTCATTCCATAAATTTTGTTCGGTTGTTGAAACGCTTTACGCACGCTCTCATAATTCAGTGCCACTCCAATCGCTGCCCAGTATTTGGTGTTACTTGCCACTGATACAACAGCAGCCATTTCTATGTTATCGAACTCCTGAATAAACCCTTGAATTAAGATTGAATGCAGTGTTTCATCTGGAAGACATCCATATGCAAAACTTGGAGCTTTTACTTTAAACGGAATGTGAGTAGAACCAGCGTCGTTTTCTTGTGTAGAATGATTTCCAACTTTTATTAAATTCATTTCGGTTAACAATTTTTCTAATTTTTCATCTATTTCGGATAATTTATCTTCGTCGAAGTCATTCTTTAAAGAATTAAATTTATCTGTAAAATTCTTGGATAGCTGGTCAAATAAAGCATGAAAATTATCCTTATAAAGAAAACTTTCTGGATCATGTCCCTCTCGAACGAGCGCTTCTTTTAAGCGCAGTTGAAGCATTGATTTATTTCCTGTTATATCTTCATCTCTTTCTTCATATTTATATTTAATAAACCCCACACCTGACACCAAATGTTACAAACTCGTATTTTAACACGAATATTAGAAACTCTTTATTTCAACATAATATACAAAATGTCTATTACAAATACATATCCCTTGACACCTGCCAGTCCTTAACCTTGACAACCCCATCGTTTTCTTGTTATTGCTAGCTAGATATCTGTTTTCTGATGAGCGTGTCACAATATATATATATATATATATATATATATATATATATATATATATATATATACCGTGAGTATTTTTTAACGTGAAACATTGGGTTTTTCATATCCATGGTTACGGCTTGACATTTGATGATTGACAGCAATGTATTTGCCCGTTCCATTTAAAATGAAACATAGGGAACGAATTTGACATTTGATAAGACGTCAATAGAGGTTAATTTCGTTTAAATTATTATACCTGCATTCTAAATTAAAATTAGTTGAAGAAAAAATATAGTGTGCACCTTGTGCCCGAGTGGTTTTCTGACTCGGCTAAATTTCTTACAATATTTGAAATATAATACTTCTGTCAAATTCATTCCCCATGTGTCATATTAAATAAGACATACAAATGCATTGCTGTCAATCAAATGTCAAATCATAACTTATAGGAAAATTCATCGGTTATCTGTCATATTGACAAGATGTCATTAGAGGTTAATTTTGTTTAAATAATTATACCTGTTTTCTAAAAATGAAATTCACATGTAGAAAAAATACTGTGTGCACCTTGTGCCCGAAATATGTTTAGTGCTCTCGAGTGGTTTTCTGACTCCGCTAAATTTCTTACAATATTTAAATATAATACTTCTGTCAGATTCGTTCCCTATGTTTCATTTTAAATGGAACGGGCAAATACATTGCTGTCAATCAAATATCAAGTCGTAGCCATGAATATGACAAACCCAATGTTTCACGTTAAAAAATACTCACGGTATATATATATATATATATATAGGTGTATCAAGTTCATGGAACAGCGCATTTTATTCATGTATATGCAAAGATGTGATTAAGATATTTTGTAAGATATAGAGGGGGACACATTTTGGCATAACCACTATTATTTTAAAACCAGTGGTACTTAACTTATGGATCAATGTTATATTTTTTAAATGGCATATATTTTTTATTATCTCATTAAATAGGGAATTTTCTTCGGAATTCAACAATTAAATAATATCGTACATTGCGAAAATTTTGATAAAAATCAATTCAAAGTTAGTATTTCATTTCTATTTAAAAAAATTTGAGTAGGCTAAGCAAACATTCAACTATTAAAAGAAAAGAAAATTATCTGTCATTTTTGTATATCATTGTTACAAATTATTAAATTAGTTATTCGAAATGTTCCAAAATTCGTTATTTTTTTATTTCGAGAGATTATTATCTGGTCTTCTTTAATTAGGATAACTTTTTGCAATCAAATTGCATGCTTGAAATACATTTTGATAGGTCTCGTATCAATAAATAAAATAATCTAAGTATTTGTTAAATCTGCAGCCATTATTAAATTAATTATTTGTATGCTCCGATGGCTCAATGGTTAGAACAACGCCTCTTAGTCATGAGTGCGCTCGGGATTCTGGGTTTAAATCACACAAATTAAGGCATGGATGTTTGTGTATGTGAACCTACTCTGTCATTATGGGATTTAATCCTGTTGAGAGACTATAGAAAAAAAGAAAAGATAATGAAAATTACCTTAATTTAATAATGGGTGTCAGTTAATATTCGTTTGTTTTAATGATTGAATGTTTGCTGAGCCTACTTAAAAAAATAAAATAGAAATAAAATTCTAATTTTGAATTAATCTTAATCAAATTTTTAGCAATGTAAGAGTATGATAATATTATATCGTTGAATTCAGAAGAAAATCATCTATTTAACGAGTTAATAAAAAATATATAATGACATTTAATGGCACTCTAATTATGCGTAAAAAACACATGTTCATATTCAGTTTTAATCAAATTAATTTAAAACTTTATATCTATTTTACTGAAAAAAATCGTTATGTACGGATATGATAAGATATAGAGGGGGACACATTTGGCATAACCACTATTATTTTAAAACCAGTGGTACTTAACTTATGGATCAATGTTATATTTTTTAAATGGCATATATTTTTTATTATCTCATTAAATAGGGAATTTTCTTCGGAATTCAACAATTAAATAATATCGTACATTGCGAAAATTTTGATAAAAATCAATTCAAAGTTAGTATTTCATTTCTATTTAAAAAAATTTGAGTAGGCTAAGCAAACATTCAACTATTAAAAGAAAAGAAAATTATCTGTCATTTTTGTATATTATTGTTACAAATTATTAAATTAGTTATTCGAAATGTTCCAAAATTCGTTATTTTTTTATTTCGAGCGATTATTATTTGGTCTTCTTTAATTAGGATAACTTTTTGCAATCAAATTGCATGCTTGAAATACATTTTGATAGGTCTCGTATCAATAAATAAAATAATCTAAGTATTTGTTAAATCTGCAGCCATTATTAAATTAATTATTTGTATGCTCCGATGACTCAATGGTTAGAACAACGCCTCTTAGTCATGAGTGCGCTCGGGATTCTGGGTTTAAATCACACAAATTAAGGCATGGATGTTTGTGTATGTGAACCTACTCTGTCATTATGGGATTTAATCCTGTTGAGAGACTATAGAAGAAAAGAAAAGATAATGAAAATTACCTTAATTTAATAATGGGTGTCAGTTAATATTCTTTTGTTTTAATGATTGAATGTTTGCTGAGCCTACTTAAAAAAATAAAATAGAAATAAAATTCTAATTTTGAATTAATCTTAATCAAATTTTTAGCAATGTAAGAGTATGATATTATTATATCGTTGAATTCAGAAGAAAATCATCTATTTAACGAGTTAATAAAAAATATATAATGACATTTAATGGCACTCTAATTAGGCGTAAAAAACACATGTTCATATTCAGTTTTAATCAAATTAATTTAAAACTTTATATTTATTTTACTGAAAAAAATCGTTATGTAAGGATATGATAATATTACATCATTGAATTCAGAATTAAATTTTCTATCGAGTTAAGCAAATAAAAAAAATATATTCACGTTTAAAATAAAAAAGTTGAGTCCCGTATTTTGAGAACCACTGGTCGAAAAAAATTTTTTTTCTGTTCCCTAAATTTGTCTTGTATAATAGAAATTGTCCATTAAACCGTTTTTGTAGCTCTTATAGTTCTCGAGATAGCAATGGTGGCACATTTAAAATGAACACCTGTATATATATATATATATATATATATATATATATATATATATATATATATATATATATATATATATATATATATAAACAACAGCATAAAGTAAAAACTATATTTTGTAAATTTTCATACAATTAATGACAGCTCATAAACATTATAACAACTATTTCATGTTTCATGTGTAGGTACTTGATATCTTAATTACTATAAAGATCGCATATTTTGATTTTATTGGGAAAGTTAGTTAACGTAACACCGATGGAACTAAAATTTCCTCCTTCTGCCGCCATTTTGAATATCGAATGCTGAGTGTTATCTGTGTTTTTCGAAGGTTGTAAATTGTGTTAAATTGAAACATCTATTTTTATAAACATTATTAGTGTGTTGGAGTAACGATGATCGACTGGAAATTGATGTGTGGAGAAGAAAATAAAGTACCTAATCGGAAACTGCAGTCAGTACACTTTTATTTGATTTGATACCTACGTTTCGACAATCACAATTATTAGCTGTAGTTAATACGTTTATACTTAATTTGTGCTAATTATTTGCAAAATATTGTGTAATGGAGCGACTAATGTAATTCGAAAATCAAATATGACGTATGTCAGCTTTTGAATGACAATTTACGCTTATAAAAAATGTATGAGTAACAATGTTGCAGGTTGGTGTACACAGTTGTCATATTTCAGAAGACGGAACTACTGCAGCGCCATTCGATCTTTGGTGTTAAATCCCTTTGCTAATATTCTTGAACGTAATATAAATTATTCAACATTACCTACATACACAACCACAATGACTTACTTATCAGTAATATTTTTTAGGATTCAGCACTTCGCATACGTTTCTGCCGCTTTTTGTTTGCTCTGGGTTCAGAAGCTTAAATGGTTGACATTTGGATCATATAGAATTGCCATCTCTTGACCTTTCCCGAAGCTTTGTAAACTTAAATATTTAAGAGTGCATATATATTTTTACCTCCCGCTACCCTTCGTAAGAGAGGTATAGGGATCGTGCTAAAAATCACATATCGAGATTTTAGTAAATGACCACGTGTTAAGGTCCCTGGAATCCAATTTTAACATTTTCACGATGATGTCTGTATGTGTGTGTGTGTGTGTATGTGTGTGTGTGTGTGTGTGTATGTATGTGTGTGTGTGTGTGTGTGTATGTGTATGGATTTTGTCTTCGCTCTAACTCAAATACTATCAGAAAATTCTGAAACCTTGTACTTATACCCTATTCTAATATGAAAAGAAGCCATTAGATTTTGGTGTAAATCGGATAACCGGAAATGGCACTTTACCTGAAGCTCATAATAGTTTTTCTTCAAAAAATACCATTAAATGCCATTTTTTCGCATTTTATGTCTTATGAAAATTAAAGATTATTGAATTTTCTATAGAAATACATTAATACTTTTTCTATATATTTTACAGATAAATTTAAAATAATTTTTTTTGTTAGTCGCGAAGCCTAAGATAAACACAATTCCTTTGTTACACAGTTCATATTTCAAATGAATGTAACTGACAATAAATGTCACTGTCAAAAAATCACTTCAAATAAATAATAGTGACATTTTAAAAAGAAAATAGTAAATAAAGCAATAGTTTTCTGCAATGGAACAGTTTGCAGCATTAGTAAATACGTATGTATTTAAATTAATAAAAATGAAATAGCGGGAGGTTTTATGTTGGCCACATCAGATTTTTTATAAGATGTCAAAATCCTGTGAGCATTCTAACCAAATTGTATGAAAATCTTCAACAAAGAATTTTATTTTTTTTTGGAGAAGGCTGGGAAACAAATTAAATTTTATTTTAAAATCTGGCCAAAACTCTGGTTTTAAAACAGGTGATGAGGATGCGATTTATTCCCGTTGTCATTTAAATCGATGTTTCAATTTAACACAATTTATAATCTTCAAAAAAACATGACAGATGTCAACACTCGGCATTCGATATTCAAAATGGCAGCAGAGGAACGAAATTTTTATTCCACATAAGCGACGTTTCGGTAACTTACTTTCATTAATTGTATGAAATACTACAACAAAATAAAAGTTTTCACTTCGGACGTGCGGTCTTAAGCACATACTATTTTTTTATACACAATCATTCCTTAATGATAATCTCTTGGATTGGAAATAAAAGATTTCACTTCCTTCTCTCCCTCGCGCTTTGTCTCACCTCGGGGCTTCGCCTCTCGGTAATATACATAAGCCCTCGGCTGTAATGAAACATCTCCCTCCTCGGATGTAATATATTATTTTTCATTGTAATAGTCTTGTCAAATAGAAATTGTTTTTTTAATTTAACCAACCTTGTAGCTTTTATAGTTATCGAAATGTGTAACGTATAGAAAAGACAATGACCGTTAGTATGAACAATGATTAAAAGTGATTAGCTAGCATTTATTAGCATTGTTTTATCTCTCTCAATCGTTTATGAATTATTTTAAAGTAAAATGCTTCAAATAAAAGATGCTAGCAATTAATTTTTATATAACTTTTATTTGAAGTATATTTTTTTTCAAATAATCCATATACGATTGAGAGAGATAAAACAATCCTAATCAAATGATCATCAATCACCCTTAATTACTTGTTCATACTAACAAGTAGCATATTAAAAAACGAATGCCATAATTTTCATATTACGTGTATTTAAATAATAATAGACAATTGTGAAATGAGTTATATATACTATTTTTTCTATTTTGTGCTTTCTATGCTTTTTTTAAATAAAAAATAGTAGTGTCAAATTTTAGGAAATTTTGTCAGTTGGTGGTATTAACGTGACGATTGAAAATTCATTTGATAACTCCAATCTTATTTTTGTAACACCATACGATATTTTCTATATCTTTCTAACTTTACAACTCTATTTCTTCTCTTCTTCTTAGTTTTAAATTCAAAAATATACAAAAATAAAATACTTAACAATCGTTTGTGTTCGTTTATTTAACGAAATTTGACATTTGATATTTTGAAATTCTTAGCCACTAACCATATAAAAATAATTAGTACTAGTCTATTACAGCAGTCGAATGACCTATTAACAAACTATTTTGAGTGCTATAATAGCTTTGTTACAGATGCGAAATAGAAAATAGTATATTCTATAACTAGTATGGAATAGATAACTTCCGCGCGAGCAAAACGTTCGTAGGGTGAGCCGTAAACAAGGTCTACGGTTTCGCGAGTGGCGGATATACTATTAGGGTGAGCCGTAAAAGAGGTCTACGGTTTCGCGAGTGGCGGATATACTATTTCATACGAGTTTTATACTATACTTTCTCTAACACTACCTACTCTCCTCGGTATTTGACATTTTTGGTAGAAATAATAAAATATTATTGGTATGTTACAAAAGTAATAATTTGTTATTTAACTTACGTGTAAGAAACTTCAAAAAGCGTAAAACAGGGCGTACAATTAGTTTTTGTTAAAAACATTATAATTTGATAGTTGCGGCAGTTGAGGTGACAAAATCAAAGAAACAACGCACCAAGCAAAACCAGCTTGATTTTGAAAACAATAATAATAATTATAATTATAATAATAATAATAATAATAATTATTATTATTATTATTATTATTATTATTATTATTATTATTATTATTATTATTATTATGTTTCAGATACACTTAAAAAGAAGAAACTATGAATTGCGTATCAATTTAAGCTATAAGTATGTTGCAATTAAACTAAAAAATGCCTAATTGTTTGATATTTAATATGAAATTATTTAATAATATTGTGATGCCACGGCTCCGATACTGTTATGTTATCTTCATGTGCTTGGGGCCTGCGCTCACGCTCTGATTTTATGCTTGATTTTTTTAACTTTATATGTAGTCTTATGGCCGGCTTTATAAACGACAGTTAAGTTTGCTTTCACAGTAAATAAAATTTATTCCTTTAAAAGATATTTTGACGGTAATAGTATAAATGCCATAAAATGAATAAAATTGATTCGAATTTGTTGATTTAAATAAATTTATTACGGAAGTAAATTTATTCTGCCGTTTATAGATGTGTCCGATGTCGCATTTTTGCATTTAGTATTTTCGTCGTCTTCACATAAATACAACTTTGGAGTGGCACACTTATGACATCCATTCGTTTGTATATAAATAATCTGTACAATTCGATTTAATCTCATGCTTCAGATTAAATGTTAATATTGTATTTCATAAAACTTGAAGTTTAGCACAAATTATAGTAACGAACATGATTTGTTTAATTAGTGCCCGTCAACTTCAAGGCATAGTGTGCTCCTGCAAAATACTAAGGTTGTGTCCGATGTCGCATTTTAACATTTAGTATTTAGGATTTAGGTCTTCTTCACATAAATAAAACGAATGGCACACTACTGATATCCATTGGATTTTATGGCAACACTTTAGAATAACAAAAATGAATTATACAATTCGATTTGATTTAACGCTTCAGATTAAATGTTAATATTATATCTCATAAAATAGAAGCTAAGAAGCTATTCTTTGACAGCAAATTTGATATTTTACACAAATTTTAGCAACAAACATGATTTGTTTAATTAGTGCGCGTCAACTTCAAAGGCTCTTGCAAAACCCTAAAATCCTAAATAATCACTGGATTTAGGGTATATAAATTTAGCATTTAGATATTAGGACGATAAAAGTGCAATATCGGACGCAGCCTAAATCTAATTCCTAATATCCTAAATAATGAAGTTATTTAGGGCATATACATTTAGGATTTAGATATTAGGATATAATAAAAGTGCAACATCGGACACAGCCTATAAAACCGGGGGTTAAAAAATTAATGCTATATTCCATAGTCCTCTTTGGCTCACGGTTTCGTATCTACTGCATCCGCTGTTATCGTGCTTCTATTTGAGGATGCATTCAGTCCATTCTCATTATCATGAGTGTTACAGAAGGTGTATTATTTGAATATTCATGTCATCCTGTCATTCATATGGTAAAAGGTGATTTTAGTATTGATAATTTGTGCATCACTGTACCTTGGATATTTCGGTAATTCTTGTTATTATATTGTGCATTTTCCTATATGGTATCCACTGTCTAGCCAATCAAGTCATAAATACAATATTAATAGAAATAATGTCGTCATGTGTTAAAAAGTTTACATGAGCATGTGAAACGGATTAAAATATGATCTGCGGATTGCCTTGATAAATCCTAATCTTTCTTTCTATTATCATTTTTTTCCACCGAAATCCAATTTTATTTGAAATTTTCTGAAGGATACTCCTTCCACCGTTATAAATACTACATTCTCGTAATATATGCAACAGACTATCTAGTATTTGTGAGATCCTTAAAAAAATACAAAATACCGCATAATTAATAACATAAAATTTCTCATTTTTACTACATTCTGCATAGCAACTTCGGTGAAATTGTGAATTTCAATCACAGGGCTTAATTTTGGCTACATTTTCTTCGGTGATTGAATTGGAATGCAGTTTTTTTTTTTAGTCGAAATTTTGTTAACAGTACTTACTCAACTGTAAGGTGTTTGCCGCACGCTGTACAATTAGATTTAATTTTGAAATTATTACTAGTAAATAGAACAAAATACTATCTCAGTAATACAATTTTTGAAAATAAGTCAATAAATTAATTTGACATGATAGAGCATTTGATATTTTGTGAATGGACAACGAAACAATAAACACAATGAAATCACAATACAGTTTGAAAAGTACTAGTCTAATGTAGACATACAATATTTTGTTCTTCAGTATTACCAATAATAAAAAGTAAACAAACGTCATTTTGTAAAAATTAACGAAATTTTGCTAATAAATAATAATTAACAAATAATAATAATAAATAATAATAATTATAATAAATGATAATAATAAATAAAAATAAATAATAAATAATAGTAAATAATAATAATAATCTCTAAATATAGATGATTTAAACAATCATAATAATATTTATAACTGCAAATTTACACTCTATGAGTTAAATAATATTTTACAAAAACACTGTAAAAAAGGTGCCGCCCTGGGCCACGACTGTCTATATTATATTCCATGCTTAAAAATCTTCCCATAGACTACATACAATTTTTATTAGATTTCTATAATTATCTATGAGAAAATAATCTGTATCCAGATCTTTGGCGTGACGCCTTAGTTATACCACTACTAAAGGGCAATAAACCGGTAGAAAATATGAATAATTATAGGCCAATCTCATTAACGTGTCATCTAGCTAAAATATATGAGACACTTATAAATAATCGACTAACTTGGTACTTAACTAAGCATAACTATCTCGACAGTAAACAATTTGGTTCTAGACATGGTAGAGGTAAGCAAGATATTTTAAATTCATTCACAAATGAGATCCAGAATGGAATTATGCGTAAACAACATTTAGTTGCTATGTCTCTAGACATAAGTAAAGCATTTGATATGACATGGAGATTTGGTATTATTCAGAAACTTCATGAGTTTGGCGTTTGTGGCAATTTACTTTTCTCATTGACAATTTCCTTAAAAATCGTACTGTTCAGGTAAGAATTGGTTCACACAATTCCAATTTATTCACGATCGAGAATGGTATCCCCCAGGGTAGCACTATTAGTGTAACATTGTTCCTGGTGGCCATGAATGCTCTTCTAGAAGATATTCCTAACACAATCAACTACTATTGCTACGTGGATGATTTAGTAATATTCATTTGAAATAATGATCTACATCTAATTCAACGTGAACTCCAGAATACCATAAATATTATCTCTAATAACGCCACGAATAGAGGGTTCTCCTTTTCGGTAGACAAGTGTGAATCAATTGACTTGTAGACTTCGTAGGGTGCCCAAATTTAAAATTACATGGTCAGCGAATACCTATTGTTGATCAAATCACTTTTTTGGGTATTATATTTGATAAAAAAAAAAAAATGATACCTGGAAACCGCACATTGATACTCTATCCACGAAATGCATGGCGCTTTTAAACATCCTCAAGATGATTGCCCATACCACATGGGGTACAAGCCGTGATACACTTAAAAATATTTATACTGCTTTAATTCTATCACGCATAGATTACGGACTGGTTGCATACGGTTCTGCCTATAAAAGTAATGTAAAGAAATTGAAAGCAAAACATCATAAGGGTATACGTCTTGTTACTGGCGCTTTTCGCACTAGTCCTTGCTCTATATATCGAATCTAGTATATCTTCTATTGAAGACAGGAGATCCTTCCTCCTACTTAAATATACATTAAAAGTGAAATCAAATCCTGAACATCCCAATTATAAAAATATTTTCGATAACCAATATAATCATATCCTATATGAATCTAAACCTGCATCAGTAACCTGTCCAATATTCATTGAATGCCATAAAGTTGTCAACAAAATAACTACCAATGACATTCTGTTCTGTGAACTTCAAGATACTCCTCCGTGGTTAATCCGTAATTTTGTGACAATAAATACCACTCTTCATGATAGAGTTAATAAAAAACAGGACCCACATGGAATGATTCGTAACGAATTTTTGATATTGACTGACCAATCTCCACATTATTTATCAGTATTTACCGATGGATCTAAAGACAACAATAAAGGGGTAAGCATGAGTAGTATACACTTTATACAAAATTATTTGGACAATTACTACCAGAGTATTTTCTAAAATCTCATAAAATACCTCGTTATTCCGAAAGAAAACTTCCATATTGACGTTACATTTTTCTGGGTACCCAGTCACACCGGGATCAATGGCAACGATGTTGCTGACAGTATTGCCGGCAATATTTTAAACAACTTACTCTATATCGAACATCTTGATAAAGCTACACTTCAAGATATGTTACATCATGCCAAAAAAATTATATTAACCCAGAGAAACATTGCTTGGAATAATTTTGATGGTGTTACCTTAAAAGTATTAAGGCTGATACTACACCCTGGGATAAAACTAGATTTTCTAATCTTTCTCGTAGAGAACAGGTCGTTATCACGCGTCTCACAATTGGTCATTCTTATCTAACGCAAAAACCACATCTTAAACAACAAAGACCCTATGATATGTGAAACGTGTAATGTTAGAGTTACGATTCTACATATATTAGATATTTGCCCCGTTTTCCAAGATCAGCGTGATCAATACAACATCTCATCAGAGAATTTACGGGATAGAAATAGCGACACAGAGTGCAACATTAATAATATAATCTGTTTCTTGAAATCTACAAACTTATTTAATAAAGTTTTTGAAAAAATGCAGTGAGTTTCAAGAACCTACCTCAATAAATAAAAATAAACACATTTGAAACCACGGACGTAATAACCGGAGTAGTTGAACACGCCCTTAAAAAAAGTATAATAATAATAATAATGATAATAATAATCATAATAATAATAATAATAATAATAATAATAATAATAACCGGTAACATAGTAAGACGAGTTTTAGGATTATTTGAAATATAAACAAAAGGATATCGTTATCACAAAATATAATAATAATTTGTTAATTTTTTATTTATTTTTTGCATTCTTACATGTTTACATATTTGTTACCAAACCGTATGTAAAATAAATCCTGTTCTTTGTTGTGAAAAGACAGTGGGATGGAGGAGGGCAATAATAATAATAATTATAATAATAATTATAATAATAATAATAATATATGTGGTCTAGAACCACGTGCACAAAAATATAGGTTAAATGATAAATTGACAAATGTTGAGTACGCAAATAGCAAATAATAGTAACAGAGAAGGTACTCACTGCGTGCGAGAAGCGTATAAAATACTTAAAAGCTACCTGGGTGCATGCAAAGCAATTGTAAGTAGGATTTTGTTCCCTGTGCAACAGTGTGACAATCCTAGGTACTGCGGTTAAGTTATGGGTACTCTAGTCCACTGTTATAGTAGTGTAAATATGTGCCAAAGTGAAGCTGCAAAGAAATATGTGTAAAAAACATTGTATTTTAACATGTGCAAAGCACATGTGCGACGTATAGTATTTTAAATAACGTGTAAAATATGTTTAAAGCGTGATTAAGTTAAAATGCACTGCGTAATTATAATATGAAACTAGAGCAGTGATGGCTCTGAATATTCAAAAAAACTTCTAAGAAAAAAGGACAGCCTGGCTAATATGCCGAATACTGTCGCGTGTATACGTGTGAATGCAAAAATTGCGTAGCGTGAACAGACAGAGAATACTTATGTCCGGTGAGATGCGGCGAAGCCAAGAAGCGGAGTCAGCTACAAGATGGCGGTAGAGGTCCGAACAAATAATAATAATAATAATAATAATAATAATAATAATAATAATAATCATCATCATAATAATAATAACAATAATTAATAATAATGATTAATACTAATAATAATAAATAATAGTAAATAATAATAATAACAATAATAATAATAGTAATAATAATCATAATAACAATAATAATAATCATAATAATAATAATAATAATAATAACTGGTAACATAGTAAGACGAGTTTAGGATAATTTGAAATATAAACAAAACGATATCGTTATCACTAAATAAATAATAATAATTTGTTAACTTTGTATTTTTTTTGTATTTTTACATGTATACATATTTGTTACCAAACCGTAAGCGAAATAAATTCTGTTTTTTGTTGTGGATGGACAGTGGGAAGGAGGAGAACAATAATAATAATAATAATAATAATAATAGTAATAATAATCATAATAATAATAATAAAAATATAGATGATACAATAAAAGATAAGAAGAAAAAATATATGGACCTAGCCAAGGAAATTAAAGTGTTATGGAAAATTGATAATGGTGAGATTAATAACAATAATAATAATAATAATAATAATAGTAATAATAATCATAATAACAATAATAATAATAATAACCGGTAACATAGTAAGACTAGTTTAGATAATTTGAAATATAAACAAAACGATATCGTTAACACTAAATAAATAATAATAATTTGTTAACTTTGTATTTTTTTTGTATTTTTACATGTATACATATTTGTTACCAAACCGTATGCGAAATAAATTCTGTTTTTTGTTGTGGATGGACAGTGGGAAGGAGGAGAACAATAATAATAATAATAATAATAATAATAATAATAATAATAGTAATAATAATCATAATAATAATAATAAAAATATAGATGATACAATAAAAGATAAGAAGAAAAAATATATGGACCTAGCCAAGGAAATTAAAGTGTTATGGAAAATTGATAATGGTGAGATTAATAACAATAATAATAATAATAATAATAATAATAATAATAATAATAATAATAATAATAATAATAATGGTAATAATAATCATAATAACAATAATAATAATAATAATAATAATAACCGGTAACATAGTAAGACGAGTTTAGATAATTTGAAATATAAACAAAACGATATCGTTAACACTAAATAAATAATAATAATTTGTTAACTTTGTATTTTTTTTGTATTTTTACATGTATACATATTTGTTACCAAACCGTATGCGAAATAAATTCTGTTTTTTGTTGTGGATGGACAGTGGGAAGGAGGAGAACAATAATAATAATAATAATAATAATAATAATAATAATAATAGTAATAATAATCATAATAATAATAATAAAAATATAGATGATACAATAAAAGATAAGAAGAAAATATATATGGACCTAGCCAAGGAAATTAAAGTGTTATGGAAAATTGATAATGGTGAGATTGTATTAGTAATGCTAGGTACAACAGGAGAGATACCGAAACAATTGCATGAAGCACTAAATATATTAAACATGCCCAAAAATTCTTATATAGCGATGCAAAAAGCTGTTATAATAATAATAATAATAATAATAATAATAATAATAATAATAATAATAAAATAACAATAATAAAAATAATAATAATAATAATCATAATAATAATAACAATAATTAATAATAATAATAATTAATACTACTTAATAATAATAAATAATAGTAAATAATAATAATAACAATAATAGTAATAATAATCATAATAATAATAACAATAATAATAATAATCATAATAATAATAATAATAATAATAATAATAATAATAACCGGTAACATAGTAACACGAGTTTAGGATAATTTGAAATATAAATAAAAGGATATCGTTATCACTAAATAAATAATAATTTGTTAACTTTTTTTGTATTTTTACATGTATACATATTTGGTACCAAACCGTATGCAAAATAATTCCTGTTTTTTGTTGTGGGTGGACAGTGGGAAGGAGGAGAGCAATAATAATAATAATAATAATAATAATAATAATCATAATAATAATAATAATAATAATAATCATAATAATAATAATTCTAATGAATGTTTTTAAAGAGTTAAGTGATTGTGTGGAGCTCTGGCTTTCATCCCTTTTCTTATTATTTTCGGGTTTTTGCTAACCCACTAAGTGGGAAATGCGTGATTTTATGTATGTATGTATGTATGTATAATAATAATAATAATAATAAAAATATAGATGATACAATAAAAGTTAAGAAGAAAAAATATATGGACCTAGCCAAGGAAATTAAAGTGTTATGAAAAAATTGATAATGGTGAGATTGTACCAGTAATGCTAGGTACAACAGGAGAGATATCGAAGCAATGGGCTACTTGCGTAGCTTTTTTTATTTAATATATTTGAAGAGCAGGCACAAACTTGCTACCCATATGTTTTCTTTTGGCAAAATATTTATTAATTAACCAGAAAAAAAATAATGAAATTTGATTATTTGAATTCCCGCCATGTATGACGTAGAATTACGCCGCACCAATGAATGGTCGTAAAGCCATAGCGTTTGTTTGTACGGATAATGTAGATCTCCTGTTTGACGTTTCAACAATAGTTTGGAGGTTAGTATATTAGTTTGTCTTTTTAGTATCGATGTTTTAAATTACATGTAACTAGCTATGTGTTTATTTGTGAAGTAATTAATATATTTGAGAGCCCAGAGAGAGAAAAAAATGAACTAATGTCAAATTCAAATTAAAATTTTCTCGCACGCATGCCATCTATTTGCCACATTTTTAAAAATATGGTTTCCTTTTCCATTTTAATATGACGTCACAGAAAATTTTCTTTCTTAATTTACTAAAAAACAAATAATTTTTTAAAAATAAAATTTATATTTTTACATATGTTTTCAACATAACATTACGTATATAGTGATAGAAATCGGATTTTCAGTACCATGCAAGTAGCCCATTGCATGAAGCACTAAATATATTAAACATGCCCAAAAATTCTTATATAGCGATGCAAAAAGCTAATAATAATAATAATAATAATAATAATAATAATAATAATAATAATAATAATAATAATACTTTATTACCCAACAGCAAGCTATTTACAGGGTAAAAACAATGTAGATGTAAATAATAGATAAAAAAAAATGATAAACAACATATATGGTGTGTTAAACAAAAATATTATATTAAGAACATGTAATATTGTAAGAAGCGTTTTGAACATACTGTAGTGAGTTTGGCAGAGAATTGACAGTATTTCAGAGAATCCAGTAGCATAAGAAAGGGATTCAACTGACTATCAAAGAGACCCAACCGAGAGCATTGAAAACATAAGTTTCCATTATAATAATTATTAAAATGTATTTGTAGTATATTTTAAAAATTTGTTAATTTATTGTACATACTTACTCTTACTGGTCGTTGTATGATTATTCCTAAAAAGAGAAATAAAGAAATAATAATAATAATAATAATAATCATAATTATAATAATAATAAATAACAGTAAATAATATTAAATAATAATAAATAATAATACTAAATAATAATAAATAATGATAAATAATAATAAACAATAATAATAAATAATTAATAATAATAATCATAATAATAATAGTAATGATAATATGAATAATAATAACAATAGTAGTAACAATAGTAATGATAATAATAATAATAACAATATTAGTAATAATAAATAATAATAAATAATAGTAATAGTAATACTAATAGTAATAATAATAATAATAATAATAATAGTAATAATAATAGTAATAGTAATAATAGTAATAAAGATAATGGTAATGATAATAATAATAATAATAATAATAATAATAAAAATAATAATAATAATCCACCACTGTGACCCGGTTAAAGATATTATAATACATTTGACATTTGATTCCGATTCAATACTGTTTAGTTACGTTACCCTGATACAATAACTTTTAATAATTGGAATGGAAAAATATCTTTCATTCAACTCGAGAGGTAAATATTTTTGACCAATTTCGGTATTAATAGCTAGTCCTCTCTTCTCTCGGGCGGCAAACTCGTCTTCAACTGATAATAATATATTACTAACAGAGGTGGAAAGTGTTTCACTACTGTCGTGAGCGAAGATAGCTAACCAAGGCGTGAAGCGTCGAGGCAAAATGAAACTTTTCACAGAGATATCTGTAATATTTTATTCACAATCGGACATTAATAATGAGTAATTGTTAATTACCTAACATAAATAAACGAATGGTCTAAGCTTGTTCATTTGAACTGCCAGTTTGATTCCTAATCTTAAATTTTGATATCATATTTACCTATACTTATTAATATTAATTACAATTTCATTTTTTTTTTACGTATAAAAAATCTTTGTTTACAGGTAAATAATTATCACTGATCTCTCAAACTGGGAAGGGGAAATATCTCTGAAGTCGGGATGTGGCATCTTCCCGCCTTGGAAAATGAGGTTAACAATAACTAACTTCGCAACTTTTTGACTTTCAGAAATCGGCATATTACTAACCGATTGTGAATAAAAGTCTTTCTAAGTTAGTTGGGAAGTGAAGTAAACAATAAATCACTTCCCAACTATTTGGTAGGTTAGAAACGCAAATATTAATAAACAATTGTAAATAAATACTACTTACTCCATTGTGTAACCATACCATTTTGTTTGTAAGTAACATTTTGATTTTCTCATGGAGTTATAATATTCTCTTTTTATATAGGTAAAGGGGGCAGGATTAATTGATAGCCGCGAAAATTGTTGGAAGTTTTTCATTGAAAGAGTTCGACGTCTTCTAAAAGTTATTCTTTGCTTTTCACCAGTCGGTTCTACACTAAGGATTCGGGCACGTAAATTTCCAGCTCTGGTTAATTGTACATCTATTAACTGGTTCCATGAATGGCCCCAAGAAGCCTTACTATCTGTGTCAAAACAATTTTTATCGGAACTAGAATATCTTCAAGTACGTATATAAAGATGTAAATGAAAAAGTACATTAAATTTAACCAGTAATGCAACTCGTCGAGAACAGCAATATTTCGTAGTACCATTTTTGTAAACCTTCTAGATATATTGTTAAAAATCTTCAGTTTTGTGACAAATTTTATACCTGCCTAGAAATATTAAAATAATTGTGAACTCGAATTCTCGAATAAATGTTACTAAGAAATATTGTTGCTTTCGACGAGTGCTGTCAATGGCACTTAATTTTTTCTACTCCATATGTGCATGTTTCGAAATAGCAAGTATTTTTTTCCAAAAAATAAATTCCGATTTCGAAAAAAAAAAAAAAAAACTAAGAAATATTTGCCGAGTCCTATCACTGGTTTAATTTAATGTACTTATTTCACTCTGTATGTAAATAATTTACAGCATAATTAATTCCTTAATTTTTAGCCGCCTTTAGTTCCGTCAGTGTCATCTTTTATGTCTTTTGTGCACTCCAGTGTTAATGATATGTCAAAAGTGTATTTACTTAATGATAAGCGATACAATTACACTACTCCAAAAACTTTCCTTGAACAAATAGCCCTATATTCAAAACTTTTAGCTGACAAAGTAGAAGATCTAAACGGACGAATTATAAGACTGACAACCGGTTTAGAAAAGTTGGCAAGTACTACAGATGAGGCAAGTATTCTTAAAAACTACGTAAATACTTCTTAAGAGAATTTTCAGAGTGTGCGATCATGTTTTCTAAAGAACATTTAGACGACGCAATTTTTGCTACAAATTTATTGTGCAATAGGGAAATAGACCAATAAAAATTAATATTTTTTTTTAACTTTTCTTTGCGCATCAATAATTCGTGTATTGAGTTCAAAAATCTTTAAATTCGCTCTATAATCTTTGACATCTTTTCTGACACCTACTAGTAAACTGCATCCAAGCCTGTAACGCTAGCTTTTTTCAACTTTTTTTTTTGGCACTCTCCACATCAGCTATGAGTGCCCGTGAGGTGAAGCCTGGTAAGCACCCACACGGTAAAATATATCGTCATCATTACCGATGTCTACATGTGTTGTAGATATTGGCACACCCAGAAATGGATAATATGCCGTGATGATATATTTATTTATTTATTTGGTATTGAAAACAGATTTCAATTAAATTTGATAAATAGGCCAATAAACACAAATAAAATACTAACTCGTAATAAAAATGAAGTTAAAATAAATAGAAATATGTTATTGGATAAGAGAATAATCTCCGTAACACTTTAAATAAATACCACGACTTATTTTCGGTAAATTAGGTTGAACTCGGCCTTTACGACATGAAATGAAAACTAATAACAATTCCCCCATTTCTCTTCAACCTTATTCTTGTCCGGTAGAAAAGAAGAGAAAAATTATTGATAAAGTAAGAGAAATGGAAGCAATGGGTATGATTGAAAGAAGTAAATCAACATGGGCTTCTAGTATTGTATTAGTAAAGAAAAAAGACGGTAGCGGTAGATTTTGTATTGATTATCGACCACTAAATGCAGTAACAATAACAGATAAATTTCCTACTCCAAATATATTCAATGTTCTTGAAATTTTTCATGCATCTTCAGTATTCACAACATTAGATTTAAAATCAGGTTACTGGCAACATAAGTTAACTTGTAATTTAATAACAATGTTTTTTGCTACAGAAGAATTGATCTGTTTGGATCATAATACAAATAAATCTGGAATTAGTGCAGATCTGTGAAATTTACGTTTATTTGAACAATTCCCATCATTGAAAAAAAAAATTGTCAATTATTTCAGCGCCTCTTACTGATCTACTAAATGAGAATTCCGCGTGGAATTGGTCTACTGAATGTGAGACAATTTTCAGTTACTTAAAAGCAACTATTACCAATTAAAAATTATTAAGGGATCCAGATTTTAGTAAATAATTCTTTCTACAAACAAATTCAAGTGAAATTGGCTTAGGCGCGGTATTCTTTCAATACAATAACAAAATAAAACAAAGAAATAAACAAAATATTATTTGTTATGCTAGTTCAAAATTATCGGACACACCGTGAAAATATCATGCCACGGCACGTGAATGTGTTGCAGTGTTGTGGGCATTTCGAAAATTTAAAATATATTTGGAAAGCCAAAAATTCACATTAGTCGATAATCGTGCTTTATTATGGCTACATAAATTGAAAGGTATGTGTTTAATAGTTTCACGATGGGCATTAGAAATATGGCATTCAGCTTTGAGGTTAAACATTGTTCTGGTAATTTAAATTTAGGTGAAGATGGTTTATCGAACTACCCGTTAGTAAATCGAACTGCTTGAGAATACGGGTCATAGCTATTCCTGAAATTTTCAGCCCTGAACAAAATGGAATTATCCAATTTTCTAATTTAAATTCTAAAAATAATCTAATCACAAAAATAAAGGAATACTTGCTCCGTGATAATTATACAAACAATATTATTTCTATTCGTTTATTATTCACGAATCAAGGGAGAGCGAGAGACAGAGAGAGAGAAAGAGAGCATAGATAATTTTGTTTACAAAAATGATTTATTACAAAATATGGTTTTATTTGTACATGTAATTCCAAAAACCCCAGTTAATAGAAATATTACACACGATATCGAGCAAATTAAAAATGCAGAACATCCTGCTAAAGATAATATGAGAAATTATAAAGAAAAATATACGAATAGATAACAACATATCTTTCCAAATAACGGATAAAGTTTATATGAAAAACTATCCGGTGTCAAATACAATAAAAGGATTCAATGCAAAATTCCCCAAAAATGGGTTATGCCACCACTTCTCCTCGAACCAGATAAAGGAACATCTGCTCAAGCGGAGAAAGATCTCAGCTCAAGCCCGGAAACGCTTCACATCGTCGGTTGTCACATATTCGACAGATTTCAGCTTCTTTCGACAGAATCATGCACGAAGTGATGTCTAATGTCTATATGTTTCGTGCATGCGTGCTACACAGGATTCGACATTAGCTTCTGCGGACCTACGTTATCATTTCTGGGAATAATCTGCTCCGAAATTCAAAATTCTTGTAGAAGTATTTTTTGTATAGGGTGTCCTTTGTAGCATCAGATAAGACCATGTACTCTGCTCTTGTTGAAGACAGAGTTACACTATGTTACTTTCTGGACTCCCACCTTACTGCTGTAGTGTATGATTCACCGTCTATACCACAACTACCTCAGTCGGCGTCTACATATATCATGGCAGGATCCCTAGTACGCGAGTAAACGAGACCAATATCGCGAGTTCCTTTTAAGTGGCGCAGAACACGCTTAGCTGCTTTCGAATACACCTCACCATGCCAGTCATTGAACTGACTGAGAATATTTACAACGTAAGTTATGTCCAGTCTAGTCCCGGTGGCCAGGCACATTAAAGCCCCCACTCACGGTACGGCACGTCTTTGCCTGATTTAATTTTCGCTTATTCTTCCTCCACTAGCTGGGTACTGGGATCCTGCTGTGTAGATACACGATTGTTATTCGCCATCCCAAATCTGTTGAATATATCGTCAATGTATCCTCTCTGGTCAGTCATAATCATATCTTTTTCCTTGGAAAACTGTAATCCCAAACAATCCTGAATGTCTTCCAGGTCCTTGATCTCGTACTTGGTGCCCAAGTAGCCTTTCATCCTCTTTATCTCAGCATCGTCGTGTGACACGATGAGAATATCGTTGACGTAGATATATATGTCCTGTTTGTGACTGGTCCGGCATATTACATGGCAATCAAGTCATCCTTTTTTCACGCAAAAATCACAGCTGAATTTTTCTGGTACCTTATCCAAGTTAATCCCGCAGACCACCCCATTCTTAATTACTCCCACCAGATCTTGGAAGTTCAGATGACCCATACGTCAATGCCAAAGTTTAGTAGAATTAATGGGAGAAAAGGATAGCACGTTGGTACGCGATTCAGAGACATGCTGAGTACTATTCAAGGTAACATAACACTTGTGACCCTTAAAAAGAACTGTGACTCCTGCAATACCTTTTGCTTTTAATTCTGCAATCGAATCACTTGCTATTTTCAGTTTTCCTATTTCATTTCCATAGATCTGAGTAAATGCGGTAACATCTGCGCAAATGTTATCCGAGACTTGGAGGGTAAGCTATATTATTATTATGTGGCTTTAGAAGCCGCTCCTTTCGATTGGAAAGTATTTTCTAATGTTAACCATAGATACATGGCTGACGTGCTATTTTTAACTAATTTTAACTGACTAGGCCCAATTGATAAAATTAAGTCGGACTTTGCTTTTTCGACCTTTACTTCCCAATCTCGAACCGCTGCTGGATTGTTGCGCGTTGGTTCCGTTACGACAATATCACCACCCACACAGTCCTACCATAGACAAACATACAGATCCTCAACCCAACGTTGTAATATGTGTTAAGCTAATATATTTGCTGAGATGTACAAAAGATAGCGAAGTCATCGCCGATTCTCTCTGAAAGATAGTTACGAATAACGAGTGTGCAAAACATCAAAACTACTTTCCTATGATACAGCCAAGTCCAACCTCATAGGTGCTCGCTCACGTCCATAGCATTCTGCGTTAATTAAATTAAGTTGGCCCCGTTTTTAAAAAATTATACTAAAATATTGTTAATAACTCCGCTCTTTATGCTCTCATATGCGTCACAATTATTTTTATTTGCGCTTTCATTTTTTATGTCGTAGTCAGATTGTAAAATATTTTTTTAAGAACGCCTACTCATTTTTTAATTAATATTTGAACATTTTCACTTACAATTCTTCTAAACATATCTTAATGTAAGCTTACCTAATGCACAAAAGTCACACCCGATAGTTTTGTATGGTTAGGTTATGTTTAAGTTTAGCGCAAAATAAAATAATTGTAGAACATATATGTGCATAAAGTGCGCAATTCTTGGCAATATTTGTTTTAATATAATTTTTAAAAGGGGGGGCCAACTTGGTTTACCTTTCAGCGTTCACTTACGTATATGCTGAACTTATGAGTATAAAGTTCCCAAAAGAAATTTTCAAACAGTGATATTTGCTGCCTATATTATCGATCTAAGAGTAAACAGTCAAAAAGTCATATTTTACATAAAAAAACATTCATGTGCGTCTAGACTTTTCAAACTTTAAATCGTTATTTTTCCAGTTTATAAAGATATAATAATTATTATTCATTCCGAATACTAAGTGCATTTGGTTATTTTCTTAATATAAATTATAGGGTTTTGATTGTTTGCTTTTAGATCAATAATCAAGAATATCACCATTAAAATTTGCGGAAAATTTACTGCTACTTGGAACTTCAGATATGAGATTCATATAAAACAATATTTTTAAAAATAAATATTTTAATAAAAATAATAGAAAAAAATAAAGAAACGTTGTTAATTTTAATAAAAAATCTATAGAACTAAACCCAAGTATTGTTTAATTTTATTTATAATGAGTTCTGAAAGCATATTTCAAAATAAAATATTTGTTTTATTATATACGAAATATTTTAATTTTTAAGTGTATGTTAAAACCGAACTTTATGAGATGGTTTATTTGTTTTTTGACGGCAGATAGCTTTAGATTCCCGTACACATTCTTTGTATAATTTTACAATTATTAATTTCTTTAGCATATATAATTTGTGTTCCTTACAAACAGAGTTTTCAAACCAGTTGGGATTTTTTAAGTCCGTTTCAGTTTTAATTTTATTAACTAAAAATTTATAAATGTTTCTTGTATCGGTTTTAAAAATAAAATGCAGAAAATACATTCAGTTGAAATTCTACTATGTTCAAAAATAGATCGCTGGCAACAGCAAATTTCCAGTTTCATTTCCAATAACTGTCTCGTATGATCTGTAATGAATTAATAAATCACGAGATCTTGACTGACATTTGCTGCTTATATTGGTTACTATGCACTTGTCGCACTGGAATTGTTTAAAGCATTTATATACAATATAACCTGCGAAATAAGTTATTAAACATTCCTCATACTTTGAGAAATTATTAAAACTTGTTTCATTAATTATGTCTTCACAAATATCTGTATCTTCTCCAAGATTTTTACATTCGTCGTGACTTTAAGATACTGGTAATGATTTAAAAAAATCACCTACATTGAAAAATTTACTTTTATCTTGTGGGCAATTTCCAGCGGTCCAGCTTTCATCTATGCAGTGAAGTATAATATTTTCCAAATTACACCGAAATTGTTCAGCAGTAGGAAACATATTAAAGCCTCCAGCACCTCTTATCTGACTGAAGAGATTTTTTAAGCAGTCTTGAGTTAACTTATTTGTGCACAGATATTCTACACCTAATTCTGTCAACTGATTCCAAACACCCACGATAGACTTTAGACTTTGAACTAATCCATGGAAACATGGAGGACATGTTATAACTCTTTTATTACCATCTCTGGGAACATATTTCCATGATTTCACCCAGTCTACATAATTTAGTAAACGTTTACACAAATTATTCTCGTTACTTATAGCACATGAATTTGGATTTGATGCGAACTTATATTTACTATTTAAAATATCAACAACGTATTCATTTCTTCTAAAAATTCTGCTGTATCCATATCAGTTGATGTATTTATATCTTGAGTTGTGCAAGCTGATTTTATTGCGGACGATGTTCTATGGCTAAATATTTGTGTAGCTAAGGACACAGCCATTATTTGAAAATTATTGGGCTTTAAATGAACTTCCGACAAATGACCCATACTTCGCGCCATTTTACATTTTAGATCTTTATAAAAGGTCAATACAATATCATTCCACGGCACTCTTTTTTCATTTATAAAAAAATCTGAGACCATAAGTCGATTACGAATATTTTTAATAATGTGAATGACATCGCATATCGCAAAAATCTTATTACTGCCGACACAAAAATAAGGTTTATCTATTGAAATTCCTAATTTTCTCATCGCTGATAGATTTACAGGCCCTTGGTCACAAATTATTGCCAGTACCTTGAAGCCGCAATTAATAATAATTTCAATACATTTTTTAATTATTGTTATTAAATTATTAATTTTCACTGAATTATGTGATAAAAAGTATGCAAATGGAAGTTTGAAATTATTTACTATACCACGAATCATAAATACCAGTGACTCAGTACAGTATTTTGAAATTCTACCTAGTTCTCCTAAATCTTTGAATCTTTCTATTTGATCTAAAAATGAACAGTATTGCAGAGCCCTCTTAATTGACATTTCGTCGAAAACAATTATGCATATTTTGTCATTCTCTGACAACGACTTAGCTAAAATTAATTTGTCGTTGAAACCAGGGATAAAGTTTAAAAATCGAGTCCATGTACGCAATATAGATTCAACAGGTAAAATTATTTGTTTAAAATTTCATAAATAACGGTATCCTCCTGGTGACCGGTAATGTAAATCTAAGGCAAATTTTTTTTCTTCGATACTCCACTGTGAATTTTTTTTTTTTTTAAGTAAAAGTTGCATTTTACATAATATTTTACTATCATTTGATATATTAGACTGTTCAATTAACTGTTTTATATTTGACTGTAGTGATATCTTTTTTCGTAATCTCTGAATCATTAGTGTTTTATTACGGAGTTTCCTTTTAAATATAATATTTTGTTGTTTGTTTTCACTGATTTGTAGGTTTGGTTTCTTCGAATAATTTTTTACGTGCTGAAAATATACCTCTCTTACAGGTGGATTCATTAAATTTAAAAGGAGATCCTGACTGACTTGGGATATTGAACGGCGTTATCTCTAAGTTCCATTTACTTATTATATTTTGAGGTGATGATGCTGATGGTGCTGGTGCATTCCTATAAAATTCGTATTGCGCAATATATGTTTTTATTGGTGTTTTCACTTTCATTTCAGGCACTAAAAGTGTTGTTTCAGTAAATGCATTTAGAAAAAACATGTCACTTGAAAAATGTTGCTCGCAAATTGCTTTATATCTTCATTTTTCATACGGAAGTCCCACATTCGAAATTGCCGGTGTATTCTATCCATTTCTCACGTTGTTCATTATTTTTAGGGAAATAAAAAAATTGTAAATTTGGATGATACGTGCTTGATTTAGCACAATTTTTAACTTGATATTTAATTACTCTTGACATTACTAACAATTTAATTACAATACAGTGTAGACAAGAAAAAAATTCTTCAACATAAATTTTCATTAACACTCCACTACTCCACATAAACAGACAATATTCTATTAGAATAAATACGCGCGCAACACAAACACACAACATAGTCGACCAACACTATAGTTTGTAATGTTTATGTCCTATACCTGTCTGGGTGCATGTAATCAGTAGTCTAACGCTGTGACATCTACGGCAGTTGCAAGAACTATAGTAAAATGAGCAACACATTCTATCGTATACGGCTGTGGATCTGGTGGTCCCATGAGTCGTTATTGACCAACAGTGCGCGCATCTGCATCTTTCACGTATCGTAGTTATAGTGCTCAAGCTCTTCAATACGCACAGCACTACTTATGTTCATTTTGGTTTGCAGATATGCGGAAAATTTACGATTTTAGACTACGTGCGTAACATTCGCATCAACACGTCCGCACGCACGAAATTTTATTGAATGAGGCATCGTTGCCCGGGTTAATGTTACTTTACTTACGTAGACCGAACTTCTGCTTGCACGGTATCGTCCGAATCTTGCACTAATCAGTGCTACTTTTTCACTTTCAATAAGCTATCTTGTTAACTTCTTTCTGATCGCACCGGTCTTAATACAAACGTTCCACACGCGGCAAATAACGTCACGGAAAATCACGATTTTAAGTTCTCGTTATCACACTCGTAACCATCGTCCGAACGTTATCCATTTAATTAATTAATGTATTGATTACAAAATAAAGATGTTGATACAATATAATATTTTGACACATTTAATAAACACTGCGCTCCAATATTATAATGAAATGTAATTAATTACACACTGATCTAGTGCGCCTCAACCCGCAGATGTCGGTCGTTAACCAATTGTCAGCTAATATGCCTACAAAATTCCTTATCAGCTTGAGGCACTGTCAGGAATTTCTACGAATCTAGGTTTATGAATATTGTTGGCATTATTAGCAAGTTCTTTCAATTTTAATTTCAAAAGCTTTTTTTTCAAATAAAAGAAGTAGGCCTCTAGATTCCATATAATTAAGACAAAATGTTATATCAATTCTGATTATAACACTTGAGTATTTATTGCTGAATTACAATAATGCAGACACAATAACACTGAACTGTCAGAATGAGTTAAGGTTTCATTTCTTCTTTATTTCCATTGCTTTCTGATTTTTGAAGAAAATATCATATTTTATTTTCTGAATATCTAGTGCTACAGATATTCTATTGCATTAAATAGGGCTGTTGCAAGAATTTTTATATGACTTCTAAGTATTAAATTTTAAAAGATATTGTTCTTTAAAGAGCCTCAAATTTGAAAATATCACGAAATATCCTTTAGATATTTTACAATTAATTTTTGAAATTTGGATAAAATTTTGATTAAGTCACGTGATCTGAAACAGAATGTGACGTCAGAGTACCTACATACATCTTCAGCGGTTCTAAGGTGTCAAGTGTATTGTCAAAGTTGTCAAACAAGTGTCAAATTTTTAAATTGGTTCAAGTTGTATAATATGTAGGTAATAAAAAGGAGTAATTTACGATATTGTATTGTGCCTTCTTACAAAAATACTGTTAGGAACAAACCTACTATAGAGTTTATAAATTTTACAAAAGATGCGAAGAAAAGAAAATTGTGGCTAGAAGCAGTAATTTGTCAGAAAAATCGTGTCTTCATGTTTGTGAAGATCATTTCAACTTTCATCCACCTTCACGATAACAGTGTATTTTTGTAGCTTCACTTTATGTTCAGGGCAATCTTTACATCTCGACATGTCCTATAGCAGATTCAATGTAAGAATCACGACCAGGGCCCTGTTTCTCAAAAATACAAGTCTACAAGTTAACAAGTTACAAGTTACTAGTAAATTTTTCACAAGGACATGTAAATTCTGTTTCAGAAAGAAATTTACAAGTCTAGTAACTTTTTTACACGTGTAGTTTATTTTCACAAGTGATCACAGTTGATTTAATTTGTGTGTTTATTTTAAGGGAAACCTTCTGGCCAAACATAAAACGAGCAACGTTGCTAAGTTTTCTCATATCATAATGTCATGATCTATTTCTACGCAGGGTCGCGTTAAGCAATTTTTGGACCCTAGACACAAGAATAAATTTGGGCCCCCCAATTTCATAAATTCGTACATACATATACTCGTATATACAAACAGAAATCTGATCAATTTCAATCATTATTATAACCAAGTTTATTGTTGTAATCAAGTATAATCATTGTTGTACTCAAGTTTATGAATTGTTGTAATCAAGTTTTATCATTGCTGCAATGCTTTTTTAAATTTTTAGCTCACAAACATTAAATAATTCGTGATATTGTTATTGTTTAAAATCAGCCAATGGGCCATTCCAATTTTATAGCCCCTCCATATGGCCATAATCAATCCTCCTCCTAAATATTTTAGTTCTTTGTACCACAACAATTTCGTTTTCATCACTAGTCTCGCTTGACCACATTGCTTCCCAATATTTATCTACAATTATTATTATAATTTGTTATTTAAAAAATAATAATAAAATAAATCAAGATAATAAACAACATCACTTTCAATTCCGAACTTTACCAGACAACTTGTACACTTTTTCAATTGTAAATAAATATTTTCTACACTATTAGAATTGTATGATAGGGTTGCTTGAGACTGCTAAAAATTTCCATGTATTTCACAAGACATTACTTGTAAAATATATTTTGAGAAACAGAACGATAATTACACAAGTGTCTAATTCGGCTAGCCGGTTAATCGGTTTTAGCCGGCTTTTAATCGGTTTATAGCCGGTTTTTAACCGGTTAATAGCCGGTTTTTAACCGGTTTATAGCCGGTTTTTTAACCGGTCAATAGCCGGTTTTTAACCGGTCAATAGCCGGTTTTTAACCGGTTAATAGCCGGTTTTTAACCGGTCAATAGCCGGTTTTTAACCGGTTAGTAGCCGGTTTATAGCCGGTTTTTAATCGGTTTCTAACCGGTTCATAGCACTCTTTTTTTTAAAAAAATTAACTATAACCTAACGTCTAAATAGCTCTTGACAAAATGCCATATATCAAAATAAATAAATTTCAAATGCTTATTGAAACTGTCAATGTAACCAACCTTAATTTGTTATTATTTCTTTTAATAATATTTTTGAAATAAAAGTAAATTACATTGAAATAGGAAATAATTCATTAGTCACGTGATATGTTTTCCGCCAATCAACATTCAGAATTTCCATAATTACATGTCTATCACAGCGATAATAAAAAACAAAGAATATCACCTTATTTCTATTCGTTACTAACTGCTATGGCATTTTTACAACATTGACAGTTAATTTTAATAAAAATTCATTATATTCTCTCATTAAATATAAGCTCGTGATATTAATAATGAAGAAAGGGGTGAAAGGACCAAGCATTGAATGTTTTATAGATGAAAACAAAAGGCATAAATGGTCCACGTGTATTGTAAAATTCTTTATTCACAATCATTATAGTAATATACCGATTCCTAACCTTTTGGAGGTTGGGAAATACGTCATTCTTAACTTTAATGACATTCTCTTCCCAAGGAGCACAAATTAGTTTGTTACTAGTTCTATTAACTTTAAAAAAACTTTTCTTAAAACATTTTAACTTGTATTATACCTTTTCTGCAACGATAATTTACTGATTCTAACGTTTATACGACGTTAATGTCAGGCGGATGGGGAATCTATTCAACTAATTTACAACGTTTTTTTAACTACTATATAACTTTCTATTATCACTTACACGCAATAGTTGCATATGTATTTTGCATGGACTATAATATGTTGGTTTCATTAAAGCTAATTGATAAGAGATATATTCACTAATAAAATTATAATATGGGTTACTATTCAAACTACAATACAGATTTCTCAGCAAACTATTTTCTACCGTAAATTAATATTTTATCATATCACGAGTCGTATAAGTAGTCTAAGCATGACTATGTTGTATAATTATATGTACCGAGACTTGTAATGTCTTCTGCAACTATTTAAATCTAAGATCATCTTTATAAAGATCATATTTTTTACATGTCTGTTGAACTCATTTTATAAACAAATTTAATTTTACTGTGAAATATTATATTATACTTGGAAAAAAAATCAAGAGACATTATAATATCCTAAAATAAATAAAAGAACATTTATTAAATTTTTATGAAAAATAGATTTTTGTATTTTTTTTAAATCATTCGATATTATAATGAATAAAGTATATTATAATAAACCATATAGAAGAATGATTACTTTCAGAATATTAAATTAAAAACACAATAAAATTAATTTATACTAAATTTTACAAAATGGCTTCTAAACAAGTTTCTGTTTAAATGCATAAATATGGCCGTACATATTATAATTCGATATTTCAGTTATAATGACTTCCTAAGAACTACTTTACATCAGTGTTTTAGTTGATGCATTAAGTTACTGAGAAACTATACTCCCACTTTCTTTTGTTTAAAATAAAACTGTTATTTTTGCAGTTATTTAAAAGTTTTAAATAAATTTATAAAACTTTTAGAAAACTGTAAACTAACTAATATATGTAATATATGTAAACTTTAATGCATCTATACTAAACAATTATTTTTAAACTGTATTACAAAACTTTAAAAAATGTATTTATAAATAACTGTCAATTACGTTTCTAACACTTCCTTTAATTTAGTGCGAAAGACGTTAATAAAACTAAAAGAATCGACGCCAATGAAACTTAAATATAAAACGTTTTAATAACTACTATGGAACCAAATAATAAGTACCACACATCATAACTTCGCATTGTAGTTTAAAAGACTAGAAAAAAGTTGTACAAGGCAAAATAACTTAAAAGTGTTATAATTCCGCTAAATGTGAGTTGCAGTAACAACATTATTAGTTATAATGTCTTAATAAAAACTCTGTGTTCCTTGGGTTAGGTTGGAAATAACAGATTTTACCTCTTGGGTTGGAAACCTTTATGTAGAGGTTGCCTAGCAACATTGTCATAGATCCTTATAATAAAGTAAGTTAAAAAAAAATTTAAGAGAGCTGCCAAAAAATATTAATAAAATTAAAGGTTAAAACTCATTGATTTATTTTGAAAATTATTGATTTAAAATGAGGATGATTATGAATAAAATAAGATACATAACCTCGGTGGGAGTTTCATTACAGCCTCGCGCTTTATCTCACCTCGAGGCTTCGCCTCTCGGTAATATACATAAGCCCTCGGATGTAATGAAACATTTCCCACCTCGGATGTAATATACTATTATTACGGACGCTTCGGGCTTAGGGAAAGTCCATCTTCAGCAATCGTTGAATATACAGTAATAATTAAAATTTATGACAAAAATTTTTTAAAGTTGTATTAGACGCGATGATCTATATGAACAACATCGAAAACAATTTTAAATACAGCATTTCAACAACCTTCCGAATCAATACGGAGTTGGTGAAATATGAATAATAATCGAAGATATTGCTCGCATACCATATACAGGGTGTCTCAATAAGCTTGCTCACTATTGGTAACTTTTTTATTTGAAGAGGTACGAGGTTGGTTAAATGAGCAAAATTGTGCCATTTTATATTAGAAAATTTGTCATGTAGACAAAATAAAAATTATGTCAGCGGTTCTCAAAATTTGGGACAAAATATATATTTTTTAAATGGAACCATATATTTTTTATTATCTTATTGGAAAGAGTAAATTTTTCTCTTTCCATTAAGGTAATGTTGTTTATGTACAATTTTTTCAAATAAACGAGTTATTTACGGTTAAAAATTTAAATTTTGTAAACTATTTTATTAGTTTTTTAGTCAAGTAAGCCATGGAAACAATTGATTCTTTGTTTGTTTGACGTTTAATAATATCTCCCGTAAAGTTCTCTGTGTTTAATAATGTTTAATAACTTTACAAGTAAAGAAAAGTTAGAAATGATCTTGCTATATGGAAAGTTTTATCTAGACACCAGTTACGTAGAACGGTCGGCTCTCTTTCCAAAAGAGTTTAAATGTGCGAAAGAAATAATGGCTTTCAATTTGAATATTTTCTTTGTTTTGTTATTACTGTAAAATAAATTAATAAAATAATAATTTTATAAAAGACAATTGTTTCCATAGTTTACTTGACCTAAACTAATAAAAAGTAATTTTTATCTTTAAACGTAAATAACTCGTTTATTTGAGAAAATTGTACATAAACAACATTACCTTATTGGAAAGATAAAAAAATAGTCTTTCTAATAAGATAATAAAAAATATGTAGTTCCATTTAAAAAATATACATTCTGTCCCAAATTTTGAGAACCGCTGACACAATTTTTATTTTGTCTACATGACCAATTTTCTAATATAAAATGGCACAATTTTGCTCATTTAACCAACCTCCTATCTCTTCAAATAAAAAAGTTACCAATAGTGAGCAAGCTTATTGAGACACCCTGTATACGTATATCATATACTATTGCTAAACAATAAATTGTCAAGATTTTAGTGCACACAGGGAAACTTTGCAAAGTTTATCGAAATTTATTTCCCAAAGAAGAAGTACGATGTTTCCTAAAAGTTAACGGCGCCCTTAAAACTCGATACGTTTTGAGGAAACTTTTGAACATGCACCAAATTAAAGGTTATAAACCGGTTTTCTGACCGGTTAAAAACATGTTTTCCGACCGGTTAAAAACCGGTTATTCGGTTTTTCGGTTAACCGGTCTGTAAACCGACGGTTAACCGGTTAGCAATTTCAGCAGATTTTGACAGCCCTAGTACGAAGATAAAAATATTTAGGAGGAGGATTGATTATGACTACATGGAGATGTCATAAGAATTTAATGAGAGGTTTTGACTTACACCCAAGGGCTATAAATTGGATGGGCCCACTGACCGATTTTAAACAATAACAATATCACGAATTATTTAATATTTGTGAGCTAAAAATTAAAAAAGTATTACAGCAATGATAAAACTTGATTACAACAATGAATATACTTGAGTACAACAATGATTATACTTGATTACAACAATAAACTTGGTTATAACAATGATTGAAATTGATCAGATTTCTGTTTGTATAACGAGTATATGTATGTACGAATGTATGAAATTGGGGGCCCGAATTTATTCTTGTGTATAGGGTTAGAAAATTGCTTAACGCGACCCTGCATAGCAATAGATCATGACATTATGATATAAGAAAACTTAGCAATGTTGCTCGTTTTATGTTTGGCCAGAATGTTTTCCTTATAATAAACACACAAATTAAATCAGCTGTGATCACTTGTGAAGATCAACTACACGTGTAAAAAAGTTACTAGACTTGTAAATTTCTTTCTGAAACAGAATTTACGTGTCCTCGTGAAAAATTTACTAGTAACTTGTAACTTGTTAACTTGTAGACTTGTATTTTTGAGAAACAGGGCCCAGAACTTTAAAGTAAAATATATTATCAATTTTTATAGTAAATTCAGTTTTTATATTTTATTTTACCTCAACTCTTTAACACCTTTTATTTCGGTAGCAGTAAAACAATCGTTTTGATATAAATTCACCCATCATTTAGCTATCGATCTTCGGTAAATTGTCCGACTTAGCTTGAGTGTAATTTGAATTAGCCATTATTACTTTATTATTCATTTACAATGAGCAATGTCAGCGTCAAATGTCAAATTAAAAAATTTTGTTATTAACATGTGACAAACTTTAGCCTACGTTTATTTATATAAATAATATGAATAAATGTAGGTGATGGAAAACTATTTTCCTATTGGCTATTAATGATGTAATGTATGTGCTTCTACGTCACAGGAGTGGGGGGTAGTTTTTCAGGACGCCAATCTTTTTATTTAATTATTTCCACAAATAACAACAAATTATTAAAATAAAAATTATTACTAAGAAAATCATTCCATAAACTTTCATTTAAAATAGTTTTTGAAAAATGTGAAACAGGCTCATTAATACTTTTTTAAAGTAGAAAATAATTTTAAACAAATTTTTATTATTATGCTTTAGCTCTAAAATATACTGATGAGACAATTTTCTACACATTTTTAAAATCCTAACTGCTATGTTTCGTTACACACCTGAACAAAGCTAAATTTTAAAGACTGTCAGATACAGGGTATTGGCATTGTCATCAACATGTTAATTTTCGGTTAGTATTTCTCAAAATACTGAACCCCTTCAAATTATTTCATATATATTTCATTTATGTTATAAAATATCAAAAATATAATTTGATTCTATACTTACAATACACAGTATGTCTCTTAAATAGGGGGACATGGCTTAACCACAGATTTCTGAGGCTAAAATAAGACGATTTAACCAAACTTGCTTCTACCGGAAAGTGTACCATTTAGCTAGAAATCTCCTTCAAAGATTTTCGAAAAAAAAAATTAATTTTGCTTATATTAATCGGACGCTTCATTCGATATGGATGAAATTTGGTATGACAGTTTATATGGTTATAAGTCATCTTTTAAGGTGATACTTATTATTAGTGAACCACTAGTGTATGAAACTTAGGTGTCCCAACATTAATTAGACCGTAACTTTTTAATGGCAATGCCGAAAACGTGAAATTATTTTTCTACAGAAAGATACATTCAATAGTAAACTTTTCTCTCTGTGTTTAATTTTTGATATCTGTTACGGTTCAGACAGAAAAAAAATAAAACTTGAGTGACTGCATCGTGAATTTTTTTAAAATAAATTTAATCTGGCAGTCTATCCAAATGTCAAACAAGTAATTTTTAATGACAATAACGAGTTGTCAATCTTCACAACTTGTTTAGGAGTAAGCTGAGATATGTAATCGTCTTATTTATAATAATGGTAGTAAAATATTATTAGGCCGAACAAACGGATGCTACTATTTTTAGAATATTGCGAAGAAAATTTTTGACAACCCGTTAAACAATTGTTACTGTCATTAAAAATTACTTGTTTGACATTTGGATAGACTGCTAGATTAAATTTATTTTAAAAATTTAGCAGTGCAGACACTCAGATTTTATTTTTTTCTGTGTGAACCGTAACAGATATCACAAATTACACACAGAGAGAAAAGTTTACTATTGAATGAATCTTTCCGAAAAAAAATAAAATAATTTAACGTTTTCGGCATTGCCATTAAAAAGTTAAAGTCTAATTAATGTTGGGACACCTAAGTTCCATATACTAGTGGTTCACTAATAATAATAAGTATCACATTAAAAGATGACCTATAACCATATAAACTGTCATACCAAATTTCATCCAAATCAAATAAAGCGTCCGATTATTATAAACAAAATTAATTTTTTTTCGAAGAACTTTGAAGCAGAATTCTGGCTAAATGGAACACTTTCCGGTAGAAGCAAGTTTGGTTAAATCGTCTTATTTTAGCCTCAGGAATCTGTGGTTAAGCCATGTCCCCTATTTAAGAGACACCTGTATATACAATATACTATGTAAATTGAAATTAGCGCTGCGCCGCGCTCAGCAGCGCAATAAGCATCAAGTTCGGCCAGAGGTGGCATCCCCCTTCAAAGAAGAATTATGACATTATACCCCGCGGTATGTGTGTTTTTAACCGGTCAGAAAACCGGTTTATAAGCGTTCAGAAATCGGTTTTTATCCGGTCAGGAACCCAGTTTTTAACCGGTTATGGAACCGGTTTTAACGTATCAGAGAACCGGTTTTGTGATTCTAAACTCCTTTAATTTGGTGCATGTTCAAAAGTTTCCTCAAAACATATCGAGTTATAACGGCGCCGTTAACTTTCTGAAAACATCGTACTTCTTCTTTGGGAAATAAATTTCGGTAAACTTTGCAAAGTTTCCCTGTGTGTACTAAAATTTTGACAATTTATTGTTTAGCAATCGTATATGATATACGTACATGGTATGCGAGTAATATCTTCGATTATTATTCATATTTCACCAACTCCTTATTGATTCGGAAGGTTGTTGAAATGCTGTATTTAAAATTGTTTTCGATGATGTTCATATAGGTAGATCATCGTGTCTAATACAACTTTAAAAAAATTTTGTCATAAATTTTAATTATTACTGTGTATTCAAGGATTGCTGAAGATGGGGTTGTCCTTAGCCCGAAACGTCCGTAATAAAGAATTTTACAATACACGTGGACCATTTATGCCTTTTGTTTTCACCTATAAACCATTCAACGCTTGCTCCTTTTGCGCCTTTCTTCATTATCCATATCACGAGCTTATATTTAATGAGAGAATATAATGAATTTTTATTAAAATTAACTGTCATTGTTGTAAAAATGCCTTAGTAGTTACTAACGAATAGAAATAAAGAGGTCCGTGAAGTTAGCAACCACCAAAAAGCACAAACGACCAAATTGGTGTCAAACGTTTGTGCTTCGTTTGTGATTAATTGTGCCTTTACAAAATATTCAGCAACCCCAAGCGTTCATTAGTTATAAACAATTTAAAAGTGGTTGCCAACTTCACGCTCAGCAACCACCTTAGAAGCACAAACGACCAAATTAGTGTCAAACGTTTGTGCTTCGTTAGTGCTTCAAGGATATACTAAAATAAAGTCAGCAACCCCAAGTGTTCATTAGTTAGTAACAAATTAAAAGTGGTTGCCAACTTCACGCTCAGCAACCACCTTAGAAGCACAAACGACCAAATTAGTGTCAAACGTTTGTGCTTCGTTAGTGCTTCAAGGATATACTAAAATAAAGTCAGCAACCCCAAGTGTTCATTAGTTATTAACAAATTAAAAGTGGTTGCCAACTTCACGCTCAGCGACCACCTTAGAAGCACAAACGACCAAATTAGTGTCAAACGTTTGTGCTTCGTTAGTGCTTCAAGGATATACTAAAATAAAGTCAGCAACCTCAAGTGTTCATTAGTTATTAACAAATTAAAAGTGGTTGCCAACTTCACGCTTAGCAACCACCTTAGAAGCACAAACGACCAAATTAGTGTCAAACGTTTGTGCTTCGTTAGTGCTTCAAGGATATACTAAAATAAAGTCTGCAACCCCAAGCGTTTGTTATTTAATTGTGTAATTTGAAAAAAAAAGTGTTTCACACTACTAGTGGATTCAGAATTATGTATATTCGTTTAGTTGTATTAAAAATAACTTGCTTTAAGATTTTAAAAAAATGTAATAAAATGAGTACAATAATTAGATAGCACTTTACACTGTTCCTATACTTCTTTCAAAATGGGGTGGAGGAATAAAACAGTCCGTCAAAGATATTCTAGTGGCGCGTTAATAATTGTTTACTAAAATATAGTCCAAAAGGCTGAATTCCATTATAGAGATCGATCATTTCAGTTATTCATTTATACAGGGTGCTCATTTTATTTTGTCCACTATTGCTATCTCGAGAACTATAAGAGCTACAAAGTCTGTCAAATTACCAAATAATTTATATACCATGAGACTATTAAATTCAGCGAAACTTTTTTTTAACCAGTGGTTTGTAGAATACAGCATACAACTTTCATATTTTAAATGGGATAGATATATATATATATATATATATATATATATATATATATATATATATATAAGGAGGAAAATATCGTGGGTGTGTCAGTGGATTGTGGGCTTTAATTAAAGTTGATTCTTTTAAAATCTGTCAAGCTTTCGTGTATTTAGTTTTTTACACATCATCAGGACACTGAAGTAAAAATACAAATAATTTTACAAGTGTATAAAATAATTTGATTTTAAAAAAACTTACGTTTTGGTGAAGTTGTTTATAAGTCATTGATTTTATATATTATAAAATCGGAAATTAAGGCGGAAAATTCAAAAGTCATGTATTACATTTTCGTTTTGTGACAAATGGACGGTAGTAATACTTTGTAGTACATTAAACAATTGGTTTTTCTTAGTATTTATATTTACTGTATGCCGATAAATTAAATGATTTTATATATTATAAAATCAATGACTTATAAACAACTTCACCAAAACGTAAGTTTTTTTAAAATCAAATTATTTTATACACTTGTAAAATTATTTGTATTTTTACTTCAGTATCCTGATGATGTGTAAAAAACTAAATACACGAAAGCTTGACAGATTTTAAAAGAATCAACTTTAATTAAAGCCCACAATCCAGTGACACACCCACGATATTTTCCTCCTTAACTAATCGAAACAGTGACGATTACACTCCACATATATATATATATATATATATATATATATATATATATATATATATATATGTATGTATATGTTCAAAGTCCTTGGAGTATTTTTTGACCCTAAATTGACTTTTAACGCTCGCATCAATAATACTGTTAAAGCTTCATACAAAAATCTTGGATTTGTGATGAGAAATACTCAGAGTCAAAATGCAAGAATATGCCGTTTTTTTGTGAAGTTCACATCACAGATCATATTTCTGTGCAAAAGTATTCCATTCTTTAATTTTTTGTGAAACAACATTGTCAGTTTTGTTATTTTCTATAATAATGTAAATATTCTTCCACTACAAAACTAAAATTATTAAACTGTTTTCCTTATCTAGATAGTCTTTAATTCGTTTCCTCTTGTTATTTATATTTTCACTCATTTTCGATTAATTTCAATGACACAAATCAAAATAGTATATTATGTGGCAAGTGTGTGAAGCTGAAATTTTTACATGAGGGTGGAGATTGCGACACGAGCCGAAGGCGAGTGTTGCAAACCACCCGAATGTAAAATATGCTTCACACACGTGTTACATATTATACTTTTTCTACGACCTTGCAATAAAATATATTTTTTCTTCACATTGTCATTCTCTGAACGTAAAGCCTCTGTATTATCGACTTGTGTTACGGGTGTTTAACAGCTTTGTTTTATTAAAATACAATTCAGTTTGTAATATTTAAAATAATGACCGGTGCGTGAAGTAACATTTCACGCACAGTGTGCAAAAAATCAAACTTCACACATAAAAATTGATACGTGAAGTACTCATTTCACGCATGGGAGTAGAAAAAATTATTTTTGTTGACAGCGAATTTGACAGTTTTGTCAGGGAGATGAACTTATTGGCTATATACTCAATACAAAATATTGAAGAGAAATAATATTCTATGAATAACCATGTATTCAACAAATTTGGTTGGTGAAACAAAATTTTGACTATTAATTGAATAAAATTTATTCGTCAGATAACTATTTGCGAATTTATTCGGCAATGGTGAAATCCGGCATGTCATGTAAAATTTTACCTGACTATTTTGAATACTGTAATGGAAAACTTCACCATGGATACATAATCTGACTTTTTTAAAACTTTTTTTTACTCATTTTGGTCAGTACTAGATGCCCTCATAATTTGAGACACTTATTTTTAACATCCTGTATACATGTAGTGATGTCTGAAGGGCGTGGAACGAAAAACATCGGAAATTAAGGCGGAAAATTCAAAAGTCATGTATTACATTTTCGTTTTGTGGCAAATGGACGGTAGTAATACTTTGTAGTACATTAAACAATTGGTTTTTCTCAGTATTTATATTTACTGTATGCCGATAAATTAAATGACAAAAGCCCTTCATTCCAAGTGAATTGAAACATGTACAGCTGGGAACTTAATACTATACTAAATGTTAGTTGTATTCTTAAAAAATATATTTTTTTTCCTTATAGAAATTTTCCCTTTAAAATCGGTTGTGCACAAAAAGAGCAATGAGAACAATAATATATTATACGATAGGATGTTAGATCACTACTAAAGAACCCAAGATCTACCAAAGTTACAAAATTTATATTTCCCTATTGTTTATACATTTGCTTTTGTATTATAAACATTTGTTAAAAACATATAATATGTTTTAAATAAATAAAATATTAATATTACCACGGCTTATTACCCATTTCTGGGTGTGCCAAATTTGCTTTTATTCGTAGTTTTTGGTGATGACGATACATAAATATAGTTATTTTCGTAACAAGTTATGAAAAATACCAAATATCATGTGACTGTAAATTGACGCACGACGCGTAGCGGAGTGCAAGTCAATACACACGAGTTAAGATATTTGTATTTCATACAAGTTATGGTCATTATTATTTAGACGAGCTTAAATAAATTTTACTTTTTTTTACAAAACTGAAATTTAGGTTCAAACGTACGGACAGCTGACAAATGAATAATGTATACATATAGCCAGAAAATAATGACATAGTAACCTAGCAACCGTGTCAACTACTACGATATGAAATATATCGTAATACTAATGTCATAAGTTCAACTTTCAGTGATATATATATATATATATATATATATATATATATATATATATATATATATATATATATATTATTTAATATTTTTATTCAATTTTGACGTTTTAAACTGTCATTATTAACTCCATAGCAACAACTTATAAGTAACACTTTTTTCACAAGTGAATTAAAATTTATTAAATCACTCTCACATTTTTTTTAATTCACTCAGCAACATATATTCGTAATGCATTTAAAATAACACCAGGCACGAAATTAACACTCACCATAATATTTATCAGACATTTCAGCCATTTTCATTATTTTTCACGGCACAAATGACAGACAATAAAGCATTTTAAATAGATGATTTAACGTCTATCAGCGACGATTGTCATGCTCAGCCTACTAACTGATCAGTTTATTTTGTCAAAATTAAATATTATAATGGTTTTTATTATTATTTCGTCACAAATGAATAAAATATTTTACAAACCACGTGAGCTAAGGTAATGTTTATTCACTTGAAGAAATTAACTCACTTGCCCTTACGGGCTCGCGAGTGAAACTTTCTTCTCATGAATACACATTACCTTAGCTCACTTGTTGTGTAAATATCTATTAATAATATTATAAATAAAATAAAAATAAACGAAATGTATGTCTTTATAAAGACTTCAAATTAGACGTCTAAATAGTTATATTTCAGACCAAAAATCAAAGTTACAGTGACATCGCATAGACGTCTAATTAGACGGCCGTATATGACGTAAATTCAACTTAAAATCGACGTCACTTTTTGATCGACTGTTGGTCAGTGTTACTTGGGCCAATATTCACATTTTCTTTTACATCTTTGCTAACCGAGAAAATTGAATTTAAAATTGTACAAAACTTACAGAGATTATAAAATATAGTTTTTATCAAAATAATACTACTAAATGATAACAGGTAAAATATGTCACAAACTGACGGATAGGGCTCTAACAAGGTAAAATGTCATTATATTTTTTTTATAATTTTACCTGTCAAAAACACTGCTTTGAGATATCATCAGTGGCGGCGCCAGAAGTTTGAAATTGGGTGGGCAGAAAATTATACAAGAATATTACGGGTGGGCAAAAGATTTTTCAAAATTAAAGATAAATGAAGTTTTTTTAATATATTTATTATGTGAAATTAACATTAATTTTATTACTTAAACATGCATTTTATGTTAAAGTAATTCTTCTGTTACCGTGGGTGGCTGCAAATTTGTCAATAATTTCTTCTAAATTTAAACTTTTCGATAATTCTTTTTCTATATATGACACTGAGATCAATCAGTCTGGTTTGTAACATTGTTATTCTTGCATAATTTTTAAATCTCTTCAAACAGGAAAAAGATCTTTTGCAAGCAGCACTTGATGATGGTATGGTTGGTTAATGCTATTCTGCAGAGTTTATATAATTCGTGAAATGCCAGATTATATGATTCCAAAAACTTTGTCAACTGGGCAAGATTTTTAATTTTTTATTTCCCTGAACCTCTCCATATCTCTCTATAGCCTTTGGCAATAATTTAATCTCCATTTCCATGGAATTTAAATCACAGTCATAATTTTTAATAAGTGATTTTAATTCTTCTATGTTTAAAAACATATCACTTGCTGGATTCAAGGCATTAAACCCACGTACAACTTCAAAGTTATCTTTGAACCTCCTGGATAACTCGCACATTATTTTATCATTGACAGGCAAATAAATTTTTGTGTAATATTCAGCTCTATTTGTAGCGCTTTCATTTTCTAGATATGCGACATTCTCAAAAAAAAAACAAAATTTTTAAATTTATCCGGAATTTTACTAGAACGCTTCATGTTTATCTCTGTGAAGTCTATATTATTTTCGGTAGACATATTCACAGCAGTAGTCCACAATTTATGAAATTCATCTTCATTTCTATATTGCGCCATTAAATCCATAATTGATTTAACAAGGTCAATACTTTTCAAAATGTCACTGTCTACACTTTGTAAATAATCAGATAATATTTTGATTTGCGAAAGAAGTGCCACAAAAATATTTAAATTAAAAATAAATGTAAAATTTATTTGGTCCAGTAAACCTTTTGCCTCAGCAGATCGCACGTTTTGTGATTCATATATTTTATTCAGAAGTACTAATATTCCAGGCAAAAAATTTTTAATTGCTACACAACACGCTATTTGAGATGTTCAACTTCTATCGCACAATCTTTTCAGTTCTATTGTCTTAGTTTCAGGAAACATATCTATCTGAATTTTTAAATATTCGCAATGTATTGCAGAACCTGATATAAATACATATAAATTTTCTAAGATAGTAAAAAATATATTACAATCTTTCACATTTTTACACAAATCAACCACAACTAAATTTAAAGAGTGATTAAAGCAATGTATATATATATATTTATTGCTTGTGGTACTTCTTTCCTTAATAGGGCCTGAACTCCGTTTATTCTACCACTCATAACATTAGCCCCGTCATAAGTCTGAGCAATGCATTTGTTTATGTCTATCCCATTCGTTGTACTGTGCTGTGCCTAACTTCGAAAACAAGTTCACCCGTTTTTCGTAAGCGCTAGCGCGGGCGCATTCCTATACATTATGACTGTATTAGCAAACATTCAATGCACTACAATGTTTTAAATTTGTAGTATTAGGAAGATATTATTTTATTGTTATAATTTTTAAATAATAATTTAAAAATATTGCAAATAGTGGAAAAATAATATTTACTTCGATATATTTATGTTAGAAAATATTGGGTGGGCGGCGCAAATTTTAAGGTGGACGGGAGCCCACTCGCACCCACCCTTGGCGCCGCCACTGGATATCATTACTGAGAATTTCACAGGAAGAGATAGTAGCATTATTTTCATGAAAACTATATTTTGTAATTTCTTACAGGTAAAATGTCATAAAATTTGTTTGAATTTTTATTTTAATACCATGACTAACACTATAAAGATAGGTTTTATAAAATTTTAAATTAAATTTTTTCGGTTACGAAACGTGTGAAAGAAAATGTGATTGATTAATGATTTAGATGCGGAATTTAATTCTCTACAAAATTTAATAGAAGCATTTTTGTTTAAAATTAATATAACTTATTTTTTCACGCTCTGTCCGATTCTGCTATAAAAAATGGGGGTTACCATTTAAAATTTTAAAACTACCCCCACCCCAGCCACACTTGGGGGTAGGGGTTTGAATTTATTTACATGATCGGATGTCCCCCTCCATATCGTTAAACTTTTATTTAAAACATGTTTTAATACAGTGTATGATCCTGAAGATATTCCAGGTGGTACATTAAAATGGGAGGACGTACAACGAGGAGGTTGTTCGGTTGGATTTACGTCTCGTGTGTATGTGTATTTTTTTGTTTGTGGGTACAAAATTTTTTTTTCGATAAAATCTGCTTATTTTTTCACGCTCTATTCGATTCTGCTATAGAAAATAAGGGTTGCCATTTAAAATTTTAAAACTACCCCCTCCCCAGCCTCCCTTGGGGGTAGGGGGTTGAATTTCTTTACAGGGCCGGATGTCCCCCTCCATATCGTTAAACTTTTATTTAACACATTTATTAATACTGTGCTTGATCCTGAAGATATTCCAGGTGGTACATTAACATGGCACCCCTGTATAGTGTGTTCAGAAAAAAGCTAACTCGGAGTAGGTGTCCTATTTAAGATATGACAGTTGTAGGCTGTATTCTGCGAACCACTGGTTTAAAAAAAATTGTTTCGCTGATTTTAATAGTCTCATGGCATAGAAATTGTTTACTAATTTAACCGACCTCGTAGCTCTTATAGTTCTCGAGATAGCAATAGTGGACAAAATAAAATGAGCACCCTGTATAAATGAATAACTGAAACGATCGATCTATATAATGGAATTCAGCCTTTTGGACTATTTCTTAGTAAACAATTATTAACGCGCCACTAGAATATCTTTGACGGACTGTTTTATTCCTCCACCCCATTTTGAAAGAAGTATAGGAACAGTGTAAAGTGCTATCTAATTATTGTTCTCATTTTATTACATTTTTTTAAATCTTAAAGCAAGTTATTTTTAATACAACTAAAAGAATATACATAATTCTGAATCCACTAGTAGTGTAAAACACTTTTTTTTTCAAATTACACAATTAAATAACAAACGCTTGGGGTTGCAGACTTTATTTTAGTATATCCTTGAAGCACTAACGAAGCACAAACGTTTGACACTAATTTGGTCGTTTGTGCTTCTAAGGTGGTTGCTAAGCGTGAAGTTGGCAACCACTTTTAATTTATTAATAACTAATGAACACTTGGGGTTGCTGACTTTATTTTAGTATATCCTTGAAGCACTAACGAAGCACAAACGTTTGACACTAATTTGGTCGTTTGTGCTTCTAAGGTGGTTGCTGAGCGTGAAGTTGGCAACCACTTTTAATTTGTTAATAACTAATGAACACTTGGGGTTACTGACTTTATTTTAGTATATCCTTGAAGCACTAACGAAGCACAAACGTTTGACACTAATTTGGTCGTTTGTGCTTCTAAGGTGGTTGCTGAGCGTGAAGTTGGCAACCACTTTTAAATTGTTTATAACTAATGAACGCTTGGGGTTGCTATATATTTTGTAAAGGCACAATTAAGCACTAACGAAGCACAAACGTTTGACACCAATTTGGTCGTTTGTGCTTTTTGGTGGTTGCTAACTTCACGGACCTGAAATAAAGTGATATTCTTTGTTTTTTATCATCGCTGTGATAGACATGTAACTAGGGAAATTCTGAATGTTGATTGACGGAAAACATATCACGTGACTAATGAATTATTTCCTATTTAGATGTAATATACTTTTATTTCAAAAATATTTTTAAAAGAAATAATAACATATTAAGGTTGGTAACATTGACAGTTTCAATAAGCATTTGAAATTTATTTATTATGATATATGGCATTTTGTCAAGAGTTATTTAGACGTTTGGTTATAGAGTGCTTTACTGACTATGAAAAATCGAATTTCAGTAATTTTACATGAGTAATGGCATGCAATGACAATTAAAATAACAGACATTTACTTGACAGTGAGACAAAGTTACCTACTTTACAATTAAAAAAAAAACCCCAGAAATAATTAAGCAAAACTGTTCATTGTAATATTTCAATACTATTCTTACAAAAGCAGTGTCACAAAATTCACTTCGTAAACGCGAAATACGAAAAAGCGATTTTATCACGTCGTCGAGGATATGTTCAATACATTGTATCTAAGTAAAATTCTTAAATGTCATTGGCTGAATTAATAATAATTATTATATAATCAGAAATATCAGAAGACAATGAAATATGTAATAAATCAAATAATGTGTAGTTACGTTACACCTTCGAAAAGGCAATCTGTGGCGTCTCATATTTTATTGTCAGAAAACGGCTATGAACTGATAATATAACTCAGTTTTAAAATTAATAAAGATCGGCCAAAAACCGGTAAAAAATTGAGTATAAACTGATCAAAAATTGAATACAAATCAGTCAAAACTGGTTGTAAACTGGTCAAATCAAGTCAGAAACCGATTACAAACCGGCTATAAACCAATTTAAAACCATCTACAAACCGATTAAAAATCGGCTACACACCGATTAAAAACCGACTATGAACCGGTTAAAAACCGATTAAAAACCGACTATAAACCGGTTAAAAACCGGCTATTAACCGTTTAAAAACCGGCTATTAAACGTTTGAAAGCCGACTACAGAATGGTTAACCGGCTAGCCGAATATTTCAGTATTGAAAAACCGGTTTCCGGCAACCGAATACTTTTGACAGCCCCAGTTCATTCCACATCCCGGGCTAGATTAGGGAATTTTTTCCCTAGTTCTAGGGATTTTTTTCGTTGAAAGAGCAAAATAGATTATTTTAAATTATCTAGGAATTTCATTTAAATTATTATTATTTAATTGAAAAATGATCATAAAATTGTTATTAAAATATTGTATATTGTTATTAGTGTTTTCTTCTTATTTTATTTTAACATCAGATCTATCTATTAGCAAGTAGAAATAGTTGACGACGCGAACTTCAAATTCGTTGTATGTAAGTCGCCGTCGGCGCATCGGGATTCCCCGGAAATTTTATTGACTTGTTTTAGTGGAGAGGTTAGCATTTAATTTAAAGTAGTTTTATTGCTAATTATCTAAAATGGATTCAGATTCGTTATCAGATGAACTGTAAGTACCTATTTCTTTTTCTTTTTGGTATAATTTTACCCTTAGATAATTTATGTTTAGAAATTATCCTTCCTCATCTCGTTCTCAAACTTCTATTAAAAAAAAAAGAAAAATCCGACACGAGATACCAAAACAAAAATTATATGCCTAAAAGTTCAAAAAGGAGTGGCTCGAAAACCCTCAGTTTAAAAGATGGGTTAAACAACATCCAAAAGACAAGTTTATTTGCATCTACCAAGCTTGTAACGCAGAACTGAAATGCGGAAAATCAGAATTGGAAAAGCATGCGGCATCAACCAAGCTTAAGAAATATTTATACTTGCCGTCAAATAATTATGGACTGGAGATTTCTACACTGTTGCCAATTCAGGGGAAATGTTGAAAATGTTAAGCTATGAAGAAGCGGCAACATCGCTGGGCAGTGGCAGAGTGCGGAGAAGGGAAAAAGTTGAACATCAGTCCATAATCATTTGACGGCGAGTATAGTTAAGATCAATGGTTTACAACAGTTACAACTTTTTTAAATAAGAATACATTACATTCTCGAAAAGTTTCAAAAGCGGAAATTAAACCGTCCAATTTATAGCTCACCATAACGTGGCATTTCAAGTTGTTGATCATTTAGAACCCGTGTTAAAAGACTTTCACCGATTCACTCGTATTAAAAGATGTGCAGTTAGGACTTACTGAAACAGTAAATATTGTCAAAATATTACTGCAGAAAAAGAATATATATATATATATATATATATATATATATATATATACAGTGTGTCCCATTTAGAGGTGCCACCATTGGGATCTCGAGAACTGTATGAGATACGATGTCGGTTAAATGGAACTTTTTATGCGCCTTTGGGACGTCATCTAAGATGTGCTTATATTTTTCCAAAAATTCTCATCGGACACTAGATAATGACGAAAAACTGAATATTGTTGATTTTTTCTTTTTCAAATTACTTCTAAACTATTAATAAGTGAGAAAAAAGTTTCAAATATAAAAGATAGATATTTTTATTAACTAACCAGTGGAGTACGAAATAAATTTTTATATCTGTAAATTTTTGAGATATAACACAAACTTATATTTTTTTAAATGGAACCCATATCTGATTTTAGTCTCAAAAACATAAATATTTTTTTCTCTTTTCAACGATGTAAGTTTTATTATGTTTTATATTTGTTTTGCCTTCAAAAATTATTATTTTTTCCTTATTTTGTATTTAATTTACAATTATTTTGAAGATATTGGTAGATTTCTATTTGGAAATACTCCTTGTATTTAAATAATTTATTTCCTTAAAAATATTTGCTCAAAATTCGTATCAAATTAATTTTTATAATATTTTGTATCAGGTCGCCCTTGGCACATCATAGTGTAATTTGTAATTATGAGTCTAGAATGAAAATATTAAGTAATAAAGGCATAAAACAAATTATTTTGATCAAATACAATATAATTAATAAAAATATTGATGTTTTTTTGGGAAATAATTAGAAAATTCAGGAAAATAAAGAGAAAAATTAAATTTTAGGAGCAAAACAAATATAAAACATAATAACCCTTACACCATTGAAAAGAGAAAAAAATATTGATTTTTTTGAGACTAAAATCAGATATGGGTTCCATTTAAAAAAATATAAGTTTGTGTTATATCTCGAAAATTTACGGATATGAAAATTTATTTCGTACGCCACTGGTTAGTTAATAAAAATATCTATCTTTTATATTTGAAATATTTTCTCAATTATTAATAGTTTAGAAGTTATTTGAGAAAGAAAAAATCAACAATATTCAGTTTTTCGTTATTATCTAGTGTTCTATGAGAATTTTTGGAAAAATAAAAGCACATCTGAGATGACCTCCCAAACGCGCACAAAAAGTTCCATTTAACCGTCATCGTATCTCTTATAGTTCTCAAGATCCCAATGGTGGCACCTCTAAATGGGACACACTGTATATATATATATATATATATATATATATATATATATATATATATATATATATATATATATATATATATATATTAGTGTCTTAGTCGATGAGAGCACTGACATTTCTGTCAAGGAATTGTTTTGTATTATAGTTGAATATGTAAACGACTTCGGTAAAATTGAGGACAAATCATTAGAATTAGTAACCATTGATGCCAAAAATTGTAACACAGAACATTTATACATGGCTTCAAAAGGTGTTTACAACAAAAAAATCCAACAACATTGGACTGGTCGCCGATAATGCGAGTGTGATGTTAAGAAAAAATTATTCTTTCATGACTAGTGTAATAATTATTAATATATTTATTCAAGTTCGTTTTAAATATACAACATTATTATCTTTACAACAACACAAAATGTCCGTCTCTCCACGTATTTTTACGTCGTCTCCGGAAGTCCACCATCTTCTTCCTCCCATATCTCCTCTTGCCCTTATTTCCTCTTCCTCTCTTCTCTGGCGCGTTATTCAAATCTTATTGCTAACATTCGGCCATCTGACCTTTGAACGCCCTCGTTCATGGTCCTACAAGGAGTAGTCCTTGTATTTTGCCGGTCTCCTCCGTAGACGGTGGGGCCTAGCTTCACTACTAGATAGATCTGACATCTGGCTCTGCATGGCTGATTCTGGTTCGACTTGATTTGGTGTTGGGTCTTGGGTTGCTTCTTCATCGTAGTCATCTTCTTTTGAGTCATCTTCACCTGACTCGTCGGTTTCAGGATCGCAAGGATGGTAACGTTTAATAGCATCAACTGCCACCACCCCTTCATAGCGTCGTTGGGTGCGTTGCACCTCTGGTAGGTCCGCTATTCGGTATCTATCGTGAGGTAGTTGCTCTACCACAACATATGGTCCACGATACTTTGGTGCTAGTTTCCTTGACTGTCCCGTTGCCGGAGCCTCGTGTCGCATTACTACGAGATCGCCTTCCATAAATCTGGTTGCGCATGTTCTCCTTTTGTTGTATCGTAATCGCTGCTTGCTCTGATCTTCGGTAATGTTCTCTATGGCTTTCTGTCGTCTTTCTTCTATATATTGTTTTTCTTCAGTCAGTATAGGTATGGCATCTTGGAGTTCATCTCCTTTATATGCTCGTGGCGTATAGTTGAATAGTAAGCTAAATGGAGTTGTCTTTATCGCCTTATGCATAGTATTGTTAATAGCATATTGTACTTGCCCAATATACCTATCCCAATCTCGACATTCGGGATCCTTTGACATAGACGCCAACGCTGTTGACAGCGTACGATTCACCCTCTCGACTTGGCCATTTGATCGTGGGGTTGCTGTAGCATTGCGAACATGAATTATTCTAAAATCTTTGCACAGATCTTCGAATGGTTTGCCCGTGAAGGCAGTGCCTCGGTCCGTAATTACTCTTACAGGTGGTCCAAATATTGCTATAATATCTTGAAGTACTGACGCTGTTGCTATCGACTTTGTATCTTTCACTGCTCGTAAATTTACATACTTTGTAAACCCATCCACCACAACTAGTATGTACGAGTTGTGCTTCTTACTTGTAATGAATGGTCCTAAGTGGTCCATATGGATAGTATGGAAGGGGACACCAATTTTGTCAATCGAATGCAGAGCTCCTGGCCTTTTTCCACTTGGTACTTTATTAAAAATGCACTCGGGACATGATCCAATGTACCCTTTTGCGTAGCGGCGCAATCTCGGAAACCAAAACCTTTTAAGTACATTATTTACGGTTTTCTCTAGAGCTGGATGAACCATATCATCATGCGATAATTTCAGTATTCGCCATCTCATTTTCTTGGGAACATACCATAGCAACTGTTTTCCATACTTCTTGAAAACTCTTCCTTCGTATACTTCATACTCTTCTTTGATTCGTTGCTCTTCTTTGTTGACTTCAGTCTTGTTGCACACCTGGAGTATCATTTGGATTCGGTCATCAGTTCTTTGCGCTAATGTTAGCCAATCTTCGAATTCTATTTCAGTAGATAAAACTCTGATTCCTTCGGCGATGTTCATTTCTTCAGCTTCTGGGTAGGGGTTCCTACTTATTGCATCAACATGCTGCATTTTTTCCCCTGGTCTATGTTCTATTTGAAAATCATAATCTTGGATTTTTATCCACCAGCGTCCTATTCTTGGTAATAAATCTCTTTTTGTTAGGGTGCTCCTAACCGCCTGGCAGTCTGTTATAATTTTAAAATGTACGCCAACTAAATAAGTTCGGAGTTTCTCAATTGTCCATACTACTGCTAAAGTCTCTAGTTCAGTGGAATGGTATCTACTTTCCTCTGCAGTCGTTTGTCTACTTACATACGCGACTGGATGTAACGTATGACCTTCTTGCTGTTGCAGCATCACTCCTCCAATCCCCAATTGACAAGCGTCTGTGTGAATTTCTGTTATGGCTCCAAATTTATAAATTTTTAGTACTGGCTTCTTAACGAGTACTCGTTTCAGTTCTTCATATGCCGTCTGTTGTTCTTCGGTCCATTTCCAGTCTTGAGTTTTCCTCAACAACATTGTTAGGGGCTTTGCTATGATTGCATATCGAGGTATAAATCGACGAAAGTACGACGTTAGCCCTAAGAATTGGCGGATTTGTCTGACTGTAGTTGGACACGGGAATTCTTCTACGCTCTTGGTTTTGGATATACTCGGTTGTATACCTTGTGCACTCACTATATATCCAAGGTACTCCACACATTGACATAAAAATGAGCATTTATTCGGATTTAGTGTTAGTCCAGCTTCACGCAACACTTTGAGTACTTGCTTCAAGTTCGTGATCCCTTCTACAGTGGTCGCGCTCGGCAACAGCAGGTCATCCAGATATGCCATTACTATCGTATATCGTAAGGGTCGTAGTATTGTATTTATCATTCGCTGGAATACGGCTGGCGCATTAACTAAACCAAACGGCATCCTGGTGAACTGGTAATGCCCGTCTGGAGTTACGAAGGCTGCTTTTTGTTTTGCCTCGTCTGTCATTGGTATTTGGTAGTATCCACTCTTGAGGTCCAGTAGACTGAAATAACTCTTACCTTGAAGTCGTTCTATTTGGTCTTCAATCAATGGTATTGGAAAATGTTCCTTCTTCGTATGCCGATTTAATGCTCGGTAGTCCACACATATCCTTTCATCACCTGTTTTCTTTTTGACTATAACTATGGGACTTGCAAACGGTGAAATTGAATCTTCAACTACTCCTGCTAATTTTAGTTCTTCTATCTTCGCTCTAACAATTTCTTTCTCTTTGTGACTGAGCTTGTAGGGTCGGTATGTAATTATCTTATCATTTACTATCATCCGATTTCTTCTGGACTTAAAGCAAAACAGTCGGAATATTCAGTTAATGTTTCAAATAATTGTGCCAGTTCCATTTCAGTAATTTCTCCACATGTACTAGCTTTTATTATTTCCTTTGCACGTTCTTCATTATTTGCGGGAATCTTAATAGTTGCTTTAACTTCTTCATTTGTTGTTTCTATACAGTATTGACCTCGTGCGATTTTCGTACCTTCTTTAATAGTTATTTCGTTAGGTGACAGATTTACAAATGGTAAGATAACCTTAGCTTTGTCGTCTGATCTTACAACACATCTTGGTAAATATCTTCCATCATTCTTATGAGATTCTAATACGATATCTTGTTCTTCATTCGCATCAGTTTTAGCCATCACGTATCCGACGAAGTTGGACGGGATATTTATTGTCTCTTTGGCCCAAACCACAATTTTTCTGTCTGGTAAATCTGGTATCGTTATGTTCATCAAGTCATCATCTTTCTCACTTACCGTTTCTTCGAATAATCTAACCGTGTTGCCTCGTTTAATCATTGTTATGTGCTGTTGCTCAATGAAAGGTTGTCCCACTAACAACGGAATGCCTTGAGCTACGTCCGGGACTACTATTATTGGTACTTCTGCTTCAGCGGCGTCAACTCGCAAAGTCGCTTGACATTGACCTATTGGGTCCACCTTACCAGCTCCATATCCTTTTATTTTGAACTTCGGTTTAATTATTCCATAATTAAGGCCCAATGTATCGGCATCACTCTTCCGCAGTGTTATAACTCTACTGCCTTGATCGAGATAGCTTCTGATCGGATGTCCATTGATTAAGGCATCAATATAGTACTTATCATTTTGTCTGTTCATTGCTGAGCCTTCTTGTACTATTGTTTGTACTTCCGGTGCTTTTCCTGGACATTTTCTACTAATATGCCCTTCCTTTTTGCACACATAGCAAGTTACAGGTATCTTTGGTGCGTTGCAATGCTTTGCTACATGACCATACTTTTTACAATTAAAGCATAGTGGTTTATCTTCTGTATTTCTTGTCGGTAATTTCTTGTATCCTTCCTCGTTTCCTTCAATCTTCGGTGAACTCTTCTCTACTTGGCTTCTTTCTCCTCTTGTTGCCTTTACTCGCTCAATACGTGAATTGATGATGGAGTCGAACTTTATTAGATCGTGCAACAAATCATCAAGGTCAAAATGATCCTGACTAATAGTCATAGCACACAATTCTCTGGAGTATAACCCTAGGAGAATTTGCTCTTTAGTTTCTGGAATAGATAAGTTCAAATTCTTGCAATACTTAGCTTTTTCGTGGAAGTATGAATTGATGCTTTCATTCTTCTTTTGAACCCTCTCCATCATGGTACGCCACTGTACAGTTTTGCTATCACCTACTGCGAATGTTTTCTTAAATTTCGTCTTAAAATTTCCCCATGTTTGCAGCTCCTCAGCATTTGTCGTATACCAGTGGCTAGCGCCGCCAGTAAGATGTGTACGTGCTGTTTCTAACGCAAAAGCGTCCGGCCAATTGTGTAGTATCTGCATACTTGTTAAGTTATTTACCCATTCCTTGGCTCGATTTCTTCCTTCATCGCCACTGAAAATACCAATTGTTTTTGACAAATCCGGCATTATGTGGAAATTCTGTGTCTGCGGCTGTGGAGTACTGTTGCTCGCTACGGTAACTGTACTCATTCTTGTAATTAGTGACATAATCATTTCATCTCGTCTTTTACTCTCGTCAAGCATCACCCTGAACATTTCCATTATTGTTTGCGGTTCTCTTGGCTGCATGCCTCCGAATGCTCCTTCTAGGCTATCATTCTCATCTTCATCGTCATTTGTACTATTTCTTCTACTCATGTTTACTATAACCTTTTTTTTTAATTTGTTCACTCGTTCACTTTTTTCCTACTTATCTTTGATCCAACTAACTTTGGGCAATCGCAATCCCACTTCTGACTTGTAATAATTATTAATATATTTATTCAAGTTCGTTTTAAATATACAACATTATTATCTTTACAACAACACAAAATGTCCGTCTCTCCACGTATTTTTACGTCGTCTCCGGAAGTCCACCATCTTCTTCCTCCCATATCTCCTCTTGCCCTTATTTCCTCTTCCTCTCTTCTCTGGCGCGTTATTCAAATCTTATTGCTAACATTAGTTTAAATTCTGAAACTAATGCATTAATAATTCTACCTTGCATTTGCCATTCATCAGCTTTGGTTTCAAACCACGCTTGTGCAAAATTACTGTTAAGAATCGGGTAAAATATGCGTTCAAAAGGCGCCTGTAATGTACCCAACCAGATATACATATCTGTATGGAGCTGCTGAAACTACCTTCACGGCGGTCTTGGGGAAATTTTGTCGACATGCACTGTTTTCTTTTATCATGTGCAGCTAACATCCGATAATTACCATTTGTATTGTTGTTCATAATTTCAATAACGAAATTCTGTAATAAGTGTAAAAGTGTTCTTTTGTGTTTAATATAACTCTTTTTCAATTAACCTGGTCTTCCATTTATAACCGCCACTTTGCCACAGGTTATGGGCCCAGGCAGGTCAATTTGAAAAAGGGAAAAATCTTATCCGAGAAAATTGGAACTTTGAGGTTAAACACGTGGTCGCGAAAAGCGGTAAAGTTGTTGAATTCTTGTGTTCGAGTTCGGAAGTTATTATTTGAACAATGAGCCTTGCGAGTGTCAAAATTGATTCGTTAAACAAGAACAATTATGATACGTGGACGATTCAAGCGCGGGCCTTGCTAATAAAAAGTGATGAGTGGGGTTATGTGTCGGGCACAATACCAAAGCCAGTTCCGGCTACTTCAGATGCCAGTATAGATGTGAAAATGCAATAGATCGTGACATAACAGCATGGGAAACAGCTGATGCGAAAGCTATGGCAAATTTAATTCTCACTATCTCACCAGAAGAATTGAAAAATATAAAGAATTGCAATACTTCGAGAGACATATGGGAAAAACTTAAATCCACATATGAATCACAAGGACCTGCACGCAAAGCATTGCTACTTAAACGACTTTTACACAAGAAAATGGATGAAGAAGGAGACATGCGCGAACATGTAGCAAATTTCTTTGACGTTTTAGGTAAATTGGAAGACATGGGCATGCAAATTAAATTGACAATGATATGGTGTCAATAATTCTATTATACAGCATTCCAGATAGTTACGAACCTTTTAGAGTAGCTATCGAAGCAAAGGATAAACTCCTTGATCCTGAAAATTTAAAGGTTAAAATGATAGAAGAATATGAATCGAGAATGAGAAAAACCAGTGACGAAGACTAGTACTATGTTTGTGTCCAAAAATAAACAAAATTCGCGAGCGAAATATTCACAAAATATAAATCGAAACAATTATGCGAAAGTAAAGTGCTACAAGTGTAACCAACCCGGACATTTCGCTAGAGACTGCGGTAAACGCGATAAAAATAAACATTCAAAAACTGGATCATCTCATCGTAACGAAACGGCAATGAGTGTACACTTGACAGAATTCGCGAACACTTGTGAATATGAAACGGCAGCAAATGCTGGACAAAGTGTGAATAAATTGTGTTTAGACTCAGGTGCAACAAGTCATATGAACAAAAACCGTGATAAATTTAGTGTTATGTACATTGAAAACGGTGAACGTTCGGTAAATCTTGCGAGTGACGATAGTTTTGCAAAGATCGAAGGCAAAGGAACCGTGCGTATTAATGTAAATGACGGAAAGGCAATAAAACTGTGTGATACATTATATATGCCAAATCTGAGAAACGATTTATTATCCGTAGGCAAAATCACTGATCACGGGTTTGATGTTACATTTCGAAAAACGGAAGCAGTATTAACAAATCCGAACGGTGAAATTTTAATGACTGCTAAACGCGAAAATGGTTTATATTTCGTATCTGAAACGGAAGAAGTAGCAAACGTTGCAAATAACGAAAATTCGTGGCAAAAACTGCATGAAAAATACGGACATTTAAACATGCAAGATTTAAAGACTTTAGTAAACAGTAATAAAATATATGGTGTAAAAATAACTGAACCTGAACCCACTTTTGACAAATGTGATGTGTGCGTTCGAGGAAAAATGTCGTGCTCTCCATTTCAACGTTCTACTACGACAAGTTCAAATCTTTTGGATTTAATACACACTGATGTGTGTGGACCTATTAAGGTCGCGTCACTTTCTAGCTCAAAATATTTCGCAACATTCATAGATAAATGCAAATATTGCGAAGTTGTTTTCATGAAACATAAAAGTGAAATTTTTGATAAATTTAAAATTTTCCAAGCAAAAGTGGAAAAACTAACGGAGAGAAAAATTAAGATCTTGCGATCGGATAACGGGCGAGAATATGTAAGCAAACAATTTACGTCCTACCTGCAAAAGGAAGGGATTGTACATCAGCTTACCACAGAGTACACCCCACAACAAAATGGTGTCGCCGAACGGGCGAATCGGACACTTGTTGAGATGGCCCGATGCATGTTAATACAAGCGGGTCTTCCAACGCGATTTTGGGCGGAAACTATTTTTACTGCAGCTTACATTAGAAATAGAAGTCCGAACAGCGCCCTAAATGGAAATTTACCCTATACTATGTGGACCGAAAAGGTACCCACGGTAAGTCACTTTCAAATTTTTGGACAAGTGGCATATGTACTCAACAAAAGCGGTAAGTGAAGCAAATTTCATCCTAAATCAATTAAATGTTTATTCATTGGCTACTCCGATACGTCAAAAGCGTATCGATTATGGAATCCACAAACACGCAAAGTAATAAAAAGCCGAGACGTAAAATTCATGAATACGTTTCAGAATGACAAACAGGAAAGAGACTCAATAGAAAAGGAAATTCTATTGATATTTGGGGATCCTGAAAAGCCCACAGAAGAATTGCAAGAAAATTCAAATGGCAATTCAAGTGGCAACGACAATTTGAGTGTAGATGACGATCTAGATACACTAGGTTTTGTCCCGTCGCCAGGTCATCAAACAACATTTCGAACAGGACTTCGAGGCAGACCAAAGAAACTTCCGTTTATGCGAGCAGTTACAGAGAGAAGACAGGCTGGCAACATGGAAGAATACATCGGCGATGAAGTTGAAGAGACCGAGGACATAAATCCAGAGAAAGATATTAGCTCTAATGAAAATGAAGATATTTATCAAGAGGGGGAAATCAACAACGAAAATGATGAAATTGCCGGCATAGTTGATGAAAATCCGATAAATGTAAGAACGGCGTTAAGATCTTCAAATGCGAATAATTGGAGAGCTGCAATGCGAACCGAATATGATGCATTAATAAAAAATAAAACTTGGACCGTAGTCGACAGACCGAAAAATCGAAAAGTAATTGGTTGTCGATGGATTTTTCGCACCAAGCATGACGAAAACGGGTCGATCAAGCGATATAAAGCTCGGTTGGTGGCGAAAGGTTTCACCCAACAATATCATGTAGACTATGAAGAAACTTTCGCGCCAGTGGCGCGAGCAGAATCAATTCGATTGATCATGGCGTTGGCCGTCGAGATGAACTTGGAGGTTCATCAACTTGACTTTGTCAGTGCTTACCTAAATGGTGAAATCAAAGAAGATATCTATATGGAAATTCCTGAAGAACTGACTAGTATTCTATCAGATTACGTTATATTCCGAAATCAAAAGTCCTAAAATTAGAAAAAGCTTTATATGGACTAAAACAGTCTGGGCGTCAGTGGTTCCTGAAATTAGATGAAAAATTAAAATCGTTAAATTTTAAGCAATTAGAAGCTGACCATTGCACTTATTTGAAACGTGATAAAAGCGAGGTCACTATCATGGGTATTTACGTTGATGATATTATCATTGCATCTAACAATTTAATAAAAATGAACGAAACGAAACAAAAATTGTCAGCTGCATTCGAAATGAAGGATTTAGGGAAGATCCATTACTGTCTGGGAATCAAGTTCGAACAGGCAAGTAACAAGATAATTATGACCCAAGAAAATTACATTAACAAAGTTCTTGAAAGATTCGGGATGGTGGACTGCAAGGCCACCTCAACACCAATGAGTACAAGTGAAAAACTTTCCAAGAAGATGTGCCCATCAACAAAAGAAGGAAAAGAAGACATGGTTAATGTACCGTACCGAAGTCTTGTCGGAGCATTGATGTACCTGGCCGTATCTACAAGGCCAGATATAGCCCATGCGGTTAGCCAACTCGGGCTGTAATGAAAATTATGGACGAAGCCATTGGATGGCAGCAAAGCGTGTTTTACGCTACTTACAAGGTACTAAATCGAGTTGTTTGGTTTATACAAAAAGTGAGAAATCACTACTTGGTTTTGCGGATGCTGATTGGGCGGCAAATGTTGACGACCGGCACTCTTATTCCGGATACGCTTTCATATTGAGCAACGCAGCAATCAGTTGGGCATCGCGAAAACAGAAATGCGTAGCAACGTCTACCTCTGAGGCGGAGTACATTGCTATACCAGAAGCTGTAAAAGAGGCCAAATATTTGAAGAAATTCCTTACAGAAATAGTTGGCGAACAGAAGGCAATCACCATCTTCAATGACAACCAAGGGGCGTCACATATTGCAAGAAATCCTGTAATGCATGGTAAAGTGAAGCATATCGATATTCGGTACCACTTTACAAGAGAAGCTATTCAAGATGGCGAAATTGATATTAAATACTTACCGACAGACATGATGACTGCTGATGTTCTAACGAAACCATTGGGCAGAATTCAACACGAAAGATGCATTCAAGGCTTAGGAATGCAAGGATAACAAAGGTTTATTTTAATTAAATTTTTGTTGTACTTCTTATGTTACAGAAACGGCACCTTTTGAGAGGGGGTGTTAAGAATCGGGTAAAATATGCATTCAAAAGGCGCCTGTAATGTACCCAACCAGATATACATATCTGTATGGAGCTGCTGAAACTACCTTCACGGCGGTCTTGGGGAAATTTTGTCGACATGCATTGTTTTCTTTTATCATGTGCAGATAACATCCGATAATTACCATTTGTATTGTTGTTCATAATTTCAATAACGCAATTCTGTAATAAGTGTAAAAGTGTTCTTTTGTGTTTAATATAACTCTTTTTCAATTAACCTGGTCTTCCATTTATAACCGCCACTTTGCCACAATTACCTCGCACACCGAACGAATTTTTCCGGAATGTGAGTAGTTATTTTTCATTTTCTGTAAAACGGCGAGCAGAGCTTGCACAAATGCTAGAATTTTTTAAGGAGAAACAAATAATGCTTAAACTATTCGCTACAAGGTAGTTAAGTATGCATCATGCAGTAAAACGCGTATTACGTAACTGATAATTTTTTAAAATTATTTTCGAATTGTTAATTTGAAGAAAATTCTATAGTGACCAATTCAATGTTCGATCAGCTAGTAGTACAAAAGCAATTCTATTCTATATTCCAAATATTTTACCTCCCTCTACCCTAGGTAAGGTAGATATAGGGTTCGTGCTAAAAATCGCATATAGAGATTTTAGTGAATAAACACGTTTTGATGTCCCCAGAATCCGATTTTAATATTTTTGCAATGTATGTATGTATGTATGTATGTATGTATGTATGTATGTATGTATGTATGTATGTATGTATGTATGTATGTATGTATGTATGTATGTATGTATGTATGTATGTATGTATGTATGTATGTATGTATGTATGTATGTATGTATGTATGTATGTATGTATGTATGTATGTATGTATGTATGTATGTATGTATGTATGTATGTATGTATGTATGTATGTATGTATGTATGTATGTATGTATGTATGTATGTATGTATGTATGTATGTATGTATGTATGTATGTATGTATGTATGTATGTATGTATGTATGTATGTATGTATGTATGTATGTATGTATGTATGTATGTATGTATGTATGTATGTATGTATGTATGTATGTATGTATGTATGTATGTATGTATGTATGTATGTATGTATGTATGTATGTATGTATGTATGTATGTATGTATGTATGTATGTATGTATGTATGTATGTATGTATGTATGTATGTATGTATGTATGTATGTATGTATGTATGTATGTATGTATGTATGTATGTATGTATGTATGTATGTATGTATGTATGTATGTATGTATGTATGTATGTATGTATGTATGTATGTATGTATGTATGTATGTATGTATGTATGTATGTATGTATGTATGTATGT